>OY992510.1:25497074-26750027 GCA_963921215.1 Scoparia ambigualis | reverse complement strand
AGTCCGCCTGGCTAGCTACCACCATCTTATCTAAGTCTGTCGCCATAACAACGATGTTTATAGCATTGTTGTGTTCCGGCAGTTTGAGATAAGATAGCCAGTTCCTCAGTGGTTGAGGATTCCGGGTGAAGCGCGCTTCCACCTTCGGCCTTATCGTCACTAACCATCAGGTGAGATGAAGGCCAAGCGCTTACCCGTTGCCAATAAAAAAAAAAAAAGAAAAAAAAATGTAAGAAAGAAATGTATTAGTATTTAAGAAGAAATTGTAAAATATAAGTAAAAGAAATGTAATAGAATTAAGAAATGCATGTAAGTAATTAAAAATAAAAAAGAGAAAAAGAATTTTACGCTCACACCAATTATCAAGACCAAGATGAGTATTCTTGTGAAACTCGTTAATATGGTAAGATAACGGATAAATATACATAAACATAGAAAAAAACACCCAGACCCGAAATCAATTTAGAAAAACAGTTTTTCTCTAAATTGACTCGACCGGGGATCGAACCCGGGACCTCAGAGATGGCGACACACCACTCGACCAAGGAGGTCGTCAAAAGAAAAGAAAAAAGCAAAAGAAAACAAAAGATAAAAGAAAGAAAAGAAAAATAGAAATGTAGAGCTCTTAAAGCTCAAGCGTTTAAGAGGGTGCCGCGCGGAGCCGCGCGATCGCAAAAACTGACATAAGTCTCCTAATGAACTTCAAAGCAAAATCAATCATATTGATATTTAAAATTAGAACAATTCTGCTTTGAAGTTTCAGACCTATTAGTAATTTGATTAGAGCAATGTTTTTATTCTGCGAAATGTACAAAACCATCACGCGCTTGTGTTAAAAATTAAAATTTACTTTTTTAAGATTAAGAATATCAATACAATATTTTCATGTAAGAATTATTGTTTCATGCGTAAAATTAAGAAAGTTGTCGAAGTAAAATGTTTTTAGGAATGAAACACTTTTTACGGATTAACTCGCGTTTAATTTACTATTTACATAGTTTTTACATAGTCTCCCTGTGACCACGGACCCTGTAAAGGGTTCGAAACGTCAGGATAATATAAAAACTATGTAAATAGTAAATTAAACGCGAGTTAATCCGTAAAAAGTGTTTCATTTCAATGTGTAGTGCTCGCTTAAACCTCAGAAAACAATATGTTTTTAGGAGTCATTAGATTTATGTATTGTTTGTTATTGTTTAGAGAATTTGTTTCAAATTCAACAAGGCCACGACCTTGTGCAATGATCAGGCTAACTTACATAAGTTCTTTTAGGGTGGATTCGACCAAACCGGAATAAGGTCTTATACCTAGATTAAACACCGAATTTGTATGGACTAATCTAGGAGTAAGTCTTATTCCAGTTTGGTCGAATCCACCCCCTGAAGGACGGCATGGCATTAATACATGCCATAATATATTAACTAATTCAGCGCATAGTACAAGCAAGGAATGTATGTATAATAAGTACATAAGTGTCTTTGTGCAATATCTAGTTTCACTCGGTTTTTCACAGTTTTTTGTAAGAAGGACACCATTGTTGTTTTGCTATTTTCTCGTTAATCTCTCTCAAGACAAAGTAAAAATCCGAGTGAAAAGTGCAAAGAGATATCAATAATTGGTTTACAAACATTCTTAACCTCCTAACCGCTGGGGGTATTAAATGTTTCTTCTAATTTGATGAAACTTGGTAGGTTTCTAAATAAACTACAATGAGAAGAAAAACAAGGAATAAAAATATTAAGGTTACTCAGTGAAGACGAAAAACAGGTTAGATCAAAAGAAGTATAGTGATAGCAATATTAGTAACGATCACTTAGTTTACTTAGTTTAATTTTTGATGTCCTACACATAACCCACCTGGGGTTTTGGCCGTAGTATAGAACGGGAACAACTCGGCGAATGTGCTCCGACCTCCTGTGTCGGCGCGCGCATTACGCGACGAATTACGTGTCAACGAAGTTTCGGATACGCTTTTGCCTTAGAGGGATTACGCCATTCGGTTTCCCATACAAACTTCCAAGTCGAAGTTTTTAAAAACCAATGAGCCAATTTTGATGGAACTTTGCATGCTGAAGTAAAACACAGGGATCTAAAATCGTTTGTTGAAAATATTTTTAAAAAATGTTTATTTTAACTGAGTTATTGCGATTTTTAACTTTCTATAGTGGACTTTAAATCGCAATAACTCAGCTAGAAAAACGTTTTCTAAAAATGTTTTCAACAAACTATTTAGATCCTAATGCTTTACTTCAGCATGCAAAGTTTCATCAAAATTGTCTCATTGGTTTTTAAAAATTTTGACTTGGAAGTTTGTATGGAAAACCGAAATGCGTAAACCCACTCATGAAACAGCAGCGCGCGCGCGGGTGCGCCAAAGTTCACCTAAATTTTCAACTCCGATAATTGGAACTCCGAAAATGTTCTTCCTAACATTTTTCACCCTAACAATCACAATTCCTATCTACTCTGTTTCTAATGTTCATAATTCCGAATCATTCAACTTCATAATGTCAGTAGCAATAAACTATTATTGGTTTCCTATATTTTTTCAACATAACCGTCTTTTACACTATTATTCAAATGATTGAGGATACTAGCTGCCCTACTCCTGTGGGTCACGTGATATGTTAGAAATTTAAGACAATCGCGAAGCACAGGGTAGCGATTGTCTTGAATTTCGAGGATATTTTTTTTAATAGATAACAGAAATTCTAGCTGCCCTACTCTTGTAGGTCACCGTTGCGATTGTCTTGAATTTCGAGGCCATTTTATATATTTTATTAGACAACAGAAATGCTTCTGCCCTACTTCTGTAGGTTACCGTTGTCACTCCGTGATCATGGTGCATGCAACTTACGCCGAAATATCGGGGACTCAAAACCAATAGCTCAGACATGACAAAAATCCCGTCTATTCACATAAATAACTGTAGTGACCAGTGACGAAGGTTCCATACAACTCGATTCCCACCGGCATCCCTTCAGAAGTTTAGAACACAACCATTCTCTACTTGAATTGAGAAATGGCTCAATCAGTAATTAAAAAAGTAAATATATGAAAGAAACATTACAAATTGCCTACACTATGGACATTAAATCAACAAAATTTGCTTTTTAACAACCTAATGCTTTAAAATAAGCCGCAGGCGCGATCGGCTTTTAGGCAGTTAAACTTCCATACAAAATAAACGTCATGACGTCACATAAAGGTCAATAAACCCACCCGCGTATTTAGCAGCCGGTAAGCCGTCTTTATCCGAGTTACTTGATAGAGACAGTTATACAATTTGCGTACGCGTGAGCGGGACGGAGGATCGTTTTCGGTTTGTGTTCTGTTGACAGATAATTTGACGTAATTGCAATTCATCATTGAATGCTTGACTGTGTTTTATTAGTATTTGAATTTATTAGTTAGTTTCACCTATTAGAATGATTAGTATTGTAGTTGGACTTTGTTTATTTGTGTTGTGTGTAGAAAGTAGTTACGAAGACGTACGTTATAATTAGGTATTTGCGGTAAGTAGATATTGTAATAAGTTGAAATTACGTATTTAGAGTAAGTAGATTTGCAAAGTAATCGGTAGAATTGTAAGATGTCGGCATTAATAGCTTTAGATTCTTCCCGGCTTTTATGATAATGTCTTAGCGCACTTTGTTAGAAAGAATAGACGAATAGCTTAAGAGTATAAGTAGTATTATTAGTACTTAGTCGATTAAGTTTTGTTTAATTTACATCATATCATTATTTCACCACAAACGGCTTTTATCAAAGCCACTTCTATTATGCTTGCAAGACACTGTTTCAATATCTCAGTGCTTACACGTATAGTAAAAGTGGACTGAAGATACATCTGCCTATACAAGACTGAAGCCAGGATGCCAATCACAGATTTTCGGTAAGGACTCAAGACTGCGTGCCCGCGCTCGGAGTAGGTAAGCATTTTTTTGCTCCGGCTTACCTCTCTCAATATTTCACGCTTCGCCACTGGTAGTGACCATGAAAGTTTAAAATGTAATACCATTGTATTTTATTTTAATATGAGTAAAATATTATGGAAATTATGTTTCGGGATAAAAAGCTTTATGAAAAACAACAGTACGAATTACAATTTTCGGAAATATGAGTGTTATGAACATCGTCGTCGGTAGTATTACTACAAATTGTATGAATAAAAACTTTAGGAAGAAAAAATTTTAGGAAGAGTGATCATTCGGATTACAAATCGGTAGGAAGAACAATTTCGGGTAAAGAAATTAAGGTGAGCCAATGTGGACCCTACATGGAGTCTACGAATTACGGTTATCGAAGTTTCGGATGCGCTTTAGACGTTCTTGTGAAATGGCATGTCAAAAGTATAGAAACCGACAGCAATGTATTAACTTGTATGAAGAATGATAGAAGAGTGAATAAAGCAAAAGAAATCGCACTACTATAGCTACAGCACGTTACGAGTTTATAGTGGCAGTGGTCCCTTCGCTTCGGACAACGGGCATCATCCATGTATATATATTTGTCACTTGTGTCAGGCTTCCGATAGTGTAGAACTTTTGCTCTATTGCCACACCAATTCACTCGGAAGTCGGAACGGTTCCGAGTCGGAACTCGGAACTCGTCCACCTAAAGATACTAAAGTTTTAAGCTACTTATACGGCCGATTGTTCTATGATAATAAATAACCTATAAACTTATTCCTAAGTGCAACATACCTAAAAAGAGGCGAACCGTTGCTCGTACATGTCCACCTAAAGGTACTTCACGTCCACCTAAAGATAGGTACTAAAGTTTTAAGCTACTTCACGGCAGATTGTTTTATGATAATGAAAAGCCTACAAACTTATTTCTAAGTGCAGCATACCTAAAAAGAGGCGTTGCTCGTACATGTTGTGGTTCCGGCGAGCTCGCACTGGACACTTCGGAGAGCGAAGGTGATTCCACAATACTTGGTGTTTGAGGCACGCTACCCAACTCAACGCAAGGCGCCTCGTATGCTGGCATTTTAAAACGGTTTCTGTGGAGTTTACTTTATATGTACCTTTAATTTCTACACAAAACGCAAAACTACACGACGACATACAAAAATAAACTTTTTCGCATAATATTTTTGTTGAACTTCGTAGATTGCAGCTGAAAGTCAATTAAACTTTGATTCTTCCAGAACCAAAGAAGGTAAATTAACGACTCTCCCAGATTTTTCAAATAAAGGTAAATATTTACTGAAAAACAAAGCAGTTGTGGGAATTTTTAGGTGCCTTTGTGGGGTCACGGATCCACTCAGAATACCCACCACGGTTATACCGGGATATATCCGTACCTCGCGACGTACCCAGGTTTGATTCTCTCAGATAAGTAAGCGATGGGGTTTGTTCCAAGTTCCCAACAATCTTATCTAAGTCTGTCGCCGTAACCGTTACAACAATGATAATTGTATGATGTAGCATTGTTGTGTTCCTACACGCGCTTTTATCTTTGGCTTAATTGTAACTTATACCATTAGGTAAAACCAAGCGAAATACCCTGAGAAAAGAAATTACCATCTAGTAAGGCTCGGCGCCAACCCGCCTGCCAAGCGTGGCGATTACGGCAAACCCCCCGAAGATTCTTGGGGGAGGCCTTTATCCAGCAGTGGACGTCGATGGCTGATATGATGATTAAGGCTCGGGGCATCCTCGCCGTGGCCAAAAAAAAATCTTTAGACTTAGACGAGACCTAGAGTACCTACTACCTACTCGACCAATGCCAATGGGTCCTACTACTAACATACAAATGCATTAAAAAACATAAATATCATTACTTATTTTAGGTCATTAATTTAGAGGTACTTAAATCAATGTTTTTGGTAGGTACTTACTCGCTACAACAAAATGCCAAGAAAGGGTACTTACACGTTTAAAAATAAGGTAGGAAACTAGGTTGTAGGTTCCATTTTAAAAAGTAAATACCTACTTAGGTACGCATAACTGCGCGATTTAGGTAGGTATTGCTCACCTTAGCACGGAACTGAAAAAATGTTAGGGGTAAGTTTAGCAAGGAAAGCCTTTATTTATAAATAGGAACTCCAGTGTTCTTACCTATATAAAGAGTAACTACTAAGTACTTATTCACTCTCAAGATTAGTATAAAATACTGTTGAAATAAATCCAAAAAATGCCTGCTTTGTTTGAGGTTTTTTTTTAAACATTTTATTTACTGGTTACCCTTAGCAACGCAAGTTCCTTAGCACAGAACCTATAATGCTCTAAGCACAGAGAATATAAACGCTGACGTGGCCTGAGTCCCTGACCCCTGACCTCAGAACAATATTGTTCTGGGGTCAGGCCCTGACAACTGACTGACAGGCCACCCAAGGGCCACCCTCACCAGAATATTCGATAATCTTTATCGAAGCCCAGAGGGCCCAGACAAGTGCAAAGCTGACCCGCTGTCTATGCGTAGTGTTCGTAGATTCGTTCGTAATTAGACAGAGGGTGAGCGTTCGCCTGTAGTGTAGCGTAGTGGGGGCGGCAGGGACGGCCCCACTACGCTTTTTTGGGGGCGGCAAAATTTTACAATAAATATTAAAAATATTTGAACCATTTCATATTTTTATCGCAACTACAAATTCGGACCGATTTAAAAGAGCACGGAATTTTTCATTTCTTATTCTGTGACGAATTCAAGGAATCCCCTTTTTTGAATGATATGTGTCGCTTAACTTCAAACTCGGATAAATCCACTTTATTCTTTTAGTCTAAAGATCCGAGTATAGAACGACCTTCACCGGGCCGGTTAATGGATGAAATGTTTTTTATATCAAATTTAAAATGATCAAAAATATATCGCGAGTGGGTTGGCTGAAAAATTTCAGATACCTAGTTATAATGATTAATTTTTTTTTTATAATATTATCATGCGATCAGTCGTTTGACTATAGGCAGATGATCTGAAGTAAGTTGGAGTGGAGGGAATTTCCCGTTTAGGACTTTTTCCTTTTCTTGGACTGTCCCTTAAGACTTGTTTATAGGTGTAGGTCCCAGATATTGCGCCATTTCAAGCGCTTTACAGAATCAGGAGCTGTTAACTCCACAGCCAGTTTATTAGGGTGGTGCCTAATACACAGCCGGCGAGCGATGATGGTTGTAGTGGCCGTGAAGTCAGCGTCCGATTTTTGGCCAAAGACGTCCGGCAGGCCATAAAATCTATGTCACGGGGGTAAGTCTCCTGGCCACGACGACCTGAGCATTGAACACCTAAGGTACGCGGGATGTCATCTGCCCAGAGTACTGGTGATGTTCTACTCCTTGTGCGTGGGACATTCGTACTTGCCTGCGCCGATGATGAAGACTGTGGTGGTACCAGTTGTCAAAAACAAAACTGATGACATTAGTGACAAGTGTAATATCGTCCGATTTCTTTGGCCACTATTATCGCGAAGATGTTTGACAGTTTGCTTAACACTCAGCTTGATCAACACATACATATACACGATAACCAATTTGGTTTCAAGTCAGCCCCCTTACTCTCGAAACCGATCGCTATTGGATTGGATTGGTATTGTAAATTTTCGATTTTTTAAGTTACGACACCAGCGCTAATTTGGATTTATATTGGGTGAACTAAATAGCATTGAGTTTTTTTTTCACTCAATATCCACGCAATATGAAGCTTTATTAGCTCTGGCGTCGTAACTTATGAGTACGAAAATTCACAATACCAATCCGATCCAATAGCGATCGGTTTCAAGAGTAAGGGGGCAGGTCTCTCTACTGAGACGGCTATATTGTGTCTGAAGCAAACTGTCAAGTACTACACGGATAAAAATACGCCCATTTTTGCGTGTTTTCTCGATTTGTCGAAGGCGTTTGATCTGGTTTCTTACGATATTCTTTGGCAAAAACTGTATAAAACATCGATGCCCGAGGAATTAATCCGTACTTTTAAATATTGGTATGGGAACCAGATCAACGTTGTTCGGTGGTCGGGGGCGTATCCGACACCATACAGGTTGGAGTGCGGCGTGAGGCAGGGAGGGCTAACATCGCCAAAACTTTTCAATCTGTATGTGAACGCACTTGTGGAGGAGCTTAGCAGCACACATGTCGGCTGCCATATTGGTGAAGTCTGCCTTAATAATATAAGTTACGCGGACGACATGGTGCTGCAGAGTGCATCTGTAGGTTTACTGTCGCAGCTGCTTGACATTTGCGAAAAATATGCTAAACAACACGGTTTGACTTATAATGTGAAGAAAAGCGAGTGGATGATCTTTCGGGCTCGGGGAAGGTCCCTAGGTCAAACACCCAAACTTAGACTGAATGACTGCCCCCCTAATAGAGTAGAACAAAATAAATACCTTGGACACATTCTAACCCCGGACCTAAAAGACAATGCGGACATTGAAAGGGAGCGTAGGGCGTTGTCTGTCCGTGCGAATATGATAGCCCGCAGATTTGCTCGCTGTTCTAGAGATGTCAAAATAACCCTGTTCAAGGCATTTTGCACGTCCTTCTACACGAGCAGTCTGTGGGTGAGCTATACGCGGAAGCAGTATGACGTGGATCCCAAGATATTTTACCATTTACAGTGGGGAAGACTCTGATCGCCTAACATGACTGGTGGACAGTCCTCCTTTCTAAGGCTAAATGTAACATGCACAGATTTAGTTGCGCTTGCTCTAATTCTCCATTTTTTCAACCGTGAGTGTCCGAGAGGCTTTGTTGAAGGATTTCAGAAGCCTGAGCACGGTTTTTGTTGGATGCTAGTATTGCCGTGTCGTCAGCGTAGGTGGCTACAATCACATCTGAGCACTGTGGCAAGTCCGCTGTCAATACGAAGTACAGGACTGGTCCAAGAATAGAGCCCTGTGGTACGCCTGCTTGAATGTTTTGGAAACATGATATGCTTTCACCCTCCTTGACTTGGAATATTCTTCCACACAAATATGATTGAAGGATATTATAATATGAATGTGACAGGCTCGTTTTAATTTTGCATAGCAGTCCCTTGTGCCACACTTTATCGAACGCTTGCTGTATGTCGAGAAGTGCCGCAGAACAGTACCCCAAGCAAGAACCATTATGTTACTAGTTAAGGTACTTAATCGTATTATTTTGTATGAAAAAGGTTCAGTAACTTTATGGTTTTCATACAAAATAATACGATTACAATTACCGTAACTAGTACCATAATGGTTCGTGCTTGGGGTACAGTATTCCCTCTTTTCTAGTGATTCTCTAATTTTTCTATATACTCTATGGATTTGTTCTGTAGCAGCATGTCTCTCCTAAATCTAAACTGATGATCCGGTTTTTGTAATTTCCTGAAGGATTCTTTGGAGCAGTATCTTTTCAAAGAGCTTCGATGTGACTGGCAGTAGGCTAATGGGTCTGAGCCTAGTCAACTGGCAAACGCTCGACCGGTGACAGCGTCAAAATCGCTCATCAAATTCGCTAGGCTACATCGATATCGATAAGCTAAGGGATATAGAACATACAGGCTTGTCTTAGTATTTTTTTGTTTGATGATAATGTAACGCTTATGTAAGATTAATAAATAGGTAGTAACCACACCGATCCTTTTGAGTTTTAGTGAATTGAATGTCACTTTACTAAGAAATTCGGGAAGACTCCTTGAGACAATTTGAAAAATGAATCAATCGCTTTTTTCGCCGGAAGTTCGCCAGGCAAGCACGTTTGTAAATAAGTACTTATAATGATGACGAGTGACTTACCTACCATAATATGATATTGATAAGAGACCAAACCCATTTTTCAGCTTATAATATAAATAAATTAAGACTGAAGACCACAAGCAAACGCTTGCTGCCAAGAATTTCTCAAATATTAACAACTTGACGTCCGTCTGTAATGAAATAAGTGATAACACTAAATGTTACAAACCGCGCGAACATTTAAACAGTTTGATCTTAGATGCAAGTACCCACTAGGTAGTGATTAAAACGTTTGCATCTTGTATGAGTACATCGCCTAAAGTAACTATATGGCGTAGCGGCTAAGGCTTTCGGGTTTAGTTGTCTAACTACAACACCTATCACATTACTTTTCTAATTGATTATTGTCCTAAATAAAATAAAATAAAAAACATTCCAAGTACATGGTTTTGCTACTTAAATTAAAACTAATTTTAAAATATGCAAACTAGCGAAGCAATGTACTTACTGTTACTTGAAAGGTAATGCTAGAGGTTCAACTAATGCAAAAAGTCCCCGCCCGCGCCGCACCGGTTTGTGATCTTGCCAGTTAGTTACGCAACTTTCACATTACCGAGCTAAAAGATGGGTAACCAAATAAAAAGCGTCTCGAGCTCCTCCGTGCTTCGGAAGGCACGTAAAGCACACTGCGGTTGTATTGGCTCAGGGCTTAAGCCTGTTATAGCCCAGTCTGGCTTAGTGCTGTCGTTCATGTGGGAACGTTCAGGACGTTCATAGGATGACGATGAAGACAACATCGCCTTAATATAGGATTGTTTCATTGTTACTTATTTAAAGCGGTAGGTAGGTACCGAAAATAATTGAAATTAAAAGTCAAATCATTTATTAAATATACGCCTTCACAGACACAATGACATGATCGTGGTCTCTACGCGACAAGTTAAAATATTTATTTATTTTACATTATTTATTTCACTGCCATTCATTATGAGTTGGTTGATAATGTTTCGAAATAAAACATAGGATTATTTATATGTTTACCAAAAATAATTTTAAAACAATTAATTTTATATAATTACCCTAATATGTTGATAATGAATCAAGTACAACTTTAAGCCATGTTTAATGCAGTTTCATTGTTGGATACGACATGTGGTACACATCCCTTCTTTATTGTGAGCCTGATGCAGCATTAAATATTGGTGTTATTATGATTAACCATGCTTTTTGAAGGTATCCAGAATCTCCTAAGAAATTGGAACACTATACTTACTTATAGAAAATTGTCATACATAAAAAGTTAGTAGGTAGTATATATTTACCAAAAATAATTTAAAAACAATTAATTTTATTTATTTATTTTATATTCACAGGTGAATCGACAGTTCTATAAAAAGTATAACACTGAAAATGTGAAACAGCAAACCATTTACAGATTCACACAAATAAAAATGTGATAGTAACATTACAAACTCAAGCAACAATTACAATCGATTACTTCACAATCGCCAAATTGATAATACCTAAACTATTACAGAGTATGCTAGATATGGAACTTAATTTGTAATATATGTATAACAAGCCCCCTTATGTTAAGCCACCTATTTAAAGAAAAAACAATATTATAACAAACACAATAGAACCCACCAGATTTAATAATCGGATAATAATAATGCAAGTTTATACATATAATTACCTTTGTATGTTGATAATGAATCAAGTACAACTTCAATAGCTTAATGTTATGACTAGTAGAAATTGATATAAGTAGGTACTTAAACATTTTCTATAGGTACCTACTGCAAGTAAAATTAAATATCAAGTAAAAAATAACATTAATGTTGTATTTCTTAATATATTCTTATTTCCTTACCTAACTCTCTCAAAGTCAAAGTTTATTAAATATGAGGCTTCACTTTCTCTTATTGACATTAAAACTATATGTGTATAAAAATAAATGCCAATAGTGTGTATAAGAAGGTACTGTTTTTTAGTACCTACCTAAGTAAATCTTTTTAATAAAGTACAATAAACTTAGAACTAAATTAACTTTATACTTAATTTTTCCCCATCATATAAACCAAATCACTATTTTATGGGTTAAATATATTTATGGCACACTGTTCCTTTTCTTAAAATAAAAATGTTGTCAACGAAGGTACTGTTTTTTTGTACATAAGTAAATCTTTTTAAATAAAGCACAATAAACTTAGAACTAAATTAACTTTATACTTAATTTTTCCTCATAAAATAAACCAAATTACTATTTTATGGATAAATATATTTATGGCACAGATTGCTCCTTTTTGTAGAATAAAAACGTTGTCAACATTAGAGCTCCACAAAAAAAATCATATAAATAACTAAATTCAACGATGCCAAAGCCATGTTTAATGCAGTTTCATTGTTGGATATGACATGTGGTACACACCCCTCCTTTCTTGTGAGTCTGATGCAGCATCAAATATTGTTGTTATTATCATTAACCATGCTTTTGAAGGTATCCAGAATCTCGAAATTAGAACAATATACTTACTTATAGAAAATTGTCATAGATAAAAAGTTAGTAGGTAAGTACCTATGTATTATACAAAATTGCTTGATATTGTTTTTTACCAAATAACCATGTTTGTTCACCATTCTGAGGAAGTCCATCCTCCAAATTATGAGGTAACATTTAAGATTTTTGAATCGTCGTCTCAAATCTGCAAAACCACATAAAATAGTTTTATCTTTATGTCAATACTCTTTATTCTAGCAATTTTAACAAAACTGACATTTCCTGGTAAATCCCAATATAATAATAGGCATAATACTTACCTTTATTATGTAAGTAATAATTTATTTATTAAAACTTACCGTTTGAACGTAAGGACTGATATCTTTTCCTATTAAGAAAGATGCTTGTCTGTATAAGATTTATAGGGTATAGTCAATAGGTACACCTTACTACACTTAGAGCCTTGGTTTAATACTCTAAGCTACCTGGCAAATTAAATCTTCATTGGAACCTGTAAAACAAATAGGCAATCTAAGTTATAAATTGATAAATGGACATTATGGATAGGTTACATTTAATATTTATACAAAAAGTCCCTTACTGTTGTCTTATTCTTGACCTTTCTTGTCATGATTAAAGGTACTTAGGTGGATTTATTTGGCCCAAATGTTTGTATGGTTTGAGAGCCCCTACAAATTGTTATGCAGCGACTTGGTCTTCGTTGCGGAAAATGTTGCATGACACACATTTATTTGGTCACTCACATCGCAACAACTATATCAGCACGCAATTCCCGGCAGATCTTAGTTAGATATTTGAAAGTTCGTAAACGAGAACTCCGAGAACTATTCACAAGTACAACAAACTCGATTTCGTTAATTTGCTCCAAGTAACGTACGGAAACATTTCTTCCTTAGCGCCTGAGCACTTGATTATTGCAGTCCACAATAGCCCTAAAAAGAGCATTTTAAACAAAACTTTCAACACAACACAACTATTCCTTCATCAGCTGATCAAACAATCGCCATTTTGTGTGAATTTTTATCTTCAATGTTTGAGTGATCGCTAGATTAGCGATTCTTGGCTTGTCAAACTGTCAATTAGGTCTATTTTAGCGTAAATTTTACGTCGTAGGTAACTTTTGCTTATTGTCAATCCCATACATTCGGTTTATCGTAGCGAAGATTTCGTAGCGTTTAATTTGTTTGCCAATTGACTAGGCCCTCTGTATGTTGAAAGTTCATGAACTGGTTTTCCCGGTTTGGCACCATAACAATTTGAGAGACCTTCTACAATGCAGGATAGAAACCAGTCCTGAGTATGCCATTGAAGGGAGCTGTGAGGTAAACAATAGCTTTTTTGGGTAGTTCTTGGAGTACCTTTTTGTCTATCAAATCAAACCCAGGAGCTTTTTTATTTCCGAGAAGCTTAATGTTGTTTTGGACTTCACCTGGTGATGACTGTAGACTTTATAGGTAGGTCCATCTGTAGATCTTGGTTAAGAATTTGATCCACCTCTGTATCTATACTAGACATGGGCGCCGCCGTGGCTCGCCGCCGCCGTTTAGGTATGGCGCGCCGCCGCCGCCGCCGACTGTTCAAAATTTCGCGCCGACTAGACTGTTCCAATGTGTAGGCTCTTGTAACAATAATCTCAGTTTATTCTTTACTCATGTGGGCCGTGCGGGCGCCGCGCGAGGCGTCAGCTCAGGTGCTCGATGAGGACGAAAACGACCCTATTTCCGATCAAGAGGGAGAAGAATCAGAAGAACGCCCTTTGTTTGGGGACTTCGCGAACGTGCCTAGCATTAAGACGTCCACACCAACGCGTTGGCATAGTATCTTAGAAATGTTGGGGCGTATGGCACACTGCTGTAACTGTAACCGGAACCCCGTCAGCTTTCTTAGCCTGAGCTAATGCTCGAGCGCGCAAATCTCGGGTACTCAGACCCTGAGAAAGCCCCAGTTAAAGAACATTACGTAGGGTAACACGATTCAATCACATCGGCCCCATCGGTGTTAAACATGCTTCGCACCCACTTGGAAATACCTTTATTTCCACGGAGAGCTTTGAGTACCTCCCCGCCGCGGACATGAAGCTCCCCCCTAGAGGGGTCGGCTATAGGTAATACAAATGGCCGCGAAACATTTGGAAATACCTTTATTTCCACGAAGAGCTTTAAGTACCTCCCCGCCGCGGACATGAAGCTCCCCCCTAGAGGGATCGGCTATAGGTAATACAAATGGGTGCGAAACATTTGGAAATACCTTTATTTCCACCGCTGATAAAGCCTGACGGCTCACTTGCCCACACTGCAGCTGAAAAGGTAATTCCACTCTTTTTGCAAAGAACTCACGTCTGGAAGACACTAGCAAGGTTCCACCTAAGTTGCCTATAGCCGACCTCTTCATGGGAGAACCTCACATCAGCAACAAAGAGGTACTCAAAGCTCTCCGTACTCTAACGTGAATAAGGCTAGTGGTCCTGATAGAATTCCGGCCATAGTCCCACGTAAGTGTGCACCTAACTTGTCTACTGTTCTAACACACCTGTATCGCCTCTCACTTGAGACTGGTCTAGTTCCTCAGTCGGGAAAGCTGGCTAATGTGCAGCCTGTGCCCAAAAAAGGTAGCCGTGCCGATCCATCTTACTGTAAGACGATTTTAGTCAAGTCCATACTTTGCATGAATACGGAACGTGTACTGAACTCTCGATTGCTGGCATACCTTGAGACCAATGATCTCCTCAGTGACTGCCAGTTCGGATTTAGCCTATTATAGATCTGAGAAGTTGGAACTCACTGGCGCATTGGACCTAGAAATAGTGCACAACTTTATATACCTGGGTTCCAACATCAGTAACGATGGTTCGTGCAAGAAGGAAGTGCGCAGGAGAATTGGCATGGCTAAGAGCGCCATGTCGCAGCTTGCAAAAATCTGGAGAGATCGCAATATTTCCGTAAAAACCAAAACCAGACTGGTACCGACTCTTGTCTTCTCGATCTTTTATACGGCGCTGAGACTTGGACACTAAAAGCTGCAGACCGCAAACGCATTGACGCTTTTGAGATGTGGTGCTGGAGAAAGATGCTCCGTATTCCTTGGACAGCATTTCGGACTAACGTGTCTATATTGCGAGAACTCAAAATCTCCTCGCGGCTGTCATCCTCGGATGTCTTCGCAAAATTTTAGAATACTTCGGTCACATTGCAAGGAAAGACGGTGACAAACTCGAGAAGCTCATAGCGACCGGCAAAGTAGACGGGAAACGACCTCGAGGACGCAGCCCAATACGTTAGTCTGACCAGATCCGCACCACTCTTAACTCTTCAGTTCACAGCGCCCTCCAGACCGCCAAATACAGAAACAGATGGAGGAAAACCATAAGAGAGAAAGTAATGCAGAAGGGACGTCACGACTCTCAGCATTGACGAACACGACGCAAGGAGGAACTCCATTATCAATTTTAATTACTTAGTGACTTTTTGCTCTACGGCGACGATATAATGTTTTGTTGTTGAAATCTTTGTGAAGTGTTGGTTTTATTTATCACTCTTATTTCTACCTTTAACTACATAACCAAAAACGACTTCAGAAATCCCACGCCGCCGGCTTCACGCCGCCGCCGAGCATATTTTTAAGGCGCGCCGCCGCTGGATTTTTTTTACTCGGCGCCCATGTCTAATCTATACTACCAGACTCCTCAGGATCGTTGGAAGTAAATATTTTTGCTAAATGGGTAGCAAATGCGTTTGCTTTTTCTTTTGTTGTTTTAGCCCAAGTGCTTTCAAGGGTTCTGATAGGTGGTTTTGGGATAATAGGTTGACAGGTCTTCCTGCAAGCTTTCCACAATGAGTAGTTCGTTGCACTAGTAGCACTCAAAGACCCCACATAGGCTGCTGTAGTAGCTTCCATTTCTTCCTTTAGCATCTCTTTAAGATCCTTTATGGATCTGTTGTAAGCTCTCTTGTCTACAGAAAGTTGACTACAATGCCACACCCTGCGAAGTCTTCGTTTCTCTAGAATTTTGGCTTTTATGTCATTAGGCACTGCACTCCATCTAGTGATAGGCTTAACAATTTCAGGAGTTTTATTCCACAGGCTATTTTGTATTACTGAAGTAAATTCTTTAGTGGCAGTGTCTATGTCGTCTTTAGATTTGAGGGACACTTTAAGGTTGAGTTTTTCATTTACTAGAATCCTGAATGAATCCCAGTCTATATATTTGTTATAGAGAATAGCTTTGTCTTCTTTACTTAAAAACGTAGTGCTGAGTGATAGAAATACAGGAGTATGATCAGAAGATCCGTCTAAACTTGCCTCTATGGAATAGTTCAACCGCGACAAACCCTTAGCAATGAAGAAATCTAATACATCTGGGAGCCTTCCACGATCTGCAGGCCAATAAGTTGGTTCTGAGGTAGCTATGGATCTTAGATGAAGATTGTCGATTGATTTTTTCAGCTCCCTTCCTCGAGTGGTAGTCAACCTTGCTGCCCATTGGACGTACTTTGCGTTCCAGTCTCCGCCAGCTATGCTCCCCAAGGGTTACGAAATATTCGGTGAAGAGTTCTTCTGTAATTCTGTGTCTTGGCGGGCAGTAGATAGATGAGACAGTGAAATGGCCTGTTATTCCTGTCTTCTATTAAAACGCTGGTTGCTTGTATGTGGGATGTTGCAAACTGCTGCAGAAGATAGTGTTTTATGGAGGCTTTAATTATTATAGCAGTTTCAGCATGACCCGTACCATCTCGATGATTTGTATAGTAGGAAATGTAATTTTTTATCTTAATAAGAGTTTTGGCTGTGCAGTGCGTTTCGGACACAAGTAGTATATCCAGCCTATATAGGTTGATTAAGGCTTCGGCTTCATCCTTGTTTGGGGCTAGCCCATTTATGTTCCAAGATTAATTTAATATTTAAAAAAATGTTTTTTGTAACATTGCACTGGTTTGGTGTGTGTATTTGTAATGAGATTATTTTTGGGTTGGCTTGTGAATCTAGTCGCCTGAATTTAAAGAAACTAACGCTTTGGGAGGGTCTAAGGGGATCTTAAATAAAGGTTTATTAACATTTTAGCTGCCGCTGTTGCGTTAAAATATTTTAAAAAAACCACTTTAAAGTTTTGTCAAAATCAGCTATAAACACGAAAAATTACACGTTTTTAGGTTATATAGTACCATAGTAACAGAACCGAAGCGGGGGGACGGGGTGGCGCAGTCCCCCGCGGGGGGGGGGGGGGGGACGCCTCCCGCCATGAAAAAAGTCTAAAGAGTTAGGTAATTAGGTTAGGTTAAGTTAGTATGTTGACCAAAAACGCGCGAGCCGAGCGAGCGAAGCGAGCGTGCCGCGGGAGCGGCCGGCGAAGCACCAGAAACGACGTTTTTGTAAATTTCGATATTTTTAAAATTAACATAACTTAAAAACTACTTGTCTGCGACAGGACGGGTAAGTGAGGCGGTAGTCCTCCCTTCTCCCCTCCTCTTCCCCCTCAATTTAGGCGACTCGATTCCAATTCAGGCGACTTGATTCAAAAGTTTTACTTTAATTTTTATATAAACATAAATTTTATTTAAATAACCAGACGGTTGCAAATTACTAATATTGACTTACCTGTTTACACCTACCTACCCAATGTTATGACAGGAAGAAATTTGTCAACCTAACGTTTGCATATGCTTCATATTTTCGATTGGCACTTTACCTATGTAATTTATCTTATCCAAATTCCAAACCAGTGCAATGATAAAAAAAAATAATTAATCTTAAACCGGACTGAAATTCTTCAGCCAACCCATCGCAATATATTTTTTAACATATTTAATTTGATATAAAATACTTTTCATCCATTAACCGGCCCGGTGAAGGTCGTTGTATACTAGGATCCTCTACTATTTTAGTAGATATTTCGAAAACAGTGTTATTAATCTTAATTCCATGATTTATAAGGCAGTTTTTATTTTGTCATGGCAACAGTGTTAAAGAAAACCACCTGTAGAGCAAATTTGGTATTAAAACCATTCATTCTTTCAAAAATGTAATATTTAGATCGGATTTACCTTAATTTCATATAATGGAATGCAATTTATCTATCTTTGGAAAAACTCGGTATGGATTTATAGAATTTTGATCGGGATTTATCTGGATTTTAAAAAATACGATTAGAACTATGGATGTGGTGTGCAGTAGTGGTGGGTGATATCACGGTATGCTAACGACTCGAGGAAGCTAACTGACAAAACTAAAAATAACAAAATAAGGTCTAGTTTTATTTTAAAAGGAGGGGGGAAGGAGATAAATAATTTAATTATTTTAGTTAGTTCATTATCATTTAATTAAAGAAATATTTAAATGATAATCATTTAAATAAATAAATATTTAAATGATAATGAACTAACTAAAGTAATGAGTCGGACATTTCACACAATTATATTTATAATTAATTATATAACGCGTATATAAAAAAGTAAGCAAAAGTGCAAAACATATCCAGACGACAATTCCACCAGGCACTTATACTTTAAAACTTACATTTGTTCCTGTAAACCCACACAAATGTGATCGGAGATTTCATGTTATACGTAAAATCATTAATCCTTACATACTTTATTACAGCCACATTATTATGTAACTGAAGAACAACAAAATAGTAATAATTGATAATGGTTAGCGCAACCTTAGTGCCAACTCAGGATTACTTGCACATTTGGCTATGGATCCATTATGATTTTGACGGTTTATTTCTCAAGAAGTATGTGGATTTATACATTTCTGACAAAATTGTTTCAAAACATTTTTTTTCTTCTTTTTTTTGATACCTACCAAAATCTTAAAAATTCTCAGAATTGGATTTATCCGAGTTTGAAGTTAAGCGACACATATTTTGTAGCGACTGCTGGCAACACCAACTATACTAAAGTAGTTTATGTTACGCTCTCAAGCTTTAATTTATTAAAAATAAAAAAACCGGCCAAGTGCGAGTTTTACACTCGCGTACTCCGTAAAAATATTTACGGTTTTCAGATTTTTCCCTATAAATAGGTAGATGTCCTATAGGTACCTAGGTTTCTGCCTTTCATATAAATAGGTCAACGGAAAGTACCCTGTGGTTTTATTGCCTTGTGATATCACGAAAATTGCAAGGTTTTACCACATGAATAAATACCCTACAGAATGCAAGCTGCCTATAAGCGGCCCGCTGTAGGTCATCTGTGTAGGTGTACTCATACATAAGCGCGGCGATGTGTGCGTGACCACCGACAGGTTCACCGACGCGCCGCCGTGGTAAAAACTAGGTCCAGTTGTGGTATGACGGACAGGGCCGCACGTTCGCGCGCATTAGATGAGATTCAGTTATTCGAGTGATTTTGTTGACGAATTTGGGATTTTACCATTACAGTGTTTTAAATATTTATATACATACATACACATAATCAGGACTTTTATCCCCCAAATGGTTATTTATTACAAGCTTTTATTTAACTTGCAATGTATGTAATGTATGTACTTACTATCTTTTGTTCGGGTGGAATTTTGCAACTCAATTTTGAAGCAGATATCTTCAACCGATTGGGCTGAAATTTTGCATACATGTGTAAATCGCGTGACAATGCAATATTATGATGACATGGTGCTGACCTGATTGTAGAGCTGGAAGGTGGCCATAGGAACTTTGCAATGAAACGACACAGCCTGATTGAGCTTGGGCTCGTTTGAATTGTCTTGACGAGTAGTTTGTATTTCAATGGTAACCAGGGTCTAATGATGGAGCTGGAAGGTGGTCATAGGAACTCTGTAATGAAACTACGCAACCTCATCGAGTTTCGGCTCGTTTGATTCGTCTTGACGATTTCTTTGGTGCTAGATAGTAACCAGGGTCTGATGATGGAGCAGGAAGATGGCCATAGGAACTCAGTAATTAAACAACATAACCCCATCGAGTATGGGCTCGTTTGTTTTGTCTTGACGAGTACCTTGGTGCTAGATGGTAACCAGGGTCTGATGATGGAGCTGGAAGGTGGCCATAGGATCTCAGTAATTAAACGACATAACCCCATCGAGTATGGGCTCGTTTGATTTGTTTTGACGAGTTCTTTGGTGCTAGATGGTAACCAGGGTTTGATGATGAAGCTGGAAGGTGGCCATAGAAACTCAGTAATTAAGCACACAATCGCGTCGAGTTTGATTCGTCTTAATGGATAGACCGTTTCTGATGGGTAGTGAGTGGTGGTGGTTTGGAAGACGTGAATAAATTCTGTAGTATACCTACACGTTCAGTGAGATGAACAGATGAAAATTAGTTATCCCTAGACACGTTTCCAAGGATAACTAAAAAGTAAAAAATAATTTAAAAGTAAAATACCTTTTTAAAAAACAAGCTTTTATTTAAATGCGCTAAATAGAAAAAAAATAAACTTTTACTTTAAAACTTTTACTATAATAACAAATTATATCGTCATTACACAATTTATATGATAACTAAGGTTGTTCCGAGATTTATTGATGCGATAGTTTTTAACTATTAAAAGGACAACGGCGAAATAATTTTCAAGATAATTATTTAGCGTATTAAAATGTCGTTAATACGAATTTACATTACTTAAATTCATTAGATTTTTCAGATTATTATTTAGTCCTGACTAAGTCAGGAAAAAAAAATCAGTTTAAAAAGTAACTCGAATGACTCTGGTGGTGCCTGTTTTTATTAAGGTTTTTATTGTAGCTTCGACTTTTGTCTTTTGGCCAAGTAGGGTAATATCTAATAATTTATCTGGTTTTAGAGTGCTTTGCCTGTCTTGCATAACAACACTTTCGATTTAAATATAGTTACCTACGCTTCAGAAATACAATAAAAACGCCATTAAATCACAATAACTATTAAAATACTTTTAGTTATTGTGATTAAAGGGCTTTAGAGTATGGCAACTACGACCTGTCCTGTGAACCTGCCTGTCACTGTTATGTCATTGTCAAATCATTTCGCTCGCTGTGGACAGTGGACTACCACTCAAACGTCCACGGTGACTTTAGTCACCCGGCAAAAATAAGTGCGAAACGTCCACGGTGACTTTAGTCACCCGACAAAAAAAGTGCGAAACGTCCATGGTAAGTTTAGTCACCAGTTTAATAGGTCAAAGCACGTAGTACGTAGGTCCGTGAAAAAATTTGAGGTGGTTCTGTGGTTACTAATTCATCATACAAGTAAAAGAAATCTATATATTGCCACAGAAAATTTCACAGAAAAAAATAATGAAATTGACGAAATTGACAGTTCGCCAAAACGGAATTTTGCAGCGTAAGCGTCTTTAAAAATGTCGAAATACTCTTCTACTTACCATATTTCCTAAATAAGTGCACATCAAAACAATCGCAAACTAATTATCGTTAAAGATTGGATAAGTTTGTTTACATTCGTAGACAGTGACATTGCAACTAATTTTTTTTTCTGACCAAGCGCCATAAACACGGCAACGTTCTTTGATAAGGTTGTTGCGCACTGCACCTAGTTCGTAGTTCCGCAAGAAAATTTGAGGTGTCTGTATGGATATCAATTGATCCGTAGAGCAATTGAAACTATGGCATAGTGTACGAGAACCTTTAGTAAAAAAATAAAATTGTTGACAATTTTGACGGTTTGCCATTTTTTTTGCATAGGATTTTTTTGGTGCTAAAAATGTTGTTATTACTCTTCGTAATCATCCTTCTTCTTAATAATGTGCACATCAAAACAATCGTTATGGTTTTAGCTATCGAACATGGTATGATTCTTTATAGTTTCAAACAGTGACTTCCAAGTAATAATAATTTCTACATGTCGATATATTTTTACGATTTTTTTTTTTTGTCTTGGAATGTTTATTTTTGTAATTTTTGTAATAGATTTTCGTAATTAACTGTTAATTTATTAAAATACTGCGTTTTCTAAGCATTCCGTACGTATATAAAGTTTTGATATAGCCTGAGTAGTTGTTTAGTTCTAATTTTTTTTGTCAGCTCAGTCAGGGTTCGTATTCTTCTGTACACTCTTCTAGCAGCTCTGAAAACAGCTGGACGCTGGGCGCCATGTTGTATATAGGGGCTCGGACGCTTAATAAATTACTTTGGATTTTGTTGTGTAGGTACTTTTGTTATCAAACGATGGAAAGTCGTGTAAAACCCACACGCATCATGTGTTTAAACTGCAACATATGTTTTAATAAATTACGTCGATACCCTTCATTGGCTCTTCTTAACTCGAGTCACTGCTATAATCTGCAGCTGGGTGTACCCTCAAATTGTAAGTACCTACAAGTATCTTGTAAAAGTTCATGAGAAAACTACCGCCACTGCCGGCTAACTCTTTTTGCTGTGCTGTGTGTGTTTTGTGTGTAAGAGCATTAGGGACCCCATAATGCTCTTGTTAATTAACCTAATTAATAACATCCTTGTAAACATAATGATGCAATAAAAATTGAATTGAAATAAGTTTCTTACTTGTTTTGTTACCTAATCAGTCAGATTCAACTTTTGTAAGAAACAATAATTGTACACTTCCAAGCTTTAACGTGAATATAAATAATAATGTATACGTAATTCATGTTTTTTTTTAGGTTTTGGAAGATGACTATGTCTGTGAGGCATGCAGAGATCTTGCCATGGCTGCAGTTAATCATAATTTAAGAAATGAAGTTCTTGGAGGGGAAGAAGCTGGAACAAGTACTGTGGGTGTTCAACATTGCAACGACAAAGTGATATTGTATTAAGGGAAAACCCTACTGAAATGCAGCAATCACTATACAACATTATAGAAAGCAGAGTAGCACCACTAGAGGTTTGTATACTTTAAAACTTAACCAATAGCCTTCATTCAATACTAGCTACTACATACTAAAAGTAATTGCAATAATTGAATTATTATGGTGTTTTTGTTCAGTAAAAGTTAAGTGCCTACCAAAAGAAAATACATTCATCACTGTTAATTTAACAAATTAAACAGGATTTTAGGCAACATATTTATGTTACGAGAAAACATACATGAGCCTTTATTAATCTTATTTTTTATTTATTTTTCAGATATCGTCAGTTGATCCTATTTGCCATGCTTGCTGGATGCGAACTAAAAGAGGTTATTCGTCTAGATGAAAATAGACCTCTAGGACATAACAAATGTTGATGTGCAACAAGCTGAAAATCTGCCACCATCTGAACCTGCACCAACTGAACCCGCTCCAACTGAACCCGCACTGCCGGCACCAACAGTTCAAAGACAACAAATAGTATTACTAGATTACAGACGAGTTGCAAATTCTACATGCAATTGTCTTTCCACATTGCAGCAGCACTACATTCCATAACATATCGGACATATTACGTGCCACTGTTTTACATAATCACCATTGTTACTTACCAAATTAGCTCGAGTATGTAGTGAACATTTAACCAATAATTCCTGGATACATTGTTCACATCAGAAAACAGTATAGAAACGTTTACTGTAGAACAAATTCAACATGTGTTTTCATTTGTTAACGCATTTAGTCCAACCCTATTACTATTTACTATTGTTTTGGCCCATATAAAGCAACTACATCAGATCCTGTCATTATGAATAATTTATTTAATGATGAGAATTCTGCTCTAAGGTTGTATTTTAGGAACAGTGAGGCTTTTATATTAGATAGAGGATTCAGAGATAGTATTAGTTTATTAGAAAGTAGTGGCTTTACAGCATTCATGCCAGAATCATTGTTAGAAGGCGAACACCAGTTGACTACAACTCAAGCCAATCAAAGTTGCTGTGTTACCATTTGCAGATGAGTGGTGGAAGTGGTCAATGGATACTTCAAAAGAGACTTTAAAATATTAAGAGAAGAATATTTCAATAGATCACTTCCTCACATGATGCAAAACTTTCAAATAGCTGCTGCTTTATTAAATAAGTTTGGTGTTCGCCTTCAAGATAATATAAATGCTAGAGAAATATTGGAAATAATTAGGGAAAAAATTAATTTAGAAAATAATCTGGCAAATGTGAAGAACAGCCAATTTTCAAAATATAACAGCTAACAGAGACAATACTTACTTTCCCACATTAGAATATAATGATATAATTTTATTCGCCCTGGGAACGTATTAAATAAGACAAGCTCGCTCTTGCTATGGGGAGCATGTACGTTTCCGTGGCAGATACAGAATTGAAGTGTGCAGTGAGCGTCTAGATTTATCTGAATACAACCTAAGAGGTGGTGATACAACGTTAATAAGAGGGAAAATAAAGTCGCGCCATGTTTCCAGAAGACAATATTATGTCTATATTTTAATAGAAAATAATGTGCCCGGACGAGCAGCAATAGTAGAATATTGCTGTAGTTGCTTAGTTGGTAGACGGACGGTTGGATGTTGTGCGCATACTATGACGCTAGTTTGGTTCCTTGGTTGGGCCAGACATCAACAAAATATTACAGCACCTGCAAGTAGATACCTACTTACTTACTTTTGTTAATACCTATAGGCTCTGAGTTAATAGCTAATCTATATGTAAGCAGAGATAAAATCTCTGAATAATCAGTAGGTATAACTCAATTTAAAAGAAAGGCACTTATAAAGGCGGCGCTCCTGTTTGCCTCTCACTTACACGACACCTAAATGCTCTTTTTCTTTCTTGCCCTTATTTCATTACAAAGCTTTACTATAACTTATCCATTGAGGTACATTAATAGCTCAATGACGTTATCTTACTTGTCTTCATGTTTATTCAATCCCTTATAACTCTTTCAGAGTGGTAACGTCAAGTAATATCTGACTACATATAGGTAGCCTAGTACCTAGTAGCCAAGTACACACGCCAGCACATCAGCCTACCACACTTTGACCTTGAGCGCTTCAAAAGTTGAACAGAGAGAATCGTGCGAAAGAGATAAATAGCCTATAACAGTCCCACGTCAAATGAGTCGTGCTGCATTGCCGCCGCACACATACGTTATACGTTATTTTGCATGTGTGTATCACGCTCTGTAGAGGAATCGCGAAAATGAAACAATGTTTGAGGATTAATCTTAGTTATTAATATTAGAATAACTTTGGACTCATTTATTCCTAAAAGCGTTACTTAATGGAATGGAAAAATAAAAATCTTAGCCATATTTTCATATCTATTTTTTATTCTAAGTAGTGTAATAATAATATCTTCATTACCTCGGAAATAATTTTTGTGATGCCTTGCCGATGTAGGCACTAGGGCATTTAACTAATTCTGGATTTTCATAAATAAAAAGTAACATTTTTAATGTTAAATTAAATTATGAAATATACCTACATAGCAAAATGTCAACTTATCTGATAGAAATATTTGCAAAAGTGTTTCTATCGGGTGTTAGGGTAGATTGTTGTGATGACGTCGGCTTGGGACGTAAGTAAAATCACTAGAAGAATTTCGACGATCTTTGTGCCGGCCGCGGCAGTAGTGGTCAGCGCACTTGCCCGGAAAGCGAGGGACGCGGTTTCGAATCCCACCTACATTCTCGATTCTCGGTCCGAATTTTTTCTAGTATTTTCATAATTCCTGGGATTGTGGTATTAGGTAACACTGATTCTGTCTAGTTATTCGGTATGAGGAACTAAAAAATAAAGCGACGCGTTGAAATAAAAAAACATTGGGAAGTAGCTTAAATAGATTTTTGCATTTGCGATGAATCTTAAAATTGATAACGAATAACATACTCATATGTAAAATAGCGTAATACACGCTATAACTGAATTTAGAGAATTCTCGCTCGTATTAAAATAGCGTAACACACTCTTTACCTGAATTTAGAGAATTCTCGCTCGTATTGCGATGTGGTTTATAACCTACTGTATATGCGCCAGACAACAAGGAATTTAACACCCTTGTGTTGGTAGAGACGCTGGGTATCTCGGAGTTTAGAAAACCAACATTAGGAATTAACCCGACCTGGAATTTAACCTGGGACAAGTGGAACACAAGGTGAGAAACCCTACAGCGCTCTGCGCGAATCATATCGTCTAATAAGAAAACTTTTGAGACAACAAATTTAATAATTTAAATTCGTGGTGAGGATTTAATTTAGGGGAGATTCCTAACGTTTAATAAATATGTAATGAAAGAATTTTCTCTTGTCTGTGTGACTTGCCCTATAGCGATCGACTCTACCTCATTATATATACATGTTTTGACTGCTAGATCGCAGAAATTGACGATCAGTTTTTCCCATTAGTTGAACTGACGTCAGTCCAAAATTTGATCGTGAATGTCGAATCGTCACTAAAGAGTTTTAACTGACGGCGCGAGACGGAATTTTCCGTGGCTACCATAATCCAAGCCGGCGGCGGCGCGTCGCGCCAAACTGGGGCCCAAGTCTGCTAATTTACGAATGGCATAATTTAATCGCATTGTAATTGTTCGACACATTTGGTATTCTTAAATGAGTAAGAGAATACCAAATGTGTCAAACAATTACAATGCGATCCAATTGCGATTCAATTATGCCATTCGTAAATTAGCAGACTTGGGCCCCTGGGGGGTTACTCTCGAACGCAAACTCAATCTTAATACAATTCCAATGCGAATAATATGTATCGATATTGGGATAAGTAAAGATAATTCCGGAACGTCATCTCGATAATAATTTGTTCAATCAATTTCCACGCAATTTAATTCCAATGTGGCGGCGCTATTGTCGCTTACAAAAGTGCCATTTGACATATTTTAGATTTATGATTGGAAATTGATTAATGCATTTCTGTTTCAAGAGTAGGCTACTCTCACCTGACCGTGTGTGATCGACTGGGTTATTCCACTAATCCCCATTAGAAATCCCCTTCAATGGGGATTAGTGAACTTTTTGTTCACTTTTCCCCATTGATGCCATTGATGGGGATAAAAGGAAAAAGAATTGTAAATTTCACAAATCCCCATTGTCTTTAAAATAAAATTTAACACCAAATAATAATAATCACGCCGTCTTTATTTATTAATCACAATAATAAAATCTTCAATTTTACCCTCACTGCTATAATCAGTTTTACATTTATTTATCAAAATTAAAATCAGTCTTATTTAGTTTTTACATTAATGTTGGCGTAATAAAAACACAGATTGCAAAGGACTAAAATCACGGAATTTTAAAATTACTAACATACTTACGTTTAAAAATCAGTCTGATTTTGAAATAAAAAAACAGATTTACAAATTAAAAGTAATAACATAAATTCGCTATTCTTACAAAATTATAGCAGTTTACAATTATTTAGTATGTAAATAAAATCACAGTCTTAAAATCATTAACATAAACAGAGATTTTAACTTTTTTTATTTATTTAACAAAGTACTATGACTTGTCAGAAGGCGTAGCCCTACTTTTTTCTCTCTTTTAATTCGCTAGTAATTATATAATCTTCTGTAATACTTAAAAAGTGGAATAGTTTTACCACTCTATATAGTTCACTCGAAAATCAAAACAAAACAACAATAAAGTACGTAATTCTAAATTCAAATCATTGTACATAATAAATCTAATAACTTATGGGCATGGAACCTAATACTCGGGTAAATTCGGAAACACGACGATTCCCGAGAGACATTAAGAAAGTAGAAGCACTGTACGTAACTAATGCCGACTAGAATGAAGCAAAAAATATTTATTAACTTAAGTTGGAAAAACGACTCTATTACCTGCGCAATAAGATAAATATTATAGCGGTCCCTTTTTGTCGACAATGCATGCTCATGATTGGTCGGCTCATCTATTGTTATCCTGTAGGTCGGCAATGCAACCCTTATCAGTTGGCATCTTCTGTTTGTTATGTTAACGTTAAAATGGCAAGTTCTAGTTCAAATAGTGTATGTTTAAATTATATTAAAAAGGGAAATTCTACTGTACTTGTACGTGCTGGACATAAATACTGTGTTAAAGTCAGATATAAGAATGGCACAATAAACTGGGAGTGTGTACATCGCAAGAAAACTAAATGTACTGGATCCATCACATTAAAGGTAAATAACTTTCAATATTTCTGTGATTCTACTAAGACTCTTAGATGTTAACAGCCTATCACAAGTTTTTTTCTTATCTAGCTTCTTTTAATGTACCTAAAAGAATATAATACAAATACAAAGAACAAAACAACTCTCATAATCGTACTATATCCTACATAATCGTACTATAACCATAAGACATACTACATAGGTACATTTTTTTGCAGGGCGACCTAATAACAAAAGAAAAACCTCACAATATCTGTGAACCTGATTTTGCTGGAAATGAAATTCTACTGAGATTAGACAAACTAAAAAGACATATTTGTAATCCAGAAGCGCCAGCCATTCCTACTGCTTACAACACAGCAGTAAGTACTTTCAAAAATACTGGGATAGACATCATAAAAGAATTTCCTGTTCTGAAAAAAATTAAAACCTCTCTTTATAAACACAGAAACACAGCATTTCAGGTAGATAAAATTGAATGCAAGAATGTTAAGGATGTACAAATCCCATCAGCTCACCGACAATTTATTTTAGCAGACTACAATGATAACGATATCCGTATAATTGCATTCTGTTCAGAAACAGCTCGACTTTATTTAAAAAAGTTAAAATCATTCCTCGGCGATGGAACCTTCTGGATCTGCACAAAGCCCTTCCATCAACTATACACCATTCATGGAGATTTAGGTAATACAGAAAAACACGTAAATATTCTGCCTCTTGTTTATGTTCTTATGAGTCACAAACACCAACAAGCATATGAAATCATGTTTTATATGATTAAATCACAAATACCTGATTGGAGTCCAGAAACATTCAAATGTGATTTTGAAGTCGCTGCAATTAATGCAATACGTCTTGTTTGTGAAAATGTGTCTATCAGTGGCTGCTATTTCCATTTCACCCAGTCAATATGGAGAAAAGGTAAACTATTGGGACTGACAAAGGATAAATTAACCAGAAGACAAGTTGCACTAAGTGCTGCATTGCCCTTGCTTCCACCAGACAAAATAATAGCAGGTTGGTTATATGTTGCTTCTCAGAGCCCGGACGACGATAACAGCAAGAAATTTAGAAATTACATGCTAAACCAATGGATTAAAGAAGATTTTTCAAAAATATGGTGTGTATTTGGTCAACATCACCGCACTAATAATTTAGTAGAAGCTTGGAATAAAAAAATTAAAAGCCGTGTGGTAAAGAAAAGTCCTAATATTATGAAACTTCTAACTTTATTGGCCGAAGATGCTTCTCACTACGAAGTTCTTGCATTAAGGTTTTCTGAAGGCAGAGAAGGTATAGCAGAAAGATCTGTCAAAAGTATTAACAACGACATGTTTATACAGGAAGCCCAAATGGAACTTATAAACGGGGAAATAACGATAGGTCATTTCTTGGAGAAGGTTAAGTGATTCATACTTTTAATATTTTCGTTTATTTAGTTCTGACGAACCAAAAAAATATTTACTAGGTACTGATAAATAATATTTTTGCCTAAATACATAAGAAAAAGTAAAAATCTGTGATTAATGTAGGTAATTCTCATACTGTGATTTTATTTAGACACTAATTACTTGTAAACTGCAAGAAGATGCTATATTTAAGTATGTTAAGTAATTTTAAAACTGTGATTTTGAATAGTACTTTGTTAAATAAATAAAAAAAGTTAAAATCTCTGTTTATGTTAATGATTTTAAGACTGTGATTTTATTTACATACTAAATAATTGTAAACTGCTATAATTTTGTAAGAATAGCGAATTTATGTTATTACTTTTAATTTGTAAATCTGTTTTTTTATTTCAAAATCAGACTGATTTTTAAACGTAAGTATGTTAGTAATTTTAAAATTCCGTGATTTTAGTCCTTTGCAATCTGTGTTTTTATTACGCCAACATTAATGTAAAAACTAAATAAGACTGATTTTAATTTTGATAAATAAATGTAAAACTGATTATAGCAGTGAGGGTAAAATTGAAGATTTTATTATTGTGATTAATAAATAAAGACGGCGTGATTATTATTATTTGGTGTTAAATTTTATTTTAAAGATAATGGGGATTTGTGAAATTTACAATTCTTTTTCCTTTTATCCCCATCAATGGCATCAATGGGGAAAAGTGAACAAAAAGTTCACTAATCCCCATTGAAGGGGATTTCTAATGGGGATTAGTGGAATAACCCGATCGACTGATCGTCACTCCAATCGCGTCAGTTCGAATTTCTCCAATGAATATTGATCCTTAGAACCAAGCAATAAAGTTCAAAATTGATTGTACCGGCCGGTCGAGAACCGACGAGCCGGAGTGACGCCAGTGAGTGGGGAAATCTGTTTGGCGTAAAACCACTTGGAGTGACGCCACAGTTTTACGCCTGGACTGACGCGCAAAACTGATCGTCAGTGGCCAGCTTTAAAACAACATAATAAAATTAAGAGAATAGAAATTGATAAGAAATTCGAAAATTATTTTGACAGTTAGGTGGTGATTACTGGGGTATAAGTATAAAAGACCAAATGATACTCTGAGGCCATAATGTTTTATAAAATAAATAAAGTGAAACATAGTGACTCAAGCACAAGCGAAGACCGATCTGGCCCGTTGGCAGAGATCCTGCCTTCCAACCCCAAAGGTCCCGGGTTCAAATCCTGGTACGAGCAAATGTTTGTGTGATGAACATGGTAATTTTTTACCGAGTAATTTGAACCGAGTCGGTGTTTATATGTATTTATATCTATATTATCTACGTATTGTTTATGTAAGTGTATCCGTTACCTAGTATCCATATCACAAGCCTTACAGTGCTTACTTTAAGCTAAGTAATTTGTGTGAATGTGGGAAATATTATTAATAGCCGTGTGAATTCTGCAAAACATGAAACATGCAAAAAGTAAGAAAACACTATAATAGGTCAAGGATCATAAGACCGCCGGCGGTCACGAAACAATTGATTTTCAATTGTATCAGGCCTCCCACGTGGACAATAGCACGTGGGGTTAATTGTTATGTCCCAAAAAGTGTTGATATAATGATAATTACTTAGAGCATACTTGTAGCTTTATTAATTTTACAGACTTTTCCGTGGTTGAATGTTAGTAAGTCTGCTTACATAGGTACCCGGAGGACTGGGTTCGATATTCAGCGGAACATATCTTTGTATACTTGTTCTGGTCTGGTCGTGCTTCGGAAGGCACGTAAAGCCGTTGGTCACAGTTGCTGTAGTAAATATAGCAATAAGTCAAGTCAGAGACCTAAATGGCGGCTTGTAAAAACTCTGACACCAGGCCTCACCAGCCACTCGATAAAGAAGAAGAAATTTTACAACGCGGTCTTTGATTTTCTATTATCTTTTAAATGTTCAATAGTCAACGAATAACTGTCAAAATATTGTAATAAGGAAGAGCCTTATTACAATATTATATCGAGTTTCGAACTTAAACTTAGAAAAATAAAAACAATAAACTAACACAAATAAACATTTATTGATTATAATCTTCAATATATTTAAACTCCCTGATTTATTAACCAATAAAATAGTAGGAACTTTAATAAACTTACTACTCTAAATAAATTACACAAATAGGTATTCAGGGTGATTAATTACCCCGAATTTGATCGATACTTATAGCTAATATAATATCAAAGGTTCAACCTATCAAATTATTATTTTGATAACAAATACATGGAAAAGAAATTAAGAAACAGAGCAATAAGCTGAACATTCTCCAACAATTAAATGATAGAACGAAAACATTTATAAAATTTCTTTAAATAAACCATCCAAATCTAAAGTAACTCTAGGGTTATAAACTTAATTATAATACTTCAAAGTAATTATTAAATTAATAATACGTCTTATTACGTCAAATGCCGGCTAAGGGATAAAATGAGAGGCAAAAGTTTATTTTCTTAGAACATTACAATTTGACTGGGCGTTTTTAACAGACTTCAAAACAAGGGTTCATTATCACAATTCCATAACATAACTTCAAGATTCAATATCATTTATTCAGGTTAGGCCATGTTTAGGTTACAGCACTTATGAATGTCATTTATGCCATCGGTTCGTAAGTCTAACTATGGGGCGGGAGCCTTGTAATGAGAAGAACCGGCAAGAAACTCAGCAAGGGCATTTCCTTTCTCCCTTTCTTTTACAGCGTCAATTAGAATTGAAAAATGCCCTCCCTATCATAGAAGGGCACTTTCCATTACAATAATAAAAACATAAAACAACTACAAGGACATAAAAATAAAAAATATATTAATTAAAATAAAAAGTTCAGGTATTCATCAATATAAAATAATCAATGTAATCAATGTCTTACAGTACAGAAAAAAGAAGTAAGACTATAACTACTAATATACTAATAATAAAAATAAGTTAGCAAGAGCAGACCAGCCTCCACAGGCGGCACCCGTTCACGAGTATGACATGTGAATCAGCCATCGCTTCGCTCAACCATGTTTTAGGGAACGCAACGACCCGACGCGCATGCCACCACCGCAGAGACACTTTGAGAGAGCATGACACACTCGAGCAACTCCAATGAAGCAAGCAAGAAAACATTTAGGCAACGTTTTACGCAACATAAGTTTTGAGTAGGTACCACTTGTCTGTAAGACACTGCTGATAAAGGCTATCATACCAGGGTATGAGCTAGTTACAAAGAAAATGGACTTAAGAAAATATAATGTGATTATTTTATCATTACCAGGCTGTTTTGTCTTCTTCTTCCTTAACTGTATAATAACCTTTCTTAAGTAAATAAGATTTTATATGATTTTTAAACTTATCTAAAGGTAATTCTAGTACAGTACTTGGTATTTTATTATAATAGTGAATACCTTGCCCCAAGAAAGAGCCGAGAACCTTCTGTAACCTGAACAGGGGCATCATAAGTTTTGACTTATTTCTAGTACTGAAATTGTGTACGTCACTGTGTTTAGCGAATGAGTTAATATTGCAGCGCACAAAAAAAATTGAGATGCAGCTGTAAGAACACCAACTTCTTTAAAAATATCTCTTAGAGAAGTTCGTGAGCTTAGTCTATAGATGGTTCTATTGCCCGTTTCTGTAAAATAAATATAGTTTCAACATCAGCCGCTGTTCCCCACAGTAGGGCGCCATATGACATGACACTGTGAACTAAAGTAAACCTTTTAGCAGTTTCAACGTCGGTTAACTGCCTAATTTTTCTAATGGCGTAAGCAGCAGAACTGAGTTTGCCGGCCAATTTCGATACATAAGGATTCCATTGAAGTTTTGAGTCAAGGGTTATCCCTAGAAAAACAGCCGAACCTACCAAATCTAATTTATCACTGTTTATCCTTAGATCAGTTTGTTCGGTCTTAACATTTGGTAGTGTAAAATTAATACATTTGGGTTTTTTAGCATTTAACTGTAAATTATTAACAGTAAACCAACTGAGTACTTCTGAGAGAGCATTGTTAATATCGTCATAATTTTTCTTAGACCTAGTCACATTAAAAATGAGTGAAGTATCATATGCAAACAATACAATATCACAGAAGTTTTCTACAAAGAATGGAAGGTCATTAATATATATCAAAAGTAAGAAAGGGATTGACCCTTGTGGAACTCCCATTTTGACTTGAGAACCAGATGAGTTAGTTCCATTGACATAGACAGTTTGTGTTCTAGAACTGAGATAAGACTTTATCAAATCAAGCGCAAAACCTTTGAGACCATAGTAATTTAACTACATCACCAATGTCCGGTGCTCAACGCAATCGAAAGCCTTGGACAGGTCACAAAAAACTCCAAGAGCGTTATGAGACTCCTCCCAGGCATCAAATATATGTTTTACTAGAGCAACACCTGCATCAGTAGTGGAACGACCCTTAGTAAAACCGACTTGCTTACTATGTAAAAGATTATTTAAAATAAAGTATTCCACTAACTGTTTGAGAATAATTTTTTCATAAATCTTACTTGCTGGTAGTATTGAAATTGGTCGATAGTTACTGGGGTCCTCTTTATTTCCCGTTTTCCCTTTTTTCGTCAACAAAAATAACTATATCATTATCCCAGTCAAAGTTGTAAAATTCTAAGCAAAAGCTAACTCTTGCCTCTTTATGATGTTCATATAATTGATTTTTTTTCGCAGGTTGCTGCATTTCTTCCCGGCCTCTTTTAATCTTCTCTGGATAGTGTCCATGAAAACCTAAAACAAAGAAAAAAGTAAAGTAAATTCATTAAACTAAAGATTTTAACTATACAGTAAATATGTTAAATTTAAAAACTTAATCAGGAATCAGAGGACCAACTTTAGGATTGTGTGTGACTTTTTAGTGATTTCACCCAATTTATGTCAATGTTTCTTTTTTATTGTAGACATAAAATATACAACGGTCTCTAAAATTATATTTCTATTAAAAATGTAAAATATTTTATGGTTGGTTAAAAAGGCTGAATATGTATTCACATGAAATTTGGCACACAGTCTGTAACCTGGCTTAAATAATAGGTATTGGAAACACTGATTGAATTATTTTACTGCATGTGTACGAGACACCTAGAGATGCTGTGATAAATAACTAAAAGATTAGATTAATTTAAACTGTTTATTATGACACGAATAATTGATAAACGTAAAATGATACTACTATGCTAAGTGATTGATATATGAGCGCGCGTCCGCCGCGATGTGTGTGGTGACGTGAACTAATGTAAAATTATAATTATTTAATACAATTAATAAATTGATGATTTGGCGAAATGCACGGTTGCACCGTACATGCTCCCGGGCCAGAGAGACGAAAGATGATGGATGCTGGTTAGTTTGATGATACAAGGTGATAAACAATTTTAAAATTATTCTATGTTAGTAGATATTAATCTAATGATTCTAATGATACAACTATGATGATTCATCATTATCAGCAGTAAACTTAAACTTAATAATAGGGGACGACGCTTTATTTATACGCGCACTTTGTGGCACTGACACCTTTGATTTTGCACTTAAATCGGGCACACTATAATTATTAACACTATCACTTTCATCCGCACATGCACTGGTTATATTATTATCACTGAGCGATAAGCGCGCAGCCGGGCGGGGCGGGGGGGCAGCGAAGGGCCCGCAGCCGCGGCCCGCTGGGCGCTGGCGCTGGCTGCGGCGGCGGCGCACCCGCCTCCAGAGGAAGGCGGCGCCAGCCGCGCAGCAAACTCCAACTAAGATGTAAATAACGACATAGTGATGTATGTCGTGGGACGAGAACGAAGTGACATCCACTTCGACTTCGTCTGACTTCATCTGCTCGATTTGGCGGCCGATTTCTTTTAGAGACGACTGCCGTTCTCTGATATTTCCTTCAGTGATATTTGACTGATAATCTTGATTTTCGCGATGTACCGCTAGGTTGATGATGTTATTGATAGGAGGCACATCTATCAATATTAAATCGGCGTGACTGTGTACTTCGCTTGTTTGCTCGTTGTGGGAATACAATATGAACGAATCTGATTTTAGCATACAGTCGCTCGCCATGGTAAGCACTCCAGCTCTCGTGATTCTTTCCACTGACACATGACCGCCGCACATAAACCTTATAGTGCACTGATCGCAGCAGTAAAATAAATAATGATTCGATTGGGTTAACGCTTTCCACATATTTTTACAACTATTTTCGGTAGTTTGACATGTCTGTGTCGTATGATTTATCTCACATAGATCTTGATCTCGCTTCATCTGATAGACGGGTCCTTGTAATTCACAAAGTTTGGTAGTTAGATCTACATGCATACATGTTTGCACATCTGTTTCAAACATCGGTAAATACGAGTCCCTTTGTATGTTGATAGTTATGTAATTGGATATCGGTGTAATTGTAATTGTTTTATTATTTTCAGTGGGCTGCGGAATAGGTATAAGCTTGTACAAGTCATAATTGTCTCTAGTTACCAATGGAATTTTGATCTCTAGCAATAAATATTGTTTAGTAATTTTTACTTTGATTCTTAATAAGTGATACAGTTTTGATACGTCGCTATGAATGTTGTCAATAGGTAATGATAAGTCTTTTGATAAATGACTGGAAATGATACTCAATTCGTCCTTAAGCTGCTCCGGTGATAGTAAGTGAATATCGAATTTCCCATGATAAATGTCAGTAACGGTATCAAGTAAGTTTTCTTGGATTCTTCTCATATTGTCTAAGATATTGTTAGCAGTTATTGATGATAAAATAAATTCGTTGATAGCATCTGCCCTCTCTACCTCCTTTTTTAATATGGTATTTTGTTTCTCAATTTCAAGTAAATGTTGATTAAACGACTTGTGCTGTTGATCGATTGCAGTTTCTAAACGTTGTAGAAAGTGATATTGAGCTTCTATTAATGATGTTTGGTTTTTCAAAAGTTTGGCGAGATGTTTTTGATCATTCTTAACGAGGCCAATGTCCTTTTGATATTGTTCAGCGAACTTATCGTCTAATACTCCGAATAGCGCATGCGCGACGTTTCCTATTCCATTGATAAGCCCTCGCCGTCGGCGGCGTGGCGTACGCGCGTCAGACGGCTGACCAAGCAACAGCTGATCGTAGTGTAGTAGCTCTGAGTAGCCGTGACGTAATTGTAACAGGATAACATTACAATGCGCTTGCTTCTGTATTATTGAACACATGCTTTCAAGGTGAACAATATATTGTTTTAATAATTGTGAACCTTGCCAGTAGGGATCGACGTCGTAATAAATAACCATCTTCCATTGATCTCGTATTAGACGCATATCTGAGACTTTGTCAAAATGGCTCTGTGTGTCCTTGAATGTTGAAATATTATAGTAAGCTCCTTCCACAGCAGTAGTAAACATGAATAATAATAATAATGGCAATGTTATCAGATTAGTTAGTTTATTACGGGTGCGTTTAGTCTGTTTTACTTTTGATGAGTCGCTAGTTGTAGGTATTTGATTGGTATTTGATGTTGTTTGATCGCGTGTCTCATTGTTTGTTGGTAAGGGTGATAATTTTGTCACAGGTCGTTTCATAACTCCGCTTTTTGTCTTGACAGTGACCACTCGTACGTGCCCGTCGTTGCCCGGGTGGAGGTCAGTAACTCTACCTAGTGCCCATTTTCCCGCCGGAAGATTAGCGTCCTGGATAATAACGACGTCATTTAATTGGATATTGTCTTTTGATAGTCTCCACTTGCTCCTGCTTGTTAGCTGGGTTAGATACTCAGATCTCCAACGCTTCCAAATATCGTCAAAAATCCGTTGTGTAAGTTGCCACCTTGTCCTTTGATCTCGTTCGGTTTCTATTAAAGTAAGCACCGGCCCACTCGCCAAAAAGTGGGACGGAGTGAGGTAGTTGATATCTTCCGGATCTTCTGATAAGGCACATAAGGGTCTAGAGTTCAAACAACCCTCTAGCTGAGCGAGTAAAGTTGAAAACTCTTCGTAGGTGAGCTTCTGTTCACCGATGACCCTACGAAGATGATATTTAAGGCTTTTTACCGCCGCTTCCCAAAGCCCACCAGCACTGGGCCAGGACGGCGCGTTAAAGTGCCATGTGATGTTCATTTCGCTGATATCCGACATGAGCTCGTCATTGATCACGGATTTCCAATTTACGATTTCTTGTTGGAGTAGTCTGTTGGCTCCGACAAAGTTAGTGCCGTTGTCACTATAAAGATGATGTGGCGTTCCCCTTCTGGCGGCCATTCTTCTTAGTGCGGCTAGGAAAGCTGATGATGTAAGGTCGGATACCAATTCAAGGTGTACCGCCTTTGTAGCCATGCATACAAACACGGATATATACCCTTTTGACGTCTTGATACCCCTTCCTTTGCTTGCTTTTACCTCTATGTACCCAGAAAAATCTACCCCCGCATGATAAAAAGGTCGGGACGGATTTGACCTTGATTCTGGGAGATCCCCCATCAATTGATATTGCCTTTGCGGGTTATGTCTTTTACAGGTAACGCAGCGGGTAAGGCGTGATTTGACAGCTCGGTTTCCGCCGATTATCCAATATTGCTGACGTAGCCATGCCAACGTGACACGGCTACCTCCATGATAAGTCATTTTATGAGCATGATCGATCAAGAGTGTTGTTAGATGACTGCTGTGTGGAATTATAAATGGGTGCATCATGTTTTCACTGATATTGGCTTTCTTTAACCGTCCTCCCACTCTTAGCAATCCTTCTGAGTCTAGTAGTGGATTTAAACTCAATAATTTACTTTTTGGGTGAACTGTTTTATTTTTTTGTAAATAAGTGATATCTTCCCCAAATTCTAAATCTTGAATGTGTTTGATAATTTTTAGCCTAGCTAATCGTAATTCTGGGACCGTCAAATAAATTTGGTTGATATTTTGTTTGCACATACGTAGTACGTAAGCTAGTATGCGTGTAACTCGAGTAAAGCTACTGTGTCTATTCAATAAGCGCGTGATTACGTCATCGTCGTGCGAGTATGTAGACGCGTGAGTTTGTTTTGATTTCTTGATTTCTTCATTGGTGACGTAATTAGGTAATTCTCTTTCAGTTTCTTTTTCGAAATTTTGTAACCAAGAAGGTCCATGCCACCATAGGGGATGCTGGTGAAGCTGCTCCATTGATATTCCACGAGTAGCGCAATCTGCTGGATTTTCGCTGGACTTGACATAGCGCCAACTATTTGGAGGTAAGATGTTCGTGACTTTTATTACTCTATTAGCAACAAAGGTTGTCCAGCGGCCTGGATCTCTCTGCAGCCAGCCGAGTACAGCCGTTGAGTCGCACCATCCAAACGTATGTATTTCATATCCTATGAGGCATGCTTTAACTTTTTCCATTAACTTTGATAACAGTTCAGTTGCACAAAGTTCTAATCTCGGCAAAGAAACTGCTCTTTTGGGCGGTACTAATCGAGATTTTGCTGTCACCAATACTATTGAGTTTCTTTGATTTTCTAATAAATATTTTTTGTTCACTTTGCAATAAATGACGCAAGCGTAGGCGTTTACAGAGGCATCGCAAAAGCCGTGCAATTCTATTACGTCATTTTCACAAGTTTGTATCCATCTTGGGATATTAAATGATATGATGTTTTTTAAATCTTCTCTGATGTTCATCCATTCTTTGTTTATCTCGGTAGGTAGCTCAGAATCCCAATCTAAATCATGTAACCAAATTTTCTGAAATAATAGCTTGAGTTTAATTGTCACCGGTGTGAGCCATCCTAAAGGATCAAATAACTTTGATATATTTGATAACAGAGTCCGTTTTGTAAATTTAGACTGTGATAAATTTATTTTTAAATCAAAAGTAAATATGTCTGACTCAGAATGCCACCTGAGATCTAAAGTTTTAGTTGATTCATTGTGTTTAAAGTTGTAACTCTGATGACTTGATATAGTTTCGACGTTTTCTAAAAGTTCTGGTGTATTAGAGGCCCATTTTCTTAAATTGAATCCTCCCTTCCTTAACAAGTTTATCAGGTCATTCTGTAGTTTTTTAGCTGATGATATATTATGATTGCCATGTAAGAGATCGTCCATGTAAAATTGTTCTTGCAAGATTTTTGGTGCTAAACTGGACTCGAACCCGGGACTTTCGTCTTGAGCTAATTGCTTTAACACCATCATGGCTAAGAACGGAGCCGCCTTTGTGCCATAGGTAACGGTTGATAATTGATATTCTTTGATGGTGGGCGAGTGGTGGTGTGATGAGTGGTGAGTGGGCGACTCCCGCCACAGGATTTTTTGATAGCGTTGGTGATCCTCGTGAAGAACAATACCGCGAAACATTTTTTCGACGTCTGCGGTGTAAGCGTAGCGATATTGACGCCACTTGATAATTAATGATATTAATTCCTGTTGAAGATTAGGACCCCGTAGCATGACGTCATTCAAGCTTTGTCCGCTCGATGTTTTTGAGGAGGCATTGAATACTACTCGTAGCGCTGTGGTCAATGACTCCGCGCGTAAAACAGCATGATGTGGTAGGTAGACACTCGGCGTCGTGTTACTCGTTGATAATTGCATGTGACCTAGATTTATATATTCACGGATAAATATTTTATATTCTTTTTCTAAAACTTCGTTTTTTGTAAATCTCTTTTCTAATTGTTTATACTGGGCTATTGCTTTTGATTTTGATTCTCCTAATCGCTCATCCGCGTTCTGCACTAATGGATATTTTACCACGTACTTCCCGTCGGACTGTCGAGTGGTGGTTGATTTAAAGTAATTTACGCACTCTATGTCTTCCTGGGACATAGATATATCACTTGGCACATCCTCTATTTCCCAAAACTGTTTTATTTCTTCTAGATTGTTTATAGCAACGTTGCAATGATAAGATTTTGTGACGTTACCGCACAAAATCCAACCGAGACGTGTTTGTTGTGCCACGGGTTGATCCTGTCCTAATGATATGATACCACTTAAAATTATTGACGAGTAAACATCAGCCCCCAGCAACAAGTCTACTTGCCGGCTGACATTGTAATTAGGATCCGCCAATTTTATATTTTCTAATGAAGGCCATGTTGACTTGGTGAATGTATGATTAGGTAAATTATTGATTAAACTATTCATAATGAAAACTTCGGTGTTAAATTGGTAGTCGCTATATGATGATAAACAAGTTATTTTGATAATGCCTTTACAGCTGTTTTCTTTTGCTCCTATGCCGAAAATTGTACCCTTACACCTTTCACGCGGTAACCTTAGCATCTGTGCCGCGTTCTCAGATATTAGTGACGTCTGAGAGCCCTGATCTATGAGTGCTCTAAGTGAGATAAAGGTTCCATCAAATTTTTGCACCTTTACTATCGCTGTTGCAAGAAGGGTTTCAGTGATGTCATTTTGTGACACGTGTGTGCTACTTTTTCGTTCCGTGCTTGGTTGCTGTACAAACGCGCCATGTATCAGCGTGTTGTGTCGACCTTCGCACTCACGGCATCTTTTGTCGGATATGCACTTTTTTCCGAAATGGTCGTACAAACAATTAACGCAATAATTTAATTTCGTAATTAAATTGCGACGTTCTGTAGGTTGTAATTTGAGAAAGTTGCTGCAATGGAAAATACCGTGGTCGCTTTTGCATAGCGGGCACCCGGCTGTCGCAATTTTCTTTTGCGTATGATGAAATTGATTTTGATTATGGTTGAATGATTTAAAAGTAGATGACTTTTTGGGTATTTCAGGTAGAGTTATTTTTGATGCTGTATCTTGTTTACGCCGCGATGACTCTAATGACGTAAACTTGTTTTCTAAAAATTCCATAAAATCGCATAATTTTGGCAACTCCCTGGGGTTCTTTAATGATTCAATGTAATCTTTATGGGATTCTGCGTCCAACTTCTGCGTCATGAGATGCACTATTAGTGGGTCCCATGAACTTATATCTATACCTAAGTTTTTGATGGAGTTTAGGCTTTCATTGATAGCGTCATGAATTTTTTTGATGTTGGCTGCTGATTGCTGTTGAGACGTTGGTAAATTTAAAAGCAAATTGATGTGTGATGCGAATATCAATTTTTTATTCTCGTAACGGTGGTTAAGGAGGTCCCAGCACACCTGATAATTTTCGGAGCTGATATGTAAATGTTGTATGATTTTTTCGGCTTCACCTCTTACCTTCCCTTTCAAATACTGCATTTTTTGCGCATTTGAGAGTGATCTGTTGTTGTGGATCGCTTCACTGAACAAATCCTTAAATGTAACCCATTGATGATAATTGCCATTAAAACTGGGGATGTCCATTTGAGGTGTTGACTTTTCCCGATGGCATGTTGACCTAATTTGCTGATTGATATCCTTTTTTATTTCTTGATATTTCTGTTCATACCTACTATATTGCTGCTCATAGTCGGCATTTTCTTCATAAAGCTCGCTGTCGATTTCCCAATGAAGATCGTCGATGGCGGCCCATCTCTGATTTACAGACCTCAAAATATCTTCCAATTCCCAATTTTCCTTTGATAGGTTAAGATTTATGTTGTTAACTGTACGCGCAAACGCCTTAAAGTTGCTTTGTTGCTTACGCAACATCTCCGCTAATCTGCTTTGATTACCACCGGAAGTGAATTGAGGAGGGTGTGTATTACCTGATACTGACATAGAGGGAAATTCGAATTTAGGTGTAGGTAGCGTGTTTTCCATTTGAATATCCGACCGTGGTGTCATTTGCTCTGCTTGCTGCTCGGAAACCTTTGCAGTCAATAACGGGGTTGCTGGTCTAATAAAGGACCTTTCATCCTTCTTCGATTCCGCTGGTACAAAATTTTTGATGTAAGCGCGCGTATCATTATAAAACTGTAACGTTCTTTGATAATAGTTTTCGATAAAATAGGCATGAGACTGATCCTCATACTCTCCAAGCTTGATGTGATTCAGTTGAAACTCTTGCCAATAAGCATCGAGTGTTTCTAATCTCTTCTTGATATAAGACGAGGTCTTACGGTCTGACCCGTCCTTTTTAAAGTTGCTAAGTAGCTGATTGATTGCTCCCATGATTTGAGACTGAGTAGCTAGAAGATCCTCCATCTTGCTTAATTCAATCGATTACAGATCGATAAGAAATAAAATTGGAAAGATCTTACTTGTGAGCTGGAGTCGATTGCGTAGTCAGGGACGACCTGCTCGTATGCTCGTTGATGTAAAGTTGCTGTTTGTGCCTGTTTTTGATAAACAGACGTAGGTACTTCTCCTTCCAAAAACACTGTGATCCAAATTGCTGCTTAGAACCACTTACACGAAGTCTAATTTACGCGTAATTGATCCTGCCTGTTGGTTCGTAGGCTCGAAGGACCATTTAGATGTACGAGACACCTAGAGATGCTGTGATAAATAACTAAAAGATTAGATTAATTTAAACTGTTTATTATGACACGAGTAATTGATAAACGTAAAATGATACTACTATGCTAAGTGATTGATATATGAGCGCGCGTCCGCCGCGATGTGTGTGGTGACGTGAACTAATGTAAAATTATAATTATTTAATACAATTAATAAATTGATGATTTGGCGAAATGCACGGTTGCACCGTACAGCATGTAGTTAATATTATAGGTAGTTAAATGTATCCAAAGCCAAATATTTGATAAAAATATATTCTTCGGATCATCCTACTATACAAACCATGTCTATACATAGTAATTAATCAATTTAATTTTTTTTACTTTTTTAAAGGATATATAGGTAGTAAACATGCAATTGGGACCCCCCAATTGATTATTATGATTATGCAATAAATAGCTGGCACTTCACAACTTACCCAAATGTTGGAGGTTTTTTTTTTTTTTTGGAAACATTGATTTAAGAGGGTTTACGCATTTCGGTTTCCTATACAAATTTCCAAGCTGAAATATTTAAAAACCACTTAGCCAATTTTAATAAAACTTTGCATGCTAAAGTAAAATTCAGGGATCTGAATAGTTTGTTAAAAACATTTTAAAAAAACGTTTATTTAAGTGAGTTATTGCGATTTTAAACTTTCTAGAGTAGACTTTAAATCGCAATAACTCAGCTAAATGAACGTTTTTTTAAAATGTTTTCAACAAACTATTTAGATCCCTGTGTTTTACTTTAGCATACAAAGTTTCATCAAAATTGGATTAATGGTTTTTAAAAACTTCGACTTGGAAGTTTGTATGGGAAACCGAAATGCGTAAACCCTCTTAACAATTCTAGTACTTACTTAATTGTTTTTGTTTAGAAAAATATACTTATTCAAACTTTATTTTAATCTAGCCATAGCTTCTGTTATAAAGATATTTAAAAAAAAAATTCAACATTATCACCCTACTACAAACCATGTTCAATATAACTTTACAGTCATAGTAAATAATAAATTATATTCTTTACTTAATTTATTTGTAAAGATATTTAAAACGTGTTTAAAAGGATCTCAATAAATTATTAAGATTATGCAATAACTACTCATTGTCAAAAAGTCATTCTCAAGAAGTGCGAAGGCATTCGAGCTTATTATTTTAATAATTTAACTAAAACCTTCATCAAAAAATTCATCAAATACACATGCAGTAAGTGGTTTTTTGGTCAGCCAAGTCAATGGTAGAAAGAATAGCAAGTTAAATCCCACTTTTGTTTAATAGGTGTTAATTTCAATAGAGTTTAAACAAGGTAGGTAATTGTTATGATATACTCACGCTATAATTAGAAGAAGACACTCTTGTGCTCAAAAAGGGATCAGCAGAGTGTGAATCAACTATGGCCGCGTCCTCCTCAGACGTCGTGGCCCTCTCGTAGTGCTGACGGTGGTGAGCTTCTAGGGACCCAGACTTTTCCCATCGGCGAAGCCAAAAATATACCGTTTTACGCTGAAAGAAAACGTCAATTAGGGTTTGTTTTAATACACCATTGGTAACACCTACTATCAAATAAAACAACAGCACAAGTTGGTGTTAGTTTGTTCATCCCGTGTAAAAACATTGATTACCTTACAAAATTATAATTTTATGGCTAACTATTTCTCGTATTACTACACTTTACGGTTAAAGAAGAATGAAAAATCCGCATTCTCACAAAATCCATTATGGCGGCTCCACATTAAGGCCTGTATTCACATTGATAAGTGCGACAGTGCAAGTGCAGGTGATTAGTTGCGAGTGATTAGTGCAGGATGTGTAGTGCGAGTAGTGTCCATTTTGTCAAGTGGCTGTGTTTAGTACGCACGTCAAGAAGCGCACTTGCAATTGCAAGAAATAATGAAAGAAACTTTAGAACCCACATATCACTTTACTATGCGGGCTACTTTAATTAACTATATTAACCACTCGCACTAATCAATCGCTGGAGTGCGTTCCGTCGTTTTGGGTGTAGTGTAGTTGTTTGGTTAAAGTTTAACTCGTTTGAGTTGCAACCAGGCCACGGAACAATCAAGTTGTTTTTATAACCTCTTCTGAAGTATTCCTGTCCTGTACGAGAAAACATTCTTCTGTCTCCATTTTTTTCACTTTTATACCATATATAACAGAATTATTAAAAAGTAAAACAATACAAAACAACCAAACAACAGGCGGAATTTTTCGAGACGTTTTGACATAAATTGCAAACTTTGACACTTTTTAAATGATATAAACGTCAAATAGCTGTTAGAGTGAAAATAACCATCCGATTAGATGGTTGTTTGGTTGCTGCGCTCTGAGCCACAGAACACATATACTAGCACAGAACCGATGAAACTACGCTCTGACAGCCATCAGAGTAAAATTTCACCAAGCCACGGAAAGGTTAAGCTGGCCACTGACGATCAGTTTTGCGCGTCAGTCCAGGCGTAAAACTGTGGCGTCACTCGAAATGGTTTTACGCCAAACAGATTTCCCCATTCACTGGCGTCACGCCGGCTCGTCAGTCTCGACCGGCTGGTACAATCAATTTTGAACTTTAGCGTTTGGCTCTAAGGATCAATATTCATTGGAGAAGTTCGAACTGACGCGAAACAATCAATTTTGAACTTTATTGTTTGGTGCTAAGGATCAATATATTCATTGGAGAAATTCGAACTGGGTCGATTGGAGTGACGATCACACACTCACGGTCAGTTTGGCGCGACGCGCCAGCTTTACGTGTCGCGCCGTCAGTTAAAACTCTGGAGTGACGATTCGACATTCACGATCAAATTTTGGACTGACGTCAGTTCAACTGATGGGAAAAACTGATCGTCAGTGGCCACCTTTAGAGCGCGCGCCGGAGTGCGCTCGAGTGAAGCGACAGAACGCAGCCCAGTCCACACGTGTTTACTCCTAATCACTAAGCACTTGCACTCGTCACCAGCACTAATCACTAATCAAAGTATATACAGGCTTTAAGTGCCGTGAATTCACGCGCGAATTCACGGCACAAGTCGCCGCGAGAACCCTTTGTCGCGGGACAAAATAGTACGCGCGCGATCACGCCTGTTCCCCGTCCCCGATCAGATCGGGGAACAGGCGTGAACGCGCGTGAACCCCAAGAAAACCGTCCACATTCACGTTCACGCCTGTTTACGGAGCGTCTTTATTATTTATTATGTGTCGGCACTAATAATGTGGAGCCGCCATTACAAGCAGTCAAACTAAAAATTACAGGTTTAGGGATGAATTATATTAGAGCGGGCCGTGCACGGGGCGTCGTGCCCCGGACGGGACACGGATCATGGAATGCACAGTTTAATAAGAACTGCTCGATACAAAATGTATGCAACGTCTCAAATCAGTGCGCCATCCGAGCCCGGACGCGCCCCGTGCTCGGCCCGCTTTTATATAATTCATCCCTTAGTAAAATTTCTTCCTCTAATTTATCATGAAACTAAATAAAATATCATGATAACCTATTTAGATAAAAGTTACGAGTTATGTTAACCGCCATTTTTGTTTACAAATAAACAGTAAAATTTCTTCCTCTAATAAAGCATGAAACTAAATAAAAAAGCAGAACCTATTTAGATGAAAGTTACGAGTTAAGTTAACCGCCATTTTTGTTTACAAATAAACATTAATCTAACACTCCTAAGCCGGGTCTCCTGCGGCACTGTTTTGTCTTTTCTAACACCTAACATCAAACATCTAACAAATCATATTTTGTAGTAGGTTAAATTACTCACCGTTACTCCAGTTTGGTCACATATATGTTTGACTCGGCATCCACTTTGTCTTAGAGTAATTATTTGCTCTCTCTCCACCTTACTTAAAGTAGGTGCCACTTTTGTGTTTACCACAGACTTAGAGATGGTGTTTACAAAACGCGAGCGTCGCTGCCGTGACGTGTGACTGGACTGCCAGAAGAAAAATTCCGGCCCGGTGGCGGCCGCGCAGGGGGCGTGGCCAACCCCCGTGAATAATTACTATTGGCCGATAGTTTTTGACATATTCGCCTGTATTCGCCATTCGGGAATTTTGATAAACTAGAGAATTCCACCAATTAAATTGAAGACACTTTCTTTCTAACACTCCATACCGCAACGTAGTTATAGATATGTATAATGGATAGCGTGATGTGCTGCCGTGTGTACAAATCAATCAAAAGTCGCCTGGTGGGTTCTATTAACTCTGTATAAAGTATCTATAGATTATTAAAGATCTAAAAATACTGTGAATAAGTTGTTTTAATTCGATAATATCATAGTTGGTCAGACATAACCTCAAAAACTTCAAACTGAAATATCTTTTTAGCTAGACTTACTACAATCGTATTTTTAACGTCAATCTATTGAGGAATTCAAGCTCTATACTTTTACATATTTTTCATACTAATACGCATAAAAAAATGTTGACAAAAATTTTGTATGGAGGTTCGCCATTGTTCTTTTCAATCTAAGAAAATACGAGTAAGGTCAATGTGGGGAAGTCCGGCATACTTTTCTAAAATTTAAGTTTAACAGAACTTATTGAATCGAGATACGCTATATAAAGTAACTTGTGTCGTCAGAAATTATAGGTAATATATTTATTTACTTATATTGGTCTAAAAATCACATGAATTGCAATAATCTTTAGATTTATATGATATTTTTTAAAACTCGGCGTGTAGACGGACTTCCCGTGCAGTTTAAGGTAAGTCCGTCTAGTAGCAATATAACCAAAACTTGTGACGCAATATGTTTGAAAACAGTTTGTAGCAGTGATTTACAACTGGCGTTGAAATGTGTGTTTTATGAATTCGTCCACAAGGTTTAAATTTCAATGATAATTTACTTTATTTGATTTTAAGGCAATATCTTTGGTGACAGTGGTTGCAAACATTTTTAATAAAATAGTAACGAATTTCCTTTTTTGTAAAAAAAAATACTAAGTAAAAACATAAATCATTATTTCTTATTGAACATTATAAGTAGTGCTGTAAAATGAACAAATACCTTCCCTCATTATCATTTAAGGGGTCAGAAATTTTATAACTATATTTTTTGCACACCTGTCAACTTTCTTTGGTTTTTTAATAAAAATCAACATTTGTATTTTTTTTTGTTTAAGTATTTGTCCCATGTACGCCGTAGTTTTGAGCTAAAAAAACAAAGAAATTAGACAGGTATACCAAAAGATTCAAACCCGTATTACACATTAGCAGATTGCAGGACTTAGAAAATTTTCGAGCATAAATTTACTTTTTTTTCACAAACCGCCGAAAAACACTGCCATCAAAAAGAGATAGATAAAGTTTAAACAAATTGTAAAAAAAACTCTTAATTTTTTTTTGTTAAGTTTAAATGGAGCCGACACTTTAAAAAATTTGTATGACTTAGAAAAATTTATATATGACTGCCCTACTCATGTAGGTAATTAAAGACAATCGCGAAGCGCAGCGTAGCGATTGTTTTAAATTACCACATTACACAACAGAAGTCTAGCTCCATACAAAAATTATAATAATTTCTTTATTATTGAAATTTTGCATTCACAATGCTAAATAGATATAGGATAAAATGTTTAATAGAAAAGAAAATTGAAATTTTTTTTCCTAAAAGAAATTCACTTTTTTTTTTTAATCTTTCCATTTCTTCCCGAAAGCAATATCTCTCGTCAGATTGTAAAAAAAAAATAGAGTGTATTTTTTATGCACCCCCTTTGCGACACCCGGACCGAATTGTCTGAAATTGCCTGTTTTAAAGAGATAGAGATACCTTAGATAGATAAATAGATTAGGTAGATACTTAAGTACGTACATAATATATTTATTAATACGGAAAAATAATAAATGACAAAATTCAGCAATGTGCAAAACCTGAGAAAAGCTTTCTTAGCAACTCGTTTCAAGATCTACTTAAGACAATCAAAATTTTCTATCCTAGTCTATAACAGTAATGATAGTCCCGCCACTGAGCATTCCTCACCTGCTAATTGTCTTGTAGCCAGACAGACAATACAGCTTGAATATAAATAGGTACCTAATGATAGTTTTCATTGGGCGACTACTTTTAAGTAGTAGCTAGCAAATACAAAGAATCGTATAGTAATATAAAATACGTGCAGCTGAAAAGGTTGACAATATCTGCAATCGAGGCAAGACCGGCATATGACGGACTTTCCTTATGCATGTAGACGGACTTCCCAACTATTACATTTTGAGTTTAGACATTTGTTGCAGGCAATAATTACGAAACTCAAGGGATATTAATGAATTCATCACCAGAAATAAGTATGTGGATCACTAAATGACTTACGTAATCAAGGAAACTCTAAAAATTCCTTTGATTTTCAACTTTTTTTTTAGTTTTTTGAAGAGACGTTACACTCCAACTTCAAGTACACAACGCGAAAAAAAATGGCCTACCGATTTCTTTCGACCTAATGATGTTAGCGACATCTATGATTCTCAGTTCGAACTAGCTCCGTAATACTGTTTTACCGACCGAGGCATAAGAACCTAGCCGTTCAAATATGCAAGTTATTGCCGCTAGACGGGCTTACCTCCTAGACGGACTTACCCACATTGACCTTACATAAATCTCGTAACAACCTTTTATAAAATTATGAATTGTGTAATGACGTTTTAAGTTGTTAGTAAAAGTTTTAAAGTAAATGTTTATTTTTTCTTTTTAGCGCATTTAAATAAAAGCTCCTTTTTTAAAAAGGTTTTTTTACCATATTTTTTTATTTTAACTATTAGGTCTACCAATATTTTTACATTACAGCTTATGTCCAAAATGGTAATGTGAATAATAATAGTTACAAATCAATGCATTACATTACATTATAGGCAAACACAAAATGACAATAATGAAAAATAATCAGAAGTAATTTCGGGAAAATGATATGAACCTTAGTTAATTAACAAACATAGCATTAAGAAATATAAAATTATATTAATAATTAGTCAGAGACTAGGCAATCAGGACAGCAAAAGCAGTCCTCTACCATAGTCCACTTATCAGCAAATTGCGACTGCACATGTGCTCAGCGTGACAGGTGGTGAGTCCATCGCCGCTCTAAGCTGTTGGATGTATGTACAGTGTTTAGTCCGTTAGTCGCCTTTAAAGCCGGGTCTGCTGCGCCAGATTTTTGAACAGAACATTGTTCGAAAACATAAATAAGGGGCGTGGCCCATTGAGTAATAATGTGGCCAATGGGCCAATGGGTAAATGGGTAATTTATGTTTTCGAACAATGTTCTGTTCAAAATCTGGCGCAGCGGACCCGACTTTACGATACCCAAGGGAAGAGAGGGGGTGGTAGTATATTCTTTCACGGCTACGCGACACGGTTAATTATTTATATTAGTGTTTAATCTAAATATATAAAACAAAGTCGGGTTAGTTACATAATTCCCAACTCTTGCACCGTGTGTATGAATAATTCCGGTAAAAATAAGGATAATTCTTTTTTAAATACACACATCAAAAGTGTCTAGGGATCAAGCATTTTTATGCGGATATCTTGAGATTGAGATGTGGCTTTGTAATAAATTTATGATTTTATAAATTTATATGGATCCTTTTTGGTGCATTTCATAATTTGAAACAGGAACTTTCAATCAATTTCTAGTAAAAGATGAAAATCAGCTGTCAATATTTTTTTTTTTAATTTATTTAAAAACAAAAGGATTACAATTTAGGTACTACATAAAGACCGCACCACGAAAACCTCGTAGGGTTTATCTGGGTGTCGGTGAGTCGCTAGTATAAATTATTAATTAGCAGGAGATGTTAACGATAATCTAAGTTGATAAAATCAACCCAGACCTCCGCTCACATCCCTCGCCGTTATGTAATGCTTTTTTAACTTAGATCTAAGAAATTTAACATTGTTAATATACATTGATTGGAAATCTATTGGAAGTTTATTTAAATATAAGGGTACAAGATAATTACTGACTCTAGTTCCATACACATTTATGGCGTTTGGTAGAATATATTTATTATCATAAGAGATGTTTCTAAGATTACTAGGCCTTGATTTTTCTATTAAGCAATCTGGGTTGTTTATTTCAGTTAAAATTGAAAATTCGATTTTTCGAAATACATTACAGTATCTAAAAAGTTCTAGATCGTTTTCTTTATATTTTTTCTTAATAAATTTAGGTACAATAATTTTTAGTATTTTTAGTTGTAGTTTGTAAATCGCGTTGATGTAAGTATCATAGGTTCTACCATAGCTACTTAATCCGTAGCAGATAACCGAATCTGCTAAGGCCATATATAACAATCGGAGGGTTTTAAATGGCAGTTTATTTCTAAGTATAACTAATTTGCTTATAATAGATCTTAGTTTATTACAGACATGCTCTTTGTGTGGTCCCCAACAAAATCGGCTATCGATAACGAGACCAATATACGTATGCTTGTCAACAACTTGCAGAGCAGGGCAACTGCTGCATGTATTGTTAGCAAATTAGACATGTTATTATGTAAGCAACAGTGCGTGTGGGCCCTTACGACTGGTGCGGTTGACGCCTTATTATGAGATGATCGTATATGGATCACTTTGGTTTTATCTGCATTGATTACTAGACCTACATCGTGCGCCCATTTAATTAGCTGATTAAAATTATCCTGCATCAACTTTTGAGCTTCGTAAATATCTTTATGTGCTACCAGAAGACATGTGTCATCCGCGAATTGGTACACTGATCCAGCGTTAATGGCGTTAGTCATGTCATTTACGTATATTAGATATTCGGTAGGTCCAATTATCGAGCCTTGGGCCGTACCTTTGGTGGTTAGCAGTCTAGTACTGTATTGGTCTTGTATTTTTACGGCAGTGTAACGATTCGTATGGTAATTTTTCAGTAATTCCAGAAAGGGGCCCTGTATGCCACTCCGCAACAGTCTGTCATATAATATGTCATAATTAAGCATATCAAACGCTTTGCTAAAATCAATAAACAGTGCTACTATATGGAATTTACAGTTAAGGTATCCATTAACTTCATCAGTAAAGAGCCGTAATAACTGTGTAGTGCTCTTGTGTTTTTGGAACCCGTATTGGTTCTTACTAATGATGTTGTTTGACTGTAAGTAGTTATTTAGTTGATTACACAAGAAGCGTTCAATAATTTTGTCGATGCACGAAAGAATTGTAATTGGTCGGTAATTATTAAATTCGTTATGTTTGCCTTTTTTATAAATAGGGCGTATTACCCCTAACTTGAGTAGATCCGGATATAACGATGTATCTAGGCAACAGTTGATTAGGTGTGTAATAATCGGAACTAAATTGTTGACAAGCTTGACGTCTTTGGTTTTAATGCCGTCGCGGCCGGGGCTTTTTTTATCGTTTAACTGCTGTATAATGCGAGCAATGGATACTCCCGAGCCCTTACTATTCTAATCGATCTATCAGGTATGATCTCGTATGACGAGGGGCTCAACAGACGTGTATCACAAAAGTTACCTATATTTTTTGTATTGTTATCAAATTCGATATTAAATTTATTGGCTAATGCTGTAGACTCCATTTTAAAGGTTTTTATTAATATGTCATCAATTCGATTTACAATTTTACCGGTAAGATTATTTATTATTTCCCAGATTTTTTTCGTGTTTTTAAAATTATTACAAATGTCTTTTTTTATTCGTGTATTTTTTAGATAATTCGCATATTTGTTAACTTTATTTCTATACATGTTATATAATAATCTATTTTTTACGTCGCTTTTATTATAAGACCAAATGGTGTACAATTCATCACGCTTTTTACACATATATTGAAGCCGTTGGTTGGCCCATGCACACTCTTTACGCTTACTATTGTCGTTTTTAATGGTGGTAGATTTACATTTATTATAGGCGGTGTTAAACTGTTCGTTCAAATTATTCATAATATCGTTGGGATCGCTATGTTGCAGTAATGAGTTCCAGTCTGTATTTAATAATTCGCGGCGTAGCTTCACTTCGTCTATTTTAGTGTAAGTTTGTTTGTTGTGGTGATGTGAGTCACGCGCACCTAACACGCCCGTAAAGGAACAACCCGTTATGCAATGATCAGCTGGCGCCGTATTAACTACTGCAGTGTGAACATCGTGCGAGGTGACGTTCCGGATAAACACATGATCTATGCATGTTTTGGTTATACGATCGCCGTATTTTTCTACTCGCGTGTAAGTATTCACACCACTTGTGAAATCCCAAACCGCACAACATGTCTAAGTACTGGTTTGTTATTGTACTGGAGTCTTTTAAATCTAAATTCATATCTCCCATTATTATACAATTTTGTTTGTTGGAGTAAGTAGCTAGCAAACTGTGGAGGTTATTAATGAATTGACGTTTAACCGTGTTAGGTGGTCTATAAACGACACTTGCCAACACTAAGTTTGTTTATGGCGATTTCGCCGGTTAAACATTCAAACTCTCGCGAGTTGTAGGTATTTGACCTATGAAACGTGATAGACTTGTGAACGTACAACAAAATTCCGCCTCCTCTTCGTTCCGTTCTTAATTCCGAAAATAAAGTATAATCAGGCAATTGAATCAAGGGGTGCCGGTAGCATTTCAACAAAGTCATTCCAAACGTGGCAGTCAGATTCAATAATTTTATTTAACGACGCGTATTTTAATAAGTAAAGAGTGTAGGTACTTACATTGAAAGTCGGGGTGTTAAGTAATTTTACTTACTGTTATGTGTGACAGCTTTTGCACTAACGATGTCTTGAATTGACTTTATTGGAATGATCTTGGCTTTATCCGTTTTGCGTATTAAAATATTACCGTTTTTACACCAAATATATTATATTATCCCTATAAAAACATACAACGCATTGAAGACATTATTAGTGCTACTGTTTCCCTACTACTGATTAAAACCAACGTTATTATGGAGCGGCGACGTCATTTAAGCAGGGAAGAAATGCTCAGAGCCGTGGGAATGATAGAAGCTGGTTCCCGGCAACGTACTGTGGCTTTAGCTCTGAATACAAGTCAGAGTGTTATCAGTCGACTTTGGACACGTTACCGAAGCACTGGTACCGTGGCTGAGCGCCATGGAGGACGGTATCGCTGCACCACACGGAGACAAGACCGATACATTCAAATCACAACTCGAAGAGCTCCAACAATAACCGCCATGATGTTAGCCGTGAGGCTTCATCACTCTTCAGGGAACTTAATTAGCGACCAAACAGTCAGAAACCGCTTGCATGAAGTGAACCTTCATTCCCGAAGACCGCTAAGGGTACCACCTATAGCAATGCACAATCGTAGGATTCGATATCAATGGGCTCTTGAACACAGAAATTGGGCAGAAGAACAATGGCGTTTCGTGTGCTTTTCTGATGAGTCTTGTTTTGGTATGAGACCAGATACAAGACGTATACGACACTGGAGAACCCCTGGACGCCAACAGCGATTAAAATCCTGCCAGGAAGTCCATCCTTATAGTGGTGGAACCATCATGGTATGGGCGGGTATTTGGATCGGCGGAAGAACTGAGTTGATTTGGATCAGAGGCAACCACAACGCTCAAATTTATGCTGAGACGATTGTATCAGACGTCATCGTTCCTCTACAAGTGCAAATCGGTCCCTTATTTCAGTTAATGCATGATAATGCACGACCGCACACCGCAAGAGTTGTAAGACAGACTCTCGCCGCAGCTAACATCAATGTCATGCCCTGGCCTGCTCAGTCGCCAGACTTGAACCCGATTGAGCATGCATGGGATATGCTACAGAGAAGAGCTCTGCCGAATATGGAGGGTATCCAGTCGCAAGAAGACCTTTTTTTGTTGTTGCAACGAACATGGGCGGCCATTCCACAGCGTGATTTGGATGAACTCATTTTGAGTATGCCAAACCGATGTTCTTGTGTTGTTAGTGTTCGCGGTAGAAACACGGATTATTAATTGTTTAAGTTACCCAATAAAATTTTAAAGAAAACTGTTATTTCAGTCTTTTTTTCGAACTTTAATGTTAGTGGTTCAAATGTCAAAAATCCCTTTATTAGGAAAATGGCAAATTTCTTTATTAATGCAAAGGTGACTTGGTTTATCGTTACTGTAGACAAACGAAAACACTTTATTTGATGAATCCTTAACCCCTCAAACCCCAAGCGGTCGCATGAGACCGCACCTACAAAAACACACTTGACTTTGTACCGTGTTTTCATAGACTTACAGACTACTTTAGTATGAACAAGTTTGGTTATTTCGGTTCTGTGGTTCATCTTATGTATTGTTATCGCACAATATCGCATAATCTATGCTCCATTCTGTCTAATTTGACGTTGACAGTTACTGTCAAAAAGTGTCAAAAAAAATCCAAGAGTGAGTGGTAAATTTTAATTAATATCAATCAGGAGAAAAGTTATTGCAAAAATATTTGTTGATCCCTAGACACTTTTGATGTGTGTATTTTAAACAATCAGTTAAGATAAGACTGCTTTATAGATTATAAATTAATATTTGATTATTTGCGGAGGACGCGGGTTCGATTCAGCACAGAAGACAATTTTTTCAACGTTTCGTTATCTTTGAAATCATTTAAATTAAGTATGTGTCAAATTACACTAAACCTTATTTTATACCTTTTGAAATACACGTTTTATTATGTACCTCTACCTACTTACCTTATTTTATTTTTCCTCCCTAATTTTTTACACGTGAAACGGGTGTCGGCCCTAACAGAATAGGTATGAATTTTGCGCGTTGTTAGAGCTTGCACTCTGTATGGTAGTTACTCATGTGGTTTTACGACATAAATGATCTGATCGCGTTGACCTACAAGTTTGATTTTTTTACAGTAAAGGGACCGTAGACTGGAATCTTTGATAATACATTTCAATTTGATATGTGTAGGTACAGTCACCAGTATTAAGATGTGATGATGCAAAAATATCTAATAATTGGTGGAAGGCATATTATATGCATAATATAATTATGCCTTCTACCAATAATCAGATATTTTTGCAGGCTGTCGAAAGTCACATCTTAATGCTGGTGACTGTACCTCTTATATGTCTGTGGTAGGTACTCGTTCCTGCAAAAAAAGGTCTTGTCTTGACAGACAGACAGACAGACAGACAGACGGACAATGAAATTATCATATTATAAAAGTTCCGCTTTTTCCTTTTGAGGTGCCTACGAAACTCTAAAAAACGGTATATTTCAGTAAAACAAGTTATTTTTTTTAAATTTATTATTTTGAAATGTTTGATACTTTTGTTTACGACTCTAACTTGTACTTTTATCATGTAATATTTTTTAGTTTTAGGGATGATTTATATTAGAGCGGGACGCGCACGGGGCTTGCCGTGCCCCGACCGGGCCCGCATGGGGCCCAGTCGGCGCCACTGATTTGAGACGTTACGTTGCATACATTATGTATGAAGCAGTTCATATTACACCGTGCATGATCCGTGTCCCGTCCGGGCCCGAACGAACGGCCCGGACGGGAGTGACCATCCCTTAGCATCAAAAATGAAAAGAGAAGAGTGGGCAATAGAAAGATACCTAAATAAGAGCTTTGCTTTTGGATGTATTGATGAGGGAAGATACGGCATTAGCGTCTCGTGAGTGAGCCGCCAAAATTAGGCCTAAAGGCACAATGGGCGATTTTCTGACAGCCCAAATTAAAAAATAAAAATTAATTCAAAAATACTCGATAGGTGGCGTTTTATGAAAGCCGACCCGTTCCTACCTAAGGACTGTAATAAATTCTACACTTTTGCTTGTCTATCAAAAAAATAAAAAAGTAGTACTTACAAATTTTTATTCAGGATCTCCAGGGTCTATTTCTATTTTGGAATGGAATAAATATTACGTAGCCATACACGTGTTCTTCATGGACTCGCCTTTTACTAAGCGCCATACTAATCTATGCTAAGCGCCATCTATGAAGTCATTTACGAACCAATTTCTTTTTTTTTTGTGATCTCGGAAAATCGCCCATTTCACTTCAGTCACAATTTGCCGAGCGAACAGGCTACATCGCACTATTGCGGATATTCTACTGTGTGAAAATGAGAAAGACGCTACTCCGCAGTGGCGTCGGAATCGGTCGTACGTACTCGTCTGTTGCGAAGCGACCGAGACGTCAACGCGCTACTCGCTGACTTCCTCGCGCTGACGTTGAAACTTCCCGCTTTGTCTCGCTCGCTCGATTTAGATTTTCTAAGTGTGCGTGTGTGAGTGTTTGCTTAAGTAGTTGAGTAGGACTATATTTTGAATGACTACAAGTAGGAGCATGCCGTATCTTCCCTTTTTGTTTTAATCTAAGATGTGCAGTCTTTATTCCGTTAGTCGCCTTTTACGACACCCAAGGGCAAAGAGGGGGTGGTAGTATTCTTTCACCGCTACGCAACACGGTTAACCACAGACTATAGCACATGAGCAAAGAAACGGTACAGAGTCAAAGCTACATACAACCGCGCCGTCGCGAGTCAACTACTACAAGCATACGGCGCATGTGTGCGTGTCCACTAGCCGCTGCGTCGCGTACGCGCCACCACTGGATAAAAGTGATAAAAATGGTTTACGCCACAGACGTATACTTATTATACCCACAAACAGCGCAAACCACAGAGGTTTACGCTCACTCGGCCAGTGGACAAACGCAGGGCCTGCACGAAGCACGCGTCTTATTTGTTTTGTGCTTCTGTATATTTTTTACAAAATCGTTTTAAGTAGAATGAACTGTAAATAGTTATGAAAATGTAAATAATTAGTTCTGGACTTGTAAAATGGTTGTTTACTGTACCATTTGTATGAATAATAATAGAAAAAAATTATTTCATATTTCAATTATCCCAAGGAGTCTACTAGGTAAGTAAATCGAAACCAGATTATACCTATTTAAAATTAGATATGTTTAAGTAGGTCACACAAAACTTTATGATAAGTAGGTATGTATGTTAAGCCTGGTCACACACATGTCTTCTGCGACACTGTTTTGTGCTTTCTAACACCTAACATCTAACAAAATATGCGTTTAATTTGTTAGGTTATGTTATCACCAGTGGTCGGAGTAGGTATATTGATTTTAGATACTTGCGTCATGATATCATAACATGGACATGCATTTCTTCCGGAATGTACCGGAGTTTCCAAAAATTTGGTAAATAGAGTAATAAAATAAAAAACCATATGTAAGCAAACAAAATTGTTTATTGTTAATACAAATAATCATTATTACAGTTTTATTAAAAATAATTATTTTTAATCCTCATCGGTTACAAGTTCTACATTTTGATTTTTTACTTAGGCCTTACACTTTTATTTAGGCCAAAGAGCCGGCTCAACATTAGCCAACAGGTCGAAACAATAAAGCTTTGGTCACCTATCCGTTGACCGGCCTGTGTGAGAGTGACTTAACCTCTACAATCAACGACCAAATGTGCGGCCAAGTGAGTCAATGAGTTCCAAAGGGGAAATAAGCCCAACAAATCTATAAACTACATTTCCTAAACTAGTTAATCGTTACTTACCCTAAATAATTATTAAAAAGCGACAATTATTAATAATTGTACCATCGTGATGGTTGGTTAGCGTTAGACGGGGGTTTTATAAAGGGGGGACAAAATTTCGTCCATTTTAGCGTAGGACGCACCGTTTCCAAGATATTTAAAGATTAACAAAAAAAAATCACTAATAATAATTTAAGACGTGATTTCTTTTCTTTTGCGAGATTGAGACAATGGATACGGCCAACATTAGAGATGGAGACCAGCGCCACTAGCAGCATAGCGTTGAGAGTATTGATACATTTTTAACTAGTTTCATGTAATAATTTCGATGTTTCGGTATTTTTATCATAATAATCCGGAAACTCGGAGGAGTATCCATATTAACATATACGTTTGATGTCAGTGACCTTAATTCAATATACCTACTCCGACCACTGGTTATCACAAAACAGTGTCAGCAGCAACAAAACAGCAGGAGACTCGGCTTAACGTAGGTACTTAATTGTTATTTTTATTACATATAACTAATTGGGTGAATCTACAAATATTTTGCTGTTTTGTTTCCGAATCGTCATTACCTTAACCTTATCTATCACCAACTGTCGTTAAAATAGTTTGCATTTACAAGCTTGACATTATTATGCGAACGAAATAATGAAGTAGGTAGGTACCTATGTCAAGTGTTCCTCAATGTAGGTAAATATTCGATTGCATACGTACGGCTGTAAAATTGTAAGGTAAACTCCGTGATCAAGTGCTTAGCACGCCTGGTCTGGCGTCGCGCCATCTCTGAGGTCCCGGGTTCAATTCCCGGTCGGATCAATTTAGAGAAAAACTGTTTTTCTAAATTGTTTTCAGGTCTGGGCGTGTTTCTATGTTTATGTATATTTATCAGTTATCTTACCATATTAACGAGTTTCAATAGAATCTTGGTCTAGATAATTGGTGTGAGCGTAAACATATTGCTAATGATGAAATTCGTGTGAGGAAGCGGACAACGCCAGCGTCGCAAAAACAACCGCATTTTTAGGTAGATTCACCCATTTTCACACTTTTATTGATTTCATTATGCAGTAATAATTGTAAATGTTTGTATTTCAATAAGAAATTATCTCATTTCAAAATGCGCGTCAACATAAATAAATTTCAGAGTGTATTTTTTTTACATAGGCCGCCTTTGTCGTCAAATATTTGTATACCTACCCAAGTGCACAAAACCTTTACACCTTTGTTACAATACCACCTTTACGCCAATGGTTCCGGTTGGTAATACTATTTCCTAAGCAGCAAGTAATAGAATAATATATGACCGATGGGTGACCAATTAAAAACATCTCAAGCTCCTCCGTGCTTCGGTTGGCACGTTAAGCCGTTGGTCCCGGTTGTTGTCGTAAGATGACAGTCGTTAAAACTCACTAACCCGCATTGGGCCAGCGTGGTGGGTTATGGCTCAACATCCCCACGTGCTAGTCCACGTGGGACGACGCCTATGCCCAGCAGTGGGACGTTTATAGGCTGATGATGATGATGATGAGTGTTTAAAAATAAATATTACAACTCATTCTGATTTTTTTTTTTTTTCAGACGACATGAGTGGTTAAAAGCTGTCGGTCTGGAAGACCTTGTGCTTAAAATTATTAACGATAACACAAGACAAAGATACAGAATATGTGAAGTTCATTTCGAAAAATCCAACATTAAATTTCTCAAAACCAAACTAAAAAATATTTACATGACAATGCTTTTCCAACACTTAATTTGCCATCAAAATATGACGGCGCAAGTACGAGTCAATGTGAGACTGTACCTGCACAAGAAAATCAGGATATTCAAATTATGCCTATTACCAAGGACGATATATATGTCTATGCTATTACTGAACAAAGTTCAAGCTCGAAGATTTTTCAAATAAAATTATTAATTTGAGAGATCAAACATCACGCAGCATTCAGACGGGACCTAACAAGCAAAGTATTGAAAGTAAAGCAGCGCAAACGGCATAACAAATTATTAAAAACCAAAAATTATAAAAAAGAATGTTTAGAGTTAGCAATTTGTAAATACTTACAAGTACTTACATACCTTATCTTGTCTACATACCTAATAAAAAGCTAATAAAAGTTTGTTTATTTTATTTTATTCTTTTTTGGCAACCCTACTACTTTAGGTAAGGATTTTCGTATGCTCCTAGAAGCTTTCTCTCTGTACCGTTTCTTTACTCATGTGCGTATAGTGCGGTTTTATTACGGTGCGTTCGCCTAGTATAATACTAAATATTAGCCAAAATGCTACCTACCAATAAAAATAAAAATAATAACTACCTACTTTATTTTATTTGCTCCTTTACAGCTTTGTCCGCATCGCACTAGCCAAGTATTTTAGTCCAGTAGCAGTACATTGCTTCGCTAATTTGCTTAATTACAACGAATTTTAAAATAATCAAACTAGTAAAACTCCTAAATTCTACTTATTTGCCTAGTTCGCACCTAAATAGTCAAGTATAAATTCGTTTAAAAAAAGCAAAAGTAGCGAGCGAAGCAATGTACAATGGAAAAAAGTCTTTAGTCCAATCCAACCACAGGCTAAAGGGATGTTTAAAAATTAGAGCTTTATTTTACCGGAACATCACGGGCACGGGGATACCACTTCGATCCAATCGAAAGGACAATGGCAAATCTCAGAACAATAACAGCTATTGTTCTAAGTGGCAAATAGCGTAACCGACACGCTTAGAGTATGTGATTGTCATTTAAAAAAAACCAAGCAAAACACGAAATTAACTTTAAGACTAAGCTGAATGATCTAAATCTCTTTACCTAAAAGAAAAAGAAAAATAAAAAAGCATATGTCAATTTTCCCGCCAATACACTAAGTTTTACTTTCTTTGTTTTTCAATAAATTAACCCTTTACAATTCGTTCTTTGTATTTAATAAATTTTCATTTGCTTTGCTTAGTTTAAAATGGATAACGGATACATAAAAGATATTTCCAAACACGAAGAATACCAGTATCTCGAATTAGTAAAGAAAATCATCGATACAGGCAAGTGAAGTGCTTCCTTTTATGGCTAGAAAGAACGTATCTACATTACATTGATTTTAAAAATACAGCCTTTTCAATATTGTCTTGATGAAGATGCTAATATCTTAAAACCTTTCTTTTATTAGGTGACAAACGTGTCGATAGAACTGGTGTTGGAACTCTATCTATATTTGGGGCAATGCAAAGATATACTCTTTCTGATAATATTCTACCCTTGCTTACTACCAAAAGAGTATTCTTAAAAGCTGTTATACATGAGCTGCTGTGGATACTTTCGGGTTCTACTGACGCAAAGGCCCTTGCATCTAGAGGAGTACACATTTGGGATGCTAATGGTTCACGCTCTTTCCTTGACAATCTGGGATTTATAGATCGAGAAGAAGGTACAGTATTCTTTAAATAGCTACCAAATTATAGTATTGATAACACTTTGAACACCATGGCAGACACCGGTGACCAACAAGCAATTAAATTTCAATTGTCTGGTTTTGTGACAGTCGAATGTGTTAATTAAAATGGATACTATAATATGGTATTTTTATTTTAGGTGATCTAGGCCCAGTGTATGGGTTTCAATGGAGGCACAGTGGTGCAGAATATATAGATGCCAAAACTGATTACACTGGTAAAGGAATTGATCAGGTTCAAAACATTATAGACACATTAAAGTGAGTGGTTATTAATGCTATTAAATAATTATACATTTGCTTTAGACAATATTTTCACAAATCTTATAATTTTGCAGCACAAAGTAGCCTATATACATCCCCATCTATGTATCTCACAATCTCCATCATCTATTTATATACCAAAATTTGTCAAAATCGGTTTAGCAGTTTAACAAAATCACTTTCGTATTTATACCTAATATCTTTGACGACCACCGTGGTAAAGTGATTAGCACGCCGGGTCTGGCGTCGCGCTTTCTCGACCTCCGTGGTAGAGTGGTTAGCACGCCGGGTCTGGCGTCGCGCCTTCTCGACCTCCGTGGTAGAGTGGTTAGCACGCCGGGTCTGGCGTCGCGCCTTCTCGACCTCCGTGGTAGAGTGGTTAGCACGCCGGGTCTGGCGTCGCGCCTTCTCGACCTCCGTGGTAAAGTGGTTAGCACGCCGGGTCTGGCGTCGCGCCATCTCTGAGGTCCTGGGTTCAATTCCCGGTCAAGTTAATTTAGAAAACTGTTTTTCTAAATTGATCTCTGGTCTGGGTGTTTTTCTATGTTTATGTATATTTATCCATTATCCTACCATATTAACGAGTTTCAAAAGAAGCTTATCTTGGTTTAGACAATTTGATGTGCATAAGAAAAAGATTATTAATCAATTTATTTTCAGTGTGGATATGATGACAGTTTTCCTATCAGAAAGGAAATATTTTTAAACTTTAAAACATGTGGTGGTGGTCTATTATTAAAAGAATACTACCAATCAGTCAAAAAGGCAACTAACTGCCTAAAGAATGCACATACGTCCAACAGCATAAAGCAGCATGGGAAGTTATTATTTAGCAACACATACTGTAGCAGTGGGCAGCATTATTGGTCTTCATTGCTTAGTCTCTTGTCTGGCAGTCAAACTGCCTAGGCAGGTTTGCGGGACATATTATTTTATTTTATGTACTGTCGCGGAGTCCGTCGCTTTACCAGTCTAAAGGCCAAAATCCCTTGCACACCGCGTCGTCTTTTTGGTACGGGGACGTACCCGGGCGGGCGGTGCGCTTCATACGAAAATTTCTGCAAACTAGTAAGGCAACAGTGACCCCGATAGTACATAATAATAAATAACAAGCCCTTTGGGGGTAATAGTTGCGAAAGTATGTACAATCGAGGAAATCCCAGTTGACCGCTGTTTAAGAGGGTTTACGCATTTCGGTTTCCCATACAAACTTTCAAGTAGAAATTTTTAAATACTAATAAGCTAATTTTAATTAAACTTTGCATGCTTAAGTAAAATACTGGGATCTAAATAATTTGTTAAAAACGTTTATTTAACTGAGTTATTGCGATTTTAAACTTTCTATAGTAAACTTTAAATCGCAATAACTTAGCTAAACGTTTTTTACCTACCTTTTTTTTTTGGAATTTTTAAAAACTTATAAAGGTTTTTAAAAATTTCAACTTGGAAGTTTGTATAGGAAACCGAAATACGTAAACCCTCTTAACGTTATTCGATCGCGCTGCATTCCGACCGTGCGTACGTACAGTAGCATGCGCGAAGATCGTGTGCAAGCGAATATCGCCTTAAAGTGTTTGACAGGGAAGTTCCTTGATCACAATTTAATGTATAATGTACTTTTTAAGTCTTTACTACTACGTTTCACAGAAAAAATCCAGCTGATAGAAGAATGTTGATGTGTGCATGGAATCCTTCTGATTTAAGTAAAATGGCCCTACCACCTTGCCACTGCTTGGCTCAATTTCATGTTGCCAGTGGCAAACTATCCTGTTTATTATATCAAAGAAGTGCAGATATGGGATTGGGTGTGCCATTTAACATTGCCAGCTATGCTTTACTCACCCACATGATAGCACACCTTACTGGTTTGCAGGTAAAACTATATGTTAAAGTTTCAAACTGCCATGCTTGTGATGATGGCACTAATAGGTTTATATTTTTTGTGACTTTTTAGATAAATTCATTCACACACACACACACTCATTATCACAAGCGCGGCAGCATAACAGTGAGCTAATTATTGTTGACCTAATACTTACAAGTACCATACAAATTATAATTGTTTCTTTTGTTTATTTATAGGCTGGAGAATTCATACATACTACAGGTGACACTCATGTGTATCTAAATCACATTGAGCCACTTTCGGTGCAAATAAAAAGAGAGCCCAGACCATTCCCAACATTAAAATTTGCTCGTAATGTTGAATCTATTGATGACTTTAAGTATGAAGATTTCGTAATAGAAGGATACAATCCTCATCCTAAGATTGATATGGAAATGGCTGTATAATTCGTTTTATGATGTCTTGTATAATTTTATTGTTGTGTTATGAACACAACTTCAGTCATTGCAAATACAGTATATAAACAAGACTCCTTTTTTATTATTATCATACACAACTACCACGTTCATATATTATGTATCATACACAATTGAAATTCAGCTCCTAATCTTAATATTTTCTCAGGTTTATTACATTATACTTTTAAGTTACAAGAAAAGTTTGTCTTATGAAAGCATAGGGTTAATAAAATATGAGGATATTTATATTTTGGGATCTATAAAAATCCCCAAAATATACATAATATCTGCGGTAACTACAATAATATGGATGCTAATATTTTTTGTGAATTGGTATTCAGTCACCATATTCATGAAGCAAGCAAAAAAAAAAACTACGCAATTATTTGAATTGTTAATATATATTGACTTACTTAATTAGACAAAAAACCCAAACGGCAATTTAAACATAAAATAAAGAACTATTGCTTAAAAGATGTAAAACCACTACATATTTATTATTAATCCTACATATTTTGTAAAATTTCAACAATATCTAACAAATTCATATCTTTTACCTTAAATCAACATTTTAAAAGTACCTATGATGTAGGTATAATGTATTTTGTACATTGTTCATTACAAATAAGTCTCATGCATTTCGTTTACGTCATTTGCAAACTAAGTAAAACCACAAAATTACTTTCATAAAATAAGTAAAATAAAGTCACAAATAAATGGTCAATGTTAAAATATTTTTTTTCACTTGAAATTAAATTTATTTTCAGGCAGCCTGCAGATAAACTTATAAAATGTACCTATCTCACTAGAGCAATAAATAAAAGAAAATACATGACCAAAATAATGTTAACATTATAAAATGAATTAAAACATTTCCACAGTTAGATATTATTATTCTGATACATGTTGTTTTTGTTCCCAAAAAATTAGGTTTCGACTACATGACTTAATTTAATCTAATAAATTGTAATTGGTGACAAACAAGGCAGGTAGGTATGTAAGTATAATAAAAAAAATTATCTTCTAAATTAACCTGCAAAAATTTACTAGCATTATGATCATCACAATCAATAAAAAAACTTCATTTATATGTAATAAATTACTTTCCACGTAATAAAAAATATATAAATGAAAAATAAATTATAAATGTTACTCTGCATCTAAATGCTTAAAATATGAGCGTTAATGAAATGCTTTACAATGATATAAGTAGTTAAAGTTACAGAAAAAAGAGAAAATATATTTTTTTAAACAGAAATAGAAAAGAGTAGGTACCTAACCTGTGATAACATCAGAGCATGCATGCTTCAAAATATAGACAATTAATGAATTAGCAGTTTTTAAAACTTTTGGGCGGTAACATCAGACAATAATAAACTTATCGTAATTTTGGTTGCAGCAATCAACTTTTACTAGTAATGTAGGTACCTAATAATAAGAATTTAGTTAGTTACATAGTCTCACAATGGCAATACAAAATATACTGATACAGTTCTTCCGATAAAAATTTTGTTGTGGAACATAAGATTTGTGTTAAATGATAGTCAAGAAAAAGTGTGATAGCTAGATTTTATGGTCCTAAATTTGATATAAGTACGTAATAAAATTTCAAGTAAAAGAACCCTCTTCCTATGTTTGATTAGAAGCTGTTTATGTGATAGATAATCATCCATGGTTATAAGTAAAATAAACATCAAAACATTTGATCATCTTGTGGAGTTGTCTGAAAAAAATAAAGACACTTAAGTTAATGTTACCTATCAAAAGAACATTTCCGAAGTATTTTATTTGCTGATATTAATTACGTAAAATTTAATAATATGTTTGATATTTCATAGTTTGTTTTTCACTATTGGAACACTGCACATTAGCAATAAAATAGTTTTTTAATAATACGTTACTATTATATTATTTTATAATAATATAATAAATAGTAACTAAACTTAGATTAATTTCATTGGGATGGCCAAAAAAAGTAAGTATAAGCTTTTGTCATTCAATCAACATTGAACAAGCTTATGGTGATGATTAACCTTACATTAACAAATCACGATGGTTAAAAACCATTAGAATGTGCTTACTTGACTAACTGTTGTATCTTCTCTACTACTAGGGACAGGCAAAGCAGCAAGTTGCTCTACTAAGGCCATGGTCATCTCTAATTCAACAGTTACTTCCACCCACAAGGTATCTGAAACAAATAATGATTAAATACCATACATTTCCTTACTTCTACCAAAAAATATTCTTATAAATACAGGGTGATCAATCCAAACGGGTCAGCAGGGAGAAATCAAAATCTGTTCTTATGACCCATGGCGTCGATTTTAGATTTAATGAAAATGGCAATCAAACATTTTTAAACTCTCATACATAACCGGCAATCGAACCCGGTCAATATCTCTGTAAACAATGTTATAAAATTCTGCAAGTGTATTTGTTGTTATTGTTGATGGTGTGAATAATAAGTGACGAGGAAACCATTTTTAATGGAAACTGTTCAATTCTTTTTGTTTTTTTTTATTTATTAAATCTGCGGGCAGCCATATAGCTTTTATCAGATTCGCTGTGCATCAGTGGTCTGAAGGGTGCGCATCCGTCGATGCGGCTACCCATGGTTTCATTTATAATGATGCCAGACGTGCTCTCCTTAAACGATGCACGGCATTGTTGTTTTCCATGAGATTGGTCGCCAGTACGTTTACATGCCGCTCCAACCTTGCCTTGTACTTGTCACAGAACTATTCAATTTCCTCTTTTATAGTGAGAACTTGCAGATATTCATGCACTTCTGTGTTTATTGTTAATATTGGAATTACTAGCTGAACCCTAAAGCTCTATTCCGTAACTCCATATTGGTTTGATAATTGCCTTATATATTAAAATTTTGTTATTTAAGCTTATTGACGAGTGCCTTCCTATCAACCAATTAATTTTTCTCGTTTTTCTGGTGGCTTGGTCCCTCTTTGCTTTTATATGTTTCTTCCAATTCAACTTACGGTCCAAATGTAACCCCAGATATTTTATTCTTCTTGATGTGGCAAGACAGCGTCGCATAGCTTATCTGGTGGGCAATTACCAGTCCTGAGTGTGAACGTTATGTGATTGGATTTTGATGCACTTACTTTAATCCTCCATTTTTCATTCAAGCCAGCGTTGGATCTTACCTAGATGTTCCTGCAGCATTTCCGAAGCCTTTTTAGGAAAACAACTGCTGTATCATCTGCGTACGTGGCTGTTAGTATTTCTTTAGTATGTGGGATCTGAAGTATAAATGGTGTACAGGACCGGACCTAGCACCGAGCCTTGGGGTACTCCAGCGTGGATTTCCCTACAAGTTGATACACTTCCGTCCAATTGCACCTGAAACTTTCTGTTATCTAGGTAGGATTTGAGTAATTTATAAAATGTGTTGGGAAGCTTAGTTTTTAGTTCGTACTGAAGTCCCTTGTGCCAAACACGGTCAAATGCCTGTTGCACATCAAGAAAAACTGCTGAGCAATATTCTTTTTTCTCCAACGACTGGCGAATTTTTTGGGCTACCCTGTGTATTTGCTCAATAGTTGAATGTTTAGCTCGGAATCCAAACTGATGATCGGGTATTGTTTTCACTGAGGATTGGCATCATTCGTTTCAATACCAGTTTTTCTAAAAGCTTTGATAAATTAGGTTGGAGGCTTATTGGTCGATAAGATGAAACTTCACTAGAGGGCTTTCCTGGCTTTGATCATGTGTATGATAGATATCTTTCGGCAGGAAAGTATTGCAATCTTAGTATAGCATTAAAAAGTATCGTGATAAAAACAATTCCCTTTCTTGGTAGTTGATTTAATAACTCCGCAGTGATGAGATCGAAACCAGGAGCCTTTTCAGATTAAGTAATCTAATTTGTCTGTGTACCTCTCTAGGAGACACAGGTCTTATTGGAGGTGACATCTGTTGATCACTTTCAAGCACCAGGTCAATATCCTCTTCTTGGTGTGAATGTTGTGAATAGGATTGTTGGCTTTGAAAACATCAGACAAGAACTCAGCAAAAAGTTCTGTCTTTTCAGTGGGACTTTTCGCCCAACTGCCGCCACTTTGGCGCAAAGGGGGTAGAAAACTTTTAGGTCGCTTCAATGATTTTGTGAGCTTCCAAAAGGAATAATCATCAGCTTTGTCTGTAGAAAGAGCTTCCAGTCTTTTTTGAAGTGTTTGGTTCTCGACATCTAAAAGCAGCTGTTTTAGCTCTTTTTGAGACCTATTTAGTGCTGTTTTATCAGTTGATGCCTACTCAAATGCCATCTAATCTCCTTTTTCCCATAACTTTGTTTTGAATTAACTGAGGGTTTTCCTTAATTTTTGATTCTCGTCTATAACTGGAGTAGATTTCCATGATGCTACTTGTAAGATGTTAGTGAATAGTTGTGCAGCATTCTCCACTTCACCATTTGTTTTAAGTGACACTTTTAGATTAACATGTGAATTAATATAGTCTCGAAATGATTCCCAGTCGGTCTTGTAATTATATAATGTTTGCTTTTGTTCGAATTGTACTGCCCGGCAAGACTCTCAATATCTTTAGGCCAGTATACGTAATTACGCGCTAAGTTTTTCATTTTAACTATGCCTAAGTGACCCTCGTGAATTGAACACTAAGCACTCTTTTATATGAAGACGGAGGAATTATTATCCTATATTTATAAATGACAATACAATAACACCCTAACTCTAACACTATTTCATTTTTCCGAGAAAAAAAAGGTTTTCTTCATCGACACCTGCTACAGATGGCCAACCAAACATTACGAATCCTACCATTTTACTTAACAATCTGTCCTTTTTTGTTTCGGTAGCTACTTCTTTATAATTGACAGGTACTTATTCTTGTACTAAGCTAATATAACCAAATGCATCAGATGGGCGTCGCTCTGTGGGCAACGGCAAGCGAGACAGCGCATCAGCTGGCCCGTTATCTTTCGAACGTACAAACTCAACAGAGAAATCATACGCAGCCAAACGCGCTGCCCATCGCTGCAATAGACTAGCTGTCGTTTGCGGAATGCCTCCCTTTTTACCAAAAATGTATTTCAACGGCTGATGGTCTGTGCGCAGAACAAAACGTCTACCAAATAAATATTGGTGATGTCGCGTTATCCCGAAAAATATCGCCAATGCCTCCTTGTCTAATTGACTATAATTTCGCTCGGCTGAGTTCAACGTTCGGGAAGCACACCTAACGGGTTTCTCTGTTTCATCTGGGAAACGATGAGCCAACACCGCTCCTACCCCATACGCGCTGCTGTCCACAGATAGCACCAGAGGGCGACCCTTCGAATAATGCGCCAGTACTCGCTCGCTCAACAAAATCTGTTTGCATTCTATAAATGCCCTTTCACAGTCTGAGCTCCACGCCCACCTGATCTCTTTTTTTTAACAATGCGTGTAATGGTTCCAATATCAATACTTAGGTTAGGTATGAATTTACCGTAAGTAGTAGTTAAGCATTCATAAAAAACTTTTTAATTGGGTTACCGTTTCTAGTTGTGGCGCCTCGGATATCGCTTTTACCTTCATCGGATCCCGATGTAGGCCAAGTTTGTCAATGATATAACCTAAGTATTTCACATTGATTTCCAAAAACTACATTTACTTAATTTTATGGTAAAACCTATGTCTCGCAGTCTAGTAAGAACTGCCCTTAAATTGCTTAAATGCGCCGACCGTGAGGGTCCAGTGCAACAGACGTCTTCAAAAATACGACACACCCAGGAGCCTCCCGCAATGTCTCTTCCATCAATCTTTGGATTTTTTCGGGAATAACAAATAAACCGTACGGGGTACGGCGATATACGAACGTGCCAAGATGTGTGGTTATTGCCGTACACGGCTGCGACTCCTCGCTAAGTAAACATTGTTCGTAAGCATGAGTAAGATCAATTTTAGAATACTCTTCCCCCGCCGCTCAAAGCTGCAAATAATTCTTCAATGCGTGGGAGTGGGTAGAAATCTCTCTTTAATTTTGGATTGATGGTTATTTTATAATCCCTGCAAGCGTATATCCCTGTTTGCTTTCAGGAATGGGACAATAGGGGTTTCGTACAGTGAGTGCTCCACTCTATAGGTAGTGCCCTCGGCCTCGAGGCGCTCGATCCCGCGGGTGACGCGCGCGCGCAGCGCCAGCGGCACGGGTCGCGCGCGCACGTACACCGGCTCGTCGTCGTATAGTTGTAATGTATAGTTTGTCTATAAAGTCGTGAAGTGGCAATACTGTATGGAGTTTTTGTCAGTTTTGACAAACACTCCATACAGTATTGCCACTATTTAAATTCACGACTTTATAGACAAACTGTAATTTTCTGCTTACAGATACCCAACTTGTCCATAAACACCTCGGGGAACTCAGCTGTCAAACGCGAAACAAAGTTGTCATCGTGAATTTCATTAAAATTTATTTGTTTTATGTTTAAAGCTCGAATCCATTCCCGGCCCAACAGAGGACGTCCGCCATTTTTCATTACATAAAAAGACAAATTGGATACCTTAACATCGCCGAGTTCGACTTCTACATCGATACGGCCGAGAGATTCGATACGGGAACCGGAATAACAAAGCATTAATAAACTATCTGACTCTAATTTTTTTATTGAGAAATATTTTTTATAAAATTGTTCATTTACTGCAGTAATTCTACTTCTCGTAAGTTTATATCTCGCATTCCACAGACTTGCCGTCAATTTTCACAAAAATTAAATAGGGTTTGTTACCTTTAGCCACCAAACCTCATTCTCCAACGAGTCACGTTCACTCACATAGTTATGACCGTACGTTCGACCTCCGCCGCGCACATCACTTTCAGGTGACCGCGTTGGTTACACTCATCACAGTGTACTTAGCGAAACGGCATTTCTCGGGCTGGTGCCCCTTACCGCACCGCCAGCAGCGCACGGGGTCGCCGCCACTGAACGCGCTGCCACCGCGGTGACGCGGCCGACCCAGCCGGCACCGCCTCTCGCTCGAAGTCACCTGATGCAGGCCCTCGCCGTCGCCGTTCACACCCACGCCACGCCTGTGGCACCGCTCACCTCCGCGTGTCGCTCGGCCGCCTCCAGCGCCAGCGCCAGCTCCTTTGTATTTGATCGATTTTTTAGCAAAAATGCGCGACCTCATCGCTTTGCTTGCAAGCCCAGAAACGAACTATCCCGTAAGTTTTCTTCTAACGTGACTCCGAAATTTCATGTAGTCGCGAGATGTTTTAAGTTCTGCAGATAATCCGTGAAGGTTTCACCGACCTTTTGTCTGCACAGTCTGAATACGTGTCGTTCGCCTATTTCTGATCTTTGCGGTTCTAAGTGCTTATTCAGAGTAAAGGCGAGTGCGGGCGCGGGTGCGTGACTATCGCGCGGGTGATTCTATTGGCCCAGTCCGCCTGTGTCTTTCACAGTGCTCTAGCGTCTATCAGTGGCTAACGCGTCTGATTCTTAAACTTTTTGATCCACCCGCGGCAACATGGAAATCGATACAGAAGAATTTATATCCGAAGTGCAACGTCGCACTGCTATCTGGCAAAGCAAACATCCACAACACTTGAATAGAGCTGTAATAAGTTAAAAAACCTATAATGTATTTATTGACATTATTCGAAGAACTTTTTTGGGTTACTCCGTAAATCGGCGTATAGCACATTAAATAAATAAATAAACTTTCCTACACTCACACCAATTATCTAGCCCAAGAGAAGCTTCGAAGAAACTCGTTAAATGGTTACTAGACAACGGATAAACATACTTAAAATACTTAAATACATACTTATTATACATAGAAAACACCCAGACCCGAGACAATTTTAAAAAAAACAATAATTTCTAAATTGACCCAACCGGGGATTGAACCTCAGAGATGACGACACCATGACAACCGGTGTACAAACCACTCGACCAAGGAGATCGTCAAACACATTAAATTCTCCCAATTCTTCTCGTCCTTTGTACATTTCATGTAGGTATAGCCAACTTCAAATAATTTACTTTCCATTTTAAAAATGAAATTTCCCATTAATAAAATGAAATCTTCATCCATGTCTTGACGTAGGTAGCGCGAAGTTTGAGAACAGTATACACACGCGTGCGTTCAGTCTCCAGCCGCTCTGCCACTGTGAACATGAAGACACCAAGACCCGCGCGCCCGTCCCCCCCGCCCGTGCACTCTGAATAAGCACTGAGTGATCCGCAACGAGTTTCACTAAATCGTCGAACTGATTCGATTCCGGGTGTTCTGGCGAGCACTAGTCACACATTAACGAATAGGTAGCCTCACCTACCACCGTTATTAAGAGAGGCACATGAAGGTCACCCTTAAGTTCGTTTAACAAAATGTATTGTTTTACACTCCTGATATACAGATGCCAGAATTGCTTAGAATTTAGTCAAATGGTTCTAATTTACTGATAGGCATCTTAATATTATGCAATCGACACAACACAATTTCACACGCGTTACTTTTATTCGCTAACCGCCTCGTCGCCAATGCAACATCAATCAAAAAGACAGGCTCGTGGTAGACTGCTATATTCAAATAGCAACAATAGTTTTACAAATGCCCTCATAGTACAATATTAATACCCAACAGCACAGATGACTGGTGAATGGTCTGAGGAGGCGCTGTCAAGACTGGATTCTAGTTTAATGTAATGGTTTGAGACACCTCTCGCAACAAAGTAATCAATGAGATCGGGTGTTTTTCGTGGGTCTGTGGGCCAGTAGGTAGGTTCTCCTGTAGAGTACACTTGTAGCTGATATTCTTCCACACACTTTTTTAGTTCACGGACTCTAGTTGTTGTAAGTTGCAACAGCACAGATGACTGGTGAATGGTCTGAGGAGGCGCTGTCAAGACTGGATTCTAGTTTAATGTAATTGTTTGAGACACCTCTCGCAACAAAGTAATCAATGAGATCGGGTGTTTTTCGTGGGTCTGTGGGCTAGTAGGTAGGTTCTCCTGTAGAGTACACTTGTAGCTGATATTCCTCCACACACTTTTTTAGTTCACGGACTCTAGTTGTTGAAAGTTGTGATCCCCAGAAGGTATGTTTCGCATTCCAATCTCCACCGACGATAAATCGAGTGCCCAGGGAACCAAAGAACTGTTTGTACATATTTCTGTCAATATGGTGGCACGGAGGACAGTAGACCGCAGTAATATTTAAAGTACCTATCCAGTCTGTGACAGATATTGTGGCTGTCTGGAGATAGCGACTTCTTGTCTCAGGAAGTAGGTGGTGTTTGATACTCTGCTTCATGATAATTGCAGCTCCTGTGTGCGCTTTTTCATCAGGGTGATTAGAGTAATAAACACTATATCTATCATTTTTTACAGAGCGTTGATCTGTTAGATGTGATTCTGATATGAGTAGAATATCTATTTTGTTGTCAGTTAAACTTGTTCAAATAGTTAAAATTTGAAACCCAAAAATAAGATAAGTAATATTTTATTTATGTAAATGTTCAAAATCATATCCAATTTCCTAGATGCAAAGATTAATTCTCATGAACGTCAAATGCAATATTGTGTTTTGTATTTTTGTGTTAAGATATTTTTAAGGCTGTTGAAAATTTGATTTTTAAAAAATTATCTCTGTCAACCCCATACGAAATAATCAAGTGGTGTGGCCTTTTTTTCGGCCGTTCGCCGCTGTCGGGAGCAGACGTGTGTCAAATTTTTACGAAATATTTCAAAAAGTTTATTTTGCAAACGAAACCCTATTGTTCATGTGTTAAAAATCAAATTCATTCAAATCTATACCGTGTCTTTACTACGTTCTTCACCGTGCATATACTAGCTGTAGCCACAGGCCACCCCACTACAAGGACACGCACATTATAAAGTCAACTGTGGACGAGTTTATGCAGTCATGAGCACTATACGCTCGCCTATGAAGTCACCTTCGAGTTCAGAATGTCGTTCTACACCTGATTTATCCACTGTTGGTCGTGATAAAATGGAGTCACAGATTACATTTAGAAAAAGGAAACAACCAGATGACCACGGATGTCTCTGCAACAATGACATTCAGGATCTACGCTTGGATATGGCACGTATCTCCAAACTAGTGAAAAATTTCGTCTGTATAAATCAGAAGACTCTGGACTGTGTATCAGAAATGAAAAACCTATCTCACAGACATAAAATCATCAAACGACCTACATTTTTCCTCAATTACCAACAATGTTACTGAAGCTAAAAAACAGATCAATGAAATTCAAGAATCAATGTCAAGTCTTTCGCTGGAACAAAAACAGATATCGATAAAAACACAAATTTCATCGCTAGAACAGAAAATTTCTAAGTCGTGAAGAGAAAACGAGGGAACTAGAGTCGGATCTCGTTAGAGTAAAAAATACTGATCCATCAACATCATCGACGGAAAACTCCGGAATGCTTTCCAACGAACAAATTATAAATGAGGTTCAAGATCAAAACAACAGACGAAAGAATATTATTTTAGCTGGTATTGATGAACAGAAATCTACTGATGCAAAAGAACGACTATCCCTAGATATGACCAAAGTTACAAACTTCATTTCGAATATGATAAAAGATTCACCACCTCCGATAAAAGTTTTCCGTATTAGTAAATATGATGCCAACAAAAATCGTCGGATCAAAGTGTGCTTTAGCAGTCAAAACATAGCCAATCAACTCCTACGCAACAAAGCTAACCTACCTACAGGAATCAAAATATACTCTGATCAAACTCCCATATCAACAAAAACTTATGAGTAATCTTCAAAAAGAATTGGCTCATCGTCAGCAAACTGGTGAGTCGAATATTACAATAAAATACTTTATATTAATGGCGTAGCCAGAATCGTTAAGATCAACCCAAAAAACTTCAACCAATCGCACCATCAATCACCAACGAAATAACGCACGAAGTACCTATATGCTCCAAAGGCAAATTTGATGAACTCAAATGTATATTACGCTCTATACCTGCTGTAATACATATAATATTAATAACGAAACTTGGATTAAAACTGAAGAACAAGCACTAAGATTTCAGCTAATTAATTATACACATCACTACAATTATAGAACTGACAAAACTGGAGGTGGAGTATCGATATATGTGCATAAGGACCTAGATCACAATATCACAGAATCAGTCTACTCAGGCGGTAATAACTATCTCTGGATAAAACTCAAAAAACACGCCCTTGATGTAGGTGTTGTATATTACCCTGGAGATACGTACTTTAATTTATTCGTGGAATCCTTCGAGGTACAATTACAAAAACGAAAGAGAACACTTGTTTTTGGAGATTTTAACATAAATGTATTGGAAAAGAGCAAGGAAAAAAAACTATATAAAGGCATTTTGAAAGATACTGGATACAAAATACTTAACAAAATTGATAAGGAATACGCTACTAGAGAAACTGCAATGAAAAAAGCAATACTGAATCACGTGAGTACAAATTTAAAAAATGACTTTTTTCATTTAGCTTTATGTGATTCCCCATTGTCCGACCACAAACAAATTTTTTTGTCAGTAAAGAAATACAAACCACCTCCGATTAAAAGTATTGCTTATAAAGCTATGGATTATGCAAAACTATACACATCCATCGAGAACCACAAATTTGATAACGAGATCAGAGACTACAGCAAGCTAGAAGAAACAATTAAAAATTACACAGAAAAATGCAACTAACTGAGCTCAAAAAGCTAAACCCTCCACTAAAGGATTGGATAAACAATGATATCATCTACGCAATCAATCGAAGAAATGAATTATGGACTGAACATAGACAAGATCCCAAGAATGTCACGTTGGAGAACACATACATACAAACGAAACGGGAGGTGACTAACCTAATCAAAAATACCAAAGACGTTTACCATTACGGCAAATTTCACGACTATAAAAGCAATCCCAAGAAGACCTGGAGCCTCATAAACCACCTATATAATCGTAAGATGAAAAACAGCTGTGTTCCCTCAAAATTAGTATCTGAAACGGAAACTATAACTGATCCTGAAGGTATCTGTAACATATTTAACCAATATTTTTCTATCGGATCCCTACTTGCAAAAAAAAATCCTATCACACCCTCACAACAATATCCAAAACGAACAGACATCACCACCCATCATACACGACACTCCGAAACTCTTATCATTTAAACCATGTACAACTGATGAAATAATAGACATTATTGACGGCCTTGATCCGAATTCCAGCACGGGCATAGATGTTATTAGTACCAAAAGTTTGAAATGCATAAAAAATTAATTGCAGATGTCATTACTGAATCGATTAACATTTTATTGGCTGAAGGTCATTTCCCAAATTCACTTAAACTAGCTAAAGTGACACCAATTTACAAATCGGGAACAAAAACAGATCCAGGCAACTATCGTCCGATCTCTGTTTTGCCGGTGCTATCAAAAATCTTAGAGAAAGTAATACACGAACGCTTAGAAACGTACCTGAATTCTATCAATTTTATTACCGACAGACAATTTGGCTTTCGACCAAAAAGTAACACGTTAGCTGCAACACTCGACTTAGTAACTAAAATACGACACAATATTGATAGAAAAAACATTGTCTTGGGTGTGTTTATCGACCTAAAAAAAGCATTTGATACCGTAAGTCATGAAATCCTACTAAAAAAGCTTGAAATTATAGGTATCGGCGATAATGCACTCAAAATGTTTAATTCATACCTCAAAGATCGTCATCAGATTGTAAAAATAGAACATTATCAAAGTAAAGCTCTTCCATTACACTGTGGTGTACCCCAAGGATCCATATTAGGACCCTTGTTATTTTCTATTTACATTAATGACATTGATAAAAAGGGATTACACGGTCACGTGACCTTATATGCGGATGACACTTGCTTATTCTATTTCGGATCATCTATTTACAGCATAATTTCTCTCGCTCAACAAGATCTCCACATTCTCACCACTTGGTTGCAACAAAATCTTTTAACAATTAACATATCTAAGACTTCTTACAAAATTTTTAAAGCAAAAAACAAATCAAGTCCGCTATAACCCACCTACAATATCTAACATACCTATACAACAAAAAACACACGAGAAATACCTAGGCTTGCATATTGACACCCACTTGACATGGAACATACATATTAACCATATAAAAAAAATATATCGTCGTTGATGAGTTCCCTAAGACCTATAGTTAGATGTATTCCACGCAAAGCAAGATTTGATATCTATAACTCACTTGTAAAGTCTCACTTAATTTATTTAATAGAAATATGGGGCAGTGCCTCAAACACTAAGTTGTCAGAACTACAAATAGCACAAAATAAAATAATTAAATTATTATTCCACTATGCATACCTCACACCTACCTCTAAGATCTACATGGAAACGTGTCTTATGAATATAAAACAGTTATTTGCATTCCACACCTGCATGCTCATGCGAAAAGTATTGAATAAAACCATCCACACCTCAATAGCAATAACGCAGCGAGTATCGAAACGCACAACGAGACGCGCCAAATTTTTGGTTCTACCCAAAGCACGAACCAATTATGGCAAACAAATGTTTACTTTTGAGGGAGCACAGCTCTTTAATAAACTACCTTCGTCATTAAAAAGCGTTGAATGTTTAAAGTCATTTAAAGCAAAACTTGCTCAATATGTTTGCGAAGTGAATTAATGAAATATATAAACAATACTTAGTGTAAGTGAAATGAGGAAATATTTGTAATACAGATACAGCGGCGCGAACGGTGCCTGTATGTATTAACGTCATTACTTAATTCTTTCCTCATGTAAGTGATATATTATCTTTTTTGAGAAATAAAGAATCTTTAAACTTAAACTTATTTGATGGAGCCGTCTATACTTATCCAGTTATGTTGAAAATTATCATTGATAAAGCTTTAGACAATTCGACTTTATGTGCCTACACAAGATTTCTTAGCAAAATTAGGTCTTTATGCTCATAGGATCAACAAATATGACATGTGGTTACTTATAGATTTTTTACCGATTGATTCCCAGTTATGAGTAAAAAAAAGTTAATGTCATTTTTATTTAATCTTAAATCGACACCATGGTTCCCAAGAATAGATTTCCCAATCTCTTATAGTTTTTGATTTCTCCCTACTGACCGATTTGGATTAATCACCCTGTAAAAAAATACAATCAAAACTTACCTCCTATTTGTTCACCTTTATCATTTACCAAATGAAAGTAGCCTCTATGGGTACCAGGTGTATTTGGAGCAACTAACTTTAGCGTAACCATGGTAGAATGTCCCGGGGGCAACGGTGGCACATGATGAGGTGAAGCTCCAAAAGCTTCTCCACCAGCTTGTATGATTCTACAGCTACCTGGCCATGCTTCAGTTCCCGTATTAGCGATACTCCAATTCTGTTCAAAACTGAAATAAAATATAGTTAGTAAGTTTAAGGTACTTACATACTTAAGACTACATAGAAAATAAATTGTCAGAACTTGTAGGGGTCTTACCAAGAACTGGGGGCCACAGCAGTCTCTTGATTTTGAGCAGCTTTCAGAGACATAGAAGGAAGTTTAGGAGGTAAAGTATAATCTAAATAACAACATATTGCTGCCTGTAAATTCCTGAAATGATAAATTTGTTAATTACTAGTTGTAAAAGTTTGGAAAAATATTAAAATGTTTGAATAAAATTACATTCTTACCAATTACTCATGTCCAAGAAGAAAGTTGCTGTATTGTAATTCAAACTAGGACCCAAAAGTCTTTGCATTTGATTAATCAATTCCTCTCTATCAGTAGTGTTCATACAACTAAATTGCAGAAGCAGGTTCTGGTCAATTTCTCCAGGGAAAGAAGAGCCATCAACATCCATTTTGGAAAATATAAATTATCACAAAACACTTTGTGTTATTCACCCCTTCAAAAAATAATGACATACCCTTTGTTTACGTTGGTCAGCTGACTACAAAACTCTGAGCTGTCTTCATAAATTTGACTCAAACATTTAAACTACAACACAACAACTCGCAAATAAATTAATTCTGTCTCAAAAAGAACTTCCACAACTCCTAAATATTTTTTATCAAATAAATAATGGCACCCGTTTCTGACTGCGTAAATGACAGATGACAACAGTGGCATGCATCACAAGTTGACATTGATAGATCATAGACTATCTTCACTTTCTAGAATTTACACCATTATTCTTGTATGCGTATGAGTCATTCCGTGAGAAATTGAACCGCTGAAAATGTCACAACACTTTTAAAACAATTTCTACTAATTTCCTGATTCAGTTTCTTTAACCTTTTACCGCATGGATTTTTCGATTTGGCTCAAATTAATTTACATGATTCTACGGCCTGATAGGTACACTACAAAAAAATTTTCTTTTGTTTTGATCATTATAAACCAAAATAATAGACCTGAAAAAGAAAATCTCACATTTTGTAACAAATCTTATATGGTACAACTAGAGATGGGCATTTACCCGGTAAATACCCGACTTGTGGGTAAATACCCATTTTTACCTATTTTTACCTACCCATTTTTAATTTATACCGGGTAAAAATTAAACTCAGTTTAATTTAAACCAATTATTGAATTTGGTTATACATACTATTACATACCGACTAAAGCATATTTTTAAGTCATTCTAAGTCTAATACTTAGTGGAATTCTATTCATTTTCGAGCTGAGGCACGACTTTTGTTCATTAAGATACTCGTATTCAAAATGTTCATACGTTAGTTATCATTTCTAGTTCAATTTCTGTTGTAATTATATTATCATGTCTGGGACGTGCACCCTGGTATTACTTGTTCTTTTAGCTATTTGACATACGAATTACGAAGTCAACCTATTCCCGGTTCCTTAAAAACTACTTTTTTATAATAGATGGGCTTGCTCTTGGCCACATTCTTATCCGTAGGATTAAGAAGAATCCGACGATGGAGCGAGCTTGCCCAGAAGCAGCCTATTCACTCGGGCTTTAAAGATGTTGGGCTATATGCACTCGGGAACAGACGCCGGTAGGGAATTCCATACCTTGGTTGTACGCATTATGAATGAAAACGAATAGCGCTTGGTGCGTATGAGTGGAATATCAAAAGGGTGGTAAGTAACCCGCCGTACGTGTGGACTCCCGATACTAGAAAGGGGACGGTGGAATGAGCTCGTTTAGCTCAAAAGCACACTCTTCGAAGTACAACCTGTAAAATATCGACAAGCATGCAACTGAGCGACGGACGGTGAGCGAGACTGTGAGGCTTGATTTTCACAAGCTTATCGGCACCTATAAGTTTCCTGGCTCTGCGTTCTACTGAATCGAGCGCGGCAAGTTGATATTTTGCTTAGACGTCCCAAAGATGGCAGCAATACTCCACGCACGACAAGACTTGTGCTTTATATAGAGTTAGAAGCTGTCCCGGCGTGAAATATCGCTTAACCTTATTTAGAACACCCAGCGTTTTCGCCGCAGTTTGAGCCTTGATTTCGATGTTGTTGCCCAAGTTGAGATTGGAGGTCAACTTCATGCCGAGGAGATCGAAGTTGTCGGTAATTGGTACATCTACACCCCGGAAAGTAGGAGCCAGGTTAAAAGGACTCCTTCCGTTAAACGAACTTCCTCTCCGCCGACCCTTTCGCTAGACAGATACCTCTTTGTGACTGTGCTGTCGTCTGCATACCCAACAATTCCCGGCTTGAGTAGATCGTTATTTTACACCAAGAAAAGGGTAGCAGAGAGAACGGAACCCTGAGGGACCCCGGCATCGATAGCCATGAGGTCGGAGGAACAGCCATCAATGACTACTCTGATAGACCGTTCACTTAGGAAGTCCAAAATCCAGACACGAAAATCAGCAAAGATGCCGTACGCTGGAAGCTTGCTCAGCAAGCCAGCGTGCCAAACCCGGTCAAAGGCTTTCGAAATGTCAAGCGACACGGCAAGCGCTTCGCCATGCTTCTCGGTTGCCTCGCCCCAGCAATGAGTAACGTACACCAGAAGGTCCTCCGTGGAACGGCCCCGCCGAAAGCCATATTGGCATTTGCAAGCTTCCAGGACTGAGGCCGCTCTAGTAAGAAGAGAAAAGCGGTACAGACGCGTTAGAATCGGAGACAATTCAGGCTCACAGACCCTAAGTAGTCTAGCTGGAATCCCGTCCGGGCCGCTGGCCTTATTTATTTTATTTCATAAAAATCATATAATTCAAATGACGCTGTATAAAGTGGGTAATGTAATTATCATTCTCCCTGTTACTGCAAGCTGGCAACGTCGCACGCGCAAAATATAAGGTGACTGCTAGTGCTAGAAACCGCTAGAAACTTCAAGGGCTGGTCAGGTCAAGTGTTTTAAAAATGACAAAAAAGGAATTCGTATTTTTTTCATTTTTAATCTAACACTTAACATAATAATAATTACAGTTAAAAAAAGAGCCCGATCGGTGGGCCACTTCTTATCTTGTAACTCAAGCTCCTGTCCCTTCGGGGAGGAAGTCTAGGAGATGTAGGGCCTTTGGAGGCGACAATCGGCCTGTAGCGGGTGCCATTGGGCACCGATAACCCACGCTAGGGTGGTTCGGTCACCACCCTGTATGCGCCCATGCTCGTGGCAGGGATCGGATGAACTCCTTACCTTTGACGCCACCCCCTCTCCCATCGGCTCGGCTATCCACTCCACTTATGGTGATGCTTAGGATACGTTGGCGCAAGGCCATCGCCTCGTGCTAGTAGGAGGGGAGGGGACTCGGGTCCCCAATAGGAAATTGTTGCCCACCTGCTCGTTGCTCCCAAACCAGAGACTGTTTTGCTTCCTACACCCTCTGTTTGCGTTTGGGGCCTTGATGGCAGCGCTCGCCAGGCTCACGCCCGGTTGGACTCAGGGCTGTATTGTGTTGAGTTGGCTTGCGAGGTGGTTGGGCAACATCATTAATAATTATTAATATATTAATAATAATATTTTCATTTTATGCGCGTTATCGGAACCATAACATAACTTGATGCTATCGATAGTCATTGGACTTAACTGCACCTTAAACACGCACATTTCATTTCAGTTGTAAAAGGAAAATAAATGGGGTCTTAATGCACTTTGCAGACTAACGTAGGTACTTATCGCCCAGCTGACGCGAACGGGTCAACAGTTATGGTCGGCAGGCCGGCCGTCGTTGCCCGCGCGTTGTAAATAATCGTTATTTTTAATCGTTGTTGATTTCATTTTTCTTATGTTATTGCTTTAAAATAAACATGTTCATTCGAAGTGCATTTCATCTAGCTAGATCTGCGCCATTTTGTTGTGTTTTAGTTAAAGATAGATGTTGATTAAAGATTTAAAATATAATCAACTGTTTTATTTGATTGAAATCAATATTTTATCCTCAATGGTCAAGATCGAAACTAACTTCGTAGATCGTTTTAAGGATAGTATTATAGATAAGATAGACAGTATTCAATTTTGACCCGGTGTTTAATGAAAATACCCGGTATAAATGGGTATAAATGGGTAAATACCCTTTTTTAACCTTCCTCCCAATTTTACCCACCCCAATTTTTACCCACCCGCCCATCTGTAGGTACAACATACAGTTAAGGTAAGTGTTTTTATAAAAATATATATATATATATATAAGTATTTATATATTTTTAAAGGAAAAATATTGATATATTATAGTTATCTAAATAGTTTATTGACTTAAAAAAATACATTAATTGTATATAAATGTTAGCAAAAAAGAAGAATATTTTTTTTATATGTCACACGCACCGACTATTTAATAAATGTTTTGTAATTATTATTATTTTTTAATTATTTTCTTATTTTGGCTTTTTATTGTGTACTTAACTATGTATTAAATATTTGCGCCTCCGATCATAGAGTTTATAAGTTCTCTCCATCCGATTGGTTGTCTGGCAGAAATCGCTTTTAAGCGATAAGACCGCCAAATTGTAACTTTGTATTTTGCTCTTTTATGTCTAAATGTTTGAGTTATTATGTTACAATAAAAGTATTGTCTATCTATCTATCACATCATGATGAAACATGCTCTATCTTTACTAACACGCACGCAAGCTTCAATCAAAAGATAGTGTACAGAGGGCCTAGTTAACTGGCAAACGTTTGACCTGTGACAGCGACAAAAACGCTCATCAAATTCGCTACGATGTATCGATATCGATTAGCTAAGGGATATAGAACATACAGGCTTGTCCTAGTAATTTTTTGTTTGATGATAATCTAACGCCTAAGTAAGATTAATAAATGAGAAGTAACCACGCCGATCACTGTACCTTTTGAGTTTTAGTGAATTGAATGTCACTTTACTAAGAAATTCGGGTAGACTCCTTGAGACAATTTGAAAAGTGAATCGCTTATTTCGCCGGAAGTTCGCCAGGCAAGCACGTTTGTAAATAAGTACTTATTTGATGACGAGTGACTGACCTACCTTAATATGACATTGATATGAGACCAAACCCATTTTTCAGCAAATATAAATAAATTAGGACTGAAGACAACAAGCAAACGCTTACTGCCAAGAATTTCTCATAAATATTATCAACTTGACGTCTGTAATGAAATAAGTGATAACACTAAATGTTACAAACAGCACGAACATTTAAACAGTTTGATATAAGATGCGAGTACCCACTAGGTACAGTGATTAAAACGTTTGCATCTTGTATGAGTACATCGCCTAAAGTAACTATGGCATAGCGGCTAAGGCGTTCGGGTTTAATTGTCTAACTACAACTCCTATCACATTACTTGTGTAATGGGCGATTTTCTGACAGCCCAAATTAAAAAATAAAAATTAGTTCAAAAATACTCGATAGATGGCGTTTTATGAAAGCCGACCCGTTCCTACCTAAGGGCTGTAATAAATTCTACACTTTTGCTTGTCTATCAAAAAAATAAAAAAATAGTACTTACAAATTTTTATTCAGGATCTCCGGGACCTATTTCTATTTTGGAATGGAATAAATATTACGTAGCCATACACGTGTTATTCATGGACTCGCCTTTTACTAAGCGCCATACTAATCTATGCTAAGCGCCATCTATAAAGTCATTTACAAACCAATTTCTTTTTTTTTTTGATTTCGGAAAATCGCCCATTGATTATTGTCCTAAATAAAATAAAATTAAAAACATTCCAAGTACAATGTTTACTATTTAGCCTTAAACTAATTTTAAAATATGCAAACTAGCGAAGCAATGTACTGTTACTTGAAAAGTAATGCTATAGGTTCAACTTATGCAAAAAGTCCCCGCCCGTGCCGCCTCGGTTTGTGATCTTGCCAGCAAAGCAACTTTCACATTACCGAGTTAAAGGATAGGTAACCAAATAAAAACGTCTCGAGCACCTCCGTGCTTCGGAAGGCACGTAAAGCACACTGCGGTTGTATTGGCCCAGGGCGTAGCCTGTTATAGCCCAGCCTCCCTTAGTGCTGTCGTTCATGTGGGAAGGCCTGTGCCCAACGGCAGGACGTTCATAGGATGACGTTGATGTCAACATCGCCTTAATAAAGGATTGCTTCATTGTTACTTATTTATAGCGGTAGGTACCGAAAATAATTGAAAATACAAGTCAAATCTTTCATTGTCATCTTAGTCATTTGAGACGACAGTCTCAAATCTGCAAAACCACATAAAATAATTTAATCTTTATGTCATTACTCTTTATTCTAGGTTTAACAAAACTGACATTTCCTGGTAAATCTCAATAAAATAATAGGCATAATAGTTACCTTTATTATGTAAGTAATAATTTATTTATTAAAACTTACCGTTTGAACATAAGGACTGATATCTTTTCCTATTATGAAAGATGCTTGTCTGTTTAAGATTTATCAGCTTTAAGGGTACAGTCAATACACCTTACTACACTTAGAGCGTTGGTTTAATGCTCTAAGCTACTACACCTGAAAAATTAAATCTTCCTTGGAACCTGTAAAACAAATAGGCAATCTAAGTTATAAATTGATAAATGGACATTATGGATAGGTTAAATTTAATATATATACAAAAAGTCCCTTACTGTTGTCTTATTCTTGACCTTTCTTGTCATGATTAAAGGTACTTAGGTGGATTTATTTGGCCAAAATGTTTGTATAGTTGAGAGCCTCCTACAAATTGTCATGCAGCGACTTGCTCTTCGTTGCGGAAAATGTTGCATGACACAAAATTATTTGGTCACTCACGTCGCAACAACGATATTAGCACGCAATTCCCGGCAGACCTTAGTTAGATATTTGAAAGTTCGTAAACGAGTACTCCGAGAACTATTCACAAGTACAACAAACTCGGGATTTCGTTAATTTGCTCCAAGCAACGTCGGGAAACATTTCTTCCTTAGCGCCTGAGCACCATTCTTTGATTATTGCAGTCCACAATAACCCTAAAAAGAGCATTAAAAACAAAATTTTCAACACAACACAACTCATCCTTCATCAGCTGATCAAACAATCGCTATTTTGTGTGACAATTAGCGTTAATTTTTATCTTCAAGGTTTGTGTGATCGCTAAATTAGCGATTCTTGGCTTGTCAAAGCTGTCAATTAGGTCTATTTTAGCGTAAATTTTACGACGTAGGTAACTTTTGCTTATGTCAATTCCATACATTTTGTTTATCGTAGCGTTAATTTCGTAGCGTTTAATTTGTTTGCCAATTGACTAGGCCTTCAGATACACGCTCACAATAGAAAAACCATTGTATGACATTCATACACACACAGCTGTAGCTTACCTACAATTGGTCGAGAGCCCAGAATGTTTTGTAGATTAACTCGGTAACAATAACGAGCACAGACTTAAATACGTCTGTTTTAACGAGCCCGTAGTTTTGGACCAAATTTGGTGAGCATGATCTATGTGATAAGATAAGATAAATATACTTTATTGTACACCACAAAAAGAAAACATTTTGACAAAAAATAAAATAATTACATATTAAGTTGATGTACAAAGGGCGGTCTTATCACTAAAAGTGATTTCTTCCTTTGGATGGACAAAAAATATTTAAAATTTAAAAGTGGGCACAAGCTCACTTTTAAACTACAAAGTGCCCCATGGATATAGAATGAGTAATAATGACTTATAAAACTACTTAAATAAATATAATGTTATGGCATGTATTCAGAATTAGCAATAAACATAAACATATCAACATAATACGAGTATATCGGCTTTACAGCAAACAGATAGCTATAAGGACAAGTAATAGTCATTCACCATCCTCTTGATACTCGCTAGCGTTTTGGCCATTCTGATGTTCAAAGGCTAATCATTCCTCAAACGAGCAGCCATTACTGTAAAGGACTTGTCGTAAAATGTTGTGAATCACAGACATAGTGTGTTGAATGTACTGGGATCTCGAGTGTCAAGTTATGTGAAGATCTTGATGATCGTGAGTGAGACTCACACAAAAATTTGAAATGACTTTTAAGATAGAAGGGTGTAGTCGGGGTAAACAGAATGTTGAAAAGGAAGTACATAATATGAGCATTCCGGCGAAGTCAAATAAGCAACCACTTGATGTATAGATTTCGCTTATTGATATTGTTAGACCCTATAATATAGAAATATATAAGAAAGAAGAAACACATTGTTTCTTAGTACCCAGGTTGGCTAAATGCAAACCACACAAAGCCATTAAAAAAGAAAAAATTGAAGGATTAGGCGGTTTAGGTTAGATCTCTTGGCAATGGGCGATTTCCCGAGATCAAAAAAAAAGAAATTGTTACGTAAATGACTTCATAGATGACGCTTTCTATTATAATATGTCTGTGCGCTTAGCATAGATTAGTATGGCGCATGGTAAAAGGCGAGTTAATGAAGAGCACGTGTATGGCTGCGTAATATTTATTCTATTCCAAAATAGAAATAGTTTCTGGATGTCCTGAATATAAATATACCACAGACATATATGTCTGTGAAATATACTTACTATTTTTTTATTCTTTTGGTAGACAAGTAAAAGTGTAGAATTTATTACAGCCCATAAGTAGGTACGGCTGGTGGCCGGCTTTCATAAAACGACATCTATCGAGTGTTTTTAAACCACAGACATATATTTTGAACTAATTTTTACTTTTTAATTTGGGCTGTCAGAAAATCGCCCATTCCAATAGAGTGTTTTTGAACTAATTTTTACTTTTTAATTTGGGCTGTCAGAAAATCGCCCATTCCAATGGGCGATTTTCTGAAAGCCAAAAAGTAAAAATTAGTTCGAAAACACTGATAGATGTCGTTTTATGAAAGCCGTACCTACCTAAGGGCTGTAATAAATTCTACACTTTTACTTGGCTACCAAAAGAATAAAAAAATAGTAAGTACTTACCTATTTATATTCAGGACATCCAGAACCTATTTCTATTTTGGAATAGAATAAATATTACGCAGCCATACACGTGCTCTTCATGAACTCGCCTTTTACCATGCGCCATACTAATCTATGCTAAGCGCCATCTATGAAGTCATTTACGAACCAATTTCTTTTTTTTTTTGATCTCTGAAAATCGCCCATTTCCAATACAAGTGATGAAATTGAAAAAAAAATGGCTGGTCTGGCACTGACTGTGGTCTGGAGACTTCTTGGCGGGAAAGTGAAGCGTCATGTCGGCAGTTTTGTTTTATTTTCTAAAAATGAATGTTGGCAAATAAACCAAAACAGTGCAACATCACTTTTCAAATTCTCTCAAGAAGTCCGCGTGAGACCTCAGTAAAGTCTCACATCTTTACTGAGGAGTCCTTAGTGAGGACTCAAGGGGTTTGGGGAACATCATTTATCATTCATCATCTTAATCACCACTCATTATCATCAAGGGAAAAAAAAGAAATAAAAAAAACTAATGACTTGGCAGTATGGTCTCAGACCTTAGCCTGTTCCTTCACGGAACAAATAAATTTATAAAAAAAATGACTGTGGTCTGTGGTCTTGGACCAAGTGTTGCCAGCTTAGCATATTATATGCTAGATTTAGCTTGTTTTCATTTGGTTTAGCATGTCTTTTTAGCTTTTGGCTTATAGCATATTTGTTTGGCATATTTTTATTAAACACAAAAAGAATGTAAATCACAATTTTTGACAAAAATTGATATCGAAAACTCCATCGATTTTCCCATTGCACTAGTATTGTGAACATGGAACCCTTTTTTCAGGCGAGTATTCTCTATTTAGCCAAATAAGTCTGGTCAAAACTCCGAAATCGTTTAGCAGGGAAAACCCTGAATACCATTTATTACTTTAGATTTGGACTAAAAAGAGTAGGAAAGTGCTGGCTATTCTTACACTGTTCCTGACGATACTCTTTTAGGTACCAAAGAGAGTTATGACTCTGGCTTTTAGTCTTCCACATCAGCTGCTGTTGATGTAGATGAATAAAATGTAAATATTTCAGTTCGTTGATTTTATTTCGTATTAAATACTAACTCAGAATTATGTTGGCATTTTTTTTGGCATTTTATAAGGAGAGTTAGCATATTTTTGGAAATTTTTTTTACACAACTCTAGCTTAATTTGAAGTAGTTTAGTTGGCAACACCTTGGTCTGGCCAAAAAGAGTAACTTGGGTCAGTCAGGCTCTGTCTGGCACTTTCTTTCTTTCGTTGTCGTGTCGCTGTTTTTGAGTAGTTTTTCGAATCATCTGAAATGGTATGAGTTTACTGTGACTGTGAATTACAGATATTTTTAGAATTATGAAAGGTATCAATGACAATTTCCCGGTGGCATCTATGTAAAATTTGCAAAAATGCAATTCCCGCATCCACCACAGCCAAAGAAAGTTCATTACTGTCCCCACGAAGGATGTAATGCCACTTTCAGCAGGCCATACAGAGTCACGGATCATTTATATTCTGCTCACACAAATGTTGTAAGTTTTTTAGGGTAAACCACTATAGAGCTTCAGTATAACATTGATATTTTGTGTCAACTGTTCATGTACCTAATGTTTAGAAAGTGGCACAGCACATCAATGTGGTTCAAACTTGTTTCCTAATGTTTCGTTTTGTAATTTCTAGAGAGCCTATGCATGCCAAGAAGATGGGTGTTTTAAGTCATACTCTAACAAGAGTCATCTCATACGGCATGTCAACACCGTGCACAAACATATCCAGAACGATGTTTTGTACAGGTGATTTATGAAACCTTATATTTAAACCATTCAATCTGCTTTTCTGCAGAGTCGTACACAGTTATAATTGCAATATTGTTAATTAATTAAAAAATATATTATTTAAATTTTATTATTAAGGTCAATATGGGGAAGTCCGGCATACTTTTCTAAAATTTAAGTTAAACGGAACTTATTGAATCGAGATACGCTTTATAAAGTAACTTGTGTCGTCGGAAATCATAGGTAATATATTTATTTACTTATATTGGTCTAAAAATCATATGAATTACAATAATCTTTAGATTTATATGATATTTTTTTAAACTCGGCGTGTAGACGGACTTCCCGTGCAGTTTAAGGTAAGTCCGTCTAGTAGCAATATAACCAAAACTTGTGACGCAATATGTCTGCAAACAGTTTGTAGCAGTGATGCAACTGGCGTTGAAATGTGTGTTTTATGAATTCGTACATAAGATTTAAATTTCAATGATAATTTACTTTATTTCATTTTAAGGCAAGTCCGGCATATCTTTGGTGACAGTGGTTGCAAACATTGTTAATAAAATAGTAACGAATTTCCTTTTTTGTAAAATAAAATACTAAGTAAAAACATAAATCATTATTTCTTATTGAACATTATAAGTAGTGCTGCAAAATAAACAAATACCTTCCCTCATTATCATTTAAGGGGTCAGAAATTTTTTATCTATATTTTTTGCACACCTGTCAACTTTCTTTGGTTTTTTAATAAAAACCAACATTTGTATTTGTCCCATGTACGCCGCCGTTTAGAGCCAAAAAAAACAAAGAAATTTGATAGGTATACCAAAAGATTCGAACCCGTACTAGACATTAACTTAAAGTAAGCAAAAAAATATAAGAAAAGAAATCAGTATTATAATTATAAGTTTGCATTAGTCTTTAGATTATTAGTTTGAAAATCAAGTCGTTTCTGGCAGGAACTTTTCTAAGTCTAAATCAAAGTTAGGGTTCGGGTGTCGCAAAGGACTTAGAAAATTTTCGAGCAAAAATTTTCATCTTTTTCAAAAACCGCCGAAAAACACTGCCATCAAAAAGAGATAGAAAAAGTTTAAAAAAATGTGAAAAAAAACTTACAATTTTTTAGTTGAGTTTATATGGAGCCGACACTTTAAAAAAATTGTATGACTTAAAAAAAAATATGTATGACTGCCCTACTCATGTAGGTAATTTTTTATAGGTAATTACCACATTAGACAACAGAAATCCAGCTCCATACAAAAATTATACTTAATGATTTTTTGAAAAAAAAATTTTTCTAAAAATTCTTTTTTTTTTAAATCTTTCCATCTCTTCCCGAAAGCAATATCTCTCGTCAGATTGTGAAAAAAAAATTAGAATGTATTTTTATGCACCCCCTTTGCGACACCCGGACCGAATTGTCTAAAATTGCCTGTTTTAAAGAGATATAGAGATACCTTAGATAGATAAATAGATTAGGTAGATACTTAAGTAGGTACATAATATAGTTATTAATAAGGAAAAATAATAAATGACAAAATTCAGCAATGTGCAAAACCTGAGAAAAGCTTTCTTAGCAACTCAAGATCTGATTAAGACAATCAAAATTTTCTATCCTAGTCTATAACAGTAATGATAGTCCCGCCACTGAGCATTCCTCACCTGCTAATTGTCTTGTAGCCAGACAGACAATACAGCTTGAATATAAATAGGTACCTAATGATAGTTTTCATTGAGCGACTACTTTTAAGTAGTGGCTAGCAAATACAAAGAATCGTATAGTAACATAAAATACGTGCAGCTGAAAAGGTTGACAATATCTGCAATCGAGGCAAGACCGGCATATGACGGACTTTCCTTATGCATGTAGACGGACTTCCCAACTATTACTTTTTGAGTTAAGACATTTGTTGCAGGTAATATTTACGAAACTCAAGGGATATTAATGAATTCATCACCAGAAATAACTATATGGATCACTAAATGACTTACGTAATCAAGGAAACTCCAAAAATTCCTTTGATTTTCTACTTTTTTTTTAGTTTTTTGAGGAGACGTTACACTCCAACTTCAAGTACACAACGCGAAAAAAAATGGCCTACCGATTTCTTTCGACCTAATGATGTTAGCGACATCTATGATTCTCAGTTCGAACTAGCTCCGTAATACTGTTTTACCGACCGAGGCATAAGAACCTAGCCGTTCAAATATGCAAGTTATTGCCGCTAGACGGGCTTACCTCCTAGACGGACTTCCCCACATTGACCTTATTAATAAGAATACATTACTTACTTAAACAAAATATTTTTACTGTTAAAATAGTTTTGATTAGTTTCAGCTAAAGATTTTGGGTATAATTTTCAATAATATACAGTCGTGGTCAACTAATTAGGGACATTCAAGATAGTGAAGAGCAATAACCGGTTATGTACATATAAATATAAAACCCTATTGATTTTTCAGCACCTATTATTTGCATAATTTGGTCCGATTACTATACTATAAATGGCTGTAAATAAGAGAATAATTAAATAGAAAAAAGTATTTAATATCAAAGGTTGAACATGTATTAAATTTTAAGGTATAATTATGTAGCTGGACATTTAATTAAGGACAGTAAAGTATAATGATGAATAGAGTTAAACAAAACGAATAATCTCCAGTATTATAATATTTTTAAAAGCTCCATTTTATTACGTGTAAAATCAGTACCCAGTAGCAAAACCTTTGTTAGTAATTACCGCTTGACACCGATGTGGCATAGACATTATCAGTTTCTGACATGTTTCGATAGGAATGTTTGCCCATGCCTCACAAAAAGCTTGATTAAGTTGATCTAAAGTTGTGGTACGATAAGTTGAAACTTTTTTCTTGATTTCGTGCCAAAGGTGCTCAATTGGGTTGAGGTTCGGGCTATTTGCTGGCCAATCTAGCACCGATACTGACTGACTGGTAAGAAACGACTTGACTGAACGGGCGGTATGTTTCGGGTCGTTATCATGCTGAAACGTCCATATAATAGGGAGATGCTCCTCAGCATAGGGAAGCATAGTTTCCTCCAATATTGTTTTGTATTGATGTTGGTCTAAGTTACCCTGAACTTTTCTCACAGGTCCCACTCCACGTCCAGAAAATGAACCCCAAATTTTAATGTTTCCACCGCCATGTTTCACCTGCTTTTTTGTGAATCTTGGATTCATTTCCACTTTTACAGGACGCCGTACGTATTGCCTTCCATCTGAAGAAATTAAATTAATCTTGGTCTCGTCAGAGAATAATACATGTTGCCATTGGGCGTAGGTCCAATGTCCATATTTACGTGCAAACGCCAAACGAGCATTTCTATGTTCTTTCTTCAACAACGGTACTTTGCGAGCCACTCTTCCGAACAACCCTGCTTCTACCAGACGTCGTCGAACGGTCCTCGCTGATACACCGGCTCTTTCGTCTGCCCCAAACACTTCGTGTTTAATTAAAATAGAGCCTAGAAACGGATCTTTCTTAGCTAACCTGGTTATCATTCTATCTTCTTGCGGAGTTGTTTTTCTCGATCTTTTTGTCCTGGGCACATTTAAAGCTGTGTTATTGCGCCTGAAATGTTGCACTGCATTGCATACCATAGTTTTTGAACAATTTAAATGTACTGTTATCCCTCGGTATGACCAACCACGCTCGACAAACTTCATGATAATTGTTCGTAGTGTTGGATCGCAACTTTTATTTTTGCCCATATTTCTTCAAAATAATTCTCAAAACTTAAAATTAAAAATCTGGATTGCCGCCAAAACTACCACAAAACAATAAAAGAAGAAATAAAAAAGTATTGAGATTCAAATTTTGAAAATAGAACGCAATATCTCAGTGTCCCTAATTAAATGGCCAGCCAGCATTCTTTGAACAAATAGCACACTGATAATCTATCAGCTATACTGTAAAGAGGTTTAATGTTTAAGAAGTTGTTATTGTTTGTATAATCGGGCACATCAATGACTAATTATACTTACGTGTAAAAGATATGGAATATTGTTAAGACTCGTTGGAAAATAAAAAATAAATTCACAATTTGGCTTAACTAGAGATTGTCCCTAATTAGTTGACCACGACTGTATATAATAATAACAATCTAGTTTAAAATCAATTTGATAAAAAGTGGATTTAAGCTGCTACAGTGACCACCTGTGACTCAGCCAAAATTTAGTAAAAAAGAATTATAATTAAACTTCATAAATATAATAAACTTAAGCAGTTTCATTATTACTTCTCTTTACTAAATAGTGGTACAGAATCTTCTAAATATCAATTTTGTTGTATGCATTTATGATTTCAGCTGCCCAGTTTGTTTGAAAACATTTGTGAATCGCCAAAATTTAAAGAGACATTTGAAGCTTCAACACATTCTAAGAGATTATTTTGTATGTGATATTTGTAAAATTGATTTTAAAAAGAAAAACCAGTTAAGATCTCACATGTACCAACATACTGGAATTAAATCGTTTAGGTGATAATTATTCCATTACATTATGTTGTGATTCAAAACAGCAGTGTGTACTTTTGTTTTGTAGTTAGAGACTACATTGCTAGACCAGATAATTTTTTCTTCCAGTTGTAATGTCTGCCCTGATAAAAAATTTGTTACACTTTATGACAAAAAGAGACACATGAGATGCCATAAAAAGTATGACTGCATTGAATGTCAGTTGCAGTTTGAGGTTTGGTCTCAATACCAGAAACATAGGACACTGGTTCATGTAGTATCAGGTACTTGTGTAGCAATATTTTTATCTGAACCATATGTCATTTGAATATATTGTTGATTTAACAATATATTTAAATTACATTAACCAACTTCAACATTTCAGAATACATATGTAATGATTGTAACAGGAGCTTTAAAAAAAGATGTCATATAGTACGCCATGTCAAAATTCACAGTCAAACACATATGAGTACATTGTACCAATGTCCATATGAGAACTGTCCAAGGTAAAAATATAAAAATTTGTTTTAGTAGTATAATTTCAAACATAAAAGCTATTTACCTTATTTGGCTATATTTGGCATTGGCTACTTCTGTTTAAGTTATGTTTAAAAAAAATTATTAGAATGATATGCATTCAAGTCTTAAAATCTAGTCATTCATTGGCTTTCATAGTATTAAGTTCATAATTTCAAATGATTTTTTTGTTATTCTAGTGTCTGATTAAAAGTTTTTTTTTTCAGACTTTATACCAGAAATAGTAATCTCCAGCAGCATATTTTGATCAAACATGTGAAGCTTACCCATGAATGTGTAATTTGTAAAGCGCAGTTATCATCAAAGGTACCTAGTGTTAAAATTTTTAAATATTTTTACTATTTTTATTCCTTTAATTTATTTATTATTTTGGCAACAAACAGTCATTTATACAGTGTAGTGCTTATTAACAATTTTACTTAGTAGTTTAGACCTATAGTGCCGAAATGAAGTGAAAACAATGACGCAAAATTAATAAAAAGTAACAATTAACAAAAAGCAACAATAAAACAAAAACAATAACAAAGTACCTACTTATTACATTTCACACAATTATTCAATTATTCACAATTCTTAAAATTAAATGCATTACTGCCTGTTAATATTGTTTTTGTTTATTTCATCATCTAACTGATAATTAAAAATACCAACCATACTAAAAATTGTATTTACCTATGGCCACCAGCAATGATATATTAGCCACCAGTTAATATTTTTCTATGGCCTAAATTAAATAAATTATTTACTGCTGTACTCAGAGAGGTCAAATAAGTAAGTTTTAATGACAATAAGTTTTTTGCTGTCACTTATGAATAGTGCTAAATAGAGAAGGAAAGACATTTAATTGTCATTAAAACTTAACTCGATGGCGCAGCGGCTAGCGCGTTCGGCTTGCGAACTTGCTCGCTAAGCAACTTTCGCAATGCCGGGTCGCTGGATGGGTGACCAAATTTAAAAACATCTCGAGCTCCTCCGTGCTTCGGAAGGCACGTTAAGCCGTTGGTCCCGGTTGTTGTCGTAAGATGGCAGCCGTTAAAACCCACCAACCCGCACTGGGCCAGCGTGGTGGGTTATGGCCCAATATCCCTACCTGCTATTGTTCACGTGGGAGGCCTGTGCCCAGCAGTGGGACGTTTATAGGCTGATGATGATGATGATGAAAACTTAATTGACATCTCTGAGCACGGCAGTTAGTGGTTTTGATTTTTTTTATTAACTTTAACTTTTGGGCCTAAGGGCGTAGTACTATTATTTATTCTGTGCTATTAAGGGTCAATATTGATTACAGAAATTTGTCAGTTTTGCATAGGTTTGTGCATTACTGTACATAACTGGTAATTAAATATTGAAGATAATTTATTCTTTACTAGTAGGAAACCCTAATTGCTTCAAAAGAGATAATAAGAGATAACGCTACACGATAGAAAGAGATAGACCTGTCTATATATATATATATATATATATACAGTCGTGGTCAACTAATTAGGGACAATCTCTAGTTAAGCCAAATTGTGAATTTATTTTTTATTTTCCAACGAGTCTTAACAATATTCCATATCTTTTACACGTAAGTATAATTAGTCATTGATGTGCCCGATTATACAAACAATAACAACTTCTTAAACATTAAACCTCTTTACAGTATAGCTGATAGATTATCAGTGTGCTATTTGTTCAAAGAATGCTGGCTGGCCATTTAATTAGCCACTCAGTTGCTCGCACCCAGCGGGCCCCTTACCCTCACGTGCTTGAGTGGCGCCAAATTTTTGAAGCGGGCCGGCGCCTGCTGACTATTGTTACAAAAACATCGACTGTGAGCTACTGGAGCCGATCTAAGCCAAACCAATTACTGTTTTGAATAGTTAGATGAATAGAGCATCTGTTTTTATAGAATGCGTGGTGACAAAGTGGTTTTAATTTAAAAAACATGGTTTATACTTTAGTGACGAAAAAAAACACGGATTACTTCCTATTTTATTTTATATTTTAAAATCAAAAGGCCTGTGATGTCTTTTTTATATTTTACACGTATACTATATTAGGTTATCTTTCTATTAAAAATAAATTACACATATGTTTCATCTGAAAAAATATTCAGAAAAAAATCGAGAAAATCGCGCAAAAATTCGCGTGCTGCGTAATCTGCTTGTTAATAGGGTTGGATGTTATAACCTATTTTACTACAAATCTAGAAGGCCTAGAACAAAAATATGGCCAGTTTTAGAAAGATACAATATTTGTCTATTATAATTCGTAAAAAACACATTAACTTTCCAGTAAACTGTAGTCATACAAGTTAAACAACAAAAGCTTTGATAGAAAAATCGAACGTTTTTGGTTGTCTTATTGCCGAAACTAACACGGTGCTATTAAAATAAAACTTAAATATACCAAAAGAGCAAAGCCTGTAGTTTACAACCGTATACAATACGTTTTAAGAATACTCATAGTTTTTATGCAATAAAGTCATCAAAATGTAGCTCTAGAGCGCACGGACGACCACTTTATCGGCAATATGGCGTCGAAATAAGGTTCGGGGCACACACGTTTGTGAATAGGGTGTGTCGCGATTATTTGCGAACAAAGATATTTTTTTGTTTAGTAATTATTTATGTTAATTTATTAAATGAATGTAATAAAAAATATTCATCGTAGTATGTTTTTTTTATTACAAATTATTTCAGTTTAAAGTATATTAAAATAAACATATTAAATTCTAAAATGTATTAGGACTTTGATACGTAATAAAACATAAAATGTTATATACGATGTTTAGATTATTTTATTTACAATCACAGTAATAATAAATGAAAGTTATTAAAACAAATGAATAAAAATGAATATTTTATATTAATACCTATGTAATAATAATAATATATAGGTACTAATATAAATATCAAACCCAAAAGACACCACAATAAAGCTAACTGCCACAAAAAAAGCAACTGCCCAAAAACAAATATGTGCCACCAACCTAATTCAAAAAAAGTTCTATTGCTTCCTGTAATAATAGGAACATGCTATAAGTTAGACTTACGTTGCGCCTTTGGAGAGTCAATCTGCATGCACACAACAACAATACAGTGAGATTAATGTTTTAAATCACTATTTAGTAATTATTCTCCGTAAATACATACAATTCATGAAGTTAACAATAATAATCACAAAAGGAAATCACTAGAAAACCACCGCCACTGTAATAATTTACATTAAGACCTAATTTCGTCAGATTTTAACAGAATATCCATCCAGTTTAAAAACAAATAACTAGATAATTAGTTAGAACCTGAAATTATGCGTATTTTGATATATAACACCTCTAGAAAGAAACAATAAGTTAAAAAAATACGGCGTTTAAAAAAATACATGATGAGCACGTAAACACAACATAAACACGTTCACTATAAAATAATCACATTGACTTTATTTGTTTTTATTTTTGACAGATCAGCTCCTATTGCTGATGCTTCGTTCATGTTCATTCAGTAAGGCACCCATACACGTCCCGCGAGACACGGATTAGCGATATTTCGAGCGTCTAGCTTAACTTTTGTATTATGTAACAATTGTAACAGGAAGCACGTGGGGGCATTTTTGAGATGTAACGATTGTTACATGAAGCGACGGAGTGGTTAGGGACACTGAGATATTGCGTTCTATTTTCAAAATTTGAATCTCAATACTTTTTTATTTCTTCTTTTATTGTTTTGTGGTAGTTTTGGCGGCAATCCAGATTTTTAATTTTAAGTTTTGAGAATTATTTTGAAGAAATATGGGCAAAAATAAATGTTGCGATCCAACACTACGAACAATTATCATGAAGTTTGTCGAGCGTGGTTGGTCATACCGAGGGATAGCAGAACATTTAAATTGTTCAAAAACTATGGTATGCAATGCAGTGCAACATTTCAGGCGCAATAACACAGCTTTAAATGTGCCCAGGACAAAAAGATCGAGAAAAACAACTCCGCAAGAAGATAGAATGATAACCAGGTTAGCTAAGAAAGATCCGTTTCTAGGCTCTATTTTAATTAAACACGAAGTGTTTGGGGCAGACGAAAGAGCCGGCGAGGACCGTTCGACGACGTCTGGTAGAAGCAGGGTTGTTCGGAAGAGTGGCTCGCAAAGTACCGTTGTTGAAGAAAGAACATAGAAATGCTCGTTTGGCGTTTGCACGTAAATATGGACATTGGACCTACGCCCAATGGCAACATGTATTATTCTCTGACGAGACCAAGATTAATTTAATTTCTTCAGATGGAAGGCAATACGTACGGCGTCCTGTAAAAGCGGAAATGAATCCAAGATTCACAAAAAAGCAGGTGAAACATGGCGGTGGAAACATTAAAATTTGGGGTTCATTTTCTGGACGTGGAGTGGGACCTGTGAGAAAAGTTCAGGGTAACTTAGACCAACATCAGTACAAAACAATATTGGAGGAAACTATGCTTCCCTATGCTGAGGAGCATCTCCCTATTATATGGACGTTTCAGCATGATAACGACCCGAAACATACCGCCCGTTCAGTCAAGTCGTTTCTTACCAGTCAGTCAGTATCGGTGCTAGATCGGCCAGCAAATAGCCCGGACCTCAACCCAATTGAGCACCTTTGGCACGAAATCAAGAAAAAAGTTTCAACTTATCGTACCACAACTTTAGATCAACTTAATCAAGCTTTTTGTGAGGCATTGGCAAACATTCCTATCGAAACATGTCAGAAACTGATAATGTCTATGCCACATCGGTGTCAAGCGGTAATTACTAACAAAGGTTTTGCTACTGGGTACTGATTTTACACGTAATAAAATGGAGCTTTTAAAAATATTATAATACTGGAGATTATTCGTTTTGTTTAACTCTATTCATCATTATACTTTACTGTCCTTAATTAAATGTCCAGCTACATAATTATACCTTAAAATTTAATACATGTTCAACCTTTGATATTAAATACTTTTTTCTATTTAATTATTCTCTTATTTACAGCCATTTATAGTATAGTAATCGGACCAAATTATGCAAATAATAGGTGCTGAAAAATCAATAGGGTTTTATATTTATATGTACATAACCGGTTATTGCTCTTCACTATCTTGAATGTCCCTAATTAGTTGACCACGACTGTATATATATATATAGGTCTATCTCCTAAAGTCTATATATCTGTTATAGTTCAGCGTGTTGTTGAATTGCATGAATGTGCAAGTTGAATTGCAATTTATTGCGTTGTTGCAAGAGACTATTTATCCAAATTGTTTGTGGAGTGATCCTTCGTGAGACAGATTACAATATATTTTAAAAATGGAATTAAAAGTAGTTATAATTCAAGAAATATTTTCTTATAACAAAGACTGTAGTTAATAAGAATGATACTGCATTTCTTAATTTCTTTATATTATCGAGGCCGTTCTTTCGTACCTGGGCTTCAGTCCTATATAAATTTTATCACCATACTAAATCTCTTGTTTCAGTGTTGTTTAAAGATTCACATGCGAAGACATGAGATGCCTCCAAGAGAACCCACAAAGCAAAAAACGAAGGCTACAGGCCGTAAAGAAAGAAAGGACAAAGGAATACCTAGATCAACAACTGCTCTTAAATTAGCAGGATGTGAAGTTATTATTGAGGAAACTGACGAGGAGTACATTACTCCTAATTTTGAGCTCCTCACTTCCAACTGTTCCAACTATTGATGTTGTCTAACTGCTTAGGTCTTGATTACATCCAATATTATGTAGGTGTATGTGTTGTATCTTTCAAAGCATAAAATAAGATAGGATAGACCTATATAATATAGCTCAATAAAATAAGTATAGCTTAAACTGAGATCTCCTCTTAAGTTTCTTCAAATTCGAAAGACCTTCTTCTCTAGTTTGATTGAATCTTTAGATTTAGATAATAAGAAGTAGAAATAATGTTGCGAAATAATATATCAAGAAAAGTGGAAGAGTATATGAATGATTGGATAAAAGATTATTAAAAACTTATTCAGATGCAGCTATTAATCTTTATTGCCTGAGCTGACATAATCTTTTTATAATGCTATGAGTAAGTTATTTATTATTATAATCACGTAAGTAAGTTATAAAAAAAATCTTCAAATACTTAAATAATAATTCTCAAAACTATTATTCTAGTATGTAAATTGTTTGCATTTACATTGCTTACTAACAAGGGCGTCGCCAGGGGGGAGCAGGTAGCTGCAGCTGCCCCCCCCCCCCCCCCCCCTACTGCCCTACTCTGAAACCTTAGGCACACCTCTATGTACAGTGAAGAGGTTGTTGAGTTTAGCCCCCCCCCCCGGGCCATCGGCTGGGCGACGCTGTTGCTTACTAAACTGGTATTAATAGCATGTGCTTTGAAAGCACATTAGAAGCGTAGCAAGCAGACTTCACATTCCACGTCATGTGGCAGCCAATTTTAATGATGATTTATTCCATTTTCAATATGTTAGTGTCTATCTCAAATTACTTCTATCATGATAAGAGCCTGTGCTATTTATTATTTATTGTTTTATATTTTAAAAAGGTAGTGGTTACACTAGTGAATGTAATTCTAATATACGTGGTTATTAAAATAAATGTTTATGTCTACAATCAATTTTTTTTAATTTATTGAGTACCTATTTGGTCACCACTGCACAGTGGTTCTTTCTCGTCACGCTAAATTAAAATTAACTAGAGACACTTCTAGGCTAGCCTTTTCTTAGACTGCTGCTAACTACATCCTGATAGATGGAAATCACTTTGCTAAAACAGACCATACTGTACCGGTAGGCTAATAGTGCCTTGCTTATTTATTTATGAGCAAAGTGGTTGATGTTGCTCTGAAACTACTATAGTCCGAAAACTTCGTGCGCGACCGTCCTGCAGGGTACAGGCGTTGGCGGGGACGAGGTAGCACGTCATTCTAGAACACGACTACACAGTTGCACGCGTTGCCCTTTCCCACTACACCACCCGCTACCCGCTGACATCTTGGATACCTCGTCACTCCGCGGGACGGTCGCGCACGAAGTTGCCGGGCTATAGACATTTATCTGTTACAGACATGCATCCACGACACAACTATTATTCCGGAAGGGCTAGTCGGTCACTATAGACCGTCCTACGGGGTACAGACGTTGGCGGGTACGAGGTAGCACGTCATTCTAGAACACGACTACACACGGTTGCACGAGTTGCCCTTCCCCTCTACACCACCCGCTACTCGCTGACATCTTGGGTACTTCGTCCCCGTCAGCTCACGAGACGGTCGCGCACGAAGTTGCCGGACTTTAGGCAATAAATAAGGACCGCAAAAGCAGTGCACTGCCGCAGTCCACGTTTCACCAAATGACAACTGCACATGTGCTTAGTGTGATAGGTGGCAAGCCCATCGCCGCCTTAAGCTGTTGGATGAATGAGCAGTCTTCAGTCTAAGCATTGGTCGTTTTTTACGACATCAAAGGAAAGAGTATGGTATATGAGGTATGTTCTTTTAATAATGCGCCGCCACCACGCAGCTCATTAATCACAACACAACATCACTCAGTCATAAATTAATACATAACTCATAACCTAATTTTATGAAATTAATGGAAGATTGGGCTGTATGGAGTTCTGGCTCTTTGCCCTTTTCAATACTTTCTTAACAAGGCAAGATGGCTTGGCGGGAAAGTGAAGCGTCATGTCTGCAGATTGGTTTTATTTTCTAAAATTTGTGTTTTTTCGAACATTAATGTGAAATAATCGTGCATGAGTGTTGGCAAATGAAACAAAACAGTGCAACATCACTTTTCAAATTCTCTCAAGTAGTCCGCGTGAGACCTCAGTAAAGTCCCACATCTTTACTGAGGACTCAAGGGGTTTACGGAACATCATTTATCATTCATCTTAATCATCACTCATTATCATCAAGGGAAAAAACTAATGACTAGGCAGTATGGCTCAGACCTTAGCCTGTTCCTTCATGGAACAAATATAAAAAAAATGGACTTCTTGGCGGGAAAGTGAAGCGTCACGTCTGCAGTTCTAATTTATTTTCTAAAATTTCTGTTTTTTCGAACATTAATGTGAAATAATAGTGGATTATTAACCGTTAAGTGTTTGTGAACGTGCATGAGTGTTGGCAAATGAAACAAAACAGTGCAACATCACTTTTCAAATTGTCTCAAGAAGTCCGTGTGAGACCTCAGTAAAGTCCCACATTTTTACTGAAGACTCAAGGGGTTTGGGGGAACATCATTTATCATTCATCATCTTAATCACCACTCATTATCATCAAGGGAAAAAAAGAAATAAAAAAACTGATGACTAGGCAGTATGGTCTCTGATCTTAGCCTGTTCCTTCACGGTTGAACAAAAGTATATTAAAAAAAAGGGGAATAAATCTATGAGGGGGATTTAAAAAAAAACTAATGTCATTTGCTAATAATAAATTGATAAATAATTTAATTTTTAAATTCTAGGTGTACCTACGTAATTAATAATATGTAAAAGCTCTGATCTTTCCAATAATAACATTAAATGTTAAAAGATGGAAATTAAATTAAACGTCTTTACGTTGAATTGTTGGTAAGTAAAATTAGTTTAAAAAATATTGGTCTTAACTTTAGTAATTGTGTTCCTGTGAACTTCGTTAGGAAACTCGTTAAATGGTTACTAGACAACGGATAAACATACTTAAAATACTTAATATAATAAAATACATACTTATTATACATAGAAAACACCCCAGACCCAAGACAATTTAGAAAAACAATAGTTTCTAAATTGACCCGACCGGGGATCGAACCCGGGACCTCAGAGATGGCGACTCCATGAAAACCGGTGTACAAACCACTCGACCAAGGAGGTTGTTAAATACAATATCAATAATATGAAACTTACAAGCTAAATGTAAATATTATCTACAGTAACCTCCACAGGCATAAAAAAATACTTTTTTCAAAATGTACAGAGAAGTTCTGTTAAGTTTAGATAAATTAAAATATAGTAAATCACCTTTATTTTAATTTAGCTAAACTTTTGTATTAGCACTGGATATGAGCAGTCTTTAAAGACTGACTTGTATATATTTTTATTGCAGGGGAATACCGGTTGTTTCTAAGCACCGCAAGGAGAGGATCCATGCTATTGCTAAATACTTAGTTTCGAGTCAACACACTATAGTCTGCTTACAAGAAATTTGGAGTGAAAACGACTATTTGTTTTTGAAAACAACTCTATTAAAAAATTTACCGTATTCATATTATTTTTACAGGTATTGTAAATAGTTTGTTTGTTACAAATGTGGCCATGTTAAATATAAATTAACTTTTATCTATCTATCTATCTATCAGATACAGCCATAAAAGCAATAGTAATTTAAAGAAGTGGTCAGTGTTTCCCAAACTTGTTTATCCACAAGGTTCAACAGGGTTTAACGCAATGTACTTAGGAAAGGCGTACATTTACCTTTTTCCACCCCATGCTTCAATGGAGTTAAAGCAGTCGTGCAAATTGCTTTAGAACAGCATGATGGGTTACATACTACGGCCCAACTGTACATATCTTAGATTTTTTTTAAAACTTTTTGTACTTTTTAGGTTAACTCTCTCTCTTATATACTTACATACTATTATTTTAGCGGTGTTCTTGGATCTGGATTGTGTATATTTTCCAAGTGGTTAATTCAAGATGTATTTTTCCACCAATGGCCACTTAACGGCTATATTCACAAAATTCATCACGGGGACTGGTTCGGAGGCAAAGGTGTTGGACTTTGTCGCATCAAATGCGGCGCGAGACTTATTAATGTTTACTGTACCCATGTAAGTAGTGTTGTTTGACTAATAGTAATAACATTATGCAGTTTACATATCAAATCAAATCGATTATTTCAGTAACTTAGTCTTTATACAATTACGTTAAATATACATTGATAGACACACATTGACTGCCACAAAACCAGACACAATTGAATTTAATAGTTGTCGGTCATCTGTGTCTGCCATGGCGCTTAAAGTGTTAATAAAAATCTCATAGAGCCACTGCACACACGATACTTTTAGCATCGGCGATCGGCAATTCCACGACTAGCATCGCGTTTTTTGGCGACTCTCTGCGTTCGATTGCATTATCGGAATCGCGAGTTTTAGCGATTCAGTCGCTGCATTCAGCTTCTAAAAAGCGTCTTAATCACCGATCGCCGCTGCTAAAAGTATTGTGTGTGCTCTGACCCTTATAGAAATGTTTGTACATGCATCACTTTAGAACGACTGCACCTATATGGCTAGTCCTTTTTTTTGTGTCCGTAATTTTCAGGACTAGGTTTAAGTGAAATAAAAATTTTGGAAATTCGTCACGGGATACGGGTGTTCACGCAGACGAAGTCGCGGGCGGGCCGCTATTAAATAATATTTTTATCTTATCTCCTTAACTGTGTCTTAAATTGGTTTTTGACTACCTCCGTAATCGAGAACCACACCGGTTCTGGCGACGCGCCATCTCTGAGGTCCCGGGTTCAATTACCAGTCAACTCAATTTCCCTTGCACACCGCGTCGTCTATTTGGTACGGCCACGTACCTGGGCGCGGGCGGTGCGCTTCATACGAACTGCAAACAGGTAAAGCGATGGTGACCCCGACCGTATATTTATCCGATATCTACTTTAACCATGTTAACAAGTATCAAAAGAAGCATGGCTAAGCTAGTTAATTGGAGTAAGCATAGAAAGTATTTTTTTTTAATGTATTTAAGAATTATTATGTCACAGTGGAATTTGATTTAAGTCTAATAGCCAAGTGGTTAAGGCAGCCGCCCGGAATGCGGAAGGTGCGTGGTCCGATTCCCGCCTGAGGTTGTCGTCTTTTTTTCAGTGTTTAAAATTTTACTTAAGTATATTTAAGCGTTAATAAAACGCTAAAATATAAAACATTAATCTATAAACGCAGCTTCATCTTAACCGAATGTTTAAATATTTGTAAAAATATTTCTTTCGGATCTCAGAGGTGAAAACTTCTAAAATTTGATGAAGCAATGTTGACTAAAAACATAAGCATCAAGCACTGACAAATTTCGACGGTTGAAAGCCAGACCTCGGTAGCCAAGTGGTTAAGGCAGCCGCCCGGAATGCGGAAGGTGCGTGGTTCGATTCCCGCCTGAGGTCGTCTCTTTTTTCAGTGTTTATAATTTTACTTAAGTCTAATGATTATTTTACATACATAAAGGGTCTTCCAATAGGCATGTCCGAACTTTAACAGTTGGTAGCGGCCATCTTGTTGAAGCTACATCTGTCAAATTGGTTGTCATTTATTCATTCTGTTTTGCCAAATCAACATGGATAGCTATAGCATTCAATAACACGTGCAAATGATAAAATTGTTTTATTAAAATGAGTGTTCTGTTCGGGCAACGAGAATCCGAGGCAGTCGATTTCGCGGACTGCCTCGGATTCTCCTGCACACTCTCACGGACAGCGGCGATGTTTTCGGCAGACCTTGCGTTTCGTTGACGTACGGGTGTTGGTCGATCATTTACCGAACCAGTGGACTCAAATTTATCCACCACACGACGAATAGTCCTCTCGGTAGGACGATTATGGCGACCGTAAAATGGGCGAAGCGCGCGGTGCGTTGCCCGAACAGAACACTCATTTTGATGAAACAATTTTATCATTTGCACGTGTTGTTGAATGCTATAGCTATCCATGATGATTTGGCAAAACAGAATGAATAAATGACAACCAATTTGACAGATGTAGCTTCAACAAGATGTCCGCTACCAACTGTCAAAGTTCGGACATGCCTATTGGAAGACCCTTTACATATAATCACGACTATTACCCCCGAAGGGTTAGGCTGGCCTCACACAGCCGGAATGGCTTGCTGAATTAAGAATCTGAATTTAAGATTCTGAATTCCGGCACCTTGACTCACACGTTCTTAAAAATTCAGATTGATCAGTAGTCTTGTGACTCCCGGCATATGCAAACGTCTCCGAGACGTTAACCGCTTGCTGTTTCAACCAGGGTTGCCATTTATTTTTTTCGCTGTTCCTACCAATTGACGTCCGCCGTGGTCAAGTGGTTAGCGCGCCGGGTCTGGCATCGTGCCATTTTTGAGGTCCCGGGTTCAATTCCCGGTCGGCGACTCAATTTAGAGAAAACTGTTTTTCTTAATTGATTTCGGGTCTGGGTGTTTTTCTAGGTTTATGTATATTTATCCATTATCTAGTTTAACCATATTAACGAGTTTCAATAGAAGCTTAATTTGCTATCAAATTTTATAAAAATAAAATATAAAAATAAAAATTTATGATAAATCCTGCTAAAACTGCTAAGCGTTGTTTATAAAAATGCACCAAAACGGCTATATTTACCTTTATAATTTTTAAGAATTGAAGTACATCGAAGATTAAACACTATTAAAGAAACGTATCAATAAGATAACATACAAACTAAATATCTAAAATTTACTTTTAAAAATGCTAAAAAAGTAGGATCCTACTAAAAATGGCAACACTGAAATAATTCAGAATCTGAATTCCAGCATGTGTGTGCCGCTCCATATAAAATGTATGGGAATACGCGCGTTCTGAATTCAGAATCTTAAATATTCAGACACGGAATTCCGGACGCTCGTCAGCTCATTCTTCCAGATCGATCTGAGAAATTCAGATTCTGAAAAAATCAGCATGTGTGTGGAGCATACTGATATTGTATGGTATTCCGGCCTTTCTGAATTCAGAATCTGAATTAAGATTCTTAATTCAGAAAGCGATTCCGGCTGTGTGAGGCCAGCCTAAGTCAGAGACTAGGCAATGTTCACTTTTCACCAAATAGCGACTGCATATGATCTAAGCGTGACAGTGGTGAGCATATCGCCGCTCATTGCAGTTGGATGTATGTGTAGTCTTCAGTTTGATTTCGATTTTGATTTTGACTATATTAAAATTAATGTTGTGTTCTTTCAGTTACATGCCGAATACCACGTAGATGATATTTACTTGGCGCACCGAGTGCTGCAAGCGTACTCCACCGCTGAACTCGTGAACCTGACCAAGGCACCTGCTGACGTGTCCATACTGGCGGGAGATCTGAACACCGAGCCGGGTGATCTGCCATACAGGTATGTAAATTTTAATAGATTATTCTACATGTATGTATTGGCCTTCATCTCACTGATGTTAGGTTAATTACGCGGATAATTACAATTTACACGGCCCCACGCGGATTTATTTGTTACTAGCGGTCCGCTCGCATCTTGGTCCATGTGGACAACCTGTATCCTGTGAAAAATTTCCAAAAATTATCTTTCACACAAACCTTGACCTGATAATTACGAACACAACAAAAAAAGAATCAGCCAAATCGGTCCAGCCGTTCTGAAGTGAAGCCCATACAAACATTTCGTTTGATTTTTTAAAAAAAATTTTTCGTTTCTTTTTGATTGATTTTTATTAATATAGTATTTTATAATTTTTTTGAGGAGCTCGATGGCGCAGGCTAGCGCGTTCGGCTTGCGATCTTGCTCGCTAAAAAACTTTCGCAATGCCGGGTCTGGATGGGTGACCAAATTCAATCCACCTCAAGCTCCTCTGTGCTTTGGAAGGCACGTTAAGCCGTTGGTCCCGGTTGTTGTCGTAAGATGACAGTCGTTAAAACCCACCAACCCGCATTGGGCCAGCGTAGTGGCTTATGGCCCAATATCCCCACGTGCTATTGTCCACGTGGGAGGCCTGTGCCCAGCAGTGGGACGTTTATAGGCAGATCATCATCAGATGATGATCACATTTTTACTATTGGGTAGAGTAAGCTCATATTGTGACGTAACTCTATAATGTAACTGTGTAAATAATAAATACTTTCATTTATAAATATTTTCTGATATAATGACTATTTGCTTACAGGATAATCATGCAGCTGCCTTCTCTAGTAGACCCGTTCGATTTGCCTTGCGAAGGAACCAATCCTACGATAAACAAGCCTGCGGGCACCAGCGAGACTGCCAACAACAGTTACACTGACAAGAAACAGGCGCAAACTGCCTCGGAAGGGAAGAGGATAGACCACATATTATTTCATGTCAGTCCTACTTGGGAGGTAAGTAAACTTATGGATATTAAAACGTTGAAAAAATGTCTACTTCAGATGGGAATTGAAACCACGTTCTCCGCAATCGAAACCTCAAAAAAATCTAATATTACGAATTTTACGTGTAAAAAAATAAGCAATTAAATTTAAGGGTGCGTACATATAAAGACTGTTAAGACTTCACAGCTTAAATATCACCATTAAATGTGGTAAATATATTTTTTTACTTAAGAGGCATCTCGAATGTGATTTTTGCGTAAAATGCCTATTTTCGCATTTTATAGTAATTTTGCAGTTGTATTTATCGTTTTTATCAAAATAGGATAATAAATGTGTGGATATTATTACAAATATCCATTTTGTGAGCATAAGTTGAATTCGGACGGCCGGCGCATCGCATTTTGTAGTAATTTTGCAGTTGTATTTATCGTTTTTATCGAAATAGGATAATAAATTCATTATAAAATCTTTATTCCTCATGAAGTAACAGTTAGGCTCGGACTACATGCATACGGAATCAGTCCGGTCCGGGAAAAAACTAAATTCGGCAAGTAATCGACTACACGCGCTCCGTTTTGAATCCGGAGAGAAATTTACTCAGTCGGTCTCTAGCACTTGCGCTGGATAGTCGTCCGGTCGACAATGGAAAGTTTAACTTTAGTTGAAATTGTATGCTTAGCTGTAGCCGTTAAGAGGCCTATTACTTACATCTCGACTGTGATTTTTGCGTAAAATGCCCATTTTCGCATTTTGATGTAATTTAGCAGTTGTATTTATCGTTTTTATTAAAATAGGATAATAAATTCATGCTTAATATTACAAATGTCCTTCTGCGAGGATAAGCTGAGTTCGGACGGCCGGCGCATCGCATTTTGAAATAATTTTGCAGTTGTATTTATCGTTTTTATCGAAATAGGACAATTAATTAATTATAAAATATTTATTCATTATGAAGTAACGATTATTCTGGTATAAATTTTGCTCAATAATATTATCGTAGATAGGAGAAATTCACGGTTAACTTAAAGCAATTTTCGAAGTTTTTTGGTTTAGAATAAGATTTTTTTCTATATAAAATCAATAATACCTAAAAATTCCGAGGCTGCTACGCACTATAATACTATATAAGTGATAACATTCAATCTAGGAGCTCAAAAAAGTGCCTTCGCGCATTTTATGAAAATCTTTTGTCTGCAATATTGGGTTTAATTAAAAATCTTTATTATTGAAATTTTGCATTCACAATGCTATATAGATATAGAATAAAATGTTTACTAGAAAAAAAAAACAACCAGTCTCTGGAAAGCTCGAACGGGATTCGAACCGTGACCTTTGGATTGCCGGTCCACCTGCTCTAACCGCTAAGCTACCGAGACCCCAGAAGACTCTTGAATTTTTTCTAGTAGTGCTGCAAGCCAGCGGTATTACGTCACTGTGAAGTGTGTGTGCGTGTGTTTTTTTTGGTAAACATTTTAATTAAAAAGTTCAGCAAAATTTACAAAAAGCGAAGCCGCTACGCATTATTCCAAAAGCTATTCTACATTATTCAATAAGTCAAAATTGTTAATGTATTTTTGTTTCCGAGATCCGTAACACCAAAATTGGCCATTTTACGCAAAAATCTCAGTCGAAATGTAATAGGAAACAGAGGAAAGTGAAAAGATATTGGGTTCATCCTTTTCACATAGACCGCATAACGGAATATGTATTCTACAAGTCTTATACAAAAATTAGGTTCTTTCCTGATAAATTCTACGAACACTACTAACTAGTTGGTACTATTATTTATTCTGTGCTACTACTACTATCACCATAATGAGGCGCTCGGAATAGTCGGAATCAACTACTATTTTGCAGTTTTGCTTGCGCACGCGACGCGACCGACCGCTTTGAGCGTCTGTCATCGACTGGCGCGTGATTCCTCCGGACCGGACCGGAACGGACGTTTCTCGAGTTCTCGTGTGGTCAGCTCCATGCAACTTCATACGATATTGATAGGCCCCGCCCCCCGTGCCGAAAAATAACGGACCGGGTACTCGGAGACGTCCGGAGCATGTTTCGGTTGCTTCCGGGTGAAAATCGGGATCGGAAGGCCCCTGATCACATGTAGTCGATGCAGTAAAAATTCATATATTTGTTTGAGCTACGGAATGAATCCGGGGTCGTGTTTTTTCGGGTCCGTGTGATTCCGGATGCATGTAGTCCGAGCCTTACTCTGGTATAAATTTTGCTTAATAATATAATCGCAGATAGGAGATATTCACAGTTAAGTTTTTTGGTTTAGAAAAAGATTTTTTTCCTATATAAAATCAATGATATCTAAAAATTCCGAGGCCACTACGCATTATTCGACTATATAAGAGATAACATTATATTTTTTTTATTTCACTTGTTTAGAACTGTAGCTCAATCGATGAACTCAAAAAAGTGCCTTCGCGCACTTTATGAAAATCTTTCTCTGCAATTTTGGATTTAATTAAAAAGATAAGCAAAATTTACAAAAAGCGAGGTCACTAAGCACTATTCCAATAGCTATTCTACACTATTCAATAAGTCATAATTGTTAATGTATTTTCGTTTCTGAGATCCATAACGCCAAAGTTAGCCATTTTACGCAATACGCAAATCACAGTTAAGATGTAATAGGCCTCTTAAGTGTAATGTACATTTTGTACAACCTTATTTTGTTATTGATTGACAAACGCAAGCGCAGTGCCGGATGAGTAACCTTTTTGACACGTGGCACGCTTGTACCCTGCCACCTCCCCGCGCCTCGCCCCGTCTTCAGGGTTGTAATCTGAAGAGATTAAACAAAAAGTTGAGCTCCTTTTTGTCTAAAAAATATAAAGGACATCATTTTTTTTGGGCCTTTTCTGAAAGTGCCGGCCAACAAAAAAAAAATTGTACGTATTGTTAGAACTAGCTAATTGGAGAAGTAGTTAATATGGCACAACTGTTGTAGGATTGCTTCGAGCCAAGTTATACAAGTTTCGAACTTGTATAACTTGGCTCGAATTCATCATTTTCATAAATTTTCATTGATTCCTAATTTTTTTTGTATAAACAGAACAGATGATGACCCTACAGCTTTTGCGCTGCAATGACAATTGCTTCAGATCATTAGTTCTAGCAATATCTATCATTATTTTATGTTTCCCAGTCCCAGCACTTTCAGAAATCAATAAATGTATGAAAATGATGAATCATCGAACTTGTATAACTTGGCTCAGAGCAATCCTACAACTTTTATGCCGTATTAACTATTACTTCAAATGGCTTGTTCTAACAATATGTACTTTTTTTTTTGTTGGCCGGCACTTCCAGAAAAGGCCCAAATATGTATGGAGCCCGAATGAATCCTTTCTCAGCTAGCTATTACTTGTGAAAAAAACAGTTATCACCAAACATGTAGGCTGCTCAAATTTTATTTCTTAATTTTTTTACATGTTTTTTTTTTATGGAACTGAGCTGGCGGGCAACCCACCAACCTGAATTGGGCCAGCGTGATGGACTATGGCCTAATCTCCTTAAGTGGTGTTGTCCATGTGGGAAGGCATGTGCCCAGCTGTGACACGTTTATAGGATTAACGTCTCGAACCCTTTGCCCGTCGTGGTATCCTTGTTATAGGAGTTTCACGGAAGTCTATTTTTAATGAAATCTACTGTACATCCTAAGATTACTGTTACAAAATATACTACTTGAAATTGGTTTGATTTTATCATGGTAAACTATTAATTACCGCGAAATTATTAATTAAGATAAGAAACTTGTAATGTTGTAGATTCGAGTGAACTTTGGAAAACAATATTATTACACTACACCAAGGCACAGTATAAATATAAGTATATAATAAGCTAACATTAGGGTTGTCACTTTTAATTTTTATAAAATTAAAAGGTATTATAGGCAGGTGCCGTGTGGTGGAGTAAAACAGCAAGTAACTTGTGGAGACGACTGTATTTATTCAGCGAAACTACGTAATTATACATTAAATGTATCCTAATCCTATAGTGCGAGCGTTCAATTCTGAATCTCCGAAGAAAGTTCAGAATGTGTAGCCCTTGTGTGTAGTCTTTAGTATCAACTATTCTGTCTCAGCAAGTGTGAAAGCAGATAGGTTGCACTGTGGACTGGCCCTACTGACGGAATGCACATACACCGTGGGCTTGAGCTTATATCACTACGCGAGAACGAAACCATACCGCGATTCAGATGATTCAAATGAAAATTCTGGTGGCGCCATCTAGTAGTGACGGGCGGAAACACATTTATGTTGTTGTTAGTATTTTATTTGTTACAGGTCTCCCCTTCTGTCTACGCGGTCGTCCCGACGAGTAAGACAGTCTCTTTCTGCAAATGCATATGTTGCTATCTTCATAATTTACTGTTTTCGTGGGCGTCCTCTTTTCCTTATTGGTGCAGCAGGACTTGGCAGAGAAGCCCCTTCACCTTGTTGAAAACGTCGCAATGCAGATGAGTGATAAATCCCAACGACTTCGTTTGTGCTTGGGTTGGCAATTTCAAACGAGCTCGGTCCATGACGCCGTTTGATTATATACGGTCCATCACGTCGTGGGGCTAGTTTTGCACTGAACCCTTGGCTGGATTTACTTAAGGTGTGCGTATTGACCAGAACAGGATCTCCCACTACGTAAGATGGACGTGGCTTCCTCATCTTGTCCGCATATTCCTTTCTTTTTTCCTCCTTAATTTCTTGTATTTCCTTTGCCCTCTTAAGCGTGTCCGTCATTAACAAGAACCTAGGCGTTATCTCGGCGACAAAACTATCACGTTGTATGATTTCACGGAGATCATGTTCAACATCATCAGGAGTACGAAGGTCGCGGCCAAAAGTCAAATAGGCTGGTGGAAATCCGGTGGAGCTGCAGATGGCCGTATTCATAGCAAAGCGCATACTAGGCAGCTTATCGGCCCATGTTGTATGATCATCCTCCACTAAGATGGCGAGTTGGGTTTTCAGATCACGATTTCTCCGTTCAACCGGATTGGTCTCAGGGTGATAAACAGGAGTCAGTCCATGGTGTATGTTGTGACAAAACGACAGTTGCTGTATAACGCTACTCACAAACTGTGGACCATTGTCACTGAGGAAGCGACGAGGCGTCCCATATCGGAGAATTATTTTATTTAATAGAATTTTACCGCATTCTTCTGCGGTAGCATATTGCATAGACACAGTTCAACCCAACGTGTACAAACGTCTACTATGATAAAAATCCAGTGAAAGTTACTTGAAGTGCGAGGCAAGGGTCCGAAAAGATCGAAGGCTACTACTTCAAATCTTTGTTTACTGGCCGTTGTTTGAAGTAAACCCGATGGTTTCTGATTTGAAGCCTTATAGCGTTGACAGTTTAAGCGCTTCGATTTGGCTTCGCAACCCTTTCCAAAAATACCGGCGTGTGATACGTTCGATAGTCTTTTCTGTTCCATAGTGGCCAGCCGTTGCCTCGTCATGATAGACTCTAATAACTTTTTCCTGTTCGTGCTTAGGTACAATCAATAACCCGTTTTCTCCCTTATTATCAGGATCATACCGATACAGCAGTCCATTACTAATAAAGTAACCTTTCCTATTCCAGTATTCAGCTTCTTCTTCAGCTTCACCTTCTAAACATTTGACTATCTTTACAATATCCTCATCCTTGAACTGCTCTTTTCTGACTTCTTTTTCATCTTTACGAGGCATATCAACAGAAATCGTGCAGATACCACAACTTTCTTTTGTTTCAGGTTTGCAAGGGGGGTGCGAAAGGGAGTCTGCAACTACGTTCGTCCTACCGGTTATATACAGGATGTGGTTTTAAACAGTTGCCATATTGTACACAAGTGTAGAACAAATAGTTATGATTTAAATAAAAATATAAATATAAAATATTACCTATTGGTCGGTGTCCTATATGTTTCGTAACATCTCACGTTTCTATTCGAAATTTACATATACTACTCTGAGGTCAACAACCGTTAACGTAAACAAACATTGCCTTCGTGGCTATTTCATGCTACTTCATCCTAGAAACTAAATAGGTACCTACGTTATTTAGTCTAGGTAGGTATGTGTGTTACATAGCCACTTCCTAATTAAAAGTTTTCTTGGTTCGATTCCCAGTAGAGTCATTCAGAAAAAAGTAAAACTACGTACCTATGCCAATAGTATGTAGGTATGGAAATGAAATGAAATTAAAATGTGCCTAAGTAAAACTGTGACTTATCTATGTTAATTTTCTTTTAATTGGTTGAGGACGTAAATTTTTTCTCTCACCGTTTCAAAAGCGGACACCACTCGCGTACGCTATTGCACAACACTTGTAACCTCCTCAGCATACACTAGCCTTTTTACATCACTCCAAAAACAGCGCCTCGTCAGGCCACAGAATATTGACGTGCTGATGTTCGAAGAGCCACCTACAAAACTAGACTCGGCTGGACTGGTCAGTGAGAAGCAAATCCTGAACTCGTCGAAAATGGAATGGGTGCTGCTGGTTCTTCTTCAACATGCGCCAAACAATGGTTTGATCAAGGCCAAAGTGCCGCCCAGCATCACGTGTACTGGCGCGTGGCTCGTCGTCGAAGAACTGCAAGATCTGCTCCTGTAAGTTGACGGGCAGGCCCACGTTGCCTCGACCACTGGCGTGCGCTGGGATACTGAACTGCCCGTAATCCAGTAGGAGTTGTGTAGCAGCCAGCATAGTCGTTCGGGACGGCGTTGTTCGGTCTGACCACCTCTCCGCGAACATCTGCACTGCACCCCTCAAGGTGTTACCAGCGAGGGCATACATCCGCACCATTTCAACGTAGTCGAGATTGGAATAACGCGACATCGTAGGTACCTACCTACGTTTGAAAACGGCACGGAAATTCCTTTGTCAACCGTGCGCGTGCGCTCGCGGGTACGGGTAGCGGGAGACTGACTACAGAGCAGACTCTCGTGCGTCTCGCGTCGTGTCTAGCTCGTCCCGCTTTGAGCGGGTGGCGGACCGCCCGTTTGTCGGCAAGCCGCCCGCGAAGCAAAGCGGCAAAAGCAAAGCGGCGAAGGACAAAGGATGAAAGGATGGCCGGCGCAAGCGGCGGCATTTGAAGTAATTGGTACCAATAAGCAACGTAGTATATTTATAAGAATGACATGTGTGGCGGCGCCACCTACCTGCATGACGGCGCACATAATCCTTCACGAGTCACCACAGGGGGGGAGTGATGTGGCGGCGCCACCTACCTGCATGACGGCGCACATAGTTTGACACGAAGCAACATAGTACACAACCGTGTCAACAGATGGCGCCACGAAAACCAACTCAGCGACATCTTCATACTACGACAGGAAATAGTATGGGAAGCCTGCATCGCGGTAGCGAAGTTTCACCACCTCCTTCGCCATATATAGCACCTCCAACCAACATCCGTTGGACCTCGGTCCCCGAGCTATACCACCCAGCTCGGAGGAAGATCTTCCCTTTTCCTTCCTCAAGTTGCATTGATCCATCTACCGTCCGCTTCCCTACATTGGTGACCCCGACGTGATCTCAACATGCATACCATCACACTACCCTACAGTGGTGACCTCTACGGAGCACAGAAGCACCTTCAACATCGTCGCAGCGCCCATCCATCACTCCTCTTCCATCATTAGGTCTACCTTCGCCAGCAGTCACACAGCAAGCCAGCATTCAAGCCTCAAGGTTCCACCGCAGCATCTCGGACGACGCTTCATGGACCTCCGGCACACTCGACGGCATCATCCCGACCTGGTCTCCGCAGCCCACGACCGGTGCATCAATGTCAGCCGCATCACTCCGGCGTGGCAGCCCTGCACACCAGCAGCTCGGACCCACCGTCATCACCTGTCTCGACTCACCGCAGACAGGAGCAGCACACTGCATCACTGGCAACGCGCCTTCACCCCACCCGTCTCGACTCACCGTAGACTGGGGCATCCTGCAGCAGCACTCTCCACTGGCACTTGCAAGCTCTGACGCACTGACTGCTGAGCACACTCACTGACATCGACCTCCGGTCTCAGGGGGGGGAGTGATGTGGCGGCGCCACCTATCTGCATGACGGCGCACATAGTTCGACACGAAGCAACATAGTACACAACCGTGTCAACAGATGGCGCCACGAAAACCAACTCAGCGACATCTTCATACTACGACAGGAAATAGTATGGGAAGCCTGCATCGCGGTAGCGAAGTTTCACCACCTCCTTCGCCATATATAGCACCTCCAACCAACATCCGTTGGACCTCGGTCCCCGAGCTATACCACCCAGCTCGGAGGAAGATCTTCCCTTTGCCTTCCTCAAAGTTGTCACCCTATCCACCATCGCTTCCCATACATGCAACAGGAACAAAATAATTTTTGTATTTTTTTTAATGGATTTATAATCATTCACATTAACACAATCGCCTCCTTAAATTTGGCAACTGTTTAAAACCACAACCTGTATTTAATAGTAATGTCGTAGGGTTGTAATTGTAGGGCCCATCTTGCTAATCGCCCTGTTGGCGATTTAAGAGACATAAGCTATTTAAGTGCTTGGTGGTCAGTTAAAACCATAATCTTTGCACCCTCCACGTAGCCACGAAACTTGTTTATGGCCCATATTACTGCCAATGCTTCTCTTTCCATCATTCTTTGGAACGTCGCAGGGGCATTCCGCAATCCGAAGGGCATTCTTTTAAATCGATACATGCCAAAAGGTGTAACAAACGCTGTTTTGTCTTTATCTTCCTCCTTTACTTTGATCTGCCAGTAGCCAGCGCGAAGATTGATGGTGCTCATGAATGGCGTTGGCTTGGCGTTATGAAGTAGATCGTCAATCCTCGGCATTGGGTATCTGTCAGGAATAGTAGCAGAGTTTAACTGACGGTAATCTATGCATACCCTGATATTTCCATTTTTCTAAGGCACCATGACTACGGGCGCTGCCCATGGAAAGGAACACGTTTCGATTACATCTTCCCCTAACATCTTCTCTATTTCCCTTTTCAGAGCTTCACGTCTTAGGGGTGACAATCTATAAGGTGGGACTGAAATAGGTTTATTATCGCCAGTGTCTATAGTATGTTCTACGCCCTTTACTGGTAATCCGTTAGGTATGAATACACTTTCATTTTGCGCTAACAAATCGTCCAAGCTCATTTGTTCAACGTCAAGAGACGCAATACTAATGTCTGGAAATAGGTCTGTGTCCCAAGTTATTTCGTCAAAGTCATATTTACTAAGGCTCCTTTTTGCGTCTTTGTATAGTGCATCCATCACTGGAGAATAGCCATCAAAAAGCCTGGCACATTGCCTTTTCTCATTCGGCTAAGCCGCGCCTTCGTTATCCATGCTAAGCTTTAGTGTGCGTAGTTCGCCACCATTCCGCACACGAATGGCTTGAGACACTTGTGAAGAAGATGGTTCTGTGGAGGTTACACTAGAAACGTTGACGTTTTCTTGCAACATGACGAACCCTTCATCATAAAGTTCATTTTCTACGTCCGGGTTCTCAAGAAAATAAAAAGTGTTTTGTGGTAGGTTCAAAACAATATGTGAATCCTGTAAGAAACCCACACCAAGAAGACTATGATTGTTATGTGCCTCTGGGAAGACTAAGAATTTTGTCATAATAGTCTTCGCATAAAACTTTATAGGTACTTTTGTTGCCAATACTTTCTGTTTCTTCTTAATCCCATCTGCTAGGGTTATACCAACGTCCACTTCCTTGAAACAATATCCTCTAACCTTTAGTTTGTTATAAAGTTGGTATGAAGCTATGCTTGTTTTGGCACCAGTGTCGATGAAAGCCGACGTGACAATGTCATCTATTTCTATGTATGCCATAGGCCTATCTCTACTATCAGTAGGGATATCAACAGCATATATACCGACGTCGTGAGTACTTCGCTCTTTCTTTTTATGGCAAGTGGGGCAGTTAGTGCGAACTACCCCAGGCCTACCACAACCATAACAGCTAAATCTTGGCGTGGAGGGTGAAGGACCCTGCGTATTTGCTTCTGACTTATTTTGGAGATGGGATTCATTTATTTTCTTTTAGTCTTCAGCAAATCGCTTTTTCATACAAGTCTTGATTATATGGCCTAGATTTTTGCAAAACTTGCATCTTTTTTTTGTCCTCCAGTGGTTGGCGCATTTGAGGTGCCTTCATTTGGTTCACCTTTCTCCTTTATGACATGTTCACCCTCTCGTGCGGCATGTATCAGATCATCAAAGGTTTTTACACTAGCACGTGGTACTTTGTCTCGGATTCCCAAATTGAGAATACCGTACAGCAGCTGAAAAGTTTCGGTCAGAGCAAGGTTTGTAAGCTGAGAGAACAAAAATCGCTTGCGGCGAATGAAGTCTTCTGTCAACACATCGGGGCCTTGCTTCAATTGCGTAATCTCATGGAGTACAAAGTATGCTTCCTTTCTAGGTGCGAAGTAATCTCTAAGGCATTTTTCAAATTTTTCCCATGTGTCAACTTGATTCTTTGCACCTTGTCACCATATTCCGGCCTCATCTTTCAGTAATAATGGCAACTCCTCTAAAGCGACCTTATCAGTAATGTTCTCTCTGCGTTTGAAGATATTTGCTGCTGATAAAAACGCTTCCACTGCATCGGCACTCTTGCGACCGTCGTAGGAGTAACTGCACATGTTAAAAGAACCTGGTTTCGCTGCAGATCCACTCGGTGCCAGCTGCGTGACAAGTTTCTCCAGAATATCTTCCGTCAGAGCGTAGAGTTTGGGTTGAGCCATTATAGTCGTGGTGACACGTCCAGATCGTGTAACGTAAGGTAAATTCTCATAAAAGTTTTCGCCTTCGTCTTCTGAGCTGTTTCCACTCATTAACTTATTGTCTTCTCAAACAGCACTGCCTTGGTAGGTAGGTACTCGTCGTCCCGAAGGTCAAAATCAACTCGACGAGGCCCGAAGTTGGACGCCACTTATAGGCGGGTACCGTACGGTGGAGTAAAACAGCAAGTAACTTGTGGAGACGATTGTATTTATTCAGCGAAACTACGTAATTATACATTAAATGTATCCTAATCCTATAATGCGAGCGTTCAATTCTGAATCTCCGAAGAAAGTTCAGAATGTGCAGCCCTTGTGTGTTGTCTTTAGTATCAACTATTCTGTCTCAGCAAGTGTGAAAGCAGATAGTTTGCACCATAGATAAAGGTAATACTGTCGGAACTAGATGGCCATCTCGCGGATTTTTTTTGCCAACATGTTTGAACTTGGCTTCCTCTGGTGGTGTTATTCCACAACTTTTGACCAATTTACATACCTAAAGGTATAATAGGAGCTAAATTTTAATTTTGAAGCATGCAAAACCTTGTAAATCAGGCTGATATGATTTCATAAATTTAATGTAAGTGAAATTCACTCAGCATTAAATTTATGAAATCAAACCAGCCTGATTTACAAGGTTTTGCATGCAACAGCCAGTTTGGGAACTCAGAAATAAAACGACAATTCATTCTCTATTTTTAATATGTTTATGTTTCGCATAATACAATTTAGTTTACATTTTAGAATAATCATCCCCATCATATTTTAATTCTCCGCACAAAATTCGATTTATAACATTCATCTTTGTTGATTTGCTCAGAGGTGTGCTTTAATTTTACAAAAATTACTTTTTGTGTATTCCAGCAGGTAATATTTAAATTTTTCTTAGAAGGTTTTTTAAGGATTTTGCAGAAGGCAATGTGAAACATTTCGAAAGAAGAGCATATGATAGAATGAGAGTGACAACATTTTTTCTTCATTTTTTGTGAAGCAACGACCCTTTGCTTTTTTCATTGTTTCTCTAATTTGAATTTCTGTAAATAGTTTTGCTGGTAAACTCATTTTTCCTGTAACTTTCTGTAAACCTTTATTATCAGACATTTTAATGGCACTAGCTAATCTTGTATTTGCTGTGATTTCTTAACCTGTATATTTCACTCTTCAGGTATTTTTATTTCTTTCTGAATTATTTAAAATAGGCTTTAAACCTTGCGGTGGTCTCCTTGTATCTGCAAATAAAAAACTTATTACAATATGACATACAAGTGAACTAATAATAATAATATGTGGGATGTGGATTCAATCATTATTGTTCCGATAATCGTTTCGGCAAACGGTCTTATAGCTAAGAGCCTCTCGCTGAAAGGTTTGATCAAGGGTCAGATACAAAAGGCAGTACTCCGTGACAAGGCACGTATTGTCAGGAGGTTCCTCATTCTGCAGCCCTACCCACCGATAGCTGTGGTTTATTCCCACTGCCGGTGGCAGCCTAGGTTAAGTTTTTTAGAATATTTTATACTGTAAACATGTTTTTTTTATTTTTTATGAAATATTGTAAACATTTATCTTAAGATTGTACAGATTATATAAAAAGAATAATAATAATATAAATAAATACCTTTAGTTTGTAATGATTGATCAGCTGGTTTGCGACAATAGGTATGGTCTTTTACCTATATATCTGAAAAACAAAACAGCATAACTTAGGTAAATGCATTTGATAAAAAAAGTAATAAATATTGTACACAGAAAATCCTATACAATACTTAAATGATACTATTAACTTAATACTCCGGCCAAATCACAAGCGGCACAATTTGTGCAAAATTCTACCAGCAGTAAGTAGGTATCTTTGATTGTACACATGTATATAGTCAATAGGTATGTTACTAAATTACAAATTAATAATATTATTAATTATAGGTACCTGTACTTTGTGGTGATAATATTGTTATATTTGAAGATAGGTCTGCTTGACTAACTAGTCTTAATAGTACGTACGTAGTAATAGCGTCCAATGCATTTCCAATGCCACAAAACTTAATTAAAGCGTCCAGTTTTGCCAGTTGTCCAGTGTCCAAATATCACAATTCACATCACAACAATGCAAATTAAGTAAGACGCAGGCTTACTACTGTAGTGTTTCACAGTTAAATTCATCGTGTAACTCTGGGTCCGGAGAAGGATTATGCACTTATCTCAAGTCTCAACGTAATTAGTAATTACAGCGAAGAACGACAATACTGCAAAAATTCGCACAAAAGCAAACAACAAAACAAACAAGCGGCCATATGCAATAAAAAAATGCAGTTCAAGTGTCGGTGTCGATCGATATACAAGTCGATTAAAATCTAATTAATCGATTATTATACAAGTTTTTTATGAAATAAAAATAAATGATACAAGCTTACATGATTTTCTTAGGTAATATTCTGATTAAGTTAACTAATGTTATATTTAATCGATTTATTGAAATAAAAATAAATGCTACAAGCTTACATGATGTTCATAATTAATATTCTGATTATGTTAACTAAAGTTATGTATAATCGATTTTTATTTTCGATTGCTGCGCTTCGAGTAACCGCCAACTAGCGAGACACTTAAAATTTTTTTTTGAAATATTGCGGAATAACACTCCTAGATGGCACTACTCGAAACGTGTCATTGCTCCTACTATAGAAGTTTCCCTCCCCTGGTTTGCACTGTGGACTGGCCCTACTGAAGGAATGCACATACAATGTGGGCTTGAGCTTATAATCACTACGCGAGAACGAAACCATACCGCGATTCAGATGAACTGCCGGTGGCGCCATCTAGTAGTGACGGGCGGAAACACATTTATGTTGTTGTTAGTATTTTATTTGTTACAGTATTTTTTTATTATTTATCAAAACGTTCATTTGGGTTCTTAATTTATCAAATAATCGAATGAATTGACGAGTTTACAAACAAAATTCTGTAATTTTAAAATCTTCAACATTTTAAGAAGTCTTTATTCTTCGTTAGTTATTATAAATTACTTACTGAAAAATACTTTCGACTTCTACGACACGTTCGAAAAGCTTTATTATTAAATTTTATATACTTAGTGTAAAAAAATATTATTCTAATGAATAGCTTTTTAAATAAATTATCGGAAAACATGGACACCGCACTACAAAATTGATTTTGTCTACTTCTTGTAAATTAATACAGCTACTTATTTAATTCATTAATAATACAGCTACTTATTTTATTAATGAATACAGCCGAGTTCAAGCAGCCGTAAACTACGCAATACACTCGCGGCATTTATCAAAATCACGCGGATAGCGCACGCAATACAATAATACACAACAGTGACCACTCGTCTCGACGCGGCACGCGTTACTGATACTGAGAGCAGTAATTGTTTTCTGTGCTGAGAGCACTACGATGTCCGCTTAGGGGCCTTGTTAAGACGTGCGTCTGTGGGCGTGCGTCGTTTCGAGCGTTTGTACGTAGCTTTCTTACTGCTTTAGCTTATATTTATACTGTGACCAAGGCCTAAAGAGCGACAACGGCATATAAATATGTATTATTTTGAGAAATAACTGTCTTTTCTTATCTACTCCTTTGCCCACTTAATGATAATGATTTTGTACTTTTGTTCACATAGCTAGAAGTGTGTCGCTTTTAAATCTGGTGAATTATTTAAGTATGCTTTTGGATATTCAATAAAAATCTTAACGACAGTTTATAACAACATTACTCCAATAGTTAAAGAGTTCCCATATTCTTTTCAGGCTGAAGTCATTAACTTCGGCAATCCCTTGGAAGAGAAGGTGCCCGGAGAACCATTTTCATACTCCGATCACAATGCAGTAACACTGGAGTTAAAAATTAAGCCTGCCAGACCCAGAAGTGGTAGCAGCCAACGGCAATCGAGCAGAGACAGCTCCTTCGATCTAACAGTGGCTCAAGCTATCAAGGTCTGCGACGAAGCCACCCAGGTAATAGCGAAATCGAAGAAGCTCTTCTTAACCTCAGGCGGTCTTCTATTCATGTTCCTCCTAGGCACCGTTGGATTTTGGCCCAACAAAGTGATGTATGACGTCATCAAAATTATAATAACCGGCTTTTGTTTCTATTACATTCTCATGGGGTCGTTGTGGAATAAAATCGAGCTGAACAGTCTTAAGGCCGGTTTGAATGCTTTAAAGAACTTCAATAAAACAAGCACTGAAGCGAAAGATGACGCAACTGAGGAAATCGAATGTAAGGATATAGAGTAGTGATGTACACATATCAGACCCCTATACACAGCTGGCAAACGCTACATGTCTATTTGTTAATCAGCATGAGCCTGTAAACGTCCCACTGATGGGCACAGGACTTCTCACATGAACAACATCACGTGGAAGGATGGGCCATATAGTCTAAGAGCTAGCTACGGAAATAAGGTATACAATTTATAGAGCAACGAAATCCCTCTAGTTAGTATGCCATACTATCATTCTTAATTAATTCGAGCGCCTGGCAGCTTTTCAGCGGTGGGTGTGAGAGTGGATGATGTAAAATCAATTGAAGGTGTGCAATTTATAGAGCTCTGAGTTTGGTGTGATATAATAGCTAATTATATATTTAATTCTAATATAACAATGCCAGGCGTTTCTCTATAAATTGCACACCTTCAATTTATTTTACAATCCCTTTGTTGCCCTTTCACTCTCACACCCACAGCTGAAAACCTGCCAGGCGCTCCAATTAATTAATAATGATAGTATAGCATACCTACTATCTACAACTAGAGGGATTTCGTTGCTCTATTAATTGTATTCCTATTTCCATAGCTAGCTCTCCGTCTAATAACCCACCACGCCGGCCCAATGCGGGTCTATTAGCGTTTGTCAATAGTCGCTCGTAGAACCGGCGGCCATTAGGCAGAACGGTTCTTGATTGGCAACCGCGCACAGGAGCACGCAGTGTATAATTACTTTTTTATTCATGATTTTTAGGAGGCTACCCAGTGTTCGAAATTAATACCAAAGCTATAAAGCTTTGGTATTAGTAAAGATAAAGAGAATAAAGAATCACAATATAAATTGTGATTCTTTATTCTCTTTATCAAAGAATCTTTAAAGAATTTAGCTTTTTGAAGTCCATCGATCTTAAAAGCAGGTTATAGTTGGACTATAATTTTTACTAAGTATTATAATGCCGCGTCCGCACGCTTGGCACTTGCCGCAAACTCCAAACCTCTACAAACGTTTGAACACTCGACGGATCGGCTACAAGCGCTTGCAAACCTACGCAAAGCAAGCAAAACCAGGCATCTTGCACTCCGTCATACCTACCGCGAAAAGCACCTACAGCGCGCGACAACTCGGAGTTGTAAATCAGTCAGGGACGCAGGGCCCCAGTGCGCTTTCGAGCACACGCACAGCCCACTGGCATATCGTTTGAAGTGGTCTCGGATCGCAATTTCGATTTGTTTAAAAATAACTAGGTACCTCTCCGATATCAATAAATCTACAAGTTCCGTAATAATGGTGTAATGCAACAATAATAATTGTTGTGTGGAAGGCTATCGAAATAAACAGAAAGATTCGAAGTTATCTTTTTTACGTTACCGTAAGATTCTGGAAGGTACTTATAATAATATTTTATTTATTTTAAACTTAAGTTTGTTTACAGAACAAATAGGTAATACGAAAGGAAAGGTAGGTAGCTAGGTCATTTAAGTAAATTATTTCACCGTGCGATCGTGAGTCTGTGACTGTTGTGATGTAGAAGGTACCTAACTACCTGCGTAACTTATATTTATAGTGACTTCGTAAGAATTAAAATCGCCAGTACTTATCATGATGTAGGTTATATATAACGTAATAAACCGATAAATCTATTCCAGACACATTGTACCTAGATGATTCCACTAAATCAGACGGACCCTCAATTGCTAATCTTTTCAATACTTTTTTTAAATCAATTTTCGAAAAGGAACCAATCCCTGTCCCCGATTACAAATCGGGCGGTGAGTCGAACTCTTGTATTATCAATTCAGTGCAAATTACGCCACGAATAGTTGAAAAATATCTATCACGAATTGACACCAGCAAGGGTTCTGGACCCGATGGATGTCACCCGCTCTTATTAAAAAGATGTTGCAAGCAGTTAGCGGAGCCGATTTCCTCTTTGTTTTGCCGTTCTCTGGCATGCGGAACTATGCCATCTGTTTGGAAACAATCACTGGTTGTGCCAATCTTCAAAAGTGGTGATAAGCACAATGTTCGTAATTACAGAGGCATTTCGAAACTTTCTATTATCCCCAAACTCTTCGAAAAAATTATATACGACGAGTTATTTTTAGCGTTAAGGCCATTACTAATAACACAGCAGCATGGTTTCATCGACAGGCGGTCGACTGAGACAAATTTGTGCGAATTTGTTGATGAGGTTCTGGTTGGCGTGGACAAGGGTTTCCAGGTGGACGCTGTGTATACCGACTATTCAAAGTGTTTTGATAAAATATCACATTCCATACTACTTGAAAAATTGGAGCATGTCGGTGTTCACGGCGACCTTCTGAGATGGTTAGAATCGTACCTTCAGAACAGAACTCAAGCTGTTACCATCAAGGGTTTTATTTCTAATTTTGTACCAATAGCATCTGGTGTTCCGCAGGGCTCTCACCTTGGGCCCCTGCTTTTTAACATTTTCATAAATGATGTCTTTGATTGTTTTAAAAATTCAAAATTTTTGTTATTTGCTGATGACACAAAAGTCTTTACAGTTGTAAAATCTATTGACGACTGCATGAAGTTACAAGATGATCTAGATAGGCTAAGTGATTATTGTAATATTAACAGGCTTTTCCTTAATATTAATAAATGTTGCACTATAAGTTATAGCAGAAAAAAAAACCCAATCTTTTTCGATTATCAACTTCATAACAAAAGAGTTACTAGGGTGTCTGAGGTTAGAGATCTGGGAGTGTCACTGGATCGCGAACTATTACTTTCCTCTCATATAGATAAAGTTACGAGTAAGGCGTACAAAATGCTGGGCTTTATTCTCCGACAAGGTACTGATTTTCGAGATGCTAAAACCCTTATTCTATTATATAATTGTTTTGTTAGATCGCAGCTTGAGTATGCATCGACAGTGTGGAACCCTCAGTATGCTGTATATATTGATTCCATTCAAAACATTCAAAACAAGTTTATTAAAAGACTTAAATATAAATTCAAAAATTTCAAAACCGATGATATCACCCCTTTAAATTTGCGAAGAGAACATAGAGATATAACTTTACTATACAAAATAGTCAATAATTATGTAGATTCACCGTACTTATTAAGCAAAGTTTCATTGAAATGCTCAAGACCCACCAGCCGTTCGCGTAACACATTTTCTGTACCATTTTCCCGCACAAATTATGCTAAGAATAGATTTATTTCTAGAGCTTTGGATACTTACAATAAGAGATATAGTCACATCGATATCTTCAATCTAAAACCATCAAAATTAAAATTTGAACTTAAAACAAATATAAAATATTAAATTGTTTGTGGTCGGATTAACTAGTTGCTCAGTGTGGTTTGTACTAAACAAATTTAATATTAAGTGTTGTGTTGTGTATGTATTTATTGAAGTATTTTAATGTCTATAAGTGGAAACTCTTTTGGCAAATGTAAAACCTAGTTTAAGTTACTATCATGTAATACAAAATGCTGTTTGTTTCCCAATACATAAATAAATAAATAAATAAATAAAATGTGGTGACCGTTTTGTTTTCGTTAATTATCTTCAACTCGTCATGTCGTGCAGTGTTTACTTGTTTCTAAGACTTAGAGTGCTTGTTTGTTAAATAGGTAAGTAAGTAACTTACAGAACTACATTTTACTTAGGTGTGCAATCACAGAATAAATTACTTACTAAGGTTGCGTAGGTATGTTTATTTAGTCTATTTGCTGTCATCCCTAACACACGAGTCGACGGCGTAGGTACGTTCGGTACAAAACGCACCACCAAGTATTAACTACTCTCCTCGTAGAGCGATTAGGTGCTATTTTGAATGCACACGATGCCTATCTAATATTGTAGGTTATTAAAACGGCGGCTTTCTTCAACATCAAAGGAGTGCAACTTCTGTACGTAGTACTATTATTTTTCTGTGGCAAAACGCTCTATCCACACGTTTGAATTTGTGACGGCTTGTTGAGGTTTCCCAATCGTGTGGACGCGGCATCAAAACGATGTTTCTTCTCTCTATTCTGTGATTCGTTACATTCCGCTTGTTTTACTTGAAGTTTTCTCTTAAGTCTTCGTCTTTAGACCCTCTAGTTTTTATAGGCACTAAGACAGTAGCTGCTCCCCTAGACAAATGGCAAGCACTACGTGTCGATTCGTTAGCGTTTGTCACTAGCAAGTTGGTAGAAAATTTTACAGATATTTGGCGAATGCTCAATCTATCTATTCGACCGCAGCCAGAGAAAACAATAATATTATAATTGAAATAAATTTGTAACTTGTACATGCAAAAATAAAATCTAAAGCTATGTTGATAGAGGTATTTCTTGTGTTTGCATGCCAATATTTAACAGCTCATAATTATGTTTTTTGATGATGTTTTAAAAGCTGACTATCTTTTGTTTGTTTTTTGTTATAAGTACTTCAGATGAAACTAACTCAACTGAGCTCAACTAGATTGACTAAAAATATATCAAGTTGTGATAAAAGTAATAAGTAATATATATATTTTTTCACCTTTTCGGTGTATATTTGAGGAAGATGCTATAAAATGTAAGACTATGTTAATGTATCTTAGGGACTATATCAGACTTGTATAAGCTTCATAGTGCCTGAATGTATTTGTTTCTACACATAATTAATGTTGGTTGTAACAAGAGTATTAATAAGTATGTACAGTCGGCTTCAAAAGTGTGTAGCTTAACACTTTAGACTGGCGTAGCTTGCCTGTATCTAAATTTGTATAAGGAGTGGGGGGAGGCTAGTCTGGTCTTTTTAAATCAATACAGCTGGTTTCAGTTTTGCTAGATTATCTGCCTTTGTAGACAATAATGACAAGCCTGATAGCTTTTCCTGTCGTCCTATAGAAGTCCTAAGATATTTTGATTGATCGACCACACACGTTCGGGGACCCCGTATCATTAATACGGCTGATACGGCGGTAGCTTCGCTCCTGACTTTAGTACTACGTCATACTGTATACCGTACCTACTGCGTTAATATTGGTTTCACAAGCGCAGCGCGATCGTTTCTAGCGAATTAGTATGACATAGTACCACAGTCTTACTACTACTAACAGTCGACCGACTCATGTACTTGCGCGGGGCAACGATGGGGGGGTACGCGGGGAAGTGAGCGGCAGAGTCGGCGAGCGCAATCACCTCTAGTTTGCGCTCTCTAACTTGAAGGGGTGTACGTTTTAAGCAGCGTAACGAAATTTCAAAACTAATAATGGTTTACATGATTTGTTCCGTTTTTAATTGTAAATCCACGTAAAGGTTTGATATAGATTTGAAGTTCCACCGATTTCCACGGGACGACCGGTAAGTTATTTTTATTTACCTAGGTAATTAGGTACCTATACCTTGCTTTTAAAATTGATGTTAGGTATGTTAGACGAGTTATTCGCAAATTCACGCACATACTAGTACATACATCAATAAACCTAGTTCAGATTAGCACTGAAAATGACACGTACCTACTTCCTACCTAGCTATATTATATACCTCCTACTCCTATACCTACATTATTTTTCGTACGCTACGGCCACTGTATTTTGCAATAAAATACAGAAAGTTTCATACAGTCTGATGAATCTTTTGCATGTTTCGTTTCGTGTTTTACATGTACCTACATAACAGGCAGTAGTAGGTACCTAGTACCTACCTACGTCAGGTTATACAAAGCTGTCAAACATCTGAATTTATTTTAACCTTTATGTCTTCGAATTTAAGTAAACAGTTGATTGAATTTGATTACCCTGTCGTGGTAGCCCAGCGTGCTGTTGACTACCTATTTTACGATGTATTTTTAGGAGTATTCATTTTTATAAATAATTAGTACTTACCTATATTTACCTACTTACTACCTACCTATACACTGCAAATTATACTGAGGCAAGTAGGCAGTTACTTGTTGGTACCGCTCCTGACCTGAGTCCTGGTGTAGGTAGGTAGGTACTTGTAATCACCTCTGCCGACAGATGTAGGTAGACTCTCCCTCTTGTAAGTACTTAGAGTCCTCTGTAAGACCTCGGGCTATACATGTGTTGTTGTGACAACCCTGATCCTTGACGTAGTTACTGTGCGTATACCTACGCAGTGGCGGCATGCGTTTATCAACAAAGGAGTCGGATTGCTGTAGGTGCTTCTCTAATACTGTGATAGTACTAAAGTGATAAGATACTTCTGAGGCCTGACTGTCTGTACCACTATAATGTTGCCACGATAGCATATCAAATTATATTTGTAATTAATTTCAATGCTATGGTGTTCATTTTGTATAAGTAATTAGTATTTTACTTACCAACTATTACTTACCTACCTAGCTACTACTTTTATAGACTAATATAAAACGAATTTCACACATATAAGGCCAAAAACTAGAAACTGTCTCAATTTTAAGGTCCGCTTTTAAATCTGTATTAAATCAAGTACTTTAAGTTAATTATTAAGTTGTACCTACTTATGTATTTGTAATTATATGATATGCAACCGGTTATATTTAAAAATAATTGGCGGTAGGCAAATTACTTCTAACTATGAGACGACCAACACCTCAGTCTCCCTGTGACCACGGATCCTGTAAAGGGATCGAAACGTCAGGAAACAAAAAAACTATGTAATGTAGTAAAATTAAACGCGAGTTAATCCGTAAAAAGTGTTGTATGTACTTATTTGGCGAACATTCGAGAATCGGCTGTTTAGTGCGTTAAATATTATTATGATGTTGAATCTAATTAAATCATTTATTGATATTTTATTAAAATTTAAACTAAGTAAATTGTTTTACTTAAGTATATTTTGTTTAATTTATTTTATAACACATTTGCTCGTAAAGGGTCTCTTATTTCACCAATTTCAATATCGTATTGTATCTCATTACGAACTTGTGCGTTATTGTAATGTAAAACGTACGAGTTTTTCACGACATAGTGAAGAAATACGAAGCGCTTCGTTCAACAAAAGCGATTTTTTCAAAATTACCAAAATGGAAAATGCACTTGCCAACCAATTGGCATAAATAAATTTGGAGCAATGCCGAAACAAATTGCCACTTTCTTAAATTTGGATGATCCACATGAATACACAGGGCACAGTTTCAGAAAGTCCTCGGCTACATTGCTCGCCGATTCAGGTGCGGACTTATTGACACTAAAACGCCACGGAGGGTGGCGGTCGAACAGTGTAGCCGAGGGCTACATAGATGACTCGATGAGAAATAAAGAAGAAATTAGCTCCCACATTACAAGGAATATAAATTTGGAGCCAAGTGTTGACTCTCGACCATCTACGAGCACACACGCGTACATTCCACCATCGTCGCCGCCGCCGCCGCACCCGCCTCCACCGCCCCCACCGACTGCAGAACTCTGTGGTCTCGTTTTATCCTACTTTCACTCGAGAGTGAGAGAGAGAGACTGGTGAAATTGTAAATAATAATAATAACTTGACAACATTAAAATGCCAACTGGCAACCTAATAAGTAACCAATTTTACAAATTGTTAAAAAAATTTAACAAGTGATTAAAGATTTATTCGTTTAAGAAAGTCCGACTTTTATTTATTTCCTCGCAAATATGTTTTAAAACGTCGTATGACATACGTGCGCTTTGATAATTACAGCCTCTGCTTTTTTGTTGTAGCCCTCGCCCGCCTCGGCGGCTGTAATTTTCAACTTACCGCACTTATATCATAATGTACTATTAATGCACAACTACCTCGTAAACTTACAAACCGATGGCGTATTGACAGTCATAAAACTACATTACAATCACATAATAAAATTATCTCAATTAATTTGTGTAACTTTGATTGATTGAATATCTACTAATTCAAAGTTCAGAAGATCGAATCCAGCCTTCGATCACGGTTTTATATGTCACCGAAGAATCCAGCAGACTTCTTTGATCACGAAATATTTGCTAGTGTTGATACACTTTTTGTATCCTCATTACTCCAAAACGCAGACTGTAATAAGTTTGTATGAACCTAAAGATAAAAAATAAGTAGTTTTGTTTACTTTTTAAGAGTTTCGCCTATAATTATGTAAGTACCTACCTACTTATAGCAATTTCGAGCTTCGGAAGGCTTTTAAGGCGTTGGTTCCGGTTGTCGTATGATTGCAGTCGTTAAAACCACTAAAAGCAAACAACTTGCATAAGACCTTTTCGTGGAGTCTCCCCATGTGGAAAGGCCTTTGCCCAGCAGTGGGACGCTTATGAGCTGTTGATGATGATAAGAAAGCAATTTCAAAACACCTTAGCTTAAGCCCCAATCTTTAATAAATAGTTTTAGGCATTTATTATCGTATCAGAAAAACAATACATTTTAATGTAAAATAATATTTTATTTCTAAAATTTAACAATTTCTTAGGTATTTACAATACCAGCTAGATAGGCATAGGTACTGTAAATTAATATCACAATTCATATGAACCATTAGCAAAGATATTATATAGATTATTATCCTAAGTAATACCTTACAAATAAATGTTAGTCTAGCTAGAGTAATAAGATGAGATTTAAATAATTTTAAAACAAAAACAATATTTTATTTATTTATAGACAATTTTTTTATACAAATTCATACAAAGGAGACTCTGGGCAAGTTGTTATGGAAAGTGGTCTATAAACCAACAGAGATACGGGTTTGATATTGTTAGAGTAACCTTACTTCTATGCGAAGCGGAATTAAAATCTAAACAGGCAACTTTGACCGTGTCGCGCAGAGCGAAAGAATACTACCACCCTCTCTCTTCCCTTAGGTGTCGTAAAAGGTGACTAACGGACTAAATACTGCTGCACAATTGCACATACATCCAACTGCATAGAGCGGTGATGGGTTCACCACCTGTCATGCTAGCACATGTGCAGTCGCTATTTCATTTTGGTGAAAAGTGGACTATGTCAGACGGCTTTTGCTGTCCTCATTGCCTATTCTCTGACTAACCCTTCGGGGACAATAGTATTGATTATGATGTATGTACAATTTTGAAAAAAGTTCGGCGCATCGGCGCATCACGCAAAAACTGCGGAAACAACTTTAGTTTTGGTTCCACTATTTGGCCACTTAGGTACAGTCAAGTTTTTTTCTTGATTTAAACTGTTCTGTCAAAAAGTTATCATTTATCAGTATTAATAGCAACGGAAGGTCTACAAGACTGGTTGGTGTACTGGGTTACTCGCATAATGACTAATTTCATACACGCATATTGACTTAACTCATTTTGACTTAAGAGGGTTTACGCCATTCGGTTTGCCATACAAACTTCCAAGTCGAAATTTTTAAAAACCAATGAGCCAATTTTGATGGAACTTTGCATGCTGAAGTAAAACACAGCGATCTAAATTGTTTGTTGAAAACATTTTAAAAAAATGTTCATTTAACTGAGTTATTGCGATTTTTAACTTTCTATAGAGGACTTTAAATCGCAATAACTCAGCTAGAAAACCGTTTTTTAAAAATGTTTTCAACAAACTATTTAGATCCCTGTGTTTTACTGCAGAATGCCTTCATCAAAATTGTCTCATTGGTTTTTAAAAATTTCGACGTGGAAGTTTGTATGAAAAACTGAAATGCGTAAACCCTCTTAACACATATTGACTTACACGCATTTTGACTTACACGCATATTGACTTAAACGCATATTGACATACACGCCTATTGACTCACGCGCATATTGACACACAAGATGTATTAAGTATTTAACACTAGTTTGCCGTCAAGCGGCTTCGCTTACGATGTTGATTTCCTATCGAAAAGTAGTGTAGCCTGTATCCAAATCTATTTCTGTGCAATGAATTAAGAATGCGTAGTTTTGAAGAAAGATCAAACCCACTTTACTTCTTTTTTTCTTATAAATAAATAAATATGAAAATTAAAAAAAAATATTGGCAAGTGGACTGTTTTAAAATTATCCATAAAAAACAAAATATTTAACGTACAATCACGAATGGGTTTATCCCTAGAAATCCAACACCCATAGGAACGTCTTACCTTAAAATGAACTGGCCACTTCAAACTATCATTTGCAATGATGATAAAGAGTAAATGTGTACTCATTATGTCATGTTCTGTCATTTGCAAACGTTATTTTTAATCTTTTTATTTTATGCACAATTTAACAAAAATGGAAAACGCATTCGTGATTTAAAATCAGTAAAAAGGACGAACTTTATGTATGTCATTTCGCGTAGTCGTTCCCGTGTGTCATTTCGCGTATGAACTTATGTGTCATTTCGCGTAGTCGTTCCCGTGTGTCATTTCGCGTATGAACTTATGTGTCATTTCGCGTAGTCGTTCCCGTGTGTCATTATGCGAGTAACCTGTACTTACTTAATCCTACGTAGAGGAAGCCGCAGATAAAAGACTAGTACAGTATAAAACTATCTATTCCTTCAGTAATTAACGTAATAAAAAGTACTGAAAAGATCTCCTATTGAAAATTTTCAAAACTGTCAGATCAGTCAGAGTTTAGTTACTGTCAGAACAAAAATGTGTAAACTTAGATTAAAACAAAAAGGGAAGATACGGCATTAGCGTCTCGTGAGTGAGCCGCCAAAATTAGGCCTAAAGGCACAATTTCACTTCAGTCACAATTTGTCGAGCGAACAGGCTACATCGCACTATTGCGGATATTCTACTGTGTGAAAAAGAGAAAGATGCTACTCTGCAGTGGCGTCGGAATCGGTCGTACGTACTCGTCTGTTGCGAAGCGACCGAGACGTCAACGCGCTACTCGCTGACTCCCTCGCGCTGACGTTGAAACTTACCGATTTGTCTCGCTCGCTCGATTTACACTTTAAAGGTGTGCGTGTGTGAGTGTTTGCATAAGTAGTTGAGTAGGACTATATTTTGAATGACTACAAGTAGGCGCATGCCGTATCTTCCCTTTTTGTTTTAATCTAAGTGTGTAAATGTTAAAATACAAAAATATTAACCACATACCTATTGTTTCTTTCGCGCAGTCTCCTATCATAATAGCACTCTTGATCACTTTGGTAATGAATAAAAAAATTCATTCGGGGTAGGAATGTCGACATACAATTATGATACAACAGCTAATTGTTCACAGTAGTTACAGCAATAGCGTAAAGTTGTGATGACCATTATTTATGAAAATAACTATTGCTCTCGTTATACTTATAAGTAAGCGAGTTAGTACGATATGCTGTCTGTCTCAGCCCTAAAGTAACCTAAAGCGCATAAAATATTAAGGGAGATCGGCAAATTGGGCCAAACTATTACAGGATTCAGACCAACTAAAATTCATAGTGTAATTTTTAATAACTTCTGGAATAAAAATCAACTAATAATTCTATGGGGGGACAATTTATTGTAGTTAATTATAATAACTACCTCGCCAAGGACGCTTAACAGGTAGTCGAAAAACAATGTTGCCAGTAGAAAAACTGCCTATTGTTTCGATTAGTACGAATTGATCATTGTATTTTTATTCAATTTATTATTGACTTATTCATTGATACCTACACTTTGATCAGTTGTATTGTTGATCGAAGCTAATGTATCACATAAAAAAATAATTTCATGATTTTTGATTTATCGATTTACGCTACGTATTAGGTACGGACTTTGAAGATAGCTGCCATTACGAATAACCCGCGCCTTCACAACGAACATTGATTACCTGCTTGTTTGACTCTATAAGTACTACTACGTACTCTCTAAGTATTAGTACTTTCTAAGTATTCTAGCAGTGGTGAGACACCGACCATTGCTTCCGATTGTACTTCTTTTACGATAAACTTCATGAACTGTTCCATTCGTTTTACTCGTAACAATGCTTTAGGTTTGCATTTGATACAAGACGAAGCAGTACTGTCAGTTATACAACAGTGAATACTCTTAGGGCGCTTGTTGACGAGTCGGTTTTTTGCCGGGCCTACAGACGGTCATAAACCGGTTTACGTCCGGTCATGAGTTGACTATGATAGACTATGAAGGTATGTTTACCAGCCGGCGCGCGCCGTGTCTACACCCGGCGCGCGGTCACGTATGATGGATGACAGTCTATGAGGGTTTGTTGACGGTACCGGACGTACGCACGGCGTGTGCTGAAAAAGCGGCACTTCAGCCATTTGCGAACGGGCACACACTGTCCTCGTCAACACACGTAGCCGGCACCGACCCGGGTAGAAACCGGCTCTTCAACAAGCGCTCTTTTAGTGTGATTAGTGCATATAAGTAAACATTTCAGTTACATACCAATTATACAATATAAATAGTAATTAAAAAGTATTGGCTATTTGTTACTATAACCTCACTTTGAGTTACTTAACTCCCAATATCTGTGCTATCCCGTAGAACAGATTTATAAAAGTTATATTGTTGGAAACCTCTGGTTTTGATCTACAAAACCGCATATAAATCATCAGTGTAACAGTCAAGGCCCAAGGTCCTAAGGAACTTCGCCGGTCTCCTTTAAACGCTTTAGGACTCGTCATTTTTTTTTCAGAGTGCAGAATGCAAGGTTTTCATCTTCCAATTGGGTGACAGTTAAAATAAAATAATTTTGATCGAAACAACGCCATCTACTGACGAAGCTGTGAAACCAACTTGTCACTACGTTTAGAGTATAGACATACTACATATTGTATTTAACTTCAACACAATCAAATAGTTAAAAACCTCGCGCTATGCACACAGCTAACTACGAGTTTACACTTTTGGGTCGACTTCGGTTCGATCGTGGGTATCGCTCAACAACAGTTCAGTTTCACTGTTGACAGTCGTGTCTATAGAGCCGTAGGTGGCGGGCCGCGTTTCCACTGGTGGGACATCAGCTTCCACTGTGTAGCTCGGTGCTGAGCTTGATGCAGCCGGCTCGCTCACCAAGCGGGAACTCTCGTCGTATCCTCGGGGCATGTGGTACATTGATTTACCCCTCAGCCTCCTACTGAAGGAGCTTCCTAGAATTGAATTAAGGAAATGAAGGACACATTCAAGAAAATAAATGTTACATTTATTTTGATAATAATATGGTATTTTTTTTTTAAATTATGCTATTTAAAACTGACAATCACGTTTCAACTCTTTGTAAAACGCACTTTTGTATGTCTTTAAGTACAATGGTTACCAACCAACCTATTGCAGAATTTATTAAAACCTATTAATTGTTTATTATTCGGCAACTGCAACATCCATTAACTAAAAGACCAAATCCAGAAATGATCTATGGATACATTACCTACAACACCAAGATGTTCCGATATATCCCTCTTGACATCAGACACATCCCACATAGCAAGGAAGGAACCAAGGCATGAGGGCGACGGATTGTCTGGCGACACATACGGCTTGTATGAGAAACTGTAGTGATGAGCAATAGCTGCCAAAAACATTTCTATGCATATCAAGAAATCCTGCAGATAAAAAAATAATTATAAATATTTAAATTACATGTAAACACATATTATTTAGTGTATTACTCAAACAATTATTCACCTGTAACTTAGAAGATATTATTTTCACTTGACCAGAGTCATTTATTCCAAATATTGTTGATATAACCCCACAGTATACTAAAATATTAATGATAACTCCTTGGCTGTAAACAAAATATTGATGATGTAATTTTACAACAGCAAACACTAACAAAAGGTTTAAACATGCTTCATACTTAGTGGTAGTTTTTTCTTCACAGTAAAACAGAGTAACAATTCAGCAAGATTTTTAGGCTAGTTAAATTAGGCCCAAGTGACAAAGGGATTTTTATGATAAAAAAAACAACTTACAAAAACGAGAAGAATACAACAGCCTTGATGCAAAGAAACTTTCCAATAGGTTTCATTGGCTTTAGCTCAGCCCTATTGGCTTTGTAGAACAAGACCAAACAATACATGGCCACAAACTGGGAGAAATTGTTGATGGCAATCATGTACGGAAATGCAACTTTAGAACTAAAATCACTCTCTCCATATACTCCGGCCAATTCACAGATCATGGATATGACTGTTGTGATGGGCCTCACTACAGTATACTGGAGGATTCCATGTTTGCAATTGTGTACAAATTCTCTGCAAAAACAAACATATAAATTTAAATAAATAATACTATAAATAGATCCACTTTTGCATAGTGGTAGTAAATATAATTAATGTGCTTAAAATGTTGAAGGTCTCGTATAGTGAAAGTCTTGAAGTTAATACTTATATAAATTATTTATGTACATATTGTGTTTTCATTATATTTGGTATATTGTCTAACTTCACAGTATATCAGTAAAAAATTACATCTTGATATAGGTATTTCTGTGGAATTACATTTATGTAAGAATATGTTGTATCCTGTGAGCAATGAGTCTATTTTTGCTTGAAACAAATGCCTATGTTAATAAGTGTTTGTCAAGAACATACACTCGGCGTCAAAAAAATCGCACCTCTTAGAAAATCACTTTCAAATGTCATTTACTCTTGATATGCACATGCAGTCGCATTAATTATGATTTTATTTACAAGGTTACTTAATTAACTTAATAAAAAACATTACTTTTCATTATCAAATAAAACCTAATGCAACAAATAAAGTGTCACAAAAATTCGATGCAAATTTTGCTACCTGTGAGAGTTGCTAGTTGCGCTTCCTTTGTGGGTATAAAACGGTCAACACGGGTTCAATGTGGGTCATTCGCTATTCAACCGTTGAAGAGGACACACGCACAGATTTTGATGGATACCACAGCTGATAAAGCCGCTCAAGTGGTTGCACTACTGCAATCAGGGGTGCGGCAGTGTGATGTCGCCCGGCAACTGAACCTGAGCCGTTATTCCGTTCGAAGAGTGTACCAGCGCTTCATAGAGACCGGTGGCTATATCCGCAGACACGGTTCGGGTAGACGTCGCTGCACTTCGGAAAGAGACGACCGGTTCGTTGTGTCGAACTCTTTGAGAAATCGTTTCTCCAACGCTGTTGAGTTGCAACAGCAGCTCCAGGCAGTTCGCAGACGCACCGTAAGCGTATCTACGGTTAGAAGAAGATTGAAGGAGAAGAAGATAGCGGCCCACAGAGCTGCTACGGGTCCAAAATTGACTGCAGCGCATCGGCGAGCCCGCTTGCAGTTTGCTCGTGACCACGTCGATTGGACCCTTGAGCAGTGGAGAGCTGTTCTCTTCTCAGACGAGACGCGAGTGTGTCTTTTCTGCAACGACCGACGGAGAAGAGTATACCGGAGGCAGGGTGAACGTTTCGCCCAAGCCTGCATCCAGGAGACGGTGGAATATGGTGGCGGATCCTGCATGTTCTGGGGCAGTATGTCTGCTGCCGGCAAAACCGACCTTGTCTGCGTCTCCCGGACTGGAGGTGCTCGCGGACAAGGGTCGCTGACTGCTCGCCGCTATGTCACTGAGGTCCTGGAAGTGCATGTGGTCCCCTTTGCCGAATCTTTTGGCGAGGGGTTCACATTAATGCACGACAACGCTCGCGCTCACACTGCAGGCATCGTGAGCGACTTCTTGCAGAGGTCCCAAATCTCTGTGATGCAGTGGCCAGCGCGAAGTCCGGATCTGAATCCTATAGAGCACCTCTGGGACCATCTTAAACGTAAGGTTCGATCTCGGGATCCAGTTCCTTCGACTCTACAGGAGCTCCAAGACGCGGTGATTGAAGAATGGGGGCTTATCCCTCAAGAAGAGCTCCTGAAGTTGGTGAGGTCCATGAGGGACCGTATGGAAGCCGTGATCAGGGCAAGGGGGGGTAACACTAGATTTTAAGTTAATTTTAAGACACTTTTTGTACATTTTTCTTTGTAAATTATCTGTTGTTAATTAGGACTTAATTAAGGATTTTTATTATTTTATTAATTTTAATGTTGTTTGTATAATTATAATTAAACAGAAAGTTAAATTTAATTGTTTTTTGATACTCCTTTTTGTTACCTTTCTAATGATACCCAACACTATCCTCTACATAAGGTTTAAGAATTTTTAAAGATGATTTTTAAAAGGTGCGATTTTTTTGACGCCGAGTGTAGGTACTCTAACAGTGTGACAATAAGGTAAGATTTAGTGCCCTTGAGTTGCTGTAATTACTTTGATGCAGAATGTACTATGTAAAATAAATTAAATATTTTAACTATTCTTATAGTTAGTATAGGTACCTAGTAAGTGCAAGTTTTGCTGTGAAATAAATAAATTTAAAAAAATCTTACCTCCCCATTTCCCAAGGTGTTAAACAACATAATGGGAAAATATGGTAAACCTGTGGTTTAGATTCTAGAACTGCTTCTAGATCATGTCCTTCATTCAAATAGTTGAGAAGGTATTTCATAAAGTTATAAATAACGTAAGCTTCATAACATTCTCGCAAAGAGTCAACATATATAGATTGTTCAGGAAACTCCAGGCCTATCCATGCATTCAAAGCATAGATTGGTACCATCCATAATATTCTGAAATAATAAAGATTAAGTATTTATATATTAAAAATTTTGCTTTGTAGATTTTACAACACAAACAATGTGTGAGCTAACTTGAAAAAGTGAATAATATACCTTATAATGTGTTTTTGTAAATATGGTTTTGTATAATGTACAACATGTTGTGTTATTTGCCATATTGATATCGGCAACGCAAGCAAAACAAATCCTCCGCCAATCAATTCAGCTTCGACATTCTCATTAAACTCATTGTTTAAAGAATGAGCTATTAGTATAGGCACTAGTACAACAATTAGTATAACGTAGAGGGCAATTAAGAAAGGCCTGATCCACAGTCTCCACTGGAGAAAAAATGTTGTAATCGAAGGAGGGCACATCTTTGTCTTGCACAATTTTAGACTGTTCTAAGACATAAGCAAAATTGAGCACTCATAATATTTACATGGAAAGCTTGTAACCAGATTATTGAAGTTTGATACTAACTAATTAAATCCTAACAATTTTATATCAAAATAATTCCAGTTCCAATCATGTCACCAGTATTTATTTGCTTTTTTTTCAATTTTTTTTTTTATATATTTGTTCCATGAAGGAACAGGCTAAGGTCTGAGCCATACTGCCTAGTCATTAGTTTTTTATTTGTTTTTTCCCTAGATGATAATGAGTGATGACTAAGATGAATGATAAATGATGTTCCCCAAACCCCTTGAGTCCTCAGTAAAGATGTGGGACTTTACTGAGGTCTCACGCGGACTACTTGAGAGAATTTGAAAAGTGATGTTGCACTGTTTTGTTTCATTTGCCAACACTCATGCACGTTCACAAACACTTAACGGTTAATAATCCACTATTATTTCACATTAATATTCGAAAAAACACAAAGGGGTATGAGTAATTTGGGGGTCTTTTTTTTTGGCGATGTCGCTTCAAAAAAAATATTTCATGTTAAAGATCTTATCAAAATAAGCAAAAAATTATTTTACAGAGTAAGTCTATCATGGGCAGATTTTAAGCTATTTGTTATTAAAAAAAAATATTTTATACAGTACCTATATAATGTTGTTCTTGTTTTTGTCACTCCAAATCGATTTATATAAAGTCAGGCGGGTGCGGGGTAGTCGGCGCCAGAGGGTAGTGTCGATGGGGGGGGGGGGGAAGGGAGGGGGATTGTGGACCGGCGCGGGCGCTGACGTTGGCGTCACTCACAATCCTTCCGTAGTGTCGTGTGCGTGCGTATTTTGCTGCTTTCTAACTATCTTGATTCCCTAAAAACTTTTACCTTGGCGCGTTTATTTGTGATTGGTTGCTCTACGATTTGGCTGCTTTGATCGACTTGTTCTGAAAGCGTTTGACATGGCTGACAATAGAAACAGACATGTTTCATGCATCGTTTGTTACCGGAGAGTCCAGCTTCGTGGTGGAGCAAGACCAGCTGTAAGCTCGCATCGCTTAACATTTGTCTTTCTTCAAGACCACCCATACTTGGTCAGCTATCTTCGGGATTTACATGTTGAAGAGGTATGTTCATATTTTCTGTCTAATGGTGAAATATTTTTTTTGAGACTGGACGGTGAGTCAAACTGCAAACAATCGCTTCGAATTTGACGATCGCATATACACTAGACTGTGTTGTTTTCAGCTTGACTCTACTGCTCAGATACTAAAGTCGAGTAGGTAGGTACCTAAACGTGCTTTGCGTGAGAGGATTGTCGCGAACTAGGGCCAACACACTGGGCCTATGGTCTAAGAATAAATAATAGTACTACGTACTATGGTTGCTTATGGCTCAAGAATCGAGACACATTGATCGACGGTTTGTTTGTACAAAAGTACGCTGGATGCCGTATGCATCATTTCGCAACGTCGGTCGTCGATGCTAATCTTGCTTTCTGTATGAACAAACCGTCGATCGCCGTCGATCAATGTGTCTTGACCCTAAGGCATGTTTCACACCAAATGGATTGTCCGCCGAGGATAGTGAGTATGCTCACACAGTCAGCCCCAGTGTGAGCGTAGACTCAGTCTGCAGTATGCGTTCTTACCTAGCCGACGAAACGCTATAGCGTACAATTCGCTACTTTCGCTGGCCAACACCGCGACTATCGCGAGATATACGTCTGTACTCATTGAAGTTTCTCGAATGAATTGTGCCACTGCGCCGCGCGCAGCAATCCAATACGCTGTTGCGATCGGCTATGTAGCCAATCCGCGCTCGCTGTGCATAGACGCGTAGTTCAGAAATCGGCCACCTAGAGTCAGCGACAACGCACTACGTATGATCTGTTCGGTGTGAACGAGAAGTTAAATATAATAATATAATTATGGAAAAACGATAATCTGCGTAACGCGCGCTCACACTCCGCGGCAGACGGTCCGTTTGATGTAACAATGCCTAAATGTATTAAAAATTTTTTTGATGATGAGATAACAATAGACTACCTTATAGTCTATTGTTTTTCTATCTATTGTTTACGAGGCCCTTTTGTTCTACTTGTGGAAAAACACAAGGTATCGCACGATAGTTCTATCTGTGTTAATAATTGTTTCTATATATTTCTATTTGCAGTTTGAAGAAGAAGATAGAATGTGTCGTGCATGTTTTCTCCGGGCTCAAAGAAGGCCACAAGAAGCAATTCTTCAAGGTGACGAATCAGCTATTCAAGCACAAGAAACAGTTCCTCAAGTTCAGGAAATAGATGAGCCAGCTGAAGATATAGCCCCCGAAATCGAACCACCTCGCCCTGTATATGACCGAGCTGTTCAAGTTAATCGGGTAATGTTCCCGATTTCTGGGTATACTCGCGCTCCTAATAATTCTAACCGGTGCCTCATTGATAATTGCAACAATGCTAATATTTGTAGAGTGCATAATTCAATTAGAACAATCGTCCTAAATAATAATAACATTTATATTCCTCGTGATGCGAGGGTTTGTAACGATCACTTATTTTCTAACATTTGGCAGGATATTGAAAATAATGTTAGAAATATAATAACAGTATTCTCATCGATACATGTCAGCGACATGCTCAAAATAGCTAAAAAGAAAATCCTACTTAATTTCGACAATATAAACACCATTCCAGATGAGTTGTTTTACTTTTACATAGGATTTTCTAAATCTCAGTTTGCTCAAGTTCTCAGAGATACGCCAAGTATAGCATCCCAATGCAAAAGGCCGGCAAAAGCTCTGGCTACTGTTCTTGTAAAACTACATACGGGAGACAGTAATCAACGTCTATCTAAGTTATTTGGACTAACAAGGAAAACATTTGAACTTTTTATGAAAAAAGTTCGACTGTGTTTGTTTCAAGAATTTGTACCACAGTATTTAGGTCTAGACCACATAAGTCGAGAAGAAGTCATTTCTAAATCTCTAACTATTCCTACCACACTATTTGGCAATCCGGAAGCTCCTTTACACGAAAGAAAAGTAATTGTTATTTTAGATGGTACTTACATTTATATGCAAAAAAGTACAAACTACCTATTTCAAAGACAATCGTATAGTTCTCACAAATGGCGTAACTTGCTAAAACCTTTTTTAATGGTATGCCCAAATGGCTATATTATTGATGTTTATGGGCCATATGCGGCTACTATGTCTGATTCGACAATTTTAAAGGAAATAATGACAAATAATATTGAAGATAACCCTATTCATCACTTTTTTCATCAAGGGGATGTTTTTGTACTTGATAGGGGTTTTCGGGATGCCATAGAAGTGACTGAAAGCTTAGGATACGAGCCTCATATGCCTCTCACGAAAGACCAACATGAACGACAATTGACAACCCAGCAAGCTAATGAGACTAGAAAAGTAACAATGGTGCGATGGATCGTTGAAACCATCAATGGCAGATTAAAAAATCAATTTAGACAACTTCGTCACCAATATTTCAACAAGGCTGCACTTAATTTATTGCATGAAGTTAAGATTGCTGCAGCTTTGTTAAATGCCTTCGGAGTGCCATGTGTAGATCATAGTTTGGTTGATGATATAATTAATGAATACCATAATAGATACCAAATGGAAAACCGTCTGGCTGAATATGTCATCGCCAAAAATCTAAATCGAGCGCGAGCGCGTTTTGAGGAAATAAATGCTAATCTACCTGGCCTAGATTTTCCACAACTCGAAATGATTGAATTAATTATTTACGCGCTCGGTAGTTATCAAATAAAACAAGCACGTAGCTACTATGGCGAACATATTAAGCCAGACGGTACATATAATATTGCAGTGTACAAAGATTTAAACGTAGGAGATATTCACAATTATGGTATTCGAGCTAATAATCCATGGCTACTTCGAGGGCACATTCAGTCTCGCCATGTCAGGGCAAGGCGATATTATTCTTATATTTTAATTGAAAGCGGAGTTGTTGGAAGAAATGCCATTTTGGGGCACTATTGTTCTTGTATCATAGGCAAAAGAACGCTGGGATGTTGTTCTCACATAATGACTATACTATGGTACTTGGGATGGGGAAGGCATCAGGTGAATGTTTCTTCTCCTGCTGCCTTTTTAGACGAAATATTATTAGGATCTAACATAGATTTAGTAGATATAGTAAATGATAATTTTTTGTTAGGACTATAGTTACTTAACTACTTAGTTATTTAGTGTGTTAAGAACTTATAGTATAGTACATTGTAATACTAATCTTTAAAAATATTGAAGACCGCGAAAGGGGTGAAAGTCCCCTTAGAAGTAAATATAATGAAATTAATTATTTATTAGTTTTTATAAATAATAATTGTTACTTTTATATACTTAATGTGAAAATAAAACTTGACGTAAATACCTACCTCATTTTATTTTTATACCCACCTGTAATTATACCTAAGTATGTAGAGTTTATTATTATATACGACAGTAGATCAAGCTACCCATTACCTTTTTGTCTCTCGCTCTTGTCAAATGCATTGCGTGAGAACAAAGCGACATGACCGGAAATGGATAGCTTGCGTAACCGTTATCTGTACATCTATACTTACTAATATTATAAAGAGGAAAGATTTGTTTGTTTGTTTGAATTGAATAGGCTCCGAAACTACTAGACCGATTTAGAAAATTCTTTGACCATTAGAAAGCTACATTCTTCTCAAGTGACATAGGCTATATTTTATCCCGATATTCTCATGGGAACGGGTAAAACCGCGAGGATTCGCTAGTTATGTATAAACTCAAATGCACTTCCCTAAAAGGAATGCTTCCGGTGCCAATTCCACATTTACACTTAAAAGGGTTTACGGAAAGCAAACAAGAGTCGATATCTCAAAAACTGCCCAATACTAGGAAATGTTGTAGTAGTATTTTTTTTATGTCTTGACAAGTTCTTTCAAATAAAATAAAAATTGAGGAGCGACAAGCAAAAAATTTTTTTTTCATACATTTTCGAATTTTATATGAGCAATTTTTCACAAACTATGAGGTTTCCGACTTTTTGTTTATTTTTATTTTAAAGCATTCTTTATGTCGGTAATGATCAAACCAAATAAAATCATAAATTAATTTAAAAAGAAAAGTCCACCCTTCCATACAAAATTACTCAAACCCCTTTTAGAAAATAAAACAAAACTGCAGACATGACGCTTCACTTTCCCGCCAGGAAGTCCTTTTTTCAATTTATTTGTTCCGTGAAGGAACAGGCTAAGGTCTGAGACCATACTGCCTAGTCATTAGTTTTTTTTTTTTTTTCTTGATGATAATGAGTAGTGATTAAGATGATGAATGATAAATGATGTTCCCTAAACCCCTTGAGTTCTCACTGAGGACTCCTCAGTAAAGATGTGGGACTTTACTGAGGTCTCACGCGGACTTCTTGAGAGAATTTGAAAAGTGATGTTGCACTGTTTTCTTTCATTTGCCAACACTCATGTACATTCACAAACACTTAAGGGTTAATAATCCACTATTAATTAAATAAAAATTAAATAAAAGGAAGGAGGGAATACGTGTGCTGGTAGACTATTCCGGGACTACCACAGACTTAGTAGAGATGGGGACTACCTATTTATTGCGCACGCATTTGTTAATGATCTTTTTTTTAATATTTGTTCCGTGAAGGAACAGGCTAAGATCAGAGACCATACTGCCTAGTCATTAGTATTTTTATTTCTTTTTTTCCCCCTTGATGATAATGAGTGGTGATTAAGATGATGAATGATAAATTAATGATGTTCCCGAAACCACTTGAGCCCTCAGTAATGATGTGGGACTTTACTGAGGTCTCACACGGACTTCTTGAGAGAATTTGAAAAGTGATATTGCACTGGGCCCTGATTCTGTATCGCAATCTATAGATTCCACACCTAAACCTTACCGCGCACAAACGTCAAACGCATACGTTTTTGGGAAGATATCGTAACTTTTTAAGGAATTAACGTGGTTTTAAAACAAGGAATCGTTACAGAATAAGGGCCCTGTTTTGTTACATTTGCCAACACTCATGCACGTTCACAAACACATAACGGTTAATAATCCACTATTATTTCACTCTAATGTTCGAAAAAACACAAATTTTAGAAAATAAAACAAAGCTGCAGACATGATGCTACACTTTCCCGCCAAGAAGTCCTATATTTTGTTTCATAAAGAAACAGGCTAAGGTCAGAGACCATACTGCCTAGTCATTAGTTTTTTTTATTTCTTTTTCCCCTAGATGATAATGAGTGGTGAATAAGATGATGAAAGATAAATGATGTTCACCCGATCCCTTAGAGCATTCAACCACCATAGAGCATTTTAACCGCCTCTGTGGTCTAGTGGCTAAGCCACCGGTTTCAGACCCAGAGGTCCCGGGTTCGATTCCCAGCGGGGGGTACATCTTTGTGTGCTCGGTTTGGTTGGTTGTAGGGCTGTTAAGTCCGCCTGGCTAGCTACCATTCTTATCTAAGTCTGTCGCCATAACAACGATGTTTATAGCATTGTTGTGTTCCGGCAGTTTGAGATAAGATAGCCAGTTCCTCAGTGGTTGAGGATTCCGGGTGAAGCGCGCTTCCACCTTCGGCCTTATCGTCACTTACCATCAGGTGTGAGATGAAGGCCAAGCGCTTACCCGTACCCAAAAAAAAAAACAACGTTTTAGGTCATATATCTCTGTAATAGAGGAGAGCCTCAAGACGGACATTAAAAAGTTTTGGAAATACACTAAGTCTAAAAAGGTAACTAATGATCTTCCTAGTCAAATGTTTCTCGAAAATGTACATGCTAATAATGGCTCTGACATTGCCGATTTGTTTGCTACTAACTTTGCTTCAGTATACAATTTACATTCTAATAAAACTTATAAATCTGATTTCCCTGAATCTCTTATTTGTATTTCATCGTTATATAACGAAATCATAGATAAAGGTAAACGAAATCAAAACTGCACTTAGTCATAGATGTGAACAAAGGCGCAGGTCCATGCCATTCCACCTATTATTGTGAAAAATTGTGCAGACGGTTTGGTGCGTCCTCTAGGCATCATATTTAATAAGAGTCTTAGATCAGGGACATTCACGGAACTATGGAAATTGACAAAAATAGTTCCCATTCATAAATCTGGTGACAAAAAGGACGTAAAAAAACTATAGGCTCATCAGTATAATTTCATGCTTTTCCAAGATCATTGAAAGCACAGTGTATAAACATATTTACTTCCACTTAAAGCCTATGATAAGTGAGAGGCAGCATGGTTTTGTTTGCAAGGGGCGGACGGGCAAAAAAGTCAACAATAACTGTTACTGCTTTGACTATATACATGTCTAGACGGAGCATCGCAGTACAAACGCTTCTCAAAATCAATCCAGTTTTTGTATTCATAACGAATTTTAAGTGTGCGTGACAGCCGCGTATGACTGATACTAGCGCGAATGGTTGCCAGCGAATGCCTAATTTCCAATAAAGTAGGGAAAAAATATTTCGTATTTTTTTTTTTTCAGTGTTTAAAATTTTACTTTAGTATAACATAACTTTTTAAATTAGTTATGTCTATCGTATATGTAGGTATAACGCATAAAAGAAGCTGGTGTGTTTAGAAGAAATCGATGATTGAAGGCGAGGGCGAGTACAATAAAATAATGCGCTAATGGAAGCCTGCGTGCGTGATATATTTGTAATATGGGACGAAATAGAAGCAACAGGCAGGATGATTTACATTTATTACTTAATCAAAATTGATTTTTTAATTAGAAATTTAAATATTTTAAATTAAAATCAAAACAATTAATGGTGTTCTCTTTGTATTTGTTTCTTAAATAACATTCGTTTGGATGTTACATCATTTTTCATATTTTCTAATTTCTTATTATGTTGAAACCTTATAGTTAAATATTTCGACAACGACTTCTTTCTATCGGATCAGTTGGAAATCTGAAAATTAAAATTTTGCTATGTGGTCCAACAGTTGTAAAGGTTACATAATGTGATGACTGCTCATCAATATCCGTGTCCAATAGTTTACATAAGACGAGAAATATTGACCTTTTAGGGGCACAAACATACACCCGCACTTTTACACACATCGTCATCATCTTCATCAGCCTATAAACGTCCCACTGCTAGGCGCAGCCTTCCCACGTTGAGATAGCACGTGGGGATATTGGGCCATAACCCACCACGCTGGCCCAATGCTTGTTGATGGGTTTTAACAACTGTCATCTTACGCCAACAAACGGGACCAACGGCTTAACGTGCTTTTCGAAGCACGGAGGAGCTCGAGATGTTTTAAATTTGGTCACCCATCCAGTGACCCGGCATTGCGAAAGTTGCTTAGCGGGCAAGATCGCCAGCCGAACGTGATAGCCGATGCGCCATCGAGCTCTGAAGCATACATACTACCATCCCCTACATACATTTACTTAAACACACACTTCTTACATAAATACTTACGTACATTCCATTTCAAACATTACTTACCACAATAACAATTTATAATAATAGTATTATAAAATATTACAGTAGGTATTATATTTTTTCTTGTTTTAGAACGGAACCTATACTCCAGCCAAATTCGATGACGAATGTTTGTAAACAGATTACTGTTATACCTAGTTGCAGTAAGATTTTACTTTATCTTGAGAGACATTCACAAGGAAACAGTTAATTATTGTGTCTTTCTTTCAAAAAACAGTAAAAATCCAAGTGAAACTAGACATTTGAACAAATGACAGTAATATCTTTACAAACATTCGGCATCGAAAGGAACCGTGACATTTATTCACGCTCTTATAAATCAGACATCAGTTTAAAAAAAGGAAAACTTTGAAAGTGTTCCAATAATATTTATATTTAATGTATTTACTTTATTTACAACAAGGCCATGTATCAATACTAACTTACAAGACTGAGTATTTTTTATCATACTTATCATATTTAAACCTCCTTTTATATTCTGCCACCAATAATGGGAAGGAGAAAGGGCTCGGTGGCCGTGGCGAGCGCACGTGTGTCAGGCGGAGCTCCGGAGCACCGTAGCCAGCGACCGCCGCTAGCTGTCGGCCACGGCGCGCACATCTGGCAGCCAATTGACCATTTCTAAACAAAGGACTCGAAGAAACCCGTGTTTTTTGACCGCGCTCGAGGCAAAATGCCCACCGCTAAGAACAATTTTACGTCATAGTGATAATATTGGAGTGAATAAAATCAAATATAGTGACAGTGAACATCTAAAACTCAGTAACTATGGGCGACAGAGACGCTTATACACTCGCGAAGGGTAGTGATCCCCCGAACAAAGTTGATTACAAGTGCATAAAGTGTAACGAAAACCTTGGGAAAACTGGACCACTATCGTGGGTCGGGAATCAGACTAGACTCGACAGTATAAAGTGTGAAAAGTGTCGAGAAGTAACGGCTTTCAAGGCATTTACAAACTTGGACATTATTATCATCAACGGTGAAACCAAACCGGTTACATCCTTCTTTTTGTATTCCGCATACGACAAAAAGGTGAAATCAGTGAAGGCGACATGCCCCGCGTGTCACGCCGAGAATTTCATGAGAGTTATAGATCAATCCTCCTTCATAAACTCTGAAGAAAAATGCTGCGGGGAGTGCCTCTCAACCGTGGCTATGAACTGCGCTGGACCCACAGCTTCCGATCTAACAACGAACGTCGACAGCAAGGCAAAAGTTTTATATCGACCGCTCTCCAAAGTCGAAAGACGCAAGAGAAACCAGCAACAAAGAAAAGCCAACACCGATCGTGAAAATGAAATCGTAAAGCAACAAAACTTAGAACAATGGGTACAAAGAAAAACGGCAAATCAACAAATTTCAACCCTGATTGAGACTAGAAACTCTTTTGATGCCTTGGTTGAAATGGACACTGAAAATGAAGACAACGCAAGTGTGACCAGCGAGAAATCAACGATCTCGCAAAAACGCAAGCACACAAACGAGAACAAAGAGATCGCGCCCGCCAAAATTATGCGACATAAAACCACGATAACCAACGCCCACTTCAAGTTACAGAGGTTGACGGAAAACAACAGTAACGTCGCCCCCGCGGCACCTCCTGCAAACTTAAACGGCACAAACGCCAGTGCTGTGAACATCACCAACTTGCACAATGCAAACCAAATGCTCGCCGGCACCGTCGGCGCTAGTGAACCAATCATAGAGACACGCTCTCTTTCAAAAACTAAGCAGAGCGAAACAAAACATAATGAACAAATGAACGGCGAAAATGGTCAACAACATAAAAAGAAACTACCGCCAATAGTAATCAACGCTACAACGTGGAATAGTAAAGATGCAATGAAACTTGCGCAAGTACATAGAGCAAATATCAGATTTGACGGAAAGGGAAATAAATTCCATATATACCCATACACACTGGAATCAAGAAATGAGATCATCACTTCACTCGATGGGAAACAAGTCGGCTTCTATACCTACAGCACAAAACAGGACCATAAACCGTCGAAAAAAATAGTAGCAAAGGGCCCACTGAACATTGACCTGACTTCGGAAGAAATAGCGGCGGACCTATATGAAAAAACAGGAGTTAAATCCACAAAAATCGTAAAAATTAACGGCAGAACCACGTTGATCATTTTTCCGGGTGAACACGAAATCAGAGAAATCACACAGCTCCCCTTCATCATACATCAGAAAGTAAAGTGGGAAAAGTACAGAACCCCGAAAGACGTGGTGACGCAGTGTCGTAGATGCCTCGCCTTCGGGCATGCACAAGCTAACTGCCACGAACTCGATCAAGCGAAGCCCACAATCGAAAAAATAAACGAAAATGGAGAAGCCATGGAAGTGTGCGCTGGATGCAGAGCACAGGGACATACAGCTCTGCACAAATCTTGCCCGATACACATCGAGGAAGCCAAACGAAAAAACGAAAGAAAAGAAAATCTCAAACGCAACAACAGCAACAAACCAGCTAACACTCAGCAAACAGCTAACACTCAACAAACAAGAACGTTCACTAGTAAAAAAACAGAAGCGGGAACCTCATATGCAAAAGCCGTAAGGCCGCAACAAAACACGAGCGAACCGACCGTAAAAGATTTCTTCATGGCATTGCAACAAGTCATGAAAACCTTTGCCCCATTATTTGATGGATAATACAACTAACGCCGTTAAGCAACTGCGAATTATGCACTGCAATGCGGGTGGAATAAGAAATAAGATCAACGAAATCAGGGACCTGGCGGCCAGATACAAACCGACTCTAATAGTTATCAACGAATGCAAGCTGGATCTGACCAAACACAAACTGAACATCCAAAATTATGACAAGATATGGGATCAACTACAGCCACATCTCGGCACAGCCATGTACATAAGAAGAGGCACATGCTGGACACAGAGAGACTTCCTTCCGATGCACAGTCACAATCGCCTCATAGAAGGAATTGGCATCAGAATGAAAACGACAGGAAACAACTACCTGAACGTGAACGGAATCTACATTACTGTGAACAAAAGGATTCCGATCCCTACACAAATTGAATCGCTGTGGGAACAGGGAGACACGTTATCCATAGGCGATATGAATGTCAGATCCGTCATGTTAAAACAGACAAGCAGTGACGCAGTCGGCAGGAAACTCGAAAACCTTGTCAACTGTGGCTCCGTAAACATACTGCACACGGGCCAGGCTTCGAGACCGAACAGTATCGGTAATGGTATACTAGATATAGCAGTTAAAAACCACACCGGAATTGATACGTTAACCTGCCGAACAAAAACGCTAGAATCCATCGGCTCAGATCACTCACCGTGGCTTCTGACCATACCCATTGAACTCGAGATCGATAATAAAAAAACAAGAAGAATGCGAGACCTATTAGAAAGCAAAGAAAATAAAGAGAAGTACAGGGCTTGCATTTACCACGAGCTGATGAGACGAGGATGGATCTGCAGAGCGATCGAGAGCAATGAGGATTGTGATGCGGCCATAGAAGCGCTGGAGGGCGCCATCACGACTGCATTAGACGAAACTATACCACTAAAAGCACATGACCGCAAAGATGAACTACCGGACGACCTAAGAGCACTATTAACACAGAGAAACAAGCTAAAAAACAAACATAACAGAACGAAGCTGCCAATAGATAAACATTTGTACGACGTGGCGAAAAATGAATTCACCGTCAAACTGAGAGAGTTCTGCAACGAGAAATGGCTCAAGGTGATTAACAGCACAGACAATCAACGAGAAAAGATGTGGAGGGTGCAGAAGGCGCTGAAGAAACCACAGCAACAACTCCCATACATACCGGGCTGTACCACTGAAAAAGAAACCGTAAACGTGCTCGTGCAATCCTCGATCGTCACGAATACTGAAGTAGAACTAACAGGGACCGTTACCGGAGGCACTGCCACGCTGAACGAGGATGATAAGACCACGGCTAATCAAATTAAAAAAGCCATATTTACCCTAAAAAACAGAAAAGCCCCCGGCCCAGATGGAATACAAGGCTATGCTCTGAAAACCGCCGGTCCCCTGGTATGGAAGAACCTCTCAGACGTCATTAATTATGTGCTGGCGACGGGTTACTTTCCAAAGCGATGGAAGACAGGAGAGTGTATTTTCTTGCACAAAACTGGAAAAAACCACACGCAGGCCTCATCCTACAGGCCGATTACACTCCTCAACACGATGTCGAAAGTATGCGAACGTATCATGTACGAACGTATATGGAAGGAAACTAAACATCTCATTCCGTCGTACCAGCACGGCTTCACGAGAGGCAAAGGCACGGGAACTCAAATTCTGAGAACAGCGAAGATCATTACGGACGCCTTAGAGAACGGAGAGAGTGCTGCAATGGTCTGCACAGATTTAAGCAAGGCTTTCGACACCATCCACCATGGTGGCCTCATCCACAAGCTCATGACATCCAACGTCAAAAACCACACAATCAGAATGATACAGAACTATCTCAGCGATCGAAGGGTGCGTGGCCGCTTCAGATCAACGATCGGAGATGAGTTCGCCGTACCACACGGCGTTCCGCAAGGATCAATCCTCGGACCGCTCCTTTTCAATTTGTACATGCACGACCTGGGTAATGAAGACAAGATCGAAGGCCAGAGAATACGTGGACTATACAAATCGCAGTACGCGGATGATTTCTGCGTCATAAACACCTCGAAACAACCGGACTTCGCCACAATGAGAGCGGAGTGGGCAACAGACGCACTAATAGATTACTACAATAAGTGGGGACTTAAATGCAATGTCGACAAGACCGAGTGTATTCTATTCACCAACAGAACTAAGAACTACAAACCCACAGTCAAGATCAAAGAAGAGGAGATCCCGTATAAAAAACAAATTAAATACTTAGGAGTGTGGTTCGACAAGAAGATGAGCCTTAACGTGCACTCCAAGTACGTTAAAAAGAAAGCTAGATCGGTTCGAGCCATTTTATCACCCATCATAGGTTGGTACTCGAACATTGACTTGGAAGTCAAACTTCTGGTAATACGGTCATGCCTTTTGCCTGTTCTCGACTACGGTATCGTCCAACTGCTCCCACGAGTCAGTCGGACGAACATCGACAAGATAGAGGCGCAGTACCGCATGGCACTGAAATGCGCCGCGAAGCTACCCAGAGAGACACCGACGAGCTTGCTTTGGGAACTCCTCCAAGATGACCCGTGGCACCTCCGAACGTGTGACCTACAACGAGATATGCTAGATAAACTAGCAACGAACCAAATCGAAGACCTGGAAGATCCCGGCGCACCCTTCGCGCGCCACGGACAACATAACACGGCGCTGCCAAGCCGACGACTAGGCCACGTCGCGCACGTGCCCAAACGTGAGAGGACTAAACCGCTCGATAAGCGAACAATTCCTCCTCGTGCGAGCATGCTGTAATTAAATACACGCACCACCTATGCACAACACACCTTGGTGTAGGGCACGCTCGCAAAGAGAGTGCAAAACATGTATATATTAGTGATTAAATCTTAGCAGATAAATATCCTAGAACACACCCCGAACTTTAGGCGAGGGAGAACTAAAAATGTAACATAATAACACACAACTTAGCAAAATAAATTTCTTTCTATTCTATTCTATAATGGGAATTCTACATTTTTGTAACCAGCAACACTACGCATACATGGCCGTTATTATTGTTAAACTTTAAATTTTCATTAAAATTTATCGATACTTACAGATGAAACGTGACTTTCCTTTTCGAAAAGATTTTTCCTTTATAGTTTCGACAGAAGTTCACTGTTCACTGAGGTCATTTTGCGAACAATTTCACCGAAACGCGAGAGGTAAACATTGCTTGACGGCACAATGACACTGACCGCCAGGATTGCGCGATAGGCCAATTTTGGCCTATAAATTTTTCTACGTTTTTTACGGCAAGGGTCTATCTAGACATGTATATAATCAAAGCTGTTACTGTTATGCCGTGGCCAGACACATCGTGCTAGCGCGAAGATTCGCGTTGTCACAAAAAACATTTAAATTACGACGCATGGGTCAGAATTAAAAGAAATTTAAGTTGGCCTGTTACAGTGGAGTAATTAAAAATAAAAATGAAATCGCTCATGGCTTACTACAGAAGTCACCTTAATAAATACAAAAATTCATTGAAGTCTGGAGCAGGCAGCGAAGATGTTTACCACACTAATTGTTTAATAAATTGAATAATTTTCTTTATCCTGTGTATGAAAAATAATAATAATATATGCCAATTCGAAGTTTTAAACATTAGTGATTGCAACTTTTTCATTTTATAAGTACCAACATTTTCACTCCTTTCTCTACACAAGGTTCCATATTGAAAACCGTATAAGTAGGCACCTACTTTCAAATATTTCGATTGTGATAGTACCCACCTCATGATTATAATAAAATTTAAACTTATTTATTACTGTGGAGCAAAGTTCAACACTGATCAACAGTCTATAATATTATGTAGAAACCCGTTTCTTTGGAATCGCCATCGCAAGAAACAGTTTTTATTTGGAAGATAATAAATTATAAATATTGCAAGTAAGTACTTACCTAAGTTTATTTGAGCGCTTTTAAACTAAAATAATCTAATATTACAATTATACCAGTATTCAAACTAGCAAACTTAAGCAAAGTTAAACAATATAAAAGTAGGTAGGTACTAACTTTGTGCGATTTTTGTGTATAGTTAACATCTACCATCGCCTTTTATTTCTTGTCTTCACCCTTTTATTTATTTTGTTGAAATAATATAGATGCATTAAATAATTATTAGCCGACATATAGTAAAGCGCAACCGCCTCCTCTATTTTTTCCGTAGAAATGAATTATCGCGATAAAGTTCAAGATTATCCCGACGTCGCGAAGTTTTTTTTTGATGTGGCCAAGCTTATCGCGACAACGGAACACGAAGTTTTATATCGCGACAACGGAATAAGAATCAGTCTGGCCACGGCATTAGAAATAAACTTAAAGTACAATTACCTATGTGTATACGAGTTGGTAGGTACCGTCAAAGTGCCTTACTTGATACTGTAGGTTAACTTGATACAAAGGACTGTTTTTTTTCAACGCACCAATATTTTTTTACACATGGTAACATCACTGCTGGGAAGTGTCTTGGCGACGGGAGAAAAGTGTGCGGAAGATATTTAATGGTTAAAGTAAGTATTATCAAGCTTATTTCTTGAATAATTAGCGTCGAAAGTTATCACAACGAATTGTTAAATACTGTAGTTCATAAAACTCCACGTATTTTTCGATCTGTGTTGATATTTGTCAAAATCTGGCCCTTGCATAACCTAACCTCACTAATTAGCTACAAATTAACAAAGGTTTCGTGAATAATATGCTAAAGCGACGGCCTCTATGCCGCTCCGAATGAAAATATTTCAAAGCGGTTGTAATTTGATACATTTGTTTCAAGTTATCTACTGATATCAAGTTACGTACTATGTCTCAAGTTACCTACTAATATCAAGTTACCTTCTATGTCTCAAGATGGCTCCTGTTCACCGAAACGAGCTAGTACTGAGATAATTTGGAGATAAGTTGCAATACAAAAAATTACGAATTACGGGGTAACTTCGTGGCCTTTATTTTTCAAAAAAAAAAAAAATACTCATACAATGAAATCTTCGAAACCTAACGAATCATGTAAAAGTTAGTGTTGTAGTAGCATTCAGAACGTTGTAGATATGAACGTGAATTAAAAAGGATTTATCAATATTTTTGCGATTAATGGGCAATCTTTTCATAAAAATGAGAATTAAGTAGGTAAGTATGGTCTATTCTCATTCATTGATCCTAAAAATATTGACAAATCCTTTTAGTGCACGTCCATATTATCTACAATACTTATTTGATAACGATTTTAGCTAAATCACTATGGTTTGAAAGAATTCATTGAAAAAATAAAAAAATTGACACAATAGTCGAAGGCCTAACTAAATCATTATTTTGATTTTTGAACAGAACATGGGACGGTATAAGAAGAAAGTTGGGTCACGGCCATACCGTGACTACTCCAATGAATTGGTTGACAACGCAGTAGCTTCGGTGCGAAGAGGTATGTCAATCAGAAAAGCTGCAGAAAAATATGGTATTCCACCAGCAACTGTGCAAAGAAAAGTGCGTGGTAAACACATGAAGAATGTTGGAAGACCCACAGTTTTTTCAATTGAAGATGAAAATATAATTGTCGAAGCCTTAATCCTTTGCGGAAAATGGGGATTCCCTATATCAGCCTTCGACTTGACACTTATTGTAAAGCACTATCTTGACACGAAGGGAAAGACTGAACCTAGATTTAAGAACAATTTGCCGGGCAGATTCTGGTTGAAAGGATTTTTAAACCGAAACAAGCATGAAATTTCACACAAGTTTTGTGAGAACATTAAGAGAGCAAGGGCCTTGGTTAATCCGGAAACGATATCTGATTATTTTGATAATCTAATGGTTAGCTTGGAGGGGGTGAAACCAGAAGCAACTGTGAATTTTGATGAGACTAATTTTACCGACGACCCAGGGAAAACAAAAGTATTAGTAAGAAGAGGTTTCAAAAGTCCAAAAAATATCATTGACACATCGAAGTCAAGCACATCGGTTATGTTTGCAGGATCAGCATCAGGAGTTTTATTACCGATATATGTAGTATATAAAGCTGAGCACCTTTACGATTCCTGGTTGACAGGAGGGCCAGCTCATACATGCTACAATCGAACGAGAAGCGGTTGGTTTGACAGTACAACGTTTGAGGACTGGTTTTTCAAAGTGGTCGTACCATATTTCAATTCTTTAGGTGAAGGTCGAAAAGCAATACTGGGAGATAACCTGGCTAGTCATCTGTCTGTAAAGGTAATACAGAAATGTGAGGAAATGGATATTCGTTTCATATTTCTCCCTGCAAATAGTTCACACCTCACTCAACCGCTCGACGTCGCTTATTTCCGTCCACTAAAAGCGATATGGCGAAAAACTTTATTAGAATGGAAGCAGAAAACCAGGGGCTGCATTCCTAAAGATCAGTTTCCGCGACTTTTAAAACGATCAATGGATCAATTATTGACGTCTTCAGAGAATTTGAAATCAGGTTTTCGTGCAGCTGGAATTTGCCCTCTAAACAAACAAACAGTAATGGACAAGCTTCCTCTTGAAACTCCGACAAATAATAGCACCTCTAAAGAATGGGCGAGTGCATTCGAAAGTTTTTTAAAAGAAAGTCGTCTTAATACATCAGCTCCACTTAAAGTAAGAAAGAAGAAATTGCAAGCATCGGCAGGTCAAAGCCTTACCGTCTCCGATATTACAAATCCTTCAAATACTCAAAATATTGAAGAAGTTGACGTGGGAATTTATGATGCTGAAGAAGACTATTTGGAAGCAAACATTGATTCGGATCCTTTAATTACGCAACCGAGAACAACCTGTGAAGAAGATACAGATACCACAGTTTCTGATAATTATTCGGTACATGACACATCTGACAGTGATAATATATCAGAATTTCATGATTTCGGTAACTTAATAGAACAAACCACAAAACAATTCAATGTTATTCCTACCAAAAATTTAAATCTACAAAGAAAACATGCAAATTTAGATTACGAAGATCAAGACAAAATAGTTTCCCAGCCGCCAAGAGTGTCGCAATCACATCAGAAATCATTACATTCTAATGAAGATCAAGAGGACATAATTTCGCAGTCGAAAATATCTGAATCAGCACAGAAACCGTCATCTTCCATAAAAGATCAGGATGACGTAATTCCCCAGCTATCAATTGATGACTTTGTAAAAATTCACCTGATATATGAGGGTTTCAAAAATAAACCAATGGTAAAGGAGTTTTTTTGCTCAGATAATTAGAATCTTAAATGAGAATGAGTATTCCTGTAAGTTTTTGAGGACTACAAACAAAGGAATTTATGTATTTCCCTCTGTAGATGACATTATGACTGTTAACTCTCAACAAATTATATCAGTTGTGAAGCCAGTAATGATGAAAAGAGGTCGTTATAGTTTTAATGTAGGTAATATAAGGCCAAATATTTTTAATAATGAAGACTGATTGGTTTTAAGTAAAATAAATAATTGTTACACACTAATATTGAAGACTGATTGACAGATAAGTATAGTAAATTATTACAAAAAAATATTGTTTAATAATGACTGACGACTGATTAGAAGTAAAGTATTTTTTTTTGTTTATTAGTTATAAGTACAAATATGTACCTACATAATGTGTAGTCAATTTGATACATGTTGTCAACTTGAAACGTCCCATTTTACCAACTGATATACCTGATTATTTTTGTAATTTTTAATTATTGTAATTATTAGCTTGTAAAGCTAAACCAAAAGTGTTTTACTTTCTTTCTAACAATTATACCCACCATATATGAAACCATTGGAATATGATTCTTACAGGATTTCAAGTTATGTAAGATTTTATTTTTGTTTCATAATTTTTTCCTTGTTTTACTTTAGAAAAGTATTTCTGTTTATTTTCACTGCATTGCTAAATAAGTGTACTATGTTGTTTTAAACTGATTTTAATAAATATTATTTAACATTGAGCTATACGGTGCTTGTTTTATTTTTGGACCATAAAAAATGAAACCAACTGTCCAAAAAAAAAAAAAGAAGTTGGTAATGCTGCTTTTGAATCTTTTTATTGTCTCAAGTATTCAATTACATTCTATTCATGATACGTTCATATATTATGTGTGGTGTATCAAGTATGGCACTTATATAGATGTTAACATGAGACAGCGAAAATAAAAAAATAAAAAAATCTGTGTTGTATCTATGAGCTTTCATAAACATTTTTTGGATAAACAAAGGTAAGACTCGTTTATAAATGTAAATACTATCAGACTTTGTTGACCCAGTAAAATTTAATAATCGCCTGAATTCCAAAAATGTCTCAAGTAAGGCGCTTTGACGGTACGAAAGTTTATTAAAGTGTTAAAACCAAACCAAAAACCAGTAAGTAAATAATCCACCATGGTACTTCACATTAATATTCAACAAAACACAAATTAAAGAAAATAAAACAAAACTGCAGACATAACGCTTCACTTTCCCGCCAAAAAGTCCACGTCATATTTTTTTTTTAAATATATATTTGTTCCATGACGTAACAGGCTAAGGTCAGAGACCATACTGCCTAGTCATTAGTTTTTTTATTTCTTTTTTTCCCTTGATGATAATGAGTGGTGATTAAGATGATGAATGATAAATGATGTTCCCCCAAACCCCTTGAGTCCTCAGTAAAGATGTGGGACTTTACTAAGGTCACACGCGGACTTTTTGAGAGAATTTTAAAAGTAATGTTGCGCTGTTTTGTTTCATTTGCCAACACTCAAGCACGATCACAAACACTTAACGGTTTATAATCCACTATTATTTCACATGAATGTTCGAAAAAACACAAATTTTAGAAAATAAAACAAAACTGCAGACATGACGCTTCACTTTCCCGGCAAGAAGTCCGTCATAATTTACTTTACAAACTTACTTACAAATAAAAATAACTTATTTTCCGATTGATCAGGGAATAGCAAAGAGATCTAGCCATACAGCCATGTCTTCAGCTTTTCAATCTTCTTATTATATGTCTGTGTTTTCAATGGTGTTTCAGCTTCTCTCAATCAAGACAAATAGTGATGAACTGATGAATGACGAGATGATTAATGCTTATTTAACTTAGCTTATTGATATAACGAATGAAGAATGATGTGTTTTATTTCGAATTTGTAAAAAAAATAAAACGCGCACTAATAAAAAAAACTGTACAGCCCCCTAGCTAGACGCTCCCGCCTGCCTATTAGTAAATAGAAAAAGTAAGGGGGGCTGTACAGTTTTTTTTATTAGTGCGCCAATGTATTTTTCTGTTCTAATATTATTCTGTTTGCATTTCTTCTATAATCAATCATTTATTCATTTATAATATTCTGTTTCTGTGGCAGCGACCGACTAGAGACCTTCTGTAAAAGTCTGTGCTAGAGACACACTAGAGATAGCGTTCGCCAAGTATCTGTAAACTTATCTACCAATTTACTAATGAATGACTAATCCCAACGAATAGACAGAAGGCGTACCTAGGTACTTTTTATGATACCCATCATCAAAAAATTGGAGTTTCTCCCGTGTTCTTCTAACAACAACACGTGTTGATATTATCTGAAATTGGCTTAATGTTAAACGCGAAGCCATTTATTAAGAATAAGATAAAACCAAAATATTAAATTGTATTGTTATTGCATTCTTATTCATGCCGATTATTTAATAATAGTTTATGTTGATCACAGACATATATTATTATATGTCTGTGATGTTGATGCTCTTACCCTCGGACCAAATTTGGCCCAAGCTCTTACCTTTATTTTCACTTTCCCGCCAAAAAGTTCAGCTCTTTGCTCCTTTCAATTTATTTATTTTCAACAAAAGTGTCAGCTGTTAAAATGGTGTATCCGAACAACTTTTCATAAGATGATTGGAACGGTAAAAAGTGATAGTCAAATAGTAAATCCTTCAAGAGTGAAAGAGTCAGAGTACAAGTTAAATGACGACAGAAGACTGAATGCATGTGTTGCTAGAAATTAAATAGATTGCCAAGAAAGATCATCACAGGTGTGTAGTTTCATCAAAATGGGTTTGGTCAAAAGATCCTAATTTTATAAAAACCTTTTAAATTATCTTATTTAATATGTGATAGCGTAATATAAACTTCTATTTATACAAACCAAACGCGGGATCCACTATTTTGTGCATTTACAGTTATACTCGTAACACGTATTTTGTGCATCAAGTTTAGCATTGAATTAGGCCACATAGCGATCTCTCCCTAAAATACCGCTGTTCAGCCTGTCGACGTATCAAGCTAACGTGAGTTTTTTTTTATTTTATGGCATTTTTAGTTTTATATCCCTATTGTTCGATGTGAATTATGAGTTGTGCACTAAACACAGTAGATAACGTTATAGGTATATCTCGAGTCGATAATTTGTATGTTTTCGTAAATGGGTCAGCTCGCCATTCCGAGGAGAACCAAATTGATTTGCGATTATTATGTCGTCATTTGATACCACTCAGGGTTTCGATAAAAGTACGTCGGATTAATGTTGAATTTTATTCGGTGTGTTTGTTTTCGTAGCTCCTAAAGGCGGGAGAGTGATGTTCAGCAAGCTTGCGACCTGGTAATGTGATGTCATCAAAAGGGGAAACAGAGGCCGATTCTGGCACCGTGTCGCCGAATTTACCTGCGATTGTGAAGAATGAACCGGTGAGTGAATTTTTTTGCATGCTGATAGTTTTTTCATTTAAGATTCTTTTTATTTGAGTGTTATTTGACTGCCCTAATTTTAATAATAGGTATTACTATTGCCATGTATTTTTTAATTGACGTTATTTTAAAACTATGTACATATTATGTCCGTTATGTTAGTATAATTAAATGGACATCAGTACCCTTTTAGTGTTGACACTTCAATCAATCAATCAAGTAGGATTATTTTTTGTGTGAATTAACTTATGAATAATAATACCTTTATAATTACCAAATCAAAATATTGAATGCATTTTTCATTCAACAACCTACATTACATACATCTCTTCATGTTTTTCTTGCCTGTGTGGGACAGCCTCGACTTCAGCTGTGATCACTCACTGCCTCACGGCAGTTGTGGACTCTGGATGAAACTCATTTTAATTTTTAGAGCTATTTCGTTAACTTAATTTCAATTAGCAATAATTTATATAAATGCTGGATGCTGCTAGTTAGTTACTGGAGCTGTTAAGAAATAATTAATAGCACTTGCTAATTTCTTCATTAACCAAACCTGCTTAGTTATTTATGAAACTAATTAAGAGAATGGGAACTGTTGTACTGTTTCATCATTATGTAATTAGCTAAATAAGTTTTGATGGAAAGGCAATAAGTAGTTATTTGACTCTTGAATATTTATTACAACTTTAAAAAGTGTTTTTCAGTTTATTCCTACATTTGAAAAATCTACATGAATGTTTGAATTTGTTAATGATAAAAAAATGTGAGATTTAAAAAGAAAATTTTGGCATGTCAAATATTTTTTTATGAATACAATAGGTACTATGGTCCATACTTACCTTTTTATTTAAATTGTTTTATTATAAGCATTTATACCATATTTGTTATCTATAATGGAATTAAGAAAAAAGTTTATTTTTAACAAATAGGAGGAGGATAGACTCGTTATGTTACCTTCACTAAAATTATGTTATTCTAAAATCATATATCGTTTTGCTAGAGAATAGAATAGAATAGAATTTCTCTATTGCTTAAACTGTGTAACAAGTTCTTAAATAACTAAATAGTATCAACAGTTTGCCTATGATCGAGCATGCAATGGACACAAATATTATTATTAACATTAACAAAATACATCATGAATTTAACAATCAATTATTTGTCTTAAAACCAAAGTATTCATTTAATGTATAGAAAACATTATTAAAAAACCAGGTTTTAACTTAAGTTTAAATATATGACCATTCAATGGCTTTCTTTTTTTAAAAAAAAAAACTTTCCAACAGTCACACCAATTATCTAGCCCAAGAGAAGCTTCTTTATGAAACTCGTTAAATGGTTACTAGACAACGGATAAACATACTTAAAATACTTAAATGCGTACTTATTATACATAGAAATCACCCAGACAATAATTCCTAAATTGACTCGACCGGGGTTAGAACCCGGGTCCTCAGAGATGGCGACACCATGAAAACCGGTGTACATACCACTCGACCAAGAAGGTCGTCAAGGGGCCTTTATATCAGAGGGTTTTATGGATATAGTACTAGCTTTAAAAAATGGAGTGCCTGGATACTTCATTATGAAAAATAGTCTTTATGTAATGTTTTGAAATGATGCTCAAACCTATATCTTACTACATAATACTAATCTGTGATAGTTGTCAGATTGCCTACATCACGATGTAATGAAGAAAATTAGATTATCTTTGCCATAGGTCTCTAAATAGATTATCAAAGTGTGCACCTACAATAAAGGCTTAATACATACATACATGTAATCACCACTATTATCCCTCAAGGGTAAGTCAGAGACTAGGCAATGAGGACAGCAAAGTCCTCTATACAGTCCACTTTTCATCAAATAGCGACTGCACATGTGATCAGCGTGACAGGTGGTGCGGCCATCGCCGTTCTATGCTGTGCAGTCTTTAGTCCGTTAGTCGCCTTTTACGACACCCTAGAAAAGAGAGGGGCTGTTAGTATTCTTTCACCGCTACGCACGGTAAAATATTGACTGTTGTTTGTTCTTTTGTTACAGATAGCTACAGCAAGCGGGAAAGAAACTCCGAAAAGAGGTGGTACATTATTAAAATGTACCACTTGTAATAGTTTCAGTACCATGAGTGGGCGTGCTCTGACTACCCACATGGCGCAATGCTCCCCAGACAACAACAATGTGGCGGCGGCGCAGAGCGCAGACGCCCGCCCTCATAGGAAGCTTTTCGAATGCGATGTGTGCAACATGAAATTTTCAAATGGAGCGAACATGCGACGGCATAAAATGCGCCACACTGGCGTCAAGCCCTACGAATGCCGCGTTTGCCAGAAAAGATTTTTCAGAAAAGACCATTTAGCGGAACATTTTACGACACACACGAAAAGCTTGCCTTACCACTGTCCGATTTGCAATCGAGGTTTCCAACGGCAGATCGCGATGCGCGCCCATTTCCAAAATGAGCACGTCGGACAGCACGATCTCGTTAAAACTTGCCCACTATGTAGCTATCGCGCGCCCACCATGAAAAGTTTAAGGGTTCACTTCTTCAACAGGTAATTGTGTACTTTAAGTATCTTTAAAACATGCATGGACTTAAAACTCGCCAACTTACTTATCTGGCAAGTAAACAGTAAAATCTAAAGAACTAACTCAAATAAAATAAGTTTTATTTTTACTCGACTAATTTCCAAAAAGGAAAAAATAATATATCTATATATCTCTCAAAAATCAGATGTAGGTACCTAAAGACACATTTTGAATGTATTTTTTGGTACGCCTGATGTTGGAAATAATTACATTCAAATCAAATAATTTATTGCACTCATGTAGTGTAAAGATGGTACATATAACATTTTCGAAACTTAAACATGAACCCTGTTAGGGTTTTGCAATTTTCCCATTTAAAAAGGTAAAGTATTATTATTTTTCTCTTTATTTAACATATTATCTTAAGTAATTTTTTTAACAATTACATAATTAGTACTTACTGTTATTATAAAAAATTAAAATAAAATAAAAAATAAATCAAATTATAGAAAAAGAAGGCATTTGCTATAGTAATACATCCTGATGTTTATATAGGGTACCTGTTAAGTAGGTATTCACTGACGGAGTAGTAGCACTTTTCATAGAGAAACATTTTCAATTTTTTTTTAAATAAGGAGTGTTTTTGATCGTTTTTTATTTTAATGATATTATGTAATTAAACCATTATAATACGGTATCCAAACAATTTAGAAATTGTATTATTATATTTAGATGCTAGCTAACTGTATTAAGCATTAGTTGTGTAAACCGCGATTAGTGAATATCAGACTTTATATACTCCACATGTCTCCCGCACAGTTCCATCTGTAACTATATCGTATCGTTCCACAGACACGGTATAGACCTTGACAACCCCGGCCCCGGCAACAACTCTGTTTCCCTACTAGCGGCCGGCATCGCCAACGCCGCGTACGCCGACGGCACAATGGATCCCGCCGCCATCAACGCTTTGGGGGCGCTAGGCTCCGGCCTGTCGGTGTCAGTCGCCGCTGCTTATTCGGACAGCGGCGACAGCAATGGCGCCCGCTCGGTAGACAACGCCACTCCACCGATGCACTACCTCACGCCGCACGTCGAGATATCGATGGCCGACAACAACGAAACGTTTTCACCTGGCCACACGAATCACTCGGGTAATTACTGTCTTGTATGAGTCTGTCGCCAAACTCGCCCGTTCAACCCACAGGTGCCAAACATGCAGAAGACTTCGTTCGCACACGACCTGCACAACCATGCAAAAAAGTGCTACTAATAATGCACTGTTGTACCCGAAGGACTAGTCAGAGACTAGGCAATGACGACTACAAAAGCAGCCCCCAACCATAGTCCACTTTTCACCAAATAGCGACTGCACATGTGCTCAGCGTGACAGGTGGTGAGCCCATCGCCGCTCTATGCTGTTGGAAGTATGTTCAGTCTTTAGTCCGTTAGTCGCCTTTTACGACACACAAGGGAAGAGAGGGGGTAGTATTCTTTCACCGATACGCGACACTGCTATTATAAATCGTTTGAAACAGACGTAAAGGAAAATGATGATGATGAATTTGCCACCAGAACAATAATGTCGATTGTTGTTCCGTGTAGGATTCCGGGTGAAGTGCGCCGGGTGACCTTCTGTCTTATCGGGATTATCCATCAAATGAGATAAAAGCTAGGCGATAATAAAAAGACTACAAATTCATATTGTTTTTGTTAATGAATGTTTGTTGTTTGTCTGGATCAGGAGCCTGTATCCGACTATGCTTGCTATCTAACGATAAGAACTGCTTATCGTGCTTTCCGAGGCACGGAAACATATTATATTTTTATTCAAAAATGTAAAAAAAATATTCAAAAGGTCAAAATTATTTATTCAATTTAGCCTACAATAATTGAGCACTTATGAATGCCGCTATGCCATCGGTTCGTAAGTTAACTATGGGGCGGGAGCCTTGTACTGAGAAGAACCGGCAAGAAACTCAGCAAGGGCATTTCTTTTCTCCCTTTCTTTTACAGCGTCAATACAAATTGGAAAATGCCCTCCCTATCATAGAAGGACATTTTCCATTACAAGATAAAAAAAAAACATTTAGTACGATTACAAGACAACACAGCAACATACAAAAGAATATCTAATAAAAACCAGGTATTCCTCAATTCGTTTCTGCTATTCGGATCTAACAAAGGTCCGGTCTTCCCCATAGCTATTATCTACAGGCTGATTTGTTTCTGAGCATCATTATCATTGTGGTTTACAGTGTATGTTTCTTTTGACAGACTCGCGTATGAATGGCGAAGGGCCTAGCTCCCCACAATCTGGCGACAGCGCCATTGCAAGCAGCTCACTCTCCGCCGGACTTCCCACCAATATCACCCCGTCGATCACACTTATACCCATTAAACAGGTACTTTTGTAGAAATGTAACAATATTAAATGTATTTTTGAACATTCCACCACAATGCGAAAGAAATATGAACTAATTTATTTGAGAACATGGTATGTGAGAAAGAAGCAAGGGTTTTTGATAAATTTTGCAACAAAGTTTTTGTGTTAAGGAAGGTATTACTTACTAGTTAGGACTATCTAACAGTAAATTAATACTGAGAACACTTTTTAGTTTGAAACTATGCCATAACCTAGAGCTATCATTCATAGCAACGGCAACGGTCAAACGAGGAGGTCGGTCTTTAATCGAGTCTCGAGTCTCGAGTGCACTCTGCGAGAATAAGCTGAGTTCGGGCGGCCGGCGCATCGCATTTTGTAGTAATTTTGCAATTGTATTTATCGTTTTTATCGAAATAGGATAATAAATTAATTATAAAATCTTTATTCCTCATGAAGTAACAATCATTCTGGTATAAATTTTGCTCAATAATATTATCGTAGATAGGAGAAATTCACAGTTAACATAATGTGATTTTCGAAGTTTTTTGGTTTAGAATAAGATTTTTTTTCTATGTAAAATCAAAGATATCCAAAAATTCCGCGGCCGCTACGAACTATACGACTATAATAAGAGATAACATTATATTTTTTTGTTTCCTTTGTTTAGAACAGTAGTTCAATATAGGAGCTTAAAAAAGTGCCTTCGCGATTTTATGAAAATGTTTCTCTACAATTTTGGGTTTAATTAAAAAGTTAAGCAAAATTTACAAAAAGCGAGGCCAATACGAACTATGTCAATAGCTATTATACACTATTCAATAATTCAAACTTGTTAATGTATTTTTGTTTCTGAGATCAAGAACGCCAAAATTGGCCATTTTACGCAAAAATCACAGTCGAGATGTCATAGGGCCTTGATAACTTGTAAATTGTATTACATATTTTTGATAAATCAGCAATCATTTAATACCTCAAGTACCTCTACCACTTTAAGCTTAACAGTTTAGGTAAAATTATAATTGTTACTTGTTATTTTTCTGTTACAAATATTATTGACAAATTACTATGTTAAGGAGATACTTAGATTATAATAATTTTAATGCTTAGCAATAGAACAAAAAAAATGGTTGATATTTACCGAGCTGCTGAGATTTAACTGATATTACGCATTACAGTATGTTTCAAATATGATCAAATTAGGCTTAGGTCCTGAAGGCATTCAATATTTCCTTTAATTGCAGGAACCAAACGCCCAAGATGATTCGTGTGCAAGTGAAACGCGCGACGGGGAGTCGAACGGGGACAAGCGGGGCGTGTCCTCCTCGTTAATCAAGGTATCGCCGCTCAAGAGCTTGCTTCGCGAAGACCTGCGCAGACGCATATCGGCACGCGGTCGCGCCCGTGGCTCTAATGTGCGTATGCAAAGTGTCATGAACTGTTTCCCACCCTTATCTTTCTTACATACCACGATGCTATAACAGAAATTAGTTCATATTTTTATTCTTAATCTCAAAAGTATTTCTCCGTTTTAGAGTGCATTTCTGTAGAATTGGTTTTACTTCAACCTACCCCAATGTCAAATTTCTTCATTAAACATTGAACTTTATTACAAGGTTATAACGATCAATATTGATTGGAGAAATTTTAAATGCTATAACAGAAATTAGTTCATATTTTTATTCTTAATCTCAAAAAGTGTTTCTCCATTTTAATTTAGAGTGCATTTCTGTAGAATTTGTTTTATTTCAACCTACCACAACATGTCAAATTTCTTCAATTAACTTTGAACTTTATTACAAGGTTTTTAACGATCAATGGATTGGAGAAAGGAGATGTTTAATTTTTTGCCAAGACCATGTACACCTACTCAAAAAAATAGTATAAAATACATGTATTTAATGGAATAAGTAATATACCGATATGCTTTACCATTTTTGCGTAAGAATAAAAAATGAAACATATTTTTTAATAACCTAGCAACTTGACATGTCTTTCTGAGATTAAAATCAAGTGTCCAAAGCTGCAAAGAACGTAATTAAAAGTGTTACTATTATTTAAAAAAAATAGACCAGCGTTTTTTTATTCCGTTTTTAACGTAGATCTGAATCGTTGTGGTTTTGTGCAGTGCTGTTACTTATTTTGATAGTTACTTAACATGACGCGACATTGACAGAATACCGCCTGCGATCACGAAAATTGCTTTAAGTTATTTAGAATACTTCTTACGTAAAAACTATTCATTTATTTGAAGAAAATCGTGTCGAATAAGCTTATTCCATGCATTAGACGACACCAGCGCTAATTTGGATTCATAATTTGGGTGTATTAAATGGCATTGAGTTTTGTATTTTTTTCACTCAAAACCCGCGCAATATGAATCCATATTAGCTCTGGTGTCGTAACTTAGGAGTACGAAACTTCACAATACCAATCTCGATCGATCGGGATCGATTTCAAGAGTAAGGGGGCTGTAGGCTTACTCTTGAAACACAATTGCATTAATCAATTTCCAATCACAAAACTAAAAAATGTCAAATGGCACTTTTGTAAGCGACAATAGCGCCACTTGATTGAACAAATTATTATGGAGATGGCGTTCCGGAATTATCTTTACTTATCCCAATATCGAAACATATCAATCGCATTGGAATTGTATTGAGATTGGGTTTGCGTTCAGGAGTAACTGATTGGTGGTGTAATTTGGCAGGCATCCAGAGTGTCGCCGTCGGAAGGCGGCGTGATCACGTCGACGCACGGCGACGCGTCGATGCTGCCTTCGTCGCTCGTATGTACCTTCTGCTCTATCACATTCCCTGACTCCACGCTCTACTTCCTGCACAAGGGCTGCCACTGCGACTCCAACCCGTGGAAGTGCAACATCTGCGGCGAGCAGTGCTGCAACGTGTACGAGTTCAACTCGCACCTGCTCAGCAAGAGCCACCAATGACTGTTTGCTGGGGGGCCGTTCCACAATCACTGACTTTGAGTTAGATAATGCACTTCGTTTATAATGTGCGCATAGTCCGTAAGCACTTCAAAATGTTCTAAACCATTGTTTCCTTCTTCTTAATACATAATGTTTATGTAGTTAATTTTATTTTGACTTTCGACAACTGTCTGTGCAAGGCACCGTTGGGTTGAAGTGCTTCGAATATGCTCCACACTGAACGTCCCCCCGAAGCTATTTATTTTTAAAGTGCAAATTACGTCAAGGTATATTAGTGGTAATTCTTAATAGTTAAATGAGCGAGGATACTTATACGGATATTTTAGTACTTAAATGAAAATGATGGGAGGTTTATTTTAAAATTGTTATTAATTGGAATTTTAGCTCCTCGATACGAATTATCGATATGTCCAAGTAAAGTACTAACATTATGATATATATAAAAAAGTGTATTAAATTATAGCACGCGTTCACATGCTCACTGGCAATGAAGCGACGAGTTGCAAATATTGCAAGTTTTAGTAGTAAGCTCAGCTGGTGTGAAGCATTCCAAATTATGAAAACATATACATTCCACATAAATGTGAGATTCAGTAAAGCCTTAGGAGGGGAATTTAATTGTACTGTAAATCCCTTAAATTATTATTTTTTTCTTATTCTTATTTAACAGAGCTTAGCGATATATTTCACCGTGATTGAAATCTAAATTTTAGAGTATTTGTGGTGCGATAGAAAATTTTACAAATGTTTAGATTGTACAAATTAATATATTTTTACATTTCACTGTTGACAAGATGTTATAGAAGGCATAGCCTATATTTCCGTGATTGTTTATAATTATTGTGATTGTGTACAGACAGGAATTTAAAATTCTACATTCCATTTTATTTGTTTTCTTTTTAAAGTGCATGTGATGCAAGTCCACGACTAATACTTAATGTACAATTTATAAATATTTTGTTGTTATTATTTTTTTCTTAAATTGCCTTTAGGCGTATTTACTTTATTTAATTCCTATATGTACTTAAAATTTATTTAAAAAATTATTATTTCGGCACTTTCTGTTTGAAGATGTTTGATTTTGATTTTATTTTATCAACAATTCCTAATAAATAACAGAGACGATGTGTATACTTGCTCAATATGTACGGCTCAAGTATGGGAGATAGTGTTCAACTCGCACAAAAGCATAATAGTATTCATTGCCCATACTATGAGACTAATAATGGAATACTCTTCTACAGAAAGTTGCTTGTGCTTAAATTGGTGCCTGTAAATATGTGTAACTTTATTGCGATATTTACCTATCAGGTTCACAGACTACAGTTATTGGCGAGTGACATATACTAATATGTATAAGTAATCTAGATCTCTTATCTCGTAACTAAAAACTTATACGATTAACTCTCATTTTACAATACTTAAAGAGAAGTGCTCAACCTGTGGTGAACGATATCTATGTATTGATGTACAAAATTCCATATCGTTACGTATATCGGATGTTGAGACGTCTACAGACGTAAACTTAAAGCTAGGACACTAGGTTTATTTTATTATTAAATTAATATAGTCATTATAACATTCCTTGTACCTTTTATTAGATTGGTTAATCCGTTCCATTTTCCTTTTAACATGTAGGTACCTTGAGATTTACATTCCCTTAGGTGATAAGTACTTAATATCGGTTGTGGTCTTGCCTGTTAAGTTTACGAAATTGACTTAGATGGAACTGAAATTGTTTACCAACGAAGTTATGTTTTGTTATTGGTATTAGAATTATTAGCGGGCGCGGCGCGTGGTAGACCGTCCGTTTGTTACATGGACCTAGTGAGTTACCTGAAACATGCAACACATTATTTATTTAAAGATATTCTTATATGCTGTTTCATTGTTGGTTATGTATAACTCGGATACTTATTTTATATATATTTCTACCGCAGCCGCCGCAACTAAATTAAGATAGTGTAATAATAAGAGCTATTAATATAAATAATTAATTGGTAACCCCATTGGGCGCCTTTACTTAATCCGTCCATATGTAATGATAAATTGCCTTTAATATTTAATAGAGTAATATATTTTATAGATTTTAGATATAATTAAGATCTTAAGTATAAAGTGTTTACAGAATTGCAGAGGTTTAAAGATGTAACTATTTATTTATCTTATATAGTCTGTCCTATAAATTAAATCAAGCTTGGTACAGACATGTCTCTAGGGTCAATTAATTATCCAAAACATATCACGCTTGATTTTTTTGTAATGCAGAATTATATTGTTAATTGTTGCAATTTTGAATTAAATATTTTATTTTTGTGTGGTAAAAAATACAAATATAAAAGTATTTGATGTTTTAATGCAGAGCATATAAAATTAATTTTGTTGTCAATGTGTAGTAAGTGGTAACAGTATTTCAGAGAGTTTAAATCATTCCTTGCAAACGTTTCTATCTACCCTATACATTCTTCATTTTTCTCAATAGAATTTTTTGCTAATGTTGTTTTTAATTATTGTTTAGTGCCTTTTTGTGAATGTCAGTTAAATCTTGGATTTCTTTTTATTGTTTTGTTTTATGATAAGTTAAAGAACTGATTGTATCAGAAAAAGCCACTTTAAATATTGAATCAATGTTGTAGTGTAGCAATCCTCACCTTAATACCAAATCACAGCTTACCAACATTTAAATTTTTAAGTTGTTACGTATGTAAAGTGTAAGATAGATAAAGTAACGTGGTTGAAAGCAATTATTTGTATGAGCGGGTTGAAAATGTTGATATTTCGCTGTTAAATATATTACGTTATCATTAAAGTTGAATAATATCTATTAGTAATTTTTAAAATATAATATTACGGGGAACCAGTTTTGAATATATGAGTTATAGTTACTATATCAAATTTTAGCAAATTGTGCCTTAGAAAAATAAATATATTGAAATAAGAAATGGAACAGTTATGCAAACATTGTTTTTGAAAATTATAAATCTCTAGTAAATATTGAAATGAGTCCATTGAAATTTATCAAATAAATTACAAAAGTAAATGTTATTGAATATATTTATGTACTTATAGATTTTTGCAATTATGGATATTGCTTGGTTATTGAAGAGTTTGTTTGTGGTTGACATTATTTTATCATGAACTATGACTACAGTCACAGTTCATACAAAAAATCTATCATTTTTAAAAGGAGTGGTACTTATTACCAAGTATGTAGTTCTATTTATTTACATTATATTAATTTGGTAAAGGGTCTAATAAAATATTAATAAACTACGAGATGTAATTTTTCGTGTAGTCATTTAAATTCCCTGCTACTCCTGGGGGGTGAACACGCTAAATAATTTCAACTAAACCACAACTGAACCGTAGTCGTTCCGCCGTCTCGTAGTATAGCGCCATCGCGGTCTAAGGCCAGTCCTGAGTCACGCACGGCGCATCGCGCAGGCGGAATCCGCCGCGCACGAAACAAATTACTCGACATATTGTAAGAACCTGTCCGAACTGCGAGCGGGCGCGCCTACATACATTTAGGCTGGTTTCACAGTCACGCGTTTGACCAGCGCCGGCCACACGCGCGCGCTTACAATTACACTAGATTGTAGTTGCGTTTCACAGTCATCACGCAGTTCAAACGCGCAACTACTATGTAGTGTAGCGCGCGCATGTGGCCGGCGCTGGTCAAACGCGTGACTGTGAAACCAGCCTTATTCTTACGCTCCGCAATCCGCCTGCGCGATGCGCCGTGACTCAGGACCTGGCCTAACGGCTGAGGTTCAGTTTGTGGCAGGCCAGGCGCACTCCGCGCTCTAAGAGCCGTTTACACGTATTAAGTTGTCAAGTAGGTAACTTAATTTTAAGTTAATTTTAACTAAATTCTTGCGTGTAAACAGTCACTTATAAGCTCTCTAGTAGCAAGTGGTAAGTAAACGATTTTGTGGGCAAGTGAACAAGTAAAATAGAATCGAGTCTATTTTTGAGTAAGTAACCGCCCCTCCCGCACCGCTTGCATTCCCCGGTAGGCGTGGCTTCTACTAAATTTTCATTTAGTTGACGTGTGGACGCAACAATATAATGAAGTCGTGAAGTCTCGTGTGTGACGAGAGCCGGTCTTGCCGCGATGTGTCGCCGACGTATGCACTAAAGAGTGCTTAAGTAAATACACGTGTAAACGATCGACAACTTAAAATTAACTTAAAATTTAGTTACCTACTTGACAACTTAATACGTGTAAACGGCCCATTAGGTATAAAGCTGCAAGTAGCCGGTCCGACCGATCGGACAATTCAGAGGGCTACGGCGTGCTGGCCGGGTCGCACGTTAGCAACTTAGTCGACTCACGCACGCGCCACGCTGCGTTCGCGTTTTGTCGTTCGTTCGCACATTTATGATATTTATTTTATTTAACCAAAATGAAGGCATATTGCATCGCAATGGGCTGCCTTAATAATAATAAATAGGATCCGATCCTCACGTTTTTCACACTTCCAAACACGACATCGAAAGGTAAGAAGAATGGTTGTCTACTTATAGGTAGGTATCTACCCAGTTGCTAGTTAGTATTTAGTAGTCCGTTTATTCTTAGGTACCTAATATCTTCATTGCCAAACAATCTTCACCCAACTATTTTACTTATTGAAATAATAATTTGGTAGGTACTACATACCTACTTACGAAACTTTCACTAAATAACTAAATAGGACAAGTAAGGATAAACAAAACAACTAAGTATTTACCTACCTATCTAATATCTGTACTTTAGGATGAAATGAAATGAAATGAAATAATGAAATGAAATGAAATAATTTAATCACTGAAAATAGAGTAGGTACAAAAGATGATAATTCATTATAAGGTTCGTCTATTTTGCCAACGCAGGGCATGTGAATGGAGGTGCAAAAAATTGTAAAAAATAAAATAGGTATGTAGGTACTTAATTAATAATTATACATTATAGCCAATTTACATTATATTGAATAATACGCCACATTTAACAAATAAGATTAATTGATAATAATAATTATATTGTATTATTATATTCATTGTATTTAATTACATTATAAACTACCTACAGTATGTCAATATTACAATTTAGAAAATCTTTAATAGAATAAAAACATTTTATTTTAAGCCAGTTAAATAGTTTTCTTTTAAAAGTACATATGTTCATTTCGGTTAATGAGTGAGGTAACTTATTGTATACTTTTATGCAACTGGGATAACAGTTTCTCTTATATAGTGCTGTCTGCATTTTGGGTAACAACAGCTTTCCACGATACCTTATACTTCTGCTAGTGTTTACATCTTTATTAATAAATAAATACTGATGACTCTTTACAAAAATACAACATTCCAGTATATACAATGATGGGAGAGTTAATAAATTTAATTTTGGGAACAATTGTTTGCATGATGTTATTGGTGGCACGTCACATATGGCCCGTACGCATTGTTTTTGTGATATGAAAGCCTTGTTCATGTCGACTGAATTTCCCCACAAAAGTAAGCCGTATTTAAGGTTTGATGCCACGTATCCGTGATAAGCCATCAATGCGGTTTTTTGGTTGATTTGCGTCGTCAGTCGCCACAACGCGTAAGCAAATCTATTTATTTTAGAACATAATTTCTTAATATGTTTTTTCCATATGCACTGACTGTCGATTATTATGCCCAAAAAAGCGATTTCATCTGATTCCGATATTGGTTCATTATTAAGAAGCACAAACTGATTTTGACTTTTAGGTTTTCTATTATAAAATTGGATATATTTAGTTTTGTTTTTAAATTGTTTTTAAACTTTTAAATTGTTCTCTGTCAGCCATTTCGTAATATTATTAATAGTATTGTTTATGTCTTTATTAAAGTTTCGTCCTGGAGTCTTAGGTATTACCACAGATATATCATCAGCGAATAATTGACTTTGTAATCTGTATGTCTCCCGCATTTACGTACCTGGGTACCTACCTACCTAGTTAGATTATTAAATAAATATTATAGTAAGTACTTGCCTACTTCTAAGTTCGATATGTAGGTACTTACCTACTTCCAAGTTCGATATGTAGGTACTTACCCACTTCCAAGTTCTGTAAGTTTAGCTTCGATAAGTACTTATAGGTAGGTTGGTACCTATACTCCAGCCAAATTCGATGACGAATGTTTGTAAACAGATAACTGTTATTTCTTTGTGCAACTATTTAGTTTCACTCGGATTTTTACTGTTTTTTGGAAAAAAGACAATAGTTAACTGTTTTTTTGTGAATCTTTCTCAAGAGAAAGTAAAAATCCGAGTGAAACTAGATATTTGAACAAATAAATGAAAGTAATCTGTTTACAAACATTCGTCATCGAATTTTGCTGGAGGATAGGTACCTACTTATTTCTGTTTTTGGTAGGTATAGTCGACGACACATGATATATCTAAATATACTATACTTGTCGACCTTGACCGTCTTTATGCCGTATAAAGTTAATTATCAATAATTTACTGTAATAAAACTATAACTCAATAACTAAACCACAGATCAACAAGGTGACAATGCAAAAGAGCGCAATATTTTGTGCTTGAATATCTGCGGCTTATCAGCAAAGACGTCCACATCAAGCCTTACTTAAGTTATTATACTGTCTTTGTAACCTGTTCATCGTCGCGTGGTGACCTAGATTGCTCTTGCTGCCCTTTACTGTGAAAGGGGATATACCATCCGGCACGCGCTAATTTATATGGGGCATTAAAATTGAGTGAATTCAAAAGAAACGGACAGTCCACACTTCCATTTATCAATTTATGTAATGCCATAAGATCCAGCAATAGCCTTCGCTCCCGCAAACTTCATTTTAAAATGAGCAAGCTGCTTATCATACGAGGGCAATTCCCTCGCTTTATTAGTTTGGTAAGAAAGGTGCCACAAGAATCGCCTCTCTGTATACTCTCCAAACGTTTAATGTAAACGTCATAATGAGGAGACCAGACCTGGACCTGACTGCAATACTCAAGGTGGGGACGGACTAAAGATGTACCGTCAAACGGGGTGAATAGGCACAGAATTGAACTTTGGGTAAATTTATCACTAATCATGACTGAAAATATTATATTGATTTTGGTATCAAAACTTGAGTCGCATCCTGAAGATTCCTATGGACTTTACGCTAAATCATGTAAAGCACCCAGTTTTACATATTTATTCAAATTATAGGTCATCCCTATTTAAACACGAAATGGGGGTTTTAGGGACGGTGATTGGCATTATAGGGAAAAACCGTCAGGGCTGTCACAATGGGCGATTTTCCGAGATCAAAAAAAAAAAAGAAATTGGTTCGTAAATGACTTCATAGATGGCGCTTAGCATAGATTAGTATGGCGCTTAGTAAAAGGCGGGTTCATGAAGAGCACGTGTATGGCTGCGTAATATTTATTCTATTCCAAAATAGAAATAGGTTCTGGATGTCCTGAATATAAATAGGTAAGTAAATACTATTTTTTTATTCTTTTGGTAGAAAAGTAAAAGTGTAGAATTTATTACAGCCCATAAGTAAGCCCAGCTTTCATAAAACGACATCTATCGAGTGTTTTTGAACTAATTTTTACTTTTAATTTGGGCTGTCAGAAAATCGCCCATTATATTAAATAGGTACTTACCCATCTTAACAAAATTTTGACAGGTACAGGTAGGTACTTAGTTATGGTACCTATTCAGTATTAGGAGTTAATTATGGTAAGTAGATATGTAGTGTAGGTAAGGTAAGTATATTTTGGATACAAACTAGTATTTTATGAACATATACTTTATATATTAACATACATATTTTAATACAATGGAAATTACTTAGTCTATCATATACCTACCTTATTACATTTTTCATATAGTCATTTAAATTACTTAAACTTTTGAGCGCCAAAGTCGTCTATATATGATCAGAGGGCCTAGTCAATTGGCAAACAAATTAAACGCTACGAAATCATCGCTACGATAAACAGAATGTATGGGATTGACCTAAGCAAAAGTTACCTACGACGTAAAATTTACGCTAAAATAGACCTAATTGACAGTTTGACAAGCCAAGAATCGCTAATCTAGCGATCACTCAAACATTGAAGATAAAAATTCACACAAAATGGCGATTGTTTGATCAGCTGATGACGGAAGAGTTGTGTTGTGTTGAAAGTTTTGTTTAAAATGCTCTTTTTAGGGCTATTGTGGACTGCAATAATCAAAGAATGGTGCTCAGGCGCTAAGGAAGAAATGTTTCCCTACGTTGCTTGGAGCAAATTAACGAAATCCCGAGTTTGTTGTACTTGTGAATAGTTCTCGGAGTTCTCGTTTACGAACTTTCAAATATCTAACTATGGTCTGCCGGGAATTGCTGGCTGCCTGATATAGTTGTTGCGATGTGAGTGACCAAATAAATGTGTGTCATGCCATGCAACATTTTCCGCAACGAAGAGCAAGTCACTGCATAACAATTTGTGGAGGCTCTCAAACCATACAAACATTTTGGCCAAAAAAATCCACCTAAGTACCTTTAATCATGACAAGAAAGGTCAAGAATAAGACAACAGTAAGGGACTTTCTGTATAAATATTTAATGTAACCTATCAATAATGTCCATTTATCAATTTATAACTTAGATTGCCTATTTGTTTTACAGGTGCCAATGAAGATTTAATTTGCCAGGTAGCTTAGAGTCTTAGAATAATAACGCTATAGAAAGATAGTCTTCATACAAGCGCTCTGTCAAAAATGAAGCACTAAACCTAATTCACACACGCGTGACGTGCGCGCATGGCCGTGATCTGCTGTCTCTTTCCAATTCTATGAATATGAAAGAGACAGCACTGCGGCACCCGCTGCTACCGAGGCTTTAACTTAGAGAATCACACTGCAGTACGTTTATATTTTGACCTAATTAACTACAAGATACTATGAAATACTGAAAGCTTACCTGTGAAAAGTGATGTTATTACACTTCTTTTGTTTTTCAGATGTGTTGTGACACACTTTAACTGCACAAACCGTCATTTTTTTTTGTTTTCGCGAGACACGTTCGGCGCGCTGTGACATTGAACACTACGGAGCGGTCCGGCGTTTGGTGCCATTTCTGGCTCCAATTAATGTGCACCAAAATAGGCGCGCGAACTTGGTTTCTATAGCGTTATTATTCTAAGCTTAGAGTATTAAACCAACGCTCTAAGTGTAGTAAGGTGTACCTATTGACTGTACCCTATAAATCTTATACAGGCTTTATTTTTTCGCTCGTGTTAATTTTATATATTTTTTTTTTTTAATTTTTGTCTTTGCAATCGGCTCATTTTTGTGCGTGCTCACCACATGAGCTTAGTGTGTTTCATTTAGCTTCATCTGTTTTTTTTATATCGCTTACGGCTATTTGCGTGCGTCGCCTTCGCTTCTACACACGTTTGCCCACTTGTGGGACACAGACAGAGTGTCCCAATTTTATTTTTTTAATTAAGTTTTTATTATTTGTTTATTTTTAATTTTTTTTGCGACCGACTCATTCTTTGCGCTAGTTTCCGCTACAGGTCTGCCCGACTGTGAGCGCCTTGCCCAATAGTGGGCTACGGATGACGTGATTTTTTTGTTGTTTTGTTTGTTTTTTGTTTTGCGGTCGGCTAATGTTACGCACGCGCGTTCAATAGAGACACAGACATACACATACACACACACGCGTTTGCCCACCCGTAGGCCATATACAAGGCGTCCCAACTTAGTTTTGCTCTCTTTATTGTTGCGTTAATTTTAGCCCATTTGCCCATACCTTAGTAAACAAATACATCCAGCCCAACTATAGAATATATACAGGGTGTTGTTCTTTTTACTGCCTTTAAATTTGTTAATTTTTTTTTATTTTTTTTATTTTTTCTAGTCTCCTTTTATTCATCGCGATGCCGACCAAGTCACAAGCCGCGATTTTTAGGGAGGCCGCCAAAGCAATACACCAACTCCTAGAGGTGGGGTCACGGATCATTGCTGGCGACACCAAACATTCCATAACGGAATTTAACGTGCGTTTCGCACAGGTACAGGGTATTAAGGAGAAGCTGGATTCAGTATATTACAGCATTCTTGACGAGGAGAACTTAGACGAGGGGGTTGAGAGGACATACACTGAGAACCACACAAAAGCCTCCGGGGCATACCTGGGGATACTTGTGGCTAGGGAGGAAATCTTACCCTCTTCCACGTCGTCCCCAACCCATAACGCTCAGCCCAGTCTCGGCGTCAATACGCCTACAGCCGTCCTCCCCAAGATAGCGCTGCCCAGGTTCAGCTCAAAGGTGGAGGACTGGCCTTCCTTTATTGCACTGTTCAGGAGTTTGACTGACGACATGGCGACCTTGTCGGAAGCAGTCAAGCTCCACTATCTCTTCTCAAGTCTCAGCGGTGAGGCATTAAGTATGGTGTCCCACCTAAAGGTCACCAATGAAAATTTTGCCGTGGCCATGGACATCCTTACCAAGCGGTACGAGAACCGCCGGGTTCTCATCGATAGTTTCGTCGACATAATCCTGGGGCTGCCGAGCATCCACACGCGCTCTAACATACGCACACTTTTCCTCACTCCGCTGGTGTCCGCCCAGTGTGCCCTTAGTAATTTGGATCTGCCCATAGGAGACGACTACGTGTTTGTGTCGATAGTGGTGCGAAAGCTTAAGGGTGAGCTCCGCACGTTATTTGAACGCAGACACGGGTCTAGCAGCACCCTGCCCACGTTGAGTGACCTCATCTCCTACCTCGAGGAGCACGCGCGCTGTGTGGAGACAGAGTTCTCCAACATAGCCCAGCCGCAGCCCATTCACACCCTGCCCGGCCCTTCTCGTAGCCGCGCGCCTCCACAGTTGCCCCATCGCACTTATGCTCAGATGGCTCAGCAACAGCCCGACCATTACCGTGGCCGCTCCTCAGCTCCATCGCCTCACCGCGCCTATGATCAGCCTACTCACCAACCATCACGCCCAGCGCAGCAAATGCGTCACCGCCCATCCACCTCCCCGGCTCGCAGTCAGCCCTTCCCCGTCTACTCGGCCTTCCAGCAAAGCTGCTCCTCATCATCGTCCTCGTCCTCTTCCTCTCGCTCGACGTCCTTCTGTCCCTATTGTGCCACTAGGGGACATACGCTCATGACGTGCAGATGGTACAATGCCCAGCCAACACAGGGCCGTTGGGACTTTGTACAGGCATGCGAGCGCTGCCAGCGTTATTGTCTCGGCCGTCACTACGAGAGCGAGTGCAGGTCAAGGGGGGCATGCAAGAACTGTGGGAGCACGAACCACCACACGTCCCTCCATCGACCAGACGGCCCAACGCACTCAGCTCATTCGTCGTCTGTACATGTACCCCTACCACAGCTGACAGAGCACTCGAGGGAGCGTCCCAGACACAGCAGGCGGCACGAACCCGCACAGGCTAAACAGGTGCGACCCAGCTCTGCTCACAGAGCCAGGCCGCCCAGGTCCGGTTCGCCAGGTAGGCCCCGCGAACACCGCCAGCAATTATGACTCCCAACTATCACTGAGCACCCTGGAAGCACTGACATCCAGAGGATGTTCAGAAATGTGCTGGTTGCCCCAGACCAGAGACGGTATCAGCTGATACTATGGCGGTCCTCACCAGATCACCCTCTGCTCACCTACGCCCTCAATACAGTCACCTACGGCTTAAGATCAAGCCCATACCATGCAATCCGCACTCTACTTCAGCTGGCTGATGATGAAGGCCATCGCTACCCTGGACCCGCTCAGGTTCTTCGCAAGTCTATCTTCGTTGATGACATCTTGTGTGGTCATGACACAGTTGAATCCGCCCAAGCACTTCAGGACGAGTTGATAAGTCTGCTAGATCTAGGCGGCTTTCAGCTCAGTAAGTGGACATCTAACTCGCCTAAGCTGCTCGAGAGATTTCCCGACAACCAATGCGACATGCCCAAGGACTTCGACATGAACCCAGAGTCCACGTCCATTAAGGTCTTGGGTATACAGTGGAGCCCTCAGTCAGACGAGTTCACCTACCGCATCTCTCTGCCCCCCATCACACATGTCACAAAGCGGTCTATTTTAAGCACCGTAGCCTCACTTTATGACCCAAACGGCTGGGTTTCTCCCGTTATCTTCCGCGCAAAGCTGCTGCTTCAGCAATTATGGCTACTGAAGCTGGAATGGGATGAGCCCACTCCCTCTGAAGTACAAACGGAGTGGCACCACATCTCAGAGGATCTGCCGCTGTTGTCTAGCATTCGCTTCCCTCGGCACATTTGTGCAAACAAAGGCTCAGCTGCATACTCGCTTCACGGGTTTGCAGATGCCTCTGAAGCCGGGTTTGCCGCCGTTGTTTACCTCCATGAGCTCGATGCCTCCGGAGATGCTTTGGTACACTTGATTGTCGCCAAGTCGCGAGTCGCACCAATCAAGAATCGCCTCACAATCCCCAAGTTAGAGTTGTCGGCCGCCACTCTACTCTCCCAGCTCATGATCCGTGTGTCAGTTCAGTTATCGGCCCATATCAGTATACAACAACACATATGTTGGTCAGACAGTACGATAGTCCTGGCCTGGCTCAATACACCGCCTCACCGTCTTCAACCCTTTGAAGCCAACAGGGTAGTCAAAATCAGCTCAGGCTCACCAGAATGTACCTGGCGACACGTACCTTCCGAGCTCAACCCGGCAGATTGCGCAAGCAGAGGGATGTCTGCGCAATCCCTGTCAGCCCACGACCTATGGTGGTCTCCCACGTGGCTTGGACAGCCTTGTGAGTCTTGGCCTGCGATGCCCTTAGCTCTGGGCCATCACGCCCTGCCCGGCCTTAAGCCCAAACACGTCCCGTCACTGGTCACAGTGCCCGGTCTTGACTTTGACCTGCTCACTCGGTTCAGTTCACTAGACAAGCTCGTCGGAGTGACTGCTTGTCTAAAACGCTTTCTGCACAACTGCAGACACCACCCAGATTCGCGACGCTCAGGCCCCTTGTACGTCAGTGAACGAAGAGATGCCCTACTTTACTGGGTGCGCAGTGTTCAGCACAATGAGTTTGCAGAGGACATCCACCGCCTTCAAACTGGCAAAATCTGCTCCGTCAGACTCCAGCGGCTGTCACCTCTCATTAAAGATGAGCTCCTTAGAGTTGGTGGACGACTGTCCCATGCGTCTATCCGATATGACGCGCAGCATCCGCTCATACTTCCCAGCTCTAGCCCACTTGTAGACCTTATCATTGACCACTACCACAAAATACACTGCCACCCTGGCGCTGACACTTTACACGCTATCCTACGCCAACAATTTTGGATATTGTCCGCGCGCCGTATTATTAGACACCGAGTTTTTAAATGCATTAGATGCTTTCGATGCCGGGCCCAGCCGCAAGCGCCCTTCATGGCCGACCTGCCAGCCGATAGAGTTACGCCTCAGCCAGTATTTAGTCAAGTCACGACCGATTTTGCCGGACCATTCCTCGTTAAATCTAGTACCCTACGTAATGTTAAACTCTTAAAAGCGTACTTTTGTATATTCGTGTGCCTCTCGACTAAGGCGGTTCATTTGGAACCGGTCTCGGACCTCAGCACGGAAGCGTTCCTCGCGGCATTACAGCGTTTTATAGCACGCCGCGGTGCCCCGGTTCTCATCCGCTCGGACTGCGGTACAAATTATGTAGGCGCTAAAAATCAGCTCATCGAAGTACAAAACTTTCTTGCCTTGAACAATGACACGATTGCGCACAAGCTCGCTGGTCAGCACATTACTTGGTTGTTGAACGTCCCTAAGGGACCATGGTTCGGTGCGTTACATGAGATCAACGTAAAATCAACAAAGCAACTTTTATATCGCGTAATTGGCGAACAACACCTCACATTCGAGGGGTTCTTAAATAAAGGCTTATTAACATTTTAGCTGCAGCTGTTGCGGTAAAATATTTAAAAAACCACTTTAAAGTTTTGTCAAAATCGGCTATAATCACGAAAAATTACACGTTTTTAGATAATACAATACCATATTAACAGAACCGAAGTGTGGGGACAGGGGGGGGGAGGGCTCAGCTCCCCTGCGAGGGGGGCTAAGCCCCCCCATGAAAAAAGTCTAAAGAGTTAATTAGGTTAGGTTAGGTTAGTAAGATGTTGACTAAAAACGCGCGAGCCGAGCGAGCGAAGCGAGCGTGCCGCGGGAGCGGCCGGCAAAGCGCCTGAAATGAGGTTTTTATAACTTTCCATATTTTTAAAAAAGTTACATAACTTCAAAATTACTTGTCTGCGGCAGGAGGGGTAGGTGGGGGGTACTCCTCACTCGTCCCCTCCCTTTCCCCCACCGATTAAGGAGACTCGATTCAAAAGTTTTACCATGATACATAACCTCAAAATACAAAAATTAACATAACTTAAAAACTACTTGTTTGCGGCAGGGGGGGGGGGGGGGGGGGGTAAGTAGGGGTACTCCTCCCAACCCGACTCGATTCAAAAGTTTTACCAATTTTAATAACTCAGTCCATAGGACTGAACAATTTTGGTTTTGTTTTTTTTTTATGCATATATGTTTCTATTGTTCAAGGTGTGTCTGAAAGTACTGTGCGGAGAATAACTAAACAAGGCTCCGAAAATGGAGAAAAATTTTCGACTCCCGCTAAACACAGAAAGGGTCGACTTGCAAAGGAACTCGATGACTTCGATATGTGTGCAATCCGTCAGAAAATGATTTTTTTTACACTGAAAAAAAGAAGTACCAACAATATGCAAATTAATAGCTCAATTAAGGCAACTTATTGGCTATGATGGAAGCCGCGAGCATTTGCGAAACTTGAAGAGTATCTGGACTTTAATTAATTAGTTTTGTATCTAAATAAAAATAAGTTATGTACAATGGCAGTTTCATTTTTACATACAAACTACTCAAATTAATTATTTTGACGACCTCCTTAGCCGAGAGTAGAGCACTCCGGACTTGGCGTCGCTATCTCTAAGGTCCAGGTTTCGATTCCCGGTTGGGTTAATGTAGAAAACCAACTTTTCTATATTGTCTCGGATCTGGGTGTTGTGTACCGTCGTTGTTTCTGATTTCTATAACACAAGTGCCTTAGCTACTTCCTTTATATCAGAGCAATGTGTAAGTGATGTTTTCTAATTATATGAACATATTAAATAATAACAAGTATCAAGACCAATTTGCTTGACCTATCAGGGTTGCTATGTTAACGACAACAGCGCCCTCATTTAATTTCTACTCTTTTATGTCGCACTGTACTTACATATTTTTATTCAGGATCTCCAGGACCTATTTATATTTTGGAATGGAATAAATATTACGTAGCCATACACGTGTTCTTCATGGACCCGCCTTTTACTAAGCGCCATACTAATCTATGCTAAGCGCCATCTATGAAGTCATTTACGAACCAATTTCTTTTTTTTTTTGATCTCGGAAAATCGCCAATTAGGAACGTGGCAGATTTTTGGCCAGTGTCGGGCAGATGCTTTGGCAGATGATTGCCAATTTTGAGATGGTCACACACTGCTAGTTAGCTAGATAATCTATGAGGACTTCTTGGCGGGAAAGTGAAGCGTCATGTCTGCAGTTTTGTTTTATTTTCTTTAATTTGTGTTTTGTCGAATAATGTGTTATAATGGTGGATTATTTACTGTTACTGTTAAGTGTTTGTGAACGAGCATAAGTGTTAGCAAATAAAACCAAACAGTGCAACATCACTTTTCAAATTCTCTTATGAAGTCCGTGCGAGATCACAGTAAAGTCTCATCTTTACTGGAACCCTTGAGTTTGGGGGGAATAAAAAACGTGTAGGGTCTCAAGGGTAATTTACCCTTGAGACCCTACACGTTTTTTTATTTTTTAGTTTACCCTGGGTAAACCTCGCGTCCGTAGGTTTACCCTTGAGACCCTTCACGTGATCCCTGGGTGGTGCTAAATGAGTGACACCAACTGAGTGGTAGAGCCACGCTGCGTTGCAGCACACATTGGGCCGGCTCGCCCGGCGTAATACCACCCTCTCACTAATATTCGGCGACCCGCCGAATATCTTTTATAAAAAAATAAAAAAAAGGTTCATATTATCATCACTCAATATTAGTCATTATCATAAATCAATGAACTCTAATGTTACGACTGAAGGACTAGTATCCATGGTAAATAAAAGTTAAAAAAAAATGATAGTCTATGATTTGTGATTTGTGTATGTCAATTTGTCAAAGTTTTGTGTTGTGTTGGTTGGTTGATCGCTTTCCGAAAGTTAACTTTTCGATTACCTACTTTCTTTTGTTTAGTTTTCTGAACATCATATTACAAATTTGAAATTAGGTATTTATTTCTGTGTTAATTGGAATGGGAAAATCGACGCTGGTTGATGGCGATAATAACCCAACTGCTTCGCCCGAGCCTGACCCTACAAAGTTGCTCGAAGCTGCTTTGTTGCAGATGGATGGAATTATAGCCGGTAAGTGCAATAATTAAATAAAACACAATAAATCGGATTATTATACTATATAACCATGACATTAATTTATCCAGATTTCATACTGTTTGATCAACTTATACATGGCTCAGTGACTATTTAAAAATATAAACCTCAAAAAAGTCAAGCGTCGAGTGCCGACTATCGCACGTCTCGCACGCGACGCTCAAGGATATTTTTTTTCATGCCGACTATCGGCACGCGACGCTTCAGAGGAAAAGTTGGCAAAAGAGCGGTCACTTCACTATACAAACTAACAGTGGCGAAGCGTGAAATATTAAAGAGGTAAGCCATAACAAAAAAAAAATGGTTACCTACTCCGAGCGCGGGCACGCAGACTTGAGTCCTTAACGAAAATCTGTGATTGGCATCCTGGCTTCAGTCTTATATAGGCAGATGTATCTTCAGTCCTCTTTTACTATACGTGTAAGCACTGAGATATTGAAACAGTGTCTTGCAAGCATAATAGAAGTGGCTTTGATAAAAGCCGTTTGTGGTAAAATGATAATATGATGTAAATTAAACAAAACTTAATAGACTAAGGACTAATAATACTACTTATACTCTAAAGCTATTAACACAATGATGTATGCCGACATCTTACAATTCTACTGATTACTTTGCAAATCTACTTATTCTAAATACGTAATTTCAACTTATTACAATATCTACTTACCGCAAATACCTAATAACAACGTACGTCTTCGTAACTACCTTCATCACTACACACAACACACAAAACAAAGTCTAACTACAATACTATTCATTCTAATAGGTGAAACTAACTAATAAATTCAAATACTAATAAAACACAGTCATGCATTCAATGATGAATTGCAGTTACGTCAAATTATCTGTCAACAGAACACAAACCGAAAACGATATTCCTCCATCCTCCGCTCACGCGCAGGCAAATTGTATAACTTTCTCTATCAAGTAACTCGGATAAAGACGGCTTACCGGCTGCTAATACGCGGGTGGGTTTATTGACCTTTATGTGACGTCATGACGTAAATTTTGTTCAGAAGTTTAACTGCCAAAAGCCGATCGCGCCTGCGGCTTATTTTATAGCAATATGTTGTTGAAAAGCAAATTTTGTTGATTTAATGTCCATAGTGTAGGTGTTTTGTAATGTTTCTTTTATATATTTACTTTTATAATTACTGATTGTGCCATCTCTCAATTCAAGTAGAGAGTGGTTGTGTTCTAAACTTCTGAAGGGAAGCCGGTGGGAATCGAGTTGTATGGAACCTTCGTCACTGCAAACTAATGTTAACCTACAAATTAATTATTTTCAATAATTTATTGTGAGAGTCCTATTTAATTCCGAGCGATAAAAATTCGTGTACTTGATCCTAATTACGAGTTCTTTACGCAAAAAAAAAATCACCTCAAAATTCGATGGCTCCCTTTGGAATACTGAGCCCTTTAATTGACTTTACACAAGGAAAACATAATTTTATAACAATAACTTTTCATACTGCACTGACTCACAAATGTCCATTAGGTATTTCACTGTAATTTCCTAATTAAACAAGTTTAAAAGTTTCTGCAAACACTACACATAGAAATGAAACATTTCATTTTGATATACAACATGTCCCAAAATTCAAGGATAAGCTGAATAATTGAATAACATATTATTTTATACTGAGTGACTAATTTGACTTAGGGAAGGCAAACAATGCATCAGACTCCCTGTTACCATCGACCCAGAAAAGCATTATAAAATACTGAATTAAAAAATATATAAAACAATGGCGAGTAGATTTAGAATAGTGCTTTATTTTCAATAATAATCTAATAATCATAATTCTAAAAGTAGTATATATCATCGAAACTCAGACCCCAATAGTCACTGAGCCATGTATAAGTTGATCAAACAGTATGAAATCTGGATAAATTAATGTCATGGTTATATAGTATAATAATCCGATTTATTGTGTTTTATTTAATTATTGCACTTACCGGCTATAATTCCATCCATCTGCAACAAAGCAGCTTCGAGCAACTTTGTAGGGTCAGGCTCGGGCGAAGCAGTTGGGTTATTATCGCCATCAACCAGCGTCGATTTTCCCATTCCAATTAACACAGAAATAAATACCTAATTTCAAATTTGTAATATGATGTTCAGAAAACTAAACAAAAGAAAGTAGGTAATCGAAAAGTTAACTTTCGGAAAGCGATCAACCAACCAACACAACACAAAACTTTGACAAATTGACATACACAAATCACAAATCATAGACTATCATTTTTTTTTAACTTTTATTTACCATGGATACTAGTCCTTCAGTCGTAACATTAGAGTTCATTGATTTATGATAATGACTAATATTGAGTGATGATAATATGAACCTTTTTTTTATTTTTTTATAAAAGATATTCGGCCCTTCACGTGATCCCTGGGTGGTGCTAAATGAGTGACACCAACTGAGTGGTAGAGCCACGCTGCGTTGCAGCACACATTGGGCCGGCTCGCCCGGCGTAATACCACCCTCTCACTAATATTCGGCGACCCGCCGAATATCTTTTATAAAAAAATAAAAAAAAGGTTCATATTATCATCACTCAATATTAGTCATTATCATAAATCAATGAACTCTAATGTTACGACTGAAGGACTAGTATCCATGGTAAATAAAAGTTAAAAAAAAATGATAGTCTATGATTTGTGATTTGTGTATGTCAATTTGTCAAAGTTTTGTGTTGTGTTGGTTGGTTGATCGCTTTCCGAAAGTTAACTTTTCGATTACCTACTTTCTTTTGTTTAGTTTTCTGAACATCATATTACAAATTTGAAATTAGGTATTTATTTCTGTGTTAATTGGAATGGGAAAATCGACGCTGGTTGATGGCGATAATAACCCAACTGCTTCGCCCGAGCCTGACCCTACAAAGTTGCTCGAAGCTGCTTTGTTGCAGATGGATGGAATTATAGCCGGTAAGTGCAATAATTAAATAAAACACAATAAATCGGATTATTATACTATATAACCATGACATTAATTTATCCAGATTTCATACTGTTTGATCAACTTATACATGGCTCAGTGACTATTGGGGTCTGAGTTTCGATGATATATACTACTTTTAGAATTATGATTATTAGATTATTATTGAAAATAAAGCACTATTCTAAATCTACTCGCCATTGTTTTATATATTTTTTAATTCAGTATTTTATAATGCTTTTCTGGGTCGATGGTAACAGGGAGTCTGATGCATTGTTTGCCTTCCCTAAGTCAAATTAGTCACTCAGTATAAAATAATATGTTATTCAATTATTCAGCTTATCCTTGAATTTTGGGACATGTTGTATATCAAAATGAAATGTTTCATTTCTATGTGTAGTGTTTGCAGAAACTTTTAAACTTGTTTAATTAGGAAATTACAGTGAAATACCTAATGGACATTTGTGAGTCAGTGCAGTATGAAAAGTTATTGTTATAAAATTATGTTTTCCTTGTGTAAAGTCAATTAAAGGGCTCAGTATTCCAAAGGGAGCCATCGAATTTTGAGGTGATTTTTTTTTTGCGTAAAGAACTCGTAATTAGGATCAAGTACACGAATTTTTATCGCTCGGAATTAAATAGGACTCTCACAATAAATTATTGAAAATAATTAATTTGTAGGTTAACATTAGTTTGCAGTGACGAAGGTTCCATACAACTCGATTCCCACCGGCTTCCCTTCAGAAGTTTAGAACACAACCACTCTCTACTTGAATTGAGAGATGGCACAATCAGTAATTATAAAAGTAAATATATAAAAGAAACATTACAAAACACCTACACTATGGACATTAAATCAACAAAATTTGCTTTTCAACAACATATTGCTATAAAATAAGCCGCAGGCGCGATCGGCTTTTGGCAGTTAAACTTCTGAACAAAATTTACGTCATGACGTCACATAAAGGTCAATAAACCCACCCGCGTATTAGCAGCCGGTAAGCCGTCTTTATCCGAGTTACTTGATAGAGAAAGTTATACAATTTGCCTGCGCGTGAGCGGAGGATGGAGGAATATCGTTTTCGGTTTGTGTTCTGTTGACAGATAATTTGACGTAACTGCAATTCATCATTGAATGCATGACTGTGTTTTATTAGTATTTGAATTTATTAGTTAGTTTCACCTATTAGAATGAATAGTATTGTAGTTAGACTTTGTTTTGTGTGTTGTGTGTAGTGATGAAGGTAGTTACGAAGACGTACGTTGTTATTAGGTATTTGCGGTAAGTAGATATTGTAATAAGTTGAAATTACGTATTTAGAATAAGTAGATTTGCAAAGTAATCAGTAGAATTGTAAGATGTCGGCATACATCATTGTGTTAATAGCTTTAGAGTATAAGTAGTATTATTAGTCCTTAGTCTATTAAGTTTTGTTTAATTTACATCATATTATCATTTTACCACAAACGGCTTTTATCAAAGCCACTTCTATTATGCTTGCAAGACACTGTTTCAATATCTCAGTGCTTACACGTATAGTAAAAGAGGACTGAAGATACATCTGCCTATATAAGACTGAAGCCAGGATGCCAATCACAGATTTTCGTTAAGGACTCAAGTCTGCGTGCCCGCGCTCGGAGTAGGTAACCATTTTTTTTTTGTTATGGCTTACCTCTTTAATATTTCACGCTTCGCCACTGTTAGTTTGTATAGTGAAGTGACCGCTCTTTTGCCAACTTTTCCTCTGAAGCGTCGCGTGCCGATAGTCGGCATGAAAAAAAATATCCTTGAGCGTCGCGTGCGAGACGTGCGATAGTCGGCACTCGACGCTTGACTTTTTTGAGGTTTATATTTTTAAAAACGAATTAAAAACGATGGGTCTTTCCTCTTCTAATGAACGGGATTTTGTTTATGAAGAAAGTTGCTAGCTATATTTCGACAGTTTTGTTAGCAGTCAAGAGACAAAATATTTTTTATGTTGGAAGGAAGTTTTCTCGTGGCCATTTGTTAGTTTTACAGTAGCATTCAGAGTGTATATTTAATAAAAATAACCATGACTTTGAGGAGAAATAAACTAAAAACGTGAGTCCAATGTATATTGAACTAATTTAACTAAAAGTTTGCTGTGCATTTACTATGTTTCATAAAATAATATAACTTCAAAAAGTTCACTTAAAAAAACATAAATTTGTGTTTGATTTAAGATTACATTCGTATATTTATCTTTTTTGGCACGTTAGCTACATGAATATTTAGAAAATGTAATCTAGTTTCTGAAAATATATAATTTAACGAAGTTTCTAGTAACAGTTATAGCATTTATCTTTGAAAAACCAAACAAAGTCGCGCGGCCCGCAAAAAAAAAAGGTGTTGCGAATCGCCGCGACGCTCAACGGGGGGTGCGTGCGAATCATAGATAATACTATATAGACGGGGATAGATGGGCCACTGAGGTTTTCCTTTTGCAAAATGTGTGTACCTAAGCACAGAGATGGCGCTGCATACCTACGCCTAGCCACGCTAGATGGCGCTAGTATTGGTTTTATTTAAATTATTTTATTCGTAATGATTTATATTTGTTTTATTTATTTATTTGTTTGGAATAAATACATTTTTCGTAGTTTATTCCAAAGAAAAAAATAAATAACACAAATATAAATCATTACGAATTTCTACATTCAGAGGTTTCAGTCGAACTTCATGCCAACATAATCTTGACTTAAATTAGAAACAGGCATCCAAGATAAAATAAGCAGCAAATTAAAATAAAATGAGATGTATCTCATTGTCTGTAGACAAGATGGAAATCAATAAATGATTTTTGTCTTGTCACGAGATGTTAGTCGTTAAAATGACAAATGAATAATACTTTATATTTTAGCGTTTTATTAACGCTGAAATATACTTAAGTAAAATTTTTAACACTGAAAAAAGACGACAACCTCAGGCGGGCAGTGTTTAAAATTTTACTTAAGTATATTTCAGCGTTAATAAAACGCTAAAATATAAAATATTATTCTATAAACGCAGCTTCATCTTAACCGAATGTTTAAATATTTGTAAAAATATTTCTTTCGGATCTCAGAGGTGAAAGAAAACTTCTAAGATTTGATGAAGCAATGTTGACTAAAAACATAAGCATCAAGCACTGACAAATTTCGACGGTTGAAAGCCAGAACCTCGGTAGCCAAGTGGTTAAGGCAGCCGCCCGGAATGCGGAAGGTGCGTGGTTCGATTCCCACCTGAGGTTGTCGTCTTTTTTCAGTGTTTAAAATTTTACTTAAATGACAAATGAAAGTCAATAATATGGTTTACATTTTTATTTTCGCTTTTTGTGTGTATTATAATAGTTTAGAGCTTGTATTTTTGTCATATTATTATTACATACATTTGTTTTGCCTTTAAGTATTCTATTGACATTAGTGCACCAGCTATTTATGACTATATTTGATATTGTATCCATTAGGAAATTTTGTACATCACTTTTATGAGTCTGACAGGAGAACTGTGATAGATTACAAAATATTTTTATTAATTCTTTTATTTTACCCTTTAAACATATTTTATGTGGTTCCTCATTTAACTGTGTTTGAATTATTATGCAAACATCGTCTACAAACTCGCACAATGCCTCCGATGGATAATGAAGTGATCTTCTAGTGTAATCTCTTTCTAAAATGTAATCTTTATTATTCGGAGGCATTGTGCTCACTAAATGCATTCGGCAACAATGGCATTTTTTACAAATTTTTTGTATTGTTTTTTTTATTACATATCCGGCTACATATCTTTTCGCCTCTTTACTAATAGTGTTATTTGAGTAGTCTATTTCTGTTTGCGTGAAGCAGTGAATTACAGAATCCACATTAATAGTGTCTGTGGGTTGTTCTCCTGATACCTTGTTCTGAAAATTTAACAGGCTTTTGAGGGGTTTTAATGCCTTATTGTCATCTTGCTCGCAGTTTGCCCCAACTGAGTGGGGCGAGGTTAAATTGTTTATTAGTAAGGTTTTAAATGCTCCAATAAACTGCGAGCAAGATGGGGACGTGTTTCTGACACCATTACTCCTTATGTTGCAGAAAAAATTTTCTAATGGATCCTGGTTAATATTTCTTGTCAATAGACTACTTATATTATGAGTTTCGCGTAAATAATTAAACATTTCTTTATAGACATTAATATTAGATACCCAATTTTTAAGTGATGGTACCTGTTCAAATTTTGTAGAAATGGTCCCGTCTCTTAACTTTTTCTCCACCTTGAATTTCATTGATCTTAAAATTGGTAATGTATCATTCCATAATTTAAAATGCGGCGAGTTTATTTTTAGTGCACACTTATAGATTTTTTCCGAGCTTTGATAGCTATGACCATTAAAAGAGTCAAACAATTTATCAACTAAAAGTAATAGATCAGCAGTGTGCAGACACTCTTTAGGAAGAATATCGTGATCTGAAAAGATAATTATTATTATTTACAAGATGCAACAAGAAAAGGAAAAAATTATTAATTATTGTACAATCACCATTATCCAATGTGGATTACATTGAGTTCGTGTGGTGAGTTCGTATTGTCTATTCATTATTAATTATTGTACAATCACCATTATCCAATGTGGATTACATTGAGTTCGTGTGGTGAGTTCGTATTGTCTATTCTCCCTATTTTGTAAAATGGTTTGAAGTTTAGTAATAAAGTGAATTCTTTTTCTTTAACAAAATATAAACATAGATAATTTACTGCATAATAGGTGCATGTGTTCTTACAAAGTCATTTTGTGATATGATAACATATACTGGTCATTGTATATTGACCTGAAAAGAACACTAACAATCAGATAACCTTACTTGTAGTCTATTAGTATCATAAAACTAAAGCGACATTATACTTACTCGCTAAATATCTCATTGTTGCGGACACCCTCTGACTGAATACCTGGGCTGCGTTCTTCACCTTCATTTTAGGTATTTTTTCTGATAAGACATGACTCTCAGTCAATTTATTCACTAACCTAATATCATCGTCCCCTGGATCAGCATCAAGAAGCATTTGTAAATGGTTCCATTTTGCAAATTTGACTTCCCCATTTTGAATATATCTTAAGTCCTTTGTGAGGAGATTATTTCTTAATCCTTTAAGGAGGTGCGGAGGATCGAATATTGGAAATATTTTCATTCCATTAAATTCAAATGACAGACTTTTGTATTCCTTGCCTTCTCGAAAATATGTTTTTTTTGTGTCATCTATTAAACTATTTATGACACTAACATTGCAAGAAGACTGGTCACATACAGTGGCAATTACTATTAAACCAGTGCTTTGTACAGCTTTCAGTACTTCTTGAACTAGTTTTTTTAATTCTGTCCTCTTTGTCACACTTTGGCAAAATGTGAAACAAATGGGCTGCTTGTACTTTCCTTTTAAGCCCTTGACCATAAAAACAAGTGCATGGTCAGCTATCTTAGTAGTTTTATTATCACCAAAATCCTCGAAACCAATTATTTCATCACAGCTTCTATTAAAATATAAACCAGGACTTAATGCAACTTCATCAAATATAAGAGTGCATATTTTTTTTTCTTCAGGCAATTTCCTTACTGCGTTTTTCAGGTGTTGTATAATATTATCATTGATACCTGACTTAATTTTAATCTTCTGTAACACCTTTTGGATTGTTCGTTTTGAAGGCAATGCGAAGAGTCTTTGCAGTAATTTATAAGACTTTTGGCTTTGCTTGTATATTGTAAGGCACAAAATTTTTTCTTGGTTTGTGTATCTTCTTCCCCTTGGTTTAATAAATGCCTTATTTAATTGCATTCCAGTAAAAATGGCAGCAGGTTCGGGCAGTTTCTCAACAGCTTTTAAAAACGCCTTATTTTGGGATATCTTGGCAGCTTGTCGCACTTTTTGGCCTAGAGTTTTACACCTACTCCTTAATTTTAAAAGTTTGACCTTTAATTGTGCTTGTTGTTTGAAATTATTATTTCTGCCAACATTCATGAAATAAGTGTCTGAAATAAGAAAAATAATTACTTACTTAATCATATTGTATACTAAGATCATCTAAACACTAGATACAGCATCAGTGCGATTCTCTAAGCGCAAACATCGTTAAAGCCTTGGTAGCAGCGGCTGCTACAGCGGCGAGCGTACCATTGGTATTCTTCTAATAATTTTTAACGCTAGCTCCGCACGGCTGTAAGCGGCGTGATAGGGAATCACTTCTTTGACATTTCTTGTATGAAATCGGTATTCTGTAGGCGAAACAGCCTCAACTTTGACCACAGCATCGACGTACAGCCTAAATGAGAAATCATATTTTATTATATATTTTACCTTGAAACTTAAAAATTAATGGGCAACTAAGTAAGTAATTTACAAAAATTTTTAAAGATAAATTATAATTTAAAGCCAAAACTCTTAAATCAAATTAAAGGTTAAGTTTAAAACATCCATTTTTAGTTTATGTCCTCTGTTTGGAGTTGATAGACAGAATGATGTTTTAAAATTGAACGGTAACATGTTTCTTTGTAATAAAAACTATACTAACTACTTGTATAATTTTTATTACAAAGAAACAGCTACAAACTACTAGTCGAGAATTTATGGATTATGCAACCAGGATAATATCATCTCTCTAGCACAGCTTAGCGAACAGCCGTGCGTTTACGCAGCCGAGAGATCGTCGGCGAGCTAATAGAGCTTACAGAATACCAAGTATAACGCCGAGACTGCAGCGAACGATGTGACGGCTGTAACATCTATGATCACAGCCATGAGTGCAGCGTCTATGTGTCGCTTAGAGAATCGCATAGCATTAGCACTCTCAAAGTGACGCCTTGAACTAATGCTCCAACCAAGAGTGAGCATTGGATTGCTCTGTTGTCATTTGACATTGCCGTCTAATTTTAACACTTATTGCAGTGATGATAGGGCTAAGTAACAAAATTTGTTGTGATTATTCGTAAACAAAATTCTAAAGAATAGTTGGAACCACTTTTTCGAACATATTTTATATTGGATTGTGTATCTAGTGTTTAGATGATTGAAGATTGTATACTATATTCCCATGACTGTGATGTTGTCCATATGGGAAGGCTTGTGCCTGTGTATTATAAATTTACAATTTTTTCTTTAATAATATTAACCTTTCTGGACAAAAGCGTGTCTCACAGGAATTGTGATAGGTGGATCCACACATATTGGATCAATTTCTTTTGATGTTGACCCTTAAAAGAAAATAGTATACATTAGTTAGCATCTTACATTTTAAACAACACATTGTATCCAACCATGATTCATAATCACAACTAAAAACTAACTACATATATTAGTTTTCCCCATTCAAATTGGTAACTTCTTCCACAATCTCCACACTAGCTATTAATATACAGACAGTGGACCCAGCTTCAAGTTTTAAGAATCACATTGTACATAAACACTACACACACCTACTTATATAACTTTTTATCTTTACCTTGGCTAGTAGAGGCTTCTTCATTATCACATGTTTTATTATCCACTTTTGAAGGTTGCCAAGTTGATGAAGATGCTGAAACCAAAATTATAACAAATAGGTAATAATTACATGTCAGCTGAGACATGACATTAAGATTAAAAAGTATATATATTATAGGTAGTAAATTATACTACTATTGATATTTTTCAATTTCAATAAAATGTAATTTGAGTGTTATTTAAAATAAAAAAATTCAAATAAAAAATCAATAAAGAAACAACTTACGAATATTCAATGTTGGAACAGCGTTTTTAGTAAGTCGTCCGCTGGCTGTTTGGTAAAAGTCTTCAAAATGGTAATCACAGAAATAAATATGGTTGTGTATGTAATGATCACCCTTTTCTTTATCTATTTCACTCAATACCATTTTCCACTGATCAAACTTTTCCGAGTAAGGGTATTTTGGTGGAGGAAAGTGATGGACTCTTCCTGAAAAACAATATTATAATCTTGTTACTTACACTATTTCCATGTACAGTTTTACATAAGGCCTGTGTTGTTTAGTACTAGGCTACCGAGGCATTGGTTTCCTCATCTTGGTAGGTACCTAAGTTACTAGTTCACATTTTTTTATTAAATCTTAAAGTTTACTCTTCTTACCCTAAGAAATATATTTTTTAAATTATTTCAAGATAAACATTATAGGCAAAACTATTTTGAAAATTATTATTATTATAACTTAATTAATGGCTTTGCATTAAGCATTAAGCCAATTCCAAGTATTTTATATGTTAAGGGATGATTTGTATTAGAGCGATCCGTGCACGGGGCCACTGATTTGAGACGTTGCATACATTTTGTTTGAAACAGTTCATATTACACCGTGCATGATCCGTGGCCCATCCGGGCCCCGTGCACGTCCCGCTCATAAATAATTTACTACCGTACGATAGATCGAAATAAAATGGAGTCTCCCAACATTGTGTTGTTGCTAAAAGAACACGGGAGAAACTCATTTTGAAAATTAAAAACCAAACAAATAGACAAAAGTAGGTACCTACAGGAGCGCAATTAGTAGGCTCAAAATTAGACAATAGGCCCTAAACACATCCATAAGTAAGTAAGTAAGTAAGTAAGCAAAAACTACGTGTGGACGCCGGGCGGCAAGTAAGTAAGTAAGTAAGTAGCGACTTCGCGCAGGATAGGAACCAGTTCTATTTTTTGGACAGGACAGTAGCGCGTAATCCCTCCCGCTACGTCTCACGCTCCCCGCCAACTTAACTTGCCGCCGTGTGGACGGCACAAGTAAGTAAGTTCATAAGTTGACACACAACGAAACGCATTCTGTCTGCCTGCCGCCCGTGCAGTGCTTTTTATTTATTTACTATTTTGTTGTTGTATATGTGTATATATGTAGGTATGTATTTATATTATGATTGTATGTTTGTTCACGCGTTTTTTCCATGCGTGGACAATACACAGCATACATACAAATATTGCAAACTACTAAAAGGTTTAAAAATTGACTACCTACCTACAGTAGTGGCTGCAGCCCCTACTATTACCTATTACCTACCCTGTTTGCAAACAAGGTTGGTACCTAAGTACTATATTTCTGTGGTACTTACCTACTACTCGATTAAAATCACGTGGATTTACAACTATCGTACCTTGAAATGAAACAGTTTTTCACGGATTAACTCGCGTTTAATTTACTATTTACATAGTTTTTTATATTATATATTACAGGGAGACCAGTCTCCCGGTAACCACGGACCCTGTAAAGGGTTAAATTAAACGCGGGTTAATCCGTAAAAAAGTGTTTCATTTCAATTTGTAGTGCTCGCTTAAACCTCAGAAAGCTATCGTACCTATAAGATTTCTGTCAAACTTCTAAAATAGCTGTCTGACCAAGGCTGGCGCCTTGGTTGATTCTAAGCGAGTAGGTACCTAGTCCTTCAGTTCCCGTGGATCTTCTACCGACAATTCTTTGAACAGCTGATAGCTTGCACCATGAACATTCCTTCTGCTAATCCATTTTCGTTCCCAAGTCCGTATAGGATTTTGGTGTTCAATATTTATTTGATTTTAGATTTCTTCTATAACCACATTTAATAATTCTTTCAATATATCACTTAAGAGGAGGTATTTTGAGCGCTTCTCTCTCGCTCTCAGCGAAGAGGCGCGAATAATCACGTTTTATATTTAGAAGAATTGGTAATGTAATAAAAAAAACGATTGGTTATAAGCCCTTAAGTTATCTATGAACTTCATTTTGGTAAATGACTCATAATATCAAATTACTTATTTTAAGAATAAAACCTAGAAAAGAAGATAAAATGACACAAAAATATGTAACTTTGTGAATTTATTCTATCGAGCCTACTTTATCAAATCGTGTTTCCATCGAGTGTATTCCACAGAATAAAGCCTTAACAACATTTCATAATTTTCGCAGATTTTAATTTTATTGTTTACTACTTCATAAATTAATTCTAAGAGCGTGTTATTTTGATTTTTCACTAACACGTAGCCTTAAGTGCTGGCTTCATCGCAATCCATTGTTGGCAGGACGTGTCTCGCGTCCATCGTCGCAAGGTTCTGTACTTACTTACCGGTAAGCAAAATTCACCGTTTGGACGTTGCTGTCTACTTGCCGATTAAGTAAGCAAGGAAGTAGTAAGTTGAACTTACTTACTTACTTACTTACTTACTTATGGATGTGTAAATCGGCCATAAGAGTTTTGTATTAATTAATTCATCACTTAAGTAGGTAAGATAAGTACCTTCTCATATTTTTTATTCTATCAGGTATTTACTAATAAAAATTAAAAGCAGTAGTTACCTTTAATTGGAGTACATCCAAAATAGCACTTAAAGGCAGATTTTCTTGGCATTTTCAAAGATTCGACCTTCGTCAATTCCAAATCGAAAGGCAAAGTCCAGTCCAATTTACACAGCGCAGCGTTGGGTCAATCGTTTAGGTATCTTATCACGGGGTCCAAGGGAAAGCACGGTCAAGAGTTTATAGCAGATATCAAGAAAACAAGCACAGTCCAAGTCGTAGAGAAGCACAAATCAAAACACAACGAAACGAAACCAACAACGACAGAACAGAACAGAAATGTTTAAAATTTTTAACGTAACGTACCCACGTTCTGTCAGCGTCATTTGCGTTTCGTTTTACGTTTAAAGAATATTTTAACCAAAAATTGTTTTATTTTTTTGTAACTAGATTTTGATTTTATTATAAAATCATTGATAAATAAGTATGTACCTACGAATTTAGTTTTTAACTACAATAGATTTGCTATGTTGTATTTTGTAATGTACTGCCATCAACCTAGCTCTATCTATCGACGTCAGTGTAAAACTATGGTCGAAGTTTATGTTCCTAACCACACAGATGGCAGCACTTTCCATACAAATTTTCGTAGCTACTTAAATGTATGGAAGTTTCACCGCCCTGGTGCGAATTCTGGCGCGACGCGCGAGAGTATATATAGTACAATTGTAACAGAACCGAAGCAGGGGGAAGGGGGGGGGGGGCTACGCCCCCCCCGCAAGGGGTGCTCGGGGGGCGTAGCCCCCCCCCCGCAAGGGGTGCTCGGGGGGCGAAGCCCCCCGCCATGAAATAAGTGCAGAGTTAATAATTAGGTTAGGTTAGGTTAGTATGTTGACCAAAGACGCGCGAGCCGAGCGAGCGAAGCGAGCGTGCCGCGGGAGCGGCCGGCGAAGCGCCAGAAACGATGTTTTTGTATGTGCGACGTTTTTATACATACTCTCCCCTTTCCCTACCTAAAGGGGGATTTTTAGATAACAGAAATACTAGCTGCCCTACGTAGGTCACGTTATAGGATAGCAGCAATTTGAAAAATTGAAAATTCAATTAAAAAAAAAGTATGCGTTTCCGAGTTTGGCGCTTTGGGGAGGGGGGAGGGATATACCCCCCCTACCCCTACCCAAAATTTTATTCCAAAAAATATACTGTTGCCGAGTAAGAATCGGCGAAAAAGGTGTCGTCGGTACTTAGATACGGTCTTTTGTTGTGGGGTAACTCGGTTGATGTGGAAAGGGTCTTCAGAATGCAAAAAAGATGCATCCGAGTAATAAATGGAGCTTGGTTTTTGGATGGTTGTGCACCGTTGTTTAGGAAGTGTAATATTCTGCCACTACCCTGCCTATATATTAGAGAAGTGTGCATTTTTGTAAGGACCCATCCAAATTATTTTAAAACCCGCAGTGAAGTCAACACCTGACAGAAAAGAAAAAAAATTGAAAACCTACTTTATCAACCTCCATGCCATAGGGATATATATAAGAGAAATATTTGTAATATGTCTATAGTAGTTTATAACAAATTACCTGAAGAACTGAAAGTGCTCAAAGCAAATGTGTTTAACAAAAAGCTAAGTAATTTTTTAATGCAGAATTGTTTTTATAGCCTTAATGAATACCTAAATTTCAATAAATAATTAATTAATACTATGTAATAATTTTATTAAATTTTAATATAATTATAATAATTATCGTAAAAATATATATAATAAACATTAATGTAATTTCAAATTAACTATGTAATATTTGCACGCCTGCATGCAGGCTGAATACATTGTCTTGAACTTATTTTTAAGAACTTTATTCTATGTATGTATTCTAGCAAATAAACAATTGATTATGATTATGATTATGGCGTGTCGCAACTCTCAGTCACATGGTCGTTAGGGGTGCTCCCGCGGGAGGGTGCAATCTGTTGAGCGGAGGGTGTCGGCGCCAGTCCGCCGCCGCACGCCCGGTCGGACGCGTGTCCCGGCCGATACGCACGCGCGTTGTGCACCCCCCAATAAAATAATTGTACCCTTATCTCATTATAATACGGTAGAGTTTACAAAATCCGATTAACTCCAAAATCTTCATCATCATAATTTTATGAGCGTGAGCGTAACAATACCTTCATTGTTTCGCAATTTTTTGTTTGGTGTAAGCTTAGTTACCAGGAAGCAATTTGTTACTAACAATGTGAATTTATGATATATTAGAATATTATACATTAATTAGAGTAACATGTTAAATTGTACCTTCCTCTGAAATTAATAAGATATATCTACCTGTATAAATGACATTGGTTATTAATTTAAATTTTGCATTTAAAACCTTTGATAAAATAAAAAATCTTATGTATGCACACAAAAACTAAACCTTGTTATGATGATTCGTAATAAATCGTAATAGTCGTAATAAAAAAAATATATAAAAAATATACAAGATAATTTCATACAATTTTATTTAGGTTTATCCCTAGAAAATGTCTTCCAGTCAACTCTAACAATGGTAACTAAGAAAAGTCTGCAGAAATTATCATTGCATTTATTAGTTCATTGTATGTATACATTACATGTAAGGAAGTTTTGAAATATTTTTACATTATTCAAAATTAGCACAAAAATATATTTTTTTCATAAATTATCACATAAGAAAACTGTCGAATAATAATTATTTTGCTTGTACTAACCAGCTTTGAGGAAATTTAAATTATATTTCCTGAATTGCTTTTAAAGATGAACAACAGAATGTAATCACGCCCGGGTTGCGCCGAGATTAAAATTTCAGGCGATGCTAATCGCAGCCTTTTTCAATCTCCAAATATTTACTGAGACTCCTCTTTTGTCATCTTGGGGACACGTAATAAATTCCTTAGTATTGAGATTAAACTTATCTACTTATATCAATATGTTTGTTTTTTGTTTAAGATGACTTTTATTCCTTGTGATGTTTGATATTAAGGTATTCCAAGTCCAAGTCAACAACTCAACACTGATTGTTCCACATTAATTTCTGAACTTTTGTAATTTATAGTTGCTTATAACTTCCTGTTAAAAATAAGTAATTGCAACCATTGTTTTACAACAAAATCATATAAAAATATTACACGATGCGATAAAACCGCAGTCTTAGCAATTTTATTACCTAACTGTGGGTTAGTTAGTTAGTTCGAAAATCTTACATTAAAAACATACAGTCAGTAAATATTAACCCGTTATTAAACCAAACCTGCCGTTTATCGCTGTCGTTGAGGAAGGCATTTGTCAACAGCAGTATTTTAATGGTTGACAAATGCTACGTAAGCGTAACCGGTCAATTTGTCGCGCGAGGAACGGCAAACAGTCCAAACCGAGTCCTGGATATCCGGCCATTGGCTTGCCTGATTTAATATAAGGAGATCTGTGGTCATTTTTGCCTAACCAATTATCCTTTTTAACTATTTAAAATGCTATGGCTGGGCCCTGGTTATATGAGACTCTCCTCTCCTCATATACAACGAAGATTTTGATGGAATGTGAGAGGTCTACCCACTAAAACACATAGGAATATCACTTCTTTGCCACGGGGCTGGCTCAGGACCAAAAACGGCAAGCACCGAGTTTTGCCTACCCCACTCCCTTAAAAATCCTAAGTCTATTTGAATTAACTGTTTCTTAAAATCCTATAGATAAATTCAGTTCATATTCATAGTCACTATGCAATTATTATATTGTTGAGATTCTCAAATACGTGTTAGTACTGTAGTTAGTTTAGTATTGTTTGGTAGATTTTACCTAAGTACTCATTCACTGCTAGCACTCCATTCACAACTCACAGGAAGGATGTTCATCCTTGATTAGAAGTGTGTTAGGTACAGCAAATTGGCTACGCTCTGTTGTCTCTTTAAACAAATGACCAGAGCATTTACCCTGGCATTAGTTAGACATGTCTCGTTTATTTTTCTGTCAGCCAGGACGGGAGCGAGACGAAACGCTCAGTAATTACTATCTGTTCTGTTGTTTGCAAGTTCACCATTATCTGCAGTTATCTTTGTTGAACGTTCAACAGGTATGTACCTTCACGTACCTACTACGTAATATTTGACAACGGTATCTACCGATTACAACTGTATGACCCCTGTTTCTCGCATGCCTTCCCTTGTCTATCTCCAAACACAAATAATCCCGATGAGCCATCTATTACGTTGGAACTCGCTCAATACGAGAAATGTGCGCCCCAAATAAATATCATTAGGGCCTAGCGTAGCGTATTCCATTTACTGGAGGATTATAAAGTTGATGTAGTACGACATGAACATTAATATGTTTTAAATTATGCATTGACTCCCTTATTCTGATCGTTATGACTGGGTAATCTCCGTGTTATCTTTTACAGAATAATAGTATATTGTAGATACTATAGTGTCACCAAATAAATGTGACGTTTACGAGTTAAGTGGTTTTGTGAGGGCAGAAGCCCCTTGTTATGTGAACATCGGTGGTCAGTTCAGATCGGAGGGCGCCAGTATGCCGGGCTGCTGGCACCTGCCCGAGCACGTGACGAGGTGGTGGCTGCTCGACGTGTGCAGCCACCGGTTGTTCGGCGACGGCAACGCTGCCGATTCGCAGATCCCGCAGCGTATGTACTGTAGTTGTTGTTAGCTGCATGCACATAGCCTTGATAGAGTCATCAAATGTTTCATTGATGAGTCATTAATCCTTAATTTTATGATTCGTAAGCATTGTTGATTCATTTTGAACGCTCCTGGAGTCTAGTGATCAGACCACCAGACCACTAGTCTTGGACCCAGAGGTCCCGAGCTTGATTCCCAGCATGGAAACATATTGTAGTTATCTACACAGTTTGATTGGTGGAAGGGTTAGTTCTAAGTCTGCGCCTGACTTGCTACCACCATCGTAAATATCAGATACATAACAAAAAACAATGAATTTAACTACTTTGTAGGGTATTATGTCAAAGTACTGCATTATATTATGTTGTTCATGAGCGCAAAGCACATTATTTGACGGCAAAATATAACTTTTTTTAAAGATATCACTGTGCCTACTGTTTTATAATGAAGGATAAAATGATGAGGACTTTTTTCTTTTGTGCCCGTCGCTAAAGCGTCATTGTTCCTAGGCGGATGCAATTCACTCCAGTCCCCGCGCAATTTGCGCGAGTGGAGTAATTTCGAAGAATTTCGAGTCGTGCCTCCTACTAGGTAATAAATGAAGAGCATATTTTTCGTTATTTATTACAGTTTGTTAAAATCATAAGAAATACTTGAGGACTCATTAATTTGATAGATGACCGTCCCGAAATAGGTAGAATACTAGCCTACTTATATAGTATTAGTGGCTGAAGCGGTTAATAAAAAAGTGAAGGTTGTTTTCTTCGATCACATATATAAGGCGACTGCTAAAAACCGCAAGAAAATTCAAGGGCTGGCCAGGTCAAGTGTTTTAGACATGCCAAAAATGACAAAAAAGAAATCGTGCTTCTTTATTTTTCATTAAATATTGAATTTTAATTTGATAGTCTTTGAATAAGTATCTAATTTATTTTAAAGCAATAAGAAAATAAAATTAAAGAATTAACTATTAAATAACGATTATTTACAACGCGCGGGCAGCGGTCGGCCGTTGACCCACCCGTCTGTTGACCCGTCCGCGTCAGCTGGACGATAAGTACCTACGTTAGTCTGCAATCTTATTTGTCATTTTTGTCATGTCTAAAACACTTGACCTGACCAGCCCTTGAAGTTTCTTGCAGTTTCTAGCAGTCACCTTATATAGTTTATATACCTATTAATATGTGATAGAAGCTTGTTATCAAAAATGCATTGCATAAAAAGCAAAAAGTTTTAGTCCAAACTCGTTTGCGAAACAAACGAATTGGCAATATGTAAGAATAAGTAACAAAAAAATTGGAATGGGTCCCGTAAAAACGAAACACGAGGGATAGCATTATTTATTGTCCTAAGCTATTTTTTGTAGATCTGGAATTGGCACTGAACAGTACCCTACGAAATTACAAAACATGCGTCCAGATTCCAGAACAGTACATCATATTCCGGACTATAAAAGTGTAAATATTGTAAGATAAATAGTTCTTGCTCGATTTTCCTGTATTTCCTAAACGAATTCTAGTATGTAACTTTGCAAACAAGCTACAGAAGATCGAATTTCACAGCACGTCATTCACTTCCGTAAGACAACACTGTAAATTGATATCAACGTCTCGTCTCGTTGTCAATCGCACCTCACACGCCTCTTACAATTCATGATTAGTTAACATTGTTACGTTGATCTGTAAACAACTGAGTGTTTTAAACAAAACAAACTGACAAAAATACTTTTGGGTCTAAGTGCAAAAACCTGGTTTCTGATTTTGGTTAGCGCCATGTATAAAGAAGGGTTCTGTTGATCTATAAACAACTGTTCCAAACAAAACAAACTCAAAATTATTTGTTTGCAAGTGCAAAAAACTGGCATCTGATTGTGGTCAGCGCCTTGTATATGGAAGTGTTCTAACCTTCTAATACCCGGTGTATACTAACAATAACACGATAACTAGGCCGGTCAGGGAATGTGCGTAAGCATCACCGTCGCAGCCGGCCGGCCCGGGCGAACGGGAGCCAGCGCACGCTACAAGCCAGCCAGTTTAACAGCGTTAAACTACTCCGTAAACGCGTGACGCCTTCTTACTGAAGAGATACGACTGCATGAAGCGGCGATCAATGCTTAGTAAGTGTCGACACGGCAGAAGACATACACTTCCACCGTAATATCTATCGAGTTTTCTATATATACTTAAACGCTGCAAAAACTTCGTCACCGTGATTCAGGTTTTCACACCATTTGCCGTTTTAACTCTAATATTATGACATTTTATGAGCATTTAAGGCAAAACTCAGATAAATAGTGTTTATCGTAGTACTTTTCCATAGATTAATTGTTTATGGGGAAATAATTACGGGAAATCTTGTTTAATTTCCGTTGCGGTTTTAATGTCATCATGAGCCCCCGGCTCGACATCTGTCGAAAACTCCCCGTATTTCTTACACGTGCATTCTGCCCTTTGCTTTACACACATTTTTTATGACACAATTACAGGCTACGGAAGATTATCGTCCTTGGTACGATAGACATTAGTGGTGGTTGAGTTGAGCTGCCACATTTGAGTCTAAAGCTGAACAAATGGTCATACTTACTGTAGATATTAAAATGAACAAAACGATTTACAATATTTCCCGACGAATGCCGTGCTAAATGTGTGCTCGTAATACTATTGGCTATTTTTTCTGCTAACTCATTGAGCTATTATTTGTGCTAACTGCTAATTTTACAATCATTAACATTTTGTGCAAAATTTTATTTTGTATTTAATACATTATAATATTAGAACAGCTATTCCCAGTTACGAAGTTGGCCTTATAATTCTATCTATCCAATACAACAAATTATATTTCTTACGTAGTTCTCCAAGCAAGATGTAGAATTGTACATTTGCCTTACATAAAACGATAGGCTCTTAAAAATCTTATCTTTGGATTTCTGTCTTTATTGAAATAAATATCTATTTAGAATCTACAATGCAAAAGCGTTATCAAAGTTAAGATTAGGAATTATTTGAAGGAATTACATATTGAATAAGTTTTTCCCTAGGTAGATCCCTCCGGCCTTTATTTAATGACACGCGTCTCTTTATTAATGAACAACTCCAGAGAACTTGTTACCAAAAGCCACTATGCTACTTGCCTGTAAAAAGCCTTAAAACGCCATAGAATATAATATCTACTGCTCCGTATTTCGTTAATCTCCCGAGATCTAGCATACTAGATACCTAGATATTCTAGCACCATAGTGCAGGGTGAATTTTTCAAGTGTGAAATGGCCAACTACATCTGAAATAGCGGAAAAAACTCAAATCTCGTGGCTGAATTTGATGACACTAAAGTGGTTGAAGATACATGATGTATAGTTTTATACACTTGGAACATTCACAAAGTTTTACGTACCTACCTATATACTTATTGTTGTAACAAATTCGTAAGTATTTATCTGACAATGGGTTATGTTTGTAAACTTGGATTTCTAAAAAAGTTAAAATAGGTTTTGATGCTACCTTGTCTCAGTTGAAAAGTTACTTAAACTTAAATCAAGTTTTCTCATGGGTTTGTTGGTATGCTTAACTAAATAGAGAAAATGTTTGCAAAAATTAAAGTTTTTACAAAACGAAAGTGACACTGAAAATTTAAATTACAACTGGCCATTTTTACAAATTTTCAAACAGTTTGAAAATTTCGAGAACACCATCGTCACAGAAGTCATCTTTCAACAATCCTAGCCAGACACAACCGAGTATTTAACAAAATTGTAGGGCCATCCGCCATACATTCCTGTTTCGGACCTTGCACCATGCAACTTTCTATAAATATTACAAAAATAAAGGAAAAAATGGAAGGAGTACCATTACAGAACGCGTGGATTCGACTTGGGTTAGGTTGGCCCACTTAGTTAGAAGCAATGGCTTTTCACAGCGGTTGCATCGGATTGCATAGATTGCATAGATTGCACAATGCATAGATTGTTCGGAGGAGAATTTTAAAAAACAAGAAACTATTTTGTAATTCTTTTGGTATTCTAAAACGTTTCCGCGGTATCTTAAGCTGTCAGCTGCCGTCAAATCAGACAAAAAATCAATTGTTAGTCACCTATTTTAGGTTTTTACAAACAAGAGGCTAATTACGAGCGTTCGCCAGCTTCTTATTTATTAATATAAATCTTTCCTACAATCACACCAATTATCTAGCCCAAGAGAAGCTTCGAAAAAACTCGTTAAATGGTTACTAGACAACGGATAAACATACTTAAAATACTTAAATACATACTTATTATACATAGAAAACACCCAGACCCGAGACAATTTAGAAAAACAATAATTTCTAAATTGACCCGACCGGGGATCGAACCCGGGACCTCAGAGATGGCGACACCATGAAAACCGGTGTACCAACCACTCGACCAAGTAGGTCAAATATATTAAGATAAGATACCTATATAAGTTAAAACAAAAATATTGTTTTCATTTTATGTACTTTCATGTTTTTTATTCTCTTAGAGGCGAATATATAAATAAAAGCTACACAAGTAATTTTGTCGCACTTATTTTAAAGCGAAGTTGGGGAAAACAGTTCAAAGTTTCTCTTTATTTATCACGTAAATCTAATAATTGAGAAATTAGAAAAGTTTTAGATAAAGTTTTAAGGACAGTAACCAGCCCTTAGGTTGAGCTGTGCGAAAATAGCTAAGCAGTGCGCGAGTAAATAAATCACCAACAGGATTACTTTATTTTCCTATCCCCGGCTTAGGCTCCTTCTATTACCCTTAACGTTAGATATTATGTAACTTTAAGGTACCTAGTGGTATTTGTCAATAAACTTCCATTACACATCTTTACTTTTTTCAATAAAATTGTGGATGTCTTTAGTGGTACGTATGCGAGTATTAACTTATGATAGGGAGAAAAAAAAAGGTAAAGGCCTCCTGAGTTTTTTGCCAGCTTCTAAATCGAAGGCTTTTTCAAAATCCAAACTAGTGGTAGATTAGTTAGTTAGATTAATAGTTAAGATTTACCTAAATGTTATTTAACTGGTTTATAAGTATTTGATGTCAATAAGTGCCCGTGCATAAATTGAATAAATTATTTGACTTTCTTTGTCCCTCAGAGGCCGGCGGCGGGTCGACCGGGCCAGGGCGGGCGGCGCGTGCGCGTGCCCTCGAGCTGGCGCAGCAGCTCGCCAGCTCGCTCCAGCACGCGATCCCGCCGCCGCCCCGGCCAGACTTCACCACTGCCAGCGCGATACTGCGGTGGCTCCAACAGAACAACAACTCGGTTGCACTTGTACGTAAACATACACTTTTATTCATCTATCTTTCATTTGTTATACCAGGAGAGTTTGTCCTATATCTATCGAATGATGTGGATAAGGAAACTAGAATCCCACATTCTATAAAACAATGTTGCATTTAACAAAAATAAAGCACAGCAAACCGTAACTTACCAATATTACCACAGCGTAATGGATTTACTGGTATTATTGCTAGCTGAAAATGGAAACCTCATAAGCTTTGGGCTTTTATATTCTTTCGGAATTTAATTTGTCAATTCCGTCGTTCGGCATCGCAACATTTTGTTCAATTGAAACGGCAAAGGTTCTAGAAGTCGAAACACAATATTTCAGAGTTACTTTTGGTTTCTATTTCCAAAGATTTTTAAAAGTCATTTGCGATATTAACTACGTGGGCTTGTTGGGGGTTCTTTTAAAAATGTCAATTGTATAACGTGACTCAGGTGTTCGTTCGAGCTCCAGAGCTTACGTTTTAAGCTCCGTCGCCCGCAAAGGCCTTTTGGAGGCTGTGTGCGGAAGGGGGCTAATTGCACACACTGGAACCTTTGCTCGCTGATGTGAATCCGCACGTAATGAGCGTACGTTAATACTTTGCTGCAGCCAAGCCACCCCCTACCATTTGCATTTCAGTTTCAATGTGATCGTCAAACTTACAAATTCCGCCTTTGTTATGTAAATGTCACTCATTTCATAAGCCCTGGTCAGTTGGTATAATTTGATTGTACATTTTTGAATCACCGCTATACGTATTGCGGTCGCGCGTCCGTGTAATTCGATAAACGCAAGCGTTCCGACATTCAAAGCATATTTGCGTCCTTCCACGGGCGGAGACTGTCTAACTTAGTTACCTGACTAGGCGATATCTTTGAAACTGCAACTCGCTTCTACGGCTCGCTTCGATAAATACGTCAGCAATAATTTCTTACTTTAATATCTTTTTACGATAATCTTTTGTGTTAGTTTTCTTTTTCTATAAACTGTTTGTTGTTTTCACTTTCTATAAATTGGTTAGGATAGTTAGTGGTATAGGATCAGTAAATGTATGCTGTACATATCATGGTTAAATCTGCAAAAAAAATTATACAGGTACATTTCATGTACTCTGTGTTTTTTTTTATATAAGAAGGAGGCAAACTAGCAGGCTGGTCACCTGATGGAGAGCAATCACCGCCGCCCATGGACCCTGCAAAACCAGAGGAGTCGCAGATGCGTTGCCCGACCTTTAAGAAAGGAATAGGGTTAAGGAAGGAATAGGAATTGTGAGGGGGGGGGGGGGGGGAAGAGGCCTCCGGAACTCTCACTGTTCGCACTGTTCGGACGAAACACAACAGCACCAAGTGCCATTATTTCACGCCGGATATTCTTAAGAGGGTGGTATTACCCCGGGCGAGCCGGCCCAATGCGTGCTGCAACGTGGCTCTACCACTCAGTCAGTGTAACTCACTCGTTTAGCACCACCCAGGGGTCACGTTTGTCATACTGTCCGATTTAGGTTGGTTTCACTAACGGAATACTTAAGCTGTACTGTTTCACTGACTGAATTGCTATACGATTTATGGCAGGCGCTAGTGTTCCCGTTCAATGTCATATTATTTTACCCTTTGTAAACTATGAATCGATCTTGTAACATCTATTCTTCTTCAATGCCGAGCGGATGTGTCAATCTACCTCGAGGCTGTGGGCGGGCTAACTCCCGGTACCTTTCGACCCATTGAATATGTTACGCTCACGACTACCGACTATACATCATATCTTTGGAAACGGTTACGGATATTTGGACATGTGTATGATATTTCTTGTTTGGTTCGTAATATTTAATGTTTTTTTGCGTTAATAACGCTTAATCTTAAACTTTGTGAACAAACTTATTTGCAGTTGGTAACTAATCGCGACCTACGTCGATGTATGGATATGGAGATAATAGTTTTTCAACGACTAAGTCAAAGCCAAAGTCAAAGCCTCGCTTAGAGATGAATATTATCTATTTTTTTTTAATGTGACACGTCATATTGACTGCATCCTGCCTGATGGTAAGCAGCCGATGCAGTCCAAAATAATGAGAGCGCTCCTCACTGTGGAACAAGCACGGTAACAAAGCGCTCCTATTCATGACGTATCCTATATATATATATATCCTATCCTATCCACGTATTCACCCATATCTTTGTTAACGGAACCCTCCTCGGTGCGGGAGTCCGACTCCGAACTTTCTGACGACCTTCAGTCATCTTCATGCAGTATGACGTAAGGATGCACTCAACGGCCTTCCACCTGCGCATCAATAAAACCAATTTAAAATTCGTTTGTGCACTGGGGTACCAGGTGACACGTATGCGATGAAAGCGCTTTGTTTATCGGCCAGCATTGAGCGCCGTATGAATGGACCCCGCGTGCACCACTTAGGCATTCATTGCCGCCTCCCTTGGAGACGGGGTGACTAACCTCGCTCACGCTGAAACGCTGAACGCCGTTCAACGTTTAGTTCCCGCAGCGCCACAAATAGTTTCCTGTTTCCTAGTTGCTGTTGCTTTATTGAATTCAATAACAGCTCCGAACAATGTCGATTGCAGTTTGTGCCGAACTGCATCCACCAATAATTTGTATGCCTCGATTTATCGAATTTAATAATTTTGTATAAAGTTATAATTGATTTTCAAGGAACGAGTGATCAAGAAAAAGTAAGATTCCCGTGGCTGGTGCTGTTAGGTTAGCTGTCCTTTTATCTCTATTATAGAGAAACATAAAGTAGAAATCCTAGCTAGAACTAATTGGATCTCGCGCCGCCTTTGGGAGAACCGTACCACAAACGTTTTCATTTCATTTATTTCTTGCCCACAGCGACTGTTGATTGAGGCATACCCTAATAATCTGAATTAGGTAGGAAGCGGGTTGGGTGGAAAAACCCTGCCATACCCGCACGCACAGTTGCAACTTTGTTGAAGAATATAAAATAGGTCATGCGTTAGTTGAAGGCATCGTTTATTTACCGGTCCATCAGCCCGCTGCTGTGTTCTGAACCAGCACGTTTTCATGTGCCTTCCGAGTAACAACTACAATAATGCAGATATGGTTTTGTAACTACTTTCATTAGAAGAAGAGCATTTAGTTTAAAAATTTAATGGATGAACTTCATCTTCTCTACATGTTTAACAATAAGATATTTCAGATTTTTTGAGTTACTTTTATGCGGCTTATTGTATAGCTTAACTATTTAACATGCGAACTGCTATAGTATGATTTATAATTAGAAAATTTTGATAACATGGCTGCGCTTCGTTGTAAGCTAAAGGCATAGTTTAATTCCGGCGAACTAGTTCCATTAAGGTTAATTAGAATTTCTCCATGCCCCTCCGTTTTACCGCAGGGTACCTCTACCTGAATACTATCACGGCGGAGCACGGGAATTTGCGCCGCATGCTGCCACTAGGAAGCCAGCCTTTACCTTCCTATTATAAGCAAACGTTATACGTAGATATTCCACATTTGGCCAACGTAGCTAGCAGACTATTGTGATAACACTGATACTAACAGTGGAAGTTCCAGAGGCTCTTACATCTTAATACTTATAATAAAAAATAGAACATAATTTCTGTAAAAAGAAAGGAGAATGACTAAACCAGCCTATTCGATATCTATTGCGTCTTAATCATTCATACATCAAAAGTGTTCTCTTAAGTTATAATGGTTACTGTTAAAAAAAGTTTTCTATAGAACGCCGCGTTAAGAGTCAAGTGATAAATAAATGCTGAACTGAACTGATAGTCATACGATAACAGTTGTCATAACCACAAAATACCTAAAAAGTCTTAAGCTAAAAATGAAGATTGCTTCTAACTGCCGCATGATATTGTAATGTAATTTTTTCTTCATAATTCAGAGCATTACTGCTATTGATTACTACATATTTTATTTAAGCGCTGTGTTACGCTAGCTAGCTAAAAAACTAGCCTAACTCCCATAGTAAAAAGGTCATTCTCCTTTGCGGCTTACAAAGAAGAACATACTTACATGTATGCACTAGTGACTACTATCCCCTAAGTGTATGTCAGAGACTAGTCAAGGAGGACCGCAAAATCGGTGCTCTGCCAAAGTCCACATTTTACCAATTAACAACTGCACATGTGCTCAGCGTGACAAGTGGTGAGCCCATCGCCGCACTATGCTGTTGGATGTATGTAGTATTTAGTCCGTTAGATGCCTTTTACGACACCCAAGGAAAGAGATGGGTCCGTATGTAGTCTCTTGATGACTTGATGATCCGCCACCTCACAACTCGCACAGCACAAAGATGTAAGAAGAACTAATTAAATTAATTCAGCATACCTGAACATACCTGTACTTCTTCAGTTTAGTTATTCTATTTTAAGCCCACTTAAGGGAACGCCTTAATTATTATCTTAGCAATGTGGCACACTAGTGTACGTTTGTATTATCTAACATAACAGTATTATTCTACAACAGTGGAGTACCTAGTGTAAGTAGCTGGCGTTTAAATGAGATTTTGTATAAAATATTTTCCCTTTCCCAATTCGTAATTCAATTTAGGAAGTCTAACTTCATATTAATGGACAAGGAAACGTCAATGTCGACAATAGCAAAATTTTAATTAAAGTATCGGCATCGCTTCGAACGCGACTCGGAGAGTTATTTAATAAACGCGACGTTTATTGAAAATTGTAAATAAGTATCGACGTCAGCCGCTTTCCATCGAAGTACAATCCATTAAATATCTGTATTATTTGTTTTATTTCTTTCTAGTGGGCTAACTGCAAAATTGTTTATGCAATATTTATAAATTCTTAGTTTTTAATACGGAGATAACTTAGAGAACGCACAATTTCCGGTTTCTTTGAGAAACAAACACAAGTTTTTAATAACTGAGGCTGTGTGTGTAACCCAAATAAGTTCCTTGGTGTAACCAGAATTAAAAGTGTAACACACAGTTTACATAGCAATGTCGAGCAAGTGAATAATAGTTATAATAAATAACTAGAAGTTACGGTTGTTGAGCATATAATATTATGCTATATCTATGCGATCTACTATGATATTTATGTTTTTGGTAGGTATTACATTTAATGCTTTTGGCAACTAGATAGAAACACAGTAATGTGTGTAGTTTGTTAACAAACAAGACAGCTAGAGGTTTACTTTAGTAGGTTTAAAATGAAAAATTTTGTCGACTTATGAAATGTGTAGGTAGGTTAGGTACTTAACTTTTTTATACAAAAATACTTATTCTGAGTGAAAGGAAGCCAGGCCCTCGATCCTCACGTCTCGGCCTCATCAACGGCGGGCACAAAAGTTGGCCCCCCACGCTTGCGGAGCCTGCCACCCGTTTCCGCTCAAGAATATTCTCGCAACATTTGCCACCTGACTGATATTCAATTTCTATGAAACATTTGGGATTTTTTTTTATCTAACGTTGCCGTCAGCGTCGTATTTGATCGTCTCCCTCATAGATTGAAGTTTAGATTATTTCTGCCTTGACAATGACAAATGTTATTGTGTTTATAAATTTTCCACAAGTTATTTTATTGTACCGTAACTAATAATAATAACTAAAATATTCCTATATCCTACTGACTATTTGTAAAACACATAAACGAGAAAAAAATTGCTACCACTAGTGCCAGCCAGTGCCAGTACTGTGTTAATGTAAAGTACCCTTTTGGGGTCTAGTTCATAATATCGACAGTCACTACATCGACGGTCGCTGTATCGAAAACGTTCCATCGACGGGTTAATGTATCGACAGTACCCAAAACCGATGGTACGCTACATCGACAGTACACCAAATCGTTAGTACGCTATATCGACAGCACACTAAATCGACGGTACGCTACATCGACAATACACCAAATCGATAGTACGCTGCATCGACAGTATACTATATCGATACACGTTGTATCGACAGCGTACACCATAACGATGGTACGCTGTATCGACTGCTCGACCCGAGCCAATTAGAATTTCTTTTTTTTACTTACCAGGGGCCCAAGTCTGCTAATTTACAATTATATTATAATAATTCTTAAATGAGTAAGAGAATACCAAATGTGTCAAACAATTACAATGCGATCCAATTGCGATTCAATTATGCCATTCGTAAATTAGCAGACTTGGGCCCCAGGTTGTGGAGCATGATTATGAGCTGTCATATTCATACTTTATTCTTCACCATTTTGTAACCGTGTATTACTAAACATTGCTTATTGTTATGCATTGTAGCTGTAGCTAATTTAATTTCGTCCATTTTCGTAACGTACATCAAGCAAGACTGACGACAAAATTATTCAAAACCATTTTATAACAAACAATGAGAATATGATTTTTCAATTAAGTATCTACTGTGATAATTCTATGTAGGTATAGTGTACTGTCGATACAACGTTTTATCGATATGGTGTACTGTCGATGTAGCGTACCATCGATTTAGGGTTCTGTCGATACATTAACCCGTCGATGAAACGTTTTCGATACAACGACCGTCGATGTAGTGACTGATATTATGAACTAGACCCCTTTTTTTGCTCGTACAGTCAGTTCAGTTCAGTCTGGTGTCGCTATTTGGCTTGCGTTGCAGTGAGTACGCCTAGGTGATGCTTTCTATGAGCAAACTAACTCTAATGACGCACTTAAAGCATCCAACAGCACAACGTCTGCGAAGTTCGGCTACGTGCTTGTGAAGTTTTGCTTCATTAAATAAGCTGCTGGTGTTTCACGTCCCACCGATAGAAAAATCTGTCGCCAATAATAAGAGAATTCCGTATAGCCATCAAGTTACTTCAGAGTTTTAATTTTTTGCAGCATGTAAGATGAGATGATACATAATATGATGATACATTTTTACTTGTACAATTATTAAAAGGGTTAGTAGCCGAAAGGGGATATTATGTTTGTGTGGTGTGCTGGTTATAGCTATAATTGAAAGATATAATAACGCTTAATTGTAATTGAAAATATAATTCTGTACAGTGTTATTTGGTTCGTTACATCGACGAGGTACGTAGCACATTTATTGACGCAGCAGGCTGTTTACGGGCTGGTTCAACGAATTCTCTTGTGCAAAGAGTAATTTAAAATTCAGAGCAGCTCAGCCTCAACCGCGCGGTGTGCTGATCATTATTACGCTGCTGTAGTGCTGTAGTTACACATACATGTGTGTACGTACACAATAGTAATTAGTACAGCTTTCCCTTAGTTTCCAAATAAAATTAATTTTATTTCTAGTCTCATTCCTTGCTAAAGCTTTTCCAAAATATTGCCAAGTAAGTAGTAATCTTTTCAGAATAATGTCGTTTCCGAAATTTAATGGCCTAAAACGGTACGGAACAGTTATTAACGTTAACTGTTTATATTTATTTATAGAGTGCCCCCCCCCCTCTAGAGCTCTTTACGGCCCACTGGCACTGCACTTATGCAAAAATGTTGATAGCAAAATACAGCCTACATTTTTGGATTACCTACGTTTAATTAACTTTTACACTACGTTTTTATAATTACCATGCCATTCCACCAATTGTCTTTACATTTTATACCGCTGCTCGCTTGCAGCGTAAATCATCAACTACTAGAAAGAATTCAACGTGTCTTCTGGGGTCTCGGTAACTTAGCGGTTAGAGCAGTGGACCAGCACAATCCAAAGGGATTCGAACCCATGGGTTCGAACCCCATTCGACCTTTCGACCATTCCATTCGACTTTTCCTGAGACTGGTTGATTTTTTTCTAGTAAACATTTTATGTTATATTTATAAGCCGTAGGTTCTTAATTCGTCTCAGCAGCCTATGAACGTCACACACACTGCTAGCAAAAAACACCTTCCCACATGTACCTATGCAAATGGGAAGTTTGTGCTATCTAGTTAAGAGGGTTTACGCATTTTGGTTTCCCATACAAACTTCCAAGTCGAAATTTTTAAAAACCATTAAGCCAATTTCAATGAAACTTTGCATGCTAAAGTAACATACAGAGATCTTAATAGTTCAACATTTCAATAACTGAGATTGACTGAGATTACTGCGATTTTAAACTTTCTATAGTGGACTTTAAATCGCAATAACTCAGCTAAATAAACCTTTTTTAAAAAGTTTTCAACAAACTATTTAGATCCCTGTATTTTGCTTTAGCATGCAAAGTTTCATTAAAATTGACTTATAGGTTTTTAAAAATTTCGACTTGGAAGTTTGTATGGGAAACCCTCTTAACCGTTGAGTACAATACATAAATAATCCACCACGCTCGCGCTGGCCCAATGCGGAATAATTCGTCTACATGTGGATATTTATAAGTCACAAAATAATACACCGATGATTTATGCAATTCCTCGTCTTAATTTCCTTCACTGACGTTCATACACAAACAGTGATTGGGTTATTTGTCAGTAGCATTGCCCGCGGTTTCGTTCGCGTAAATTTTTCGCTATAAAAGGTATCCTTTAACTATCTCCAGGACGCCATCAATCTCTCTCTATACCAAATTTCATAGAAATCGGTTTAGCGGTTACACGTGAAAGCGTAACAAACAAACAAATAAACTCACTTTCGTGTTTATAATATCAGTTAGGATCTTAAAGATCACGTCATAATACCGGCATGATACATCTAAACTGATTGAGTACCTATGTAAAAGTGATATACCTAATACAACAAAAACTAACACACGTCTTTATTTAAATTAACATCATAAAGTATAATTATAATTAAAATTAAACTGGCTCCGTTTCACAAGAATCTTTATTTCTGTGAAGACGTGGCGACCATCCCACTCGCCAAACGTTGTGTTTATCTTATTTCAGGACAATCGACCCACAAACCCACAATACGACGTGAGATGTCTTAGCACCAGTTAGCGACAAACTCTCGTTGCCACCGGTTTTTTTGTAAACATTATTTTATGTATTATCATTATCGCAGTGTCAGCGGTGTTACTTGTTTATGTTAATTATTATGTTCTCATCTTAGTGCTTTGTGTTAAATTTTATTTATACAAGTAACTGTATAAATTTTAATAATTGTAAGTATTTAAACCACCAGCCGGCTGATTTCCCATCCCATCTAATTTTATTTCTGATTTGGTATATTTTGGTGTTTACGTTTAAACGTTAAAGTAAATTAGTCTAATTTCTACGTACATTATGCCTGCTTCCCAGATCCACAGTTTTCCATTTGATACGACTCAGATTTTTATTACATATCATATCAGTAAGGTGTATCATGGAGGCACTATTCAACCCGTAACAAGAACAACCTGTACTTACCGAAATAATACATGATTGTATTATGAATATGATTGATTATAAATATATATTGTAATCTCTGTCCTTCGAATAATACGACAATGTTTAACTGGTGTCAAAGAATAGTAAAAGCTTCAACAGGAAAACTAAATACTTACTAATAAACTTTGATGAAACAAAAACGTTACTATAAGTATAGTTTAGATTGAAGAATGTTGCATTGGAAGAAACAAATTGAAATCGCATTTTTCAAATGTCAACCAGAGCTTTATCTGTGTACGACATGCAACGAGGCGGCGAAGCAAGCAAAATCGATATAAACTTTAACGAGAACGTAAAACAGGAACATTTTTCAGGATACTGAAATACGCTCAACCAACGCTCAACACAGCGCAAGGGGCGCTGGGACAAGGGATCAGTGAAGCGTATTCTCATAATGAGTCTTGAGACTTAATATATTATATAATTAGTGAATATACATTGAACGAAGGACACTTTGTACCAAGTGGTACTTGTACAAATTATGTAACTTCATGGAAAATGGTTCTGCTTTATGTGTTCGTCGAAGTACAACAATGTTAAAGTCACGGTAATCTTATGATAAGAAAGAAGGAAAGAAAATATATAAAATACAATTGCAAGTTCAGGCTGAAGTTGACAGGGAGGAAAGGAAGTGACTGGCGGCCGCGTCGTGGCTTGTAGTAATTTACCTATTTTGATTTCCTTCGCAGTTTAAGATGTCGTAGATATAGAAATAAATGTTGGTAGAAAGTTTGTTATGGATTCAAGGTCGTCTGAAAATACTAAAGCAGCAATATAATATTACATCTATGCTAATGTTTGTAATTATAAAGAAAGCTCTGATGTTTCTCTTCTTGTTGAACAGAATATAAAATGTTTATTTTGTTGATATAAACACATGTGTCTTAATTTGTTAAATATTACAATTTGTTCAGTGTTCCGAACGCTATATTATAAACATTGCCACTCGGATTCGAATCGGGGCACCCCACTTACATGTGGTGTGAACTCCGTCGTATTTCCAGAGAGTAATTTAAAAGTGTGGAGTCAGAATCCGGCGAAGAAGTTCCCGAAGGAACGAGTACGCGAGGCCAAAGCTTAGTGAAATACAAAGCTTGGCATTCGATTTGATTCATTGCGTAGATATATGACCGAAAAAAAAATTTTGATATTGAGATATTAACCAAGACAGACTGTTTCAGCATGGGCAAGAGTAGACCCAATTAATTATAATAGGATTAAACTGTTATACATAAAAACAAAACTTCCTCCAGCAGCCGGCTCGATTAGGTCAGACCAGACCCCTTCAAACCAAGGAAGGGGCGACGCCAGAAGAGCAAGAGCTCCCCATCGAGGGATGGGGGGCCAAGCGAGAAAGGGCTTGTTTCAGTCGGTTGGCAAACGCCTATTTGAAAATGATTTAGAGAGCGTGCTTACATATATAAAAACTGTTTTAATTTTGCCATCTATTTCTCCTAACTTCCATGCGTCGCCGTAACTAGCGAATTTAGATAAATTTTACGTAAGTACTTCATAGTAATTATGCACTCCGCATTGACTACGAAGTATGAAAAATTTACATTCCACAAAATCACACCAATAATGCATTTATGTGTGAAGAAAGTTAAAGACTATGAGATATAATCAAAACTTTAATATGTAGGTAACGTTTAAGGCTGACACACACCAAAAAGTGTCGCAGACGACTGCGACTGCGTGCGTCATGATTTGTAATATTAGAATTTGTACGTGTAGGTTCACACCGACAGTGTCGCAGATGCATTGCGTTGCGTTTGCGTGCGACAGACGCACGGCAGTCCGAGAGTCCGAGAGATACAAACCGAAAACGGTCGCGCTGCGGTCGCGCACCAGCGGAACGGCAACGTCGCACAAGCAAGCGCTCCGGCATGATGACGTTGTATTCCACAGGATTTCATAGTTGAGGACACACCGCCTCCGTCTATATAGTATTATCTATGCACACCGCGGTGACGTATACTTCTGCGTGCAGCTGCGACACTGGCTGCGGCACTTCAGTTGTAAATATTTACAAATTTAACAGTGACTAGTGATCATGGATTTTGAAATACGCGAAAAGTTAATCAATGTATACGCAGATACAAATGTATACATATGATCCACATGTCAAAAATTATAACTTGTCTTCAAACGACTCAAGCTCTATGCACAAACGATAATATTCACCGAGGTCGTCTCTTTTTTTGTTTATATTGATTGTGCACCCACAGTCTTTTTTTAGTTTCTGGTAGTTCTAACGCAGCCAAAAGTAACAGATCTTCATCGGATGAACTGTTATCTAACCATCCTTTAATTAAAATGCTCGATAAATCGTCCTCGACGTTCGACATCTTGAATGAAAATATCAGCCGCGATCCGAAACGAACACACGGCCAGCGTCGCAGACGCACAGTGTCGCAGATGCAACGCGCTGCAATGCGTGTGCGACACCGTGGTGCCGGCCGCTGTGAATTGCTTTATGTCGCAGCGTGCTGCAGATGCAACGCATCGTGCTGCAGACGCATCCGGTGTGTGGCAGCCTTTAGTCGTTTAGAAAAAAACGCTATCTTCACGAGGAGTTGTTACGGGTCAATTTAAAATACTTGAACAACAAATTATAAAATATATTGAACAAGTTTATAATTATGTTCCTATTGAAATAATGTGATGCATTAGGAGAAAATGTAGCAACTTTTGATGAATTTTCCTTGCATTGCAAAGTATGTATTTATATAAAAAAAAATCAATTGCCACAATAAATGTTTGTTCGCGCATCACTTCAGAACAGCTGCAACTATTTGGCTAATTCTTTTTTTGTTGTTTGTCAGGACAAGGTTTGTATAAAGGATTTTTTTTTATAAATTCGGGATACGGGGTGCGAAGGCGCGGGCAGGCAGTTAGTTTAAAATGATGCTTCCTCATCCTCGCGTCGTGCTCCTCATTACTGAGGGTCGTGACTTCCCCGCAGAATCATCCTCTCTCTCTGACTATTACCGTGCTATTACCCTCCAGCGGCTTCGATGTTTAGCTTCGTGAAGGGCCTTGTGAAGGCTGGCGCCCAGACATTGCCCAGACAGGATCGGACTTGGTCAACCCATCTCGTGGGGCTGCGCCCTCTTGGTCGTTTGCCGTCAACCTTACCTGTCACTATCAGCTGTTCGAGGTTGTGACCATCTTTTCGAGCGATGTGCCCGAAGTACTCTAATATTCTGTGAAGACAGATGGTTTAGACCACAATAAAAAAATTGAGTTGAGGTCTTATTTTTGGGTTGTATGTCAACGGGGCCGGGGAGCCTTATACTTGAAGAACCGGCAAGAATGTCACCAAGGGCATTTCTTTTCTCACTTTCTTTAACGACGTCAAATATTAAAAAATATCATTTACAGAGATATTTAAAAAAAAATTACATTGGATGTGCGAGCGAGTTTTTATAATTATACTCAAACAAAATACTTCAAAATTTTATTTGTAGAGGTTTTTTTATATAGGTACTTAACCACAAACGATTTATTTTAATTTCCTCTGGGATAATGGGACATGGGTGCTTCTTTGCTTATGCAGCGGAAGTCGCCGGCAAGCAGCTTTGCCACAATTTTATCAATTTATTAGACATTAGGGAATCCTCGCTTGTAAAACCGCGTACCCGTTCCCGTGGGTATATCGGAATAAAATATAGCCTATGTCACTTGGGAAGAATGTAGCTTCATAATAGTCAAAGAATTTTCTAAATCGGTCCAGTAGTTTCGGAGCCTTTTCAATTCAAACAAACAAATCTTTCCTCTTTATAATATTAGTATCGAAGAATAGATCAACTTTTTAGATTGTCATGAATAAACTTGCTAAACATTTACAATAGCACGGTATAATAGAATCGATTACCGTGGCAATAGTAAGCAAATATACAGCTAACAACAGCAACTAACAGCTAACTGCAGAAATCTTTTTAATGATTTTTCAATAGTAGGTATACATATACGGCGGAAACCAGTAGCGGTAATCTGTCGACAAACGTATAAATACTTGTTTCGAATTTAGTAAACAATTCTGCTCTAGATGCGAAAAGCATTCAAACACATTATTAAGCTAAATTTAGTTTTTCGAACACGTGTTGCCCTCTCTCCCGGTCTCAGAGCATTAAAATCCCCCTTTTGCTGGATATTCCCAACCGTACAGCTGTCGTTCTATTTCCGATATACAAGAATCGTTATCCATAATGATTGACATTTTGCTTAACATCCCATTTACATGTAAGTAAAGTAAATGTCGTGCTTGGTTATGATTTCTCTAATAACTTTATTGTTTCATCACGGCACAGATAAAAGAGGAAGTGAATTCGAGGCAAAAATAATGGATTGTTTGAAAATTCGAAATGACGGGAAAAGATTTGATGTGGAACCGACCGCCCCAATTTATTACCCCGAGCAGCCACCATACAATCCGGATTTTATAGATGACATTGAAACAATGGTGCCAGCCCCTATTATTTGGGGTTTGTTCGAAACGCAGGACTACGTTGGGATTGGCAGCGACAGTAATGAATACGAAGATTATGATGAGATTGGCAGGTGCGGGCGTCAATCACTGTATGAGGGCGTCAACTGGCCGGTGAGTGCGCTTATTTGCGTGCATTGTGCCGCACGCAGCCGCGTCGTACTGCGCTTACAAATTTACTTGTTTATCTGATTGCATATTATTATTTTACTTAAATAACGAGAGTTACAAAGACAATTATTACTTCATGTCTTAACGCCTTAATTAACATAACGTTAAGTACTCCATTACTAAAGAACAGTTTTATATCAGTGTTGAAAGTTTAACTTTTGTTGTGTATCGTACTAAAAACTGGATCAAAGCGGGAAGGGTGTCCGGAATGCATCAGACGCATATACCCTGATCTATTTCCGGCCGCGTGTGCCGGCCGTGTTCGCGTAGGCGCCGTTCATTTTAATCCAAAACATGCGCGAGCTCGGCCGTGGGGGCGCACTAGTAGCAGCCACCATAGAAGCGTTGCACAATCGCTCCACCGTAGATTCGAAACCGCGGCCTATCAAATCGCGACTGAACTCCGCCGAGACCAGAAATGTCCTACGGCCTGTGACGGAAGATATATTCCGGGAAGATCTTGCACGACGCGCATCGGACTGCAGTGAACGACCTTTATCAACAGCGTCAGAGGCCTCCGAACGCGACTCTGCTTCCGTTCAGTCGAGTGAGGAGCCGCCCCCACTAGAAAGTACGTAATTCACGAACAGTGGCCGAGTCACTGACGTAACTCATTACTGGACCACGGCCAAAGTCTAAATGGAGACACGTCGGTGACTCGTACAGAGAGCTTGTCGCGCAGTGTCGCTTGTGCAGAGCCTCATGTCCGACCGCGAGTACTTGACCGAACCCTTGGACGAAGACGAGGAGCGTGCGGCGGCGGGCTTCGTGCACCCCGCCGTGCGCTCCTACATGTACTCTCCAATGGGTAAGTTCGCGTCGTTCTTGAGGCTCTTGTCGTTTAATGAACGTACGTTGATTTGAAGTTTGACAAATTATTTCGTGACAGGCGGTGATTCGGATAGCCCCGACGAGGCGACCGTGAAATGTACTCCTTGGAAGGACGGCGCGATTGCAGCAAGAGCGGAATCCTCTTCTGATACCGAGTCGAGCTCTAGCGAAGATGATTCTGATGGTCATCATTATGAAACCCAACCAAATGACACCGATTATCGCACGTTGACACCGAGCAGGCGATTGGACAACTCAACAAGACGAGATGATGATTTTAAGTGGATGCCTACAGGAGAAATAATGGATGGGCCTATGAACCAATCCGATATGAAGGAAGCCGAATATTCGGCAGGGAGTTTGGAGAGGCGACGCCGCACCCCGGGTGACCGTAGTGACCGAGACCGCAAAAGTAGATCTTCGATGTCTGGGAAACCGCCACAGCATCCGTCTAGCGTCCGAGCTTCCCCTCGCCCTCGTCGGCCTCGCAACGAAGATACTCCTCCCGAGTTGCAGAGGCGGTGGAACTCGTATGAACACTTCCGTTATCCTGAAGGGGGCTGGTGGCCGCCGATGTGCTGGTGCCACGGCCCCCCGGCGCCCCCGCCGTGCTGTATGCATGACCGCGCTTGGCCCTCACACCCTTCACTTCCACCGGTACCGGCGCGACCTTACAAGGTACGGGTGAATGCATTCCGAACTTAATATTCGTTGTGCGAATTAGGTAACCGGCCTGCTATACTTGCGGTTTATGAGATTTGTATATGTCTTCAAAATGTTAGCAATTGTTTATGTAGTTGTTTTGATAACTGAATGTGTGGAAAGAAAGTGAACAGATCTTATAACAAAACTGTTGTTTTCCTCTTACGTATAAAATAATACTTGTTAATTTGTTTTTTTTTTAATGGAACCCCTTATTCTAATGTTATTTCATTATAATATGTATTCTCTAAACGTAGCCCAGGAGTTATGAATAGCTATGTCTCAAAGATTGAAGTTAGTGTAACACTTGCAGAATGACGCCGAGGATCGAGTGCGCCGCCTGGAGGCGGACAAGGACAGCCTCCAGCTCCAGGTGCAGGTGCTGTCGGAGCAGATCGCGGCGCAGAACGAGAAGATGAACGACCTGGAGCGGTCGCTGAACGACGCGCGGCAGAGGCTCGACGATGCCGACCAGAGGTTGCAGAAGGTGAGACTGTGAATGTATGACGACGAACTAACTGTGATTATTTTATTAAACCTAAAGATTAATCTGCGTAAGTACATATTTTTTTATAATAAACTAACTAGTTTATTATAAATATATATATATACTTATATTAAGTAGACCCGACAGACGTTGTCCTGTCCAGATCACAATGATAACTCAACTGACAGGAAAAAGATCAATGTCGCGAAAAAGAAGTAAGAAAACAGCAAAATCTTTTAAGGAACCAATTAATACCTATATTCCGAGACGTCTTTTTATGTTTATAGTTTTTTTAAAGCAATTTTACTATTTTTTCTCACCGTTTAAATCTTCCCTGTACTTTCATAAATATTTCAAGATCAATATTAGCCAAATCGTTTCGGTCATTCCCGAGTTTATGCGAGACAAACGAAGAGCAAGAAATTTTTATATATATAGATAAATAAGTGAAAATATACTTATCTATATAAATTTCTAACAAATAAAACAATTTAAAGTTTTCGTATAGACTTAAAAGAAGCTATAGCGGCTGATCCTAAATTTTTTTATCATTAAAGTTTTATCAGGTAAACTTTAATTCCTGCTAAATTTTACGCTGGGCCACAAATCTAGCTAATGTTCCTTGGGATAAGGACCATAAAATATTCAGTAGGAATTAACAACCGGGGCAACAGAATGCCAAGAGCTAGTCCTAAATAAATATGTGATATAATAAATGCAACGGTTATTCCACGACATGCTATTATATCAAGCTGGTATACTCCTTAACATTCAGAACGGCCTAGATCCCTCTGGAATGGGACTATTGAATAATCATGATCGGTGTGGGCCGAGCCATTCTAGCGCATTTGCGAGAGACCGTTTACTATTCATTGCAGCTCTATGAATGATAGGCGTTACAATTTTCAATTTATTCAACACTCTTAAATTGTGCATTCCAATTTACACATAAAGTAGGATACGCAAATTGACAAATAAGCAATGTCCAATAAGCTATTTAAATATAATGTCGATAAAGAAAAAGCAGAAACACAATACAAATAAATACAGATTTGTGTCAATTTGTTATTGTACAATTGTACATAACGTTTACTCGAAATTGAATATAAGTGATATCACTAACAGAAAAATTCAATTGTACATAAGCATTATATTTTAGATATTACCTTTCAGCTTATTTATTACTCTGTTTTAATTACTTCTCGTTATTAAACGAAGCAGGCTAAACGAAGGCTAGATTGAAATATATTTTTATCTCTCAAAATATAAATTTTGTATCAAAGGTTTGTGTAATGGGTGATGTCACTTTTAATTATAATTGTGTGCTGATACCATTAAAGGGTAAAATTCACAAGAAACATACTCATCAGTAGTAGAGGCACGGTATATCTTTTCTTATTCAACTCCAGTCGTGCCTATTATCAAATCGTATTAGCATATGTTTACTCGTTCTGCAGTCTGGTGTGCCTGGCATCCTAATAACTTTGTGATGTCACATTACTAGACAATACTAGTTATTTACATTTCACAAGAAACGGCGGAGCCGAGCCGAATTTTAATAGGATTCGCATGATCCCAGTAGTCTGAGTACTGTTTGCAATTTTGAACGTTTCAGTAATATCAGGATGGAGATTGTTGAACACGCAACGTTTGGCTAGAACTGTAATTAAAAAGGGTATAATTTGTTTTGTTAACAACAACATACAATTAGTTCGGTGAACAAGTAAAAGCGAATTTCACTTAAACGAACGCAACACATACGGCGATGGAGATTTATGTGCGATATGGTGATTGGGTCCGTAACAAACAATTATGTAACGTAACTCGGTTTCCAGGCGAAATTAAAATTAAATTTACACCACGCTGTGCGAGCCAGTCTGAAAGCAATGATGACTCAAGCCCGTTCTGGAAAGCAACACAATCGTGGGCTTATAATGATTCAATACACACCTACACGCAAATGAACAAAGTTGTAGATTCAATTGATTCTTATTATACTAAAGTATCTTCACAGGCACACTCCTTGCGGGGGTTTGTGCCAATCGGTAGAATTCCAAATAATGTATAAGATACCTCGATCCGAGACCTCGGCGTAAACTTAGATTGTAAGTTACACTTAGATAATCATATTGACCATATAACTATAATAAAGCCCATCAGTTTTACGGGTTTGTGATACGCTCGTATTCACATTTCAAAAAACCCTCAACTTATTTGTAAGTAGGTACCTCTTTAAGACTTTAATCAGCCCCTGTATCAGCTAAAAAATATGAATATGGACATGGGCTTCATTTGACATTTGAAGCCCATAATATGCCCATATAAGGACAAAATATGGGCTTCAAATGTCAAATGAACGACGACCTCCTTGGTCGAGTGGTTTGTAGGTACACCGGTTTTCATGGTGTCGCCATCTCTGAGGTCCCGGGTTCGATCCCCGGTCGGGTCAATTTAGAAAATATTGTTTTTCTGAATTGTCTCGGGTCTGGGTGTTTTCTATGTATAATAAGTATGTATTTAAGTATGTTTATCCGTTGTCTAGTAACCATTTAACGAGTTTCATAATGAAGCTTCTCTTGTGCTAGATAATTGGTGTGTGTGGAAAGTTTATTTATTTATATTTATTTACTAATGAAGCCCATGTCCATATCCATATTTTTAGCCGATTCGTCGTTTATCGTCTCGGTCAGTTGGGGTACGCCTCGAATGTGTGGAATCCTCATTATATTAAATACAGTGATTAACTGGAAGCGGTACAACGAAAATGTATGCGCACTGTAAATTACAAATCTTTTCATTTCCGCAAATCATATATACAATCACCTATTATAAAAATTTTAACTAAACACTCAAGTGCCGAAGATCATTCCCGGATTGTGTTTTCTTATATAAGTTACTTCATAATAACTTTGATGCTATGGACTTGAATGAACAATTGCAATACCGTGTACCAAGTAGATCACAGAGAATAAGGGATGCGCGACCTCATGGACTTTTTATGCCATACTGCTCCAAAACTAACGCAGGGGAACGCATACCGCTTTCTCGCATTGTTCACTCTTTTAACGACAAATTCAATAGCATAGACATATTTTCTCTCACTCTGAACGTCCTAAAAGAGCTTGTAAATCAATCTGATAATGTTTGAAAGAATTTTAGGGTCATTTTTTGTGTAGGTATTTTAGAATTTTGAACAACACAAATGCTAATAATTATTATTAGCATTAGTTTTCACAGAATCGTTATTGTAACTGTAATGTAAAATATATCTGTTTCTTACGGTTACACAATGAACTAATTTATTGTTAATTTAACTGGTATTGTGTAATTGTTTATTGTCTTAGATAGAACAAAAAAAAAAAAAGATGTGTGTTTAGACAGTATTCACAACTGTTTACTACTTTTATTCATCTGCTCTAACCGCTACTTGTTACTAAACACACAATTTATGTATTATTTCACCAGCTCTGCTGTATAAATTATAGTAAAAATTTAAAAGTAAATGAAAACCTATATCTCAGTATTAATTTCGTTTTAGACTGTTCTGTTTCGAAACATAGTTCAAATAAACACAAATACAACATGCCATGCCGGAATAGGCAAAGAAAACAAATGGAGTTCTAATTCCGTAGTCCATTTACGCCTTGCGTAGCGTCCGTATATCTCGCGAACTACGCCAGATGCGCTTTTTATTAAACATCTGAGATACGGAGCCATCATAAACTTCGTAATTGATAAAGTTAATTTCAGCCAGGTCGATTGTGTGTACGTTTCTTGGGTGCTAGACTGAAGCAGAGTTTAAACAATCTGACATCTTTAACTGCTTTTGGTAGTTACGTGAGCTATTCGGCCATAAGTGTTTCAATGCTTTTAACTGTATAAATTTCTCTTTACGATGTTCAATATTTATGATTTGTCTGTTGTACATGTTGAAACTTTGAAATGCGGTAGCGTTTATTGAATCACTGTTTTAAATTGAGAATGATGGACTGCTGTTATACGATATTGTATGTAATTAATTTTAATTTTTATAATCGTTTTTGCTATAAATTAATTTAAGTATATTCGGTATGGTTTTTGTATTGATGAAAGTTTATTAGGTACCTACAGATGATTTCAATGAATATTATATGACCACATTAAATACTTTATTTTTGCTAGCCTATACTGTCCTACTGCTGGGCAGAAGCCTCCCCCAAGTCCTTTAATCCATCTATTTCCTGAGCTACGTCATGCCAGTCAGTCTGGTTTGCGTCGAGATCGTCACGCCACCTCTTTCTGGGCTGACCTCGGCGGCGTCGTCCATCTTCAGGAACTCATTGAGTTTGACCTTTGCCAGCGGTCGGGATGCATGCGGCTAACATGATCGCGTATATGGAATACCAGTGTTCAGACGGCCACTGACTAGAGATGTGGGAGATTTTCAATTGTCAATTAAAAGAATAATTACAATAAACACTTCCGTTATTCAGATCTGCGAACGATCTGAGTTCGGGTATTAATTTTGAAGTACTTACATTTCAAAAATAAATCATTTAAAAACTTCTACTAGTCAGAATTTAAATTGTAAGAAATAAGCTTCAACAACAGTTTTTATATGGTTATCAGTTACATTTATGTCGTTGTTTGTGATCGAAGGAAATAAGATATAATATCTATGTTAATTATAGCTTGTAATAAGTACTATTTATCAAACAAATAACCGGTATTTTATTCTTTCTAAACATTCGCATTCGTTTCACAAATGTTCTGTAATTCCGTCCGTAAAGAGCTGAGTCATGGAAGGGTTTCATATTTGAAATGTTTATTAGTGTGTTGTAATCCTTCCCGCAGCTCAGAACTAAAATCAGGGTAGCATTAAAAATCGAAAAATCGAAATCAACCATTGTAATCCCTCTCGGACGTCAGAAGCATGGGATTTTTTAGTACTGGAAGGATTTCCATATACGCACCAGCCCAATTCCATTTGAGCTTGACAGCTTTGTAGCCTAGCACGTCCGTTAAGCCCGTTGTAGAGCGCAGGGTAGACGCACTCTGTCAGTTCGTTTCATCTCCAAGATGCCGCGCCCTATTCGTGCGTTGGCAAAGCCCAAAGCGAAACTTCTGCTAATTGGTATGGAGCAAATTGCTCCGTGGTGACCCTATAGATGGTGGACGTGCAAGATACACATGTCAATGATTTTACGCTTCTGGGAGATGGGAATACCTCCCTAAATCAGCGTTTTCATGAATCAGTAGCTTTTGCAGGCGTCATCTTTACTTTAATAAGTATATTTTCATTATTTTTATTTATTTATTGTTTTAATTGCAGGAAATGCTTCAGCGTTCATCTCTCGAAACCCAAAAGCTGGAGTTGCTGTCAAAATTGAGCGAGGTGCGCTTACGAGTTGCGGAACGCGGCCTGCTGGAGCGCTCGCCGCCGCCAGAGGGCGCCGTCACGCCTCTAGCCAGACCTGCGCCCCCTAGGGTTAGTCTCATACTCTCATTTATAGCTAGTCATAAATAAAATGCCGCTTTAAAACTAGTTCTGTATATTGTACCGTATATATCATGGGGAGTGTTCTGAGGAATTGTTCGGCTTGATCCCTGCCGCTAATTTCCTTCACCGCACTACACGCAATTGACTGACATTCCATCCACATCACCTTTCGATGATGGCGGTCTACTACTGTGCGATTTTCAAGAAATTTCTTGCCTCGAACTACAGTATTGTGGAACCAGCTCTCGGCGGCGGTATTTCCGGATCGTTATGACTTAGGGATCTTCAAGAAACGAGCCTATTCCTTCCTTAAAGGCCGGCAACGCGCCTGCGATTCCTCTGGTTTTGCGGGTGTCCATGGGCGGCGGTGATTACTTTCCATCAGGTGACCCGCTTGCTCGTTTGCCTCCTTCTGCTATAAAAAAAAAAAATAGTTCAACATGATCTTAACATAAGCATGTGGTTGAAAATCTATCTATTGTTCATATTTCTCATTAAGGTGCCTTTAGTACCACTATAAAAATGTTTAGTCAAGTGCCTTCGAAAACCAAAACAAAAACTCAGATTCTACCAAAAACTAGTTTCAATAAAAGTGCAGATGTCACCCCACTCCCGTCGGCGTCGCCCGCAGACCATGGGACTGTCACGTACGAATTTGCCCGCCTATATTAATGAATATTATGAATTATGTGTGCACAGTACGGTCACCAACGAGCCTTTGAACACTTTTGTATCATGCCATATTAGATAACTGGCAATTGACAATAATATGTATGTTTGCTACATGATATGTATAAATCCATATTTTTCATCATTTCTCTTTCTTTGCGTATTGCTTTTTTACAGGTCATATTGCTTTCTAAAGCTTTGGTCTCTTGATCGTAACGCACAACGCTGCGGTATGCGGCATGCGGTGCCCGACACATAATTGTATGAAAAACGTCTAGTATGGTCCCTTGTTCCGTCGCAGTATGCGTCAGCGGCGAAGGGCAAGCGCGGTGAAGTGGGGAGCGGGTATCCCGCACTGCGCGGCGTCGTTCTCGTTGATTCGCTGCGGTGTGCGTCACGGGTTGACATTGCATTTGTTTGAAGATAATTTAATAGAATTTGAATGAACTTTTCTTCACAATCAATTAAATGCCTTATTATTAAAGTTTCCATACAACCTTCACCCCTCCGTTGTTTAAACATGTTTCTCGGCCTGATTCTTTTTCGTCTACTTTGGTAGCTGCGGCAAAATCAACTGACCACTTCTCCACAGAGATGGTAAACGCTGCGTCGTGACGCTGCGTTTGAATCGCATACCGCAGCATTGTGCGTTACGATCAAGAGACCAAAGCTTTAGCCTACGTTGTGCCCCAAGTCTTTCAATCTCTTCTATAAATTATATTACTGTGTACGGTTAGCAACCGCACATTGGAATTTGATTTTATTGTAATAATTAATTAACCTAGATAATTTAATGCTAAATAAGTAACTTCGAGAGCGACACGAAATCACGTAGATTAGCGTGATGATATTATTGTAATAATTAATTAACCTAGATAATTTAATGCTAAATAAGTAACTTCGAGCGCGACACGGAGTCACGTAGATTAACGAAAACCAGTTGTCATCTAACGCGCAACACAAACGCTACTTTACTGTAACTCTAACTCATTGTTAACTCTATTACATTTACTACTTTTGACGACCTCCTTGGTCGAGTGGTTTGTACACCGGTTTTCATGGTGTCGCCATCTCTGAGGTCCCGGGTTCGATCCCCGGTCGGGTCAATTTAGAAATTATTGTTTTTCTAAATTTTCTCGGGTCTGGGTGTTTTCTATGTATAATAAGTATGTATTTAAGTATTTTAAGTATGTTTATCCGTTGTCTAGTAACCATTTAACGAGTTTCTTCGAAGCTCCTCTTGGGCTAGATAATTGGTGTGACTGTAGGAAAGTTTAATTTAGTTTAATTTAATTTTAATTTAATTTAATTTTAATTAATTAAAATTTTCCATATAATTCTTTTATTCTCGTCTTTAACATACATAACTCAAACTCAACTCGTACATACTGTTTGTTAACGCCGTCCGCGATTGCAGACGCCGCCGGCCAACTACGGGCGCCAGATCGAGCGCAACACGCACGCGTACTCGTCGCTGCCGCGCTCCTCGGTGCTGGCGGGCGCGTTCGGTAAACTGCCCACCGCAATGGCGGCGCGCGGGCGCGGACACTCGGTGCCTAACCTAGGTCTCTGCTGCGACCCAGCATGCCGTGCTAGCAAGCGTTGTAGTAGTAGGGTGCCACTGTACTGTTATGCGTTCTGTATAGCTATATAGATAAGATAGATAAATTATTTATTGCACATACATTAAAAATAGTTTTTTCATAAGCAAAGACTGTCTTATCGCTGAGCGGTTTCTTTCAGACAACCCTTAGTTTATGGACTCAAGAAGGGGAAAGAGGAATTGCGCAAGATAATAAATCAAAATGTATTTATCATGGAGACAATAATTATGTTAATCGAAGTGAATTAAAGTAAGTTAACTAGTTCAATAGACTAAATCTGGATTTAAAATATGAAAAAAAAAACTTTTGCGGCTACCACTATACATTCAAGAACGATTTATCGTGTTACAGATTTAAAGAGACTACTGCTTAGTTTTACACATGGCGACTATGGTATTGTAACAAAATTACAATTACACGAACAAAAAACTATACGAAAGTCTATCGATGTTTTACTTGAAACTTAAAATTTTACGAAATGGACGATGCTTTACAGTGGCAACCCTACGTGTGTCAAATGCAGACAAAATCTTTGCCTCCGCTAATGCCGTATTGTGTCTAACGAACGAGTGACCCCGCATGCGTGTCCCAATTTATTTATAGATGTGTATTTTAAACAGTACGAACAATAGCACGAAACGCCAAAATTCTGCAATCAATTTTAAACTTTATACCCAACTGTTGAAAGTTGAAAATCTATTAGAGAGTTTTTTGTATATATTTTGAAGTGCTGTTGTTTGTACATAAACATTGTTAGTTGCCTAATATTATTATAACTTTTGTGCTTTATGTTGTAAGCATTCCAACTAGCTTTGTATTGTTGTAATTAGTTGACCATTTGCATGTATGCAAAGTGATGCAACATACACTATTTTTCGAATACGAAGTGCCGATTGCTAGTTTTATTTGGCGAGAATTTGCGCGGCGTTGAAACAGTGACTTCTACAGTCATCATAATCAGCCTATAAACGTCCCACTGCTGGGGACATGGACAGCAGCACTTTAACGATTGGGCCACCCACCTCGCTGGCCCAATGCGGGTTGGTGGGTGTAGCAGCAGTGGCTCCTGCAGTGCGATTCTGTAAAGGCTCGAGCCAAAACTCGATCCTGAATCCGCAGAATCTCTAAATTCACACAAACGTCACAAAGGTCGGAACGTGAAGGTCGAGTTTATGAAAGAGCTTTAGTAATTTACATGCAGATAACAGACGAGGTGAGTTGCAAATTTGCCATACAAATTCTCGTTTTCGTTAACGTTATTGAATGGTAAATAAAACTAGGCACTTTTTACTTTCGACAAATACGAATTATCTGATTCGACTTCCCAAGTGTTTTGACTGTTTGTCATAAAAATTATCATAGAAAGTTAATTTCGCTACTCAATATAAATAGAAAGTTAATTTTTTACTCAATATAAATATTTAAATGCCAATTCCTTTGTGGTTGAGGATTCCGGGTAAAGCGCGCTTCTACCTTCGGCCTTAATCGTCACTTACCATCAGGTGAGATGAAGGACAAGCGCTTACCCGGTATAGAAAAAAAATAGTAATTTCCAACTGGTAATTTTATTGAAAAAACACAATGCCGGGTAACTAAATATTCTTTCTTATTCGTCGCAGCACTATGCATATAGGATGTATTTTAAATACTTACCTTTTATTTATATTTTTTTTAACCATGCCATTTAAGACAGTCATGCGTTATGTTTTCATAATTTCAGACCCTATTTACAGGATTTAGTCGTAATCTGTTCCGTGTAGAAATTCTAGAATAACTACAGACAACACTTTTTAAAATTTTTTAGAGGAAGATTTAAAGTCAGGTTTTTGTATAGCCGAAGTCTTGCCGACCGACAAAATACGATTTAAGCTAAACATATTTAAAATGTCATTGCATATGGCCCAAAATTTTGATTTTGGAGGATACGAACGCATTTTTATGTATTTACTTGAAATTTAAGAGTTTTCACATATAGGCATTTTAGTCGCGCGACTCAGAAGCACTGCACTGTGGCGTTTCTGGGCATCCATACATATTCAAGTAGCGCGGCAGCATCGTGACAGTTGCTGTAGTGAAGGAGTGGGCCGCGCGGCCGTCGCGCGACTAAAAAGCCTATACGTAAAGGCGCTCTGTGTAAAAGTCAGTTGTTTTTGCTGACTTTTTGTCTCCTTCTAAACCAAACTTAACAACATTCTTAGTAAAATATAGACCTAACACATGATTTAAGAAAAAATGACTTTAAAGAACAGAGCTTACAGCTTGCTTTAAAAATATTAAAATTTTTAGTATGGTTTATATTTTACTTTTTATGTGTGTTACGTCCGATGTGCAATGGAGTAATATAAGTATCGTTACCGAATTCGCTATTTGACAGCTTTAACAATAAAATTTATCCAAATTTTTTTTTATTAAGACAATTTGTAAATATTATAGTTTTAAAAAGTAAATTTGCGATTTTTTATCTTTGGATTACAAGACCCGAAACACGGGCGGCCATGATTGAGCTTCGTGCGACGTCACATTTCATAAAACAAACAAAAACTATCTGTAAGGTTTCAAGATAACATTTGTTTATTTATTGAAGTGTGACGTCACAGGGCAAAATGTCACGTGACCAACCGTATTCACGCGAAATTCGAAATCAATGAATAAAAATATGTTTTTTTTTCTATTAAATAAAGCTTTTTCGAGAAAAAAAATTTTGTAGGAGGTATAAAATAAGCGTTTGTAATATTTAAAATACTTTTCCGGGAACTGTCAAGTAGCCAATTCGTTTATTATTGTGCTTTGCCCATGTTGCAGCCGAGAAGGAGGAGCCGCTACCGCGCGGCAGCCCGTCGCCGTCGCTGCGCGAGGTGCGCGCGCGCCTCGGCAGCGGCGGCGGCGTGCGCCTCGAGGGGGATGACGTCACGCGCGCCTCCGTTCGATCTACGGCGCCCAGGCCGCGCGCCCATCCTATGCCTTGGTAAGACGACGACGCACGGTGGATCCTGTACTATGTACAGCTTGGTCTAAATTATTAAAATAAAGTTTTTGACTGAAACTAATTTGTAGACGATAGTTATGGCAAAATAACTGCAATTCTTCATAAACTGTTGATTTATAGGACATTAAATTGAAAATGTTTCCCACAAATAACATAAGTAAATAAAAGCGAAATTGCATTTTCGAAACTAAATGACATTAATATTTTTTTTTTTGCCAAATAATTAATACTAGACGACTAATTCTACTAAGTTCACCATAAAGTAATGTAATATACCTTCAATTTATTAAATCGAAAAGAAATTATCAACTACCTACATTTTCAAAAAAAGTCTTTTTGACCAAGCTCTCCTTAGTACAGGATCCACCGTGCGACGTTGCCATTAACATACTACACATTACGTCCATACATACGTACATACGGTCGGGTTCACCGTCGCTGTACCACTGCAGAAATTTTCGGATGCAGCAAGTTTCAAGTGAAATTTTCGGTGTGCAAGGGATTTTGACCTTTAGACTGGTAAAGCGATGGAGTCCGTAATAGTACATAAGATTTTTCCCTCGAGCTATAGAAGAAGTAGTTTATTTATTTATTTATTAACATTACAACACCTTTTCAGTTTACACCAATGCGACGTTATAAGAAACTTTATAAGTACATAATATAAAGTAAAAACAAAGTTAAAAATTACAACAAAAAATACAAAATAAAACATTAAAAAAATACAAAAATTAAATTAAGAATTATAATAAATACAATTTTAATAAAAGATTTAAATTGACTGGACTACATACATTGTGTTTAAATTTATTTTGTGCCACTTTTATTATCTTTGGCAGGATGTCATGGAAAATATCAGTTTCTCTCGCAATAATGTGTAAACGCATGGCTTGTGGCAAGGGAGCAAACTTAAGTAGATTCGTCCTAGCAAAGGACACGCTGAACGTACCGGGCTGGCGTCTCGCACCTACACTCGGCACTTGCACTTATTGATTTTGTCAAAAGAAATAAAAAATCTTGTAAAACTATCATAGTCACTGAAATGCGTGCCTAATAATCAATCGACCAATTGAACTAAGCACCCTCGCCTTTGTTATTACAGGCAAACGACCGACTTACGACAATGGGATTGCGAAACAACATGTGGCTGGTTGGAGTCGTTGGGCCTAGAAGTGTACGTGCCAGCGGCGAAGGCGTGGCTCAGCTCCACGCCGGAGGCTCGCGGCGTCATGGCGGCCGCCTCGCAGCAGACCATAGACAAGGAGCTGGCCATCAAACACCCTATGCACAAGAAAAAGATCGTGTTGGCTCTTACGGATTTATTGGTGAGTTATTGAGTAAATGAGCTTGAAACGTTGATAAAGAAAAAAAATGGTTAATTTGTTGGCTGTGGATAGAGTGCCACAAGCGGCATTCTATTACGATCGGTTCGGGAACCGTAATGTTATTTTTTATTTGCCATTACGGCATCCTAGTACAAAGTGTAGCCAGTGAATAGAGTGCCACAAGCGGCAACATAATTCGATCGGTTACGATGCCGTAATTACGGCATCCTAGTACAAAGTGAATAGAGTGCCACAAGCGGCATTGTATCTCAATCGGTTCGGGAACCGTAATGTTATTTTTTATTTGCCATCAGAAGACATAATATTCAAAAGATATTTTTGTATGGAGTTAGATTTCTGTTGTCTAATAAAAAAAATAACCTCGAAATTCAAGACAATTGCTACAATGCGCTTCGCGATTGTTTTAAATTTCTAACCTATCACGTGACCTACAGGCGTAGGGCAGCTAGTATTCTGTTGTTTAATATAAAACTTTATGGCAGATTAGGCGGCGTCACTATTATACCGCAAAACTTACGGTTCCCGATCCGATTGAGATAGGGTGCCGCTTGTGGCACTGTATACACTTCCTAATTTGTTTGTACACTTAATGACTTTTTGTACCTAATTAAGTTCATATAAACCATCAATGATACAAATCTGTCACTATAACCTTGTTTTACCACGTGTGTGAATGGAGAAAGGAGGAATAAAACGTGGGTGTGATTCTGAGATGTTTATTGGACGGCTAAGTATACCAAAAAGAAACCCGCGGACAGTCGCCCGTCCCTATTAAAATTACCGTAACAGCGCCCTCTGTCCACATAGTAGTAAAATATTATTCAAATTGCTGCGCGTGCGCGTGAGAATGCATTAGTTTAATGCAAGCTGTTTAGTCGCGATTAGGCTAGATGGCGCTGTTTTACAATGTACATAAATGATCTACCCGCCCGCTGCTCGCATCTCCAGCCGCTCGGTAAGCGCTTACTGTTTATCGCCTATCAGAAGTTTTGAACGCTGCTAACAACTACTATGGCTGCTTGTTCGGGATGTAATGACATAATTAATGATGAAAAATATTTTATGAAATGCACAAGATGTAATCATGCTTATGATTTAATATGCGCTGGTATCACCTTGGAAAGCTTCTTATCCCTCACTCCTGATGTTATACAGTCTTGGATGTGTGTGTCATGCAAGAGCAAAATACCTAAGTCCAACAACTCAAATACTCCCGTCCGCCTTCTTATGAGTACTGCGAGTGGCGTAATTAATGACACTGTGGCGGCCAGAGTCGCCACATAATTTATTATCATCACGTATCGGTTAAAGAGTTTGTAAGCACATTCCTAAACGCGTGCAGATCCGATAAAGATATGACACGGCATCATCCCTCCAACATCTACGTAGTATTACTGTATAAATAGTCTTGTAAGGTTTAGATAATAAGTTAGTCACAATGTAGTCACTGTAAATATACAACATCACCTTAAGAGACGCAGTCGTTATTTACCATCGCCATGGAACCTACCATCACCTCCACCTCGCACACTTCGCCCGACGGAACACTGGTGACCCCGCTCAAGCAACAAGCAACCTTCCAACGGAGTACTACGAAAAGAACACGTGAGTCATTTGCAACATCTACACATTAACCATGGCAGCAAAATTCTATTTAGCGACGGACACAACAAGATTTTCACTACACCGAGCCACACCGAGCTACGACTGCGTCATTTAACATCACTCTTACAACTCACAACTTTGGCTTCCTTTCCGGCACATCGTATCAAGAACGTTTCATCGACCAAGGCAAAGAAATAAGGTACCCAGAAAAACAATGCGAGATAAAATATACTAACGATTTCATAACTGCACACATTATGTCATAAATTGTGCAGCGCAGCGAACGCGCAAGAATTTCCGACGCAGCACTTTTCGCCGTTTACTCTACGCTTGCGCAAGGTCAAGTTCACTGCAGAAAGAACACAATATGTCACTTATTCATCACGATAATGAAAAATGAAACAAAGGAAAATAAGCATATATGTATACAACGAGTATTCACCCGTTTAACCGCCTCACTTTTACCGACTGACAAAGTGGTTTGAGGTATGTTATTTATAATTACGGGAAGAGATATTTAGAAGCATTATTTTACCAGTCGATTGTTTTATGAGATATTATTACACTTCATAAGACACTTAAATGCTCCTAGCTACCTCCAGGCGAATTGATTTCTCCGGTTATCTGATAAAGAGCCAAGGAATACGCCAGTTCGAGGATAATTATGAAGCTATAATGAATTTGTACTCAAAATGAAGATATTCAACAAGTTTAAAATGCTTTGATTGTGCAATAAAAATATAGTAGAATAAATAAGCACAAAAATGAACCATGTTTGGGTAACTAATGTAATAATAAGATTTTAGTCAATTTTAATTATTTTTTTTTGTTATTTACGTATTTCCTTATAATATATTGAATGCAACATGTCTTATCTCTATGTACTTAATGTTTAATCTTAGTCAAATCTAATTTTTATGTTTTGTTATTATGTATTTTATTAAGTCTAATAGTTCAATTTATTATTAACATGTAATGCATAATTTAAAGTTCATTGCAAGAATATGCATAATTTAAAGTTGTACTTGTTTATGCCACTTAATTTGTGTGTTTATTATAGTCTTGGTATAACGTGATATAAAAATAATATTAGTAACAATATTATGATGTTGAGAGGAATTATAAAAAATATTCGTGTACGTTAATGTAAAACGATCGATTGTTTTTTAAAAGGTATACCTATAATAAGTATTTTGTTCAAATACAAGGAAACAGCTCTCTTAGCAGCATTCAGCAAGCCAGCTAGCCATAAGGTTCCATCGCAGCAACGTAACGCTTCCTGGATCCTCGGCATCACTCGACGGTCAAAATAAGTACCGTCGCACTCCATACGTCCGACTCACAGCAGACATGGTAGCACACGCTCGTCTCGAGTCACGTAGACCGGAGAACGCTCGTTTTGTCAATGAAGACTTGAGCGCGCTCATCACGACTTAACGTGGATTAGAGCACCACTGGCATCTCCAAGCTGAAGACCTGATGTTTTTTTCATTCCCTTTTTCAAGAGGGGGAGTACTGTGGCGGCCAGAGTCGCCACATAATTTATTATCATCACGTATCGGTTAAAGAGTTTGTAAGCACATTCCTAAACGCGTGCAGATCCGATAAAGATATGACACGGCATCATCCCTCCAACATCTACGTAGTATTACTGTATAAATAGTCTTGTAAGGTTTAGATAATAAGTTAGTCACAATGTAGTCACTGTAAATATACAACATCACTCTAAGGACGCAGTCGTTATTTAACATCGCCATGGAATCCCTCCACCATCATTACTTCGCTCTCGCCCGACGGAACACTTAAATAACGACTGCGTCCTTAGAGTGATGTTGTATATTTACAGTGACTACATTGTGACTAACTTATTATCTAAACCTTACAAGACTATTTATACAGTAATACTACGTAGATGTTGGAGGGATGATGCCGTGTCATATCTTTATCGGATCTGCACGCGTTTAGGAATGTGCTTACAAACTCTTTAACCGATACGTGATGATAATAAATTATGTGGCGACTCTGGCCGCCACAACACCATTGCAGACACTGCAAACAATTCTATGTCCGAGTACGGCTTAGAAAATGTTACTTTGCGGCGAGGACAAAAATCGGAAAAGGTTCTTAGCTGCGTTTGTAAAGACATAACGCAACTCAGAAAAATTATAAGAGATGAGTTAAATGATATTATGAAGGAGCCTTTATTGTTGATTTCCAAATTATGTAACGACACACATAAACAAACCCTTGCTATGGAAACAATTACTGGCGCGCAGACATCTATACTTGAGAAGATGCGAAAAATGGAGTCTGCTGGAGTCGAGTCCAGACAGATTCACAAAAGTAAGTCTCATATGCACTCACCAATGCCTTTACCAGCTGCAAAGGAACTTCCCAAAGTTGATAAAAATAAAAAGGAGAAGAAAGCCGCTGTTGCAACCAGTGTTCCACCGCCGCCGCCGGCTGCATTGTTGTTTAAAAACCCTCAAGACATCTCTCAAATAAAATCTCCTGTACAGCAAAATAGTAAGAGCTCTTCTGTCCCTATTTTAAACCATTGAGATCATGGCGGCTCTGATCTGGAGGGTTGGACTGAGATAAAGCGCAAACGAGAACGAACATCATTGCCTGGAGTTTTAAGGGGCACTGCGACGCCAGGAGCTACCCTATTACGTGCGGCCGAAAGGAAGCGGTTTCTTCACCTATACTACGTGCAAGAAGGCACCACGGCTGAGCAGGTACGTGCTTATCTCACTTCAGTGTGCGAGGAGGACGTCTGTTCGGTGGAGGCGCTAAAGGCACGCGGTAGTTATGCATCTTTCAAGCTTGGGGTGCCCATCAAGTTTGTTGAACAGGTAATGTCCCCTGACATTTGGTCAATGGACATATGTATTAAACCATGGCGGCAGAACTTTCGTGGTAAGCAAGTGCCACAACAGTAACAAAGATAGTTTAAAAAAAATTCTGTGTTACTATCAGAATGTTCGTGGCCTTCGCTCAAAAACTGTAATATTTAATAATAATGTAAGTAGATTTGAACATGATATTGTAGCATTAACAGAGACGTTTCTGACAAGTTCAGTATGTGACGGCGAACTTTTTCCCACTGGTTACGTTGTAGTTCGCAAGGACCGTTTCGGTGACGCCGGCTGGGGAGGAGTTCTCCTGGCGGTACGTGAATGCTATCCCATGCATGTAATAAATAATATTGATGGCCTTACGCCTGACAAAGAGTTAATTTTTGCAATTATTAAATGTAAAAATGTTAAATTGTTGTGTTGCGTAGTGTATTTACCCCCTAATTATAAAGATTACCAATATTTGAATGTTTTGACGTGCATTGAGAATGTTATTTGTTTATATCCTGACTTAAACATTTTACTTTTAGGAGATTTTAATTTAAATTCGTGCTGCCCAAACGTTAAAATGCAATTTGAAAATTTTTGTGTATTTTGTGGACTGGAAGAATATAACCATGTATTGAATAGCCGTGGAGGTATGCTGGATCTTGTGTTGAGCGATCTCGTGCCCGATCGGGTGACTGTATCAGCAAATACGGAGCCTTTGGTGGCCATTGATGATTATCACCCGGCCCTCGACGTAATTCTAAAGTTATGGAGCGGAGCGGAGCCTCTGTCGCCGCAGCGTCCGCGAAAAGTACTCTGTGGTCCGCGACCGCCGCCGCTGCCGGTCCCGCGCCTGGGCGCTTGTCCCGACTGGAATTGGCGCAAAGCGGATTTCCAAGCGTTGTACGCTGCTCTAGTCGCGATAGATTGGTCTGATATGTTCAAAATCGATAATGTAGACACTGCCTTAAGAGTTTTTTATGATCAGATTTACAAATGTATAAATTTAAATGTTCCGCGTAAATGTAACTCGCCACGTAACTCCAAATACGTATATCCAAAATGGTTCTCAGGAGAAATAATAAGAAATTTAAAAAATAAACATTTTCATCTTAAACGTTTTAAATTAGAAGGTAAGCAATTTAATAAGGAACTATATAGGTACTATAGATGGCATGCTAAAAATCTAATTAACAATGCATATCTGCTGCACATACGTAACATTCAATATAATATTATTGACGAACCAGTAAAGTTTTGGGAATACGTAAAAGATAAGAGGAAAGACCGAGGGCGTGTAGATTGTTTTACCTATGGCACTAACGATAACCTGTTAACGGGGCAGGCTGCTGCCGATGCGTTTGCCCGATACTTTGGGACGGTGTTTTTAGACGAAGTACCTCGATTAGATCCAGCCGTTGCTGAACATCAAGGGGATTCGGGTGCTGACGCAGGATCTATTCTAGTCTCAACTGTAGAGGAGGTAGATTTTAAAAGAGCTGTAAAACGCCTTATATGTCGATCATCGTGCGGGCCTGACGGTGTTCCAGCATTTCTGGTTAAAGATTGCATATCGGTCTTTACTGAATCGTTACTGTATCTCTGCAATCTCTCATTATCCCAGGCCACTTACCCAGAGTGCTGGAAGCTCTCTCGAGTTACGCCCGTTCCAAAAGGTCAACCAGGACCCAACATAATGAATTATAGACCGATAGCAGTGCTGTCTGTTTGTGCTAAGCTCTTTGATTCTATGATAAACAGCCACATTAGCCGACAGATAGGTAGCCAGTTAAATGACAGCCAGCATGGCTTTCGTAAAGCGCGATCGACAACTACAAATTTGACAGCATTAGTTGACTATGTTTCCGCTGAAATGGACGCCGGTAGACAAGTGGATGCTGCCTATTTCGACTTCAAAAAAGCCTTTGACCTTGTAGATAATGACAGACTGCTACAGAAGCTGTCAATAATAGGATTTAACCCTAAACTGTTGCAATTTTTTGCTAGCTATCTCAAGGATCGGCGTCAGTTTGTGAGGTTGAGGGGGCATGAGTCTGAAAACTATTTCACGAGATCTCCCCTCAAACCCCAAGCGGTCGCATGAGACCGCACCTACAAAAACACACTTGACTTTGTACCGTGTTTTCATAGACTTACAGACTACTTTAGTATGAACAAGTTTGGTTATTTCGGTTCTGTGGTTCATCTTATGTTTTGTTATCGCACAATATCGCATAGTCTATGCTCCATTCTGTCTAATTTGACGTTGACAGTTACTGTCAAAAAAGTGTCAAAAAAAATCCAAGAGTGAGTGGGGGTGAGTCAGGGGAGTACTTTGGGTCCAACTCTTTTTCTCATTATGATTAACGACATGCCTCAAATTGTCAGATTCGCTGAATGTCTCCTATTTGCAGATGACCTCAAATTATATATGGGAATAGATGGTAAATCGGACGCAAAGGCTCTCCAGAAAGACATTAATTCCCTAGCCACGTGGAGTGTAGATAATAGCCTGCCTTTTAACGATTCAAAGTGTAAAACAATCACATTCACACGAAAACGGTGCGTTTTACAGACCGACTACAATTTGCTTGACGCTCCTATGGAAAGAGTTGACGATATCCGTGACCTTGGTTTAACATTAGACAGTAAGATTGACTTTCACAAGCATGTGACTAATACATGCAAGACGGCAAGTAGAATTTTAGGGTTTATCATGAGAACATCATCTGAGTTCAGCAATTTATCAGTGGCTAGAGTATTGTACAACGCTTACGTACGTAGCAAACTTGAATATGGAGCAGTCATCTGGGACCCTCTAGAAGACAAATATAGTATTTACATTGAAAAAATACAGCGAAAGTTTGCTCGGTGGCTGTATAAAAAGAATTTTGGATATTATCCATTTTTATACCCTTCTCTGTTTGTGTCCGGTATGGTAGGCCTCGATACGCTCGCTTTTAGGAGGAAACTGCTTCTCGTATCACACTACCTTGCCGTGATTTACAATAGGGTGGATTGCCCGAATGTGATTGAGAGATTGTGCCTCTCTGTGCCCGCGCGAATGGCATATGACGCGGAGGGCTCGGTAGCGCCGCGCCGCCGGCCGCGCCTGCTGCGGAGGCCTATCACGCGGACCAATCACGCCGCTCATGCACCCACCACGCGGGCGCTGCGCCTGATCGGTGACGTGCTCGCTCAATATGACGATCTTGATCTGTTCCATGATGGATTAGGCCGATTATTGGCAGTATCTCGTCAGTTTCTTGACTCAGGTACTTGACATTTAATAAAATTATTTACATATTTTTAAATTAATTTTTTGGTTTAATTATTATTATCGTATTATTTTTTGTTATAATTATGTTATTTTATTATTATGATTATTTTTTCTATTAATGTTTTAATCCTAATAAGAAAATTTGCTATTTTAATTGTAAGTATTGTTAAATTTCACTTCGTGTAGGTGTTTAAATCGATTTCTATGTGTACTCCTTAATGTTTTGGTTGTGTAACGTGCCTGCGTGTTGGATATTCTGTAAGCAAGCATGTCTAAATGAAATAAAATAAATAAATAAAACCAGGGGGTGTCACTCTACAGTATGGGTACGTTCGGCCGGCGCGCCTCCCAGGCAGACGTATGGCACTAAAGGTTGCCATTCGGCTCACACGCTCCACGTCGCGCGTCGTCGCTTAAATCGTAATCGTACTCAAATACAAAGTCAGTGAGAAAGGGGGTACTAAGCCGAAAGGAGGTTAAAGTATACGAGGGCGCAGTGATAAATGTGAGCCTACTAATGAAAACATTATTTCTTTTTATTTTTTACGTTTTATTTTTCAACGTTATTACCTTTTAGGTCTATACACTTTACCCAGCGTTGCTCCAACTTTTTTAAGCCCTCTGAAAATGTATGAGTTTTCAAACTCGGCAAAATAGGCCTCTGTGGCGGCGATGACCTCCTCATTCGACGCGAATCTCCGTCCACCGAGCCATTTTTTCATGTTTGGGAACAGAAAGAACTCACAGGGGGCCAAATTTGGAGAATATGGTGGATGTGGCAGCAATTCGTAGCCTAATTCTACCAATTTGGCCGTCGCAACGTGAGATGAATGAGCCGGTGCGTTGTCGTGGTGAAAGAGAACTTTTTTCTTCGTTAAATAGGGTCGTTTTTTGTTTACTTCAGCGTCGAATCGGCCCAATAAATCTGCGTAGTATAGCCCTGTGATCGTCCTTCCCTTCTCCAGATAGTCTATGAAAATCACGCCACGGTCATCCCAAAAAACAGTGGCTATAACCTTTCCGGCCGATGGGACCGTCTTCGCTTTTTTCGGAGCACGTTCACCGGGTGAAATCCACTGTTTTGACTGTTCCTTCGTTTCTGGTGTGAAATGATGGATCCATGTTTCATCCACAGTCACCAAACGTCGTAGAAACTCCTTCGGATCGCGCTTAAACTTGGCCAAAATTACCACCGAAGTGGTCACACGATTCCGCTTCTGGTCCACTGAGTAAACGTGGCACCAATCGCGCCGACAGCTATCTCATCCCCAAATGATTGTGTAGGAAGTTTGATACACGTTCATCAGAGATGCCTGTCATGTCAACAAGCTCCCTAATCTTCAAACAGCGGTCTGCCAATACTAAATCATGGATTTTGTTGACGTTTTCCTCGGTTGTGACCTCATTTGGGCGGCCTGGACGAGGTTCATCAAAAACGGACATGCGACCTCTCTTGAAATCGTTAAACCAGCGCTTGATGGTGGCAAACGAAGGCGAAGCATCCCCATAGACGGCATCCAACTCTTCTTTGATTTCGCCACGTGTATTCCCTTTCAAAACTAGAAATCGAATCACCGAACGATATTGCTCTTTTTCCATTTTCACAAAATGTTCAATGGAATTAGCTGAAATTATGACAGGAGTCGTTTAAAAGATGGCAGAAGACAAAACAAAAATCGAGTTAGTGTTGCCAGGTGGTTTCAAGGCTCACTGCTTATCACTACCCTCGTAGATGATGGTGAATAACTTTTGTCCAAGAACTTTTCCTTAAAAATGGATAGATTAAGTTTAAGATTAACAGTTTTTTTTAAGATTTCAAAAGAAACGACGCTGTGGTAGCCCTGGCGGTCAGCTGCTTTGAGAGAGAGAGACAGATTTAAGTTCATTGCCGGGGCTATCTTGCGTTAGCTAACATGCGTTAGCCCCGTCCCTATTCAGGGTTGTATATTTTTTAATTACGTAACCAAAAGTTAAATTGGTATGGAAGTAAATATGAGCGTTTTTCGCAAAACAAATGATAGTAGCACTTTCAGTTGTCCGCGGATTAGTACCCCCTTTCCGACTAAAGTTGTATATCCATGAGTGGAAACCCTACGCTCCTGACGTCAAATCGATATCGAGTCAGCGTTGCTTAACGGAATATGAACGCTCGGGTCACACGTTAAGTTTTAATTTCGCGTGAAAGTCGTTAGAGAGTGAACCTTCTGTGCGATAGTACTATTAGTTATTGTGTGGTAAAAGTAAGAAATCAAAATAACAATGCATCAGGGCGGTCACGGCGATCCGATGCTGACGGCGGCCGGGCAGCTGGACACGGCGTGGGCGCTGCGCTGGCTGGAGGACGTGGGCGTGTGCGGCGCGCGCGGGGCCGCCGCCGACGCCGCGCTGGACGGCCGCCTGCTGCACCGCCTCGCGCACGCCGAGCTGCACGCGCATCTAAGGGTGGCGCACGCGCTGCACGCGCTGGCCATACGCCGCGGTAAGGCCGCTGCTGCACCGCCTCGCGCACGCCGAGCTGCACGCGCATCTAAAGGCGGGCGCACACTAGGCCACTAGTTGCGGCCACTAAACGCGACCACTAGTGGCTTAATCAAACCACTAGTCGCGGCCACCGATCGTAGCCCCTAGTGGCTAGTGGCGGCCACCAGTCGCCGCCACTTAGCCACTACTTTTGGCTGAATTCCCTCCCGTGGCCAAGTGTTCGCGCGATGCGAGCTACAAAACGCGGCCACTAGTAGCGAGCGCGAGCGACGAGTGGCTTGTGGCTCGAACGCGGCCACTTAAACGCTCGGTTTGCGCCGATGCCATACAAAATGTGTGAAAAAACTCGTCCGCCGCTTGTGGTCGCGTCTAGTGGCTGTTACGAATTAGGGATCTTCAAGAAACGAGCCTATTCCTTCCTTAAAGGCCGGCAACGCGTCGCGTATCCTCTGGTTTTGCGGGTGTCGATGGGCAGCGGTGATCACTCTCCATCAGGTGACGCCTACTCATTTGCCTCCTTCTTTTATAAAAAAAAGACCGACTCGCGATCGTTTTGTCTCATCGGGCAATAAAAAACGTCAAACTCAAAGTCATTTGTAGACCGAATGCTTAAAACTGTAGAATCATTGGGCCGCAAAGCTGGTAAAGAATAAAGTAAAATCACTATTAGTGTCAGTTGTTCTCGACAGTAATAAGGCTAGTGAAAAAGTAAAAAGAAAACTAATACTAGTTTCCTTTTTACTCCCATTGTGTGACACTGTCACCTGAAATACATTAATTTTGGCGATTACTATCGATTGCGGGAAAACACCTAACTACGAGTACATTAAAATAGTATCTTCATCTATTCCATTATCTATCTCACAGGTATCCAAGTGTTAAGAGACAACAAATTCAACGCGGAAACGATGATACGGCGGGCGGTGGAAGGCGAGATCACAGTCGTAAGCGGCAGCGAGACGGAGAGCGGGGAGGCGACCACCCCGAGCGGGGAGTTGGCGCGCTGGTCGTCGCACCGCGTCATGCAGTGGCTGAAGGAGATCGACCTCGCCGAGTACGCGCCGAATCTAAGGGGCGCTGGTAGGGTTTGTTTTTTTTAATAACATACAGGGTTAATTTTGGACCACCCGCCAAAAGCAAATAATATTAAAAAAACGAATCAAAAAAGATTAGACGTAAAAATAATGAATGTTTTCTTTTTTTAAATACAATTTGGGGGCCGTCCATTAATCACGTGAGGCTCGAAAGGGGGGGAGGGGGTTCGGGGGTTCGGGAACCGAAAGCGGCATATAGTGTGATCTTGACTCGCCGTAAAAAAAAAACAACCTGCCTATTCTGTCTAGACATTTTTATCATGGTCCTTAATTTTCTCGAATAAAATTAGATTAAACTTTATACCTGTAGGTATTTAAAGATAATATTCTTAAAATTAAAAGTAAATAACAAACTTTTATTTAAGTGCGCTAAAAAGAAAAAAATAAACTTTTACCAACAACTTATAACGTCATTACACAATTTATATGATATACTTAAAAGGTTGTCGCGAGATTTAAGTACTCGTATTTTCTTAGATTGAAATTTTTTATAGTTAAAAGCAATCACATCAAGGTATTTCATTTACTTGTTTATTTAAACATAAGTATATAGCACTAGCACTTAATTATATAGTTAATCTCGCGACAACCTTTTATATAATATAAATTGAGTAATGACGTTAGAAGTTGTTAGTAAAAGTTTATTTCTTTTCTTTTTAGCGTATTTAAATATAAGCTTTTTTTTAACCAAGTTTTTAACTTTTAATTTATTTTTTACTTTTTAATTATCCCTGGACACGTTTTTTATCTGTTCTTTTCACTGAACGTGTAGGTATACAGAATTTATTCACGTCCACCAAACCACTACCACTCACCACCCATCAAAAACGGTCTACCCATTAAGACGAATTAAACTCGACGCGGTTGGGTCGCTTAATTACTGAGTTCCTATGGCTATCTTCCAGCTCCATCAACAGACCCTGATTACCATCTAGCACTAAAGTACCTACTCGTCAAGACGAATCAAACAAGCTGAGACCTGATGAGGTTGCGTCGTCTTTATAGTTCCTATGACCACCTTCCAGCTCCATCATCAGACCCTGGTTACCATTGAAAGACAAATTACTCATCAAGACGATTCAAACGAGCCCAAACTCGATGAGGTTGTGTTGTTTCATTGTGAAGTTCCTATTGCCACATTCCAGCTCCATCATCAGGTCAGCACCATGTCATGATAATATTGCATTGTCACACGATTTACACATGTATGCAAAATTTCAGCTCAATCGGTTGAAGATATGTGCTTCAAAATTGAGTTGCAAAATTACACCCGAACATAGTTAAATAAAAAGCTTGTAAAAAATTTATAAGATTTGTTTAGGTACTAAAAAATACACGTGATTTTGGGTGGGGGGGGGGGGGGGGTTAGACTTAAACCTCGCCACATATTACCAAGGGGGAGGGGGGGGGGGGGGTAAATGCTGAAAAAAACCTCACGTGATTAATGGACGGCCCCTTGCCTGCTTTTTATAGCCTATATTGCTAGGTGCGTGCGCTCACCCTCGTGGGCAAAGCGACGGCGCGCCGTCATTAGTGCAATGGGTGAATAATAGCGGTCACGCGTATGCGCTTTGATAATAATAATTTGACGGCCTCCTTGGTCGAGTGGCTTTGTACACCGGTTTTCATGGTGTCGCCATCTCTGAGGTCCCGGGTTCGAACCCCGGTCGGGTCAATTTAGAAATTATTGTTTTCTAAATTGTCTCGGGTCTGGGTGTTTTCTATGTATGATAAGTATGTATTTAAGTATTTTAAGTATGTTTATCCGTTGTCTAGTCACCATTTAACGAGTTTCTTCGAAGCTTCTCTTGGGCTAGATAATTGGTGTGATTGTAGGAAAGATTTATTTATTTAATAATAATAATAGTGGCAGTTGATAGACACTTTACGCCGCTCTCCTTGGCAACAGAAAACTGGCGCAAACCAGTGGTGCTAAGCACTCTCGATCGCAAGGACATATGGAAGAGCAAGGTGCTACACGGGCGCTACTATCGGGCTCTAACTGGGCCTGATGTAGATTTGCTTGCCTCGGTGAACTGGCTACGTTTCGGTGACCTCTTTGGGGAAACCGAAGGTTTTGTCTGTGCCATTGAAGATGAACTTATCAAGACGAATAACTACCGGAAATATATTATGAAGGACGGTACGGTCGACATCTGTCGGGCATGCCGCCGTCCTGGAGAATCACTCCGACATATTATTTCCGGTTGTTCTCATCTTGCTAACGGAGAGTATTTGCACAGACACAACCAAGTAGCCAGAATAATTCAGCAGCAACTTGCTCTTCAATATGGCCTTGTTGAATCAGAGGTGCCGTACTATAAGTACGCACCTGCGCCAGTTCTCGAAAATGGTCATGCAACGCTTTACTGGGATCGCTCTATCATCACGGATAGGACTATTGTCGCCAATAAGCCTGATATCGTGGTGATCGACCGATCTCAGCGCCAAGCAATATTAGTTGATATTACCATACCTCATGACGAGAACCTCGTGAAAGCCGAGAAGGACAAGCTCAGTAAGTACCTTGACTTGGCTCACGAGGTTGCCGCCATGTGGGATGTGGATTCAACTATTATTGTACCGATAGTCGTTTCGGCACACGGTCTTATAGCTAAGAGCCTCGATCAACATCTAGAGAGGCTCTCGCTAAAAGGTTGGGTCAAGGGTCAGATACAGAAGGCAGTACTCCTTGACACGGCACGTATTGTGAGGAGGTTCCTCACTCTGCAGCCCTAACCACCGATAGCTTGGGTCTATCCCCGCTGCCGGTGGCAACCTAGGTTAAGTTTTTTATAATATTTTATATTGTAAATATGTTTTTATATAAAATATTGTAAAAAATTTTTCTTAAGATATATGTTAAATAAAGAGTATAATAATAATAATAATTTTTATTGACATATAGTTTTACAACTTCCTATGAAAACTCTGACACCCCAAACTAGGCTAAAATGCCAGTATCTCAAGGGTCAGGGGCTTCTCCCAATTTTTGCAACAAGTCTCAAGAAAACATCATAAAAACGAAAAAAAATACAATGCACTTTACATTATTATGAATATTAAATTAAGTACTTATATTATTTCAATATATAATAAGGTGAATTACTATGTTAAATAATATTTATTATAAATATATAAATGTATATATAAACAAATATAAAATTAATACATCTTTATTTCTATTTATTTTAAGATAGGTACTTACTAATAAATTTGTTTTATCATTTCTATTATATGTAGCCCGTTAGTTGAATATAATATCTTCTGTTTCCTCGTAGTTTAAGGACATAAGCCAGGTTTTAACTATTGATTTGCATTCATAAAGTGGAAGAGGGTAAAAATTTAATAATAATAAACCGGCCGGCGCGGCGGCCGGGCGCTAGGTGACAATAATTTTAATTTACAAAGAATAAGTTGGGACAAAAATGTTTTTTTTTAATATCATTATTTAGTTGTACTGCTGCTATAGGATCACGTGAAAAAAATTGGCGGGTGGTCCAAAATTAACCGTGTATAGTCGCGGAAGTTCCCGGTAGACCACTTTGCGGCGATATTCGCTGGCACATGATCTACGCGCAGGCTACTGTACGTACGCGCGGTCGGAACTGAGCGCTAGCGACTATCGTCGAGAAGGGGCCGTCCATTAATCACGTGAGGCTCGAAAGGGGGGGAGGGGGTTCAGCAAAAATCACGAAATATCACAAGGGGGGAGGGGGTGTAGTAAGATATCACGTGTATGTATTTTTTCGTCAAACGCGCGATTTCTAAACCAAAAGCTGCGTGTGGTGTGACTTTGACTCGCCGCGCCGTGTAAGTACTATTAGGTATTTATTCTGTGGCGCCGTTGCCTAGTTCTAGAATAAAATTAGATTATACCTACTTTATACCTGTTTAGTATTAATTTTATTGGTATAGCTAAACGATTACGACATTTAATGATAGTTAGGCGGTACGAAGAAGTCAGTTTTGTAATATTATTTTTTAAAGTGTTTGATAGTACTTCAAATATTTTGTGAATGTAATATTTTGTGAACAACTCGTTGCTTGAGGAGCTCGATGGTGCAGCGGCCAGCGGTTCGAGTTGCAACCTTGCCCACTATGCAACTTTCGCAATATCGATTCGCTGGATGGTTGACCAAATTTAAACAAAAAACATCTCGAGCTTCTCCGTGCTTCGGAAGGCACGTTAAGCCGTCGGTCCCGGTTGTAGTCGTAAGATGACAGTCGTTAAAGCCCACCAACCCGCATTGGGCCATATAATACATAATAGTACAAGTACAGAAGATTCACACCCCTAAGTCTTTTAAATAAATAGCGACTCTTGCTAAGACAATAAAGTGCAATTCAGATCGCACACCGCTCCCATACCTACAGTTAAATTCACCTAGAAGTTGCCTCTCTCTTTATCGCGTAGCTCTAATCTCTTCTAACGACTGCAGGGTGTTCGCGGGCGTCAGTCTGATCGGCTACTTGTAGCTTCATACCTAAAGCGCGGAGTGCGCCAGGCCTGATTGGGCTAGCGTGGTGGGTTATGACCTAATATCCCCACGTGCTGTTGTCCAAGTGGGAGGTCTGTGCCCAGCAGTGGGACGTTTATAGGCTGATGATGATGATGATGATCCCGTTGTTACTCGCGCAGGCGTGCACGGCGGGCTGATGCTGCTGGAGCCGCGCTTCACGGCCGAGCTGCTGGCGGCGCTGCTCAACATACCCGCCAGCAAAACGCTGCTGCGGCGGCACCTCACGCAGAGGTAGGACGCAGAGGTGGCGTAATACCACCCTCTCACGAATATCCGGCGTGAAATATTGGCACTTGGTGCTGTTTTGTTGGGTTCCGGAGGCCCATCCCCCCCCCTCTCACAATTCCTGTTCCTTCCTTAATCCAATTTCTTCCTTAAAGGACGGCAACGCGCCTACGATTTCTCTGGTTTTGCGAGTGTCCATGGGCGGCGGTGATTACTCTCCAATCTCCATCAGGTGAGCCGCCTGCTCGTTTGCCTCCTTCTTTTGTAAAAAAAGGTACAATGGCGGTCTTCATCGCTTTACCAGTCTAAAGGTCAAAATCCCTTGCACACCGCGTTGTCTATTTCGTACGGGCATGTACCCGGGCGGTCGGTGTGCTTCATACGAAAATCGCTGCAAAGTGGTAAAGCAACGGTGACCCCGACCGGACGCACGGTTACTATATACCTGTTTTACTTTTATTTATTTAGGAAACTCCTGAACTCCCGGTAGACTCCTGGAAAATTAACGACGACGCACGGAACGGACGATTAACTTATAGTTCATATATTTTCCCGAAATTACTTCCGATTATTTTTCATTATTGTCATGTTGTGTTTGCCTATAATTGTGGTTGCATTGTAACAATTATTATTCACATCTTCGATCAATAATACAACTAGATAACGCGTCACGTACAAAATCAAAGCTTAACTCTGTCCACGTGAATAAATACTTTTTCAAAGCAATAAATTACTCCTGTCACTTAAAAATGAAAAGACGTCAATAAATGTAGTGGTGAAATCAACCTTAAAGGGCAACAAATAAATTACTTTTTCTTGTTATTGCCTTGAGAGAAAATAACCGCTCACTTCTCAAGTGCGCCTTTATTTACCGAGACATATTTTTAGCGCCAACCTGACATCTAGTTGTATTGTTGATCGAAGATTCACATTATCATTTTAGATATAATCTGTAATGTAACAATGTTGGCAAACCTAATAAAATAAAATAAAACTCCTGTTAGGAAACTCCGACTGGATGGCAATCATTCTAATTATTATCTATTTCTGCCGCCAAGCAGCATTAATATGCTTTGCAATCCGGCTTGGAGGGTACTAGATCAATTGAAATTATAAAGCACGGAGGCATAACATCTGATGCTTCATGGACGATAAGCCGCGCTTGTAGGCACTTTCCTTCAGGCGGGCTTGCGTGCCTGCTTTGTAATACAAAAACTTTACAACTTTCGTCAGTAAATTTTAAACTTTATGTTATGAGTATAAGGATCATTATCGATTAGATACTTACGTTTTACAGTTTTTGTGCTGGCGTGTTTACTAGACTAACTTTTGAGTCCAAATTGACCCAGCAAGGTGAATTTATGGGTCGAGTTCCTCGAGTTCTCATCTATCGAAAATAGATTGCGTCTGGTCTGATATAAAGTTATTTTCTTCTAGATTTAATGATCTGCTAGGCCGTGATGTGATACAGCAGAAACGGAATGCAGAACAAACTCTTGGCTACCAGCCTTTAACTGCAACTACTAAATATAAGGTAAGATAAAGTGTATGCATATAACGTATTGTCTGTGTGTAACATTATTAAGGCTCTGTCATCATAATTCGCTTGCCCTGTTCCCATGTTATTTGGGGTCGGCGCAGAATGTCCTTTCTTCCATACAACTCGGTCATTCGTCGTCAACTCATCCAATTCCTACTCATTCATGTCATCCCTCACATCCAATCCATCCATCTTTTCTTTGGTCTTCCTCTTCCTCTCCTACCTTAACACTCATATTCATCACTCTTTTCGTCACATGGCTTTCGTTCCTTCTCATAACATAGTCAAACGGTTCCCTTTCATCTTTTCTGTTAAAGGCGCCACTTTCATACTTCCTCTGATATATTCATTCCTTATTTTGTCCATCCTCGTCACTTCACATATCCACCTTTACATTCAAGGCCTCTGTGCTGCTGCTAATTTTATTAAAATAGCGTCGTCGCCTTAAAACTTATAAACACTAATACACAAGGATTGAAGTTCTAATTTTTATTTATTTAAATATAGCAATACATAAATTGTGTGGTTTTTACTTTTGTTGGCAATGTTACTTCTGCCATAACAAGAATCTGTCATAACCATAATCTGTCCAAACCAGAATCTGTCCTAAGACGAATAAGGGTTCGTTTTACTCGTCTAAAAAAATTTAAGGGTGAGTTCTGCCCATGAAACTGAACGACTTCCTCCAAGAAAGCTTTGTGCAAAAATGACAAAAACATTTCGACCTCCCATACAAAACTGTCCGATCAGCTGACAACAATTAGTATGGGAGGTCAACATTTTTTTGTCATTTTTGCACATAGTATTCTTGGAGAAAGTTGATCAGTTTCAATTGACGACTATTATCCCCTTAGGGTAAGTCAGAGACTAGGCAATGAGGACCGCAGAATTAGGCCGCTGCAATAGTCCACGTTTCACCAAATATCAAGTGCAAATGTGCTCAGCGTGGTAGGCGGTGAGCCCATCGTCGCTCTATGCTGTTGGATGTATGTGCAGTCTTTTAGTCCGTTAGTCGCCTAAAGAAAGAGATGGGTCAGTATTCTTTTAACGACTCGCCACCACACAGTTCTCTACGCACAGAATTCTTGAACATGTCTGTGTAATGTTTCTCGAAGGTACCAAAGAAGAGTCAGTTCTCGCTGAAGCGGAAGAAGAGCAAAGACGAGCTCGACCTGGTGGACCTGGTGTGCCCGCTGCACGACGACTCAGGTGACATGCCCACATCGCCAGTAAGTCGCCTACTAACCACACTAATCTATTAACGCCTTCGATCATCTAAACACTTGATACACAATCCCATATTTAATACCCCCCAGGCTGAGAACGGCAACTTCCTATAATGACAAGTTCCGATAACGACAATTTCCTAAAACGTCTATTCCAAAATAGACAATTTCCGAAGAAAATAAATTCCGAAAATATCAAATTCCGAAAATGTCAAATTCCGGAAATGACAAATACCGAAAGTGACAAATTCCGAAAATGACCACTTACCAGATGCATTTTGACAGATGAACTGAAGTCATAGAACGTAACATTGCACGATTTGAATGAAATATATATTTATTCTAATCTAATTAAAACAATTTTTGAATGCTTTAAGTAAGAATTTATAGTAATAAGTTGACAGAATTTAATGCGATATGTTTCATCTTAAATTTCTACTGGTAATCTAAATTATGGCGTGATTCTTTGTTTCTGCGAGATCTTCAATTAGCACGGGACTTGCTAAACCAGAGATCGTTATTTTTTTATTCGTGGTAGACAGGCATTTGATTGCAATTTTACCTGATATTAAGTAAAGATGCAGCGGAGGATGTATCATGGCTGTTTAAATACAGCCTATTCACTACATCTATTCTTTTTTATCCTATGGTCCAGAGGACCTACAACAAAACGCCACCGACATTAAGAATGATTTACCCGTTGTACTTTTTAAAGTTTGTAAAGCTTGTAGTTTTTTGTAGTAGATTTTAAATATAAATTTTGAGTTTGTATTCTTAGATAATGTATTTGTGGAACACAGCATACACTTAAATCTTAAAAAACAAAACTATTTTAAAACGATTAACGATGTTTCAATCGTTAATCCGATGAGAATCGATTATCCTCACTATTGATTTGTAGACATCCCAGCCCTAGACTACAACTGTCAAAATACACCTATGAAACTATTATTACTTTGTACGTTCGAAAAAGTGGTTCCAACAATTCTATACAATTTTGTTTTCTTATAATCACAGTTGTGATCATAACCACAATAGGTATTGGACGGCAATGTCAAATGTAACAGCAATCCAATGCTCTCTCTTGGTTGGAGCATTAGTTCGAGGCGACACACTTCGAGAGCGCTAATTGTGTATCTAATGTTTAGATGATCGAAGATAAATGCTGTTTATTATATCCCACACTTCCATCACATATAGAAACTAGGTACACAATCCTATATTATATCGTAGCGGGATAGCACAGAATAACTAATAGTACTACCGTACAGAAGGTACACTCTCTAAAGACTTTCACGCGAAATTGTAACTTATCGTGTGACCCGAGCGATCATATTCCGTTAAGCAACGCTGACTCGATAACGATTTCGTCAGGATCGTGGTGTTTCCACTTATGGATATATTTAAAAGGAACAACTACGTCGAAGTGGCATGCAAAATTCTCATACAACAACACAGAAATACGACTTTTAGTCCTCTGTTTCCTCTTTCAGAGCTGGACCAATTTTTATCACTCTTTCAGCATCGGTTAAAGAAAGAGATTTTCTATGTCTGTATGTTTGATTTTTTTTTAAACCAGCCACTTAATGTATCTGAAGATTTTGAAAGATTTCGCTTAATTTTGAAGGCTCCTGGTTATTAAATAAATGACTTAATTAAAAAAAATCAAACATACAGACATAGAAAATCTCTTCTTTAACCGATGCTGAAAAAGTAATAAAAATTGGTCCAGTTCTGAAGAAGGAAACAGGGGACTACGAAACGTCGTTTTTCTGTGTTTTGTATGAAATAATTTTGCATGCCCGGTCGACTTAGTGTTTCCTCTTAAGTACGATTACAATACCGGTCAAGGATCATTCGACCGCCGGCGGTCACGAAACAATAGAATTTCAATTGTGTCTGGTTTTACGATCATCAAGGGGTTAAGCGACGACGCGCGACGTGGAGCATGCGAGCCGAGCGGTAACCTTTAGTGTATGGCCTGCCTGGGAGGCGCGCCGGCCAAACGCACCTAACCTGCGGAGTGACACCCCCGTGGGGATAGTGGCAACTTTGTCATAAACATTTTACGTATGTGTTTTGGCCAAATAGCAATTTTTTTAAGGAGCCCTTCGTCATTGACGTTTGCTCGCACACTGCTAAACGAAATGAGTACTAAGTAGGTACTCTTTTAGTTTAGACGTTTTTAAAGCGTTGTTTGTGCATCTTGTTTTTTCATGTGATCGAAAATACCACACGAACTTTACCCCTATCTAAGCAATGAGGTAACTTGAGGCGACCTTGCGAAGCAACTTATTGCTCGCTCAGTTACGGCTCCTGGGCTGCAAACGCCTGTCAACATAGCTCCGCCCCGCATTGCGCGCTGTCATCTAGTTGAGCATATTTTTTGTATGGAATAGCTGCTCTAGTTATAATATCTTAATGTTTCTAAAGGTTAGCGGTATACGTTAAAGACGCAGTTTTAAAGCTCGAAAGCCGACTTACTTCCTGTATGTTCTATTCTAGGATATTTGTGTTGTATTGACTAGTTTTTGAAACAGTCAATAAAATATAAAACAGCACTATCTCAATTACATACAGTTCAAAATATTATTGTTCTTATTAAAAAAGTGCCTGTTAAAAGGTTAAAACTTAAGTACCTAAAACAAAAATAAAACAAAATCTTATTCCAATTGAGCTTACTATAAAATACTTATATATTAAATAGTAATGATTCTAGTCCTCAAACGAGAAGTCTTGAGAGAAAAATATACTTATAACAATGAAGTTGCAATTTAATGAAGTCTTAATAACTGCTCCACCTCAAAAAGAGGATATCATTTAAACTTCAGTATCTTGTTGCGTGTTACCATATTTTTTTTATTCTTGTTAATTTTCAACTGCATAAACGCATTAGCTGGTCCATATTAACGAAAGACACTAGTATTGTTTCTTATTGTAAGTACAATCTTATGGTTAATATTTGCACCAGAAATCTATCAATATTTTAGATATTTGTATTAATCTATTTTAACACGTTTGGTGTTTGTGTCATTAACAAACTTAATAAGGGCTGTAATCATTTAATCACGGTTGTGGACTTAAAATTTGTTATTTAAGGTGTGGGTTTTTGGCTTAAAATTTTGCACATTAAATGTAACAGCACTGAAATAAAATATAAATTGTGTTAACTAAAATATGTTTAGGTAAGTAAAGACAACACTTCTATAATTCCTACTATATTTTACAACTGCAATATAAAACATTAATAACTGCAGTTATCCTAAGCTTTTTATTCAATTATTTTTTGTAGTCGTTAAGATTTAATTTATAAGAACATATTTTTTACAACTGTACATTAAATAGGTTGACCGAGCGTTAAAAGTTAACTTATGTCTTTCTAGTGATTTCTTAGCTTTATTCGTTAATTTAAATTTCTTATCACCAATAAAAAGTTATCCTTTAACGCATAATGTGCGTATAAGCTACTTCAAGGTAGTAACAGCGCCCTCTGCAATGTACAATCGAGAAGCTTCCCGGTCGCCCACTTTTTCGCATGCGTATAATTGGCTATTTGACAGTTGTAACAATAAAAATATGAAATATGTCGGATATTATGGTAGCTTATAATTTAACAATAATAATTATCCAATAGTTTTTTTTATAAAAATATAAGATAAATATTATATTTTTACAAAATAAATTTACGATTTTTTATCTGTGGATTACAAGACCCGAAACACGGGCGGCCATGATTGAGCTTCGTGTTACGTTACGTCACATTTCACAAAATAAACAAAAACTGTCTGTCAGGTTACAAAAGGTTTATTGAAGTGTGACGTCACAGGGCGAAATATCACGTGACCAACCGTTTACGCGCAAAAATTTGAAATTAATAAAGAAAAAATTGTTTTTTTTTCTATTAACCCGTGGCGCGCCAGCCACCCTAAAGCATTAAATGCTTTACGTGTCAGTCATTTTGCGATACATCACTTTTTTATTGTTTGATTAGGGAAAAATATTTATTGCGTAATAACTATACGAGATTATCGCGTGAATGAGGTGTCATTCTTTTCTGTATGAGTTTTTGTACGTAGTTAACTACTTAGGATGAACAATAAAGACTTACTTGTAGTGGCACTGGAACGATTTTCTTTTGTTTTCAATATTTCATAAAGGTAACCTTTGGTTTTACTGTTTGTTATAATAATTAACAAACGACACACAACACAATTGACATAAAAACACACACACTGAACTTCACTCACAAAACGGTTAAACCATTACAAGTGGCCGGCCCGCGTACATATTGACCTAAAAGTACATATGTCTAACTGTAAATAAAAAAAGGTTACTGATGAAATAATCTACAAATTGATTAATGTTTAAAATCACTTTTATCAAAAAAATCAAAATATGCTAGTTGTTAACAAAATCAAAATATCATAATTATACTTCTAGCACTTCGTTTAATCTAAATTGCCACTATATCACACAACTATTGCATTGTACAAAATCTGTATTAATTTTCCAGTAAATATAGATAAGAATCATCATATTTTACGTCGAGATAACATCATAAAAACAAATCACAACAACAACTTTTCACTAATATGGCTGACGACCGCTCATAACTGCAGTAACATTTGTTTTTCTTTTTTTCTCGAAAATAATCCGTTTGGTCCGAATTTCACTAGCTATGTTAATTTAATCTATAAGGACCATAGAAAATTCACTGATAGCCAAAACTTGTATACTACAACTCGGACCGGTTAAAATAAAACGACCAATCTGAGCCAAGTCGTACGGTACACCGGTACGTACAAAGAGACACGCATGACTCTCAATCTCAACTCTTTTGTACAACCTTACGTACATATGGCGTTTGACGGGTTAAATAAAGCTTATTCGAGAAAAAAATATTGTAAGAGGTATAAAATAGGCGTTTGTAGTTTTTACCGAGAACTGCCAAGTAGCCAATTCCGGCCGCGGTCCGTACAGTAGCGTACGCGTAGAAAGAGAGTGCAAGCAAGTATCGCCGAAAAGTGGAACCGACCGGAAACTTCGACTGTACCAGCAGATCAACCACACAAAATGTCTAATTTATATAATCAATATTGAACTTTATGTTCTGGATATTATAAGGATCAATAAAAATTGGATTTGACAGTTTTGGGCCTGCGCCACACTTGACGGAAGTTCCGACGCCGAACTTCCGTTGCGGTAAAAAGCCAATACCTTAATTTTGAATATTATGGTACTTATTTTCTATTATTTGTCTTTGTGGATAACGGTATTGATTGTTCAATTAAATATTTTGTTACAATTGTTACTCATGTAAAATACATTGGTCAATTGTTTGTTATTCCAAATAAATTAAAAAAATACCTTCGATCTTCCGCGTAGTGTGTCCGTTCCGTTATTAGTCATTTATATGCAATAACGTTTATTGGCGTTCCGCAACGGAAGTTCGGCGTCGGAATTCACGTCAAGTGTGCCTTATGCGCGGATTATACAGAAGACACCTATGCCAGAGGCGGATAACAAAAAAAACACAATATTGAACCTTAATAGTACGACCTTAAGACATTTGTCCGATAGACGTCCGATAGGCGATAAGACGTGGCGCGCGCGCAATTCAGTTATGGTAAAAACAACGCTATCGTCCATACTATTGTGTTTTTTTAACTATCGCCTCTGCTATATCGTATAAACCGCGTCTTAGATAGGTTGATCTGCTGGCGTGTGTAATATAATTAAAACAGCTATCGATGAACGGATATTTAATTTATTAAAACGCCGCCGGTTATTTTTCCCATAGCATTATCTTTATTGCCGTATGCATCAACACTAATAAATCTTCATACTGACAAATCGCTGCCATTCCAGACGATGAAGGTAAAGTCAGCAACAGCGGGCGTCGCGTCGGCTGTCTCTCCCCCGCGTGACGACGCGCGCGCGCACTAGCCCCGCCCCGCAGCCAAACGATGTGTGTATACAATAAATTACTAATGTGTTATAACAGCTATCGCCAACTGATAGGAGCTCATTTTGTTAGCGATGTGTTCGATGAAGTGTTGTTTGAGATAAACTTATATATTTTAAGACTTTAATCGCCATGGTGATCACCGGTGACCGACAAACAATTAAATTTCAATTGTGTCTGGTTTTGTGGCAGTCAACTTGTTAAATCTCATCATTAAGGTTCCTGCCTTTATATACACGTTTTTGCATTTAAAATTATAAGTAGCATAACTGTTTAAATCCTGTCTCTGTCGATCACAGTAACAAAATGAGCATCCTAATGGCAACTAAATTAACTATTTTTATTTGTGAGCGCGTAAAAATAACTTGGATACGTTGGCCTCAAAACCACTACGCAGAGTTCGGCTATACCGTACACAAGCTGCGTATCTCATAGAGCTTAGTAAATTTTCTTTTTATAAAAGTTAGGTGCTAAAATTGTGAATACAGTTATTGGCGTTCGAAACCAACAAATATTATAATATAATACTAATGGCATTACTTCACTCTGAACTGATTATGGAAAGTTTTTCACATTCCACTTTTTTCTATATATTTTTTTTTCTCTTCCTGTTATCGTGTAACGGACCGAGCTTTAAATCGAATTGTTTACAAGGACGATCATAATGTTGTTCAAAATTTATTTAACAGATTTCGGAACTAAGTTGGTGCTAAATTTGTTTAGTCTGTACTAAGAGAAGTTAGAATAAATATAAACAAACGGTACTCGAACGCAAAAACTGCAAGAATTTTAGTCCCTTTTCTAAATTTGTTTACATTTCCTACTTTTCTTGGCAACGACTTAAATGCAGAACGTTACAATCAACGGCTCTTATAGATTATATTGATGCGTCACACGTGAAAAAATAATGTAAATCGAGTGGAATACTTTAGTAATTAGATGTTAAGGATATTTATAAATATTAATATGACTTACATGAATAATTGAATTCGAGTCTAACTGCCAAAAAACCTAACTATTGTTTGTTAGTAGTTTATATAAATGAGAGGTCTAAAAATATTTTTTATTTAATTTAATATTTAAATTATGTCTAGTAGTTCGAGTTTTAAGTCCATGGAATACGAATGATCAATATTTATTTAAATATTTATTTGAGAGGATAATGTTTAAACGGATCATGTAACAGACAATAGACATTCCAATAATTTCATTGGTTCGTTGACCATTTGGGCCGCGCAGTATTAAAATACTATTTTGTAATAAATTCATCGTTACGAAATCTTATAAAACTGTACTTAGATCATTTTGTAATAAGTAGCTTATTAGAAAATGACTGAAAGCCGACAATATTAGTGTGGTCTCATTTCTATTTGCTGCAAATATTTTTTACTTAGAATTATAATATTAAAAAGTGTAACACTACCGGTAAAAATAGTATAGAGACAACTTACGTGTTGTTTATCATAATGTTTTGTTTGTTAGTGTTTTGAGAGTGTATTTATATATCAGAATTTTAGAATTATAGTATGAGCGTTTTGTATCAGCTCCAAGCGTGAGTAATGTTTTTAGGTAACAGTGAAAGTTTTGCATAGTTTTATCAAATATGGCATTATAATATCACTTTATTAATATACTAAAATAAACTGATCAATCAAGGCCTTGCCATGTCAGTCAGTCGTTTTGAAACGCACATAGTTACGGTTAATGTTCATATATTCTGGAATTTTGCCTTGTGACTTTTATAATAACGTTTTATTATTTCGTGTACCTGTTATGTATCAATCTTTAACGTTAATAATGGAAGTAGGTATTGATTGTACTTTTTAAACGATTTTGTTATAGTTATTTATTATACAGCCAAAATATAATGAGACGGTTGCAAGGCGATAAGTCCGTTGGCTAACGATAAGAAACATGATGTGAAAGGCAACACAAATACTAGTTTTAAGAGTTAAAAGTTATTAATTAGAGTACCACAATCCTGTTCCTTACACGCTGTGCCAAATGTTTATAAACATATACCCTATATATGATGGACCCTTGTCTTCCATAACTTTTAAAATACCAATCGTTTTCATGAAACAAATGGCGAGCTAAATATCTAGAAGCAATAATGATCCAATTGCTCATTGTTTTGTGAAAACGTATGCAACCGGCGAGTGACTATTATCACCGCTGAATATAATTAATAAACAACAAAATATTTGTACAATAATGTATTAAATCATTTTTACTATAACTTAAAGTCATAAATAAAATGTAAGTCAATAAACACTGAATGGACATGATTGTTTTTTTTATTCCTTTTCGAACAGCTGTTGCGACTTGGGATAATTGCTGTCGACATTCTTCAGCACCTTCAGACCCTCTGTAAAGAAACATTAATATTACGTGTTGACACAAGTACACTATCCAAAACTGTCAAATTCTCTTAATCGATATTGATCCTTCTTCCCTAGTCACAAAGTTCAAAATGAGTTGAAGAAATTTGACATTTTGTGGTAGGAGTTGGTGCTGGCGTCTGTACTAGAGATAGAAAATGTTATTTTGATTTTACCAAAGTTCGTGTCGGCTTATCATTAACTACATATTGGATTATCGGTGGCTTGTGCAATTTACTCAATGTATGAGTATAATTTTTTATATTTTTATTATTTGTGTCTAGGTACTAAATTTAAGACAGACCTCTGCCACGGCCTTTCCGCCGCAGCTCGGCTATTCTCTCTACTTCACTCTCTTCCTCCCTATATCTTTCCTTCTTATGTGAGTCTTCTTGTGCTTGCTTCAACAGTGAATCTTCTAAGAACGTTAGTTCTGCAAAGATTTTTAAATACCTATGACTATTAAGGTGACGTGAAAGACAATATCGCCTATAATAGTAGATTGTTATACAAGGGGCTAAAATGACCTATTATATATGAGGTAGTTTTACTCCCGAGCTTTAGCGAGGGAGTAAATAGAAACCAAGTTATAATGGGTTTTTAGCGCCGTGTGTTACACTCTGCTTTTCACTACGAATGCGAGAAAATAAAACAATCCATACAATATGAATTGGTTTATTTTATTAAAAATTAACCCGTTAGTTGCTTTTACGACACCCAAGGGAAGAGAGGGGTTGGTATTATTATATTGATGAGCCCATCGCCGCTCTATGCTGTTGGATAGTGTAAGATATGTGCAGTCTTTCCATCTCTTCCCTTGGGTGTCGTAAAAGGCGACTAAAGACTGCACATATATCCTACAGCATAGAGCGGCGATGGGCTCATCAAAATAATACTACCATCCCCTTTCTTCCCTTGGGTGTCGTAAAAGGCGACTAACGGACTAAAGACTGCACATACATCCAACGGCATAGAACGGCGATGGGCTTATAAAATAATACTACCAACCTCTCTCTTCCTTTCGGTGTCGTAAAAGGCGACTAACGGACTAAAGACTGCACATACATCCATCAGCATAGAGCGGCGATGGGCTCATCAAAATAATACTACCATCCCCTTTCTTCCCTTGGGTGATGTAAAAGGCGACTAACGGAAAGACTGCACATACATCCAATAGCATAGAGCGGATATGGGCTCATCAAAATAATACTGCCAACCTCTCTTTTTCTTACGGTGTCGTAAAAGACGTTAATGGACTAAAGACTGCACATACATCCAACAGCTTAGAACGACGATGGGCCATCAAAATAATACTACCAATCCCTCACTTTTCTTTGGTGTCGTAAAAGGCGACTAACGGACTAAAGACTGCAAATACATCCAACAGCATAGAGCGGCGATGGGCTCATCAAAATAATACTACTAACCCCTCTCTTCCCTTGGGTGTCGTAAAAGCGACTAACGGTCTAAAGGCTTACCACCTAAGCAAATGTGCAGACTGTGTGGGCGTGATCTGTGTTGTCCATAGATTCAAATGATTACTAATTTTACCATAAACTTTAATAATAAGTATCTCAAAAAAGTTAAGAATATTTTGAATATTAAGAAAGAATATTTGTGGGTAGTTGGAATATTTGTGGGTAGTTGAAGTAATAACACCTGTTTTTAAGTGCTCTTAAAGAATATTTTATTTTTAATTAATTATTATTAATACATTACTGAAAGTTATTAAATCCAAATGGTAATATAAAAAACCAACTCGCCTACTGTTATCTCCTGTTACAATCTCCTATTACACAAGTGAAGACAATGGAAAATCTCAAGCAATCACTCACTGAAATGATGGCACTTTTTAACACACGAATGTCTAACTTTGAAGCCGAACTGCAGAAGGCACCATCCACTACAACCACCACTACAGGTTTGGCCACTGACTTTTCCACCTTCAAGGCTTTTATTGCAGAGTCCTTGAGTTGCTTTCAGTCCCAGCTCGAAGTTCTTGCCAATAGTGTTGATCGCCTGGAGATGCGAAGCCGAAGAAAAATGCTGTTGCTGCATGGTGTGACCGAGCAAGAGAACGAGAGTACTCCTCAGATCGTGGCCAAGGTGATTAGAGACAGCTTGAAGGTGGATCAGTTTAAGCTAATTGATATCAAGCGTAGCCATAGAATGGGTCGGTCAGCAGGAGGTCAGAAACCTAGACCAATTGTTGTAAAATTCCAGGACACTGCTGTACGTGATAAGGTGTGGTTTGCTAAAGCTAAGCTCAAGGGCTCCGGGATCACAGTGTCGGAATTCTTGACAAAGTCGCGACATGAAACTTTCATGAGTGCAAGGGAGCGATTTGGCATAAATCGATGCTGGACAAAAGACGGTTATGTCTTCGTCCTTGGTCCGGATAGCACACGCCATCGTGTTTCATCACATGGTGAGCTGAACAGGATCGCCACGGAGACGGAGTCATTAAAACCAGCCGCGGCATCCAAACCAACAACATCGGTGAGAAGCAAACGTGCGGCAGCCGGCAGGAAGTAACCGAACCGAAATCATTAGCGTATGTTCTTGTACTTATTTTATTTTGCGCTTCGTTGCTTCCTTTTCTTACTAACCCCCACTTTATTAACAATTTTTATTTGTACTATTAATATGTAGGTAATAGCTTCTTTTTATCTCACTGGTAATGTAAAAAATTGTACGTTGTTGTTTATGCAGTGTGATGAATTGTCAATGTCAATCAATTGTGTCATTTTGGGACATTGTTTTTTTTTTGTTAGTTGTAGGAACAGGCTAAGGTCCGAGACCATACTGCCTAATCATTAGTTTGTTTATTTATTTCTAGTAAAGTTAATGTCATATTTTTCAGGATACGTTCCAATACTTGTTATTTTGTTTGAGGTCTCTTCGGACCAATTTCCATTATCAGTTATTTTCATCACGTAAATGTTTTATTGAGTGTCTTTTTGCTTTATCGCTTTGTTTGTTTGTTATAAGCTTTATTCTTTTCTTTTTTTCTTTTTTTTTTTTTAATAATTATTTTTGCTGTTATGTTTTAATTTTGTTTTGTCTTTCTTAAAGTTTATTAGGTACTCACAACAGTAACTGGCGGGTGGACAATATTATTTGGTTTAGGTAGTTTATTTATTTTCACGGTAATTTTAGTAAGTATACATACATTTTATTTTAGTTTTATTTTAGGTACTTGTAATATTTTGTTATGTCCATGATCAGTCCTTGTAATAGTGATACAGATAGTTTCTTATCGGCCTGCAGTAGTGATGACAGTTTTTCTAGCATTCCCACTCTCTCTGAGACACTGGCGTCCCAGTTTTGTAACTTTGACAAAAATTTTAATGCTGTTCACATAAATGCACAGAGCATTCCGGCACATTTCTCCGATATGCTGACAAGCTTTGTTAATAAAAATATCCATGCCATTCTAGTCTCCGAGTCATGGCTTAAGCCCTGTCTCCCTTCTACTTCTTTCTCCTTGCCCGGTTTTCAACTAATAAGAAATGATCGCGCTGTCGGTGGTGGGGGCGGTGTTGCCATATATCTTCGTGCACACATTCCCTTCTCTGTTGTTGATATGTCAGCACAGCCACCGCCGCCAAATGCGGGCGAGCATCTCTTCTTAGAAGTAATCCTTAATCGCGTCAAAATCCTTCTTGGAGTCTATTATTGTCCTTCTTTACGAATTAACTTCTTCCCATCTTTTGAAACCTTACTTGAAAAATTAACTCCTTCTTACAGTCACACTATTATCATGGGCGATTTCAACACTTGTCTACTTAAAAATGACTTCCGCTCTTCGGCACTACTCTCTATCTTACACTCCTATAACCTATCTGCTCCTTCTTTAAATGCTACTCATTCTTTCCCTAACTGCTCCCCATCTCTTCTAGACCTTATAATTGTCTCTTCCACTGATCATGTTGCAAGACATGGTCAGTGTTCAGCCGACGCATTTTCCTACCACGATCTTATCTTCCTTTCTTACAAGATTCGTCCTCCTAAAGATAATTGTAAAACTTTGTTGCAGCGCAATTTTAGTGGTGTGAATACTGACAGGCTTCGTAAAGATGCCATCGATATTGACTGGGCACCGCTGTTTGGGGCAGAGTCGGTGGATGAGGCAGTAGCTTATTTCACCTCTAATGTCATAAAACTTTATGATGAGCATGCTCCAGTTCGCGCTGTTAAACTAAAACATCCTCCATCACCTTGGCTCACAGACGACATCAAATCTCTAAGTCACAAAAAAGCGATAGCCAAGAGTAGATATAAACTTAAGCCCACTCAGTACAACCGGGAGAAATATGTTGCTATTCGGAATCACTGCAATAAGGTGTGTAGGAACGCTCAACGCCACTTTATCCATAATTCCGTTGAAAACGGAGATCCAGCCAAAGTCTGGAAATTTCTAAAAACATTGGGCATTGGTAAATCACGTCAGGGATCGACTCCTAAAGATTTAGATATTAATTCTTTAAATAAACACTTCTGTTCCTCTACCAATTTTGATACGGTTACTAAATTCAACACATTAAACTCTCTTTCAAGTATACCAAGTCCTAATTATGCCTCATTTGTTTTTTGTCCTTTCACTGATTGTGATGTTAAGAAGAGCATAATGTCGATTTCTTCAAATGCAGTGGGTGCCGACTGTATCAGTCGAAAGATGATATTACCCATCCTTGATGAAATCCTTCCTGTCATCTCCCATATTCTCAACCTTTCGGTATCGAGTGCTGCGTTTCCCACCGATTGGAAAGATGCCCAGATCGTTCCCCTGCCCAAGAAGTCCAATCCAACATCCTTCCAAGAATACCGCCCTATTTCTATTTTACCTTTCCTCTCCAAGATCCTGGAACGCCTTGTCCACAACCAACTCAGTCTCTTCCTGTGTAAAAATAGTCTACTGAATCCCTATCAGTCTGGTTTTCGTCCTGGACACAGCACCACTACAGCCTTGGTTAACATTACTGACGATATAAGGCTGTGTTTGCGCTACCGCGCAACGGGAAACAGCCGTCGCTGCGCCGTAATAGAGTGCATATCAGAATGCACTAAGCCGTCGCGCGGCCATGTTAACTGGTCGCCGCCGGCCCGCGCCGCGCAAGAGTCAGTAGCCCTTGACATCTCAAGACGAACTCACGCGTCGCGCGCCCTTGAACTCAGCCTTCGAAATAAGCAGTACATAGTACATAGCATATGTGTAAGGTTACGCCTAACGAACCGCCCCTAGTGAATAGTTTCGTGTAGTGACTGTGCGCCAGGAAACCAACCAACATCGCCGCCCTCAAGCCTCGCCGCCCGTGGTCAGCTCGCCCGCCGGTTCCAGACCCATCATCCCGGTAAGTCATTCCTTCCTACAGCCTTCCTGCCTTCAGCCTGTAACCTCGCCGCATGTTGGTGCCTAAGCGCTAACATTTTTGGTCCAATCGAGCGCGGAATAACCGCTAAGGTTCAGCCCTAATCTGAACCTAACTTTCTTTTAATTATCAATTTTAAGTCCTTTTAATTACAGTCCGCTAAAGATAATTATTTCCGCCCATATTCTTGTTCTATTTCCGAATCTTATATCTAATTCGTGCCATCATTTCGGAATTCATTTGTTCACATAACTTTACCCTGCCCCAATAAAAATTTGGTGAGGTAGGTGTAATTTGTTTGTGGTAGGATTGCGACCACACAACATCAGAATTATCTTGACGCAATTATTTCTGCATGTTGTTTTTATGTTGCTTTCGTGTATGCATCCGGTATTCTGAACCAGGATCACAGAACTATTGTGTCATACAATGTTGTTGTGCCTAATTCGTGCTTGAAATAATAATTCAGCTCAGTTACTTTACCTTTGCCTTTTTCATGCTACGTTTGGCTACCGTTTGGCTACAGATTTAGTTAATTGTATGGTGCCTGGTATTACAACAGCTAAGCTAATTTAACACTGCATAAAATAATTCAGCTTAGTTATTTGGCCTTTATTTTAATTTTTTCATGCCATGTTTATCGGCTGCAGGTGTATTTTTCTTACATAATAATACAACAAGATTTAATTTTTTTTTGAGTGTTAATTTTTAATTTTATTGTTTTGATTGTTGCCTTTGCGAGCGGCTCAGATCTCGTGCATGCTCACCACGCGTGCCAAATAGCGTGCTTTATTTTTTCACCCGTGTTAATTTTGTATCTATTTTTTATTTTTAATTTTTGCCTTTGCGATCGGCTCATTCGTGGTGCGTGCTCACCACATGACCGTAGTGTGTTTCATTTAGTTTCATCAGTTTTTTTTTTATATCGCTTACGGCTATTTGCGTGCGTCGCCTTCGCTTCTACACACGTTAAGTTTAATTAAATTTTTATGATTAGTTTATTTTTATTTTTTTTGCTTGCGACTGACTCATTCTTCGCGCCAGTGTCGGCAACAGGTCTGCCCGATTGTGAGCGCCTTGCCCAACAGTGGGCTACGGATAACGTGATTCTTTTGTTTTTGTTGTTTTTGTTTGTTTTTTGCTTGCGGTCGGCTAATGTTACGTACGCGCGTTCAATAAGCATACATACATATACACAGACATACCGACACATACACGCGCTTGCCCACCCGTAGGCCATATACAAGGCGCCCCAACTTAGTTTTGCTTTCTTTATTGTTGCGATAATTTTAGCCCATTTGCTCTTACCTTAGTAAACAAATACCTCCAGCCCAACTATAGAATATATACAGGGTGTTGTTCTTTTTACTGCCTTTAAATTTGTTTAATTTTTATTTTTTTATTATTTTGTTGTCTCCTTTTATTCATCGCAATGCCAACCAAGTCACAAGCCGCGATATTTAGGGAGGCCGCCAAAGCTTTACACCAGCTCCTAGAGGTGGGATCAATGATCATTGCTGGCGACACCAAACATTCCATAACGGAATTTAACGTGCGTTTCGCACAGATACAGGGTATAAAGGAGAAGCTGGACTCAGTGTACTACAACATTCTCGACGAAGAGAACTTAGACGAGGGGGTTGAGAGGACATACACTGAGAACCACACAAAAGCCTCCGGAGCATACCTGGGGATACTTGTGGCTAGGGAGGAAATCTCACCCTCTTCCACGTCGTTCCCAACCCATAGCGCTCAGCCCAGTTTCGGCGTCAATACGCCCACCGCCGTCCTCCCCAAGATAGCGCTGCCCAGGTTCAGCTCAAAAGTGGAGGACTGGCCTTCCTTCATTGCGCTGTTTAGAAGTTTGACTGACGACATGGCGACCCTGTCGGACGCAGTCAAGCTCCACTACCTGTTCTCAAGTCTCAGCGGTGAGGCATTAAGTATGGTGTCCCACTTAAAGGTCACCAATGAAAATTTTGCCGTGGCCATGGACATCCTTACAAAGCGATACGAGAACCGCCGGGTTCTCATCGATAGTTTCGTCGACATAATCCTGGGGCTGCCGAGCATCCACACGCGCTCTAACATACGCACACTTTTCCTCACTCCGCTGGTGTCCGCCCAGTGTGCTCTTAGTAATTTGGATCTGCCCATAGGAGACGACTACGTGTTTGTGTCGATAGTGGTGCGAAAGCTTAAGGGTGAGCTCCGCACGTTATTTGAGCGCAGACACGGGTCTAGCAGCACCCTGCCCACGTTGAGTGACCTCATCTCCTACCTCGAGGAGCACGCGCGCTGTGTGGAGACAGAGTTCTCCAACGTAGCCCAGCCGCAGCCCATTCACGCCCTGCCCGGCCCTTCTCGTAGCCGCGCGCCTCCACAGTTGCCCCATCGCACTTATGCTCAGATGGCTCAGCAACAACCCGACCATTACCGTGGCCGCTCCTCAGCTCCATCGCCTCACCGCGCCTACGATCAGCCTACTCACCAACCGTCACGCCCAGCGCAGCAAATGCGTCACCGCCCGTCCACCTCCCCGGCTCGCAGTCAGCCCTTCCCCGTCTACTCGGCCTACCAGCAAAGCTGCTCCTCATCATCGTCATCGTCCTCTTCCTCACGCTCGACGCCCTACTGTCCCTATTGTGCCATTAGGGGACATACGCTCATGACGTGCAGCTGGTACAATGCCCAGCCAACACAGGGCCGTTGGGACTTCGTACAGGCACGCGAGCGCTGCCAGCGTTGTCTCGGCCGTCACTACGAGAGCGAGTGCAGGTCAAGGGGGGCATGCAAGAACTGTGGGAGTACGAACCACCACACGTCCCTCCATCGACCAGACGGCCCAACGCACTCAGCTCATTCGTCGTCTGTACATGTGCCCCCACCACAGCTGACAGAGCACTCGAGGGAGCGTCCCAGAAACAGCAGGCGGCACGAACCCGCACATGCCAAACAGGCGCAACCCAGCTCTGCTCACAGAGCCAGCCCGCCCAGGTCCGGTTCGCCAGGTAGGCCCCGCGAACGCCGCCAGCAATTATGACTCCCTACTATCACAGAGCACCCTAGCGAAGAGGTAGATTTAGCCCATGCCCAGTCAACCCATGCCCACACAGCTGATACATACTCAGCTCATACAATTTCAGCTGATTCTCAATCAGCTCACTCACCTTCTGTGCCCACTGGCACACCCATTTTGTTGCCAACCGTCTCACTAAGAGTCGCGGACGTACATGGCCATCTTCACACAGCCAGAGCTTTATTGGACTGTGGCAGTATGCTGACGTTAATAACGTCACGCATGGCACGACTTTTGAACCTGCCATCAAAACCCACTTCTTTAAAAATTACAGGAGTTGGGAATCAGCACAAACATGAGTCAAAGGCGGCAATAACAATAGTATGCCGACCCACTCACAATGATACTCCTACAATTACTGCCACAGCTCACATTTTAAAAAACGTCACTGGCTACCTTCCCTTAGAGAAGGTACCAAACATTTCCCACGTACTAGGCCAGCCACCCGTGCCATTGGCTGACCAGCTTTACCACACACCAGCCCCGATCGACCTCTTATTGGGGTCGGACGTTCTTGGTCAAGTGTTGGACGGGACTAAGGTCTCGTTGGGCCCGGGCAAGCCCATAGCCTTCGGCACGATTTTCGACTTCGCGTTGATAGGACCCATTGAGGACTTGTATGCGCAGCCGGCGCAGCAGGTTAACTCAGCTCACGTCGTCAGCTCACAACCAGACTCAGCTGAATCAGCCCAGGACATACGTCAGAGTCTGGAAAGGTTCTGGGAGTCTGAGGAGCCCCTCCCTCAATCTCACACTCATAATGATCCCCTGGAGGAACAATGCGAGGAAATCTTCCGCTCTACCACTACACGCGATCCCTCAGGCAGATATACGGTCGCTCTGCCCTTTCTAAAGGACGCCCCTCAACTAGGCAAAACTCACCCTATCGCATTACGCAGATTCCTCAATATTGAGAAGAAGCTAATGGCGAACCCGTCTCTGCGTTCTAAATACGTCGACTTTATGGCCGAATACATCGACTTAGGGCACATGGCTCCCTGTCACCCAAATACATTCGCCCATAAACCTCACTTCTACATCCCTCACCATGGCGTATTTAAGTCAGGGTCGGACAAGCTGCGCATTGTTTTTGATGGTAGCTGCAAAAGCTCCAATGGTGTCAGCATAAATGAATGCCTACACACAGGCCCCGCCCTTCAACAGGACATTGTGGACATCATCATGTCCTTCAGAACGCATCCAGTCGTTTTCAGCACTGACATCCAGAGGATGTTCAGAAATGTGCTGGTTGCCCCAGACCAGAGACGGTATCAGCTGATACTATGGCGGTCCTCACCAGATCACCCTCTGCTCACCTACGCCCTCAATACAGTCACGTACGGCTTAAGATCAAGCCCATATCATGCAATCCGCACCCTGCTCCAGCTGGCTGATGATGAAGGCCATCGCTACCCTGGAGCCGCTCAGGTTCTTCGCAAGTCTATCTTCGTTGATGACATCTTGTGTGGCCATGACACGGTTGAATCCGCCCAAGCACTTCAGGACGAGTTGATAAGTCTGCTAGACCTAGGCGGCTTTCAGCTCAGTAAGTGGACATCTAACTCGCCTAAGCTGCTCGAGAGATTTCCCGACAACCAATGCGACATGCCCAAGGACTTCGACATGAACCCAGAGTCCACGTCCATTAAGGTCTTGGGTATACAGTGGAGCCCTCAGTCAGACGAGTTCACCTACCGCATCTCTCTGCCCCCCATCACACATGTCACAAAGCGGTCTATTTTAAGCACCGTAGCCTCACTTTATGACCCAAACGGCTGGGTTTCGCCCGTTATCTTCCGCGCAAAGCTGCTGCTTCAGCAATTGTGGCTACTGAAGCTGGAATGGGATGAGCCCACTCCCTCTGAAGTACAAACGGAGTGGCACCACATCTCAGAGGATCTACCGCTGTTGGCTAGCATTCGTTTCCCTCGGCACATTTGTGCAAACAAAGGCTCAGCTGCATACTCGCTTCACGGGTTTGCAGATGCCTCTGAAGCCGGGTTTGCCGCCGTTGTTTACCTCCATGAGCTCGATGCCTCCGGAGATACTTTGGTACACTTGATTGTCGCCAAGTCGCGAGTCGCACCAATCAAGAACCGCCTCACAATCCCCAAGTTAGAGTTGTCGGCCGCCACTCTACTCTCCCAGCTCATGATCCGTGTGTCGGTTCAGTTATCGGCCCATATCAGTATACAACAACACATATGTTGGTCAGACAGTACGATAGTCCTGGCCTGGCTCAATACCCCGCTTCACCGTCTTCAACCCTTTGAAGCCAACAGGCTAGTCAAAATCAGCTCAGGCTCACCAGAATGTGCCTGGCGACACGTACCTTCTGAGCTCAACCCGGCAGATTGCGCAAGCAGAGGAATGTCTGCGCAATCCCTGTCAGCCCACGACCTATGGTGGTCTCCCACGTGGCTTGGACAGCCTTGTGAGTCTTGGCCTGCGATGCCCTTAGCTCTGGGCCATCACGCCCTGCCCGGCCTTAAGCCCAAACACGTCCCGTCACTGGTCACAGTGCCCGGTCTTGACTTTGACCTGCTCACTCGGTTCAGTTCACTAGACAAGCTCGTCGGAGTGACAGCTTGTCTAAAACGCTTTCTGCACAACTGCAGACACCACCCAGATTCGCGACGCTCAGGCCCCTTGTACGTCAGTGAACGAAGAGAGGCCCTACTTTATTGGGTGCGCAGTGTCCAGCACAATGAGTTTGCGGAGGACATCCACCGCCTTCAAACTGGCAAAATCTGCTCCGTCAGACTCCAGCGGCTGTCACCTCTCATTAAAGATGAGCTCCTTAGAGTTGGTGGACGACTGTCCCATGCGTCTATCCGATATGACGCGCAGCACCCGCTCATACTTCCCAGCTCTAGCCCACTTGTAGACCTTATCATTGACCACTACCACAAAATACACTGCCATCCTGGCGCTGACACTTTACACGCTATCCTACGCCAACAATTTTGGATATTGTCCGCGCGCCGCATCATTAGACACCGAGTTTTTAAATGCATTAGATGCTTTCGATGCCGGGCCCAGCCGCAAGCGCCCTTCATGGCCGACCTGCCAGCCGATAGAGTTACGCCTCAGCCAGTATTTAGTCAAGTCACGACCGATTTTGCCGGACCATTCCTCGTTAAATCTAGTACCCTACGTAATGTTAAACTCTTAAAAGCGTACTTTTGTATATTCGTGTGCCTCTCGACTAAGGCGGTTCATTTGGAACCGGTCTCGGACCTCAGCACGGAAGCGTTCCTCGCGGCATTACAGCGTTTTATAGCACGCCGCGGTGCCCCGGTTCTCATCCGCTCGGACTGCGGTACAAATTATGTAGGCGCTAGAAATCAGCTCATCGAAGTACAAAACTTTCTTGCCTTGAATAATGACACGATTGCGCACAAGCTCGCTGGTCAGCACATTACTTGGTTGTTGAACGTCCCTAAGGGACCATGGTTCGGTGCGTTACATGAGATCAACGTAAAATCAACAAAGCAACTTTTATATCGCGTAATTGGCGAACAACACCTCACATTCGAGGAATTCTCCACACTTTTAGCTCGAATTGAAGCGGTCCTCAACTCAAGACCTCTCTGCCCACTTTCGTCTGATCCTTCAGACTTTGAGCCGCTTACAGCCGGACATTTCCTTATAGGCCGCCCACTAACGGCCCTTCCCGAACTATCCGTGGAAGATAGGCCGATCTCCACACGTAGGCGATTCCAGATGGTACAGGCCCTTTCCCAGCGCTTCTGGACGCTGTGGACCCAGTCCTACCTGCATACCCTTCAAACCCGCTCCAAATGGTTGTCCCCATCCTCCCCTCCCCGAGTTGGCGAGCTCGTCCTCATCAAGGAGGACAACCTGCCTGCCCTTCAATGGAGACTGGGGCGCATTACTCGCACCCTGCCTGGGAAGGATGGCGTCGTGCGGGTGGTGGACCTGGACACCGCCAATGGACACCTCCGGAGGCCTGTGTTCAAGATTGCCAGGCTCCCTTTGGATGAGACCACCCCTGGGCCCCGGGAAGATGTTTGCGCTACCGCGCAACGGGAAACAGCCGTCGCTGCGCCGTAATAGAGTGCATATCAGAATGCACTAAGCCGTCGCGCGGCCATGTTAACTGGTCGCCGCCGGCCCGCGCCGCGCAAGAGTCAGTAGCCCTTGACATCTCAAGACGAACTCACGCGTCGCGCGCCCTTGAACTCAGCCTTCGAAATAAGCAGTACATAGTACATAGCATATGTGTAAGGTTACGCCTAACGAACCGCCCCTAGTGAATAGTTTCGTGTAGTGACTGTGCGCCAGGAAACCAACCAACATCGCCGCCCTCAAGCCTCGCCGCCCGTGGTCAGCTCGCCCGCCGGTTCCAGACCCATCATCCCGGTAAGTCATTCCTTCCTACAGCCTTCCTGCCTTCAGCCTGTAACCTCGCCGCATGTTGGTGCCTAAGCGCTAACAGGCTGGGCATGGAGAACGGAAAAGTCACGCTACTTTCTCTACTTGACTTCAGTAATGCATTTAACACCGTAGATTTTGAAGTTCTGCTCGGCATACTGCGCTCTATTAACATATCTCCTACAGTGATTGGCTGGTTTCGTAGTTATCTGTTTGGACGCCGGCAGCGAATTCGCATCGACGACACTTTCTCTTGTTGGTGCGATACGTCTGCTGGGGTACCACAGGGTGGCGTATTATCTCCTTTGCTCTTCGCCATATTTATAAATTCCATCTCAAATAACTTAACTTCTTCCTACCACCTTTATGCAGATGACTTACAAATGTATACGCAAGTTCCAGTAGAACAACTAGATGTAGCCATTACCACCCTAAACACCGACTTGGCTACCATATGCGTATGGAGCAAATCATATGGACTCCAAGTAAATCCCACAAAGACTCAAGTTATATGCATTGGCAGTCCTAGAATGACATGCAGAATCGACTGGTCACTGGTTCCTAAAATATATTTTGATGGCTCTGAACTGTATCTGAGTGACTGTGTCAAGAACTTGGGTGTGCTTTTAGACAAAAATTTTGCCTGGAGCTATCAATTGAAAGAAGTCAGTCGTAAAATGTTTGCATCTGCGGGGTCTTTGAAAAGACTGCGCAATTTTCTACCAACCGCCACTAAAATTGCTCTTGCGCAATCGCTTCTTCTGCCCATATTTGACTATGCGGATGTCAGCTATATCGATCTCACAGAGGAACAACTTAATAAGCTTGAGCGACTTCAAAACTTTAGTATACGATTCATATTTGGACTTCGCAAATATGATCATGTTTCCGAATTCCGTACAAAACTCAAGTGGTTGCCTATTCGACTTCGCCGGAATGCTCATATTCTGTACTTCCTTTTCAACATTCTGTTTAACCCGACTACTCCCTCCTATCTTAAAAGTCGTTTCAAATTTCTGTGTGAGTCTCACTCACGATCATTAAGATCTTCACATAACTTGACACTCGAGATCCCAGTACATTCGACAACATTTTACGACAAGTCCTTTACAGTAATGGCTGCTCGTTTGTGGAATGATTTGCCTTTGAACATTAGAATGGCCAAAACGCTAGCGAGTTTCAAGAGGATGGTGAATGACTATTACTTGTCCTTATAGCCATCTGTTTATGAATACATGCCATAACATTATATTTATTTAAGTAGTTTGATAAGTCAATATCACTAATTATTATCTATATCCATGGTGCACTACAAGCCCACTTTTAAATTTAAAATCTTTTTTGTCCATCCAAAGGTTGTCTGGAAGAAATCACTTTTAGTGATAAGACCGCCCTTTGTACGTTAACTTAATATGTAATTATTTTATTTTTTGTCAATATGTCTTTTTGTGGTGTACAATAAAGTATATTTATCTTATCTTATCTTAAAAGTTGTTCATTTAAGAGGATCCTGCACGAAATTGTGAAAATGTACGTATTTTTAAGTTACTTGTACTATGCGCTGAATTAGTTAAATACATTAAGAACTTACGTAAGTTAGCCTGATCAATGCACAAGTTCTGGCCTTGTTGAAATTTGAAACAAATTCTTTAAACAATAACAAACAATACAAAAATGTAATGACTCTTAAAAACATTTTTTTCGACAACTTTCTTAATTTTACGCATGGAAAAATAATTCTTACAACATATTTGTATTAATATTCCGCAGGTCACCCCCATCTTAAATAAGTAAATTTTCATTTTTAACACAAGCGCGTGATGGTTTTGTACATTTCGCAGAATAAAAACATTGCTTTAATCAAATTATTAGGTCTGAAACTTCAAAGCAGAATTGTTCTAATTTTAAATATAAACATGATTGATTTTGCTTTGAAGTTCATTAAGAGATTTATGTCAGTTTTTGCGACCGCGCGGCACCCTCTTAAGTAAACAGTAATAAGTCGAGTCTTTATTCATGATTATTCTACTTACGACTAAATACTTTTTCGTTTATGTAGGCTCATTGTCATGTGACAAGACAAAAATTAAAAAAAATACTTTTTCCCCTAGGGCAAGAAAAGCTATTTTATCCTCGCTCTGGAACGCTACAATGACGGTCTTTTTGAGCAATAGGAGTGTAAATTACTTTTATCTTACAAAATGTTAGGTATATTTTTCATTATCAACCAAATTGGCATACACGGCGTACAAACAATAGAAACAAAAAGAAGGTATTGCCGAAACGGATGACTAAAATTAAAAATATAAGTACCAATTTAGCGTTCGCTGAATGACGTATCGTTGAGAAAGTGATTCCATAAAATCAACATTCTATTCCATGTCTACATTGTGCCACTTGTCGAGGACCTCGGTACCTACGAAGATATAGGTACTCGTTTGTACTATCTGGGATGGTGGTAGTTAGGGTATTAGGAATATTAAGTCCGCTTGGCTAGGCTACCACCATTTTATCTAAGTCTGTCGCCATAACAACGATGTTCGTAGTATTGTTGTGTTCCGACAGTTTATTTATTTATTTAAACTTTTGCAACATAACATTACATGGCGGACTTAATGCCTGAGGCATTCTCTACCAGTCAACCATAGGGTGGTGCAGAGATGACATGGTAGGTGCATTTAGGTGCCATAATAAAAGTGGAAGCGTAGATATAGTTTTAAATATTTTAAACATACTAAATACAAAAACAAGTAAAATCTATAAACACACTATTTTTTAAAAGTACACATTACCTTAAATATATATCTATATAAATATATAAATAAACATACGATACATAATTTATAAATATGAAGTTATTGAGATGATTTTGCCATGGTTTTTTCAGAGAAGAGCAAGCGGAGTTAGAGTTAGTTAGTTTAGAGATAAGATAGCCAGTCCCTCAATGATTGAGGATTCCGGGTGAAGCGCGCTTCCACCTTCGGCCTAACGGGCCCCACACACGATCAGTTCGCCGGCAGATATCGACCTGTCAGTTAGTATATCTGTCAGCTACAGTCTGACCGCTACCGCTGTACCGCGCCTTGGGTATGCGAGTGGCGAGGCGGGGGTGCGAAACAGTTGCTCCATTTTGTCATTCTGCCGTCATCGCTCACGGCGGCAACTAGTGTGTCAGACGCACATGAGATAAAAAATCTAAAATTGGGTCGTGCATTATCTCGAGATAATCAAATCTGTCATTTTTAAAGTGGCCAAATATTATAAGAAAAGAAAAGCAAACAAAGAAAGTTTATATTATATATTTCCAAGAATTAAAGATTTATTTCATTTATATTGGTTCTTTAATTGTACTTATCTAAAAATCATACTGGACAAAAACGGATTGGATGTAATTATACTCGTAAATTTAAAGCTTCAATAAATGTGCTTCGATACCGTAAGATCTGTCTGACACTACGAATCTCATGTGAGTTCATGCTCTTAACTTCCCACTCCCCCCACCACCCGCGCATACCCAAAGCGCGGTACAGCGGTTGCGGTCAGGCTATAGTACTAACTGACAGGTGATACCTGCCTGCGAAGTGATCGTGTATGGGGCCCTTTATCCTGAGTTATATATATTAGGTGTATATTATTAGGAGTATGAAGGCTAAGCGCTTACCCGTTGTAGAATATAAAAAAAAACAATAAGTACAAGTACATGAGATGGGCAACTTACTGGTGATCCTGGGGTCCATGCCGAGCCACGCGCCGCTGAAGATGGCGCCGGCGGTGGGGCGCGACTTCGCCTCCGGCTCCATCAGCAGCGTCACCTGCTGCTTGCACTCCGACGACAGCTGGTTCACCACGTTGGTGCGGAAACGCCATTTGCGCATCACCTGGAGCGCGATTGTAATTATTTGTGAGGCAACTTATCTGGGTTATTCCCAGTTGCCCCCACCGGCATCGCCCCCGCAGGCAAGGCAACTGGATATTGTAAAAAATAATATCCCAGTTGCCACCAGTGCCTTCCTACGAGGGGCAACTGGGAATTTAATTTTTAAAAGCCCCAGTCTCACTTGAGACGCCGTAAAGTATAATTAGATGTTATTTTTTTTAAATTAGACAACAGAAATACTAGCTGCTCTACTCTTGTAGGTCACGTGATATGTTACAAAATTTAGGATAATCGCGAAGCGCAGCGTAGCGATTGTCTAAAATTTCGAGGTTCGAGAAAAACACGGTGGCAACTGAGACATATTTTTTTACAAATTCCCAGTTGCCCCCAGTGGGGGCGATGCCGGTGCGTGGGGGCAACTGGGAATACTTGATGTTATCTAGATACTACCAACAGCTGCCTATTTGTTTAGAAACTTGTAGACATTTTGTACAAAATAGCTGGACGGTGTTACTAAAGGGCCCCACAGACGATCAGGTCGCCGGCTTACGTTAGCGTAGACGAAAGCCCGTGCATGCGGGCCGCTAGTACAAAATAAAACTTCTGGATCGGCAACGCGCATGTTATACTACATGTTACCTACCATAAACGTCAAAAGGATGCGGTGAAGCGTGAGTTCGTCGAAAATAAGCAAGGAATTACACCAACAGTAGAGCAGCAGAAAGTAACTCACCTGTTTCTCATACAACTTTTTGACGGAGGTCTCGTTAAAGGGCAGCGCCTTGTTGAGCATCGTGTACATGATGATGCCGACGGACCACATGTCGGCCATCTTGGGCAAGTACGGCACGCCCTTGAGCACCTCGGGCGCGGCGTACGACAGCGAGCCGCAGTACGTCTCACTTAATACGTCTCTGTCCCTCTGCCGTACATTGCGCGCGAACCCGAAATCCGTGACCTTCACGTTGTAATTCGCCGTTATCAATATGTTCTCGCACTTCAAATCTCTGTGAGCAATATTCAAAGTGTGGACGTAGTGGATGCCCGAGATGATCTGCCTCATCCACAGCCTGCTCTGGTTTTCGGGCACGGGTCCGTTTTGCGTCAGAAAGTCGAGTAAGTCGCCGTTTTCAGCGAACCGTAAAAAGATGAAGTATTTGGCGCGCCGCTGGAATATGTTGGAGACGTGGACGACGTGAGGGTGGTTGATGCGGATGAGCACGTCGAGCTCGCGCGGCAGGAACTTGGTGAGGTAGTCGCGGGGAGCCTGCGCCGTGTCGATCACCTTGCACGCCAGCACAGAGTGCCGGGTCTCGTCGATCATGTGCGTCGCTTTGTAAACCTGTAAACACGTACGACTACCCATGTGTTATCCAACTACATTATGCGTTAATGATATTACTACTTAGATAAAAAAAAATATTTTATTTTTTTAAACACTGAAAAAAGACGACAACCTCAGGCGGGAATCGAACCACGCACCTTCCGCATTCCGGGCGGCTGTCTTAACCACTTGGCTACAGAGGTCTGGCTTTTAACCGTCGAAATTTGTCAGTGCTTGATGCTTATGTTTTTTTTTTTGTCAACATTGCTTCATCAAATCTTAGAAGTTTTCACATCTGAGATCCGAAAGAAATAATTTTACAAATATTTGAACATTCGGTTAAGATGAAGCTGCGTTTATATATTAATGTTTTATATTTTAGCGTTTTATTAACGCTTAAATATACTTAAGTAAAATTTTAAACACTGAAAAAAGACGACAACCTCAGGCGGAAATCGAACCACGCACCTTCCGCATTCCGGGCGGCTGCCTTAACCACTTGGCTACCGAGGTCTGGCTTTCAACCGTCGAAATTTGACAGTGCTTGATGCTTATGTTTTTAGTCAACATTGCTTCATCAAATCTTAGAAGTTTTCACCTCTGAGATCCGATAAAAATATTTTTACAAATATTTGAACATTCGGTTAAGATGAAGCTTCGTTTATAGATTAATGTTTTATATTTTAGCGTTTTATTAACGCTTAAATATACTTAAATAAAATTTTAAACACTGAAAAAAGACGACAACCTCAGGCGGAAATCGAACCACGCACCTTCCGCATTCCGGGCGGCTGCTTAAGTATATTTAAGCGTTAATAAAACGCTAAAATATAAAACATTAATCTATAAACGAAGCTTCATCTTAACCGAATGTTCAAATATTTGTAAAAATATTTCTTTCGGATCTCAGAGGTGAAAACTTCTAAGAAGAAGAAGAAGAATATACTTAGATTTACAATTTGTACACGCTACACATTGAATAGAAACACTTTTAGTGATAACGTCAGTTAAAACGTCCATAAAAGTTTCTACTTGTAACCTGTTTATAAAGGTTTCGACACGTCAGGATCCTTAAAAGTTATTTCATTTCATTATCATTAAAATTTTAAATACTTATAGTTTCACGTTATTATTATACTTTAGTACCTATAATTTGGGGCATTCCTTCCACTATTATGTAGTAGAACTTCAATAAACAGTCTGGAATTTACTACTTTCCTCTACTACAGGTTAATAACTCTTAGTTGAAGAAACTAATAAAAAAAATTAAGTTTGGGTTCATATTACCTTAGCGTAAGAGCCTTCTCCAATAACTTTTTCCAATATGAAACCCTTTTCTTGTAATATCATAAGATCGGACTGTGTGGTGCTAAGTGCAGCTTTCTCGCCCGCTGGCGCCATCGCATAAGTCTCCCACGCCTCACTTCATTTTTACTTTTGTTGGCACCATCATTGTTTGAGGGACGTTAAAATGTTTCTGATTTGTGTTTATTTATAAGATGTTCATTTTGTAAGAAATTTCGTAAATAAAACATGATTGTGTTTGTGACATGACTATGTCATTTTTTATTTTTCTATTTTTCTGTCAAGACATCACATACAATACCAGAGATAATCATAATGTCCTTTCAATTCATAGTGCTTCATGGCCTCCTAAAGATAACATAATTCTTAGTTTTTGTTAAAACATAAACTGGCTTATATTTTTAATCAACTAATACTACTTGCCAAGATACTTTGGACCCAAACATACGTTTACTACCTGCGAATAGTAAATATTTTCACTTACTTGTAGATATGTATGTGCTTTCTTCAGTTAATAAATTACTTTGAGCAGTTATGTAACATCAATATTAAAAAGATGTATTATTTTGTAATAACACGTTTCCTCCTGGTGATTGTAAAAGGCGTGTCCTCACAAGCACATAATAAGTTAAGTGCGGCTTGTACCGAATCTATAATATCATTCGTACCCTATCAACTATAAATGCAATAATGTACTAATTTAAGCATAATTTTATTTAGCAATATTTTGATAGTACAAACTGTCTAGACATGAATAGGGTGTCCGTTTGTCTACCCACTAAAACTCACCAAGAAGTCGATGAACCATTAACATCACCTGTGTTGTTTATCAAAGACGTGTCTGGCAAACAACCAGTCTCTTTCTCGTTATTGTTTGTATCAGTGATTTCGGTCTTTTTGAAGAGCTGACTTCTTTCCTCTTGTGCTTTCTTATAAGCTGGCGTCTCTTGTGGAGTCCATTCTAAAATATCAATACTTTAACAAACCCGTGATTTTAAAAATATGTATTATTTTGTAATAACACGTTTCCTCCTGGTGATTGTAAAAGGCGTGTTCTCACAAGCACATAATAAGTTAAGTGCGGCTTGTACCGAATCTTAAATATCATTAACTTAAAAAAATTAACATCACCTGTGTTTTTTATCAAAGACGTGTCTGGCAAACAACCAGTCTCTTTCTCGTTATTGTTTGTATCAGTGATTTCGGTCTTTTTGAAGAGCTGACTCCTTTCCTCTTGTGTCCTCTCATAAGCTGGCGTCTCTTGTGGAGTCCATTCTAAAATATCAATACTTTAACAAACCCATGATTTTAAAAATATGTATCATTTTGTAATAACACGTTTCCTCCTGGTGATTGTAAAAGGCGTGTTCTCACAAGCACATAATAAGTTAAGTGCGGCTTGTACCGAATCTTAAATATCATTAACTTAAAAAAAATAACATCACCTGTGTTTTTTATCAAAGACGTGTCTGGCAAACAACCAGTCTCTTTCTCGTTTTTGTTTGTATCAGTGATTTCGGTCTTTCTGAAGAGCTGACTCCTTTCCTTTCGTGCTTTCTTATAAGACGTCGTCTCTTGTGGAGTCCATTCTAAAATATCAATACTTTACCCATGGTTTAATTAAAAAGATGTATTATTTTGTAATAACATGTTTTTTCCTGGTGAGTGTAAAGGCTTATTCAAACCTGAGCGGTATTCGCTACCGCTGTGGGTAGAGCGGCAGGGAATACCGCTCAGGTCAATCTAGCCGCGGAACTTGATACTAAATACCTGAGCGAAACCCGCGCGGTATATACCTTTACCCACAGCGGCAGCGAATACCGCTCAGGTTTGAATAGGCCTTAAAAGGCGTGTCCTCACAAGCACATAATAAGTTAAGCGCGGCTTGTACCGATATCTTAAATATCATTCGTACCCTATCAACTTTAAATGCAATAATGTTTTAATTTAAGCATAATTTTATTCGTTTCAATGCATAGTACCAGAGACGCAAGGTACCGTGCACGCTTATGACCACGTTTTTAGCAAAATTTTGATTGTACAAACTGCCTAGACATGAATAGGGTGTCCGTTTGTCTACCCACTAAAACTCACCAAGAAGTCGATGAACCATTAACATCACCTGTGTTTTTTATCAAAGACGTGTCTGGCAAACAACCAGTCTCTTTCTCGTTCTTGTTTGTATCAGTGGTTTCGGTCTTTTTTAAGAGCTGACTCCTTTCCTCTCGTGCTTTCTTATAAGCTGTCGTCTCTTGTGGAGTCCATTCTAAAATATCAATACTTTTACAAACCCATGATTAGGTACCGTGTAAAATGTAAATGTCTTTAACTAGTGCATGCAAATACAATTACCTAATAATCTCGAGTCCATAGCAATCCATTCACTGTTTATCAATTGATCTACCTTGATCCTGCTCTGAAAGTTTGGGTCCAACATTAAAGTCACTAAACGTTTGCAGTTTTCAGAAACAGATTCGATGTAGCGCGAGCGAAACTTCCAATTTTTGTTCATCTGCGCTTGGTACAGTTGCTTTATGTGTTTATCCTCGAATGGCATCGCTCTGTTCAGCATTACGTAGAGCACTATGCCTAGGGACCAGATGTCAGTAGGTTTTGGGTAATAGGGGGCACCTTGCAATATCTCGGGCGCTGTATACGACAGCGAGCCGCAAAACGTCTCACTGTGTACATCTTTCATTTTTTTGTCAACACAAATGCGAGCGAAACCAAAATCTGATAACTTAGCGTTCTGGTTGGCCGTTATAAGAACATTTTCGCATTTGATATCTCTATGGGCTATATCGAGTTCATGCATGTATTGAATCGCCAGTGCCAGCTGTCTTGTCCATATTCTGGCTTGGTCTTCTTGAACTGCACCTTTCTGAAGGATATGTTCCAAAAGATCTCCGCGCTCCATAAATCGCATAAAGATAAAATACTTATATCTGCGTTGGAATATGCTGTGTGTGTGCACCAAATGCGGGTGGTTCAGTTTTATCAGCATTTCTATTTCTCTTGGTAGAAACTTTTTGACAAAATCTTTGGGCGCTGTATTAGTATCGATAACTTTACAAGCCAGAATAGAAAGTTTGTCGTTTTTATTAGGATTCCTGTATTCTGCAAGGTACACCTAGAAACAGTTAAGGTGACAATAATCTGATGTTAATTGCAAAGCTATTAAAATTGCTTCAAGAATAGGTTACCTTTGCGTATGAACCTTCGTTAACTTTCTTAATCATTTTATATCCACGAGTAGCTAATGTTAATTGTTCTGAACCAGACAGCTTCAGGTCCTCTTCGATATGAAACTAACTATTTTGTTATTATATATTCAAAAAATATCAAAAAGGATTTTTTTTTTAAATTGGTGAACGAATTACCTTAGATTTGCCCTCCATTTACTACGTTTAACGTTTGTTTACGTTTGCCAGGGATTTTAACATTTCACTGGGCTGCAACAAAATAATAATAAAAACCTCAATCTGTGTACCGCTTCCATTTAGTTATATTTTCATAAATACTTACTCTATATGCGGAACCTCTAGATGACCCTTCAAGGATATCCCCTTGCCTGCTAGGTGGGTTTCGGTAAGTATCGGACAACCGTTTGCGTTCCTCTTTCGCTCTTTTCAACGCCGCTGCTTCTACTGCGTTTAGACCTACATTGGAATTATAACAGGTAGTAACCTTATTATTAATGTCGCAAAGACCACATCGTAATATTGTTGAAACATATTTGTTTAACGCGATACCGTTTGGGGTATTGTAGTATAATAAACTTACTAGTGAGCCTACTGTCCATAGCAATCCACTCTGAGTTCATAACCTGGACTGCGGTGTACCTTAGACCTGGGTCAGGTTCTAGTAAATACTTCACAAGTGTCTTGCACTCTAGCGAGAGAGCGCTGGCGACGCGTGACCTGAACCGATACTTCTTGCCCATCTGTTGCTCATAGAGTTTTCGCATACGCGTGTCATCAAATGGCATGGATTTGTTGAGCATCACAAACAATACTACGCCTAATGACCATAGATCTGTCTGCTTTGGCTGGTACGGTTTACCACGGAGAATTTCGGGTGCGGCATATGACATAGAACCGCAGTAGGTCTCACTCCAAACCGGTTGATCGTTTTCGTCAACACACGACCTAGCAAATCCAAAATCTGATAGTTTCACGTTGTAATTCGCTGTTAGCAGCACGTTCTCACATTTGATATCTCTATGAGTGACTTCCAATTCGTGAAGGTACTGCAACCCCAAAGCTAACTGTCGTAACCACACTCTGGACTGATTTTCTGACACACAACCGTTCTTCAAAATATAACCGAGTAAATCGCCATTCTCCGTGTATCTCATAAATATGTAGTACTTTGTTTTTCTTTGAAATATGCTATGCGTGTGAATGAGATGGGGGTGACTAAGACGTATGAGAACATCTATTTCGCGCGGTAAAAATTTTACGACGAAATCTTTTGGAGCTTTAGATGTTTCAATTATTTTGCACGCAAGAATAGCTTTGTGAGACGATTCATCTTTACCCGAATATTCGGCTAGATAAACCTATTAAAGAAAAGTTTCATTAGAAATAGTAATGAACTTGTGGGCATTAAGAAATCATCATTTCACAAAATTCGATTAAAATTACCTAGGTACCTTAGCGTACGCTCCTTCCCCGACAAACTTCGACAGCTTATATCCTTTAGAAGATAGTGTATTTTCCTCAGATGCAGTAGTTTTCAAATCGCTCATGATACGGACGCGGGGTCAAGCACAGAGCACTCAGCCCCACAGACAGCACCCCCCAATACCCTAACAGTACTTGCTGGCGGTCCCCTGGCATCCGGAACTAAATCAGGCAGCATTTTTACGATTTACATTTATTACCACACAAAAATTTTGGCTCTACATTCTGATTACGCTTTCAAGTTGAAGTAAGTCAATGACAGAGTCTTTATTTATATGTCAAGCTACGTAACAGTTTATTGTTTTTAATAAAACCTCTGTCATGAAAGAAGGAGTGATAACATAAAGACTGACATGGAAATACGAACATGTGTTGTGTAATGTGTACGCTCAGAATAGAGAACAGTAGTACGTCCGTGCTTACAAAAATTGATTGTATCCCTAGCTAGCGATGCATGCTTTTAACTTATAATAATAATCTGCGACTTAGATCCTTGTAAGTTAACTTTATAAAGTTTTAGAATAAATATCGTAAATAGTGACAATATCAAAAATAAATAAAAATCTTCTATCAGTCTTTAATAACTTAAAACAATTATATTTAACTATATAAATATAAACCTATGCACACTCTAGGTACACCATACCTATTCAAAGAAAATATACTTAAATCAAACTTAACCACACATATTACCAATAACAAAAAGTGTCTACACTTGTAACTGCTTTTTGCTCAAAAATTCACCGGCCAAGGATATCCTTTGCAAGAAAGATGGTGCCGGTGTCAGCAACAACTCATATCTGTTCACGTCCGCATGGTCTGGGTATCTGTTTTCCATTCTGATTCGCTCCAACATATGCTGAGGCTCACATCTCGACTTCGTCTTCCAATCATTATTCAAGAAGTCTTGTATCACTTTTGGTAACAATTTGTATGCCTCTTTCGCTTTTGTGACGCTCGGCGGTTGGACGGTTTCTTGTGGTTTCTCTGCAATGATGATATCGTCGACTTCTACACTGGCATTCGATTTTGGTTCTGGGGCGTTTTCTTCAGCGCTCGTTTTATTATCATTATCATTTTCGTTTTCACTGTCGCCTGCACTAGAACTACTGCTGTTATAATAGCTGGTAATACGTTCTTTAACAATGTCTCTTAGTGTGGATTCATTGTTCTTTATTTTATCTCTTTCTGTACCGTCAATGTTAACATAACCGGTTCTAGTTTCTGTTTTTATAAAAACTTGGCTTTGGTCCACTTTGTTTACTGCTTCAACATCAACAGTGACGTTGCTGGCTACTTCCATTTTGGCTTCATCTGGAGTTTCTGTCTCATTTGTAACATTCTTAATAGTAGTCGCATCTATCATAGTCATTATGTGAATGTTGTCCTCTTCTTCGAGAATCTGGTATATCCTATGAACTTCGCTCATATTTATACTGAAACAAATAAAAAGAAAATTAAAGACTTCATGTTTGGGTTGGGTTCTAAATTAAAAGACTATCGCGCGCATTCTCAATAGTAGTAGAGTAGCCTTCGTTTTCTCAGCTCACACCTCAGGTTGTCTTTTTAGGGTTCCGTACCCAAAGGGTAAAGCAGGACCCTATTACTAAGACTCCGCTGTCTGTCTGTCACCAGGCTGTATCTCATGAACCGTGATAGTTAGACAGTTGGAATTTTCACATATGATGTATTTCTGTTGCCACTATAACAACAAATACTAAAAAACAGAATAAAACAAATATTTAACGGGGGCTCCATACGGTTTAGTCGCAGAATGTCCAATTCGCAAAATGTCCAGCGGTCGCAAAAAGTTCAATTCGTCATTATTTATTTAATTTGTCCGGCACAATAAAAATAACTCGTGGATACCGTTTTATTGTGCCGGACAAATTAAATAAATAATGACGAATTGAACTTTTTGCGACCGCTGGACATTTTGCGAATTGGACATTCTGCGACTAAACCCTCCATACAACAAACGTGATTTTTTTTTCTCGTTTTTGCTTTATATTGATAACGGCAACAGGTAGACGCTTGAAATATTCACAGAATATTGAGTTATATTATTCACATTAAAAATAAGTAACTAATTAAATTAAAATAAAATTGATATTGAAGGGGGGCTCCCATACAACAAACGTGTTTTTTCCAATTTTTTTCTTGGTCTTTTTAACTATAACAAGTAGAAACTTGAAATATTACAAAATATTTAAGTACGGAACCCTTCGTGCGCGAGCCCGACTCGCACTTGGTCGGTTTTTTATAACTAGACACAGATCTTACCCACACTGAGTCGTTCGTGTTGAATAATGAGTTCTAATTCACCGTCACTCATAGGATATTAGTGAAAGCCCAGAGGTAGAGCAGTTTCTGGCAAAGTAGGAAATTACGTATACATAGTACCATTATCTATAAAACTTTGATTGATGTTTTAATAATAGTGTATTTTTTTTAAATTAATTAATTTATGACGTATTAAAAAAAAATACTTACTAGATTTCGTTCAAACCAATTTTCAGTGGAAGTTTGCATGGTAATGTACAGTCGACCAAACTGAATCATGACCCACCTTAAGGTCATTTTCCTACAGTCATTTTGATACGAGTAGGTTGAAATTCGCTTGAACATACATTACATGTAACGCATGTAACGAACCTGTTATCATTTTATAAGACACTGACAGCTGACAAGGCAAATATGAAAACCATTATGCGACGTTGCCGATTAGTGCAATTGACCATATTGTGCTGTGTTGTGCGGCGATAAGCGCTCTTGCCGTTCCGCTGTCGGTGACGGTGAGCTACTGAAACTCAGAACAATATTTAGTTATTGTTCTGAGGACTGAACAAACTAAATTATCTGAACGTCTATTCGAAAAACTACCTACATTATTTGTAAAAATTTATATGCCACAAAATCAAGCTAATTTGGGATGGTATTTTGGCAACATATTTTAGACAAATTCGTACTTGAAATTCCACTCGACACCGACAGTTCACATGTTGAACGCACGAAAGGTGTGATGTGATTCGTATCTCGAATGTTTTTGGGGTTTTTAGTACAAACGAGCCCATTGTCTGTCTTTTAAAATTCCAAAATTTCTTATATATCTGTCAAATCTCATTCAATACATTTATTTGTTAAAGCGTAAAGACATTTACACAAACATACTCACTTTCGTAATAATAGTGTAATCGTAATAGTAGTTAGTTAGTGGCCTAGTGGGTATGAGTACGTTTAAAACGTTTTTTACCGAATATTACCGTATTTTAGCGGGGTAATTTTACCGCTTTACATCCCTAGTCTGTAACAGGCCCAGTTTCTTTATAAAATCACATTTGGAACATGTGGTGGTCACTATATAATAAAATAGTAAAGTTGAAGAATTATAAACTTTATTTTATTAATATCATCAATAGGTTTTATTAAGTTTAAAAAAATGGCATTCACTTGGTAAACTGAAAAAATAGAAAATAACTTTATAAAAACATTGTGGTTTTGATCTTCATGTTGGGTAAACCAATTGGAGACAATTCTGGCAGTATGCACTGGACAATTATCATGAACGTAGGAGAATACTGGCACTTCTTCACGCGGGTAAACTGTTCGCAAAGTCGGTAACATTGATTCTTCCAATAAATCGACATAGTTCTTAGCATTTTGACGAGGATAAATTTGAACAAGTTCGCCTACACTTCCAGCATCCATACAGGCCCACATGCTAGCTGAAATTCGGCCAGATAATTGGTTGGGCACTACGTGATCCTGTGTGTATCAAGTGTTATCGTAACGCCACAAAGTTAAGCGACCATATTGAGAAAAGCAAAACGATTTTTCGTCTGTAAAGATGGTGTTTGTCCAGTCGAAGTCTAAGTAATTACGTTCAAAATTTAATCTCGCAATTTTGTGTGCATCCGTTAAGTGAGCTTTCTTAGCATAATGCCTGTAATGCAGCCCAGTGCGGTGCAAATTATTTCTTATTGTTTGTAGACATACGTCGTAACGTGCCGCAAAATACCGGGTATCAGTAAAAGGATGTTCTTCGTAATGGTGTTGCATTTCCGTTCTCTGTTGGTTCGTGATCCGACGAACGCCATGATTATATCGTCGTCTGTCTTCAAGGGTACCATCTTTAGCGTGCCTTCTGATCCAGGTTCTGACTGTGTTCCGACTTATATTTAACTCTCGTGATATTTCCCGAATGCAAGAGCCGTGTTCACTGAGCACTACTATCCGAGCTCTTTGTTCTGCCAAATTGGCCATTATACGATTTGTTTTAATTCAATTCAATTATTGTTTCAATTTTTTCAGACAGACTACAACTTGACATCAGACGCAACGTCACTTTATTTTTAAAATTATAATACCTTTTCTCCGTAGGGAAAAGAGTTTGGATTATGTATGAATGACATCTTAATAGAAATTCAAATTAAGACTGCTTTGTCTAAAACATATCAAGTGCAGTGATAACAAAGGTTAAAATTGCATACATCTCTGACCCGTAATGACGCATTTTTATTCATATTTAAAACGTACTAAGTGCAACATGAATAAAAGCGAAGAAACCTAACTACATTTATGATTTTAAAGGAATGATCGGCGAAGTGGGTCATGATTCAGTTGGTTCGACTGTACATCATACATTTTTTTTAGTTATATCATTTTCTCATTTTAGAAGTTACAGGGACACACACACACACACATTTTACCACTTTGGAAGTGTCTCCCGCGCAAACTATTCAGTTTAAAAAAATATATATTAGAAATCTCAATATCATTTTTGAAGATCTATCCATAGATACCATACCCATAATGAAAAAAAATTTTGAGTTTCAGTTCTAAGTATGGGAAACCCCCAAAATTTATTGTTTTTTTTCTATTTTTGTGTGAACAGTTTCAAAAGTATAGTTCTTATAGTTTCGGAAAAAAGTGGCTGTGACATACGGGACGGACAGACAGACACACATGACGAATTCATAAGGGTTCCGTTTTTTGCCATTTGGCTACGGAACCCTAAAAAGGTATAAGTAAATTAATTATAATTACCCTCGACCGCCCTCGTGGCAGCAATACAGCATGGTGGGGTCAATAGGATGCGCCTCGGTGTTGAATATGTACCCGCCCACGTCGACCACGCATTCGCCCGCCGTCGTCTGTATGACGGTGCCGTGCAGGCCGGGGTTGTGGATAAAGTTGTCGGGGTCGAACAGCAGGTACAGGTACTTGGTGGTCTCGGCCAGGAAAAAGGACTCCATGCGATCCTCTTTGCGGTGGTCGCGGACATCTTTGATCTGAAATTTTAATATTTCTTAAGGGCATGCCGCGCGATAGCAAAAACTGACATAAGTCTCTTATTGAACTTCAAAGCAAAATCAATCATATAGATATTTATAATTGAACAATTCTGCTTTGAAGTTTCAGACCTAGTAATTTCATTCGAGCAATGTTTTTATACTGCGAAATGTGCAAAACCATCAGGCGCTTGTGTTAAAAATTAAAATAAACTTTTTAAAGAAGGAAAAATGCCCTGCGGAATATGAACATTAATATTTTCATGTAAGAATTATTGTTTCATGCGTAAAATTAAGAAAGTTGTCGAATAAATATGTTTTTGGGAGTCATTACATTTATGTATTGTTTGTTATATTGTTTAAAGAATTTGTTTAAAATTTCAACAAGCCTTGTGCAATGATCAGGCTAACTTACATAAGTTCTTTTAATTATTTAACTAATTCAGCGCATAGTACAAGTGACTTAAAAATACGTAAATTTTCACAATTTCGTGCAGGACCCCCTTAACTCATTCTTGCCCACCGTGCAAATTTGGGAACACTTAGTTATTGAGGGTAGATAAAAAATATTTAATCGTATTTAATGTGTTGTTACGTTATTGTGAAGTTAAAGGTGCAGTATTTAGTTTGTGAAACGAATTTTATTTTGTTTTGTTAGTAATCTTCAGTGATGGTCGATTGAATTTGACTATTGGAAGTAGTTTGGACGTAAGTGTACTTTCATAATAATAAGACAGTGCAGCCAAATTATATTTTGATTTGCATTTATATTTTTGAAAATGTAGTAAATTACAAATTATTTACAAATATTTATACCGATAAATACCTACTTCATTGCAATTTGTACTATAACTGTCTAAATATAACTGTGCCAATTCTGGTACAATGGCTACAAGTGGAGTAGTTATTACCACTTTTTACAGGAAAACAATATGAACCGCAAGCGATGTTTTAGTGCTACTATTAATTATCGTGGGCTGGAAGAAGCCGTAAATTCAATCACTGTCGATAGTGACGACGAGACGGAGTATAATTTAGCCCTCATTCCACCTGAGACCAGTGTTGTAACTGACGAAGAAGAGGGTTTTGACGATGACATTACTCCATCAAGCTTACCTAAAGATGTTCTCGGTAATATTTCTCGGTCTTTGTTCGCAATGTAGTTTCTCTTTCCGAATCTGAAGATGTCAGTAATGATGAGCCATTATCCGCTAGGAGGTCAAGAATAAGGCTCAATACATAAGTACAGACTGAAGAGTTTACGGCTGCACCAAGTCGATTTGCACGATGACAACGAATCATGACCTCTATGGACCGATAAGAACTGTAAAGAGATTGATGATACCACATCTGTTCCAAAATACAAAAGGGGGTGGAGAGGACAAAATGAACCAATCGACATCGTTACACAGATTTGGCATCCATGGCAAAAAGAGGTGGTGGTTTAGTGTACATAAATGGTTGACATGGCCCATATCAAACGCATGGCGACTACATGTTATCACCATAAAAGAGCCCATAGATCAGTTACTATTTGAACGCAATATAGCATGGTTCACCCCCGTCAAGTACAAAAACAATCTGGTTGGCCTTCTTCATCAAAGATTGACGGTATACGATCAGATAGTGCTGAACACGTCCCTGAAAAGCTTCCTAAGTGTGTTCGATGCGCCTTGTGCCACAGTAGAAGCTGTTGGGGTTGCAAAAAGAGCAAGAAAACTCTTTAAATAGGCATAATTTCTTTTGCACATTTTCACTCATAAGTGGCCATTGTGCCAATTTGGGAACACCCCTGTAATTTTCTGTAATAAATATTTTTTCATAAGTTTCTTTATTGTCACCTTTATATTCATTGCTAACATTAAATATTTAAAAAGATTTTCATAAAAATATTGAGACTTTTTATTTGGCCTCAAATGGGTAATACAAGTCTTATTATATTTGTTACAATTTGGAAAATAAAAAAACTCCAAGAGCCGGTTTTAAACCTGCACCATTCGTACATTTCGGGCTAGGGGCATTACCAACTATGCTATCATGGCTTAACCCGTGAAACGGTTTTATATATCATCTAAGTAGCAATCATCTTCATTTCTGGAATCAACCCAAAGGCGTTTTCTCAGAACACTCACGTTGCGATTCGGTCGTAAGAGAGAGCTCACAACCTACGCCGATCGTCAACGCTTTTTTAATTTAAACTCCCTTGAGAACCGACGCAAAGTACATGACTTTACCTATCTACATAGAGTTTTTAGTGGCTCAATTAGTACAACCCTTACATCCGATATTTACATCAGAGTCCCTAATAGGTCAACAATAACGTTTCTTTCCATAACCCCATATTTAGAATGTGCCGGGAATACAACGCGTTACTGACTCGGACTGATGGAGTACCTGACATCTGCCAACTATCAATCGGTAGTTGGAAGTCATTTTTAAAAAGTAACATTTAGAAAAAGCAATGTTCACGTGTATGCAGTTATTTGATGTGTTGTTTGTTAGCGATTGTTTGTTATAATTTATTGTTTTAATGATTTTTATTCTGATTTAATAATTTTGATAATTTTTGTTCTAGCCAATTCCATTTATATTTCTATTTTATTAACAATTTAAGTTTTTGATTGTATTAGCGAATTCGGTAATGTTTTTTTTTTTTAATTGATTATTAATTTTAATTATTTATTTATTTATTTATTTAAATCTGAACTGTTATTATTAGTTTTTTTTTAATTACTGTAGTTTAATATTATCGTTTTTTTATGTAGTGTTAAGTATTCGATTATGCATGCTGTTTGCACAAATTAGTGGAGATCCAGCATACCTATGTTAGAAAATGTTGCTATTGGTATTTTTAATTTTTTGTTGAGACTCTGTTTTGTGTATAAATAAAATAAATAAAAATAAAATAAATCAGTCATAAGACCCGCCAGATGTAAGCTAATACCGTAGCCTATATGGACGCTTGCAACACCGGTGGTGCCACTTACGCGTTGCCGACCCTCTGGCGGTGTTGTGAAGAATTGACTATTACTAGTAAATGAACAGTCTTTACTAGTGATAGTCAATTCCTCACAATAACCATTTATTTTATTTACAATAGGTAGTTTTTTACAACAACCCCGGTGCCATTACTGGCACCAGCTGCCGGGTTCGTTTTCGATATCACAGTCATTATAGTCTAAGATCCGAGTATAGAACGACCTTCACCGAGAAGGTTAATGGATGAAAAGTCATTTATATCAAATTTAATATGATAAATAATATATCGCGAGTGGGTTGGCTGAAAAATTTCAGTCCAGTACCATTAATGATTAATTTAATATTAAAAAAAATATTTTTTTTTACATTGCATTAGTTTGGTGTGTGTGTGTTTGTAATGAGCTTATCTTTATATAAAATAAATTTTATTTATTTAATCAGACGGTTGCAAATTACTAATATTGACTTGCCTGTTTACACCTGCCTACCCAATGTTATGACAGGAAAAAAATAGTCAACCTAACGTTTGCATAATATAGAGGCTTCATACTTTCGATTGGTACCTATGTAATTTATCTATTATCGAAACAAGTGCAATATTTAAAAAAAAATATTTTTAAATATTTAATTAATCATATACTGGACTGAAATTTTTCAGCCAACCCACTCGCAATATATTTTTTAACACATTAAATTTGATATAAAATACTTTTCGTCCATTAACCGCTCGGTGAAGGTCGTTGTATACTCGGATCCTCTACTATTAAGGGAATTTTCTATCAGTGTGCTTTTAAGTTGAAAATAATTCTTATATGCATATTTTATCTTCGTTGGAGCTTCTTTAATATCAAACTTGGAAGGTGTGCGCATGAACTACAATTTGAACTCTCTTTCCCAGTTTTTCACAATCAATTTACATTTCAGATAAGCTTTGTAATTTTTGACTGATTCAACAATTTCCATGATGATGGAAAAATTAAACATACATTAAACAAACATACTTTAAAATATCATATGGTTTTCCATGAACAATACATACATCACAACAGATATAAACTTTAGATTTCACGTATTATCCTTACGGATTTCAGTACTAGTAATAGTAAGCTTAACCTTACCGTGGCATATCCGCACTGCGTCTTCGCACTATGCTGTATGCTCCTCAGTATGTCTTCGCCCATCTGCAGCAAGATGGGATCTCTGGTGTCTCGATAGAGATACATGATGGATTCAATGAGCTCCGGCCGCAACGGATAACTCTCCCTCGAGCTCGAAGCTTCGCCCGTGCCGAGATTATATACTTCGGGAGTGAAGCCGTACTGCTTCCATATACTGTGATAGTTGTGGATGATTCGCATTGCTGTGTCGCTCTCGCCTGATAATAAATATATATTTATAAATTAAAATCAATTGATAAAATGTTTACTAGAAAAAAAAGTCAACCAGTCTCAGGAAGCTCGCGTGGGATTTGAACTCACGACCTTTGGATTGCCGGTCCACTGCTCTAACCGCTGAGCTACCGAGACCCCAGAAGACTCGCTGATTTTTTCCTAGTAGTTTGATTACGCTGCAAGCCAGCGGTATTACGTCACTGTGAAGTCTACCCTCACATTCGAAAGAAATACTATTGCAAGTATTTAACAATCGATAAAGACGTAATTGGTTATAAATATCTTTATTATTAAAATTTTGCATTCACAATTCACATTTTTTCTAGTAAACATTTTTTCCGTTATCTATATAGCATTGTGAATGCAAAATTTCAAAGATAAAGATAAAAATCAATTGCGACGAATGTATGTTCGCGCATCACTTTAAAAGGCTGCATCTATTTGGCTAATAATTTTTTTTGTTGTGTTTGTAATGGTCAGGACAAGGTTTATATAAAAGATTTTTTCTGGAAATTCGTCACGGGGTAAAGGATGTTCACGCGGAGAGAGTCGCGGGCGGCCCGCTGTATTAAATAAAACTTAAAACCAACCAAATTACATTGGGCCTGTGTGGGTATGACCTAATTTTCTTTTGCCACGAAACTGTCTACTCGAGCAGAGGTTCTAGCCTCAGGCTCTCGTCAACCGACTCAAACCACTCGGAGAATCTAGTACGGAACCGAGGTTCGCTTGCGAATTGACATACCGCACTACAACACCTTCAAGGACCGTTCGGTCAGTCGCCCCTTAAATCCGAATAAGTTGTAATAGCAGTGAGAGGTTGTTGCAAGTTGCAAGTAATGGCGACTGGTTACACAAATACGAACGAGTCGTAAAGAGGCACTTTGTGGGCCGGCAGAGTGAGGATGACTGACTCCACTTCCAAATAACATCAGGTAGAGTAGGGTCATTGTAAGGCTTAGTATTAAAAAAACACGTACCTATAAGACTAAGTAGCCCTGGCCAATAGGACTCCAGCGACTGAAACACGGGCAGCGTGACGTGGCCGCGCAGCATGGTCGCCCACACGAACCAGTCGTCCTTCTTCAGGTACTTGTCTATGGACTGGCGCGCCTCGGTGAACATCGACATCAACTCGGGCTTCTCTAGCAGTATCGAGCCTGTGGTGATACGCATATTCAGTCAAAGTTTAAGTGAAAGTCAAAAGTCTTTCTTGAATAAAAATTTAAGTGTATTTGAATTGTTTAAACATTTGTTTTACCTATCGTAAACACTCTCCCGAATCATGACATATTAGGTAATATGTAACTATGGATTAATCAATAATAAGTTACCTTTTACTAAATACTCATAGTATGAATCAACACCGCCACCGATACCAGCGTCCTGTGCTGTCCAACGGCCTGTCATCACATCAATGTGGTTCCCAAGAAGACCAATGGGTGACTTATGATGGTATAATGCTTTTAGAGCATTGTTTGCAACCTGAAATTACAAATCATTTATACATATCATCAGGATAGACATAAGTGGAAGTTGTTGGAGAATGCCTTTCTGGGCACACTGTATTTACAAGAAACAATAAATTTAAACTTTGAATATGCGTATCACCACAGGCTCGATACTGCTATAAAATTTATTGTCTCTTGTAAAGTCAGTAGATAGTATGATATTTATTACTACTACTATGTACAAAAAGTCAATCCTTATGTGATAATAACGGAGCTGTCCTAAAAAGGTAAGTTGTTTAGAGTAAAATATAATAAAACTTTTTTATTAATAAATTGGCCTTGGGAAGACTAGCCCAGCAGTGGGATAGTGTAGGCAAGAAAAAAAACTGGCACCTCTTCATATAATGGATCTCCTGTAAGTCTACTTAGTGTCCCAAATTCAATAATAAACGTTCCCACTCCAGCTGTGCATGTCACACTCGTCTCTCCCGGCGGTACACCTGAATGCAAGTTGATTGTTCCGTATGGCATACCAGTGGTAGTGTCAAAAGCAGCAATAAGCCTTTGGGCTACGTCTTCAGCTAAACGCAAGAGGGGGCCATTGCAGGGCCAACCTGGCTCTAACTTCATTCCAGTTCTAAAACAATGATGAAAATGAAGTAAGTCACAATAACAACAGCAAAGTTTTTTGAAGTTTCAGTGTTTTAATTTTGGTATCCCACACAAACCTCATCATCAAAGCCTACTATGGTGTCAACAATTCTTAATATCTGTATTATTCTCATATATATCCAAAGAAAGCTTTCTTATAATTGGCTTAATTGCATGAAAATTTTTAAACTTTGAAGTGTATATACTTAGGATACCTAGGTAATTAAGGTTTGCATTACAGGTTTGCATCAACAAAACAGCAAAGATAAAACAATAACTTCAACATACTTATAAGAAAGGAGATGTGCACTCAGCAGTCCGCCAATGATTCTGATATTGGTTTCGAATACCGAAACATTTATGTCGGTGTCGAAATCTTTTTTTTGTAGCACAATGTCGACTACCCTGTTGAACTCTGTGTAGTTTCCCATAATGGCCAGGGTGTCGAGGGCGTCTATGAGGGTGAGAGAGTAGCTACCCCAAGTGTCTACTCCGTCGCAGCTGAGCGGCCGCAGCTCGTCATAAGGGTAGGCATAACGCAAATAACTGTCGTACGCATGCTGGAACATATCACGTACTTCTTCCCTGTAACGTTTTAAGATAATAAAAAAAAATATTGCAGTTTTTTTTAAACGCGATATCGTGCTAGGAACAGTTAAAATTCTATTGTCTGTATTCACAATGCGCAAACTTCTAAAACGCTTTTCAGCAGTGATGATAGATATACCTTAGTTGTAAAATATCTTCCTTTTTATATTCTCGAAGCGTACTGCACAATCTGCTACAGTAAATTATAATTAAGCAGACTACAAACAGTATTTTACTCATTACGAATGTTTTACTTGACTACTACGTTTAATTATTATATTAACATTTAAGTATTATACAGTCTATAATTATAGTAAAAGAATGGTTAATTAAAATTTATACACTCGTTTACTTCGCTTGCTCGTCATCTCTACTAAGTCTGTGCTCGTCACTCAACCACACTGTCCACGCACTGTCACTGTCACGACAATGTCAAAATCAGCTGGAAGATTTGTGATCCGAGGCTGCGTTCCGTGACTGTAAGAGTTTTCAAAAAGAAGAATTTGTCATAATAATAATTTGCAAAATTTCTCGCTTGGAAAAATAAGAATTAGGAAGTAATCGCTGACTTCGTGGTAGGTACATAATACAATAATAAAAAATATAAATTGACTACCTAATCAATGTTGCTTATTTTTTTACATTATTAAATGACCCACTTTCATTTGTCAACACTCATGCACGTTCACAAACACCTAACGGTTAATAATCCACTATTATTTGACTTAATGTTCGAAAAAACACAATTTTTACAAAATAAAACAAAATTACAGACATGACGCTTCACTTTCCCGCCAAGAAATCCCGTCTTATTTCTATTTGGTTTTATTTTGACGTTTTGAGAATAACTGCATGACAGAATGAATGATTACAATGTTTTTTGTCGGTTGATTTAATATCCTCAGAAGTGCGATTGCGTAAAGCCATCGTATTCATTTGACAGTTCATAACGTAAGGTTTCATGTGTCAAACGGTAAATTCTAATTGTCTAAGGACTTCTTAAAAGGTTTACGATTAGGATCGTCAATTTTATCGATGAGTGAATGATTTACTGATTTTGACAGCTAATTCGAATTGCGTAAGGTTTTTGAGCTCATTGCTAATGTCAAACGATTGCGGTGACTCGCGACCCATGACAATCGAATAACAGAGTGTCCAAATTATACAGTAACACCTAATTAATTAATATTTTATTGTAGTGTGTCGGTATACTTTTAATTTGTGATCAATTATAGGTTGTCTTTACCTATATTTCAACAACTTGTTGATGAGCTCAAGCCACATATGCCGCAAAGACAGAGGTCCACAGGGATCTCTGATGCAATGAGATAAAAGTAAGTCCTTTTTTGCAATTAAATGAGTGTTTACTAGGTACTATTACTATTTTTTATGATAAGTAGGTACCTACTTTAATTTTAATGTTATCTTTTTAAATTACAGATCATGGCTGCCTTAGATTTTTATGCAGGGGCAGCTATCAAAGACGGGTCGGCAAAGACTTTAATTTGGGCATCAGTCAGACTTCTGTTCACAAGTGTGTGGCTGAGGTCACTGATGCCCTCAATCAGCCAGAAGTCCTGCTGCGGCACATCAAATTTCCCAGTTATAGAGAAGACAGGATGACTCTTATGAGAGGGTATGAATAATAGAAAAATTATGAGTGTTTGAATATTCTGTTTTGTTTTCAAAGCCAATAATTTTTCCTTTGGTAATTTTTTACAGATTCATGGATGTCTTTGGTGTCCCGGGTGTTGTGATTGGGTGTATTGACGGCACTCACATTGCCATCATACAACCCCACATGTATGAGAAAGCTTTCTTTAATAGGAAGCATTATCATTCTTTGAATGCAATGATCGTAAGTTTTTATTAAATTGCATTTTTATAATAGGTACTGCGATTGTTATATTACAACTAATGTTGTCAAAAACTATGATAAACTAACTTTATTACCATTTAAAATTTGCTATAGTTTCTTAAATGCAATGGTTATATAATTTTTGTTTGTTTTAGATTTGTGATGTGGATTTCCAACATCCTCCATGTCGAGGCTTCATATGAAGGTACCAGCCATGACTCGCATGTGTGGAATAGGAGCCCTTTGGAAGCACACATGCGGCGTCTCCATGAAAATGGAGAAGTTTGCTGGCTGTTAGGTAAGACATTGAACAAAGAATATCATTCCATAATTCAACTTATTCTAGAGTTGCTATTCCACCAAAGACGTGCTAAGCTTTATAATAAAAATGTGTCCACATCATGTAGTCACTGTTGGACCCTCATCTTGTTATTTTTTAATAGGCTAATTTTCAGTAGGCTGCCCTTATGTTTGATAGATAATTGAGTTTGTCTCACAAAAAAAATTACAAAGTTAAGCCTTAAAAGTTACCTTGTGAAGTCATCTGACATTAGACCAGTACAAAACGTGGAAGTTCTGCAAACATGATTATGTAATATCGAGTTTATATTAATATTGTATTAGGGCCCATAACTTTGACACAATTATAATTATATTTTTCATAAATTCAAAAAGTCCTAACAGTCACAAGGAATAACTTTGTATGACCTACTGCACTGCCCATTAAAATAAATGTGCAATCGTACTTATAGGACATAAGCTCATTATGAACCAAGTCTTTATTGTGCAGCATACCTAAGTATTTTTTTTCCCTTAAAGGGGATTCCGGATACGCCCAGCGAGAGTGCATGATGACTGATTCTGCAGGCAGTTCCAGATTCCCCAGAATCCCACTATACAGATCTCCATTGCAGCACTGGCAACACAGTAGAACACAGCAGTGGGGTCTTAAAAGCAAGGTGGCGCAGCTAGTCTTTGCCAGAGATGGTGCCACTTCGCGACAAGTGTTAGTGGAAATACTGTGGAGGGAATGTTGTCACCACAAATAATAAAAACTATTAAAATAGAAATATCGTTTTTATTTCTATATTGTCAGTCTAGCTCAAGTTACAACACTTTTATATAGATAATTTTTTGTAAAAAAACAGCCTACCTATTTGTACTAGTAATAATACTTGCAACAAACGACTAAGCAGCTTTCAGCCCAAATTTAACTTAAAAACTAAATCAGTATTAGAGTAGTAAATAGAAAGGAATAGGAGTAGAAAATATTATTCACATCACAGCCTTATATTACCTAGTGATTACATTGATACTGATTGTGCTAATAAAGCTTTGCAACAAATGTCTAAGCAGAGCCTACTCCAAAATGAAAATTTCAAATACTAATTTCGTCATTTAACGATCAATATGGACTTTTCAATCAACATTACCTAAATCATTGTGTTTGCGACATAGCAAAATTAATTTTTAGGGTTTGTAATATTGAAAAAGCTGCTCAAAATTTCATTTGGAAGTAGGTAGCCTTCGGCTATAATTAGCTTAAAAACTAAATAATAACTTATTTAAAAATTAAACAAGACTTCTTTTGACTAAAACAAGTTTTAAAACTAATTATATAACACAAAATAAGAAATTACTTTTAAGAACATTGCCAAACCATTATTTATTAGAAATGAAATAAAATAAATTGGCGGCGCTAGTAAGCTGTTCACAGCCTCTTAAACATCATGGCGTTTTTTGATGGGTAACAGACATTCAGAGCAACCGGTCGATGTTTTAAAACAAATTATTACACAAAGTAAGAAATTATTTACAAGACCATTGCCGAACCTTTTTTTTTAAATTTACCTTAATTAGAAATGAAATAAAATAGATTGGCGGCGCTAGTTAGCTGTTCACAGCCTCATAAACATCATGGCGTTATTTATGGGTAACAGATATTCAGAGCAACAGGTCGATGTTTAGGAGCTTCTCAAAGTTTAGAAGCGTTTAGTTTAGTATTCACCCGAGTACTAAACTAAACGCTTACTAATAAAAACTAAAAAATAACTTAACTCATAATAAAAATTTACAAATATATAAATATTAATTTTCTAGGCTCCTACTGTACATATTATGTAATTGTCATAGTTTGCAAAAAGATTTGGACAGATTATATGAATATTATAATAATAATAAACTCTTTTTAAATTTCAGAAAATGTTGTATCCTTTACAAGAAAGAAAAATAAAATAAATTATAATTATACACTAAATAGGGAAACACTACCAAGGGTTACCGAGATGAGAGACTTGGGTGTAACAGTTGACACAGAATTATCATTTGAGCCACATATTCAAAAAGTTACAGCAAAAGCGTATCATATGCTTGGCTTTATTTTTAGACAAAGTAGTAATTTTAAAAATCATACCACAGTATGTTTGCTATACAACTCTTTTATACGATCATCCCTTGAATATGCCTCCGTTGTACGGAATCCCCAGTATAATGTACTTACATATTAATGCACTCCAACATAATATACAAAATATGCAAAAAATAGATTCTTTGTTCGTGCACAATTTTAATAATAGTTTTAAGGAAATAGATTTATTTTTCGAAAAATTGGCTCTTTTAAAAGAAGCATTGCTTTCAGTCACTAGCAGATGACAGACACCCCTTAGGCCTTGGCCAGACTGCACGCGCGGGCGCGGCGCGGCGTACAAAATGTATCCCGCGCCGCGTGCCCACTATGGACACTCAAATGAGAACACATAATATGTTTGAGTACAGTCTGGCCGAGGCCTTAGTGTCTGTCATCTGCTAGTGACTGAGAAAAGTACTGAGAGACTATGAGAGAGGTTATTGTCGCTACATTTACATGTAGTTAATATTTCTAATATTTCTTATAGCAAAATAAAAATGTTATGATTAAGTTAAATATGTAACTTGTAGAGGCCTTCATTGTTAAAGATAAGTTGTTAAGCTAATTTGTATGTTTTTTACATTTGTGAAAACTTTTTTGGCTAACGAAATGTTTATTAACTTCTGTTTTATAAGTGTATAATATGCTGTATGTTTCCCTTAAATAAATAAAAATAAAATTTCCAACGCTTCTTCGGCTATCGTCACTAAGCGTTAAAGCAAGCGCGCCCGATTTCTATCTATACGAAGGCACTGATCTTCGGAACTTGCGTGCTCACTCTGGAGGGTCATCATAACGCAGCCTGCGGTCTGAAACAATAGAAATTTTTGATGGATTGTTTATCTATGTATGTTGACTTAAGAAGCTGGCGACCGGTCACCTAAAATGAGCCTTCCATACTAACGTATTACCAAAATGATTTGCAATTAGACCTTATTTTCTGTACTTGTGATGTTCGGATTAAGACAGTATTTATCTAGGTCGCCATAAAAAATAGTCCAAAATAATTACACAAATTAATCCGAATACATAACAAGTACAGTGAATCACGCTCAATTTTTTATTATTTTATTATAACGTTTGTAACTATGAGAGGCTGACGTGTCGCCGGCGTCTTAATACCCAGCACGTTGCCATTATTGCTCCAATAAAAGCCTCTTCTTAAGAGGCCTATTACATCTCGAATGTGATTTTTGCATTAAATGCCCATTTTCGCATTTTGTAGTAATTTTGCAGTTGTATTTATCGTTTTTATCGAAATAGGATAATAAATTCATTATATCCATTATTATATTAAAACTTTATTCCTCGTGAAGTAACAATTACTCTGGTATTAATTTTGCTGAATAATATTATCGTAGACAGGAGATACTCACAGTTAACTTATATAGCGATTTTCGAAGTTTTTTGGTTTAGAATAAGATTTTTTTCCTATATAAAATCAATGATATCTAAAAATTCCGAGGTCGCTACGCACTATGCGACTATATAAGAGATAACATTATAATTTTTTTATTTCACTTGTTTAGAACAGTAGTTCAATCGATGAGCTCAAAAAAGTGCCTTCGCTTTAAGCAAAATTTACATAAAGCGAGGCCGCTACGCACTATTCCAATAGGTATTCTACACTATTCAATAAGTCATAATGATTAATGTATTTTTGTTTCTGAGATCCATAACGCCGAAATTGGCCATTTTATTGGCAAAAATCACAATCGAGATGTGTGTGTGGCCTCTAAAACCATACAACAGTATTTATAATATAGTAGTTAGTACTCACAAGGTCGAGGGTTGCGCCCTTGAGCCGTTCGACCCCGCCTCGGTCCAGAACCAGCATTTTTGGGCTAACAGAAAAAAATAAATTATTCCCTGGTGATAACTATAAAATAAAATAATATTGAGTAGTCATTGTATGCTTCATAGCTTAGTAAAAAAGTAAGCATAAAGGCTTTGTTAACTACCTATCATGGATATACATTGAGATACGGTGGCATGTTTTGGGGTAACGCAACCGACAAAGAAATTGTATTTAGGTCTCAAAAATGCTGTATTAGAGCTATGTTCAACCTACAACAAACAGACACAGCCCTACTTTAAAAATTACAAGATTCTTACACTTCCGTGTCTGTACATTCTTGAATGCGCTAATTTTGTCAAACTAACAATGAATTGTTAACATTTCTTTCATCTGCACAACTTATGGATAAACTTTGCAATGTTCTTTGTAAAACCGCGCTTATGAGTAAGAGTGTTTTTTGTAATGCACCTCATGTCTATGAAGATATCAATAAGACACAGTGATAATAACTTTACGTTTAAGCAGAAATTAAAGACATTGTTGTTGGAAAAATGCTACTACACACTCAATGAATTTTTGACAGATAAAGATTTGTATAATTTGACTGTATTTAATGATTTTTTTTCTGATTTTCAAAATTATTTTAATAATATTATCTTATCATGCATGATCAATTTGTACTATCATTATTATTTCAATTGTAGTATAGTTAATTCAACTCATCATTGTATACTATCATGTGTTCAAACAAACAAATTTTCAGCTTTATAATAGTATAGGTACATTTAGTTATATTTCTTTTACTTACATGGTGTGCAGATTCTACCGTTGGAGAGTTCTGCACTGCAGTTACAGCTTGTGGGAGCTGCAAAAACAGAAAATAATAAGATCCATGGCGATAGCAACAAGGAATAGCTGGAATGTGACAATGATACATACATCACAAAAACCTCTATTTGATACCATACTGTTATTTAAAATACATTTATTCTTTGTTTCTTTTACTTACATTATGGGAATCCCCCAGTATTAGTAGTATCCGGCTTTTTATAATTGAGAGTGGTTTTTTTGCTAGATCACCGCCAGTCCCACAGGCATGTTGCCGCATATCAGTATCCCGCTTTCGGCTCCGGTATTTTAGTTCATGCCAATACTGAAAAATATAAAAGTAATAACAGCTGTTGTGTTCTCTGTTTATTATTAATTAACTGTTAAAACTAGGTAGCTTTACAGTTTTCCACATATTAGAATAAAAAGAGGTAGATAGGTTATGTCAGTACTAATGTAATGTCAATAATGGACCAAAGCTTTACGATGTTAACATCCCATGAGTCTTAATTGTGTTGTTTCTACAGTGTCGTATTACACAGGACGGCATTTTTAAACTAATTTACGGAAACGAATATACTGACACTGTCTACCACAGACCGCTGTCCACAGAACACATGTCAACGCTTTTCTGAGACTATGCTAAGGTAAGCCAATTAGCAAAGTTTTCTGTTGCCAGTTTTTGGCACATGTAAAGTATTTACCTCTTTTTATTGTAACATCATTGACTCACTCAACATCTCCCATGCTAAGAGCTAGAATATTGCGCCAAAAGTCATCCACGCGCTGACTGGCCATGCTATCTCCAAATTGGACTCTTTGTAATGCAACCTACACTCTCTGCCACAGACTACGAATCCTACGTAGCTATTTCTTACAAACTACATTTCTGTGATACGAGATCTTTTAGTACATTTTTATGTTAAGAGTAAGGCTTCCACTTGATATTGCTGTCGCCTTTGGCACTGAATTTGTTTTGATATGAAATTACCAAGCAAAGATACACATTGAGAAGTTTATTTATTTAGTTTTCATCAATGACCTTTTGTTTTCATAATTTCACTTTACAGTCACATACATACAGCACACTGAAAGATTGTTTACACTTTGTGTTGTTCATTTTTATAATTTATCTACTATATTTTACTTACTTGTGTGTAAATTCGACAATTTAAATACTCTATTTTGTATTTTTCTTGCTGCTATAATGAAAAACTATCAAATCAACGTTGCGTCACATTGACATTTTAGCTTTTTTGTCAGCCCCACAGAGTACTTTGTACCTCAACAACGCTACCTTTTGTCGAGTAGTAGAAAACTTATCCCGCCATCTAGGGTCCGGTAGCTGAAACTCTCGTTTCATTCGTTCCTTGCGTTTAGTTACTTAAAGATTTTTTACATGTTTTTAGTTTCAATTCAATGTTTTTATCAATGAAAAATGACTTTTGAGGTAAAAAATGATACAAAACATACACTGCTTTTTAATAATCGATGATTATTGTAAAATAAATCAAGGTTTCATTGAGTAACTTTCATAATAAAACGCAAATTCATGATACGTTTTTAAGTCATCGGTCTTCATGGAATGGACAATAATTACGCAATTCGAATTGACATGTTACGATCGATCGTCAATTGTAACGATCATCCATCCATGAACAACCTTACGCAATCGCACTTCAGATCTTAAAGCAATAAAGATGTTCTGAGGATTTATCCCTTTTGGGAAAGGCAAAAAGATCAAACCCATACAGCCTTTTCATCAGCGTAGGTAGGTCAACCCTCGGACCAAATATTACATGGACAGAGTCTTACGACGTTGCCGCTCTTACATACGTGTATCAAAGTAAAGTATTTGTATCTCTGTCTGTATGACTGTAGTGTGATATGAGTAAAAGAGATAGTGAATGTACGTTTGGCAGCGACGCACTGTCGGTGTGAGACGTGTCATTTCATGACCGACTGCTCGGTCAAAACATTGCTGGATTGTGCGAAATAATAGTGAAATATTAAGAAATCTTAGTGTTTGTGTTATTTGTTTAATATACAATTGACATAATGTCTTGTTCAGCTGTTTATTGTTCGTCAAGAACAACGAAAGGAGGTGTGAAAGACCAGGAATTATCATTTCATACGTTAGTGATTTCTCATAATATGTATGCTTTACTATGAGTTTTTTTTATAATTAAAACGGCAAAGCATTAATTTTTGCTAATTCTAAATCATACTATATCGTACACTATTCATAATAATTAAATGTAATTTAAAGGCTTTGTTTTTGGCATAAAGATTAGTGATGTACGTATTTGTGTATCGAAGCTTTATCGATATTACTAATATTCTTTTTATTATTCTTTTTTTAGGTTCCCAAAATGCCCGGAAATAAGACGTGAATGGGTTAAAGCTATTAGACGTGATAACTGGGAGCCTACAAAATATACAAGGTTCTGTTCCAAACATTTAGAAAAATCTTTTTTTACAGTAAAAATTTTACAGTCGTAGTTCAAATTTGAATCTTAATAATGTAGTAAAACACGTAGCCAATATCAGAAAGCATTTATTCTTCTTCAATATACAACCAGTCCTCCCGTCATCCGTTCGTTTCGGCTACATTACTAAGTCCCTCCAGTACAAGCGCCCAGCCCAGAATGCCTCACTCACCGAGTCACCGACTGCCGCCCTACTTTTCCCCTCCGAGTCCCCGACGCATGACATGTGTCAAATCATAGTTTGTCAATCGTTCTATAGATTTACGAATAGACTAAAATTGAATTATGCAAATAATTTAAAATGAACCTTACAATAATATGGGCGAGAATATGAATAGTAAAAAGTATTGCTCTTCACTTTACTACACAAATTATTATTTTTTATTTCTTTGTTATAATAGAAGGACGCAAACGAGCAGGCGGGTCACCTGATGGAGAGTAATCTCCGCCGCCTATAGACACCCGCTACACCAGAGGAATCGCAGATGCGTTGCCGGCCTTTAAGGAAGGAATAGGTTTTAGAAAGGAATAGGAATTGTGAGGAGGGGGGGGGGGGGGAAGGCCTCCGGAACCCTCACTGGCCGATGGAAACACAACAGCACCAAGGGTTATTATTTCACGCCGGATATTAGGGTGTTACCAGACCAATCCATCGATCGTCGATCGACGGCATCGATCGATGGTGGAATGGATTAGTCGACGTCGATCGATAGTATCTACCAGACCTAGCGATTGATCGTCGATCGACGACATCGATCGATGGTAAAATGAATTAGTCGACGTCGATCGATAGTTTCTACCAGACCAATCGATCGATGTCTATCGACAATCGACCGGTAGAATGGATTGGGTGTTAGATCGAGCTGTTTGATTAGACGCACCGGTCGCTTCACTTTTTTAAAACTTTATTTCGTGCCCATGGATACTAGTCGTAATAATAGAGTTCATTGATTATGCTTAACCCTAGAAAGATAATCTTATTTTAACCTACGGTAAAGATAATCATACGTCTTAAAGACGTACTGAATTTTCAGAGTTCATACTTGACTTATTATCATATTTAAGCAATTCAAATGTAATTATTTAGTTGCTTTAGGATGTTGTGCTATAAATAAAACCGAAATAATATAAACAAATAAACTATAATTAAACAAATAACGAAATTTGGTAAATCCTCTTACAAATCAACTATAATAACTAACATGTCTTCTTTGGATGTCAAAATATGTTAACTTAAAAATCATAATGACATTTTTTTATCTATTATTAAATTGTTACTCATAATTATTTTTCAACATAGTAATAATCATATTTATTACACTATATCCCAATTAGGTACAGCGCAGGCATAAGTCGTTTCTGTGCTCGCCGCAAATCGTCGTGTTACACTTGTAGCAAGTCGTTTTCGACGTCCTTCTTATTTTGGATATAGTATATGCGCAATAACGTCTTTTTTTAACGACAGGTTCCTCATTTTAACTTATGGTGGGGTTGTTTGACAGAAACTCTTGAATATTAGTTTGGACATGTCGTTTGAGCGTAGTAGCTGCCAACGTGCCAACCCCGTTTTTCCATTCAAGGCAATAAGAGTTCAGTATATAGATTTTTCATGTAGTTCTTTCGGCTAATTGGCTTTTTGTTCTTGGAAGTAACATTATGACAATATATTACATAGGAATTCACCAATGCTATTTTCATCAGGTAGACTAGCAATGTTTATTCTTCCCTCGAAGTATAAGCAGAGTTGGAATAATTTATGCGTGAGTCTTAAGTAGGTATACTTTTTCGTTTGTGGAAAAAATATGTCGATTTGACGGTACTAGCATATTTTCAGATGTCGTATCCATTATATAATCACCAACTTCGTCTTCATCGTAGCGCGTCATCAAGACTTCTATTTCGCTGTCGCTGTCTGAAGGTATATTGTTTTCATCACTGTCCTCTAATACTGTCATAATATGACTATAATAAAGGGCAGTGCGTCTAGCCATCCTTGTTTCATAAAATTATCTAAAACAACGTTAAAATATTAATAAAACGTAAATAAACAACTATGTTAGTAATTGCAAAAGTCACGCAAAAGGTTATCATACGTCATACAGACGTACGTGATCTGCATATCTCCACAAATATTGTACTTACCACAGTAAAACAGCTGTCTCGCGAATGCTCTGCCCGGCGACTTAGTTGGCTAAGACGGACAGAGCGCTATGTCGCGAAACAAAAAAGAGAGAGCAATGCTTTTGTTTTCGGTACGTCGAAACGACGTAGATTATCTTTCTATGGTTAAAGTTGATGATAATGGGTGATGATAATATGAACGTTTAAATACTAAATGATATTCCCCCCAAATACCTTGGGAAGCACTTTAGATTAAGCAATACCGAAAAAGGGGGAGAGGGGGAGCCAAAGTGCGAAAATGCATAGTTTTCATGATAATTTTATTTTGAGGTTATTTTAGGTTATTTTTAAGAAAAAAAAACAAATATTCTACTAAGTTACTATTACTGAGGGCCTAGTCAACTGGCAAACGCTCGACCGGTGACAGCTTCAAAATCGCTCATCAAATTCGCTAGGCTACATCGATATCGATAAGCTAAGGGATATAGAACATACAGGCTTGTCTTAGTATTTTTTTGTTTGATGATAATGTAACGCTTATGGAAGATTAATAAATAGGTAGTAACCACACCGATCCTTTTGAGTTTTAGTGAATTGAATGTCACTTTACTAAGAAATTCGGGTAGACTCCTTGAGACAATTTGAAAAATGAATCAATCGCTTTTTTCGCCGGAAGTTCGCCAGGCAAGCACGTTTGTAAATAAGTACTTATAATGATGACGAGTGACTTACCTACCATAATATGATATTGATATGAGACCAAACCCATTTTTCAGCTTATAATATAAATAAATTAAGACTGAAGACCACAAGCAAACGCTTGCTGCCAAGAATTTCTCAAATATTAACAACTTGACGTCCGTCTGTAATAAAATAAGTGATAACACTAAATGTTACAAACCGCGCGAACATTTAAACAGTTTGATCTTAGATGCGAGTACCCACTAGGTAGTGATTAAAACGTTTGCATCTTGTATGAGTACATCGCCTAAAGTAACTCTATGGCGTAGCGGCTAAGGCTTTCGGGTTTAGTTGTCTAACTACAACACCTATCACATTACTTTTCTAATTGATTATTGTCCTAAATAAAATAAAATAAAAAACATTCCAAGTACATGGTTTTGCTAGTTAAATTAAAACTAATTTTAAAATATGCAAACTAGCGAAGCAATGTACTTACTGTTACTTGAAAGGTAATGCTAGAGGTTTAACTAATGCAAAAAGTCCCCGATCGCGCCGCACCGGTTTGTGATCTTGCCAGTTAGTTACGCAACTTTCACATTACCGAGCTAAAGGATGGGTAACCAAATAAAAAGCGTCTCGAGCTCTTCCGTGCTTCGGAAGGCACGTAAAGCACACTGCGGTTGTATTGGCTCAGGGCTTAAGCCTGTTATAGCCCAGTCTGCCTTAGTGCTGTCGTTCATGTGGGAACGTTCAGGACGTTCATAGGATGACGATGAAGACAACATCGCCTTAATATAGGATTGTTTCATTGTTACTTATTTATAGCGGTAGGTACCGAAAATAATTGAAATTAAAAGTCAAATCATTTATTAAATATACGCCTTCACAGACACAATGACATGATCGTGGTCTCTACGCGACCAGTTAAAATATTTATTTATTTTACATTATTTATTTCACTGCCATTCATTATGAGTTGGTTGATAATGTTTCGAAATAAAACATAGGATTATTTATATGTTTACCAAAAATAATTTTAAAACAATTAATTTTATATAATTACCCTAGTATGTTGATAATGAATCAAGTACAACTTTAAGCCATGTTTAATGCAGTTTCATTGTTGGATACGACATGTGGTACACATCCCTTCTTTATTGTGAGCCTGATGCAGCATTAAATATTGGTGTTATTATGATTAACCATGCTTTTTGAAGGTATCCAGAATCTCCTAAGAAATTGGAACAATATACTTACTTATAGAAAATTGTCATACATAAAAAGTTAGTAGGTAGGTAGTATATATTTACCAAAAATTATTTAAAAACAATTAATTTTATTTATTTATGTTATATTCACAAGTGAATCGACAGTTCTATAAAAAGTATAACACTGAAAATGTGAAACAGCAAACCATTTACAGATTCACACAAATAAAAATGTGATAGTAACATTACAAACTCAAGCAACAATTACAATCGATTACTTCACAATCGCCAAATTGATAATAACTAAACTATTACAGAGTATGTTAGATATGGAACTTAATTTGTATTATATGTATAACAAGCCACCTTATGTTAAGCCACCTATTTAAAGAAAAAACAATATTATAACAAACACAATAGAACCCACCAGATTTAATAATCGGATAATAATAATGCAAGTTTATACATATAATTACCTTTGTATGTTGATAATGAATCAAGTAGCACTTCAATAGCTTAATGTTATGACTAGTAGAAATTGATATAAGTAGGTACTTAAACATTTTCTATAGGTACCTACTGCAAGTAAAATTAAATATCAAGTAAAAAATAACATTAATGTTGTATTTCTTAATATATTCTTATTTCCTTACCTAACTCTCTCAAAGTCAAAGTTTATTAAATATGAGGCTTCACTTTCTCTTATTGACATTAAAACTATATGTGTATAAAAATAAATGCCAATTGTGTGTTTATGAAGGTACTGTTTTTTAGTAGTACCTACCTAAGTAAATCTTTTTAATAAAGTACAATAAACTTAGAACTAAATTAACTTTATACTTAATTTTTCCTCATCATATAAACCAAATCACTATTTTATGGGTTAAATATATTTATGGCACACTGTTCCTTTTCTTAAAATAAAAATGTTGTCAACGAAGGTATTGTTTTTTTGTACATAAGTAAATCTTTTTAAATAAAGCACAATAAACTTAGAACTAAATAAACTATATTTATGGCACAGACTGCTTTTGTAGAATAAAAACGTTGACAACATTAGAGCTCCACAAAAAAAAATCATATAAATAACTAAATTCAACGATGCCAAAGCCATGTTCAATGAAGTTTCATTGTTGGATATGACATGTGGTACACACCCCTCCTTTCTTGTGAGTCTGATGCAACATTAAATATGGTTGTTATTATCATTAACCATGCTTTTTGAAGGTATCCAAAATCTCCTAAGAAATTAGAACAATATACTTACTTATAGAAAATTGTCATAGATAAAAAGTTAGTAGGTAAGTACCTATGTATTATACAAATTGCTTGATATTGTTTTTTACCAAATAACCATGTTTGTTCACCATTCTGAGGAAGTCCATCCTCCAAATTATGAGGTAACATTTAAGATTTTTGAATTGTCGTCTCAAATCTGCAAAACCACATAAAATAGTTTTATCTTTATGTCAATACTCTTTATTCTAGCAATTTTAACAACACTGACATTTCCTGGTAAATCTCAATATAATAATAGTCATAATACTTACCTTTATTATGTAAGTAATAATTTATTTATTAAAACTTACCGTTTGAACGTAAGGACTGATATCTTTTCCTATTAAGAAAGATGCTTGTCTGTATAAGATTTATAGGGTATAGTCAATAGGTACACCTTACTACACTTAGAGCCTTGGTTTAATACTCTAAGCTACCTGGCAAATTAAATCTTCATTGGAACCTGTAAAACAAATAGGCAATCTAAGTTATAAATTGATAAATGGACATTATGGATAGGTTACATTTAATATTTATACAAAAAGTCCCTTACTGTTGTCTTATTCTTGACCTTTCTTGTCATGATTAAAGGTACTTAGGTGGATTTATTTGGCCCAAATGTTTGTATGGTTTGAGAGCCCCTACAAATTGTTATGCAGCGACTTGCTCTTCGTTGCGGAAAATGTTGCACGACACACATTTATTTGGTCACTCACATCGCAACAACTATATCAGCACGCCATTCCCGGCAGACCTTAGTTAGATATTTGAAAGTTCGTAAACGAGAACTCCGAACTATTCACAAGTACAACAAACTCGATTTCGTTAATTTGCTCCAAGTAACGTAGGGAAACATTTCTTCCTTAGCGCCTGAGCACTTGATTATCGCAGTCCACAATAGCCCTAAAAAGAGCATTTTAAACAAAACTTTCAACACAACACAACTATTCCTTCATCAGCTGATCAAACAATCGCCATTTTGTGTGAATTTTTATCTTCAATGTTTGAGTGATCGCTAGATTAGCGATTCTTGGCTTGTCAAACTGTCAATTAGGTCTATTTTAGCGTAAATTTTACGTCGTAGGTAACTTTTGCTTATGTCAATCCCATACATTCGGTTTATCGTAGCGAAGATTTCGTAGCGTTTAATTTGTTTGCCAATTGACTAGGCCCTCTGTACCCCCTATATCACCTCCCCCTCCCTACAAGATATTTTTCAATGAAGCTAGTTTTCTGTTGTCCAATAAATGTCTGTTGTCAAAAAATAACCTCGAAATTCATGGCAAACGTTAACAAAAAAAAAACAAAAACCGCTGCTTAAAATGTCATTTGGATAAAATAAGCGATCGTTGGCTTTAAAAAACAGCCGCATCTAGATTCGTCTGCGTTTGCGTCTCCGTAATAATAGTACGAGCAACATCGTACTGGCCAAGAACAACGAGTCCTTTGTTGAACACATTTCGAAAGAAACTGATGGAATTTAGCCAGGGTTAATCGATCAACGTTGACCGACCGTCGATCGATGGGTTAGACGAACGGTATCCGTCGATTGATTAAAGCTACCACACCTATCGATCAACGTCGACCGACCGTCGTCGATCGATTGGTAAGTCAAACGTCGATCGATTAAAGCTACCAGACCAGTCGATCAACTTCTGGTCTGGTAAAACCCCTAAGTGAGACGGTAGTATTTACGCCGGGCGAGCTGGCCCAATGCGTGCTGCAACGCAGCGTGGCTCTACCACTCAGTCAGTGTCACTCATTTAGCACCACCCAGGGGTCACGTGTAGGGTCTAAAGGGTAAACCTACGGACGTGAGTAACTTTAACCCCCAATTATAATAAAGAACTAGGTACACACCACATTAAAGTGATTATATCGATATGTCACATCCTTAGTCACGCATACATGTACAGATAGAAAGCTGCACACTAACAAAAGACGGACATGCTAAAAATCCAAAGACTCTGTCCATTGTGATATTTGGTCTATTTGGTCCGAGGGTCAACCAAACCTATGTTTTATGTCTTCAGTCTTCAGTTCAAGATTCATTCGTTAAGAATGCTAAGATACTTGCCAAAAAGTACTCATTGAGTAAAAGTATCGAATACAAAGTATCGAGTATAAAAGTATCGATATCGAAAGGAAAAGTACTTGATATATACCACTAAGTATCAATACTTTTTTCGTGTCCCTACCAACAATACGTGTGTATTCCATTGAGCTATTATTACTACGTATAGAGAAGACATCGCTCACCACTGCCGTGTTCCGTTCAAGTGCGGCCTGTCGGCCGCACTTGGGCTTAGGTGGCAAATCGGCCACATAAATACTGAACCTTGCACGAATTTCCCCTTTTAAAATTTAGACGTAGTCTTTTCGGGCAACGTTGCTGGGCGTGTGGCCGAGTTTACTAATCACGTTAATTGATGTAGTATATTCTATTCGGCCAAAATTCTGGTGTGCTAGAATTATGCAATATTTATTGTAAAAAAAAAATATTTTAGTGATTGTTTTCATATTTATTTAATAAATATTTACAACTGAATTCACAATACACTATAAAATTTTAATTATTAGTAATCAACATCAAATAAAACTATGGGGTGACGCCTAGCCATGTTTTATTAATCAAATCACCGTTACATGAAAAATAGAAAAAATGAGATTTCATTACATTAAGTATTTTAAAAACCAAAAGGTTGGTTAAATTATGTAAATATTTTTATGATTAAAATCATTAGATTTGTAATTATTAAATCATTATAAATTAATGGAAGTTCTACGTTTCTAAGGCATAGGCATTTAAGTAGAAAATAAATGAGGGCGCTGTTGCCGTTAACATAGCAACCCTGATAAGTCGATCAAATTGTTCTTGATACTTGTTTTTATTTAATATTTTTATCCTCTCGTCTGTGGGATGGCTCAATTGAGCCACTATTTTCTAGCGCCTGTCTGTGGGCTGGCTCAATTGAGCCACGCCACAGACGGCGAAAATGGGTGTCATATTTCGGCTCTGTGTTCCTTTGTTTTTTATTTGTTAGTGACATGCCGTACATATTTGGAATCACCATGAACTAGGCTCCATGATTCAAAAGTTCCTTTGTCGCGTCCCGAGGGATAAAAATAAAATATCGTCGTTGGGAACGTAGGGTTGTTTTAGCGCGTATATTGAAATCGGAATAATCGATTTATTATCGAGTTGATAGTATTATGAGCTGATTTATGTTATAACATGTTTTTTGATGCTTATGTTATGCTTTATTTCAATAAAATACGGGTTTTCCTTATATTTTATTTTTATTTTAATATGAAAAAAAAAACTTACACATTGCTCTGATATAAAGGAAGTAGCTAAGGCACTTATGTTATAGAAATCAGAAACAACGACGGTACCACAACACCCAGATCCGAGACCATATAGAAAAGGTGGTTTTCTACATTAACCCAACCAGGAATCGAACCCGGGACCTCAGAGATGGCGACGCCAAGTCCGGGGTGCTCGCCTCTCAGCTAAGAAGGTCGTTAAAATAATTAATTTGAGTAGTTTGTATGTAGTACTTAATGAAAACAACCATTGTACTTATAACTTATTTTTATTTAGATATATAACTAATAAATTAAAATAAAGATACTCTTCAAGTTTCGCAAATGCTCGCGGCTTCCATCATAGCCAACATGTTGCCTTAATTGAGCTATTAATTTGCATATTGTTGATATTTCTTTTTTTACAGTGTAAAAAAAATCATTTTCTGACGGATTGCACACATATCAAAGTCATCGAGTTCCTTTGTGAGACGACCCTTTCTGTGTTTAGCGGAAGTAGAAAATTTTCTTCCATTTTCAGAGCCTTGTTTAGCTATTCTCCGCACAGTACTTTCAGACACACCTAGAACAATAAAAACATATATGCGTAAAAAATAACATAACCAAAATTGTTCAGTCCTATGGACTGAGTTATAAACATAATTGGTAAAACTTTTGAATCGAGTCGCCTGAATCGGGGTGGGGGTGGTGAAGGTAAGGAGTGGGGGGAGGCTTACCCCCCCATTTACCCCCCCTGCTGCAAACAAGTAGTTTTTAAGTTATGTTAATTTTCTTGTATTTTGAGGTTATGTATCATGGTAAAACTTTTGAATCGAGTCTCCTTAATTGGTGGGGGAACGGGAGGGGAGAGAGGAGTACCCCCACTTACCCCTCCTGCCGAAGACAACTAATTTTTAAATTTAGTTACTTTTAAGTTACTTTTTTAAAAATATGGAAATTTACAAAAACCTCATTTCTGGCGCTTCGCCGGCCGCTCCCGCGGCACGCTCGCTTCGCTCGCTCGGCTCGCGCGTTTTAGTCAACATACTTACTAACCTAACCTAATTAACTCTTTAGACTTTTTTCATGGCCCCCCCCCCCCCTCGTAAGGGGGCTGCGCCCCCCCCCCCGTCCCCACACTTCGGTTCTGTTAATATGGTATTGTATTACCTAAAAACGTGTCATTTTTCGTGATTATAGCCGATTTTGGCAAAACTTTCAAGTGGTTTTTTAAATATTTTAACGCAACAGCGGCAGCTAAAATGTTCATAAACCTTTATATTATGTTACGAGAACTGCCACGGATGGTGAAATCATGTTATCAGTGTTTTAAATCCAGGAATGTAGAAAATATCACTAAAACAACAATTTATATCGTAACCACGGACAGAGTTGAACAACCACTTGACATTAGTGACAGATAATCAATGTTGCCAAAAAATTAGTGAATTTAGTTCTGGATTATTTAATTTCTACTCTTTTATGTCGCACTATACCTAGGCAGAAGAAATAGTACGCATGTCTAGATACAAATGTATTTGGTCATAAATAAACGCAAAGGGTTTCTTTCATTTTATCAAACCATAGTATTATCTCTGAGAGCATTCAAATGTGTGGTTTAATCTGAAACAATAAAATGTAATAAAGATTGAATTCTAATTAATGGTAGGTAGAAAACATGCACAACAACTATGTCCGTTCTGCAGTGTAAAATCTATTATCTGTTGCATTAACAAATAATAGATTTTAACAACGTACCGTAGAACATGGTTGAACAAAACGCGTAAGCGCGCCGTGCAAATGGCGACGCTTTTTACCTTTTAGCCTCGAGAAAACAAAACTCTAGAAGCGGTCTAGCGCTGTATTTTTAGATTGTTCAGAAATACGATAAATTATTGTTTTAGCGCTGCAGCGCACTTTTTTACTTTTAATAAAATAGAACAAGACTTTTGCTTGGGATAGCTCCTCTAGTACGTAGTACTCGTACATTATAACTTAATATTTAATTAACGTTTATAAGTAAGGCTGTCAATGTTTATGACCACCTTTCATGCTTGTATGCTTCTAAATTAATGCACAGACTTAGTAGAGATGATTAATGAATGGTCTCGCTGCGCTCGTCTAGATACCGCGCTACCTATAAACCACAGCTCCGTAAATGCGGCAACGGCAACTCATTATTAGTAGTGTGTTATAGTCGCGTAGCCGGACAAAAATTACTTACGATAATTCTAAAACTTTTGGTTTTTACTGAGAGGATAGAGTATGTGGATTGTGAGCTACTTTTAAAAAGTTAGAACTTTTATGACTGTGCTTTAGGTATGGTTTAGGTATTTCATAATATTTCGTGTAACGTAATGTATATAATATTAAAGTTTGAAATGTTGAGTGTTTTATAATAAGAACTATCTTATCTTTGTGTTGTAAAAAGTTTAGAAACATAATATATGTGGAACTATGAAAATCACAAAATCACTCGTTTTCTCTTTGAATAAAATTTTAAAATTTATGAAATAATATTTAAGACTTTCAGTGGTTAGTGGTATACATGTTGAACAAAGTTTAGAAAGTTAAGTGGTGTGCTTCTTTAATCATTTCATTTTTCTTTCGTAACACACGCAATAATAAATTAAAATTGACAGAATCGCTCATACATGTCCTCAGTAATACTATTTAATACCACACAAAAAATTAGAAATATACATACAGTGCATTTTGTTTAAATCACGAATAAAATATTTCGCTAACGTACGTTTCTATAAGCGGACGCGGGCGGCTGCAGGCGCGGCGCGGCGGTGGCGGCGGGCAAGCGCGGGGGTGGGATCATACCTACCTACACTCTATATGACTAATAATCCACTCGTCACGTCAGACGAGTGGATACATGGCGAACATAATACAAGAAGACGTAATGCAGAAAAAGTAAACTAACTTATACAATTACTTTACATCTTAGATGACATCAATAAAAACATTATTAAATGACAAGTTTTGAGTAGTTAGTACTTACATATCGCGCAATTCTTCTTTCAGATAAGATTATTTCACAATCATCCGAAATTCTTCTTTCAGATAAGATTATTCTACAATCATCCGAATTGGATGAATGGGATGAAAACGTAAACACGCAATAATAAATTAAAATTTACAGAATCGCTCATCATGGTCTTTGTAATGCTATTTTATACCATACAAAAAATTGAATCATACATACAGTGCATTTTTTTTAAATCACGAATAAAATATTTCACTAAGGGTGGATTCTACATAACTTAAACGCCGATTACCTAGATTAAACGCCGAATCTGTATTGACTAATCTCGGAGTAAGTCTTATTCCAGTTTGGTCGAATCCACCCTAAATACGCGATTGGGCATGCAGGACGTGGGCAGGTGGATTTGGGCATCAACTCGTTACACCAAAATTTTGTTTTAACTGGTCACACCGACAAAAGCAGTATTATTTGTTTCAACCCGTCACAAGTTGATTTATTTCTATTAGGACACATTGTTATTTTTGTAGCTATTGCTGCTACTTACTTAATTACTGCTCTTTAATGATTTCTTGCAGTAAGCCGACGATATTATCTTATTTGCCCCTGCCCCTTATCTGTGCATAATACCATAGAATATTTACATAATAGTACAAGTACAGAAGATTCACTCCGCAAAGTCATTTAAATAAATAACTACTCTTGCTAAGACACAATAAAATGCAATTCAGGTCGCACACCGCTCCCTTATCTACAGTTAAATTCACCTAGAAGTTACCTCTCTTTCTATCGCGTACTCTTATCTCTTCTTATGACTTTTGGGTTGTCTTCTTTTAAATAATAATTAATCTGAATACTTACTTGATTTATTACAAGTTATGGTGTTTATAATGTGTACTTAAATGTGAACAAATAAACATTTCAAATAATCCTAGGCTGGGCATGTCAGTACAGTCAACGCCACATCAGACTACCTAAAGGGTAATATAATACATATTACTGTGCTCCCTATACATGTTTATTTGCACCACCAGTGACACTCCGTGTACGTGAGAGCTCGAGCGCTGGTGACCTTGAGCAGAACGTATAAACACTAGGGTTTAATACCGAAATGGAATTTAGACTTGTGCCAAAGAAGACGTATGTATATGTTACATAGTATGTTATGAAACGTATAGTAGTATTAGCAGTTACTCTGTTAAGTACTTACTTAATTCTTAGTTACTTAACTACTAGGGCTTGCAGTCCTGGTACTGTGGAGAAAACAGGATTCCCGGTACTGCGCTAACTATGGTACCGGGAAAACCGGGAATTTTCGGTACTTTTTGGTACTGAATTTTTAACCCAGATGTAACTAACGTTTGATTAATGGATCAATGAGCAAATCAAAATACTACACAAAATTTTTATAATAAAAAAATTGTTTTGCTAATTGCTATACTAGCTGTGGCTTCACTTTGTCGAATGGAATTGGTTAGAGGTCATCCGAGTTGAATGTTTTAAATTTAAAAGAGTCTATATACAATGGATTTTTACCATGAGTGTTTTAAGGTGAGTAAATAATATAAATTCGTCCAAACCGAGACCGTTCAAACGGCGACAGACCCTTCTCCAACGGATGCCCTCGGCGGTATTGGGAGACCACCACGTCGAATGGCTTGGTTCACTCAAAACTGACCACGCGGGTAGAGCCGTTCATGACTTCGCTTTGGCCTACAGTCTGTCCCAATTGGTAACAGAGCCTACGTGGATTCCAGATGTGGAGGGCCATGCACCTTTCTTATTGGACCTTCTGCTGACCTCTCACCCAGACGGCTATCAAGTTTCTATTGATGCACCACTAGGCTCATCAGACCACTGTCTGATTCGTAGCACTGTGCCTTTCACAGAAATTTCAAAAACGTCGAGTCTGGCATTATAGGTCAGCGGACTGGGATGCGATGGGAGTTTCTTTGCGTCCTACTACGAGTTTGCTTCTCACTTGATGATTTTGATGTCGCCGCCGACTTTATCGGAATGAAACTTTTCAATCCAAACTCTGTGGTTCCCATTGGCGGCAGGTCTCAACCATGGTTTGGTCGTTGCTGCAAAATGGTGTCTCGCCAAAAGTGACAACATTACATGGCCTGGGCTAATGCGGTGTCATCAAAGGATCCAAACACCAGTGCGCTCAGAAAGAGGTACAACTTTGCCGCCAGGTCCTTTAAGAGGGACATTGCCAAGGCAAAGTCATCATTCATAAGTGGAATTGGCGAGAGGCTAGTGCGTCTTCCTTCGGGTACGCGTGCGTTCCGGTCTCTCGCCAAAGCTATCTTAGGGAATTTTTGTCAGCCGTCCCTACCACCATTGCACAAGACCGATGACTGCCTGACCCATACTGCAAAGGAGAAAGCCGATCTCTGGGGCACTCTTTTCGCATCAAACTCGACCTTGGACGATGGGAAAAACTCTCCACCAACCATACCGCATTGCGCTTGTTCAATGCCAAACGTCCGGTTCCTACAAAGGTCAGTTCGTAAGGCTCTTTTTTCCCTTGATATCCATAAGTCGAGTGGGCCTGGTGCAGTTCCTCCCATGAGTTGGCGCTGGTTCTAACGCGCGTTTTCCGGCTCTCTTACACTACTGGCGTTGTCCCGAGCTCTTGGAAGACAGCCCTTGTCCACCCGATTCTCAAAAAAAATCGATCGCTCAGATCCGTCCAACTACAGGCCAATAATCATCACCTCTTTGCTCTCCAAAATAATGGAGTCCATTACAAACCGCCAGCTCTTAAGGTACCTAAAATAAAACTAACTACTAAGCGATCGCTAGTATGGTTTTCGTCGCGGTCGTTCGGCTGGTGATCTTTTAGTGTACCTTACTCACCGATGAGCGGAGGCTGTGGATAGTAAAGGGGAGGCACTGGCAGAAGGCTTGGATGTAGCGAAAGCCTTTGACAGGGTTTAGCACAGGGCTCTTCTCTCTAAACTTTCATCATACTGGCTTCCTGAGTAATTGTGATCGTGGGTGGCCAGCTTTCTTTCTGGGCGTAGCATCAGTGTCGTAGTTGATGGTTCGTGCTCTGACATGAACCCCCTTAAATGCTGGAGTCTGGAGTCCCATAGGGGTGTGTGTTAGCCCATACTCTGTTTCTTCTGCATATCAATGACATGTTGCATAACAACAGCATTCATTTCTACGCGAACGTCAGTAAGGGAGTAACGCTCTACACTGGACGAGCTAATATTTCTCGGGAAAGCGTCATCGAGAGCCGGAATAAACTTGTGACTGACACTAAGAACATGTTAAGCCATGTCTTGAATTGGGGCCGACCACAGACATATATATGTCTGTGGGGCCGACATAACTTAGTCCACTGTAACCCCTCCAAAACACAAGTTTGCGCATTTACCGCGAAAAAACATCCCTTCGTCGTACCTCTGAACTTTTGAGGGAGCTCTCCCTTGATACCAATCCGACTATTGGAATCCTTGTCGTCGATGTTTCGAGTGACGTTCAGTTTCGAGGTTATTTGGAAGGTAAAGTTAAATTAGCAAACAAAAAAGAAATTATTTAAATAGAATTATCAAATCATTGGAGTGCGATGACGATGAAACCGTGCGGTGTAGGGTACGGGTACATTAGTTACAATTTTTTCCCCAGAAAAAGATGTGTCTTCACCCAGCGGGATCACCTATCTGGGAGACTTATGAGTGATGCAAGGAATTAGATCTATATTTGTTCTATTGAATTATGCTAAAGACAGAATTTGTTCCGTAAAACAACGGAAATATAGGCTTTTCTAACCGACCTCCAGCCAGCGGGATATTTACCAAAGTTACGTCTGATGAAGTATAAATTGGTACTAACATTTAGTTCTATCATTGTTCTGTTCACCAAAACAAAAACATTTATCTACCGTCCTTACTTCAGTCACAATCAATCTGCAAAGAAACCTCCAGTCAGTGGACTTTTTCTCCTAAGGCATTATTTTTGTAACTTTTACACTAAATTTATTTTACATTCAATTCTATATTCTTATTAATATTCTTTACGCAAATTTGAGTAACACAATATCACTAACCGAGATTTGTATTGCTTATAAACTATAAACAGCTTGAATTTGCATGTAACTTTTTTGTATTCTACCCACATAATAGCTTTCAAATTCCATACTTTTTATTTTATCACAAGATGTAGGTACTTAGTGTAAAATTTACAAAAATAATGCCTTAAGAGAAAAAGTCCGCTGACTGGAGGTTTCTTTGCAGATTGGTTGTGGCTGAAGTAAGGACGGTAGAAGAATGTTTTTTGTTTTGGTGAACAGAAAAATGATAGACCTAAATGTTACTACCAATTTATACATCATCAGACGTAACTTTGGTAAATATCCCGCTGGCTGGAGGTCGGTTAGAAAAGCCCATATTTCCGTTGTTTTTACGGAACAAATTCTGTCTTTAGCATAATTCAATAGAACAAATATAGATCTAATTTCCTGCATCACTCATAAGTCTCCCAGATAGGTGATCCCGCTGATGGGACACATCAGAAAAAGTACCGGTGACGTTACGGTTGAGAACTGTGGAGACAAAAATTTGGTAACGCTACGAAATTTGTATGGTTTGCAACTAAGAGCATTGGCCGAGGTTACCGGTAACGACTACCGCAAACGCGGAGCCTAATATTGGCGTAATTTGAAGTTGTAACAAAAGTACCGAATTTCCCGGGAAACAAATTCTCAGTACCGGTACTGCGTAAAAAGTCAATTATCCGGGAAATACCAAGAATTCCCGGGAGCAAGCCCTAGTAACTACCAACCTAGTTAGGTACTTGTAAATTGTAATAATATCGGTAGGTACTTAATAATTGAAGGTGACTAGTAGAATTGATATTATAATACTTAATTAAGTAAATAGGTACCTATTTACTTACGTAGACATACAGACGCGGGGGGACTGTGTTTTATAATTAGTAGGTACCTAGGCTAGTGATGAATGATTTAGTGATAATAAGAGTACCTACTTACCATACTATAATTTAGGAAATACTTTTGCATACTTACCTGAAGCTCTTTATTGATTAATTGTCAAAAAAACACGTAAGGGTTGTGGAAAAAACTTTAATCGTATGATGTGGCCCTAGCTAGATACGCAATTTCTATAGCCTATTGTACATCTTAAAAATTACTTTCCTATTATTGTGATTTGTGAACATGACAGGATGATATATTGATTAACCAAAATGAAAAATTAACAGATAAGTACTTAATTATTTGCAGTTTTTATTTTTAATTAAGAATATGTTACATACTCATCCGTTTACGTTACGTACGTTTTCATCCCATTCATCCAATTCGGATAATTGTAGAATAATCTTATCTGTAAGAAGAATTGCGCGATCTGTACTTAACTACTGAAAACTTGTCATTTAATAATATTTTGTTGTCAGCTAAGATGTAAAGTAAGTAGGCTAAGGCTGGATTCTACCAAACTGGAATAGGACTTACTCCGAGATTAGTCTATACAAACTCGGCGTTTAATCTAGGTATAAGACCTTATTCCAGTTTGGTCGAATCCACCCTAAGGTACTTAGTTTACTTTTCTGCATTACGTCTTCTTGTATTATGTTCGCCATGTATCCACTCGTCTGGATCTCGAGTGGATTATCAGTCATATAGAGTGTAGGTAGGTATGCCCCCACCCCCGCGCTTGCCCGCCGCCACCGCCGCGCCGCGCCCGCAGCCGCCCGCGTCCGCATAAAGAAACGTCCGTTAGCGAAATATTTTATTCGTGATTTAAACAAAATGCACTGAATGTATATTTCTAATTTTTTGTGTGGTATTAAATAGTATTACAAAGGACATGTATGAGCGATTCTGTCAATTTTAATTAATTATTGCGTGTGTTACGAAAGAAAAATGAAATGATCAAAGAAGCACACCACTTAACTTTCTAAACTTTGTTCAACATGTATACCAATAACCACTGAAAGACTTAAATATTATTTCATAAATTTTAAAATTTTATTCAAAGACAAAAAGAGTGATTTTGTGATTTTCATATTTCCACATATATTATGTTTCTAAACTTTTTACAACACAAAGATAAGATAGTTATTATTATAAAACACTCAACATTTCAAACTTTAATATTATATACATTACGTTACACGAAATATTATGAAATACCTAAACCATACCTAAAGCACAGTCATAAAAGTTCTAACTTTTTAAAAGTAGCTCACAATCCACATACTCTATCCACTCAGCAAAAACGAAAAGTTTTAGAATTATCAAAACTTCTTTATGGAATTTAATGTCCTACGACCGGACTATTAAGCAAGGATGTTAATGTGCGTGAAAAATTTGTTGCCAGCTGCTCAACTGTTACCCGAGTTATTGAGAAAAATATTTTTGCTGTGATGTATTAGTTAAGCTGCTGGTTATAAATGTAGCTCAGAAAATATTTAAAAATTAATAATAATTAAAAGCGAATATGTATCAATATAATTATTGTATATATTATTATGTAGGTTAGACGTAGTTTTCTTCTGTAGAAAAATGGTAGGTATGTATAGCAATGATTAAACCTTATTTTTTTGTAGTTTTTTTTATTTAGGTACATGTAATATTTACAAATTAACATTAAATATAATAATGTGGAAAATAAGGTGTTACCAAAATAGTGCTTTTCTTTTCTATTCTACCAAACTTTTTCATATATTATAGAGCGGCGATGGGCTCATCAAAATAATACTACCAACCCCTTTCTTCCCTTGGGTATCGTAAAAGGCGACTAACGGACTAAAGACTGCACATACATCCAACAGCATAGAGCAGCGATGGGCTCATGAAAATAATACTACCAACCCCTCCCTTCCATTGGGTCTCGTAAAAGGGGACTAACGGACTAAAGACTGCACATACATACAACAGCATAGAGCGGCGATGGGCTCATCAAAATAATACTACCAACCCCTCTCTTCATTTTGGTGTCGTAAAAGCGACTAATGGGCTAAAGGCTCACCACCACCTAAGCACATGTGCAGACTGTGCAGTTGTTTCTTGCTGAAGCGTGGACTGTGAGGGCGTGGTCTGTGTTGTCCATAGATTCAAATGATTACTAATTTTACCGTAAACTTTAATAATAACTATTTCAAAAAAGTTGTTGATCTAAGAGACCCCCCCCACACTGGCGTCTTTCGACGTCGGCGTCGCGACGCCGCACGCCGCATAGACGCCGGCATGACGCTGACGCTCGAAAGACGCCAGTGTGGGGGGTCTCTAACGGCCGAAATTAATAACCGATCCCGAGATTGAGATATGCCTATTTTGGATTTGTTACTAGGCAACTGTTGTTATTTCCCGTCATATAACAGAAATATCTAGGCAACAAATCTAAAGTAGCCCTATCTCTATCTCGGGATCGGTTATTAATTTCGGCCGTAAGTAAACAGTAATAAGTCGAGTCTTTATTCATGATTATTCTACATATGTAGTAGTGTGAAGTGTTTTTGTAGGCTCATTGTCATGTGACAGACAAAAATTAAAAAAAAAATACTTTTCCCCTAAGGCAAGAAAAGCTATTTTAGCCTCGCTTTACAACGCTACAATGACGGTCTTTTTGAGCAAGAGGAGTGAAAATATTATTTCAAACATTGTCTATGAATTTTGTCAAAACGAATACGTCCGTGATTTGCCGGTGGCGGCACTGACACTGAGAGCATTATCACTGACTAGTGGGGATGCGTATGCGTTCATAGAGAATGTATGAAAAATACTGTGCCGGTACCGTGTCGGAACTGTGGCTTCACTGATATGTGTGAAGCAACCTTTAACCTATAATATTACCCGAATCATAAGCAATAATACACCTGTTCTCAGTTTCATTAAAATCCGTCCAGCGGTTTTTGTGTGATGCGCGTCAAACAAACAGACAGACAAAAATTCCAAAAATGATTCTAATGTTAACGTATCCTACCCTAGATTATGTTTTTCGCAAATATTTTCGATGTAAGTACAGACATTTTAGTTTGAATTAAGCCCAAAATTGAATAAAACATTCGGTACGTACACTTCACCCACAGCTGCCCGTCAATGTGGCTGGATCGGGTACGCCGATTTCGGCGTAGTATTAGTTGCCGCATTTGACAAGTACGACGGAGGTATAGTAGTCGACCGCAGCGAGACCAATCGTTTATCTAAGCTTGTATGGTTAGAGCATAGAATAATAATAACGCAAGAGCCAGAAGTAGTAGAGGATGCCCCGGAGGTACCAACCGTGGAAGAAAATGAACAGGCGATTCCACAAGAGAGTCTCCCTGTGGAAATAGTTATTATTCTGAGGGTTAAAGAGTAATATGTTAGTCAAGTTGGTCAAGTGCAGTGCAGTGCAGTATTACTTAGTTTGTAATCGGCTCCTGGTCTATAAGTGAGTGTGCGAGTTCGAAAAATGGATACGCTAGTTGGTCTACGTGAGTTCTTCTGACCGCCCAAGTCAACTAATATCTAAGTATTTATGTTCTGTTATTTATTTTGTTTATAAAAGCGCTTAGGTAGGTAGGTTGATCTGTTGCTGCCTGTACTTTACTTTACATAAGTACCTACATAGTAAGACATAGTAACATAAGTAGATACTACAGAGTATTAATATGTAGGTACGCACGCATACCCACCTACTTCAATGTTTGATGACTTACTTAAAAATATTGTATTTTATTGATCACTAACAAACAAACCACGAAAAAGCGTATGTATTTTTTATTATAGGTAGGTACGTGGCGCAAGCGCTTTATATTAACTACTGGAATTCATTTATTGTATTTATTTTATTCTGCTACGAGTATGTGCATGGTGTGAGATGGTGAAAGCGCACTTTACCCGGGTTCCTTTGCAGTATTTGCATTCTTCAACCAACCCTATGAGTTACCCTGCTTTCACGGTACAGTGTATGTATTCTGTGGCTATGATGAGCAACACGCGGCCGGGTTACGTCAAGTTTGCCAAGCAGGATTTTGTGAATGCAGCGGCTCGCGCTCGTAGGTACTTAGATATAAGATTTACTTTCGATTGTCCCGGCCGTTGAAAGAGTTAGGTATGAGTACATGTGCAGAGTTATTTTGGACCGTATTGACGTGCACCGTAGGTTGATATTGTATTGCAATTGTGTCGATAGAGTCGTTTCTGCTAGTATATTATTATTATTCTGTTATTCTGTGGTGCAAGGCCGGCCGGCGGGCGCGGCGGGCAGTCATGAGGGGGAAGGGCGTTACCAGCCGCGCTGATTACAATTCAAACGCGGTTAGTCGGCGCGTCTCACTTCACTCAACCGCGCGCTGTCGAGCGAGGGGCGAGGAGTCTTTGTGTGACAGTGTGCGTAATTAATTAAGTGTGTGACACAGTCACGCTGAAACGCTAATCCACGCGGCGCCGCCCGCCGCCGCCGGCACGCACTATCGCGCACAAAGTAACTTGTATAATATACGGAAACTATCGCGCAACAAAAACAAAATGCATAAACAATTTATTGATACGGGACGATTAATTGACGAAGTTCGCTGTCGCCCATGTTTATGGGACTCATCGCATGAACTTTATAAACACAAAGACGCAATTAACAAAGCATGGGAAAAAGTTGGCGAAGCTCTATTAGGAGACAATTATATAAAAAAAGACACAGGTATGCTTTCTTATCACTTTATTTGATATTTTTTCGAATATTCTTGTATGTACAGTCGAGGTCACCGTCGCTTTACCACTTTGCAGCGATTTTCGTATGAAGCACACCGACCGCCCGGGTACGTGCCCGTATTAAATAGACGACGCGGTGTGCTTGAAAGGGATTTTGACCTTTAGGCCGCGTCCTGGACGCCAGCGGGCGGTGCGGGCGGCGCGGGCGACGGCACGCGCGTTTTGATCAAAGTTCATAGATTTGTGTGAAGCTGTTCTCGACGACAGCGGTGCGGGCGTCGTGACGTGAACGGACCACGTACACTACACCGCGCGCACCGCGCACCGCCCGGACGCGGCCTGAGACTGGTAAAGCGACGGAGTCCGTCATTGTACGTACAGTCAAGTTGCTAGTAGTATATCTTTACACTTGCAGTTCGACTTTCGACCTTATGACGCAGAACATAAGAAAGGTACAAAGCCAATGTGTAAAGTTGACGTGCCCTCGCATAGCCCTCGACTGTACATTAGATCATTATTTGAATTTGAGTGAGTTCGAAATTCCGCTAGAGGCTTATGTCTGTCTGTATGATACATACGGACAATATGAGTTATGTATGGATGTTTATTTATAATAGCTGTTGCCCGCGACTTCGCTCGCGATGACTACACTATCCCACAGGAACCTGTTACTGGGATAAAAAGTATCATATTAAGATAATGATGAAAAATAAGCTTGCCGTCCTTAGTTTTATACTTCTTAAAACAGGTGGCTCTTTCTTGGGTAAATGTGTAACATTTTAACAAACTTCCACTAAATATTACTGAAATGCCTTTACATACATTTAAAGCCCATGTTAAAAAAAACCCTCAAGTAAAGGTTAATATAAAGTGGAAGATTATGTAAATGACAAATATGTATGGACATAGTGCATGTAGGTACGAGCATACCTAACATATTAGTAATTTGTATAAGTATTGTGTAATTTGGTAACGACATATTGTTTTGTAAATGTCGTTACTTCTATATTATTATAAATCTGTGGAGTTTCTTGCGCCCGTTCTCCACTGCTAAAAGACTTCCTGAATTCGGGTGCCCATCCATCCATATAAATTTAGACGATTCAAAATGCTTATTTTAAGTTTATTGAATAAAGAAATTTTGAGTTTGAGTTTTGAGTTATGGCCTGGAATGGAGTTATGAATGTCATTTAAGCCATCGGTTCGTAAGTCTAACTATGGGGCGGGAGCCTTGTACTGAGAAGAACCAGCAAGAAACTCCTTGCTGAGTTTCTTCATTTTTTTCTCCCTTTCTTTTACAGCGTCAATTAGAATTGAAAAATGCCCTCCCTATCATAGAAGGGCACTTTCCATTACAATAATAAAAACAAAACAAGTACAAGGACATAAAAATAAAAAACATATTAATAAAAATAAAAAGTTCAGGTATTCATCAATATAAAATAATCAATGTTATCAATGTCTTACAGTACAGAAAAATAAAATTAAGACTACAACTACTAATATACTAATAATAAAAATAAGTTAGCAAGAGCAGACCAGCCTCCACAGGCGGCACCCGTTCACGAGTATGACATGGAATCAGCCATCGCTTCGCTCAACCATGTTTTAGGGAACGTAACGACCCGACGCACATGCCACCACCGCAGAGACATTTGAGAGAGCATGACACACTCGAGCAACTCTAATGAAGCAAGCAAGAAAACATTTAGGCAACGTTTTACGCAACATAAGTTTTGAGTAGGTACCTATTGTCTGTAAGACACTTCTGATAAAGGCTATCATACCAGGGTAAAATGAGTTAATTACAAAGAAAATAGACTTAAGAAAATATAATGTGATTATTTTATCATTACCAGGCTGTTTTGTCTTCTAAATATTCTTTAACTGTACCTTTCTTAAGTAAACAAGATTTTACATGATTTTTAAACTTATCTAAAGGTAATTCTAGTACAGTACTTGGTTATTTTATTATAATAGTGTATACCTTGCCCCAAGAACCCAAGTAACAAAGTTCTCCTGTAGTGCACAGTTTACAGGCTTACAGCACTAGTACCTCTCTTTTAGTGGTTCCAGGTTTTACTACCAAGCTTATAACAGGTTACACGGAGTTCGTTTGGGTTTATAGTACAACTGTTCTTATAAGTTGACTTATAGTCGTGTATAGAACGAAATTATAGGCGCAGTAAAGGCTAAGATGGTCTATAAAAGTATTCCATAGGTGTAAATACACTTGAGAAAACTTGAATCAGTAAGATACACTTATAATCGCCTACAAGAAGTAATTATAAATTCGTTATAAGTGTAATACGCCAGTAATAGTAATTTATAGACTTAGAACCATTTGCACTTGTTACTTGACCTTTAGGGGTGTATAAGTCAACTTTATGTGACAATTATAAGTGAATTAGTTCTACAGTGATGTCGTCTAAGAGTAAGTGTACTTGGTACTATTGTGGACTCTCGAACGCTGTTATAGTCTTAATTTCTATATAAGGGTTTCTTGTAAAACTATTAGTGTCCAAAGATATCTCCGTGAAGTCCATATAGGAAGACAATTGCTTTTAATATTTATCGCAGATTCACGGCCATTTTGACTTCTTTTGAGTCATTGGGTTTTTATTAAATTATTACAAAAATGGATATAAACAAATGGAAATATGGTCATGATATTTCGATCAAAGTCACAACTAAACATAAAAATAATAAACTCTTAGTTATTAAAATTAAGCATAAGACATTTGTATGCGGAACCCTATTTCGTCACAATATGGAGTGACAATGCTGTTAGGACCAATATTATTTTTAAACACAACTTAGTAAATACGCCGTGTTCAAAAGGCGAACAAAGATTGAGATGTAAAACGCAATATACTTCACCGAAAATACTTACGCGTTTGCCGTGCAAACATGTATGCACGTAAAATGTTACGTGCGAAATACTTGTTAAAACATTTTATTTAAATAAGATGAATAACCTTTTATTTTTTTTATTTTTTTTCTACCGCACAACATAACAACAATTCACAAATGTTTGAAGTAGCTAGTAATGTAAGTGCAGAGTATTTTACACACCTGCCTGGTCCTATTAATTGCTCATAGTTGGCTTTGCGGGAGCAGATAGTTCTGCGTAGTCCAACTATAAGTGTATAAGTGTATCTATTATTGGTCTAAGTGGTGCTCGCCTAGTCTACTACGAGTGTTTTATTAGCAAATGTACGCGTATAAAATGGGCCCTTTTCCGTGGTTATAAACTTTTACTAGCCTGTTATAGACCTGGCTCCGGAACCACTACAAGACCACATTTTGTTACTTGGGAAAGAGCCAAGAACCTTCTGTAACCTGAACAGAGGCATCATTAGTTTTGACTTATTTCTAGTAAGTATTGAAATTGTGTACGTCACCGTTTTTAGTGAATGAGTTAATATTGCAACGCACAAAAACTATACAATTATAAATATATTGAGATGCAGCTGTAAGAACACCAACTTCTATAAAAATATCTCTTAGAGAAGTTCGTGAGCTTAGTCTATAAATGGTTCTTATTGCCCGTTTCTGTAAAATGAATATAGTTTCAACATCAGCCGCTGTTTCCCACAGTAGGGCGCCATATGACATGACACTGTGAAAATAACTAAAGTAAACCGTTTTAGCAGTTTCAACGTCGGTTAACTGCCTAAATTTTCTAATGGCGTAAGCAGCAGAACTGAGTTTGCCGGCCAATTTCGATATATGAGGATTCCATTGAAGTTTTGAGCCAAGGGTTATCCCTAGAAAAACAGCCGAGTCTACCCAATCTATTTTATCACCGTTTATCCTTACATCAGTTTGTTCGGTTTTAACATTTGGTAGTGTGAAATTAATGCATTTGGTTTTTTTAGCATTTAGCTGTAAATTATTAACAGTAAACCAACTGAGTAAGTACTTCTGAGAGAGCATTGTTAACATCGTCATAATTTTTCTTAGACCTAGTCACATTAAGTGAAGTATCATCTGCAAACAATACAATATCACAGAAGTTTTCTACAAAGAATGGAAGGTCAATAATATATATCAAAAATAAGAAAGGGCCTAGGATTGACCCTTGTGGAACTCCCATTTTTACATGAGAACCAGATGACTTAGTTCCATTGACATCGACATTTTGTGTTCTAAAACTGAGATAAGACTTTATCAAATCAAGCGCAAAACCTTTGAGTCCATAGTAATTTAACTTCATCACCAATGTCCGGTGCTCAACGCAATCGAAAGCCTTTGACAGGTCGCAGAAAACTCCATGAGCGTTATGAGACTCCTCCCAGGCATCAAATATATGTTTTACTAGAGTAACACCTGCATCAGTAGTGGAACCACCCTTAGTAAAACCGAATTGCTTACTATGTAAAAGATTATTTAAATTAAAGTATTCCATTAACTGTTCGAGAATAATTTTTTCATAAATCTTTCTAAGTGCTGGTAAGTAGTATTGAAATTGGTCGATAGTTACTAGGGTCCTCTTTATTTCCCGATTTAAATAAAGGTATAACCTTACTAAACTTCATAAGATCAAGAAAGATTCCTTTATCAATACAGTTATTAAATATGTCAGCAAGATGGGGTGCAATAGAATATATAATATTCTTAATTATTTTTATAGACATGCTCCACAAATCACCTGTGTTTTTCATTTTTAGTGATTTGAAAGTTTTAATCATATTTTTAGCGTCAATATATTGAAAATTAAAAGAAACGTTACATTTGGGTACATGTTGTTTAAGAAAAGATTGTGCCGCCACTGGTGATGAATTTAAATTTGAAGTTGTTACCACAGGTACATTTATAAAGAAATCATCAAAAATATTAGCAATTTGTGCATCTGAATAGATAAGGTTTTCTTTAACTTTAAGAGTGAAAGTGTTGTCCCGTGGTTTTAATTTACCAGTTTCACGGTTGATGATATCCCAAATGGCTTTTATTTTATTATTAGATTTTTTAATTTTATCTTTAATGAAATTAGATTTTGCTAGTATGCACACTTTCTTAAACAATTTGGAGTAATTTTTTACATATTCTGTAAAATTTAAACTATGGTTATATGGTCTTAAATTATATAACTCATACAGTTTATTTCTACTTTTATAAATACTAGTCGTGGCCCAGTCACAGACTTTATTGTTTTAGAGGTAAACACTTGATTGTATTCTGTCTTTATTAAATCAAAGAGATTACTATAAAGTACATCGTGTATAAAGGCCAAAGTGTCGATTACAAGCTACATTGGTTTTAAAACACTCCATTCGCTTTTTTGTAACTGGTTTACATGTTACAGTTTTAGGCTCCTCCTTAACATCAAAATCATAGGTCACCTTTAAACCACAATAGTCAGACGTAAGACTACTAATAACTGACTTAGAGACAGGGTTATAGTCTGTAAAAACATTATCGAGACAAGTAGCCGAATGTGAAGTTATTCTAGTGGGTTCAAGAAATAGATTTCTTAGATTAAAACATTTAAATAAAGCAAGTAGACGAACACTCCCTGGAGTGTTTTCTAGAATATTTATATTAAAATCCCCATATACTAAAACAAATTTATTTTTCAATTTTGTTCTCTGAAGTACGTCTTCCATTACTGATTCGAATACACCGAAACTGCCGGATGGGGGTCGGTATACACACACTATTACAAAGCTATTACACTCTATACATGATAGCTCAATGGTACGCTCCACTGAAAGGCCTACAATATCGTTTCGTTCTTTATATCTAATATTATTTCTTACTAGTATTATAGAACCACCTACTACGCATGTACGTGCTTCCTAGTTGAAAATTATTAACATGGAATGATGTGTCATGACTTCTTAGCCAATGCTCAGTTATACAAAATATATGAATATCCTGACTCTTTGCAAATAATTCCAATTCTAAGTCTTTGCCAGCCAAACCCTGAATGTTTTGATGAACAAAACAAAAATTTTAACAAAAAAAAAACCGACTCCAAAAAAGTTTACTGAAATAAATGCACTAAAACGTAAAAAATAATTGCGTAGTTTAGTTTGTTCAATTTACTTGCAATATTAACCTTTATTTTACTTAATCTTATAATCTTAAAAAATATTTTTGAAGTCGGTGCCAGCCAAGGTAAACACAAACATTAAAAGACATACTATATTCTTATTATATTACCCCATTGCTGGGCAAAGGCCTCCCATCCCCCCCTTCCAGTATTCGCGGTCTTTTACGTGTGTTGGCCAATCCTTCGCGTAAGCATCAAGCTTATCTCTCCACCTCCGTCTGGGTCGGCTTTGCTGCCGTTTAACCCCTTTGTCGTTTTTGTTTGTAAATATGTTTAATTAGCCTCTAACAGTTGTCGTGTTCATTAGTGAATATGGTATTGCTACATTGTCGTATGAAGCTGGCACCGACTCCAAAAAATTTTTTAAGATTATAAGATTGAGTAAAATAAAGGTTAATATTGCAAGTAAATTGAACAAACTAAACTACGCAATTATTTTTTACGTTTTAGTGCATTTATTTCAGTAAACTTTTTAAGAGTTGGTTTTTTTTTGTTAACATTTTTGTTTATTTCTCGCTTTTTAGTGAATCGTTCCGATCTATTTATCGAAAGCGAATATTGGTAAACCTACAATACGCGCTACTTGTATGAGACAGCGCCGTTTAAATGCGACAAGCGAAGAAAACGAGAAACGCCTATCACAAAGTAGGAAATTAACATCCAAAACAGACGGCAAGTTACCCGGATTTACTCGTGAACGCTGTATAGACTCCCCTACGATGATGACTTGCGAGTTACTAGGGTTCACCTTTAGGCAAACTAGAGGACGTTTTTGACTTGCTCCAGTCGTAGATCGTAGCCAAGTCACCATTAATCTGCTCAATCGCTTCTGAGAGGTTCTCAGCCAAGGCCTGAGAGTAAATTTGTAAGTCATCGGCATAAAGATGTTAAGAAGAATTTAGACAAGTGGTGACAGAATTAATAGTGTGAATAGTGTATTTTTAAATCCTAATAGAAATGTTTCGGAAGGAGTGATAAAAAGTGGCTTATGTCACTATTGTTCTTCAGCTACCTATGTGCAAAATCAGGTCGATGCGCAAGTGAGAGACGGACAAACAAACACACACGCTTTCGCATTTACAATATTACACACATTAAAAGTGTCTAGGGATCAAGCATTTTTATGCGGATTTCTTGAGATTGAGATGTGGCTTTGTAATAAATTTATGATTTTATAAATTTATATGGATCCTTTTTGGTGCATTTCATAATTTGAAACAGGAACTTTCAATCAATTTCTAGTAAAAGATGAAAATCAGCTGTCAATATTTTCCCTATAAAAACATACAACGCATTGAAGACATTATTAGTGCTACTGTTTCCCTACTACTGATTAAAACCAACGTTATTATGGAGCGGCGACGTCATTTAAGCAGCGAAGAAATGCTCAGAGCCGTGGGAATGATAGAAGCTGGTTCCCGGCAACGTACTGTGGCTTTAGCTCTGAATACAAGTCAGAGTGTTATCAGTCGACTTTGGACACGTTACCGAAGCACTGGTACCGTGGCTGAGCGCCATGGAGGACGGTATCGCTGCACCACACGGAGACAAGACCGATACATTCAAATCACAACTCGAAGAGCTCCAACAATAACCGCCATGATGTTAGCCGTGAGGCTTCATCACTCTTCAGGGAACTTAATTAGCGACCAAACAGTCAGAAACCGCTTGCATGAAGTGAACCTTCATTCCCGAAGACCGCTAAGGGTACCACCTATAGCAATGCACAATCGTAGGATTCGATATCAATGGGCTCTTGAACACAGAAATTGGGCAGAAGAACAATGGCGTTTCGTGTGCTTTTCTGATGAGTCTCGTTTTGGTATGAGACCGGATACAAGACGTATACGACACTGGAAAACCCCTGGACGCCAACAGCGATTAAAATCCTGCCAGGAAGTCCATCCTTATAGTGGTGGAACCATCATGGTATGGGCGGGTATTTGGATCGGCGGAAGAACTGAGTTGATTTGGATCAGAGGCAACCTCAACGCTCAAATTTATGCTGAGACGATTGTATCAGACGTCATCGTTCCTCTACAAGTGCAAATCGGTCCCTTATTTCAGTTAATGCATGATAATGCACGACCGCACACCGCAAGAGTTGTAAGACAGACTCTCGCCGCAGCTAACATCAATGTTTGCCCTGGCCTGCTCAGTCGCCAGACTTGAACCCGATTGAGCATGCATGGGATATGCTACAGGGAAGAGCTCTGCCGAATATGGAGGGTATCCAGTCGCAAGAAGACCTTTTTTTGTTGTTGCAACGAACATGGGCGGCCATTCCACAGCGTGATTTGGATGAACTCATTTTGAGTATGCCAAACCGATGTTCTTGTGTTGTTAGTGTTCGCGGTAGAAACACGGATTATTAATTGTTTAAGTTACCCAATAAAATTTTAAAGAAAACTGTTATTTCAGTCTTTTTTTCGAACTTTAATGTTAGTGGTTCAAATGTCAAAAATCCCTTTATTAGGAAAATGGCAAATTTCTTTATTAATGCAAAGGAGACTTGGTTTATCGTTACTGTAGACAAACGAAAACACTTTATTTGATGAATCCTTAAAGAAATTTTTAATTAATATCAATCAGGAGAAAAGTTATTGCAAAAATATATGTTGATCCCTAGAAACTTTTGATGTGTGTAGTTAGGAAGGATTTATTGCCGGAGTAGATCTCATTTGACCTATGGCCGAAAATACCTAAATTGCTATAAATATGCCTACAATATTTGAAGAGTTCCCTCAATTCCTCAAGGATTCCAGAATCAGAACTGAGTTCCGGCACCTGCCTTCTTTTGCTTCGTCATAGTCGCTTAACTATTTTAATCGAGATATCTTATCGCCACCCGTGAAATACGCATCATTGAGGAGTTCCAATGACATTCTGTGGTCTTCTTCATCAGTTCTACTTCATCAAATGATACTTTCTGAATGCAAATTCTTGACTTATTGCTGAAATTACCAAAATCGCTATAGGTATGCCTACAATACAATATTTGAGGAGTTCCGTCAATTCCTGGGGATTCCATCATCAGAACTGGATTTTGATGAAAATGGGACCAATCTGGAAGTATCCTTTCAAATAAAAAAAGAATTTTCTAAACCGGTGTATAAATGTCTGAGTTCTGAGGTAACAAACATAAAAAAAAACATACAACCGAATTGAGAACCTCCTCCTTTTTTGAAGTCGGTTAAAAATTAATGTATGTGGATTTGGCTTTTGTCTTAGACCTCAGTTTAAACCAGAGGTTGATACCTTATTACTAGTTGTAAAAATTGCATTAGTAGAATTACTAATGATAACGTTATTATAATATGTAGTCTTAGTTATAGAAATAACTGCATCTTGTATATTATAAGCTAACAAATTAGCTATTTACATTTCTTCGAAAGATACATAGTATCTGAAGTCAAAATAAAATTATTAATAAATTTATTAATGTTAAAAAATAAAATGTCACTATGACGGCCTAATAAATTATACAATAATATAATTTAATAAGCCGCCATTAAGTTTATCAATCATCAGTCACACATGACATGAGTAAAGAAACGGAACAGAGACAAAGCTTCATAAAAATGCGCTCTGGTAGGTACACCACTACAAGCGCGATGCGTGTGTGTGTGGGTGTGCGTTACCACTAGCTGCTTGTCCGAGCCGAAACCGGTTTCGTGGTGCCAGATTAGGCGAATTATCGCCTTTTAGGCTACCTTGAAGGGTCAAATGGCGACCGAAAAATCCAATCGGCTACCAGTAGCTATTTAGGCTACCTAGAAAAACAGAACGGGCGATTTAGGCATACGTTTGAATTTGTGATGGACGGCTTGTTGAGGTTTGCCAAGCGTGTGGAGCCGGCATTAGGGCTTGTAGGCACGACGCCGCCGCCGACACGCGACGACGACGACGCACATAGGGGCCATATGCCTGTTTAGTGATATTAATTAATTACTCCGCAGCCAGAAACACTTTCTTTTTGAAATTTGTTATGGTTAAAGTATATTTATATTCACAACAATTTAAAAGATTTTTTTATTTTCTTTTTTTTTGCATCCACGAAAGGGGGGTAGATATTTAAAAGTTATTTCAGATAATGATATGTGGTATCATTTGAAAGAGATTTATTTGTACTCTTAAAAAATATAATTGTTTGTTAATTCGTTTTTTAATTACAAATTGTAAAAAAAAAATTAAATCCTATTTATTGATATCTCAAATGTTTTTAAGGGATCTTGTAAATCATCCATGTGATCTTACACACTTCTGTCCTTACACAGTTTTTTCAGCCAAAAATACTTCACATCTTCAAATTTTTTACTAACTTGTTTTTTGAATTTACTCCCAAAATATACAATTATCAAAGATAGCTTAGTACATGTGTACTGCGGTCGTTCTGAATTTAAATACAAATTAAAAAACATTTATTTTCATCAATCAAAAACCATTGGTAGCTTTTGTATGGATGAAAAAGTAAAAAGGTGGGCAACTAAAAATAAAAATAAAATATTGTCGGCAAAAGTCAAGCACTTTTGTTTTTGGTTTTAAACATATAAGTACTGTATAAAGCTATAATGTGATAGCAACAGACCTGCTTGACTTTTGCTGAAACAAAAGATATTTGTACGAGCTGTACATTGTTTATATAAACATATTATTTAACCTAATTATGTTTGCTGACCGAGCGTCTCGCGCCTAACATGTAACATTGATTTTAGTGCAATAAAACGCTTTTACGGTATCGGTCGTATCTATTACTCCGTTTCCTAAACAAACAAAGAAACATAAATCTGCACTCGCGTACTCGCGTAACATCATCTTAAACAATCTAACATTACTGTAAGGGCAATAGCTCCTACATTTTGGTCCTTCGTTCCTTGTGAAGTGTGAGTGGTTTTGAAAACTTCGGTAGCGAATCGGCTGACTGGCCTCCCACAAGCGGGTCTCACCAGTCAAGCAAATACCGTGGTTGGATTACGGTCACGCTAAACAAGAACCAGCAACTTATCTGTTTGAGTAAGTACTAAACCTACGCTCTTCGAGATCTATCGTTAATTACATATTATTAACAACAATGGAGGCGATTATCCAGAGCCAACGTATTATCGCTGAGGGCATTCAAAAGTTGCTAGCCAATTTTAAGAAAGACTCTGCTAGTCGTAAGACATCTGATTATCTCAAAAAGCGTTTTGAAACTCTACAAAACCTTTGAAAAGAGTTTGCGAGAAACCACGAGACACTTTTACCAGTCGGAGATAAAACAAACGACTATTTTATCCATATCCATCCATCCGAACAAGTCACATACGAATTAACAAGTGAAGACAAGAAACATAAGCAAGTATATATAAAACAGCAGCAATGATAGAAGAAATTATAATAAAATATAATTCGATATTTCGTGTAACGCGAGTATTGTGTTAGATATTACGCTTCATTCATAATACGCGTGACAACGATTATGCTAAGCGAACATCGCACTTAACGACAGCTGAGTTGGAAATCGCTCACAACGAGGTCATTAAGTTTGTGCAATATAGTTGTTTTGCAGAAGATATTGCCCAACTACAAAACGGAAACAACATACGCTCAACAAGCCCCCATTCTAAATTTAAATCCCATTTTAGATAAACGTGGAATATTGAGAGTTGGGGGAAGGCTTCATCAATCAGCCTTAGATAACACACAGAAACATCCAGTGATTTAGCCAAACAAACACAAGGTGACTGATTTAATAATTACTCGAGCTCATAGAGAAACTTTGCACGGAGGAGCTAGATTAACATTGTCACATCTTCGCTGCAAGTATTGAATCCTTGGTGGCATTCGAACAGTTAAGAAACACATCACGCAGTGTGTCAAGTGCCATCGCTTCAGAACAATGAATATTACTCACCAGCAAATGGTACTCACCAGCAAATGGCTGACCTGCCCAGCCAACGAGTGACTCCATCCCGCCCTTTCAACCATACTGGAGTGGATTTTAGCGGGAAAGTGAAAGTAAAGGCAAAGAAAGGACGTGGGGTGAAGACTACTAAGGGCTACATTGCTATATTCGTCTGCCTTACTACGAAAGCAATTCACCTGGAATTGGTCTCAGATCTCAGTACCGATGCCCCCCTCGCTGCCTTGAAACGCCTATGTGCACGACGAGGAACACCGAGCTGCATGTACAGCGACAACGGTACCAACTTTGTTGGAGCTGCCAAGGTCATAACAATAGAACATAAAGAGGCTCTGCAATGTTACATCAGCAGCGACCTTTTGAATGACATATCTGAGTGGGGGATAGAGTGGAGCTTCAACGCCCCTGCTTGGCCAACAGCTGGCGGACTATGGGAAGCTGCAGTTCGAAGCATGAAGCATCACCTTAAACGTGTCCTTGGAGAGCAAAAATTGACGTTTGAGGAGTTTACAACGTTACTCACTCAAATTGAAGCCTGCCTCAATTCAAGACCGTTGATATCCATAACTGATGATGTCGATGACCTCGACTGCCTTATACCGGGCTATTTCTTAGTCGGAGGTCCGCTGCTAGCTCCGCCATTATCACCAGAGGTAGAGAACAGAAACTTAACATCAACATTGACGGAGAAGATGCACCGTGACTTCTGGAAGAGATGGTCGGTTGACTACCTTCAATCCTTGCAAACACGTAGCAGATGGTATTATTCCAAGAAAAACTTAAAAGTTAATGATGTTGTTCTAATTAAAGAAGACAACACACCTCCAGCAAAATGGCTTATGGGAAAAGTCACGGAGACGCACCCGGGTAGTGATGGTCGAGTACGAGTGGCAACCGTCAAAACAAAGAACAGTCACTTAAGACGACCAGTGACGAAGCTATCCCGTCTACCGATTGAAACCGAAACTAACTGCGCATTAAACAACCCGGTGGACAACACAACAAAACAGACATGTAGAACAATCGGAGAAAAGAAGACATATCACAATTATTTTTGCTCTATTTTTTTTCCTCATCACTACGCTAATAACGCCGTCTCTACAACAAATGTTTAATGTAACTTCGTTGAACCCAGCCAAACTGATTTATTTTGATAAGATCTCTGATATGCAGATTGTACAAGATCATTGGAATCTTGTTGTCTATTACAACATGTCAACCTACTGGCGAAGCTTATCCACTGTTGAAAATTATATTAACCATCTCAACAACTTGTGTAAGGGAGAGACAGCTTTTCAGAGCATTGCCATCCAATTTGAACACGAACTAACGGAGCTTAAACACTTAAAGAAATTCACTTTTTGGCGTCCTCGACAGTCGGTTTGCCGATAAATATAAGAAGGATATCGAATACCTACAGAACAACGAAAATCATCTCTTGTCTCTATACAAACAGCATACATCCATCATACACTGGGAAAAATGTACCCCTGGTTTTAAGAGATCGTCTGCACTCCGTAACAGGAATACCTCTTAAAAAGCAACTAGGCGTCCAAACTAAGAAATTAACAGGAAACCTGTACAGAATCATAATATGTCCTGTTATATCTGTACTGATATTACAACAGGAAATTTTCTGCTAAAATATCGGTACATCGTAATGTTAACTTATCAGGAAGTTTGGATAAGGAATCAGAACATTACTGGTACAGGACTGAAACGCGACTCAGATATTAACAAAACGTCCCGATATATTAACAGTACGTCCCGATAGTTTCACTAAATTATATTGGTATATTCAGGGTACTCTTTTACTGATAAAAAGTGCATTCTGAGTGGATAATGTACAGGGCTTTCCTGGTAGCAGCAAACCAGGTGGCGGGGGTCTAGCTATAGGCTATAATAAACAAAAGAAACATATTAAGTTGCCGTATATCGTTATCAGAGTGCCGGCGACACGACTGGATCCAGCTACACAGTCGTGGCGCGTGGCTCTACTCCTGTTGCGAGGAATGCAATGCGCGCATCTTTTGCCCAGCTGGCGCTATGACGACAACATTCAGCACGAGTGTCATTACTCTACTAGCGGAAGGATGTATACTAAAAGGAGATAACGTAATAATACATTCTCAATACAACTTTCATTTTTTAGATAAGTACAATTAAAGAACCAATATACTTAAATGAAATAAATCTTTAATTCTTGGAAATATATAATATAGGTACTTAAACTTTTTTGTTTGCTTTTCTTTTCTTAAAATATTCGGCCACTTTGAAAATGACAGTCTTGATATCTCGAGATACTACACGAACACGTTACACGACCCATTTTTAGCACAGACATGTAATGTCTGTGATTTTTATATATTTTATCTCATGGGCGTCTGACACACTAGTTGCCGCCGTGAGCGATGACAGCAGAATGACAAAATGGAGCAACTGTTTCGCCCCCCCGCGCCCCCCCTCGCCGCTCGCATACCCAAGGCGCGGTACAGCCTCAGAACAATAACTAATTATTGTTCTGAGGGTACAGCGGTAGCGGGCAGACTATAATACATTTCTTATTAAATTCTGTAGTTCCGTAGCCAAGTGGCTCTATTATAAATACATGTAAGTACTTATAATTTAAATTTTGTAACGTTTCAGTTTTTCTCAAAATATCAGTATTTGAGAAAAATGTCTGAAAATGATAAATAGAGAATGGGTTCCAAAAAATATTCGACAAAATGTAGCAAGCACTTCAAACAAAAATCTTTTTCTCATAGAGGCGCACAAAGAGTAAAATTACAATAAATTAATTTAGTTTGGAGGAACATAAAAATTCAACACGTTCTGTCTGTAGTTTTATTTTAATTCCTTCAAACTTAAAGATATTCACTTTATAAGTAGATCTGTGTCAGCAGACACGAGACGCTGCAGTCTGTGTCGATAATCGAATTCGAGGCAAGCACGCGCAGCACTATTTGCCTCGCACACATACGCATCACACGCACACCGAAGTATATCGTTTTTGGTCTAGCCTAGAGGCGCTTAAGAGGCGCTTACACGGGCAATTTTTTGGTCAATTATTGCTGGCAATACGTATTGATCAATATGGAGCAATTAGTGGAGCAATGTGGAGCAACATCAAAAATTTTCGGCAATTGTTTCGGCAATGGGCGATTTTCCGAGATCAAAAAAAAAAAAGAAATTGGTTCGTAAATGACTTCATAGATGGCGCTTTGCATAGATTAGTATGGCGCTTAGTAAAAGGCGGGTTCATGAAGAGCACGTGTATGGCTGCGTAATATTTATTCTATTCCAAAATAGAAATAGGTTCTGGATGTCCTGAATATAAATAGGTAAGTAAATACTATTTTTTTATTCTTTTGGTAGACAAGTAAAAGTGTAGAATTTATTACAGCTTATAAGTAGCCCAGCTTTCATAAAACGACATCTATCGAGTGTTTTTGAACTAATTTTTACTTTTTAATTTGGGCTGTCAGAAAATCGCCCATTGTTTCGGCAATATTGCTGATAATTGCTCCATATATTCCAATTGCTGAATGTTGCCGACACGTATTGCCGAATATCCAGTGAGTCTGGAAATTATTAGCAATTTTGTTTCCTGTCTCGCTTGCACTTATTGATTTTGCGGCGTCTCGCTTCCGCAGGGACAGCGAGCGCTTGGGTGTTTTTTTATAATGGCTTCGTGCGGTCAGCATATTTAGCCAGTGTAAAGTAACATATTAAACTGAATATTTTATTTTATTATATTATTACGATCTATGAGACAATAAAAAGCAACAGTAAAACAATAGTAGATTGTTATACAATGAGCTAAAATGACCCAATCGGACTAAAGACTGCACATACATCCTACGGCATAGAGCGGCGATGGGTTCATCAAAATAATACTACCAACCCCTTCTTCCATTGCGTGTCGTAAAAGGCGACTAACGGACTAAAGAGTGCACATACATCCTACAGCATGAAGCGGCGATAGGCTCATCAAAATAATACTACCAACCCCTATTTTTTCTTCAGTGTCGTAAAAGGCGACTAAAGGACTAAATAAATACTGCACATACATCCAACAGCATAGAGCGGCGATGGGCTCATCAAAATAATACTACCAACCCCTCCCTTCCGTTGGGTGTCGTAAAAGGCGACTAACGGACTTAAGACTGCACATACATCTAATAGCTAAGAGGGGCGATGGGATCATCAAAATAATACTACCAACCCCTTTTCGTCCCTTGGGTGTCGTAAAAGGCGTATACGGACTAAAGACTGCACACCTACCACTACCTTTATAGTAAATGTTCGTAGGTATGCGATTTCTATTTATGTTCATTACAATTACATTCATTCATTATACATTCTATTAAAATATCATCTAATTCACAACACAACGATGATTGATTCCGTCTTGCTAAAAACGTTCGTACCCCAATTATGTCTGTTTCCTTTGCTTGTGATTCATAATAATAAAAGCACTGCAGGCTGCCGCTGCAAGAAAATCGTCCTCCATGGCGAGCGATAGTTTTGTACGTGTATGAAAGTATTGCTTCGTATTGCCGCGTTGTTCCATATTGCTCCATATTGCTCCATATTGTTGTTGCAAAACATTTCGCCAAATTGATGCTTGTTGCTGTTGCCGTGTATTGCTCCATATTTTCTCACGTCACAATCGCCCAGTGTTGCTCATAATTGATCAATTTTAATTTCCCGTGTAAGCGTACCTTTACACGGGCAACTTTTTGGTCAATTATTGCTGGCAATACGTATTGATCAATATGGAGCAATAAGTGGAGCAATCCGAGCAATGTGTTCAAAAAATTTCGGCAATTGTTTTGGCAATTCTTTCGGCAATATTGCTGATAATTGCTCCATATATTCCAATTGCTGAATGTTGCCGACACGTATTGCCGAATATCCAGGGAGTCTGGAAATTTACAGCAATTTTGTTTCCTGTCTCGCTTGCACTTATTGATTTTGCGGCGTCTCGCTTCCGCAGGGACAGCGAGCGTTTGGGTGTTTTTTAATAATGGCTTCGTGCGGTCAGCATATTTAGCCAGTGTAAAGTAACATATTAAACTGAATATTTTATTTTATTATATTATTACGATCTATGAGACAATAAAAAACAACAGTAAAACAATAGTAGATTGTTATACAAGGAGTCTGTTCCTTTTCTGTTTCCTTTGCTTGTGATTCATAAAAATAAAAGCACTGCAAGCTGCCGCTGCAAGAAAATCGACCTCCATGGCGAGCGATAGTTTGTACGTGTATGAAAGTATTGCTTGGTATTGCCTAGTTTCTTGGAGTTGCTCCATATTGCTCCATATTGTTGTTGCAGAACATTTCACCAAATTGATGCTTGTTGCTGTTGCCGTATATTGCTCCATATTTTCTCACGTCACAATCGCCCAGTGTTGCTCATAATTGATCAATTTTCATTTCCCGTGTAAGCGTACCTTTTAGTAATCCATCGCCAATCTATAACGTATACTAAATCTATGGTCGCAACAGGGTGAACTTCAACAAAGTCATTTTTTTATCATTTCGGTTGAATTTTTTATTTTCGGGTTTTTTATACATTTAAACAGCAGATTTTTATACTTCTTGGTATGTTTTATCCTCATACGTAATGCTTTGAAAATATCTTAATAAACTTAATAGATTAAATTTAGGTGCCAGCGAATTGAAACAGCTGTTCACCGAAATGAAAGATCTGGCCACAGAAATGAAATAACTAGCCACCAAAAGAAAGGTTATGTCTACCATTCTTCACTGTGATTTACTCCGAAATTAAATAATAACCAACCGAAATGATAAAACAATGAACTGAAATGAATGGATTATACACCGAAAGGAGATCATTCAGGCTCCATACATTTTTGGGCCTTTTCTGAAAGTGCCGGCGAACAAAAAAAAAAGTACGTATTGTTAAAACTAGCCATTTGGAGTAATTGTTGTGTATACGGCTGTGGTAATAACCAAAAACAAACTGATAAAAGTTTCTTCTCATTGCCTAGCGATCCAGAAAAGTAATTGCCTACTTTTTACACATAGTATATAGATTTAGTAAACGTCCGTCAGATTCTATGTCTGTGGTCAGATTCCACTTTCGTCGGAAGCAGTTTTTCTATAATTTCAGTTCAGTTTCGTCATGAATAAAGGTACCTAAATCACTCTCGACGTTTGAAGTAGGTAGGTAAGTAGATACTCGTAATATTTTTTTATAGGCTGTTGATAGAGTGCCGCAAGCGGCATTCTAGTACGATCGGTTACGATGCCGTAATTACGGCATCCTAGTACAAAGTGTAGGCAGTGAATAGAGTGCCACAAGCGGCAACTTAGTACGATCGGTTACGATGCCGTAATTTGACGGCATCCTAGTACGAAGCGTATAGAGTGCCACAAGCGGCATTATATCTCAATCGGTTCGGGAACCGTAACATATTTTTTATTTGTCGTAATGTTCAGGCGACTTATTATTCAAAAGATATTTTTGTATGGAGTTAGATTTCTGTTGTCTAATAAAAAAATAACCTCGAAATTCAAGACAATCGCTACGCTGCGCTTAACGATTGTCTTAAATTTCTATCCTATCACGTGACCTACAGGAGTAGGGCAGCTAGTATTTCTGTTGTCTAACAAAAACTTTACGGCAGCTTAGGCGGCGTCACTATTATACCGCAAGACTTACGGTTCCCTAACCGAGATGGAGATAAAGTGCCGCTTGTGGCACTCTATACACTTCCTTTTTTATATTGACTCGTCATAGTGACTGCTTCCTGCCTGATGGTAAGCAGCTGATGCAGTCCAAAATAATGAGAACGCTCCCCACCGTGTAATAAGCACGATAACGAGCGCTCCCATTCATGACGGCCTGCCTAAATGCCGTTTCACGCCCCGCTTAAAAGACCCGGGACTGTAGGAGCTGGGAAACACATGAGCCGGCAAAGAGTTCCAAAGCCGAATGGTCCTACAGAGGAACGACTCGCCAAATTTTTTGGTACGAGTACTGATAGTCTGTACAGTATGATGGTGGTTCCTAAGACCAGCACGTGTAGTCCGAGAGAGGAAAGGAGAGGGCGGGATAAGATCAAAAAGTTCTTCAGAACACTCTCCGTAGTAGTTCCGGTAGAAGACACTGAGAGAACACTAACATCATTCATCACTACCTACCTAGTATACCTACCTATACCTACCTACTTATTATAAAACAAAGTCCCCCCGCGTCTGTATGGCTATGTACGTAGGTAGGTAGGTAAGTAGCTACCTATTTACTTAGTTAAGTCTTAAGTACCTATTATAATATCAATTCTACTAGTCACCTACAATTATTAAGTAGGTACTTACGTATGTTATTACAATTTACTTGTACCTGCACCTAACTTGTGCTTGCACCTAACTAGGTTGACGACCTCCGTGGTCAAGTGATTAGCACGCCCGCCGCCGGGTCTGGCGTCGCGCCATCTCTAAGGTCCTAGGTTAAATTCCCGGTCGGGTCAATTTAGAGAAAGACTGTTTTTCTAAACTGATTTCCGGTCTGGATATTTTTTCTATGTTTATGTATATTTATCCGTTGTCTTACCATATTAACGAGTTTCAAAAAATACTCATCTTGGTCTAGCTAGATAATTGGTGTGAGCGTAAACAAATTTTTGAATTGAATTTAGGTTGGTAGATAGGTACTTACTTACTTAATGGAGTAACTGCTAATACTACTACGAGAATATAATATAAAATCGTAAGAAGTATAGCTAGGTAGTAGTAGTAAAAATAATAATAAAAATTATAAAAGTAATAGAAAAAACAGAACCTTTTGTTTTAAACGTAGGTATTTTAGTTGTAGGTATTATGAATAACGCCACGATTCCTTTGATGTGTGCCCAAAAACCGACAACTTTGCCATTGCGCGCCACTGCGCGACACTGTCGACAATTGCTCGCCACTGTACACCATCTACCCCGTCTACACAATGGCGATGGACGGCAGTGGCCAAGCATGGCCCATCACACGCCACTGTGTACTGGGGCCTTAAGATCCGTGCTTAGGGGGCAGTTATTAAACTGGGTATATAAGATTACAGAATTGGTTTGTGATAATACTTCAACTAATTACGGTTTAAATTAAAGTATCCAACAACTTAAATAGCCGATAGTTTTTGTTGTACGAGGGAAATTACACTGAAAAATGCTTCGCATTTTTTTTTCCTAATTAACTGCAAGTCTGATTGAGAATTATTTACTTCCCCATGTAGGTAACTACCTTATCTACAAAGAAAAAATATTAGCACTGTATAGTAATGTTCTGCACTACCGATTTCATCCATGCCGCGTAAAATTTGCTGCTGGGGAATCCACCAGTGGCATTCGAAACTACGTAGGGGACCCAGAATAATCAGCAAACACCTCCCGCAACGTGTTTCCTGTTGTTGATACTGGCGGGGTATTCAAGTTCTATGTACCTACCATCTGGCCCGACTAAAAACGGTAGTTGAATATCTTTTGTGTGTGGGTCATGTCATTCCGAAGGTAAGGTTTCATACATGGTTTGTTATACCAAAGGCACTATGACGTGAGGTGTCACTGTAGAAGATCCTGGTAAGCATTTTGGGGCTGGTAACTTTAAATTATTACTTTGTAACAGTCGAAATAGTGTAGGTACTGTTTTAGAATATAGTAGAACAGAATTTTTTCCTCAAGAACCAATATTTACATAAGTACCTAATGCAATAGTTCGCATCGCACATTGCCAGAAGTACAATGGAATAAAAATGTTTGTAGTTATAAAATATTGATCTTCCACCTGCCGGATTAATTACGCGTACAACATGTACGCGCTATCTATTTGCTCCACAATAATTAGAAAAATTATATTTCAAACTCTGAACTGATGCGCTGCCACATTTCTGTGAATGCATTCTTCACTCAGTTTCTTCCATAATTCACAGAGCAAACTTCCATAACTATTTCGCTTAATTATTAGAAATTTCTCAGAATAATTAATAATATATTCTGTATGTGACGTGAAGGTCTGACTGAGTAAGTGTTGGCAGTTACCAAAATTAAAAAAATTAAAATTGTTACAGATAAACTTATACGACAACGATGGAAGTCTGCACGTGATGGATATTTCAAAACCAAGGCAAATATGAAAAAGATGTCATCTGGTAGCTGTGCAAAAGCGATCAAGAAATATATTTTTTTCGACGAATTAACTTTTCTTGATTGTATTTCTGAAAGCGAAGTTTCAGAATCATTAGGGGAAACGGAAACTGTTGTAGCGTCATTCGCAAGTACTTCTGGTTCTTCTCAAAACAGATCTACTGTAGAAGTTAACCAAGAGAAACCAACATGGGCTCGAAAGAGAAAAAATTACTGTGAAGAAGAGAACTCCACATTTGAGCATAACATTATGGACTTGTTGAAAAAAAATTTGCTTAACCTGGATACTGACGATATGGCTTTTTTTAATTCTCTTGGTCCGGTTCTAAAGTCATTTAACTCCTATCAAAAACTTGTATTTCGCTCTAAAGTTTTGGAAATTGCTATGGAGCTTACTGCGACAACATCAACTGGCACCGAAGACATTAAACTTAAACTATTACTATAGACAGGACTTATGCTAGGTTTACACGGGCTTAGTAGCTAATATGTACTTGTCACCATCACTAAGTCCCAATGTGTAAACATGCTGATTAGTGCTTACTATTGTATTAGTGTTTGCGAATAGTGCAAGTGAATAGAAATCGATCCTAAGCGACAAGTTGATACCCCCACCACGATTTAATGCACTTGTGAAATAACAAGGCAACACCGTTCTAAACACACATGTTTAAAAAAAAAAATTTGGTCTGAGATCCAGGAATTTAAATCCTTTACAAATGTTTATGGAACCAAAAATATGGTTTATATAAGAATAAACTCGCAAAAGATGCTGCTTATCAGAAAACTTTTTAATAGGTAATGTTTAAAACACAGTGCGAAAAAATCAGGTGACGTCGTCCCATTACAAATGTCTGGTCACTAATACCTTCTACATTAAACTCAAATGTGTAAACGGTTACTTCTCACTTGTCATATTGGGACTACTCAATCAAAATAACTTTATTCAGTAAGCTTAAATTAAGCGTTTTGAATCGTCTAATTTTTTTTTTTATATGGATGGATGGATAGGCACAGGAACCCACCCACCCACCCCACCCATTCAGGAAGTCTTTTAGCTGTGGAGAAGAACGGGCACAACAAACTCCACAGCTTTATAATAATATAGAGGTAACGACATTTACAAAACAATATGTCGTTACCAAATTATACAGTCAATCATAAAACAATTAAAGATAAAAACAAAAGTGAATCTACAAGTTTTACTCGGGCACTATGAACGCATTAGAACAATGTATGCGAAACTAGAGGAATGTTAATTCCATGCATTTTTGTCATTGATGTAATCGCTTACAGTGTAATAGCCCTTTTCTAAAAGTCTGTCCTTAACATGTGTCTTAAATTTGTCAAAGGGCAAAATTATAACATCGTTCGGGATTTTATTGTAAATTATGACACTTTGTCCCATAAATGATCCATAAACTTTCTGAAGTCGAAATTTAGGAATTACAAGTTTATACTTATTTCTAGTATTTAGTTTGTGTATATCGCAATTTTTTTTTAAATGAGTAATGTTTTGACGCACGTAAACAATACAGTTTTAAATAAATTTTGAAGCAACTGTAAGAATATTTTTTTCTTTAAACAGCTCTTTAAGGGAGTCACGTGATCCTAGCTCTTTTCTGTAAAATGAAAATGGTGTCTATATCTGCTGCTTTACCCCAAAGTAGTATACCATAGGACATAACACTGTGAAAGTAACTAAAATAGACTAATCGAGCAGTTTCCACGTCTGTAAAATGCCTAATTTTCCTAACAGCGTAAGCAGCTGAACTAAGTCTCCCCGCAAGGGTGCTAATATGAGGGTACCACTGTATTTTTGAATCTAAGGTAATACCTAAGAAAACTGTTGAATCACTAAGGTCCAACAGTTCACCATTCAGTTTAATTTTATTTCCTATAATATTCTTTACGTTAGGTAGAGTAAAATTTATACATTTGGTTTTCTTCGCGTTTAATTGAAGATTATTAGTAGTAAACCAATTCAACACATCTGTTAGGGCACTGTTGATGTCATCAAAACTATTTTTATTTCGATCAGTCTTAAATATCAAAGATGTATCGTCAGCAAACAAAACAATATTGCAAAAGTTTTCCGCATAAAATGGTAAATCATTAATATAAATTAAGAATAAAAATGGACCTAGTATTGACCCTTGTGGGACCCCCATTAGCACAGAAGATCCGAATGATATGGATCCGTTCACGCAAACTTTTTGGATTCTGCCGCTAAGATATGATTGAATCAATTTCAAGGCATCAGAGTGCACTCCATAGTGTTTTAGCTTTATTAAAAGGGTGTTGTATTCAACGCAATCAAAAGCCTTGTAGAGATCACAAAACACTCCAAAAGCATTCTGCGATCCCTCCCAAGCCTCAAATATGTGTTTTAGCAGAGCTACACCAGCATCAGTAGTAGACCTTCCCTTGGTAAAACCATACTGTTCACTGTGAAAAAGGTGGTTTATAGCGAAGTGGGAGCCGAGTTGATCTAAAATAAGTTTTTCAAAAACTTTACTAAGAGTAGGTAAAATCGAAATAGGCCTGAAATTGCTCGGGTCATCTTTACAACCCGATTTGAAAAGTGGCAGAACTTTGCTATGCTTCATGAGATCTGGGAAAACTCCTTCGTCAACACAGCTATTGAATATGACTACAAGAAAAGACGCAATGGACTCGATAATATTATTAATAATTTTTGTTGAAATATCCCACAAATCACAAGTGTTTTTTATTTTTAAAGATTTAAAGGATTTAAGTACGTCTTTACAGTTTACGTGTTTAAATTTGAACACTTCATTACACATGGGTACATACTTTTTTAGCAGAATTTCTGCATTACTTGGTGAAGAGTTGAGTTACATAGTTGTGGCAATTGGTATATTTGTAAAAAACTGTTCAAAAGCATCAGCAACTTTATTGTCTTCACTTAAAAAGCTATTGCCTATTCTTAAAGAAAACTTAGTATCACGTGGCTTTATTTTACCAGTTTCGCGGTTTATGCAGTTCCATGTTGCCTTTATTTTGTTATTAGACTTTTTAATTTTTTCCCTAATAAATAATGACTTGGCACATGCACAAGCCTTCCTAAAAGTTTTCGAATACTTTTTGATATACTCTAGAAAACTTGGACTATTATTATATTTTTTCTGCTCATATAAGTCATACAACTTAGCCCTACTTTTATGCAAACCAGCTGTAGCCCAATCCCTAAATTTCATTGAAATATTAGTTTTAAACTTTTTAATAGAGAAAGTTTTATTAAATTCACCGTTTATAAGATCAAAAAAATGCTTGTAAAGAGCATCTGGATTTTCCTGTATAAATGGTAAACATGCAAGTTTAGCAGTTATGTTATGCTTGAAAATTTTAACCCGTTTCTCTGTCACTGGCCTACAAGATATTTCTTCTGAGTTAGGGTGTCCATATTCAGTATAGTAGTATAGTAGTGTTTTTGCCCACAGTGATCTGAAGATAAATTAGTTAGTATGAACTAGGACTCAGGAGCAAAGTTACAAAAAAAATTGTCTAAGCAGGTTGCAGTGGTTGCTGTAATTCTAGTCAGTTCTCTAAATTGGTAATCCAAATCAAATGATTTAAACAACGAGATTAATCTTACACTAGTTGAATGACTGTCTAATAAATTTACATTGAAATCCCCACAAATTACTATTTTCTTTTTAGATATACAAATCTTCTTAATTACATCTTCCATAGTGGCTTCAAAGACACTAAAATTACCAGAAGGAGGTCGATATACACAAACAATTATAAATTTCTCTAACTCGACACATGACAGCTCAATAACGCGTTCAATAGAAAGGGCAACTACATCCTTTCGTTCCGTAATCTTATGTTTACTGTAATTAACAATTATTAAGGATCCGCCGCAAATTGCATTTGTTCTAGTAAAAGCACTGGAAAGTTGAAAGTTTTTAATATTAAAAATTAACTGATAATCTTTAAGCCAGTGCTCAGTTATACATAAAATGTTTAAATCTTCATGTAATAAAAAAAGTTCAATTTCTAACTCTTTGCCGGCCAGGCCCTGCATGTTTTGATGAACTATTTTAATTTGGATAGGGCTGGCTTTTGTCTTACCTCTTAGTTTAAACTAGAGGTTGTGCAAGACTTATTAACTAAATTTACATTAGTAGAAATACTAACAGTGCGATAATTTTGTGTCGACATTGTTATACTACTTATAACTGTGTCTTTTAAATTATATGCTAGCAATGATGCTATCTGTAGCCTGTCTTTGTATATTAAATACATAGAATCAGTAGTCAACTTAAAACTAGATATAAATTTATTTGTATCAAAAAATACAATACTAACCATTAGCTACTAAACCCGTGTAACCTAGCAATAAAGATCAAAGCTTTAATACTTAATACCAAGTAGTAACAAGTCGCTCAGTTTGATGTTCCATATTGGTATAATTAATTTACTTTTTGGTTTGATGTCATGCGCCCTCTAGTGCAGTTGTTCATCATTTGACATAATCAAAAGAAAATATGCTAAATTGCGTATTGCGATTTGACACATCCCGATATGGAAAAACGGCTGAACGTGATTACAGTGCTTATTTTCGTATTTTGTATTTTTACCCAAAAATCAGACTATAAAATAATATCCAATAAATTATTCTAGAACATTTTACCTTTGTCTTATAGTGGTGAAAAGCAAAAGTACTTTTAGGATGTCACTGTCACACACTTGCGGATGTAGATGATTTAGTGAAGTTCAAGTGATGACGTTTTACTTATCGATTAATGTTATAATTAGATAATATTTTTTTATCGTAAGATTCTAAGCATGCCATATTTTAGTGCATATTATGTGCAATCAAACGTTTCAGTCCTAATTTTGTGCCACCACAACTTCGTTACTATGAGTTGTTTTATGTGTGTAAGCTGGAGACACGTGTCACCAGCTCGCACACGCCGTTAAGATAAACCATTGAAGTTAGGGCTTTAGAGTATAGCCAGAAATTTTGTGCACAATTTGTGCTCTAGAAACAAAAAAAAACTAACCATCACACTCAAATACTGTTGAAACTACGATCATAAAACTGTGTGCGAGCTGGAGACACGGGTCTCTGGCTCGCACAGCTGTATCTTCATAATTGTTTAATCTACGATTATGAATTATACCTCAAGTTGTTGTGCCGAATTTGTGCATAAGGCACAAAAATTATCAAAACTTTTACTCAAAAAGTTTTTGACCTACGAACCGATAAGTATGTGTAAGCTGGTGACACGTAACGCGGGCTAACACATGTTAAATTACTGTAACTTAAAGTATAGCTAGCATTATTTAGAGTCATTTTAATTTGCGTTCTCGAACATTTTAATTTCTGTACCGAGAATTTTAGACTAGGAGGCGTCTGATATAGAAAATTGGTTAATTTAAAATAAAAGCAGTCTATTTTATTTAGAAAAGTTTATAAAATATCGCTATGCTTAGTTTTAAGCAGGGTTGGAAAAAATCATGTTTTTTTAAAAAAATCGTGAAATGATTTTTTTATGAGTTTTCAAGGTTCTACAACACTGGATTTTTAAAGCATAAGCATACCTCTGAAAAATAAATTGAAAAGTAGTAATAGGGGTAATGTAAAATCTCCCGTGGTACTACCAGATAGGATAGGTAGTACTACGGGCAAAAAAAAACCCGTGGTACTACCAGTCGGACCATCATCGGCAGTACCACGGGTACAGGGGAATCGAACCACGCACCTTCCGCATTCCGGGCGGCTGCCTTAACCACTTGGCTACCGAGGTCTGGTTTGACAATTTACTTAAGTATATTTAAGCGTTAATAAAACGCAAAAATATATAAAAACCATTAATTAAATCAATGAATTTATTAAAAAATCATCTCATCCACACATCAGGTTGATTTAAATCAGCCAACCCTGGTTTTAAGTATTTACAATAACCTCATTAATGTGATAAGTAACTAAGTAAGTCAGAAAATTTGTCTGTCTGTATGTTTTTTATTACCAAGTTTTTATTAGGTAGCTTTCTCCTTTATTGGTTTATTTGTTTATTTACATTTAACCATGGGAAGTAATAAAATCTAATATTAAAATAAATTACTTACAATGGTTATTCTGTGACGGTCGATGTCTTAGAGATTAGTCTGCTGGAATGCATCCATTATTTGTCGAATTAGGCTCAAGTATTCAACCATTTTATCGTTCTGCACTCATCCATAGTGTTTATCATTATGCCAAATATAATTATTTTATTGTCTCAACAAAAAAACAAAATCTGTTTAAAATATCACTTCACTCTAATATTATAAAGGCGAAAGTTTGTGAGTGTGTATGTTTGTTACTCTTTCACGTAAAAACTACTGAATGATTTTGGATGAAATTCGGCATACAGATAGTTTATAACCTGGATTAACACATAGAATACTTTTTATCCCGATATTCCCACGGGAACGGAAAACACGCGGGTGAAACCACGAGCGGCCGCTAGTCTAAAATAAAAATAGGGTAGGTTAGTTAAGTGGCTCAACCGAGACGGGTTTTTCGTTCTCGGCCGAGACCGAGAATAAAATAAAATATCAGCCGAGACCGAGATTAGACAAATCGTGAATTTTTTTTTAATGCTGTTATGTAACTGTTTAAGCTGTAGATACTGTTTTATAAAAACGAACTGTTTCTATCATCATCAGCCAAAAGACGTCCACTGCTGGACACACTGTTTCCATAAACAAACTTAAATACCATTCTATCGTAGCATAAAAAACAAGTTTTCGGCATTTTCACCCTTCAAAGAGTGTCTGTTTGCCTCTCATTGTACAACTGTCCAGTTTTGCTAAAGAGTTTGTTCACTTATTTTGCTTCACTAGCACGCGGCGCTGATAAAATTTATTGCAGCAGGCCTATGCACCTTAATGAGGTGACGAAAATCAATACCCAACAATATAAGAGTTTCTTTGCAGTATTAGCTCTATAAAAAAGCTTTCTAAGCGCTATTTTAATCACAGAACTTGAACTTGTCATTGCTCATTGGCTCGTCTTCCAACTCTATGGAATCATGTGCTGCCCATGAGTTGGATTGCTCTGTTGGAATTATGTTTGAAGAGTTATCTGAAAATTTGAATCCCATTCCGTACAAAGTTACAGTCCCGGTCATGGCGGAGAAATGGCGAGACCGAGATCTCAGTCGAGCCTTATTGGGTACCTATAGTGAAACTAAATTAGTCGCGCATCGCTGTATCAGACGGCACCTAGTCTAAAATTCTCGGTAATAAGTTATAATTTGTAAACACACGAGGCACAATTTCAAATCTCTGGGCCTTTTAGTTTAAAAATTATAAGAAAAAAACTGTGTTCTCGCCAAAAACTTAATTTGCGCTCTCGATCGTTTTAATTTCTGTTAAAACGATCGAGAGCGCAAATTAAAATGACTCAAAATAATGGTAGCTCATAAGTTCAAACTCGATTGCAATAGTGTAGCGCACGGAACGGCGTCGGCGCGCTTAGCCGCTTCACAGCCATTATTTTGAATTTTTTGGCGAGAACACAGTTTTTTTCTTATAATTTTTAAACTAAGAGGCCCAGAGATTTGAAATTGTGCCTCGTGTGTTTACAAATTATAACTTATTATTTGATCTTTATAACGAAACGCTATGTTATACAGTTACAGTAATTCACCATGTGTTAGCCCGTGTTACGTGTCACCAGTTTACACATACTTATCGGTTCGTAGCCTAAAAACTTTTTGAGTTAAAGTTTTGATAACTTTTGTGCCTTATACACAAAATCGGCACAAAATTTTGAGGTATAATTCATAATCGTAGCTTAAACAATTACGAAGATACAGCTTGGCGAGCCAGAGACCAGTGTCTCCAGCTCGCACACAGTTTTATAAGCGTAGTTTCAACAGTATTTGAGTGTGAGGGTTAGTTTTTTTTGTTCCTAGTGCACAAATAATGCACCAAATTTCTGGCTATAGTCTAAAACCTTGACCTCACTGGTTTGTCTTAACGGCGTGTGCGAGCTGGTGACACGTGTCTCCAGCTTACACACATAAAACAACTCATAATAACGAAGTTCTGGTGTCACAAAAATTAGGACTGAAATGTTTGATTGCACATAATATGCACTAAAATATGGCATACTTAGAATTTCTCTATGTCGAACGAAGAAGTTGTAGGCGTGGACACGAGCAGACATGCTAATATTAGCAGCGGCGATCGGCGATTTAGACGCTTTTTAGAAGGTGAATGTATGAATCGCTAAAACGCGCGATACCGATACTGCAATCGATCGCAGAGCGATGAACGCGATGACAGTCGCAAAATCGCCGATCGCCTATGCTAAAAGTATCATGTGTGCGGTGGCTCTTAGATCAGGAATTGTAGAAAAACGGGTACCTATTTTCGTATATAAAAGTGATGTTGCTTCTATGATTATTGACCTATCGTCATGGTAATGATGTTAAAAGATGCGGATGCAGGTTGCAGGCGAGAAGTGCATTCTGTGAGTTGGAATATCGAAAATCTAAGTAAAATTCATCGGGCGTCTTTGCGCCCGATGAATGAGTTTCACTTAGGTTGTAAAAGAAAAAAAAATGTTATTTTCTGTGTTGTGCAGTGTTATACATTCGTATGTTATAATTCGACTTGGAAGTAATGTACTAATGTAATTTTTGGGAAATATATCCTCAATAATAATTTCTTATTATAAAAAGAAAAATTCTGTAAGTATTTATTTTAAATGCTCCGATTCTTGCAAGGACTGCGAAATTTGTGATTTTTTAAATTAATTGTGTTGTATTTTTGCTAGTTAAAACTTTATTACTAAATAAATAATAATTTGAAGCACCGGAATTTTTATTTCCTACCCTAAATTGTTACTTGCTTGTTCAAATATATACCTATTTTTTATACCGATTTTAGTTCAATCTTCATCAAAATTATCGATACGACGAATTTATAACGGTACATCCTTCCTACAGAGTGAAACCTACCGTGGGGGTAGGTACATGAAGCTTCTTCTAAATTGTTCTTAATATACTTAACCCATTTATTGCCACCAATGCACCGTTTGCGTTGATCGAGATTTCTACGTCATGCCACTAACGCACCTTATGCGTTGAGTGCACTCTGTGACGTTTTTTTGGTATTACTTATAAATCTTAGCAATTTAATTAAATATTTGGCTACATTCACGACTAGAAACAATTTTTTAATGTGGAAACTGTCGGTTTTTGATTCGAACTGTCATTCTTGTTTTGATAAGGAAAAAACGGTTGGGGCAGAAAAGATCCATTTTGTTATTGGAATAACTTACGTTTCATTGAGTGTTCATCATATATTTTGGAATTGGAAGATAGAAGTAAGCAATATTCTTAATTTTATCATTATTTTAGCGTTTTATTAACGCTTAAATATACTTAAGTAAATTGTCAAACCAGACCTCGGTAGCCAAGTGGTTAAGGCAGCCGCCCGGAATGCGGAAGGTGCGTGGTTCGATTCCCCTGTACTTACCCGTAGTACTACCGAAGTACCGATGGTCCTACTGGTAGTACCACGGGATTTATTTTGCCCGTAGTACTACTATCCTGTCTGGTAGTACCACGGGAGATTTTACATTACCCCTAGTACTACTTATCAATTTAATTTTCCCTACAAACGTTTTTCAGAGGTAAGCATAAGCTTTAAAAATCCATTATTGTAGAACCTTGAAAAATCATAAAAAATCATTTCACGATTTAAAATAAACATGATTTTTTCCAACACTGCTTAAAACTAAGCATAGCGATATTTTATAAACTTTCCTAAATAAAATAGACTTTGCTTTTATTTTAAATAAACCAATTTCCTATATCAGACGGCTCCTGGTCTCAAGTTCTCGGTACAGAAATTAAAACGTTCGAGAGCGCAAATGAAAATGACTCTAAATAATACTCGCTCTTAAGTTCAAACTCGATTGCAATTAGTCATTATGTTCTTGGAGCACAAGGTTTCGGTTATTTATTCTTGTAGTTAGAGAGTAACCTGCACTTATATTATTATTATTTTACCAGCCATGTAGATTGTAGATACATTTTCAACAAAGACAAAGTACCTACTTTAAATTATTACGAGTTTATAAGAAAAACTTAGGTAGGTAGGTACCTTGCGTCACGGGGAAATCTATGAAATTATAAATTCCTGTTGTGTTTCGACGATGACTTATAGCCGTACACACAACAATGTACATAATTAAATTGGAATTACAGAACTTAAATTCAAAAAACGTTTAAAACACGCAGTACGCGCACGTGACTGCACTTCACGGTAGCCCCCTTAAACCGCGCCTGTTTGTGGGACACTCGCCGCACCGCACCGCATAATTTTTAAGAAAAAGTGAATATGTTTTAAGTATATATAGAGGTTCGGAAGAAAAAATGTATATGTGTATCACGCCGTGGCTAGCCGGCTTACAGACAACGCAGCCGCGCTTTTATCAGAACGCGAAGATATACTGTCTTGGACCGAGTTACGAATTTTATTGGAACAACACTTTGGAGATCCGCGTAGCGAGCAATGCATTAGTTTAGTTTATTAACCGAATACAGAGTGTAAGATCGCTTTTAATATCAAAGGTGAATTTATCATCAGATGAAAATATGAAATCCGCGAAAATTACCATTTATAATGGCATGTCTTTAAATGTTTAAATGTATTTTTTAATAAATGGTGCGTATAGTGCGACTACGGTCACCGGGAACCTTAGAAGATACATTAAAATAGTACCTATTTGAAGAAGTAAATTTACCACGAACAGTATAAATTAATGCGAAATCGAATTTTGGGTAATAAGTACTTACTCAAAAGCCATTAACATCCGAAAATCAAGGATTTAAATTTAACAGTTTTTAACAGAACCGTAACCAGGATTCACACCAAAATTCAATTTCGGAATTTCACCACAAAATAAAGGTCCACAATTTAGTCAGCCTAACATGGGTTTCTGCCCACAATTTAACAAGCCTAATTTTAACTACGCGAGTCCACAACAGTTTGGGTACCGACCGAACTTAGCACCACAACAATTTGGTGATAAGCCTAACTTTATTAGGATTCCATAACAATTCGGGTACCGTCCATTTAGCGCTAATAACCAATTCGGATATGGTCTATATCAAATACAGCCACCTCGCCATCAGGCTACTGATGTGTCAATGAGGACAATTATTCCTCCTAGACCAGAAGGTTTTAAAATCAACGAGTTAGACATCAATAATCAATACAGTGGCGGTACCTTCATACAAGCCGAAAAGCCCGGCTTGCCCTAACAAAAACTCAATATCACTACTGGTAAAACGCAATTATTAAAATCACTTAATATTTTTACTATTGTTAATTTTCTTTCATCAGCATTCAAATTATCAATTTGATAAGTTTCTCATATTAAGAATCACCAAACAAATCGCATAAAGCTGCTTATAAATCGTGCGATGCTTTATATCTCTCTCGCACAAGTTGGCTTGCAACCGGGCTTCGGATTTAAATATATCCGCTCTCTTCTAACTTTAACAAAATTGCTACTCTATAAACATAATACTGCGTAAGTATGTACAGATTCTATGAGAAATTCATACTCTTCGTCAAAGCCAGCTTGCGTTATGAAGTTCGCAAGTAAGGCCTTCTCCAAATCAGGCTTTATTTCTACTGAATCACGTGCAACTTCAACGCGGGCGAACTAATCAGAGGCGACCGACGACAGCTCGAGCTCGGCGAACCAATCAGAGGCGAGCGTTAACACGCGATTGTGCTGTGCAGCAGCCACAGGCTGCAGCCAGCCATTTTTTATTCTTTGTTACTGTCACACTTCACTTTGTTTGAGCGATTGTTTTTAAGTAACAAGTGTGTTCGGCTTCTTCTTGGCGGGAAAGTGAAGCGTCATGTCTGCAGTTTTGTTTTATTTTCTAACATTTGTGTTTTTTCGAATATTAATGTGAAATAATAGTGGACTATTAACCGTTAAGTGTTTGTGAACGTGCATGAGTGTTGGCAAATGAAACAAAACAGTGCAACATCACTTTTCAAATTCTCTCAAGTAGTCCGCGTGAGACCTCAGTAAAGTCCCACATCTTTACTGAGGACTCAAGGGGTTTGGGGTACATCATTTATCATTCATCTTAATCACCACTCATTATCATCAAGGGAAAAAAACAAATAAAAAACTAATGACGAAGCAGTATGGCTCAGACCTTAGCCTGTTCCTTCATGGAACAAATATTTAAAAAAAAAAAAGAAAAAAAAAACAAGTGTGTTCGTAATTTGTGATGAATGTGTGAATTGTGATGAATTAGATGTGTTGGGCATGTGATGTGTTGCAAACAAATGTGTAAGTACATAAACGTGTTGATGATTGGCATACCTACGAAAGGCAGAGGTAAATAAATTTTTTGAACATCACACATGATATATGTATTTCGCAAACTATTAAAAGTCATTTGTGGCATTAATTATAATAGGTCTATGTAAAAAACTCTTTGGATTGTTGGTTGATTCTATTCAAAATAATTAAGTAATAATTAATAAATTAAGTGTAAATGCCTACATATCGACTGTGATTCCCGAGCAAAATGCCCATTTTCGCATTTTGTAGTAATTTTCCAGTTGTATTTATCGTTTTTATCGAAATAGAATAATAAATGCATGCTTAACATTACGAATCTCCACTCTGTGAGAAAAAGCTGAGCTCGGACGTACGGCGCATCGCATTTTGTAGTAATTTTGTACTTAGTTGTATTTATAGTTTTCATAGAAAAATAGGATAATAAATTCATTATAACATTTTTATTCCTCATGAAGTAACAATTATTCTGGTATAAATTTTACTTAATAATATTATCGTAGATAAAAGAAATTCACAGTTAACATAACGCGATTTTCGAAGTTTTTTTGGTTTTGAATAAAATTTTTTTTCTATATAAAATCAATAATATTTAAAAATTCCATGGCCGCTACGCATTATACGACGAGATAACATTCTCATTTTTTTATTTCATTAGTTCAATCCAGGAGCTCAAAAAAGTGCCCTCGCGCAATTTATGAAAATCTTTCTCTGCAGTTTTGGGTTTAAATAAAAAGTTAAGCGAAATTTACAAAAAGCGAGGCCGCTACGTACTATGCCAATAGCAATTCTACTATTCTACACTATTCAATAAGTAAATAAATACTGTTAATGTATTTTGGTTTTTGAGTTAGAGAACGCCAAAATTGGCCGCAGTAATTTTTTTTTCCAAAAATTTCTCACAAAAATCACATTCAAGATGTAATAGAAGGTAATAGGCTGTTTTTTTTTACAAACAACAAGAACGTTTGGAGTGCCACGGCCTATGACGATTTGAGTAAAAAATGTGGCTAGTGTCACAAATGGGCACCAACATTGTACCAGGTAGCAAGATTAGGAACTTCAGGTTTCGGGCTTGCCCCAATCTGCCCTAGGCACGCCACTGAATCAATACAACAAATTTGATTACGAACAGACATACGATGAGACCTACTGTGAAGATAACGTTGACTATGGCAGTTATCTTACCGAACAACACGAATATGAATTTGCCCGATTTACACTTCAATAAGTACAGTAGCGAGTTAACTTGCGTCACCGGCGAGTTAAGTTGTTATTGTCGTTTGAACGGTGCAAGCGAGTTAAGTAACAAGTTAAGTAGCAAGTTTAGTTGAATAGACTGCCGTCCTATTTTTTAGCGAGTCAAGTGCGAAGTAACCCTTTCTCTCACGTCTTCCGCACCCCCGCTAACTTAATTGACAGATGTGTAAACACTTAGATTAAACCCTTTTTTGTTTTAATCTAAGTGTAAACAGGCGAGTTTAGTACCTACAGTGCATAAGTTTGTAATCAGTGGGCGCGAACACGTGTAATTATTTTTAGTGTAAAATTGAAGTGGTCTGATAATACTGGTACCTTTGCGTTTGTACAACAGTACCTACCTCATTCATTCATTTCTATTAATATTTCAATTTAAATGTGTTATATCAGACACTATTTCTTTGATTAGGTATCGCACGTAAAATGGTGTTAGGTAATTCAAAGTCCATTTTCCTGGATTAAAACAACCGTTTCAGAGGCGAAGATCCTCTTTGAATAGAGTAAAACTACCGTTGACGCGACTAGTCGCCTTCTCGGATCGGCAACTTATGACGACTCACTTGCTTTCGTTTGAACGCTACTGTCTACTTACTAGATACTTAACTGACTAATTTCTTAACTCGCTACTGTACTTATCGAAATGTAAATCGGGCTTTAGGGACGGAGCAAGATAATTCTCAACCAACTGAATTTTTTTCTATAAATACCTCGAAGGAAGAAACGAAATCATAGAATTAAATTGTGATCCTAATTTAAAATTACCGTATATATACATTCCTGAAATTGACGCCAAAATGATGATTGATACGGGAAGCTCTCTAGATCATTTTTAAGCCCGCGAATAGCCTAGCAAGTTTTTTATAATTTCATCCAATATGAATCGCTTACCGTTATGAGCACGCATTCCTCTAGTAAACACACTGAAGTTATTTATATTCCACTTTTGCCCGCATTTAAAAGCAGTGATTCTCATAAATTTTAGGAAGTGTATAGAGTGCCACAAGCGGCACTGTATCTCCATCGGTTAGGGAACCGTAAGTTTTGCGGTATAATAGTGACGCCGCCTAAGCTGCCGTAAAGTTTTTGTTAGACAACAGAAATACTAGCTGCCCTACTCCTGTAGGTCACGTGATAGGTTAGAAATTTAAGACAATCGCGAAGCGCAGCGTAGCGATTGTCTTGAATTTCGAGGTTATTTTTTGTACTTTTTCAACGGATTCAATGTAGCACAAGTAAAGAGTATTCCAAACAGTGGACGCATACTCTAGAAGAGATCTTACAAATGTATTACACAACAAAATCAAAGTGCTTAAAATCAGTGACTTGCCGAAAAATAAAACCTAACATTTTATAAGCCTTTGCGGTTATTTTACTAATATGTGACGCAAATAGTAACTCATTGTCTAAGATAACACCCAAGTCTCTTATCTCGGACATCCTATTTAGGTCTTTATTTTGAAGATTGTACTTATACAATGTGGGATTCTTTTTCCTGCTATATGTCACAATGCCACATTTATCTATATTCAAATGTAACTTATTTGCAGTGCAATATTGTGAAAAGCGATTAAAATCCTCTTGCAATAATTGACAATCCGCAACAGACATGATTTCAGTAAATATTTTGGTATTATCTGGATATAACATTATTTTAGAATTTTTTTAAATACTTACTATGTCATTCATAAATATATTAAAAGTAATGGGCCGAGATGGGGTCCCTGGGGAACGCCAGAGGTTATTGGGATGTATGTTGAGCTGAAGCCCTTCACCGTAACTGATTGAGATCTATTTCGGAGGTAGGACTTTAACCATCTCGTAGGACTTTAACCATCTCAACAGGTCACCGTGTATACCGATATATTCAAGTTTAAAAATGAGAACTGAATGGAAAATTTTGTCAAACGCTTTAGAATAATCTGTGTACACGGCATCCAATTGAGAGCCTCCATCCATAGTTGTAAGAACCTCATCTAAAAACTCACAAAGGTTAGACTCCGTTTACCGCTTATTGATAAATCCATGTTGTTGCAACTTGCAACATTAAATAAGGTCTAATAGCTGGAAAAAGCGTATCATGAACAATCTTTTCAAATAATTTTGGGAGGACAGATAATTTGGATATTCTTCTGTAATTCCGTATATTATGTTTATCACCCGACTTAAAAACAGGTACTACAAGAGAACGTTTCCAGTATTCAGGCACTATACCACAAGACAAGGACGCTTTTTAGAGTTTATAAACGGGCTAAGAAATCTTTTTACTACGTTGCAAGAAAAGTGGATGCAAATCGTCCGGGCCACTACCCTTCGACTCGTCTACCCGAAAGGTATTTTTCCACCGTTTCACAAGTCATGTCTACAGTTTCAATGATGCATGGATTTCCTATAGACGGATTCCGTGACGTATAATCAGTCGTATCCAAGGGCTCAAAAATGGAATGAAAGTAATTGTTGAACATATTAGATATTTGTTGGCCGTCTGAAGTAATCTCATTGTCAAGATAGAGAGAATCGGGAATGCCGCTGTTACCTTTCTTTGGTTTTATAAAAGTTCAGACAATATTCCAACAGATCAGTATTCTGGCGAAGCTATATTTTTTTATATTTTTATTTTTATTTTGACTCGTCATAGTGACTGCATCCTGCCCGATGGTAAGCAGCCGATGCAGTCCAAAATAATGAGAGCGCTCCCCACCGTGGAATAAGCACGGTAACGAGCGCACCCATTCACGACGGCCTGCATAAATGCCGTTTCACGCTCCGCTTAAAAGATCCGGGACTGTAGGAGCTGGGAAACACATGAGCCGGCAAAGAATTCCAAAGCCGAATAGTCTTACAGAGGAACGACTTGCCAAGTCTTGCGGGTACTGATAGTCTGTACTGTATGATGGTGGTTCCTAAGACCAGCACGTGTAGTCCGGAAAGGAGAAGGCGGGATAAGATCAAAAAGTTCTTCAGAACACTCTCCGTATTAATTCCGGTAGAAGACACTGAGAGAAGCAATGTCTCTACGCAGCTGGAGGTCCTCAAGAGAGGCTGTAACCTCAGCATCTCCAATAATGCATACCGTTCGCCGTTGCAGTCTATCAAGTGCATCGAAGAGGTATTTAGCGGAGCCGTCCCATAGATGGGAACAATACTCCATACTCGATCGCACCTGAGTTTTGTACAGCAAACAGCGCTGCTCGGGCGTGAAAAACCGCGTCACCTTATTGAGAATACCCAACTTACGGAAGGCAGTTAAAATAGCACTCTCGATGTAGCATTTTGGATTTAGTTCCCGGCCGATGTCCATGCCAAAAATGCTGAGTTCACCGAAATGGGTAACGGAGAGTTCTGAAGAGAGGGAGGAGTAAGGAAGGGAGTTACCTTGGTCGAGAATGCACAAACCTGGGTTTTGCTAGCATTAACCTCGACCAGGTAGATCCCCACTTAGACACACGATCGAGAGTCAGGTTCAGTTTGGCAACCAGTTCTTGCCTTTTCACCACGATATCGGCTTGCTTTGCCGCAGTATTTCCCAAGTACCGCTCTATTTGAAAGTACTATTTTAAATTTTATTCAATTTAATTCCGATGTTAAAATGCCCAGTGCATTAGTAAACTGCGAAAAAGGATACGCATGCACAGTTATCAAAAAATACATCTGATAAAACCTTACAACTTACCGTAACACAACCTTTGGCAGTTATTATACAGGGCGTCTCACGGACATGCCCATGGAGGGAAAGTACCTTGAATATTGTAGATGGAACATTTTAATGAAAGAAGACATTATTTGAATTTAAAAAACAATTTATACTGCATTCATAAATATTTAAATAATTACATGGTTGAACCGAGAATCGAACCCGTTCCATGAGAAAAATAATCATCCTGTAGCTTTATCACACCGATCGAAAGGCTTCATCATAAGGATTATTTTTTGCTTAATAACATAGTGTCACAAATAAAAGGAAGTAACATTTGATGTGAAATTTTGTTCAGAAAAATGTAAAGCTGACATTGCCGTAAGGACATTACAACTGACATTAAAATAAATACATACTAGTACATAAATTGATAAATTTTGTATTAAAAATGTTAAAATTCATAGTCTTCCTTTTATTTATGACACTATGTTATTTTGCAAAAAATAATCCTTATGATGAAGCCTTTCGATCGGTGTGATAAAGCTACAGGATGATTATTTTTCTCATGTAACGGGTTCGATTCCCGGTTCAACCATGTAATTATTTAAATATTTATGAATGCAGTATAAAATGTTTTTTAAATGCAAATAATGTCTTCTTTCAGTAAAATGTTCCATTAACACAATATTCAAGGTACTTTCCCTTCATGTGGCATGTCCGTGGGACGCCCTGTATATATGAAAATACAAATTGCTATCTAAATTATACGGAAAATATTACAGACATAGAGACTGACCCATAACTTGAAAATTATTTACAGAAGCTACGACTTGATCATGTTAACGATGAAGAAAAAAATAAAATGTACAATCTTTGTCGAGAATATAAAGATATTTTCCATTGTGATCAGTTACCATTATCTTTTAGAAATCAGGTGAAACATAAAATTCGTACAAAAAACGAAGACCCGATATATGTCAAACCGTATAGACAATGACCCGCACAGACAGACGAAATTAACAATCAAGTATAAAAATTATTATCAGACAACATTGTTAAAGAATTACATTCTCCTTGGAATGCTCCTGTAAATCTAGTCCCTAAAAAGATGTATGCTTCCGGAGAAATAAAATATAGCATGGTAATTGACTACCGACGGCTCAAAGACATAACTATTGATAATAAATACCCTCTACCCAATATTAACGATTTATTGGACAAATTAGGTAAAAGCGTTTACTTTAGTACCATAAATTTAGCTAGTGTACCCACCAAATCGAAGTAGAACAGGACGACAGACAAAAAACCGCCTTTACTGCGAACGGCCATTTTGAATTTATAATGCCGTTCGGACTAAAAACAGCTCCTACGACGTTCCAACGCACAATGGACAATGCATTGAGGGGTCTTCAAGGAAACACTGTATGGTTTAACTTGATGACGTCATCATATTTTTCACAAGCTTGGAAGAACTCATTTATAAATTACGACTTATATTCGACGGATTGAAACCCACCAATCTTAAAATTCAGCTCGATAAAACAGAATTCTTGAGGAAAGAAGCACTTTACCTTGGACAAGTTATAACCGAACATGGACTACGTTCTAACGATGATAAAATAGACTCAGTACTAAAATTCCCTTTACCTAAAGCACTACTGAAATTAAAAGTTTTCTTGGTCTTGTAGGCTACTATAGAAGATTTATTCCAGATTTTGTGAAAATCACAAAATCACTTACCTACTTCATGTTTAAAGAAAAGAAATAAAATTATTATCGATCAGGAATATATCGATGCTTTTAATAAATGTAAGGAACTCTTGACACATGCTCTTCTACTACAGTACCCTGATTACGATAAACCGTTCATACTTACTACGGACATGACGCCTCCAGTGTAGCTTAGGTGCGATATTGTCACAAGGGACAGTAGGTAATGACAAACCTATTGCGTATGCTAGCCGTGCCTTGAGCGATACCGAAGCTCGTTATAGTACTATCGAACGCGAACTGCTCGCTATAATTTGGTCAATAAAGCATTTAAGTCCATACCTATATGAAAAAAAAATCCTTATATACACAGATCACAGTTACTGTTTTTTGGGGAAAATATTCTTATTTTGGCGTAAACTACCTGTACTTTAAGTAAACGCCACTGATTTAATAGGACCTTATATAAATCTTATTGATATCTTGCTATAATAGTGTTTAATTTTAATTTTTATAAACCCATGTATTTCTATTTACTTACGTTTAATTTCCTACCTTACCTACTTTAACTCTTAAAAATTGTAAAGGTAAATATAGCAGTTTTGGTGCATTTTTATAAAGAACGCTTAGCAGGTTTAGCAGCGAAAAAAAAATGGCAACCCTGGTTGACACTGCTAGCCACGAAGATTAGTTTTCTCTACAACTTCATGCTGCAAGCGGTTAACGTCTCGGAGACGTTTGCATATGCTGGGAATCACAAGACTACTGATCAATTTAAATTTTTAAGAATGTGTGAGGCAAGGTGCCGGAATTCAGAAAGCCATTCCGGCTGTGTGATGCCAGCCTAACATCTCTACCATGTAAACCATGTTTTATGCAAATAAATATTCTAATTATAAGAATTGGGGAAACAACGTCACTTTGTACACAAGTGTTTTTATTATTTCGAGAAACAAATGTCACAAGTCACAACGGCTGCCCCATTTCAAAACCTAGTAAGGGACATTTTTTGTAAAAATACGTTTTTGCTTGAATCTACCAAATATAGTAAGTCCCTACACAATACAAAAACACCAGCATTGAAATCTATGATTTAAACAAAGATATTGAAGCATCAATACCTAGTAAGTGCACCATTCACCACCTCATAACCATTTTTAAACCTAGCAAAGCACTTTAACCATTTCAAAACCTAGTAAATCTCTGAGACTTGCTAGGTTTTTATGTGGTTTGTGCTGCTTACTAGGTTTTTGAAATAGTTGAAAGGGAATAAAGAGGGGAGTGGGTACGCGGGGGACGCAATAGCAAGTCACAACTAACTGGCACACGTAGGCTCGCGCTTCATTGGGCCAAAGAGGATTTAATCACTACCTCATTCGGCGCCGCGCGCCTGCATTTTGATGCTCTAAGGGTGGATTCGACCAAACTGGAATAAGATTTACTCCGAGATTAGTCTATACAAATTCGGCGTTTAATCTAGGTATAAGACCTTATTCCAGTTTGATCGAATCTATCCTAAGTCGCGCGCGAACGGAGTAAATACGTGTCGTCGCAGTGTTTGCAGTTATAAAAATGTGTCGCCAAATGCAATCTTGCCGTTAACATCGAAAACATGAATGAAGAACATGATTCAGAGACGGATAAAAGGTAAGTCTACTTGTATTATAGGAATCTACAAAAAATCTTGTCGCTCATGCAATAATTTATTGTTTTGTTTGGTGTTGTTATGAGGGCATTATGGGTTATTGTTTTGCCTTGAAAATAGGACAATTGATAATATTATCTTTACAATAACTTACAAACAAATAAATTAGGCTATTTTCATATGTCGACATACCTAATGTTCCCTTTAAAGCCACATAAGTTAATAAAACCAACGAAAATATAATATGGCAAACTTTGAATGACAATTTCAATTAATTCAAGAAAGTCCATACAACGTTATATTATGGAATGTTGAATTTTTCACTGGCTCGAAAAATCTTTGTTATAGACAAGGTGTAAAATATTTTATTTTTATTTAAATTTATTTTTCAATATGTTTTCTGTGCTAAACTAACTTAAATAACTTTGATTAATGTTTTTCAGATTTGATGCACCCCTCGAGGAATTAGACTTTCTAGTTAAAAAATTTGATCACACTGTTCTGCCTAAAAGTATTGTCAATCCAAGGGGTATAAAACGAAATACAAAAGAAGAAATTATTAATAAATTGGTGTGTTTAATGCCTGAATCACGAAGATCATTTTGGATGAATTTACCCGTCAATGACTCTTCAATAGATTTGACAAATGATAGGCAAATGTTTGAAGCTGAATAGCACTCTTTTAAGGAATTTTAATATCCATTGTCTTTTTGCTTTGGTTGATTTTGTTACGAAGGACAATAATGGCATTGTCTGCATTTAGTAGTTTTAATTAAAAGATACTATTAAATAAATTGTGAGTTTATTTACATTCCCTACTCACTACATTATTATTTTATTTACACAGTATAATACAGTTATTAGATTTGAATTACTGTGATAATACTAAATTAACTATAGCAAAACCTAGTAAAAGCTCCTACTATGTTTTGAAACAGGCTTTTAGGTGCACTAAACCACAGCATCTCAATTTTCAAAGTTAGTAAAGGGTTTAAAATATGTATTAAACACCTAAATCAATACATCAATAATACTTTATGTTAAGTATTTAATATATTATACAATCGATAGATTTTTTCTGACCCAAGATAAATATTTTTCGAAGGCTGACCTATTTTACGTTTTTACGCTCTCCTGTAAAATTTGCTTTTAGGTCCTTACTAGGTTTTGAAATGGGGCAGCCGACAAGTCACAAGTCACAACTAACTTAAGTGTCGTTATTGCTCTAGAAGCATAAAAATACATTGTCACAATTTACCTTAGTGGCGTTGTAGGTGTCCATGTCTACAGCTTCCTCATTCGATATAGAGAAATTCTAAGCATGCCATATTTTTGTGCATATTATGTGCAATCAAACGTTTCAGTCCTAATTTTTGTGCCACCACAACTTCGTTACTATGAGTTGTTTTATGTGTGTAAGCTGGAGACACGTGTCACCAGCTCGCACACGCCCGTTAAGACAAACCAGTGAGGTTAGGGTTTTGGACTACTTATAGCTAGAAATTTTGTGCATAATTTGTGCACTAGGAACAAAAAAACTAACCATCACACTCAAATACTGTTGAAACTACGATCATAAAACTGTGTGCGAGCTGGAAACACAGGTCTCCAGCTCGCACAGCTGTATCTTCGTAATTGTTCAAGCTACGGTTATGAATTATACCTCAAAATTTTGTGCAGAATTTGTGCATAAGGCACAAAAATTTTCAAAACTTTAACTCAAAAGGGTTTTGAGCTACGAACCGATAAGTATGTGTAAGCTGGTGACACGTAACACGGGCTAACACATGTTGAATTATTGTAACTGTATAAGATAGCGCTTCGTTTTAAAGATCAAATAATACGTTATAATTTGTGCACACACGAGGCAAAATTTCAAATCTCTGGGCCTCTTACTTTATAAATTATAAGCCAAAAACTGTTTTCCCGCCAAAAAATTCAAAATAATGGCTCGGAAGCGGCTAAGCGCGCCGTTGCCGTTCCGTGCGCTACACTATTGCCACTTTTAGACTAGGAGCCGTCTGTTAAAGCGATGCGCGACGCGACTAATTTAGTTTTACTATAGGTACCTAATAACCTACCCTACTTTGTAATTTAGATATCTCGCACACGAATGTCTTAGTTATTTTTTGTTGTTGAGACAATTAAATAATTAGATTTGGCATAATGATAAACATTATGGAGGAGTGCAGAACGACAAAATGATTGATTACTTGAGCCTAATTCGATAAAGAACGGATGCTTTCCAGCAAACTAATCGCTATCGACCGTCACAGAATAAATTTTAACCATTGAAATTGTATTACTTCCCATGGTTAAATGTAAATAAATAAATGTACTCTATGGCGATCGATGTAATGCTAGGGCCACATTATCGCGCTGGCGCGAAGATTTGCGTTGTCGCGACACGTCTGGCCAAACACTTCGCGTTAGCGCGTTGTATCATGGCGTTGATGCGCCGCGCTGTTGGTAAATTGCCGCACATCAAGGATTTTGTCGCGATAAAGTTCGTGCGGCCACATTTCCTTCGCGCACTTTAGTTGACTGCGAGACAACTAGAGGTGTGAACGTGTTGCAAATACGACTATCGATATTATTCTGTTTCGATAATTATGGATTGGAGTAACGATAAAGTATTAAAAGTAATACAATATTACGAATTAATAATTAATAAAAATAATAAAGATGCAATAAATAGTAATTATTTGCCGACATGTAATAAAGCGCAATCACCTCTTCCATTTTTTCCGATAAAATTAGGAGTAGGCGATACAAATCGTATAACATTTACTGAAACGTATTTATTGCATCAATATCGTCGAATCCGATATCGATGCGTTCTGAAACTATGCCTATTTTGGAAAACACTATATCGCGTCAGGAATGCGGTGTGCGTTGAGATCACTATATTGTACGTGACCGAATTCAAGAATATTGTACCGTATCGCTGATATTTATTGAATTATAATTAATCTGTAGTTTTTAACAAACAAATGTGCTTGTAAAAGTTTAATAAAATAAAATTATTATAAACGTTCGATGCGTTCTGAAACTATATAGTGGAAAAAAACACGATATTGCATGAGTTTTTAATAGTCCGTAGATATGGTCGATACTGTTATCACCGATATTAAATTTATGTAGCTATAGTTTAACACTTTGCAAGCGGGCATTTTATTACGCGCATCTTCCTGTGCGCCGGCCTTTTTCGCCATTATTGTAAATTCTATAGAAAAAGAACTATAATAAAAATTAATTTAATTGTGTTCTATCTAATCGTTCTGCTGCTTAGCTATACTAACCTCAAGTTATGGCTTCTTTATGTAGATGTTGTCCATCCGCAGTAGATCACCTAGATTCAATAGTAGGCGTACCTTTGTTATCTTATGAGTAAGTACCTAAAGTTATTTTCAAATGCTAGTAAGTAGGTAGATGTTTGTCAAACTTGATGGGGTTGCATGGTTTCAATAATGAGTTCCTGTGGCCTTCCTTCGGGTTCATCATCAGACCATGGACCTCGTCTAGTCGTCTTCCGTCAGAGTGCTCATCAAAACTAATCAAATGAGCCTGAATGGGGTTTCATGGTTTTCTTACAGAGATCCTGTGGCCTTCTTCCGGCTGAATCATCAGATCAGCTCAATGACACCATAATATTGCATTGTCATCCTGTTCTGACCTATGTTCAAAGTTGCAAGTCTAGCTCATCGGGAAGCTAGTATAAAATCGTTTGCATTTGTCGACAAATAAATAAACAAATAAACGAGAAAGCTACCTAATAAAAACGTGGTAATAAAAACATAGGCAGACTAATTTTATCACTACTTATCATATTAATGAGGTTATTGTAAATACTTAAAACTAAGCATAGCGATATTTTATGAACATTCATAAATAAAATAGACTGCTTTTATTTTAAATTAACCAATTTCCTATATCAGCAGTCTCCTAGTCTAAAATTCTCGGTATAGAAACGAAACGATCGAGAGCGCAAATTAAAATGACACTAAATTAAGCTAGCTCTCAAGTTCAAACTCGATTGCAATAGTGTAGCGCACGGAACGGCAACGGCGCGGTCGGCGCGTGTTTAGCCGCTTCCGAGCCATTATTTTGAATTTTTTGGCGGGAAAACAGTTTTTGGCTTATAATTTATAAAGTAAGAGGCCCAGAGATTTGAAATTTTGCCTCGTGTGTGCACAAATTATAACGTATTATTTGATCTTTAAAACGAAGCGCTATCTTATACAGTTACAATAATTCACCATGTGTTAGCCCGTGTTACGTGTCACCAGCTTACACATACTTATCGGTTCGTAGCTCAAAAACCTTTTGAGTTAAAGTTTTGAAAATTTTTGTGCCTTATGCACAAATTCTGCACAAAATTTTGAAGTATAATTCATAACCGTAGCTTGAACAATTACGAAGATACAGCTGTGCGAGCTGGAGACCCGTGTCTCCAGCTCGCACACAGTTTTATGATCGTAGTTTTAACAGTATTTGAGTGTGATGGTTAGTTTTTTTGTTCCTAGTGCACAAATTATGCACAAAATTTCTAGCTATAGTCCAAACCCTAACCTCACTGGTTTGTCTTAACGGGCGTGTGCGAGCTGGTGACACGTGTCTCCAGCTTACACACATAAAACAACTCATAGTAACGATGTTGTGGTGGCACAAAAATTAGGACTGGAACGTTTGATTGCACATAATATGCACAAAAATATGGCATGCTTAGAAGTTCTCTATGTCGAATGAGGAAGCTGTAGACATGGACAAGCGTTGTAGCTCCAAAAGACTGCTACTCATGCGGGGGACCGCGCGCAACTGACCATTCAAACGTGTTTTCTCCAAGTGTCGGCTAGATTAGCGCCAAAACCATAACGACACAACACAAGTCCTCACGCGGAAAGTATACGCACCGGCACTACACAAGCGACAATGATCCACCAAGTAAAGTTGTACATTAGGTAATTTTTCTTAAAGGCACTCAGATCAATTTTGACAAAAATTGCCTAAGTGACGTTGTAGCACCGTGAGTGCGATATATCCATAGTCCATAGATTTTTTATTCCCAGTGGCAACATTTGACAAGGACACGTTACTTTACTACTTTTAGCTCATCCTGACCGTTTTCTACTTTCATGTAGAACAGAGAAAAACTTACCTTTGTATGTGGTAGTGTGAAAAGCGCAGTCCAGTATTTGTGCATAGAACCACATGAGTAACTACCCTACAGAGTGCAAGCTCTCTAACAACGCGCAAAATTCATACCTATTCTGATAGGACTGACACCCGTTTCAAGTGTAAAAAATTAGGGAGGAAAAATAAAATAAGGTAAGTAGGTAAAGGTACATAATAAAACGTGTATTTCAAAAGGTATAAAATAAGGTTTAGTGTAATTTGACACATACTTAATTTAAGTTATTTCAAAGATAACGAAACGTTAAAAAAATTGTCTTCTGTGCTGAATCGAGTCCGCGTCCTTCGCAAATAATCAAATATTACGAATCTATAAAGCAGTCTTATCTTAACTAATTGTTTAAAATATAAAAAAAAGAAATATCCTTATTTTTCCGGAATTATTCAAACACAAGGTGCAAGAGTTGGGAATTGTGTAACTAACCCGACTTTGTTTTATATATTTAGATTAAACACTAATATAAATAAATAACCGTGTCGCGTAGCCGTGAAAAAATATACTACCACCCCCTCTCTTCCCTTGGGTGTCGTTAAAGGCGGCTAACGGACTAAACACTGCACATACATCCAACAGCTTAGAGCGGCGATGGGCTCACCACCTGTCACGCTGAGCACATGTGCAGTCGCAATTTGGTGATAAGTGGACTATGGTAGAGCACTGCTTTTGCTGTCCTCATTGCCTAGTCTCTGACTAATTATTAATATAATTTAATATTTCTTAATGCTATGTTTGTTTATTTAATGTGATTTCTTTTTGGAATTCTTTGTAGTACTGATTCAATTAACTAAGGTTCATATCATTTTCCCAAAATTACTTCTGTTTATTTTTCATTATTGTCATGTTGTGTTTGCCTATATAATGTAATGTAATGCATTGATTTGTAACTATTATTATTCACATTACCATTTTAGATATAAGCTGTAATGTAAAACTGTTGGTAGACCTAATAGTTAAAATAAAAAAATATGGTAAAAAAACCTTTTTAAAAAAGGAGCTTTTATTTAAATGCACTTTTACTTTAAAACTTTTACTAACAACTTAAAACGTCACTACACAATTTATAATTATATAAAAGGTTGTCGCGAGATTTATGTAGGTATACTCGTATTTTCTTAGATTTAAATTTTAATAGTTTAAAACTATCGCATCAAGTTCTTTAATTTACTTGTTTATATATAGTATAAATCTCGGAACAACCTTAGTTATCATATAAATTGTGTAATGACGATATAATTTGTTATTATAGTAAAAGTTTTAAAGTAATTGTTTATTTTTTTCTATTTAGCGCAATTAAATATAAGCTTGTTTTTCAAAAAGGTATTTTACTTTTAAATTATTTTTTACTTTTTAGTTATCCTTGGAAACGTGTCCAGGGATAACTAATTTTCATCTGTTCATCTCACTGAACGTGTAGGTATACTACAGAATTTATTCACGTCTTCCAAACCACCACCACTCACTATCCATCAAATACGGTCTATCCATTAAGACGAATCAAACTCGATTGTGTGCTTAATTACTGAGTTTCTATGGCCACCTTCCAGCTTCATCATCAAACCCTGGTTACCATCTAGCACCAAAGAACTCGTCAAAACAAATCAAACGAGCCCATACTCGATGGGGTTATGTCGTTTAATTACTGAGTTTCTATGGCCACCTTCCAGCTCCATCATCAGGCCCTAGTTACCATCTAGCACCAAAGTACTCGTCAAGACAAATCAAACGAGCCCATACTCGATGGGGTTATGTTGTTTAATTACTGAGTTCCTATGGCCATCTTCCTGCTCCATCATCAGACCCTGGTTACCATCTAGCACCAAAGAAATCGCCAAGACGAATCAAACGAGCCGAAACTCGATGGGGTTGCGTATTTTCATTACAGAGTTCCTATGACCACCTTCCAGCTCCATCATCAGACCCTGGTTACCATTGAAAGACAAAGTACTCGTCAAGACGATTCAAACGAGCCCAAGCTCGATGAGGCTGTGTCGTTTAATTGCGAAGTTCCTATAGCCACCTTCCAGCTCCATCATCAGGTCAGCACCATGTCATCATAATATTGCATTGTCACCCGATTTACACATGTATGCAAAATTTCAGCTCAATCGTTTGAAGATATCTTCAAAATTGAGTTGCAAAATTCCAGCCGAACAAAAGATAAGTACATACATTGCAAGTTAAATAAAAGCTTGTAATAAATAACCATTCGGGGATAAAAGTCCTGATTATGTGTATGTATGTATATAAATATTTAAAACACTGTAATGGTAAAATCCAAAATTCGTCAACAAAATCACTCGAATAACTGAATCTCATCTAATGCGCGCGAACGTGCGGCCCTTTCCGTCATACCACAACTGAACCGGCGCAAACCAGTTTTTACCACGGCGGCGGCGCGTCGGTGAACCTGTCGATGAGAGGTCACGCACACATCGCCGCGCTTATGTATGAGTACACCTACAGCGGGCCGCTTGTAGGCAGCTTGCATTCTGTATGGTATTTATTCATGTGGTAGAACTGTCATTAAGGTATATTACTACTAAGAGGTATCTTCGATGTGCAAAATAATTGTCACACTAACTGCCGTACTCAGAGACGTCAATGGGCAACTTTCTGACAGCCCAAATTAAAAAATAAAATTTAGTTCAAAAACACGCAATAGATGGCGTTTTATGAAAGCCGAGCCGTACCTACCTAAGGGCTGTAGTAAATTCTACACTTTAGCTTGTCTACCAAAAAAAATAAATAAATAGTAGGTAAGTACTTACCTATTTTCATTTTGGACATCAAAAAAAAAATCAAAATCAAAATCGAAATCTCTTTATTCAGTAAACTTAAAATAAGTATTTTGAATCGTCAATAGTTAATGGATGGATGGGCCACGTTTTGAATAAAACATTGTTCGAAAACATAAATAAGGGGCGTGGCCTAAATGTTTTGTCGAACAAATACACTTGAACGTGTTTGCCAGAGTTTGTGGAAAACATCCCCGCGTTCGTCTGCGGGGGGAGAGGATCTTTAATTTTATGTTTGATTTTGACGCAGGAAGACATTTCTTTCGCTCATGACATGATGGAGTGCATTGTCGAGCGGAATGCAGAGACAATACTAGAATTCATAATGTTGATTTGTTGAACGTTGATGTAAAGACCCGTGATTTGGGACGCGACATCAAATCTAAATAAAAATAAAACAGATGCCTTCGCGGAAGTGGCGGAGATGGGTACTCCTGTGAACTTAGATGACAATTTCACAATCTATGACATGAAATCTATTTCTTTTACCACATAATAAATAATAGTACTACGTACAGAAGTTGCACTCCTTTGATGTTGAAGAAAGCCGCCGTTTTAAAAAACCTACAATATTAAATAGGCACCGTGTGCATTCAAAACGTACCTACGCCGTCGACTCGTGTGTTAGGGATGACAGCAAATAGACTAAATAAACATATCTACGCAACCTTAGCAAGTAATTTATTCTGTGATTGCACACCAAGTAAAATATAGTTCTGTAAGTTACTTACTTACCTATTTAACAAACAAGCACTAAAAGGCTTAGAAACTGCACGATATGATGATAAAACAAAACGGAAACCACATTTTATTACGTTATATATATTCTACTACCTACATCATGATAAGTACTGGCGATTTTAATTCTTACGAACCCATTATAAATATAAGTTACGCAGGTAGGTTAGGTATCTTCTACATCACAACAGTCACAGCCCAGAGGGCCTAGTCAACTGGCAAACGCTCGACCGGTGACAGCGTCAAAATCGCTCATCAAATTCGCTACGGTTTACGGATATCGATAAGCTAAGGGATATGGATTAAACAGGCTTTTTTAGTAATTTTTTGTATGAAGATAATCTAACCGCATGAGTAAGATTAATAAATGAGAAATAATATGTCACCGAACCTTTTGAGGCCCTATTAGGGCCTAGACACTGGCAAACAGTGACTTTCTAGCGCCAAACGCTGACGCTTATTATAAATTTTATTAACGCTACGTTAAACGGAATGTATGGGATTGACCTTGACTTAGGCAAAAGTTACTTTTGACAAGCAAAAACCCTATGAGCGTTTAGAAATGTCACATATTTAGCGATCATTCAAACCTTCATGATAAAAACTATCGCTAACTCACACAAAAAATGGCGATTGTTTGGTCAGCTGTCTGATTATGTGTTGTACCTAAAAATGTTGTAAATTTTTGTGCAATTTCATCTCAGTGATAGTTTTGTAAAAAATGCTCGCCCTAAGATTGTTGTGGGCTGCGCATAATGAAGAAGTGTGGCTAAGGCGACAAAAAAGAAATGTTTCCCGGCGTAGCCTGGAACAAATTAATGAGATACCTAATTTGTTGTTTGTGGAGAGTTATCGCCTAAGTAAACCAACTTTTAGGAAGCTCTGCCAAGAATTACGGGCTTTCTCATTATTGCGAGGGACTAAAGAAATTTCTGTTGAGGTAAAGGTAGGTAGATGTCTATCTATTTGTGTAATTATTACTTCAGAACCTACCTCAGTAGTAGAGGCTATAATTAATATAAACTATTTTGTTTTTTTTACTTCTTTAGATTCTTTGTGCCCTGAGTTTCTTGGCGACGGGATCGTATCAAAGAATAGTGGGTGTCTCGCAACATTTACCGCAGCGAACTGCAAGTCGCTGCATTAGGCAAGTTGTGGAGGCACTTAACAATAGTAATATTTTAAACAAATATATCAAATTTCCCCAGACACGACAAGAAAGGTCAAGAAAAAGGCAACAGTAAGTAACGGAAAGTGATTTAGATACTAAATTTATACTGTCCAATTTTAATTAAAACTAATATTGCCGTTTGTTTACAGGTTCCAAAGAAAATTTCATTTACCGGGTGTTGTAGGGTGTATTGACTGCACCCATATAGCAATTGTAAAACCCAACAATGAAGAACACCTCTTTTTTAATAGGAAAGGATATCACTCCTTAAATGTTCAAATGGTAAGTAAGTTAATGCCTATTATTGTTTTGGGAAGAGAAGGAAGGGGATCAAGATAATTTTGAATCCAATAACCTTATTTGGTAGCCAGCTCTATTGCTAGGAATGAAGAGTAGGTACCTAAAAGATAAAACATTACCTATTGTATATGGTTTTTCAGATTTGTGACCAAGATTTAAAAATATTAAATGTGAACTCGAAATTTGGTGGCGCTACACATGACTCTTACATATGGGCTTCCAGTCAAGCTGCAACATATATGCGTAGACTGCATCAAAATGGTGAAGGAACATGGTTATTAGGTAAAAAACAATATTGGGCAATTCTGTATTATTAAATATGTACCAGATTTTCTGACCATGTTGCATAGCAGTGAAAGAATACAACCACACCCTCTCTTCCCTTGGTTGTCTTAAAAGGCGATTAATGGACTAAACACTGCACATACATCTAACAGCATAGAGTGGTGATGGGCTCACCTATTGTCACGCTGAGCACGTGCAGTTGATATTTGGTGAATAGTGGACTAAAGTAGAGGACTACTTTTACTGTTCTCATTGCCTTGTCTCTGATTAACACTTCGGGGATAATAGTTGTGATTATATTATGTACGTACAATATTTTTTATTATGTAATTTCTTTAACTGGTTAAGACTTTAAACTATCGCGTTGCATTGCATTAAAACTGTTTTAACGTGACTAAACACGATTAATTTTGTAAGTAAGTACATATCTACTTACTGAAGCCGAAACGTCAAGCAGTAAGTAGATATGTACTTACTTACAAAATTAATTGTGTTTAGTCCCGTTAAAACAGTTCTTTAACTGGTCTTATTTTTTAGGTGATTCTGGGTACCCTCAAAGACCATGGTTGATGACACCTATATTAAATGCTGCAGCTGGCTCCCAAGAAGAGGTGTATACCACACGTCACATACAGGCACGAAATTCCATCGAGCGTTGCTTTGGCTTGCTCAAGTCACGCTGGAGATGTTTGCTCAAGCATCGGACCCTTCATTACCATCCTCATGTTGCTAGCAAAATAGTACTTGCATGTTGTGTGTTGCATAACATTGCACTAGATGCTCGTTTGCCACCACCAGGAGATGCAGGTGAACAACATGATGATGGTGATAATGATTTTGATGTACAAGCTTACCCCTCTGGTACCAGCAGCCAACAAGATCTCATGCATGGCAGAGCAATGCGCAGTTGGCTGGTAAATAGGTTATAGTTATAACATAACTGATTAATGTTACGCTGGTTGATAGCCGACAGCAGTGTCTTACAGACAAAGGTACCTAGTTACTCAAACTTTATGTATAAAGTTGTCTTAATGTTTTCTTACTTTCGTTGGAGTTGCTCGAGTGTGTCATGGTCTTTCAAAATGTCTGTGCGGTGGTGGCATGTCGTCGGGTCGTTACGTTCCCTAAAACATGGTTGAGCGAAGCAATGGCCGATTCACATGTCATACTCGTGAACGGGTGCCGCCTGTGGAGGCTGATCTGCTCTTGCAATCTTATTTTTAGTCTTTCTTTTTCTTGTTTCAAAGATACTGTAAGACGTTGTTTATTTTAAATTGAACAATATTTGTTTTTTACTGGATATTCTTTTGTATATGTTGTGTTGTCTTGTAATTGTATTAAATGTTTTTCTGTTGTAATGAAAAATGTCCTATGACAGGGAGGGATTTTCCAATTTGTCTTGACGCTGTAAAAAAGGCCCATGCTAAGTTTCTTGCCGGTTTTTCTCAGTACAATGCTCCCGCCCCATAGTTAGGACTTACGAACCGATGGCAAAGCGACATTCATAAGTGCTCAGTTATTGTAGCCTAAATTGAATAATGATATTGAAATTTGAACCTATTACCACAATTCCTAATTAATTTAATTCCATTTCATATAAATAAATCATCATCATCATCAACCTATAAACGTCCCACTGCTGGGCACAGGCCTCCCACGTGGGAATATTGGGCCATCATAACACACCACGCTGGCACGATGCGGGTTGGTGGGTTTTAACGACTGCCATCTTACGACAGCAACCGAGACCAACGGCTTAACGTGCCTTCCGAAGAACGGAGGAGCTCGAAATGTTTTTAATTTGGTAACCCATCCAGCGACCCGGCATTGCAAAAGTTGCTTAGCGAGCAAGACCGCAAACTGAACGCTGCGCCCGCCATCGAGCTCCTCAATAAATAAATACTTTATTTTAATTACTTATCTGGTTTTGTATTATCTTTTTTTATGTGTTTTATTTGTATATACAAAACTTTACTGGTTATTATGTTTTGTAATGTGTTCTGTGTGTAAAAAAAAACAAATAAGATAGTCAATAAATAGTATTGTAAGTATAGGATTTAGATCAGTTAAAAAAATAAGGCCTAACTGATATTGCTGCAAGAATAGTTTGTTTTAGTTATTTTCCTAAGACGATATTGTGATGCTCCAATGTTAATATTAATAAGTATTTTATTCTACAAATAAAGAGCAGCCTGCGCTATAATTATATTTAACCTATAGAATTGTAATTTTATTTACATGATGGGGAAAATAAAAGTACTTATTGTTTAAAGTAAATTTTAGTTAAATTTCGATTTATTTATTAGATTTACTAAACAGTAAATGGTATTGGCAATGATATGTTTATAGTTTCATATAAATAAGAGCTTGTAAAACCTTACATCTAATATATTTTTTATTTGAGAGAGATGTAAAAATAAATATCGACCCTATAAACAACAAATGTAGTAAAAGCCAAATTATCAATTTTATAGGACGAGCAAAAAACAAAATTGTTATTCCATATCTTTTTATAAAATTAACGTATGTATGCGCCACTTAAGCGCCCATTTTTCTTAGACTTTTGAGTTCTTTACTAATTTAAAACTTAAAATGATGTAGCTTTCATAGTTACAGAGATAGCATGGCTTTTACTAAAAAATCTAACTGTAGTAACTGGCCTTAATGCCTTAACAAAACTAAAATGTTTTTATTTATATAGGTATTAAATTCAGAAAAAATCAACTCAAAAACATAAAATCTTCTTATAAATCAGGAAAAATCAACTAAAAAAGCATATAATCACACAGGAAAAATCAACTCCAAAAGATGAAATCTTCTTATAAATTCTAATCAGTCAATGGCTTCATTAATTTTCTTTATAAATATTTTTACGGTCTGTAAAAAAACCTACACTATTTTGTAGCAAAACATAAAATATTACAAATAGGTAATATCTCAAGAAAAGTCAAATCAAATAAGTCTTTTAGTTATCAAATCAGCCATGTTCTACATTCATAATAAACTATTAATTATCAAATGATTTATAAAATAATCATTAATATATAATAAATAATCATTTAGTTAGTCTTATTAATAAAAATGGCAAAATGTTACATCTCGGTTTAAAGTGACGCTTTCTCGTTTTTGTTAAAGGAGACAGATAGAGACAGATTCAATTTTATCCAAGTGTAACTTTAATTAACGTTTATTATTAACAGGGTTAAGGATTATAACTTACTACTATGGAGTATTTTTAACTCTATTCCAACGCTATCTACATTTGGGAAGTAGAAATACAGTAGCTAACTGCAGAAATTTACATAATTATATAAAAAATTTTGAAGCATTTTTGTATTGATATGTATCAGAAAAAATCGTTTGATATATATCGGATATTTATCATGATATATATCCTCGAACCCTGAATTAAACATAAAATTTCTGCAATTTCAAGACGTGCACCTAAGTTAACACTATTTGATCTGCTGAAATTTTACGTTTTCTTGAGTTTACACAACTATGTATAATTTTAGTAAAGATAACAACTTTTACGAAATTAAGCTATAAATATTAAATACCTATGTGTACCCATCTACTTAAATTCTGACGTTACTGTAAGTTAAATTCGTAAAAGATGTTTTCTTCAATATAGTAGAAAGTTATGGACCTTATCATTTAACTCTAGACTAGATGAACAGCTGTAGTTAGCCACATTTACTAAGTATACTTAAAACAAACTTTGAAAACCTACTATCAGTCATTTTAGTATACAACAGGTACCCGTATATATTAATCTACTTATAACGACATTATTATAATTAAAGAAAATTATAGCATATTTAATACTCCACACTATAAGTATTATTTATTTATATTAACGTGTGTGTTGTAATTTTACTATTCTCTCAGAATGTGAGCGAAAATTGAAAGACACATTATTACAGCAAATGTATACAAAATTGTAATGACAAGTTAAAATATTATGCGTTTAAATCATCATCACTAATTACGTCTTCATCATCTGTCTCATTCAAAGAATCATTTTTTTTACTACTATACATCCCTACTATACTATACTACAAATATACTCAGGTTATTTTTTTTTACTGTGTCAACACATTGTAGTAAAAGCCAGGTAATTTTTCTAAATTTGTCATACTTTTTTAAATTTCACTGTCTAAATTGATCATTACGACACTACGTCGTAAAAGACATTTTTATGCGAATTTAAACACTTTGAATAGACAGATCGATAGAGCTCGAAAAACTGAGTATAATGGTGCTAAAATGCTATTTTGACCAAAGTTGGCGTTTACTACATTTGTTGTTTATAAGGTCGATATGTTCACAGAATCAAACAATGTTATTTTAATTTGAATTTGACTAGCAATAAGCACAGATTTTTTTAAAACAATTGCAGTTTTACTTACTTTACAACCGAGAGTCAATATCAGCATAATGTTATATAGTCTCTTGAGCATTAGTAAAATATATACCTAGTTTAAAACATGTTTTATTTCTGATCTTAAACTATCAACCACTCATTTCTTTAACTTTACAATACTATACAAATATATTAAAAAAAATAGTATGAAGTACAGCTACCTACTTCATACTATTTTTTATATTTTTATATCTATCGATATATTATTCTTAATTGACTTATTATCCTTACCCTTACCTATCCATAAATTGATTTATTGACCTTATTTCTTAGACTATAATTGCACATACCATAAAATATGTGATACAGTTTTTTGTTAAGAAATCATAAAACTAGCATTAGCAAATGCGATGTTATCACTAAAAGCGATTTCTTTCAGACAACCTTTGGTATGTGATTGGTGTATTTTAATTTAATAAACTTTAGAAAATAGTAAAATCAACTATAAAATGTAAAACAAAAAAAGTTATAAATTAGGTAACAGACCAAGTAAATGTTATTGCTCAATATTATGTGGCTGCCGAATCAAAGCCTCCATAATACTTTGAGCACTATCACTTAGTTGGTGTAGGAGTCTAATAAGCTCGCTGTCCACCTCGATTCGGCGCGACTCCATATCGACTCTCCGCGACTCCAGGTCAATTCTCCGGGACTCCAGTTGTAGCCTCTCCGTCTCCAGTTCGTGCAGGTGTCTGTCTCGCAGCTCTTCAACTTCGAGGCGGCGAAACTCGACAGTGGTAAATTCCCTTGAAGCTCGGTCAAATGGAGTGATGTGTCTATTGCGACGAGCTCCCTCTAACGCTAAACGGCGGCGTGGTGTTGTGGACGGTGATCTTAAAGAGGGTGACGCCTGCCGTCGAGTGCGTCGCGCTGAAGGAGTCCGTGGAGTAGGCCGCTGTGGAGGCGGTGGAATAGGCCGCAGTGGTGGTGGTAAAGTAGGCCGTGGTTGTGGTGGTGGAGTAGGCCGCGGTTGTGATCGTGGAGTAGGCCGCGGTTGTGGTGGTGGAGTAGGCCGCGGTTGTGATGGTGGAGTAGGCTGCGGTTGTGGAGTAGGCTGCGGTTGTGGAGTAGGCCGCGGTTGTGATGGTGGAGTAGGCCCCGGTTGTGATGGTGGAGTAGGCTGCGGTTGTGGAGTAGGCCGCGGTTGTGATGGTGGAGTAGGCCCCGGTTGTGGTGGTGGAGTACACCACGATGGCGGTGGCATAGTAGACTGCGGAAGAGACGGCGAAGGGGGCGACACTAATTCTTCGAAATTCAACCACTCTTCTGATAGAGTTGATACTGTAAAGTAAAATCAAAAATGAAAGTACCTATTGCAACAGTTACAAATATTTACTTTACAAATAATCCGCTTCATGAGATGAGAGCATAAAGGTATATAGGTAATTAAACATACTATTTTGATTGTCGAACACCTCAACAGAAAGTTGAATTTCTGCTGGATAGACCGGTGCCGGTGGTTCTAATGGTTCCTCTCTTGATGTTTCCTGAAAACAGCAGTGCAGTATAATTTCGAATTATGTTATTTTAATAACTAAAGTACAAAGTATCATCATCATCATCAGCCTATAAACGTCACACTGCTGGGCACAGGCCTCTCACGTGGACAATAGCACACGTAGGAATATCGGGCCATAACCCACCACGCTGGCCCAATGCGGGTTGGTGGGTTTTAACAACTGCTATCTTACGACAACAACTGGGACCAACGGCTTAACGTGCCTTCCGAAGCATGGAGGAGCTCGAGATGTTTTTTAGATTTGGTTACCCCATCCCGGCATTGCGAAAGTTGCTAGCCGAACGCGCTAGCCGCTACGCCATCGAGCTCCTCGTAACAAAGTAATCATAGTTATTTTTAAATTAATTTATAGAGAAAATATTTTATTAAGATTATGAATATTCAATAATGTAATGAAAGTAAAGCATACCTATGTGTAATATTGAACTTGAAGATGAAACAATATGGTAACTTTGGTAGCTTTGGTAATTGAGTTTGTATCCGTATAATTAATAAGTTTATGAATGTAAAATTGAGTATGAGCTAACGGGATACAGGATGTCATCAGTTGTTTCAACTGCCTGCCTGTCAATAATAATAATAAAATTTAGTTCCATACAACCTAAAGACCCAGTCAAACTGTTGCAGTCATAATGACAAAGACAACTATGTCGTTACAAAGTTTATTCTGTGGTAATACTTACAACAAATCCTGGCTCCGGGATACTAGCTTCACCAGTCACAGCTTGTAAACCAATTATTGCCATCACCCTTTCCTCCAAGACAGTCAAGGGTGTACTGTAGCTTGGACCACCACCAGTTCCAACAGCGTGATCCCTGATATTCAACCATTTTTTTTTTGTTTTGGTTTTCCAGTCTGCCCATACCTATAATTAATGCAGACATGTAAAAGCAGTGGCAAAATAATTATTGTAAGGAACAATAAGCATGAACTTATTAAACCTACTAAGTAAATATCAAAATAATGACCTAGCCTACTTACTTTTTTTCATTTTTCTGCAGGCTTACGGACACCACCACCAACAGAATTTTCTAGACTGGCTAATTCTAGCCACAGCTGATTACTCCTTCTGCGACCTTGCGGACCTGGCTGGGGTTTTAAAATATCGCCATGTCTACAAAAAAAATGAATAAGTGGCAATATCACACCATTTTTTCAAATACTCGGTTCCAAGTACAATAAAAGGTATCGAATTCAATATTTAAACAATAGGTAGGTACCTTTCCATGAAGTCCACAAGGATGGAGAATTGCTCCATATTGGCTCTTAATCTCGGTTCCATTACTTACTAAAAGATAAAATAATACTTCAAAAAATATGGAATTAAGTTATTAATTAATTAATTAAGTTAAGTTAAATACTGTGGCTGGGACTTCTTGAATCACCGTAGGTACATCTGTCAAACTGTTACTACAAACTTGACTTTCGCGCGGTTACAAACTTTTTAGATTCAGTCAAGTTGCTAATACCAACGAGAAATTCTAAGCAGTAAGCATTTGCTTGTTGTCTTCAGTCTTGATTTAATAAAACCTACATGGTGTTTTGTTTAATATTAATGTTATTTAGTAACCAGTTATCTATTTTAGATTAGTCACCACAAGCAATAATGAACGTGCTTGCCTGGCAAAAAAAGCAAAGCAACGAGGTTGTAAGTATCAAAGCAATGCCAGATTCACTTTTTAAATTCTTATTTGTATTAGTTCAATAAAACTCAAAAGGTTCGGTGAAATATTATTTCTCATTTTTAATCTTACTTATGCGGTTAGATTATCATCAAACAAAAACTAAGACAAGCCTGTATGTTCTATATCCCTTAGCTTATCGATATCAATTTATCGTAGCGAATTTGATGAGCGAGTTTGTCGCTGTCACCAGTTTGCCAGTTGACTAGGCCCTCAGGTTACAGACTCACGATCGCACGGCAAAATAATTTACATAAATAAGTAATGACATACCTACCTACCTTTTCTTTCGTATTACCTATTTGTTCTGTAAACAAACTTAAGTTTAAAATAAATAAAATATGTATAATTAAAGGTACTTCCAGAATCTTACGTAATAAAAGATAACTTCGAATCTTTCTGTTTATTTCGACAGACTTTCACACAACAATTATTATTGTTGCATTACACCATTATTACGGAACTTGTAGATTAAGGGCCGATTTTTCAATGGGCGATTTTCTGACAGCCCAAATTAAAAAGTAAAAATTAGTTCAAAAACACTCGATAGCTGATGTCGTTTTATGAAAGCTGGGCTACTTATGGGCTGTAATAAATTCTACACTTTTACTTGTCTACCAAAAGAATAATAAAATAGTATTTACTTACCTATTTATATTCAGGACATCCAGAACCTATTTCTATTTTGGAATAGAATAAATATTACGCAGCCATACACGTGCTCTTCATGAACCCGCCTTTTACTAAGCGCCATACTAAGGCGCAGGACAAACACAAGCGGCGTCGGGCGCGGGCGAGGCGCCCGCTCATTCGTATTTCATATGAATCGTATAGAAGCGGCGGGGCGCGGGACATATACATGCGGCGAGGCGCGGGCGGGGTGCTCGTACGCCGCTTTCTCGCCCGCGCCGCACCACACTTGGCAGCGGCGCACTGGATAAGGGTGGACATTATATCGGAAAGTTTTCAGTATCGATACTGATTTTCGATACTGGGCCTCAATATCGGAATTCCGATACTAGTATCGGAACTACACACATTTTTAATAAATGTGTACAAATAAAAAAGCAAAATTAATTTGAAATAAAATTTTTACAATAATTAACAAATCGACTTTAAAAAACGTCTTTCGCTTGTGAGGACACAATCACATAAATCTCAAAACAATTAAATAATATTGATAATAATGTACCTTTAAGCATGCAATGCAATTGACTAGCTAGCACTGTCATAATGTTCATAAATAACTGAAAAAATATATTTATTCTGTTTAAAATCATATACTTTAATAATTTTTATTTCGTTAAATATAACGATATAATTTAACGATAGGTACGTATGAAATAATACTAATATGAACAATAAACTTTAATATTAACTATTTATCAGTCTACTTCGTCAGAAGATACAGACATGTTGTTTTGTCGAAACTAAATGCTAAAATGCCCGCTCGCCCTATTGCCTCGCCTTTTCGACATCGTTTGCACACTTCTGCATCGCATCGGCGCCGCGCCCGCGCCTCTATGAAGTCATTTACAAACCAATTTCTTTTTTTTTTTTGATCTCGGAAAATCGCCCATTGGCAGATAAAACTTATTTGTCGGTTAAAGTATAACACAACCATTTTGAAAATGTGTAGTCATAATGTCTTTTCTTTCTTTACAGGTGACATTTTAGTTTGATCGTGTTAAACTTTATCAGAGGGATAATCATCAGTCGCGCCCGCGTATCCTCTAGCGACGGGTGTGTTTGTCGGTTGCGACGTTGTGTGGTCCGCAAAAATGGCGTGTTTAGTAAAGTGCAACAATTGTAATATTGTAATTGATGAACTCTTATCCTATATACAGAATAATATATCAATAGCAGATGAAGAAAGCTTAGTAAGAATCTGTGTTTCGGCCTTTTCAAGTGAACAATAGAAAAGTCAAACAAGCTATTGTTTGAATCCGTACCGAATGAACTACGAAGAACCATTCGCAAAGGAAAGAGGAAAGAAAATCGTGCTTTGTTGGACATTATCAGCTTCTTCAAAGTAGCTGATCCAGATGTGATGCCAGTGTTTGTGGCCCGTGATTTGGAAAAGTTGCCACCCATAACTTTCGACCACCTTGATGTTTCGAAATTGCTAAAAGATATTGTGCTTCTGCAAGCTGAAGTGAGCTTAATCAAATCGTCCTACGTTAGCGTTGAGCAACTTGAGCAAGTAAAGAGCGAGTGTCTTAATATGAAGAAATTGATACCAGTATCACCCCCATTCTCGGCGGCAAAAATAAATATGAAAAGAGGCACATATCGTGACAGTGGCCCTGCTGGATTATCTCATATGAACGAATCAATTTTGATGTGTGAAAATGATGATAATAGCAAAGAAATTGGTAATGAAAATAACGAATATAATTGCTGCGAGGGTAGTAGTGACGAAAGAAATGGAAAAATTCAAACGGTCATTAACGAGCACTATGAAAAAATGAGTCACGGCGGCGAGTGCCGAGCAGCTGATAAGAGACTACACCATCGAGGAGCTCGATGGCGCAGCGGCTAGCGCATTCGGCTTGCGATCTTGCTTGCTAAGCCACTTTCGCAATGCCGGGTCGCTGGATGGGTGACCAAATTAAAAACATCTCGAGCTTCTCCGTGCTTCGGAAGGCACGTTAAGCCGTTGGTCCCGGTTGTTGTCGTAAGATGACAGTCGTTAAAACCCACCAACCCGCATTGGGCCAGCGTGGTGGGTTATGGCCCAATATCCCCACGTGCTATTGTCCACGTGGGAGGCCTGTGCCCAGTAGTGGGACGTTAATAGGCTGATGATGATGATGACACCAGTGAAAAAGACGAGTGCAGTCGACAATCTGAGTCAGCCATCGAAATATACACAGGATAATGAGTCTTATGCCCAGGCTCTAAAGAAGAAAAATGAATGGAATTTAGTTCAAAATAAAACGCGCAAGACAAAATACCGTATTGAAGGCAAAACGGGTACCGTTGTGGTGGAAACCAATGAAAAGTTTAGAGCCGCAGATCGAAAAATTCCTATATTTATTACAAATATTGATAAGAATACTTTAGAGTCAGACATAGTGAATTATATCGAAAGAAAAACTCAAGAAAAGGTTATACTTGACGAAATATCGATAAAACCTCAGTATGAACTTATGGCTTTCAAATTTATTGTGTCACAAAGCAACTGTGACCTTTAGACCACGTATACGGGCGCCATTGTCGTCTTTACTATTTAAGGTTAAATAAAGCGGCAGATAAAGATAATTATAACCAATTTATTATTATAGGTTCCTAGTTATTTAAACCTAGGTCACAGGTCTACGACTTTGCCGAGCCGTTGCACTAGTGTCTCGCCAACCAACAGAAGTACCGCACTCTCCTCGGTCGGTCGTCCTCCAACAAGCAGCTTGCCAGCTTCCCCCAGGTGGTGTCTCCCTCCAAACGGTTCCTCTGGGCTTCGAGCAGCGGAACCGATCTCCCTTAGGGCTGACAGTCTGTCAACGCCAGTCGCGGTTTGCTACTCCCAAAAGTGTTCCTGAAATCGCATCAATCAAGGAGGTTACGATTTGGTATTTATAGATAATTAAAGACCTATGGATTATGTGGCATTCTGGGACTACTAATTAGTTAAGCACTAAAATAATGAAAATGAAGGTGGCTAAATAAATTACATCAGAAACGGCTAGGCGGCTCATTATATAATTTAAAATGACGGTTAATTAGTTTTATTTTGTAACACAGTTTTAATAACAAGGCTTGCAAATACAGCTACATAGGAAGGGAAATACTAAACTAATGAGAATAGGAATTACTTACAGCCCTTTTTAAAATCTGCCAAGCATTACTAACAAATTAGCGTTATCTAAATAACTAAAACTACAATAAAGCTTAGAAAGTAATTTGCACAAATTACCCAGTATGGGAACACAGAATTTAAAATAAGGTAAGTCTCAAAATTTAAAGAATTAAATAATAATTGCTGTACGTAGTTTACGAGTGTGCGCACGCGCAGCAGTGGCGTGAACACGCTTTCAAGTCAGAAACAGGTGTGCGCACAGACTTAGTAGAGATGCTACGCATCAGACGGAAATCTCCGGTACTAAAAAAGTGGCCAATGGGAACCTCAATGAATCATTTTGACAAGAATAGAATAAAAATAATTATTTCTTGAACTGGCATATTTTTTTTTAAATATCTTTATAGGTTAAGGAACTCATTCTTTCAGCCAAGTTACTGTTTTCTTGGGAAGATTTAAAATTTTTATTCAAAGATAAACAAACTTAGTGAAACATTTCAAAAATTGTATTTTTTCACGAAATTTTCAATATTCTTAGTAGGTACGAAACTATTGAAATTATTCGGAAAAATTACAATGTTTGAAATATTTTACTAAGTTTGCCTATCGCTAATTAGGAAATAAAATTAAACAAAAGATGGTAATTTACTTTTTTTATTTTTCAGCTGTTTTATAATTCATGTAGATACGCTTTTAACTGCATTGTAAGCAAACATACGAGGGGCGTTCAAAATATTCTCGGTATTGATACGTTACAACCTCTTTTATATATATATTTGTTACTGGCCGCTAAGATTCATCCATTGACATAAAAAAAAAGTAAAATTGGAACCGAGATGTTCTTTTGTTTTTCTGCAATTGCCGAACAAACATGAACACCATGAGCGAATTAACAATTTTAACGAAATTAGAGCACCGATCCGTCATAAAATTCTTGACAAAACAGGGTAAAAATCAAAAAACCATAAAAGAGGAAATGGATTGTGTTTACCGTGAGTCTGCACCTTCTTTATCTACTATTCAAAAATGGTCAAGCGAATTTAAGCGTGGAAGGGAGAGTATTGAAGATGACCCTAGACCTGGCCGGCCTGTAGTGGCTACCTCACAAGAAAATATTGATAAAGTGGAAAAACTTATATTGGAAGACGGCCGAGTGAAGGTAAAATCTATAGCTCAAGTAACCAATCTCTCTATTGGTACCGTACATGACATTATACATGACCATCTTAATATGTCAAAAGTAAGTGCAAGATGGGTTCCGCGAATGCTGACGCTTCTTCAAAAGGATATGCGTGTGGCTTGCTGTTCAGATTTTATCGACCTGTGTGGTGAAAATCCCGATGAGGTGCTGCAAAAAATAGTTACTGGAGATGAAACCTGGGTTCATCATTATGACCCAGAGAGCAAACAGGAGTCCATGCAGTGGCACATTAAGGGTTCAGCTCATCCCAAGAAGTTCAAGGTAATCCCGTCAGCTGGCAAGGTCATGGCCACAATATTTTGGGATTGTGAAGGAGTTTTGCTTATCGATTATAAAGAAAAAGGTGTAAATATCACAGGGCAGTACTACGCTAACGTTATACGTCAATTAAGAGATGCGATCAAAGAAAAGAGGCGAGGAAAGTTAACCAAAGGTGTTCTGCTTCTGCATGACAACGCCCCTGTCCATACTGCTCATATTGCCAAGGCAGCTATTGTTGAATGTGGGTTTGAAGCTGTTACTCATCCACCCTATAGTCCGGACTTAGCCCCAAGCGACTTCTTTTTGTTCCCCAATCTTAAAAAGGATCTGCGTGGAAATAAATTTTCTGACGATGAAGCGTTGAAGACGGCCGTGGAGGAGCATTTTTACACCAAAGATAAAAAATATTTTTATGAGGGATTATAAAAAATAATTGATCGATCTTATAAGTGTATGAACATAGGGGGGGAGTATATTGAAAAATAAAAATATCAAACTTTTCGTACTTGTTTGTTTTTATCCACATACCGAGAATATTTTGAACGCCCCTCGTATGTTTTGGAGCCTGAAAACATCAGTACCTTGTAAACTTTTATTTATAACTGTGCACCAATTGAAAATTGTTAGTTGTACTGATCAGTTAATAAAAACATCGGATATATTTTAAAGAAACATTGGTTAAAATTATGTGCTTCACACTTCAAAAAATCCAACAAATATTTATTGGTTTTCATTATTTCTTTTATTTATTTAAAATATTTTTTTCTCCGTTTGTTTTTCCAAATATTTGTTGAATATTTTTGTTACATCTGCATCAGCTTTTCGGTTGGGTGGGTCAATTTATTTTTATTTTTGATATCATTTTGTACTCAGGGTATGAAATCCATTTATGAGTTTGGTTTTCATTTTTTGATATTAGCCGTTACTATTTTTTAATATTTTTCTGATGACCCACCCAGCTGTATAGCATGACAATGTACCTACATTGAGTCTCTTGCACACATAATATTTGAAATTCTTTGGGTTCAAAACTCTGAAAGTTAGAAGAATCTGGCGATGCTTCAAAAGTCTCTTGTGTATTTATGGAATAAATATTGAGGCTGAAAAAGTGCATGGAGTTTTAATAATTGGTCGCCTGAATCTTCTTCACATCATAACTCTGAGAGTGAAATTTTATTAACCTCGTTTTCAGTAACGACCTAAAAGTGCATTTAACATAAGACAAGTCAGGGTTATTATTTCTAAAATTGTATGATCTGTACAAAGAAATTTTCAAGTGGGTCCGAGTTAAAAATTCTTGAGCGCAGCATTTTAATATTTTTTGTTTTATAAAATTCCCACATTCCCAATTTTTAAGGGTTGTTACCCAATTATTTAACGTAGGTACTGATATTTCCTTACCTTGTTTATCTATAAATTTTATTATTTGAAAGATCAATAATCATTTCCACACCTCACGATGTTGTTTTTGTTCACCGCGGTCCTAAGGATTTTTGCTTTGGCTGCCTTATAATTGCTGGCTGCACCATTGACAGAGTCAAATAGGTCGTCAAAGTTTACCATTTCAGACATATTTTTAAAAGTTGATTTACAGCTTTCCCATCCAATAATTTGCTAAAAAAAAGAAAATGGGTTAATTTTTTGTAATAATTATTTGATTAATAATTTTATTTAAACTTTTTAAATAGGTACCTACTTACAAAACTCAGCAGTGTATGACAGGGGTTGCAACTGCTGTTTTGCTGAATACGCGAGCACAATGCTTTACCTAAAACAAGAAGAGTAGATATAATTATCAAACCATGTTCAAAGCCAGCAAACGTCTTCATTTGGACTTAAGTATGTTCGTCATTTATAGTTTGTGCTTAAGACGCATCTGTGCGTGGTTACAATCTAATTTGTAGACTTCTACTTTAACACTCCATTTGGTTAATCAAGACTAATGTAGACTATATATACATAGGTACATACATTCATATAATTACGTATATTATCTTCGAAGGGTTAGTCAGAGACTAGGCAATGAGGACAGCAAAAGCAGTCCTCTACCATAGCCCACTCTTCACCGAAAGCGACTGCACATGTGCTCAGCGTGACAGGTGGTGAGCCCATCGCCGTTCTTTGCTGCTGGATGTATGTGCACTGCACGGTCTGCACTGTGTAGTCCCTAGCCGTTAGTCGCCTTTTATGACACCCAAGGGAAGAGAGGGGGTGGTAGTATTCTTTCACCGGTACGCAACACGGTTAAGTAGTACTAGCTAAAACTTAATTTATATGATTAAACTCGTTAAATGTAACTACACTTACTGTTTTCAATGGGTGCATTGGACAGTCCACTGGCTATTTTGTCATCAATAAACAAAGTCGGATAAGCCTGATGCTGCCGAGACTTTGAAGAGAAAAATCTTTTCTCGAAATGTTTCGCGCAAACTTATTTGCGCAGCACATCGTCACTTTGGCCAAATTCACCACTTTAACCAGTTTTGGAGTTCTATTCTATCTCAGTCTTTTGGAATTTAAACTAAATCACGACTTTACGTCTGCTGTTGCAGCCCAGTAGCCCACAACACTATTAGAGCTTGAGAGGATAATGATAAAATGATCAAAATTTACAAAATCAAAACTTTATCGGCAATTCGGCAATGGCGGGCGATTGTGATTCTCAACTTGCCGATGTAAATAGACAAACAAACATGGCGCATAGAGGAATGGCGGCGAAGGGGCGAGGAAGGAGTAAGAGGGGTGAAGTATGTGTCAAAATCGTTTATTGACCCATAGACACTAAAGGCTAGAAAGAGTTGTATGAAGATTACCGCCCGTGGGTGTGCGGTTAAAATCCACAGAGGAGGTGAGGAACATTGCGGCGCGGCGCGCGGGGTGCTCAGTCGCCGAGCGTAGGCGGCGGCGAACGGAAACAACCGACATGCGACATGGCGGTGATTTTGATTATTTTATGCTGACAATCATAAAATAAATACGTTTTAGAAACGCAGTGTTACAATAGCCCCTTCCTTAGAAAAGGATTTTACTGTAGGTAAAATCCGTAAAACTTAAACACGATAAAATTAACAAAAACGACAAAAATCAGGCAGACAGTTTATTAAAACGCTAAGTTTGACCAGACACTATTTTAAGGTCCTTAATGTGCCAAACTCCTAAATCACGACCATCCTTCCATCCATCATGTCTTCCAAAACGTATACTAACGGTGACCGTTTCGCTTTGACGCGGCACTTTTGATATTTCGGCGCTAGTTTCTTAGAGAAGTAAGCTTCCTTGTCGCTTTGGAAGTAACAACGTTTCCATACAATGTTACCAACATTAAATTCGTATTCCTTGCGACGTAAATTATAACGTTGATTATTTTTAGCGTGAGCCTGCCAAAGCGAAGCTTGTACCTTATCAAATACACCCGATAAGTAACCCAAATTTTCGGCATAAGCGTCACGAGGCAGGAATACGAATTCATTAGGGTCATCATTTTCTACATAATGTGATCCACATGTCACTAGTTCTCTGCCATGTACCAGAAAGGCAGGCGTGTAACCTGTAGTCTCATTGACAGAATTATTAACTGCAAACTGTATTTGTGGCAAATTTTGATCGCACGATCTATGGTCGTCATTAACAAACGTGGATATAGCCGTAATTATGGTTTTGTTGTACCTTTCTACAGTATTTATTTGCGGGGTATATTTAGGAGTAAAATGCACTCTAGGCACTTAATATTTCTTAAAAATTCTATCCAATTCACGACTTATGAATTGGCAGCCGTTATCTAATATAATAGTTGGGGGTATACCATGCACCAGAAGGACATCATTTTCCAAATGCTTAGCAACAAGATCCGCAGTAGATCTACGTAGTGGGAAAAACAGACAGTACTTCGAAAAGCAACAAGTTATTACAAATATGTATTTGTTCTGCCTTCTTGTATTAGGCAAGGGGCCAACTAAGTCAATTGAAAGGACTTGGAATGGTCTGGACACATCCTTAGGTCTACCCATTTTCCCCAAGGTACCATGAGTAGGTAATTTATATGATAAGCAAACTTCGCAACGCGATACAAAGTCTACAATATTAGTGTACATGCCAGGCCAGTAGTAACGAAGTGCTAAGCGCTTATACGTCTTAAACACGCCGAAATGTCCTGCAGTAGGCTCGGAATGACATTTATTGAGAACTTCTTCTCGTTGCTCCTCACGTTCTACTTCTTTCCAATGAAATTCAGCAGTGAGTGGGTTTTTGCTTTTCATGTATCTGTACAAGACACCGCTTTCAACCCTGTAGTTTGGAAAACTTACAAGCGTGTCTTGACAGCCGTTATAAACTTTGAGATACCAGCTATCATAAGTATCAGCAGAAGTCAATGTAACTGGTTCTCTATTGTTGACTATTGCGTCCAAATGGGCGCACCTAGAAAGAGCGTCGGGTACAACATTATCCTTGCCTCGTCTATGTTCGATAACGAAATTAAAACAAGAAAGGCGGACTCCCCATCTTGCAAGGCGGCCAGTTGGGTTTGAAACTGACATAAACCATTTAAGAGAAGAATGATCTGTAAACCTAACACCTTACAAGTTCTGCCACTTTCCACATAACAACGCCAATGTTCAAGAGCAGTTAGAACAGCCAGGGCTTCTCGCTCGGTTGTACTGTAATTGCGCTCTGGCTTTGACAATGAGCGACTCATGTATGCTATCGGATGCTCAACACCATTAATTGTTTGTGCTAGCATAGCGCCCACCCCAAAGCTGCTGGCATCACAATGTATTTCAAATGGATAATCTAAATTTGGACAAGCCAATACAGGTGCTCGAATCAAACGAGACTTCAGCTCAAGAAAAGCCTTATCAGTTTCTGTAGTCCACTGAAAAGGAGCCAAGTTCTTTTTCGAAGACGTTAGCTTATTAAGAGGTCCAGCGATAGTACTGAACTGGGGAATGAATCGCCTGTACCACGATGCAGTACCAAGAAAGCGTTTAATTTCCTTCTTGTTAGTAGGGGTTGGGTAATCTAAAATTGCTTTCACCTTGTCAGGATCAGTTCGCAACCCCGCAGCATCGATAACATAACCAAGATATTGCAGTTGGCTTCTAAAAAACTTACTTTTTTCAAGGTTAATAGTTAGATTAGCCATCTGCAATTTCTCAAGAACACGCAGCAGCAGAGAGGCGTGTTCTTCGAACGTTCTGCTTATTATTATTATGTCATCAACGTAGGCAAACACCTTGTACTCAAACTCAGGCCCAAACACAATATCCACTAACCGTTGCTGCGTAGCTGGTGCGTTAGTAAGTCCAAAGGCGGTTGTTTTAAACATAAAGGTACCACGACCTGGAACGTAGAATGCAGTCTTTTCCCGGTCAGGCTCATTAATCAAAATTTGCCAGAACGATTTAGAAAGGTCTAGACTGGATAAGAATCTAGCATCCTTAAGGTTATCTAAAATCTCGGCGACATACGGCAAACTGTAAGCATCCTTTTTTGTCACCGAGTTTAACTTTCGACTATCTAAACAAAATCGTGGGGTACCATCCTTCTTCTTTACTATTAATACGGGAGAAGACCACGGGCTCTCACAAGGTTCGATCACGTCTAATTTCAGCATCTCATCAACCTGTTCCGTAACAATCTTCTGTTTATCAGGTGACATTCTATAATATCGCTGACGAATTGGTCAGCGTTGCCAGTGTTGATATGATGCTTAATCAGCTGCGTTCTACCCAGGCCTTTCTTTAATGAAGATATATTTGGAAAGCGTTCCATGATACTATCAGCAATAGCTTTCTGAGAAACACCGAGACTATCATATGTATGAAGGTGAACAGTGGAAGTATCCGAGAGTTGGCTAAGCTCAGCTTCATCGTTGAATTTACTGTCGGCATTGGTTAAATATCTTGGACACAGGTTAAATAGATTCCAAAAATCAGTGCCCCATATCAAAGTGGTAATAATTTCGGGAATAACATAAGCCTTGATCACAGAGAAATTATCCTCAAATGAAATTGGAAGAAGTATATAACTGATAGATTTAATTCTCTGACCGCCAGCAGCAGTAACAGTGATCACCTCATCAGTGCAAAGTGTAAAACCGGTTAGAAGTAAACGTTCATGAGAGTTATTACCTAGAATGCTCACAGAGAAACCAGAATCCAGCAAACCGTGTATGGCAAATTTACTGTCATTATTAATAAGTACCTTGACATAAGGTCGGGGATCCAGTCTCGGTTTCAGATTGAAAATTGCGGAAGTAGAAATGGAATATGTAGAAAAAAATTCTTTGACAAAAACCAGCCAATTATTCCAATCCGAGCTATGAGAATAATTAAGGGCCAAGCTTCCGCAATTTTCCAAACTTAGTTTTTTGAGTCATTTACATTTGGGTTATTAGTACACTTCGGGCAGTCTGGTTTGCGCACGCCGTTGGTCCCGCAACCAAAACCAAAGATAGTTCGTTCTGCCGTGCATTCCTTCATAGAGTGCGTATTAACACGACAGCGTACACAGTAAGGCAACTTAGATTCCTGGCGTTCTAATTGCTTATTTTCTAACTGTGGAAGGGTGCCAGAAAGTTTGGCTTGGACAGCATTAAAATATTTGCCAGCTTCGCGTTTCTGTGGTTTGTAACAAAATTCGGGAGCAAACAGATTAGAGCTAGAAGTAGGAGGAGCGCGATAGTTATCTGAACGCACCTTAATTCGTTCATATTTTCTGCAAACATCTCGTAAATCACTAATTGAATTAATGTCAGGACTAGCAGCAATTGTTGTAGAGTAACAAGGAAGGATATTGAACAAAATTATTTCAAGTTGCTCTTCCTCTGAGATGACTTTACGTAGCCGAGAGAACATAACTTCCATTATTGAAAGATAAATAATGATGCTTTCATCAGGTCCTTGGGATCGCGCTCTTATTTGAGATAGCATCCGATAATCGTAGTCTGGGGCGTCAAAGTCATCTTTAAGATTTAAAATTAGGGAATTCCAATCTTTGAATGTGTTCATACGGCTACGATACCAGTATGAGGCATGCTCGGTAAAAAGATCAATTGCTGATAGTAGCATTTTACTCTCAGGCACGTTTCTTGAAATACGAAATTCTTCTACCCTCTGAACAAAAGCGCGGACGCATGACTTACCATCATATTTCAACTTTGAGAGATCGCTAGAGATTCCACGATCACAAGTAACCGACATATTCAAGGCCGAATTATCAGATTTATCTTGGCTACCATCTTCACTAGTAGCTGCAACAGAAGTTGCTTCGTTTAAACCTTGTTTTGAAAAATTTTAAAGAGTAGTACAACATTTGTCAAAAGTTTTTTGTAGTTTTGTTAGTAAGGCGACGTCGTCTGACCGCTCCGGCTTTTCTATTCTTTGAATTCTAAAATGTAAATGATTTAACAAAGACCTAGTTCTGATTTAAAGAGACTCGTTGTAATTAGTTTTAAAATTTTCTAAATTTGCCTTAATTTTATCTATTGTTTCATTACAACCCTTAACATCATCAGAAAACTCAAAAACAGAATCAAGAATTTCATCTGAGGGGTATAGCTGCGTCAATTTTGTGACCTGTTTGCGTAAGCCTCCTACGTTATCGGATGGTGTTTCCCCTCGTACAGCGTCCTCATAACTTAGTTCAGACTTTTGCAGTAGTAAAAACTTTATTAGATAAGCCATTATTGAGAAAAAATTTAAGATCGTAGGTATGTTGTGCAAATAAACGCAAAAAACTAATATCAACTAAACATGAAAATAATTACAACTAAAAACTACTACTTATTTAAAAAAGAAATAAAAAAACACAAAATAGTATAGCCTGTACCTATGCCGTTCTGTTACAGGTAATCAACTATTGGTTACAGAACGACACGACGACAAAATGTTACAAAACACTATCTAGTTATGCAAATATTAAAAAAAATTAACTAACGTGCCCTTATTTTAAAGCTAAACTGTTTTAAATTGTAAAGTAAATCTACACACATCAAAAGTGTCTAGGGATCAACATATATTTTTGCAATAACTTTTCTCCTGATTGATATTAATTAAAATTTTCTTTAAGGATTCATCAAATAAAGTGTTTTCGTTTGTCTACAGTAACGATAAACCAAGTCACCTTTGCATTAATAAAGAAATTTGCCATTTTCCTAATAAAGGGATTTTTGACATTTGAACCACTAACATTAAAGTTCGAAAAAAAGACTGAAATAACAGTTTTCTTTAAAATTTTATTGGGTAACTTAAACAATTAATAATCCGTGTTTCTACCGCCACTAACAACACAAGAACATCGGTTTGGCATACTCAAAATGAGTTCATCCAAATCACGCTGTGGAATGGCCGCCCATGTTCGTTGCAACAACAAAAAAAGGTCTTCTTGCGACTGGATACCCTCCATATTCGGCAGAGCTCTTCTCTGTAGCATATCCCATGCATGCTCAATCGGGTTCAAGTCTGGCGACTGAGCAGGCCAGGGCATGACATTGATGTTAGCTGCGGCGAGAGTCTGTCTTACAACTCTTGCGGTGTGCGGTCGTGCATTATCATGCAGTAACTGAAATAAGGGACCGATTTGCACTTGTAGAGGAACGATGACGTCTGATACAATCGTCTCAGCATAAATTTGAGCGTTGAGGTTGCCTCTGATCCAAATCAACTCAGTTCTTCCGCCGATCCAAATACCCGCCCATACCATGATGGTTCCACCACTATAAGGATGGACTTCCTGGCAGGATTTTAATCGCTGTTGGCGTCCAGGGGTTCTCCAGTGTCGTATACGTCTTGTATCCGGTCTCATACCAAAACGAGACTCATCAGAAAAGCACGCCATTGTTCTTCTGTCCAATTTCTGTGTTCAAGAGCCCATTGATATCGAATCCTACGATTGTGCATTGCTATAGGTGGTACCCTTAGCGGTCTTCGGGAATGAAGGTTCACTTCATGCAAGCGGTTTCTGACTGTTTGGTCGCTAATTAAGTTCCCTGAAGAGTGACGAAGCCTCACGGCTAACATCATGGCGGTTATTGTTGGAGCTCTTCGAGTTGTGATTTGAATGTATCGGTCTTGTCTCCGTGTGGTGCAGCGATACTGTCCTCCATGGCGCTCAGCCACAGTACTACATAGTGCTTCGGTAACGTGTCCAAAGTCGACTGATAACACTCTGACTTGTATTCAGAGCTAAAGCCACAGTACGTTGCCGGGAACCAGCTTCTATCATTCCCACGGCTCTGAGCATTTCTTCCCTGCTTAAGTGACGTCGCCGCTCCATAATAACGTTGGTTTTAATCAGTAGTAGGGAAACAGTAGCACTAATAATGTCTTCAATGCGTTGTATGTTTTTATAGGGAAAATATTGACAGCTGATTTTCATCTTTTACTAGAAATTGGTTCCTGTTTCAAATTATGAAATGCACCAAAAAGGATCCATATAAATTTATAAAATCATAAATTTATTACAAAGCCACATCTCAATCTCAAGAAATCCGCATAAAAATGCTTGATCCCTAGACACTTTTGATGCGTGTATTTTACATTTATAATTTCATTGAAGGTAGGTACCTACTTACAAAAATAAAATACTTTCAAAGTAGCAATTGATCATAGTTATATGTAGGCTATAACGCTAATATTGTTTTAAATTAGGCACGCTAGTTAAGGCAGTAACATATTTGTTTTACAAAAAAAAAACGCACACCAAACATCTCCACCCAATAGAGAAAACCAAAAAGCAGTAAGCTGAGACAATAAAGTGCAACTGTGACCTTTAGACCACGTATACGGGCGCCATTGTCGTCTTTACTATTTAAGGTTAAATAAAGCGGCAGATAAAGATAATAATAACCAATTTATTATTATAGGTTCCTAGTTATTTAAGCCTAGGTCACAGGTCTACGACTTTGCCGAGCCGTTGCACTAGTGTCTCGCCAACCAACAGAAGTACCGCACTCTCCTCGGTCGGTCGTCCTCCAACAAGCAGCTTGCCAGCTTCCTCCAGGTGGTGTCTCCCTCCAAACGGTTCCTCTGGGCTTCGAGCAGCAGAACCGATCTCCCTTAGGGCTGACAGTCTGTCAACGCCAGTCGCGGTTTGCTACTCCCAAAAGTGTTCCTGAAATCGCACCAATCAAGGAGGTTACGATTTGGTATTTATAGATAATTAAAGACCATGGATTATGTGGCATTCTGGGACTACTATTAGTTAAGCACTAAAAGAATGAAAATGAAGGTGGCTAAATAAATTACATCAGAAACGGCTAGGCGGCTCATTATATAATTTAAAATGACGGTTAATTAGTTTTATTTTGTAACACAGTTTTAATAACAAGGCTTGCAAATACAGCTACATACTTAATGAAGAGAAATACTAAACTAATGAGAATAGGAATTACTTACAGCCCTTTTTAAAATCTGCCAAGCATTACTAACAAATTAGCGTTATCTAAATAACTAAAACTACAATAAAGCTTAGAAAGTAATTTGCACAACTTACCCAGTATGGGAACACAGAATTTAAAATAAGGTAAGTCTCAAAATTTAAAGAATTAAATAATAATTGCTGTACGTAGTTTACGAGTGTGCGCACGCGCAGCAGAGTGGCGTGAACACGCTTTCAAGTCAGAAACAGGTGTGCGGTAAAAATCCACAGGGGAGGTGAGGAACATTACAGCGCGGCGCGCGGGGTGCTCAGTCGCCAAGCATAGGCTGCGGCGAACGGAAACAACCGACATGCGACATGGCGGTGATTTTGATTATTTTATGCTGACAATCATAAAATAAATACGTTTTAGAAACGCAGTGTTACAATAGAAACTTATAAAAATGAATGTAATAATAGATTAAGGTTAATTGATTTTCCGGACGAACTTCGTAATTGTAGCGACATCTTGTGTTGTGATCACAAACATAGATGGGTTATTGATAAACTATATGACAAGATTTTAAGTGCTTTGAGTGAATCGGCAATACTAGGGCGAGAAACTGGGCGACGAGTTAATCAAGTAGTTGGATGGAATAAACACGTAGCCGAAGCTCACGGGAAAGCCAAACTCAAGTTTCATCTCTGGATGTGGTATGGTAAGCCATCATCAGGTAGTATATATAACGATATGTGTGAGGCCCGACGACAATTCAAATCACGGTTAAAATGGTGCCAGGATCACCAGCAACAAATAAAAATGGACTTGTTGGCCTCGCATCATTCAAAGAATGACTTCCGGGCATTTTGGAAACACACGAATAAGTTGCAATGTGGGCCAGGCGTCCCCATGAGCATCGGAGGTAAAACTGACCCTGAAAAAATTGCCGATCTATTCAAGGATCACTTTGCTGTGAAATCTCCCCTTGGGCCAGCCCAGCACTCAGTGATGGACGCTGGGTTCGACGTGAAAAGGGAAACCAAACCTACCGTGAAAGATATATATCTATAATTATAAAGTCTATGTCTAGAGGGAGGTCACCTGGTCACGACGGACTCAGTATTGAACATCTGAAGTTTGCTGGTCCCCATCTGCCAAGAGTTTTGTTCATGTTGTATAACTTCTGTTTGGGGCATAGTTATTTACCCAGTAAAATGATACAAACCACTGTTGTACCCATTATCAAAAATAAAACAGGGGATATAGCTGATAAGAATAACTATAGGCCTATCTCATTGGCAACAGTAATATCTAAGGTGTTTGATAGTGTGCTTAATAGACAGCTTAATGTTTACATCAGACAACATGATAATCAATTTGGATTCCGGTCTGGGCTGTCGACTGAAACGGCAATTCTGTCTGTTAAGCACACTGTCAATTACTATACGGAGCGCCAAACACCTGTTGTTGCGTGCTTTCTTGACCTCTCCAAGGCATTTGACCTGGTTTCATATAACTTACTGTGGCAAAAGCTTGAAAAAGTCGATTTGCCAAAAGAGCTGCTAAACATCTTTAAGTATTGGTATGGAAACCAGGTCAATTCCGTACGATGGGATGGGTCACTGTCTCAACCGTACAGTTTGGAGTGTGGCGTGAGACAAGGCGGGCTGAGCTCGCCAACCCTCTTCAACCTGTATATGAATGAGCTGATAGGCGAGCAGAGCAACGCCAAATTAGCCTGCCATATCGATGGCGTGAATGTAAATAATATAAGCTATGCGGATGATATGGCGTTGCTCAGTGCGTCTGCATGTGGTATGAGAAAACTGGTTGCCATATGTGAGAAATATGCCAAGTCTCATGGATTGGCTTACAGTGTTAACAAAAGCCGGGTCATGGTCTTTGAGGCGGGCAATAAACGGCTAGAGCAACTCCCAGCAATCCTATTAAATGATTGTACGGTGCAAAGAGTACAGAAAGTTAAGTATCTGGGGCATATACTTACGCCTGATCTCAGGGACGATGATGATGTTGAAAGGGAGCGCAGGGCGTTGTCAGTAAGGGCAAACATGTTGGCTCGCAGGTTCGCGCGTTGCACAAATAATGTAAAAATTACTTTGTACAGCATACTGTACAGCATACTGTACTACTTTTTACACGTGCAGCCTGTGGGCCAAATGTACTCGTCGGTCTTACAACGCCCTGCGAGTTCAATTTAACAATTCGTTTAGGGTACTGTTGGGGTTGCCCCGCTACTGTAGTGCATCAGGGATGTTTGCAGAAGCGCGGGTAGACTGCTTTTACGCGATTATGCGGAAGCGATGCGCCTCCCTGGTGCGCAGGGTGAGGGGTAGCGCCAACAGTGTCCTAAGCATGATTGCAAGCAGGCTGGACTGTCCGTACGTGAATCATTGCTGCGCAACATCTGCTGGGGTGGTGCGACGGTGATTTGCGTGCGGAAAGGTCGCTCCACTATTTATTTTTGTACTTATCATCATCATCATCATCAGCCTATAAACGTCCCACTGCTGGGCACAGGCCTCCCACGTGGACAATGCACGAGGGGATATTGGGCCATAACCCACCACGCTGGCCCAATGCGGGTTGGTGGGTTTTAACGACTGTCATCTTACGACAACAACCGGGACCAACGGCTTAACGTGCCTTCCGAAGCAGGGAGAAGCTCGAGATGTTTTTTTAAATTTGGTCACCCATCCAGCGACCAGGCATTGCGAAAGTTGCTTAACGGGCAAGTTCGCAAGCCGAACGCGGTAGCCGCTGCGCCATCGAGCTTCTCAATTGTATGTACTTTGTACATGTCCGTATGTAATTTGTACTTATAATTATATTTAATATTCTACACTAACATAGGTTAAGTAAAAACTTTGTTACTAACAAATGAGTCTTGTTACTTGAATTTAATAAATAAATAAATAAAATAAAAAAAATAAGTTTTATCCGGGGATTGAAAAATCAGCCCTAAATGATATTGGAGAGGTAGTTATTTTTAAACAAATCGAAGTTGCGATCCGAGACCACTTCAAACTATGCCTGTAGGCTGTGCGTGTGCTCGAAAGTGCGCTGGGGCGAGTCCCTGACCGATTTATAACGCCGCGGTGTCGCGCGCAGGTGCATTTCGCGGTAGGTATGACGGAGTGCAAGATGCCTGCTTTTACTTCTTCCGAGAACTAAATCCACTACAGCCAAAACAATGTTCACGTCTTCTTCGTCGCTGCTAATTTTTTTTAAATGTGAAGTTTTGTTCAAAATCTTTGTTTACTGAACATTGCTAAAGTCGCAGCGGACGGGAAATGTTTTGAACAAAAATTTTCATGAACAATGTTCTGTTCAAAACATGGCGCAGCGGACGCGGCTTTATACACAGACTTGGTAAGAGATGCTACGCATCAGACGGAAATCTCCAGTACTAAAAAAGTGACCAATATGAACCTCAACCATTGACCTCAACCTTAGAGCATTAAACCAACAGGAGACGACACGCGCACTAATTTCTATGCAAAAAAGTCTGTCATTTCCTGCGGGGGGAAGGAAACACACATAGAAATTGTTAACACACTAATGCATTTTTATATGACGTCGCTACGCACGCAAACGACAACATTGTTAAACACAAGCATAAAATAGACGCACACTATTATATTCTCTCACATGGATAACCTGTCCGTGCACTAGTCTAATTTCATATTTATGTAAACGTCTATAGGGGTTGACATTATCGATTAATTTTTTTCGATAAGATAAAGACAAAGATAAAAACAAAGACAAAGATGTCAATAATAACAAAAAAGTATTTTTTAGAATATTATTTATTGCGCAAATGCCAAATGAATCTTTATCTATCTATCTACTTTAGATCATGATATTAAAGCACTCTTAATAGACGATGAAAGTTTATGTAGTACCTATATAAAACATAAACTATTTATCCTCCCAAAATACGTATTATGATGATTTTTAATAATATTACAATGATGGGTTTTATTTCGTGTTTTATATTAAAGCTTAACCTATCTAAAGAAACTCCTAGGAAGAGAAAACTTAAAAACAACTGGAATACAAAAGTGAAAAGATCAAGGGATTGCAAGCAAGAAATTGATATTTAAAGAACAAGGTAAATGATTTAACTGAACTCTGAAACGATTTGAGTGAAGTCTTTAATAAAACAGGAAAAACGAAACATTTTAGAAAACATTGGAGTGGGAGAGCATGAACAATTAAAGAGACAAATGTAAATGAAAGATAGCGATAAACTTCTTCGAACAAAGTATTCGCCTAAATTAAGGTGTTGCGCACTTACCTTAGATTATTACTCTCCAAAAGCGTATAAATAATCTACGTAAAACCTTTGGAGCGTGCTTACCCCTTCCACAGGCTCTGTCAAAGTGGTACGGCAATATCGACGGTAAACCTTACAAAAGAAGCTCTGAATGCTCTAAAAATGACAGCAGAAAAAGTCCTGACAAAATTTACTGATGCTCTGATATTCAATGAGACAAAAATCATGCAACATAAAGAATCATGACCAGGGATCCAAAAACGCAATGTGTGATTACGTATACGGATATTATGTTAAACATGGCTTTGATTTCGTGACTGATAATCATCTCAATATCCCAAAAGTTGCTTGTTGGGATAAACAAAATATTTAAGATACCCATTGATTATTTTTTGGTAAAAAGGACTACTGGTAGTCAAATAGCGCAGCTAGTCACGAATACATTAACTTCGATTAGCGATGCTGGAGTTGAGGTAAAAGCCTTGACTTATGTGACGCTGCAAAGGCAAACTTAGCCATGGGTGAGGAATTTGACTGTTGTTTTGACTAAACCGCCAACATCGTTTCTGGATCCTATTGTTTTACCTCTACCTTGCTTGTATATATTTGAAATATCGAAATTTGTAAGGCAACATTTAGGTCACTTCAAACAAGCTAGAGATGTTTTCCCTAGAAATACTAGAAATTGTAATAGGTTGGTACTTGATTTTGTCCCACGTAATGCCCGATTTCAAAAAAATTGTTTTAATATGTGTATAAAAATATATAATAAGATTCCTCAAGATATTAAAGATCTGCCCTTGAATAAGTTTACAAAGACTGTACAACTGGCTTATTAAACACACATTTTATACAGTGCAAGAATTTCTTATTCACAATTATTAATTAATTAGATTGTTTCCGTTTAATTTTGACATTACACCTATTGAATTATACTAATTGCCATTGACTTGCATGTTGATATTTTATATTTTCTTATTGTACGGATTATGATGAAAATGTGGTGTTATAGATTGTTATTATTATAATTTTGACTTCCTGATTTTAATGATTTGATGACATTCTGTATTTTATAATTCCTTGACATTCTGTAATTTATAATTAATTAATCTGACTAGTTACTGCTTTGAACTTTGCGTGCTATTTTTATGGCTGAATAAGATGAATCGAATTTTATTGTAAACATCCACAGTGTAACCTTATTCAAATGCAAATAAATACATTTCATTTCATTTATTTCAGGTCAAAATGTACATTTCTTTCTTGACCCATCTCATATACTAAGGTTAGTTCGTAATTCATTCGAACATTACGGCTGTTTTACAACTGTATCGGAAAAAGGTATTACAGGGAGCCAATTAGAAAACTTACACTACCTACATCTAATAAGAGGAATTATTTTACATAGCTAACAGATTGAGAGCCAAACATTCATTTTAAAATTAAAATAATGAGGGTGAAACTAGTTCTTTAGTGAAATCGTTGCAGATACGCTACTTTATGCAGAAACACTGTCCACTTACCAGAATTTTCTGATTCAAAGCTACATACCTAAAACATGTAAATGATTGTGTTTGATATACTAGATTCTCGAACGAGGCATTGTAGTCTCAAAGAGCTCTTAGCATCGAAAATTATAAAAAGCCTTTGATAGATTAGGCCTTTCATGATTATTTTTCATAATTGCTAAGTTTGCAAAATTACAGTTTGACGGTTAGGTTAGGTTAGACATGTGACCAATAACAGAGAGGGCCCAGGCCCCCCGATCTCCCCGTGCAGTCTTTGTTCTGTTAGTCACCTTTAACGACACCCCAGGGTAAGAGATGGGTTGGTAGTATTCTTTTAGTGAACCGCTATACCATATGGTACGGCGGCCACGGACGCCTTCTAAACTAAGACAACTCTGGGCAAAAACCCAGACGGATGGCAACTCTACATGAGAGATGTTGTGATTTTGTATGTAAAGTTGTGAGATGTAACTTATTTATGTGTAATATTGTAGGAGTTACTTATGCTGCGTAAGATGTTTATGCCTATAAATTAATTATCTAATTCGATATCTCTTTGTTTTCTTTAAAGTTTCTCTAAAAATGAAGAAGAAAGACGCGGGCAAAGTAAAGTGAAAAAGTTTTGCCACCTTTAAATTGCTAAGTCATTTTAAGATTTATGTTGCGATTTTTGGAGCCAACATTTATAACTGGGCAAAGATGCGAACGTGATACTAAAAATGATCAAACATTTAGTACCGTCGCATGGTGAGTTAGGTGGGCAAAGTTAGGTAGACCATTTTTGTATTTTCATACAAATATATTTGGGAAACAGGCCTGACACAAATGTAATTAAATTTTAGATAATTAATTAATTAATTTTAATAAATTATGTAAATTTCGAACGTTCTTATGAAATAAATATTTAAGTAGGTACCTAATTGTTTTGTTCTTTACCGACTCAACTTATATTTCTAACATTTCGGCTCACTCACTCACAATCACTTTAGAATACTAAGAAAATACAATTTGTTTGCTGGATATTCAGTACCAAATTGTTGAAGCCTACCTACCTACCTTAGCTTATCTACGGAACCACAATAGGTAGATAAGTTCACACGCCAGCAGGTCAACCTAGCCAAAACTGTCAAATTTCTCTAATCGATATTGATTGATTCACAAAGCCAGTGGGAGGTTGAGTTACTGGCGTCTGTCTGATTACAACAAAAAGTAATGCTAATGACTTTAATAATAATGTCAAATACTTAATAAATTTTCAACAATGTAGCCTTAGCACTCAAATCCCGTTGTGTTATGTTGGCACTGTTGGTTTCGCGCGACTCTACCTAAAATTGCCCAAGAACATAACTTGAAAAATAAAAGAAATTTTTTAGACTGAAATCAACAGATATTACTTATTTCAAATAGTTTATCCTATGCTGCCAGTTATGATCACGTACGTTAAGTAGTTTCAGTTTATAGCCAGTAAAATTTGCTAAATTGTCTCCGCGCGCGGACCGAGAGTGTAGGTATATAAATCGACCGAATTACGAAGTGACACGGGCCTGCTGATACGCTATTTTAGATCTTAAATCCTTATCAATATATCGTTTTTAGTCTACTCACAATACTTTTCGGAACGAGCGTAATGCCGAAAGATAGCAAGTCGATATACCTACTTACCCGCTGTTTTAGACCTTAATGTTTACCCACGGTTACTTACCTATTTTTTTTGAAGGATTGATTATGTTGAACTATGGTTTTAGAGATTTATTTCTGTAAAGAATATTACACTATTATATTATAAGCTATATTATTATGTACTATAACTATCGTTGAATTATAAAAATATACCAAACAAATTGAGAATTATCCGCTTGCGTGATCTCGAGATGATACCTAAACATCTTTATGGTGATTTCGTTCTTTTTTACGCAACCGTTACGAACTAAAATTGTGGCTAGCCGTAGAAAAACCTTTGTTATGATTTTTAAGTTGATACTGGTTATTTTAAACTCAAAAACAAAAACTTTAGAAATGTAGATAATTAGCGGAGTGTAATACGTAATTTAGAAACACACTATCTCGATGCACATTAGCGCGACAAAGTGCGACAAACCAAATCTCGATGCACGAAATCGCGACAAACCAAATTTCGATGCCATCTATCTAAACATGATGATATCTATCTATATAAACAAAACTGAGAAGGTAGTTACCTACTTGGTATTAACCATGGGATATAAAAAACATACATAGAAAGTGTCAATTTTATCCGGTGCAAAACAGTACAAGAATATTTTTATAAATAAAAACAAACATATTTAGTAAACAATATAATATAAGTAAATGTATTAATATAATATTATTGTGATTCATTTTTTATTTATTATTAAATTACAATTAAATTATATCACCGTGCACACGTGTTGTATGCATATGATCCATAGTAGATGACGGTACCTACCGCTACCCTAAGTAAAAATAAAATAATCTACCCGCAATAGTTATGTTGCCGCAAAATAGCTAATGCCATAAAGAGACTCGATGACGCAGTGGATGACGTTCTGTTTACAGTCACAAAAGTTAAGCAAATTTGCGCAGGTCGAGTAACTGATGGGTGACCAGTCAGCGACCTCGGCGAATATTGCTTAACTTTCGCGATCGAAAACCTCGAGATTTTATGAATCTACGGTCACCCATCCCTTTGGCGACCTCGGCGAACATTGCTTAACTTTCGCGACCGAAAACCTCGAGATTTTAGGAACTTACGGTCACCCATCCCCTTGACGACCTCGGCGAACATTGTTTAACTTTCGCGATCGAAAACCTCGTGATTTTATGAACCTACGGTCACCCATCCTCTTGGCGACCTCGGCAAACATTACTTAACTTTCACGATCGAAAACTCGAGATTTCTATGTACCTACGAGTGATGTATAGTGTAAAAATAGATAAAAATTGTATAAGCATCTTCCATTTATTCGCATAAAACGATTACAAACAAAATTCCTATGTTGTGTCGCGATTTCGTGCGTCGACATTACGTATTACACTCTAATTAGCGAAATAACCTAGGCTTACAAGAGTTGCAAGGAGTTATTTTGTTTCGAATATTAATTATAATTACTTACATTACATACAATTAAACAAAATCTAATAAAACGATTGTTAACATAAATAATAATATATTTAAAGTCTAGTATATAATAAGTATAATAACAGAAATAAAGTTTAATTTATTAAGAATTTGCATACACTTACTTACCTCAGGCTGGCCTCACACAGCCGGAATCGCTTTCTGAATTAAGAATCTGAATTCAGATTCTGTGTTCAGAAAGGCCGGAATACCATACAATATCAGTATGCTCCACACACATGCGGATTTTTTCAGAATCTGAATTTCTCAGATCGATCTGGAAGAATGAGCTGACGAGCGTCCGGAATTCCGTGTCTGAATATTTAAGATTCTGAATTCAGAACGCGCGTATTCCCATACATTTTATATGGAGCGGCACACACATGCTGGAATTCAGATTCTGAATTATTTCAGTGTTGCCATTTTTAGTAGGATCCTGCTTTTTTAGCATTTTTAAAAGTAAATTTTAGATATTTAGTTTGTATGTTATCTTATTGATACCTTGCTCTAATAGTGTTTAATTTTCGATGTACTTCAATTCTCAAAAATTATAAAGGTAAATATAGCAGTTTTGGTGCATTTTTATAAACAACGCTTAGCAGTTTTAGCAGGATTTACCATAAATTTTTATTTTTATATTTTATTCTTATAAAATTTGATAGCAATATAAGCTTCTATTGAAACTCGTTAATATGGTTAAACTAGATAATGGATAAATATACATAAACATAGAAAAACACCCAGACCCGAAATCAATTAAGAAAATCAGTTTTCTCTAAATTGACTCGCCGACCGGGAATTGAACCCGGGAACTCAGAGATGGTGCGACGCCAGGCCCGGCGCGCTAACCACTTGACCACGGAGGACGTCAATTGGTAGGAACAGCGAAAAAAAAATGGCAATCCTGGTTGAAACAGCAAGCGGTTAACATCTCGGAGACGTTTGCTTAGGCCGGGAGTCACAAGACTACTGATCAATCTGAATTTTTAAGAATGTGTGAGTCAAGGTGCCGGAATTCAGAATCTTAAATTCAGATTCTTAATTCAGCAAGCCATTCCGGCTGTGTGAGGCCAGCCTAAATCTCAATAATTGAATCAGATTCCGAAAATTCGTCGTCATTATCGACGCCTTCCAAAATGCGAAGAAGTTCAATTGAATCGCTCATGTGGCACTGCACTACTTTCCTTACTATGCGCTTATGACGTCATCAGGCTATCGTCTATCCGTGACCACGGCGCCCAGAGAACTGATTATTGATGACGCGCTAGGGATGCGCCAGAGTTGCCATATTGGATTTATTAGGTGAAGTTGATTTGACGATTCTTTATTCATGTAGCTGAGCTACGGTACGCTATGGTAGTGTTAGTTTTCTTACATTTCATTTTATTAAAATAGCAATAATAATAAAATCAAATAACACGTTTTAGTTGAATTTTGAATGGGTAATTTACGATAAAACTACCTTCCGCAGTACAGCACTAGCGGTCAAGAGTAGACGACTTTGGCGTGTTGGACATAGTATTTGCTTAGATAAAAATCCATGTTTTATAGTTCAATATTTCTCAGTTCTTATGGCTCTAAGAGACTTGTTTTTATACTTATATGTTGCAGGGATATTCTTTATTGCCGAATGTAGAAAAAGAAATACCAGTAATAGTTTTTCAACACATTTATTTAATATTTTTGTAAGCCGGGTTTTTTGTCAACTATAGATGTCGTTGGCGCACAGGGCCCGCAAGTGCTGGTCATATATAGACGACTTTGGCGCTCAAAAGGTTAATAAAACGCTAAAATATAAAACATTATTCTATAAACGCAGCTTCATCTTAACCGAATGTTCAAATATTTGTAAAAATATTTCTTTCGGATCTCAGAGGTGAAAACTTCTAAGATTTGATGAAGCAATGTTGACTAAAAACATAAGCATCAAGCACTGACAAATTTCGACAGTTGAAGCCAGACCTCGGTAGCCAAGTGGTTAAGGCAGCCGCCCGGAATGCGGAAGGTGCGTGGTTCGATTCCCGCCTGAGGTTATCGTCTTTTTTCAGTGTTTAAAAAAGAAAAAATTACAAAAATATTTTTTTCACGAAATTTTCAATATTCTCAGTACGAAAATATTGAAATCATTCGGAAAAAATAAAGTTTGCCTAACTCTAATTGGGAATTAAAATTAAACAAAAGATGTTAGGTAATTTCAATGATATAATATCATTGGGTAATTTACTTTTTTTTATTTTTCAACTTATTTGCAGTTAAAAATGTAATTACCTATATGAAATATAAAACTTATATTTCATATAGGTAATTACATTTTTAACTGCATTGTAGGCAAACATTTGTTTTGGAGCCTGAACACATCAGTACCTTTTAAAATTTTATTTATAACTGTGCACCAATTGAAAAGCGTTAGTCGTACTGCTAAGTTAATAAAAACATCGGATATATTTATATGTTCTTCACACTTCAAAAAATCCAACGAATATTTGGTTTTAATTATTTCTTTTATTTTATTTAAAAGTATTTTTTTCTCTGGTTGTTTTTCCATATTTTTGTTACATCTTTAGATAATCTAACAGCTTTTTTCGGTTGGGTAGGTCAATTTATTTTTATTTTTTGATATCACTTTGTATTTTCGGTACGAAATCCATTTATGAGTTTAGTTTTTATCTTTTGGTATAACATTTTCTTTGCATTGGGAGAACTGAGGTGCAATAAACTAGAGAAGACACCGCGAAGGAAGTTTGTGCGCACTAAGGTGCAGCCCATGGGCTGCAAACGCCTCAGTAATTGCGCGTGATTCAAGCGATTGTGGACCTTGCGGCTCCACCTTAGTTGCGCACAAACTTGCTTCGCGGTGTGTTCTCTATTTTATTGTACCTCAATGATTGGGAGTAGTTACTATTTTTTAATATTCTTCTGATGACCCACCCAGCTGTATAAGCATGAGAATGTACATTGAGTCTCTCTTGCGCACATAATATTTGAAATTATTTGGGTTCAAAACTCTGACAGTTAGAAGATTCAGGGGATGCTTCAAAAGTCTCATCTGTATATAAGGGATAAAATATATTGTGAGACTGAAAAAGTGCATGCAGTGTTAATAATTGTTCACCTGAATCTTCTTTACAATTATAACTCTCAGAGTGAATTTTTATTAACCTCGTTATCAGTAACTACCTAAAAGTGCATTTATACAAAATTTAAACATATGACAGTCAGGGTTATTATTTCTAAAATTGTATGCCCTGACCTGTCCAAAGAAATTTTCAAGTGGATCAGAGTTAAAATATCTTGAGCGATTATTTTAATATTTTTTGTTTAAAAAATTCCCACAACCTTATTAAACTTTTAAGGGTTGTTAGTTGTTACCCAATTTTTAAAAGTAGGTACTGATGTTTCCTTTCCTTGTTTATCTATAAATTTAATTATTTGAAGATCTATAATCATTTGTTTTCACACCTAATAATGTTGCGAGTTTTTGTTCACCGCGGTCGTAAGTATTTTTCCTTTGGCTGCCTTATAATTGCTGGCTGCACCCTTGACAGAGTCAAATATGTTTACTATTTCAGACGTATTTTTTAAAGTCGGGCTTACAGCTTTTCCATCCAAATAATTTGCTAAAAAAAAGAAAATGGGGTATTTTTTTTCATACAACTTGTTTGAATAATAGGTAATTTTATTACAACTTCTTAAATACTTACAAAACTCAGCAGTGTATGACAGGGTTGCAGCTACTGTTTTGCTGAATACGCGAGCACAATGCTTTACCTAAAACAAGAAGAATATTATAAGTATTATTATCAAACCATATTCAAAGCCAGCAAGTGTCTTCACTTGGACAAAAGTTACCTTCATTTTTTTAGTTTTCTCTGGTATGACATGTTCGCAGAAGACGCATCTGTGCGTGGTTACAATCTGTTTTGCAGACTTCTACTATATCACTCCATTTGAATATTTTATATCTTTTGTTAAAAGTTGTTCCTCAGACCCTTGAGCAGATGTGGTGGGAAGAATAAGTAAGAATAACACTCAGTATGTGAGAGTTTATTTTGACAACATCATCTGAAACCAGATTTTTTTTAAAATAGGTAAACAATTGTTTAGGTTGACATTTATAAAAGAATGAGCCTTTGCCCGCAAGTCCATCCGCGTAGTAAGCGTTTCGCCCGCAACACACATGAACCATGACTTCGATACTACTGAACGGAATGACATAAAACATAAATTAGATTTTAAGTTGGCAAAATGTGAAAACCCCATCAAACAAACAAACAAAAATTTAAAAAAAAATTGTTTTGGGTTCCGAAGTCTTCAAACAGTCAATCACAATCAGTTTTTCAAAAATATCTTTAATGTACTACAGACACAGCTCTGTTACAGTTTCATAATAATATAAATACCGATGATATATCATTGATAAATACCAATAAAATCTTTTGCTTTATTTTGGTTAAACAGTTGGCTGTGATTCCATTTATGAACATATATGTTTGATGCCATAGTTGTTTCCGACTCTCGTAACATAATTATAAAGCTAGGTACTGTATGTGATGTTAACTATTTTTTTTAGAACTGTTGTAGAAAAAACTTACCTATTCTGTCACCAATAAGCAATTTGTTCTTTCCTGGTTTCTTCTTGTAGCATTTTGAATGCAGACTGAAATGATGTACGGTCGGGGTCACCGTCGCTTTACCACTTTGCAGCGATTTTAGTATGAAATACACCAACCGCCCGGGTACGTGAACGTACCAAATAGACGACGCGGTGTGCAAGGGATTTTGACCTTTAGACTGGTAAAGCGACGGAGTCCGCCATTGTACCCTGGTCGCTTATTAGAGCTAGAGGGTGTAAGCCAGTGTCACCAACAGCAGTAACTACTGTTTTTATAATATTTTTTAGTTGCAAAGATGATGTGGCACCATTGCAGAAATAGTATGCAATTGGCTATTACCATCTGAAAACTGCTCCTCACAGTATGAAGACTAATGCATGGTCAGCAAATTCATTGGTTTTGGTGTCTATTTCTACCAGTCCATCAATACAGTCTTTGGATTTATCATAATTCAAACCAGGCTCCAATGCAACTTCATCGAAAAGAATACTACAGTACTTTTTGGGTTAGGGTGTAGCAAAGGGGGTCCGAGACAGCCGATTTTTCAATGAAGCTAGGACTTGTAAAAATTTTGACTTTTTGCTTCCACCTAGTGTAGCAAAGGGGGTCTAGGACATAGCCGAATTTTCGAAGGCATTTTGTACAGTGACAGAACCGAATTTGTCAAACCCGATTCCACGTGGTCTGCCCTACCCCTAGAGTGTATATAAAAAACCGGAGGGCAGCTCCCGCCCCCTGCGCTGTGACAAACCACAGGCACCAAGCGAGCTGGAGCGGCTGAGGTTGGTCGCCGTTATCTCTTTTCGTTAGCTATGTTTTTTTCGTAAAAAAAAAAGTGTTATTTTTTTGGGCCCCCTTTTTTACATCCGGACTTTTTGTTCTCTTCCCAAGTTGTAACCTGAAAGCAAGAAATTAGTTAGTAACAATTAAATTTTTATGTTTGATATAATTTATACATTACAAATCTTACCTCCTCTCGAATTGTATTGATAATTTGTGGATTGATTCCAGTCCCATTAGCCAACCCTGATGTAAACTTGTTAAGAGTTTGCTTGGAAGGTAATATAAATATTTTTTGTAAAAAACCGTAACTATTTGGGCTTTGCTTCATAATACACAATGATATTAATTTTTCTTCAATTGTGAATCTTCTTCCTTTGATTTTTTTATTGGATTGATTAATTTGCATCCTTAATATTTTTCTTGCTAATGGATTCATATTTTGCAGCATACCAGCAATTGATTTGTCTTTCCTAAATTTCAGTGCTCTTTTAGCCCTTTTTTGGAAATTAAGTTGTTTTTGTGATCTCTTGTACTTCTGGTATAATCGCTTACAATGTGGTGTAAGTGATGCTTTGTTATTCACCAACTGATCTCGATGTCTCAATGTTTTTGGTGTTAATAAGGGCTGATTTTGTGTAAGACTCGATTCTGAAAAATAAAATACATTAATTATTATTAACATAAATGTACATATTTGTCCTAAAGTATATAAGATGTTCTTCTTAGAATCTTTGTTGTTAAATTCCTTGTATTTTATAATTTCTTGCCATTTATTTCCCAGTTGCAACTCAATGTATGATTGTTTTCTAGAATGTTTTTATACACAACTGTTGGTACACATACAGTTTACTTACTGTAATTATTTATTATTATTTATTAATAGATAAAGGCTTTCTCACCTATAGTTAATAGACAACTATCATCCATGTTACTGGACAATGGTTGTTGCCCAGCAGTTGACGCTAAAGAGTCCATTTCTGAAAAAAAGTGGTACCCAATTTACTAAAACATTGGACAATAATGGGCCAGTTTAAGTATGATAAAAATGGCTAAGTATTCTAAATATCAGCATACTTTCATCAGGTTGTGCCAAAATCTACTTTTTAAAGTGTAGGAATATTATTACTTACCAGAGCTTGAAGCTGCTGTTTGGATTATAGGTGAACTCACGGGCAGTGTTTGTGTAGAACTTGATTCTACAAAAATATGTAACTTTATAATTGACATAAATGTACTAACTTAACATTTTATTAAAATGAAAATTAAGTCAAGAAAAATTGTACCTAGGTATATGATTTCTGTTCGAGTGTAAACTTTGTTACAATTTTTTTATTTATAGAAACATAAATAAAAACTTTTCAACAGTTTTGTAAGTACGTAATTATGCTAAATCAACACAAATAAAACTTACCTAACTAACTTGCCACTTCAGAAGTTAAAGTAAAAAGAAAACACACAACAGAAAATACAAACAAATATGTAAAAAATATTAAATTAATTTTTACCTGAAAACCGAATCCTAGAAATATTTTTGCAGTAGTTATGATCATTATGTTTACGACGATTACTGTAATCATGATCAAGAAAACTGGAATCATTCGCTGTAAGAATATAAAATACAAATTTATTTATATAGAACAATCCAAGCATAATAATGACAGTCTAAAGGCGACACCGTTTTGTGTTTTCTAACACCTAACATCAAACAAATCTAACAAATATGGGCAAGGCCTACGTACATATTTTGACATATTTTGTTTTTAGATGGTTTGATGTTAGGTGCTAGAAAACACAAAACAGTGTCGCAGGAGACCCGCCTTAATCTAGACTAGGGCTCAGCATTAGTACTGCTGTTTTTGAGGTAATTTTTTTTTTCAATAACAGAAATACTAGCTGCCCTACCCCTGTAGGTCACGTGATAGGTTAGTAAGACAATCGCGAAGCGCAGCGGAGCGATTGTCTTACCCCTGTAGGTCACGTGATAGGTTAGTAAGACAATCGCGAAGCGCAGCGGAGCGATTGTCTTTGTCCACTTTTCACCAAATAGCGACTGCACATGTGCTCAGCTCAGCGTGACAGTTGGTGAGCATCGCCGCTCTATGCAGTTGGATGTATGTGCAGTCCCTAGTCCGTAAGTCGTCTTTTACGACACCCAAGGGAAGAGAGGTGGTAGTATTCTTTCACCGCTACGCGTACGCAACACGGATAAGTAGTACCAAAAATAACCTTATTTAAATAATTTAAATTGTTAATTATAATATGTAACTACACAAACTTACTGTTTTCAATAGGTGCATTGGACAGTCCACTGGCTATTTCGTCATCAGTAAACAAAGTCGGATATGCCCCGAGATGCAGCCGAGACTTGGAAGAGAAAAATCTCTTCTCGAAATGTTTCGCGCAAACATAAAATTTGCGCAGCACATCATCACTTTGCCCACGAAATTCACCAGGTATACACTTTAACCAGTTTTGGAGTCCTAACTCAGTCTTTCGGAATTTAAACAAATTTACGACGTTACGTCTGCTGTTGCAGCCCACAACACAACACACGTTAAACATGCTGAAATGTATTACTATTAGAGCCGACAGTATTACCTTTATCTATATAATAGTTGCGGAACTAAATCAACGCGGAACTTCACTCGATCAAAACTTTACCGGCAATCACTCACACACACACACACACAGACAGACATTAATAGTCAAGTCAGTGTTGCCAGATCCGTAGGTCAAAACTATCCTAGATTTACTGCATAATTATCGTGTTTTTATCGCATTCAAAAAGACAGAATTTATACGACAGGTCACTCCAAATATGGTAACATCCAACGTCACGAGCTAAAAAAAAAAAGCTCATCACTTAGAAAAAGGACTGACTGTGGTACCTTAAATTTCGTTATTTCCAAACTGTGACTGAACGACTGATGCTAAACCAGGTTTGTCACAAAATTATCGTAGAACTGACAAAAAATATCGTGGAAAGTCGACGAATTATACAAATTATCGTGCGATACTTAATTATTATTTTTTATCGCATGCCCCTCCAAATTATCGTGGATCTACGATAATTATCGCACGTCTGGCAACGCTGAATAATAGTAAAGATGCTACCATATCAAGGTAATACTGTCGGAATTAGATGGCCATCTCGCGGATTTTTTTTGCCAACATGTTTGAACCTGGCTTCCCCTCGTGGTGTTATTCCACAACTTTTGACCAATATACATACCTATAGGTATAATAGGAGCTAAAGGACATAATTTTTTTGGTACTAAAATAAAAGAAAAATTAACTGCAACAATTCATATACTTCCTTGTCCAAGAGACTAAATGCTGCCATTCTGTATAAATTTTAGATTTTTTATTACCTCCGTTATAGAATACTGTATTTTGATATGTTTAGTACGTTTCTAAACGATGGTTCCGGTTTTTTAATGTTATCGAACGCAGGGATATTATGTAGGTAAGTCTATGAGGTCTATGGTAATGTAGAAACGCTCAGAATATTATCTATTATTCTATGTAGAAACGATATCGCTAACACAGTTATTTTTTTCGCACATATAGTATTTAGCAACGATACACACAACTAACACAACGAAAACGCGGCCGGGATCCGGGAATCGTCTGGCGGCTGACAGTCTGACATCTGTCTACGATCAGTATTGACATTTAAAACGTCAGACAAGCGTCACTTTTTATTTTTAATAACATTAAGTGTCACAATCCTACTATAATGTTGCCACTTTCGAGTAGAAATCAATGTTGGTTTTTAATTTATTTATAACAAACGGAGGTCTTTAAATTAATAATACGGTCATAAATATGTTGATAATAATGTATTCTTAAGGTATTTATACATTGGCGTCAAGTTAAAAGACTTTGGAATTTAGTACCAAGCCCCATAGTAAAAAAAATTTGTCCTTTTAATTTTAAAGCATGCAAAACCTTGTAAATCAGGCTGATATGATTTCATACATTTAATATAAGTGAAATTCACTCAGCATCATCATCATCATCATCAGCCTATAAACGTCCCACTGCTGGGCACAGGCCTCCTACGTGAACAATAGCACGTGGGGATATTGGGCCATAACCCACCACGCTGGCCCAATGCGGGTTGGTGGGTTTTAACGACTGTCATCTTACGACAACAACCGAGACCAACGGCTTTACGTGCCTTCCGAAGCACGGAGGAGCTCGAGATGTTTTTAATTTGGTCACCCATCCAGCGACCCGGCATTGCGAAAGTTGCTTAGCGGGCCAGACCGCAAGTCTAACGCGCTAGCCGCTGCGCCATCGAGCTCCTCACACTCAGCACTCAGCATAAAATTTATGAAATCAAACCAGCCTGATTTATAAGGTTTTGCATGCAATAGCCAGTTTGGGAACTCAGAAATAAAACGACAATTTATTTTCTATTTTTATTATGTTTATGTTTCGCATAATACAATTTAGTTTACATTTTAGAATAATCATCCCCATCATATTTTAATTCTCCGCACAAAATTCGATTTATAACATTCATCTTTGTTGATTTGCTCAGAAGTGTGCTTTAATATTACAAAAATTACTTTTTTTTGTATTCCAGCAGGTAATATTTAAATTTTTCCTAGAATGTTTTTTAAGGATTTTGCAGAAGGCAATGTGAAAAATTTCGAAAGAAAAGCATATTACAGAATGAGAGTGACAACATTTTTTCTTCATTTGTGAAGCAACGACCCTTTGCTTTTTTCATAGTTTCTCTATGTTGAATTTCTGTAAATAGTTTTGCTGGTAAACTCATTTTTCCTGTAACTTTCTGTAAACCTTTATTTATCAAACATTTTAATGGCACTGGCTAATCTTGTTCTTGCTGCGATTTCTTAACCTGTATATTTCACTCCTAAGGTTTTTTTATTTCTTTCTGAATTATTTAAAATAGGCTAAAACCTTGCGGTTGTCTCCTTGTATCTCCAAATAAAAAACTTATTACAACATGACATGCAAGTGAACTAATAATAAGTGGGATGTGGATTCAATCATTATTGTACCGATAATCGTTTCGGCAAACGGTCTTATAGCGAAGAGCCTCTCGCTGAAAGGCTTGATCAAGGGTCAGATACAAAAGGCAGTACTCCATGAAGAAAAGAAATATCCAGAAAATGTTAACCAGTTTTGAAATTAGATTCTGTATCACATTTTTTTCACTAAAGTCTAAAATGCCATATCAAGTTACATAATACCTTTCAAAAGTTATTATTCAATATGACGCATCAAGTTTAACAAAGAGATTATTGACCACTTTTTGATATTGAAACTCATTTCTTTATTGGTTGAAATGACATTTATCAAAAATGATTGTTTGAACGTCGACGTTTCGACAAGAGCATAATTTTACAAAAGATATTTTTATAACGAAATAAAATGGCAAGGTTAAGCCTAGAGTAAAGGGCTGAAATAACATTTCTCTTCGAAGATCGACATAGTATTAGTGCTATATCACGAGAGCTCAATATATCGCGATTCACTGTGAGGTTTTGGATTCGGCGTCACGGCGAAGAAGGGCAGATAACAGATCATATAAATAATATTCAACTGAGTGGTAGAGCCACGCTGCGTTGCAGCACACATTGGGCCGGCTCGCCCGGCGTAATACCACCCTCTCACTAATATTCGGCGTGAAATAATGGCACTTGGTGCTGTTGTGTTTCGTCCGACCAGTGAGGGTTCCGGAGGCCCCTTCCCCCCCCCCTCCTCCCAATTCCTATTCCTTCCTTAAACCTATTCCTCCCTTAAAGGCCGGCAACGCGTCTGCGATTCCTCTGGTTTTGCGGGTGTCCATGGGCGGCGGTGATTACTCTCCATCAGGTGACCCGCCTGCTCGTTTGCCTCCCTCTTATATATAAAAAAAAAAAAAAAAAAAATCAGGTCGACGACCGATACTAACTGCCGCGCAAATAACAGTAATGATTCGTCGTTACGAAGAGAACGGTTTCACACCAACTAGTTATTTTGCTGCTTTATATGATGTGAGTGCTCGGACGATCCGACGAGCTTTGCACCGTGCTGGACTACACTAACTATAGACACCATGCTATTAAAGTGGAGCTTGAACCTCGCCACAAAACAGCCCGGCTTAACTTTGGGCGACTACATCTCGATTTTGATTGGTCGAATACTATATTTACCGATGAAAAAACTTTTAAATCAAGCCAAATCGGAAGATTAACTTTATGGCGCTATAATCAAACTCGGTATGATGAAGCTCATATCGTGCCTCAAAGTTAGGTCGCATAACATGTAAACTTGAGGGATGAGTCTCGACGGTGTCGGAGAACTGGCGTCGTTAGAGAATAGGGCTACTGCCATTCATTAAGTGTCGCTTTTAGAAGAAGTGATGCTGCCTACTGTGCGCGTAGTGTATCTTGCAACAGAATTCCCACACATTACTTACGTTCAAGATAATGCACCGATACACACGGCCCGTGCTACTATGGCGTGGTTCAACCTGCTGCGGGCCGATCGCCGTAATGTTATGCAGCGCGTCTTGACTGCGTTTGCGTCATAACGTTTGATTTCGTATTGCCGTAATTAAATAATGACGCACACGTCACGCTCACCTCAACGCAGCGCACCGCCGTATTGTCATATTAGAACCTCACTTACGAGTGTTTTGTATCGCACCAAAACGGTATCGCGCTAAATTTAGACGTTTCATAAATGTCAAATGAAATGTCACTTTGCAGTGTTCATCGAGTGTTGGTAACGCATTGCAGAAGTGTATGGATTGTTAACTTTGCAAATCTTGTTAGTAACTTTTATGTCATTTCCTACAGATATATAGTAAAAAAACAGCATCATACACAATGGGCGATTTTCCGAGATCAAAAAAAAAAAAGAAATTGGTTCGTAAATGACTTCATAGATGGCGCTTAGCATAGATTAGTATGGCGCTTAGTAAAAGGCGGGTTCATGAAGAGCACGTGTATGGCTGTGTAATATTTATTATATTTCAAAATAGAAATAGGTTCTGGATGTCCTGAATATAAATAGGTAAGTAAATACTATTTTTTTATTCTTTTGGTAGACAAGTAAAAGTGTAGAATTTATTACAGCCCATAAGTAACCCAGCTTTCATAAAACGACATCTATCGAGTGTTTTTGAACTAATTTTTACTTTTTAATTTGGGCTGTCAGAAAATCGCCCATTACCGAGTAATGTACTTACCTAACTTATAATATCATACCTATCTACTTAATTTTTCAAGCACAAAATTTGAGCGTGAACCATTTGCGTTGGCAAAATGTTGGATTTGGCTAATCAAGAAGATTTGAGATTGTAGCATAATTTTGTTTCTCCCACAGTAACCACTCGATGGATCGAGATATGAAGTAGCTTATTTGTTGATCAAGCGCGTGCTCCATCTTACATAAATAAATTTACATACTATGCTTCATCCAAATCTGTTTAGCTGTGAATGTAAATCTTATTTTTTAGATGTTTGTTGTTTGCGAGGATGCTTCACTACGATCCAGTATTTGCTGAGCAAATCGTGAATGCATGTGCTGTGCTGCACAACATGGCTCTACGTGCTCAAATTCCTGCTCCTCAACTTAATTTACAAGAACGCAAGCGTGAGGCTTTAAATCAAGTCCGCAGGGTGGCTGCTGAGGCAGAGTTAAGAAGAGTGGCTCAAGTACCCCAAAATGTTGATAGGCGTGTAAATATCGAGTTAATGTAGGGGAGGACAGTCCAACAGGCTTATATTCAAAGGCTTTGGAACGAGAGAAACCTTATGTAATAAAAACAATTATAAAATTTAATAAAAAATTGTTTATTATTGTCACAATATCACAAATCCTTAAATTCTACATATAGGTACTTAAATTAGGAGAAGCCCTTAGTTAGCTCATCATCAGAACGACGACAGCAGCAACGTTTATTCTGTAAGCAAAATATACATTTTAAACAGCAGTTATCTTCACTCGTTAGTTGAGTTCGATGGCGCAGCGGCTAGCGCGTTCGGCTTGCAATCTTGCCCGCTAAGCAACTTTGGCAATGCCGGGTCGCTGGATGGATGACCAAATTAAAAAGATCTCGTGCTTCGGAAGGTAAGATGACAGTCGTTAAAACCCACCAATCCGCATTGGGCCAGCGTGGTGGGTTATGGCCCAATATCCCCACGTACCATTGACCACGTGGGAGGCATGTGCCCAGCAGTGGGACGTTTATAGGCTGATGATGACGATGATTCTATCTTCACATCTCAAAAGCTCTTTTTCTTTTCGCATCCCTGACTTAAAATAAGGATAGTTCACCTTTTCTAACCGCATGGATTGTGGAAGCTCCTTAGTGGCCTCTGCATTTTAGTTAATTTAGAGCAAATTAACACACAAATATTATCACTACCAAAATGCTCAGTAAATACCTCTTCAATTTTATGCTAGCGAACACAGATTGACCATGAAATGAACAAAAATACACAAATAATTTATAAACATGGAAAGCAAAAAGTATCACATTGGATAATGAGTTGTGTATTAGCAAGGACGATATATAATATCTTATTTGTCTATGGTATTAGTAAAGCAAACCTAACACAGAAAAAGCAAACTGCGAGAAACGCCAATGGCGAGGTCCCGGTGGTTCTCGAGAAACTCCACCAATACCTCAATTTGTCTCAGAGACGATTTCTTTTCTGGGTGTCGCCATCAAAAATTTAACCGTAAATCTACAAAGTAAAAACTTCTCATAATCTCATATTATCTTTATAACTAGTGCCGGCAAACCAATTAAACGCCAACTTACTTTAACAATTGTTACACAATACCTTACCTTATCAAGTAAAATAACTCCGAGCGAAATATAAATAAATTCAATTATTTTAATGGTTTACTATTGTTTAACAAAAAACGTATGACAAAAGATAATTTTACAAACAACGTTTGAAACTAATCATTTGACAAACTTTCTTTTCGCAAACATATTACTTTAAAAAGAATCATTTGACATAACACAGATTTCGCAAATGTTTTTCTTAGAAAATATATCTACTGTTAAAATCTTATTTTAATAATATTCACTTGACTAAATAATTCGTTTGCCAAATTGGTGATTTTACAAAAAGTATGGTATATTAGGTATGATATATTATATAAGCAAGAATGTAAGCAATTTCAATTTATTTATTTAGGAGTAGGGCAGCTAGTATTTCTGTTGTCTAATAAAAAAAATAACCTCGATATATTAAAAACAATCAAAAAAATAATGATAAAATAATAAAATGATATTTAAGACAATCGCTACGCTGCGCTTCGCGATTGTCTTAAATATCTAACCTATCACGTGACCTACAGGAGTAGGGCAGCTAGTATTTGTTAAATGTTATTTATGCTTTACATTGTTTTGCCAACTAACATGTTTAAAAAATAATCAATTTGTAAAATAATGTTTTAGCACAATAATTTTTTTTTTTAGTAAATAGGTATATTGTCTAATGAGTAGTTTATTAAACAATAGTTTGTAAAATGATACATTAATCAAGTATTATTTAGTCAAATGTTATTTTTCAAATGAAAATTGGGTATTTGTTTTTTGTCAAATGATTGGACACCTAATTTAATATTTAAACCTAACGTCAACCCAACTGTCAATCAGAACCAACAGTGCTTTTTTCTTCATGGGAGGGTATGCAAAGGGATACATCCATACTTCCATATTTTGTGTTCAATATCTCCGTTTTAATCAATGACCTTTAATATATAGACTAGTTACACCTGAACAAATTGCATTTAAAAATGGCGAAATGGTTTCTGTGACGTAATCACGTCGAAAGGGAAAGAAAATAAATGCAATCATATCAATAGCCTATTGTTAAAAAGAGATAAACATATATTTTAACTTTTGTATACTCTTTAAGGTAGTTGAGTTGACCAATGAGCTCATTGAATTTATGCGCCATCTCGGCCGCCATTGTTTTCTCTCTTTCACTCTTACAGAAACGTCTCTCTCTTACATAGTACACGCGTCTCACTCATGCTTATCGAATTGGCAACAGGGCAAATGTCCTCACTAAATGAAAATTTTTATTTTAAATTTATTTTTACAATAATTACGAGTGAAATTAAAAAAAAATCTTGTTTCATGGTTGCAGTATAATTTTTTACAATTTCTGTATACACAGGAAGGCCTTTTATCCAAATAACAACACAAAACTTATAACGGTAACGATCGTATTGACGTGACAATGACTGACGTGTGACTAAATGAGGTCCAGTCAATTACCTGGATTTGTTCTAGTCACTACGGAGGGCAGGCAACGTATCTACACATATAATATCATTGGTTTTAATACCATTTTTACTATGCTTAGAACAAAATCAAGTGTTATGTTTGTGTATAAACTTAGATCCTAGGTTATTAGGCGTGATGTAGCCCTGTAACAACAACTTTATTCGTGGACTTAATCGATTACATAACGAATAATCGATATAGAATTATTAAAACTTGCGTACGGCAACACACACTGGTTTCACGTGCAGTGCAGGTGACGATGACGCGTAGTTTTATTTTAGGGCAATACCAATTGTTGTTTGCGTTTAACGTGCACTTCACGTATGCGTGAACTGCACGTACACTCGACTAATGCGTCATAAAATTACGGCGATCGGCCCGCTGCACCGTGACATTCGTCCCATTCAATGGCCCGCTCGGTCTGCTGATTTAAACCCTATTGAAAATTTAGAGGGGCTTATAGTTCAACGCTGGGACTGTCAAAATGAAAGAAACCCTCATGCTCTTAGATCACACTGTGCTCAAGCATGGGAGGATATCAGAGGGACTGATCTATGCGCGCGCCTTGTTGCATTTGTGCGAGATAGACTACGTGCCGTCATAGGTGCTGAGGGAGGTTATACTAAATATTAAATTAAGATTTTTAAAGTTTCTATTTTGTTATTTCTTCAAATTCCTGGTTAAAAAATTAAAAAAAATTTTTTTTTTAAAGAAGGTTTTCTATATATCAAAAGGAGAATGCCCATTTTGCATGGGCACTTGGGTCCCTTTCAAAAATTGTTGTGCCTTGATGATTGTTGTTCTATATTATAGAAGAAACACGTTATGTTCATAATTAGAGTAGCTTAGAGTATTAATTAAACCAAGGCTCTAAGTGTAGTAAGGTGTACCTATTGACTATACCCTATAAATCTTATACAGACAAGCATCTTTCTTAATAGGAAAAGATATCAGTCCTTACGTTCAAACGGTAAGTTTTAATAAATAAATTATTACTTACATAATAAAGGTAAGTATTAGTTATGCCTATTATTATATTGGGATTTACCAGGAAATGTCAGTTTTGTTAAAATTGCTAGAATAAAGAGTATTGACATAAAGATAAAACTATTTTATGTGGTTTTGCAGATTTGAGACGACGATTCAAAAATCTTAAATGTTACCTCATAATTTGGAGGATGGACTTCCTCAGAATGGTGAACAAACATGGTTATTTGGTAAAAAACAATATCAAGCAATTTTGTATAATACATAGGTACTTACCTACTAACTTTTTATCTATGACAATTTTCTATAAGTAAGTATATTGTTCTAATTTCTTAGGAGATTCTGGATACCTTCAAAAAGCATGGTTAATGATAATAACAACAATATTTAATGCTGCATCAGACTCACAAGAAAGGCCCCTCCGTACCACATGTCATATCCAACAATGAAACTGCATTGAACATGGCTTTGGCATCGTTGAATTTAGTTATTTATATGATTTTTTTTTGTGGAGCTCTAATGTTGACAACGTTTTTATTCTACAAAAAGGAGCAGTCTGTGCCATAAATATATTTATCCATAAAATAGTAATTTGGCTTATTTGATGAGGAAAAATTAAGTATAAAGTTAATTTAGTTCTAAGTTTATTGAGCTTTATTTAAAAAGATTTACTTATGTACAAAAAAAACAGTACCTTCGTTCATTTTTATTTTAAGAAAAGGAACAGTGTGCCATAAATTTTAATATATTTAACCCATAAAATAGTGATTTGGTTTATATGATGGGGAAAAATTAAGTATAAAGTTAATTTAGTTTTAAGTTTATTGTACTTTATTAAAAAGATTTACTTAGGTTGGTACTAAAAAACAGTACCTTCTTATACACACAATTGGCATTTATTTTTATACACATATAGTTTTAATGTCAATAAGAGAAAGTGAAGCCTCATATTTAATAAACTTTGACTTTGAGAGAGTTACGTAAGGAAATAAGAATATATTAAGAAATACAACATTAATGTTATTTTTTACTTGATATTTAATTTTACTTGCAGTAGGTACCTATAGAAAATGTTTAAGTACCTACTTATATCAATTTCTACTAGTCATAACATTAAGCTATTGAAGTTGTACTTGATTCATTATCAACATACAAAGGTAATTATATGTATAAACTTGCATTATTATTATTATCCGATTATTAAATCTGGTGGGTTCTATTGTGTTTGTTATAATATTGTTTTTTCTTTAAATAGGTGGCTTAACACATAGTGGCTTGTTATACATATAATACAAATTAAGTTCCATATCTAACATACTCTGTAATAGTTTAGTTATTATCAATTTGGCGATTGTGAAGTACCTAATCGATTGTAATTGTTGCTTGAGTTTGTAATGTTACTATCACATTTTTATTTGTGTGAATCTCTAAATGGTTTGCTGTTTCACATTTTCAGTGTTATACTTTTTATAGAACTGTTGATTCACCTGTGAATATAAAATAAATAAATAAAATTAATTGTTTTTAAATTATTTTTGGTAAATAATACTACCTAACTACTAACTTTTTATGTATGACAATTTTCTATAAGTAAGTATATTGTTCCAATTTCTTAGGAGATTCTGGATACCTTCAAAAAGCATGGTTAATCATAATAACACCAATATTTAATGCTGCATCAGGCTCACAATAAAGAAGGGATGTGTACCACATGTCGTATCCAACAATGAAACTGCATTAAACATGGCTTTCGTTGTACTTGATTCATTATCAACATACTAGGGTAATTATATAAAATTAATTGTTTTAAAATTATTTTTGGTAAACATATAAATAATCCTATGTTTTATTTCGAAACATTATCAACCAACTCATAATGAATGGCAGTGAAATAAATAATGTAAAATAAATAAATATTTTAACTTGTCGCGTAGAGACCACGATCATGTCATTGTGTCTGTGAAGGCGTATACTTAATAAATGATTTGACTTTTAATTTCAATTATTTTCGGTACCTACCGCTATAAATAAGTAACAATGAAACAATCCTAAATTAACGCGATGTTGTCTTCATCGTCATCCTATGAACGTCCTGAACGTTCCCACATGAACGACAGCACTAAGGCAGACTGGGCTATAACAGGCTTAAGCCCTGAGCCAATACAACCGCAGTGTGCTTTACGTGCCTTCCGAAGCACGGAGGAGCTCGAGACGCTTTTTATTTGGTTACCAATCCTTTAGCTCGGTAATGTGAAAGTTGCGTAACTAACTGGCAAGATCACAAACCGGTGCGGCGCGGGCGGGGACTTTTTGCATTAGTTGAACCTCTAGCATTACCTTTCAAGTAACAGTAAGTACATTGCTTCGCTAGTTTGCATATTTTAAAATTAGTTTTAATTTAACTAGCAAAACCATGTACTTGGAATGTTTTTTATTTTATTTTATTTAGGACAATAATCAATTAGAAAAGTAATGTGATAGGTGTTGTAGTTAGACAACTAAACCCGAAAGCCTTAGCCGCTACGCCATAGAGTTACTTTAGGCGATGTACTCATACAAGATGCAAACGTTTTAATCACTACCTAGTGGGTACTCGCATCTAAGATCAAACTGTTTAAATGTTCGCGCGGTTTGTAACATTTAGTGTTATCACTTATTTCATTACAGACGGACGTCAAGTTGTTAATATTTGAGAAATTCTTGGCAGCAAGCGTTTGCTTGTGGTCTTCAGTCTTAATTTATTTATATTATAAGCTGAAAAATGGGTTTGGTCTCATATCAATATCATATTATGGTAGGTATGTCACTCGTCATCATTTTAAGTACTTATTTACAAACGTGCTTGCCTGGCGAACTTCCAGCGAAAAAAGCGATTGATTCATTTTTCAAATTGTCTCAAGGAGTCTACCCGAATTTCTTAGTAAAGTGACATTCAATTCACTAAAACTCAAAAGGATCGGTGTGGTTACTACCTATTTATTAATCTTACATAAGCGTTAGATTATCATCAAACAAAAAAATACTAAGACAAGCCTGTATGTTCTATATCCCTTAGCTTATCGATATCGATGTAGCCTAGCGAATTTGATGAGCGATTTTGACGCTGTCACCGGTCGAGCGTTTGCCAGTTGACTAGGCCCTCTGCAATGCTGTGCCTGGCTGTAAGGACAGGATCCAAAAACTGAACGAAAAGTCATAGACACCAACTGACACTTCTCTTCTTTAAATTTGATTGGTCAAAATTTTAAATACCATAGACCAGAGATTAACGAAAACTACAACAGCTGAACTGAAACCTCCAAAAAAATGTCTGTTGCCCGTTGACGCTTCACCAACATTTCGGAGGTGAATTTAGAATACCTCTAAAATACTCGCTTGGTTTTGTAATATAATGTGTAATTAGATTCTCGTGAATTGCATAAATTTGCTAAGGGCGCCATTATCTGCATTTACGCGGTCCGTGTATTTGCAAAATTGGTAATTAATTACTGTTTACGGAAGAAGCGGTGACAATGGCATTCAGAATTCACGAGGATCAAGAAAATTCAGCATTAGGACTGCGAAAGGATAATGCAGATGTGTTTTCGGCTGCTAATCAAAGACGTGCGCTGGGCGACCTTAGCCACTTCGCCTGTAACCAGAACCGGACTAACAAACTTGTAAGTTTTAAATTTGGTTGTTTCCTTTCCTTTCCCTCGATTTCCTATTAGAAGTACCTTTACCAATGTAAGTTTGAAAGATACCTACACTTTATTTGTGTATTTGCCCTTAGCCTGGATTGACGAATGGACCTTCCAAAGTTCAAGATGAGAATAGAACATTACGTCTGATCAAGAATGAAAAGAACATTGTTCTTCCCGTGGCCCAATTTCGCGCATTCAGCGTGTATGAAGATAAACCTGCTGAAGTGGAGGTTAAGAAACGTGAACCCCTTGTTGAAAAGGAAACCAAGAAGGACAATTTCTTCAAGAACGCAGCCGAAAATGTCAAGGCTCTATGTGCTCAAGTTGAGAAACAAACCGAAAGGCCTGAAGAAGCACCACTCGCTAGGTAAAGCACTAATCTCAGTTTTATTATTATTAGTGTTTTAGGGTCATTGGCTTTGCATGGCCATCTTGAAAATACATAGTTTTTTGCAGGTAGATAAATTTTTTCTTAGAATTAATGATTGAGTGAAATAATTTAATGTTACATACATTGTAATAATATGTAATATTCAAATTTGTCAACATATTCTAGGTTTGTATTATGTATAAAAGAGGTAAGTATTTGCACTTGCTAAGTAGTGAAAGGTCCTGTCATTTACTTCATGGTAATGTATTTCATCGTTAACTTTGATAGTTCATCAACCAATTGAAACACCAAATACCAGCATGATATTGAAACCTTTAGTATTTTACAGACTTCCGTTACAAGAAAGTAAAGATGTTGAATCCCCAATGTCTGTGGTGGACACCAGCATTCTGTCGATGTCCATTTCTAAAAATGAAAGCCAACTTCTCAACAGCATTGATGAGGAGGAAGATGCCACTACCGCACAAACAGATCGTGAAATGTTTTTCCATGTTGAAGAGTATCGCCAAGATATTTATGAATATATGAGAGAAATTGAGGTTAGTATTTGTATAATTGCTAATTAAATGCTGATTTACGTATTTTACCAAACTTACTAGTATCTCAACACAACAGGAACTAATGAAACAGAGTTGTTATCCAACATCATACAATACCATTAAACATTTTTAGTATGTTCACATTTATATAATTCACACATACTATGTTTTTATTACATTACCCCGCAAACTCTACCCTCTTTTTTTTAAGTGTACATTCTCAATCAAGCATATTTTTAGGTGAAAAATAGAGCTAATCCACGCTACATGCGCAAGCAGCCTGATATCACTCACATGATGCGCTCAATCCTTATTGACTGGCTAGTAGAAGTATGCGATGAGTATGGCCAGCAAAGTGAGACTTTGCACCTGGCTGTTTCTTATGTAGACCGATTCCTGTCCTATATGAGTGTTGTACGGACTAAACTGCAATTGGTTGGGACTGCTGCTACTTATATTGCTGCGTAAGTATCTATTGGTTTTATTTGGGTTATAAGAAACAATTATTATGAATTTTAAGGGGTACAGGCATTTGTCTTTAACAATATTGCCTGTTGTGTTTGTTCCTGTAGGTACATAACATTTGTTTTACATTGGTACTGTAAACGTTTTACAATTTTTAGCACAATTTTAATTCAGACCCTTTAGTATGTTTGTGTGTGTATAAAAAAGTTACCAGCTATGATTTTTTCAAAAGGACAAAGATAAACTCTTTCCTAGTTTCTATATGTTACAGACCATGAGATTGAGTTGCAGGCACTACTCAATCTTATGTTATAGTGGCATTCATCAGAGCTGTCTTCATAGTTAAAATTAATTACAGAAATTCGGAATTTTGTACATTCTTACAGCAAATATGAAGAGGTGTACCCACCAGAGGTGACAGAGTTTGTGTACATTACTGATGACACATACACCAAGCGTGAAGTGCTGCGCATGGAGCATCTCATACTGAAGGTGCTGTCATTCGACCTCTCGACACCAACCTCCCTTGCGTTTTTGTCACACTATTGCATCTCCAATGGTCTTTCCAAGAAGACGTTCCATTTGGCTGCTGTAAGTACATTTATATTTTCTTATTGTTTCTTACACCCATTTACCGCTTCTGTTCTGACTGGTCACAGGGAGGATACCAATCAATTTCACTACCCGCCAAGTGTTAAACAAAATTTTGGTACAAACACAACATAATAAATCAAAAATGCCAAGTATTTATTAATAATGTATTTATTTTAATCTTAACAAACCATGAATATCCTCCTTGTGACCAGTTAGAACTGTTTGACGGGATGACAAATAGGAACAGCTACCCTATCGGCTAAAAAATATGAATATGGACATGGGCTTCATTTGATATTTGAAGCCCATAATATGCCCATATAAGGATGTATAAAATTGTTGTTGGCAAAATACATCTCAAGAAAAGGAGATGTGAAAGCCATATTAAATAAAAAGGGCTTTAAGTCAAATTAAGCCCATGTCTATATCCATATTTTTTAACCAATAGACCCGCTAATTTGCAGTGTGACCAGCTACAAAATTACAATGTGTCCTAATAGAAATAAAAAACCTTGTGATGGGTTGAAACAAATAATACTGCTTTTTGCTGTATGACCAGTTTGAACAAAATTTTGGTGTGACGAGTGGATGCATAAATCAGCGTAGATACTGTGCAAGCGAATATCAGGTCTACAAGGAACTTCCTCAACTATTCAATCATGGATCATGGTTGGAAAAAGTTTTTTTTAAATGTACATGGTTGTTTTTGCTGCATGTATGGTTGCACTGGATTACATTTTGCTGGTATAGTAAGGTAATACAACTTTTAGTAAAACCAATTATGCCACCTGCGTTAGATTGTGAGCCCATTAAAAGCATAGTCTATCTGCTTATAGTTTCGAATTAATTCGAATGTTGTTTTCATTACATTTTTATTTTTTTAAAGCGTTGAACACATTATTAATAGTCCTGTTAACCTATACTGTTTATCGAAATGACTGTTTTGGAATGGGTTCATGTCAGTAGTCTAACGGAGCTATGGGGGATTGAACCACGATTTTTCGCTTTCAACCCGAGCATCTATCCGCTCGGCTACCAATGAAATGAAATGAAATGAAATGAAATGAAATGTGTTTTATTTACTAGAACATAGTGAATAGGGTGTTATAAAAACAGTTGAGGCGTATGTTCTGCCTTTCTGGCATGTAAATATACAATTAAATTAACATTATTCAATTGTTCACATAGAGCAAGTAAATTCAAATAACATCAAATTAATTTAAACCTAAAAAATAAAATTAACATTTTTAAATTAAATTAACATAGTTAATTAAACTAAATTAGAATTATCAAATTAAATTAAATTAACAATATCGAATTATTAACATCAACAAACAAAATTAGATAAAATACAATAATTATTATTTTATTATTAAATATTATAAAATAAATTCATGTAATGAGTAATAGCATTTGTCCAATAAATATTTCGATAATTTTCTTTTAAATTGTGGCATTGGGAGGTCTTTTAAGTCCCTTGGCAGCTTGTTAAAGACTTTGATAGCCATACAGTAAGAATTGCCATTGTGAAGTTTTGTTCTAGTCAACGGTACATACAGTTTTTCATTATGCCTTGTAGATCTGTTATAGACCTCTCCGTGTTTTTTAAAATATGTAAGGTGCTCTCGAACAAATATGCAAATCTGTCTTATGTACATGCAAGGCAATGGCAAAATTTTTGTACGTTTAAATAGTGGTCTACAGGGTTCAAGGTAATGAGCACTGCAAACTGCTCTTATACATTTTTTTTGAGACAAAAAAGCTTTATTCATCTCTACAGAATTTCCCCATATTAAGAGCCCATAACTTAATACTGAAGAAACATAGCCATAATAAGCTGTAATCGCTACTTCTACGGAAGTAATATTACTTAACCGTCTAAGAGCAAATACAAATTTATCGATTCTGGTGCAAACGTTATTGACGTGAATTTTCCAGTGGCAAAATGAGTCTAAATGTATACCCAAAAAAGTAGTTGATTGGACCGCTTCTATTTTTTCGTTGTTATATCTAACATCCAACTCTATTTCATTTGCTTGATATGTTTTAAATTGCATCATTTTAGTCTTCTTAATATTTATTTGTAAATTATTATTGTTCATCCAGTAAATTATTTCATTTATTGCCATATTAATGTCCTTGTTAAAATTCGCCATTTCGTTAGCCTTTATTAGTAACGTCGTGTCGTCAGCATACATTATACAGTCGTGCTTAATCGCATTAGGAAGGTCATTTATATATAGTAAAAAGAGTATCGGCCCTAAGATACTGCCTTGTGGGACTCCGCAATTATTAAGTTTAAATTCAGATTGATGGGTTAATTGTACTTTATTTAAAATTGTTTGAATTTCTGTGCACTGGGTTCTATTGTACAAGTAGCTTTGTATCCAATCATATGCTTTACCTCTCATGCCATACTTGTCTAATTTACGAAGCAAGTTATTATGGTTAACAAAATCAAAAGCTTTGCTCATGTCTAGTAATATCGCACACACGGGTGTTTTTAAATCGATACTCTCTGTTATTATTTTCATTAAATTGAAACAGGCTAGAGTGGTAGAGCTATTTTTTCGAAATCCGTATTGGTGCTTATTAAGTATTTCATGTCTATCGACAAAACTTAGGATTCTTCTTAGAAAGGCCTTTTCTAATATTTTTGAAAATACTGGTATCAGTGTTACTGGTCTATAATTGCACATATTGGTTCTGTCATTTTTTTTATAAAGAGGTTTGATAATCGACTTTTTTAGTAAGTCTGGAAAATAGCCTTGTTCAAAAGAGACGTTTATTATGTGAGTCAACGGTTTACGATGCACATAGTTTAAGAATTTTAGTACTTATGCCATCGAAACCAACTGCATTAGTATTATTTAATGACATTATAATTTTAAAAATTTCATGCTCGTCAACAGGATGTAAAAAAATTGTATTGAAATTAATTGGAATAGATGATAAATTAATGTTGCTAAAATTAAAATTTGAATTGTTCGTCAAACCAATAAAATAATTATTAAATAATTCGACAATTAAAGATGGATCCGAGTATTTAATACCATCACTTTCAATAACTTCTATTTGTTTTTTGTTAATGTCAATACCAACACTTTTATTAATTATATTCCAAGTGGCTTTACACTTATTTTTTGAATTAATAATTGTATTTTGGTTATATATTTGATATGATTTGTTTATACATTTTCTTAATATTTTAGTATATTTACAATATTTTCTTCTATTTGAGGTCTTATTTTTACTATTTTGCAAATATTTTAAGTATAATCGCCTTTTATTGACACAGCAATATCTCAAACCGTTGGTAAGCCATCGCAATGTATTTGAGTCGTTTTTAACTTTAATGCGCACAAGTGGAAAACAAAGTTTTGAAAATAAATCAATTATTTCATGAAATTCTCTAAACGCTTCATTTGCGTTGTGACTTTTGATTACCTCGTTAAAAGATAAGCAACTCAGACTGTTTAAAAATAATGCTTCTCGACATTATATTATTATTATTTGTGGTAAAACTCATGCACATATCTAATATTGATCATAAAAATATGTAACTGCATTGTATTCCTGGTCTATTTTCATGTTTGATTTTACGAAAGCAACATTGTAAGTCAATCTCGCACTCGTTTCCCAGTACATTGCGGAGCTCAGTCTGCTGGAGGCAGACCCTTACCTACAGTTCAAGCCGTCTGTGATCGCAGCAAGTGCTCTAGCCACTGCCCGCCACACCCTGCTATGCGACTATTGCTCCGGTGACAAGGCAGACTCTGCTGAACGCACTCGGCTGATCATCGACGGTGAGTTGCTACAATGTTGTTGGTTTTATTTTTATAGAGTAGAGCTGAGTGTACATACTTACATTCGTGACTGTGTCTGTGAAACTTAACTGATGAAGATAGAACCATAGTGAACCATGCCTTTTTTAAGATAAATGGGGATACGCATTTGAACTTGAAACAAAAAAATTTTTTGTACTAAAATCGTAAATATGGTCTGTTCTGATCATCATCATCATCATCATCATCATCAGCTTATATAAGTCTGGTGATGGTAAGTGCTGGGCACAGGCCTCTCACATGGACATTTGGAATTAAGCCTTGCGTGAGCATCGCATTCTGTGCGGCCGGCTATCGCCACTTCAGTTTGAAGGGATAAAAATACAATAAAAGACACATTAGCAAAAACTTATTTTATTATTTTTAAAAGAACTTGGGTGCTGTGCTCGTGGGGATATTGGGCCATAACCTACCATGCTGGCCTAATGCCGGTTGGTGGGTTTTACCGACTGTCATCTTACGACAACAACCGGGACCAACGGCTTAATGTGCCTTCCGCAGTACGGAGGAGCTCGAGATGTTTTTAATTTGGTCGCCCATCCATTGCGAAAGTTGCTTAGCGGGCAAAATTGCAAGCCGAACGCGCTAACCGCTGCGCCATCGAGCTCCTGTTCTGATTAGGGTTTCCGGAACCGGCCCTGTTTTTGAGAACCGGGAATTTCGGTTCTTTTTCTTCAAGGTCCGAAGTCGGCTAACAAAATTTTGTCACCAGAAAACTGGCCTGAAGGTATCTGCATAAAACCTTGGAGGCAGAAGTTTCGTTCAAGCACCCAGAATTTTCCCAAAAGTAGCCACAAGGAAAAAGCATAAGAGACCCAAAAGTTATTGATTTATATTATCAAAACGTTCGAGGTTTAAAAAGCAAAACTACAGCATTTTTTAATAATGTGTCCAGCTCTTGTCCATCTGACTTTATTGCCTTGACTGAAACATTTTTAAACAGCTCAGTAAGTGACTCTGAACTTTTTCCTTCAGGTTTTGTGGTGGTCCGTAAAGACCGCAAGGGGGATGTTGGTTGGGGAGGGGTTCTCTTAGCAGTGCGAGACCACTATTTTGTACAATTGGTTAATGATATAGACGGCTTGAGCGATGACAAGGAGCTACTGTTTGTTATAGTTACCTGGAAACATGTTAAGCTACTTATAGGAGTGGTTTCTTTACGACCTAGTTCTACAGAAAGACAGTATCTTGATGTCTTAGCTTGCCTTGAGAACGCTGTTTGTCAATATTCGTCTCTAGATAGATATTGTTATTATTGGAGATTTTAATCTCAATTCTTGCAATATGAGTGTTAAAAATGAATTTGATTGTTTTATTGAATTTTGTAACTTGATTCAATGCAATGGGGTCAGTAATGGGCGTGGAGGTCTTTTGGATTTAGTGTTAACAAATATCAACAGTATGCGTAAGTGAAAGTTTTGAGCCGCTCGTGCCGATCGATGCTTACCATCCTGCGTTGGCAGTAGCTTTATCCAGGCCTTGTGGATTTTTTCCTAATCACCAACGACTATCTCAATTCGACATTAACGCCCTTGACAGGTTGGATATCCCTAGTTGGAATTTTAAAAAAGCTGATTTTTATGGTTTATATTCAGCGATTTCTAATGTAGATTGGACTGACGTATTCAATGAAGGTTGTGTAAATGTAGCTGTAGCTTTATTTTATTCTAAATTAAATTCAATTATTAGTGAATATGTTCCTTTAAAAAGATTAAACTTTAATAATAATAAAAGAGCAAATTATAGTTATCCTATTTGGTTTACTTCGGAAATCATTTGTTGTATTGAAACTAAATATTTTCATCTTAAACGCTATAAGGCAAATAGGCTCGAATGTAATCGTGAGATGTTTAAATACTATAGGACCAAGGTTAAAGATTTAATAGACGTTGCTCATAACCAGTATCTGCAATCTATTGAACGTGATTTTCACCATAATCCTTCCAAATTCTGGGCCCATATCAAGAATAAGCGTAAGAGCACAATGCAACCACGTGAATACACATATAACGTTACAAGTGTAGCGGGTCAAGAAGCTGCTTTTGCTTTCGCGAACTATTTCAGTTCTGTATTTTTAAGCGATGTCCCTCAACTAGACGTTCAAGCTGCTGAGTGTGCGGCTCATTCTCATCCTCAAAAGACTCAAACCTTTTTCAGCCGTCGGTCCTGATGGCATACCAGGATTTTTAATCAAAGACTGCCTTAGTGCAATAGAATCTCCCCTTCTATATATCTACAATTTGTGCTTGCAAAGTTGCGTATATCCCACTAAATGGAAAGTAACAAGTGTAACTCCGGTCCCTAAGAGTGGCTCTTCAGCAGACGTAACTTGTCAGATGCCTATTGCCGAGCTATGTACCTTTGCAAAAGTTTTCGAAACCATCATTACTATAAGCATTACGAACCAAACTAGCCATCTTATTGATGACTCGCAACATGGATTTCGTAAGGCCCGCTCCACTATTACGAATCAGATTGTGTTTGTGGACTACGTGACGACTCAGATGGACATGGGCTACCAAGTTGACGCTGCCTATTTCGACCTAAGGAAAGCGTTCGACGTGGTTGATAACGATGTTCTTCTCACTAAGCTTTCTTGTCTTGGTTTCTCTCCCAGGCTCCTTAAATTTCTTGCGGACTATTTACGAAACCGTAGGCAATATGTCAAATTGGGCAGTTACGTTTCGGATGACTACTACACGAGGTCTGGTGTTAGTCAAGGGTCGATTTTGGGGCCTACCCTGTTCACAATAATGATTAACGATCTTCCGACCGTGCTGAGCACTGTTAAATGTTTAATGTTTGCTGATGACATGAAGTTATTTCACAGAATAGGTAACATCTCAGACTGTATAGACTTCCAGCGTGATATTGATGCAGTTTTGCAATGGGTGATGACGAACAATTTAAACTTTAATGTCTCAAAATGTAAAACGGTCACCTATTCTAGGTCCCCGACACCTATTACTTATGAGTATACTTTGGATAAAAATGTCTTAGGGAAAGTTGACACAATTCGAGATCTTGGTGTTATAATGGACAGTCAGCTTAGCTTCCGTGAGCATATCGAGACCATTTGTAAGAAAGCAAACAAGATCCTTGGGTTTATTTGTAGGTCCGCTGCTCAGTTTTGTAATTTGGGCGTCGCTGTTATGCTTTATAATGCATACGTTCGCAGTGTGCTGGAATTTGGTGCAATTATCTGGGATCCTAGAACAAAGAAGTATACTCTCATGGTTGAAAGAGTACAGAGAAAGTTTGCTAGGTACCTTCATAAAAGATCCTTTGGTTACTACCCCTTCCTTTTCCCGTCATTATTTGTAACAGGCATGGTAGGCCTTGTAACTTTAGAAGTCAGGCGTAAACTCTTGCTTGCAATGCATTATTGTTTTTTGCTGCGAAATAAGGTGGACAACCCTACAGTGCTAAATTCTATTGGCTACTACGTTCCGCAGAATTATGTGCGTGTTGGTCTACGTCGTCGGCACGACCTGTTAGCACTACCTTCTGCTTTGCGCACGCGGCATGCTCGTAATGCGCCCACTCCTAGGGCTATAGCTCTTATTAACCGTTTCTTGCAATGTGTCCAAGACGCCGACATCCATGCTGACCCTATTAGTTGCATTTATTGGAAATTGTTTTTTTTGTATAGGCAAATTGCCCAATGTGAATGTTTTGGTTTAGCTGTAAGTCCACATTGTATGCTGAATAAATAAATAAATAAATAAATAAATAAATAAATAAATAAGGAACCGGGATTTCCCGGTTATTTCGGTATTTTCGGTTCTTAGTAGTTTTTCCAGTCTTCTTGTTAAGTAATTAAGTTAGTATCTATCTACTGTCAATCAAATTGTAAAAATTAAGCAGTCATATTGGTTCCTTAAACTTTTAGAATTATCTTAAACATTTTTCAAAGGAAACAAACAAAATTAAACAATTTTAACAAAAAATAAACAAACAATATCTTCTTTTTTTGAGTAATATGATCTTAACAACAAAAGCGCATCAAGACTAGTATTTACACTCAAACGAGATCTTATTTTATTGCACAGTAAAGGTTGCTTCACACATCAGTGAAACCACAGTTCCGACACAGTACCGGCACACTGTTTTTCATACATTCTCTATGAACACATGCTCTTAGAGTCAGTGCCGCCACCGGCAAATCACGGACGTATTCGTTTTTCGGAACTGTGACTCCACTGATATGTGTAAAGCAACCTTAAACCAGCCGAAGAGAAAACTCTTTCCGGTTTAACACTAGTTGGCGGACTCTTTAAAGATGGTAATATGCCTGAGACAAGTAACACCTACGATCTCCTTCATTTTCAAAAAGAGCTATTTCAAATCTTACATTCCTAAAGAATTTTTTTTTATTCTTTAATTCAAGTATTTGACCGCGATCTCACCTGATGGTAAGTGACGATGCGGCCTAGGATGTAGCATACTTGCCTAGATAATGCCTGTTTACCCTTGCCTTGAAAATATACAGGTTGTACGTGTCAGGAAACAGATCCGCATGAAGGGTATTCCACTCCATACTTACTTCCTTCCAATGTTCATTTTCTTGAGTAGAAGATCTAATGCGTTTTTCAGTAACAGCCTTTGCAAGCTCAGCATTTAACTCATTGCCTTTCGACAAAGCAATGATTTGTACATCAGAATCCTGTTCACATTCTCTCGCTGGTAGGGGTTGAGCAAAGCAACAGCAAAATTTTTCGAAAGTACCGAAAGAACCGGGAGTCAAGTTTGATTTCCCGGTTCTTTTTACTGGCAAAAGAACCGGGAATTCCCGGTACTTTCGAGACCGGGATTTCCCGGTTCTGAACCCTAGTTCTGATGTTATCAAGTATTGTTTTTTTGTTTTTTTTTAATACTTTTTATTAACTTAGTCACTTTTTTTTATTAGAGTTGAAGAGCTAAACAAATTCTTGAATAAATTAATTGATCTATGCTCACTCACCTTAACTACTTGCAAGCCTAGTGCAAAAGTTGCTGCATAAAACTTTTATTGTACATATTTAAGTGCTAATTAATTTATTATTAATATAGTTCTGGGGAGCCTTTTCGGTCGCATAATCTTTTTCGTCATAATGTGGTTTGGCATAACAGTTTTAGCATAAAGTTTTTTCGTATAAATTATGAAGCAGTGTTATAAACCCATAATGGTTACATGGGCATAATTTTAACGTACTATAATTTTCTCTGTCCTAATTTTAATCAGCATAAATGTAAAGAACATAATTGCTATACTTAATTGAATTGAAATTGTTTTCTTTCTTGAATTTCAAGGTTATTTTTTTTATTAGACAACAGAAATACTAGCTGCCCTACTCCTGTAGGTCACGTGATAGGTAGACGATTAGGCGTTATACACTTGTGATATTCTAAATGTTAACATTATGGTATTCTAATATGACTGCTAATAAATGTTATGACTAGGAATCGTTATTGTTAAAAACATTTATGCATGAACATTTGATGCTGATATATCATTATTATAAAAGAAGTTATGGGGAAATAAAAAATGTCTAATGATTTTTTCTGAATTAACGTTATGCGAAACGAAGAGAATGCCAAAAAACGTTATGCTCTTTAATTTATGCAACCCAATATGGACCCATAATTCTGGTAAATATAGAGGAATTATTCCCAGAGATACACTTTTCCCATAGAGACACTTTTAACCCGTGGTGCGCCAGCCACCCTAAAGCATTGAATGCTTTACGTGTCAGGCATTTTGCAATACATCACTTTTTTATTGTTTGATTAGGGAAAAATATTTATTGCGTAATAACTATACGAGATTATCGCGTGAATGAGGTGTCATTCTTTTCTGTATGAGTTTTTGTACGTAGTTAACTACTTAGAATGAACAATAAAGACTCACTTGTAGTGGCACTGGAACGATTTTCTTTTGTTTTCAATATTTCATAAAGGGTAACCTTTGGTTTTACTGTTTGTTATAATAATTAACAAACGACACACAACACAATTGACATAATAACTTTTTAGTTAACATTACTAGGCACCGGCCACATGAATCATAAACACTTTGGCACTGAAATTCACTCACAAAACGATTTTAACTTAGGAACCAAAATAAACAATCGCCGCCATTACAAGTGGCCGGCCCGCGTACATGTGGCCTAAAAGTACATATGTCTAACTGTAAATAAAAAAAGGTTGCTGATGAAATAATCTACAAATTGATTAATGTTTATAATCACTTTTATCAAAAAAAATCAAAATATGAAGAAAATTACAGCACTTTATAACACAATGTTAGCCATAGTTGTTAGCAAAATCAAAATATCATAATTATACTTCTAGCTCTTCTCTTAATCTAAATTGCCACTATATCACACAACTATTGCATTGTACAAAATCTGTATTAAGTTTCCAGTAAATATAGATAATAATCATACGAAAACTCATATTTTACGTCGAGATAACATCATAAAAACAAATCACAACAACACAACTTTTCACCAATATGGCTGACGTCCGCTCATAACTGCAGTAACATTTGTTTTTCTTTTTTTCTCGAAAATATTTCTTTTGGTTCGAATCCTACTAAATATGTTAATTTATTTAATCTATAAGGACCATAGAAAATTCACTGATAGCCAAAACTTGTATACTACAACTCGGACCGGTTAAAATAAGAGGACCAATCTGAGCCAAGTCTGTTGTACACCGGTAAGTACAAGAGACACGCATGGCTCTCAACTATTTTGTACACCCATACGTACACACGGCGTCAGATCAACCTAACCTAAACTGTCAAATTTCTCCAATGAATATTGATCCTTAAAGCCAAACAATAAAGTTCATAATTGATTGTAGAAATTTGACAGTTTTGGGTAGGTTGATCTGACGCCGTGTGTACATATGACGCGCGACGGGTTAACAAAACTACACTTTTATTCCCCAGAGATACACTTTCGGCTTGAACACTTAAATAGAAAGTGTAGATGAAAAGGAAAATTTAATAAATCAAAATCAAACAAATATAAAGCTTCAATTGGCCATTTGACAGTTGTAACAATAAAATATGAAATATGTCGGAAATGGTAGGTTATGATTAAACGATAATTATCCAATAGTTTTTTTTATTAAGATAAATTGTAAATTGTAAATATTTTATTTTTACAAAATAAATTTGCGTTTTTTTATCTGTGGATTACAAGACCCGAAACACGGGCGGCCATGATTGAGCTTCATGTGACGGATTGTGACGTCACATTTCACAAAGTATACAGAAACTATCTGTCAGGTTTCAAGTTAAGTTTCTATATTTATTGAAATGTGACGTCACCGAGCAAAATGTCACGTGACCAACCGTTTTCGCACGAAGTTTGAAATCAACAAAGAAAAATATGTTTTTTTCTGTTAAATAAAGGTTTTTCGAGAAAGAAAATATTGTAAGGGGTATAAAATAAGCGTTTGTAACTTTTTAAATACTTTTTCGAAAACTGTCAAGTAGCCAATTCCCCATAGATACACTTTCGGCTTGAACACCTAAATGAGCTTGAACCTCAACTATTCGTTTAGACGTGAGCTGCGCGGATTCGCCGGAGCCGCGTGCGTCGTGCCTGGCGCTGGCGTGGCCGCCGGCGCTGGCGCTGTGCGCGGGCTACGCGGCGGCGGAGCTCATGGGCTGCATGCGGGAGTTGGCGCGCTCGCACACGCACGCGCCCAAGCAGCCCTACCAGGCGATACCCGACAAGTACAAGAGCAACAAGTCAGTACAAACATACGTACAGGGTGGTCCAAATAGTGACGTCAATCCATTTAAAACAGATTCCTTACATCCAGGGGTATCCAAAAATACCCCATGTAAGTTCACCGATTTTTCGTGGTTCAAGAGTTATTAATTTTTCAAGAACATAATTTTTAGAAATTGAATATTTTTTTTATGTTACTTTCATTAATGTTAGGAAGCTGATTATTATATTATAAAATTTCACTAAATAAGAATAATCATAAAAAAGCCACCAAAACTACAATTTTTTTAAACCAATCTGACTAAAAAACCCTAAAATCACACTTAAAAATTTATAAACTCTTAAACCACGAATGGAACATACATGGGGTATTTTTGGATACCCCTGGATGTAAGGAATCAGTTTAAATTGGATTGACGTCACTATTTACACCACCCTGTATACTCTCGACCATTATCTCCGAAGAGTTATCTTAGTGTTAGCTTTGTGCGAGAGCTACGCGGTGGCCGAGCTGATGGGCTGTATGCGGGAGTTAGCGCGCTCACACGCATGTGCCCAAGCAGCCCTACCAACCCTAGCCCCACCAATACCCGACAAGTACAAGAGCAACAAGTTCGTACATTATGTTATGCTCTGATTCTCGGTTTGCTAACTTGTTCATTTCATTTTATTCACAGAAAGCATTACTTTTAAAGTACAATATCGGAATATCCTTCGATCAACAATACCAACTAGATAACGTGTCACGTACAAAATCAACGCAAAATTTTGAATAAATACTTTTTCAAAGCAATAAATTGCTCCTGTCACTTAAAAATGAAAAGACGTCAATAACATTTAGTGGTGAAATCAACCTCAAGGGGCAACAAATAAAATACTTTTTCTTGTTATTGCCTTGGGAGAAAATAAGAGCTCACTTCTCAAGTGCGCTCTTATTTACCGAGACACATTTTTAGCGCCGACCTGACATCTAGTTGTATTGTTGATCGAAGGGAATATCATATAATTTCTAGGAAATGTATACATTTCCCAGGCTATGTGTGTATTAACATGTTGACTGCCACAAAACCAGACAAAAGTGAAATGTTATTGTGCGGTTTGTCGGTCATCGGTGACCGCCATGGCGCTTAAAAACTTAAGAATATTTAAAACTATATTTTATAGATTTCCTAAATAGCATCGGAATTGGCTACTTGACAGTTTTCGAAAAAGTATTTAATAAGTTACAAACGCTTATTTTATACCCCATACAATATTTTCTTTCTCGAAAAAACCTTTATTTAACAGAAATAAAACACATTTTTCTTTATTGATTTCAAATTTTATGCGAAAACGGTTGGTCACATGACATTTTGCTCTGTGACGTCACATTTCAATAAATAAAGAAACTTATCTTGAAATCTGACAGATAGTTTTCGATAATTTTGTGAAATGTGACGTCACATGAAGGCCAATCATGGCCACCCCTTGCCGCCCGTGTTTCGGGTCTTGTAATACACAGATAAAAAATCTCAAATTTATTTTAACAAAAATTTTAACAAAAAAAACAGGCTCCAATAAATTTGACTGATAAATAAATGCAATAAAACGTAAAAAATAATTGCGTAGTTTAGTTTGTTCAATTTACTTGCAATATTAACCTTTATTCTACTCAATCTAATAATCTTAAAAATTATTTTTGAAGTCCGTGCTAGCCAAGGTAAATTTAACATTAACATTAAACGACATACTATATTATTATATTAGCCCATATTGTCCCATTTCTGGGAAAAGGCCTCCTTCCCCCCTTTACAGTATTTCTGGTCTTTTGCGTGTGTTGGCCAATCCTTCGCGTAAGCATCAAGCTCATCTCTCCACCTCCGTTTAGGTCGGCCTTGCTGCCGTTTAACCCAATTGTCGTTTTTATTTGTAAATATGTTTAATAGCCTTTAACAGTTGTCGTGTTCATTTGTAAATAGATTTTATTAGGTATTGCTACATTGTCGTGTTAGGCTGGCACCGACTCCAAAAATATTTTTTAAGATTATAAGATTGAGTAGAATAAAGGTTAATATTGCAAGTAAATTGAACAAACTAAACTACGCAATTATTTTTTACGTTTTAGTGCATTTATCAGTCAAATTTTTTGGATTCGGTTTTTTTTGTTGTTCAAATTCTTGTTTATTTCTCGCTTTTTAGTGAATTGTTCCGATCTATTATTTATCGAAAGCGAACATTGGTAAACCTACAAAACGCGCTGCTCCTATGAGACAGCGCCGTTTAAATGCGACAAGCGAAAAAAACGAGAAACGCCTATCACAAAGTAGGTAATCTACATCCAAAACAGACGGCAAGTTACCCAGATTTACTCGTGAACGCTGTATAGACCCCTTACGATGATGACTTGCGAGTTACTAGGGTTCGCCGTTAGGCAAACTACCGGGACGTTTTTGACTTGCTCCAGTCGTAGAACGTAGCCAAGTCACCATTGATCTGTTCAATCGCTTCTGAGACATTCTCAGCCAAGGCCCGAGAGTAAATTTGTAAGTCATCGGCATAAAGATGTTAAGAGGAATTTAGATAAGAAGTGATAGAATTAATAGTGTGAATAGTGTATTTTTAAATCCTAATAGAAATATTTCTGAAGGGGTGATAAAAAGTGGCCTATGTCACTATTTGTTCTTCAGCTATCTATGTGCTAAATCAGGTCGATGCGCAAGTGAGAGACGGACAAACAAACAAACACGCTTTCGCATTTACAATATTAGTAAGGATGGATTTATTGCTGGAGTGGATCTTATTTGACTTATGGCTGAAAATACCAAAATTGCTATAGGTATGCCTACAATATTTAAGGAGTTCTTTCAATTCCTCAAGGACCCCACCATTAGAACTGAGTTCCGGTACCTGCCTTCTTTTGCTTCGTCATAATCGCTTAACTATCTTAATCGAGATATGTTATCGCCACCTGTGAAATACTTATCATTGAGGAGTTTCAATGGCATTCTGTGGTCTTTTTCATCAGTTCTACTTCATTGAATGATACTTTCTGAATGCAAATGCTTGACTTATTGCTAAAAATACCAAAATCGCTATAGGTATGCCTAAAATATTTATGTTTAAAGATTTTGATAAAAATGGGACCAATCTGGAAGTATAACTTTTCAAATAAAAAAAGAATTTTCTAAATCGGTGTATAAATGACGGAGTTCTGACGTAACAAACATAAAAACAACATACAACCGAATTGAGAACCTCCTCCTTTTTTTGAAGTCGGTTAAAAAATAAAATATTTATAATTTATCTTAATAAAAAGAAACTATTGGATAATTATCGTTAAACCATAAACTACCATTTCCGACATTTCATATTTTATTGTTACAACTGTCAAATAGCCAATTGTGTACATCTATCCATATATTCATTATATTATTGTATAGAATTATTATCCCCGAAGGGTTAGTCGAAAACCAGGCAATGAGGACCGCAAAACCAGTCCACTGCCACAGTCTACGTTTCACCAAACACCAACAACAACCGATAGGTAGTGAGCTCACCGCCCCTCTATGCTGTTGGATGTATGCTGCTTTAGTCCGTTATGGGCCGTTTATACGTATTAAGTTGTCAAGTAGGTAACTAAATTTTAAGTTAATTTTAAGTTATCGATCGTTTACACGTGTCTTTATGCACTCTTTAGTTGACTTATCCATAGAAGTATGTATATATACCATAACTTATCTACTTCACTAAATTGTTGCGTCCACGCGTCAACTGAATGACAATTTAGTAGTAGCCACTCCTAGCGGGGAATGCAAGCGGTGCAGAAGGGGCGGTTACTTACTCAAAAAATAGACTCGATTCTATTCTACTTGTTCGCTTGCCCACTAAATCGTTTACTTACCACTTGTGACTGAAGAGCTTTTATGTGACTGTTTACACGCAATAATTAAGTTAAAATTAACTTAAAATTTAGTTACCTACTTGACTACTTAATACGTGTAAACGGACCATTAGTCGCCCAAAGACGACCCGGCGTTACGACACCCTAGGGAAAAGAGGGGTTGGTATTATTCTTTCAGTGACCCGTGTGTGAACACGGCGTGTTCACGTGATCCTGAGACACTACTCTGATAGGAATGATGAACGCGCTTCGGTGAATTCTATTTCGGCGTCATAAGTCAATTGGTCCCCTGTGCATGTTTGGTTTAACAATAACATAACGAACGATACAACAATCTGGCCATAGTACTGGGTGTCCCAAAAGTTATTTTCAATTTGTTTCACCCACTGTGCAAACGCAACCAGCGGGAGGGGTGCGGGGAGTAGGTTGATCGCTAGCCCAGTCCTTGGGAATTTAGTCGCTTTGGAGCGTTTTACGGAAGCGCAGCGTGCGTGTTGTGTACTCGAGTTTTACATAAACAATAATTCTGCCATTATTGCGCGGCGACAAAATTTCTGAGAACTGCTCGACACGTATTCACTGTGATCGCTGTGATTTCTTCGCGGATATTTTCTTTTAACTGGCCCAGAGAGCGAGGCCTGCTTCTGAACACCTGTTTTTTTGGGTTACTCGCATAATGACTAACTTCTTACACGCATATTGACTTACACGCATATTGACACAAGATATATTTAAGTATTTAGCCCTAGTTTACCGTCAAGCGGCTTCGCCTACGATGTTGAATTCTGTTTATTTCCCACCGTAAAAAGTAGTAGCCTGTGACCAAATCTATTTGTGTGCAAAAGAATCATGAAATATGTGTCAATTCGCGTAGTCGTTCCCGTGTGTCATTTCGCGTAGTCGTTCACGTGTGTCATTTCGCGTAGTCGTTCCCGTGTGTCATTTCGCGTATGAGAATAAGTGTCAATTTGCGTATGTCATTTTGCGTAGACACGGATGTGTCATTGTGCGTTGGGCTACTTAAATGTGTCATTATGCGAGTGACCCGTAATTTTGTGTCACGTTTAGAACAATGCCAGCAAAACAAGGGAACCCATTCAGACGACATTAATTTTTAAAAAGTAAATGCCCAAAGACTGTATTATAATTTAAAAAAAACTCATAAAACCCATTTATTTTATTACAGAATTTTTATTTTGGAAAAGACTTTTGGGACACATTGTATATTTTACGTTGCACGTTTGTTGCAGATACGAGGGCGTATCCAGCATCGAGCCGCGGCCCATGTTCGCAATAGATAAGTACCAGCCGCCCGCGCCCGCCGCCGCGCGTCCCGGCGATCCCGCGAGACCTAGCTAGTATCGTAACATTCACCTTTAGGCACTGCGCAAACGTAGACAGTAGTAGTAGTAGTAGAAGTAGTAGAAGACCTTTGTTGCCGACACGGGACACCTCCATACAAGAACCGGTACAGCCCCTGTATCGGCTAAAAAATATGAATATGGACATGGGATTTGACATTTGAAGCCCATAATATGCCCTTAAAAGGACAAAATATGGGCTTCAAATGTCAAATGAAGTCCATGTCCATATTCATATTTTTTAGCCGATAGACCCGCTGGTCTCCGGTAGCGGCAACTGTTTTTGCTCGATAATATCAATATAGCAACAGGTAGACACTTGAAATATTCACAAAATACTCAAGTTGTATTTTTATTTTATAAAATTAAAATAAAATAAATATTTAAGGTGGGCTCTCATACAACAAAAGTGATTATTTTGCCGCTTTTTGCCCGATATTAAAATCAGCACCTGGTAAACGCTTGAAATATTCACAAAATATTTAGATTTATTTAACAATTAAATATTCTACAGAAAATTTACTAAAAAAAGGTTACAATATGAAATTTGTGTACCTACTGTTGTTTACCTAGTCAATGGTACAGAATACGGAACCATTCGTGCGCGAGTCCGACTCGCACTTGGCCGGTTTTTTATATGACTGTGTGCTGGCTGTGTCAGCAACAGAAAGTGTCTACCTTTGCGCAGCGCCTTAGTACAGACGCCAGCTCTTCAACGTACCATAAAAAAGTGAAATTTATTCAATACATTTTGAACTTTATCTCTAGGTTGTAAGGTTTAATATCGATTGGAGAAATTCGACAGTTATGAATACGTTGGTATGCAGGTGTGTGTACAATACAATGGACTCATCTCTTGCCCCGTCCTGCCGGCCTAGCATGCGCAATACGAGATATGTCGCGGACGATATTCTCTCTTCCCACGATGGCGGGAACGACAAACTATCTCGGTTACAGTTGTCAAAACTCGATAAAATTATGTTGCATGTTAGGGTTTGTAGACAAAAATACCACAGACAAGCAAAAACTACTATTATGTCTACTTTTGACATATCGTGTATAGACGACATAACACGAGAAAACAGGTCGAGAAAATTTTCTCGTGTTGCGCATGCTAGACCCGCTGGCGAGTCAACTAAATGCCGAGAATGTGTAGAGCCAGTTATATTCACCGTTCAGTACAAAATAACGGACTTGTACTCTTTCTTGCCTCGTTCTGGTGAGTTAACTAAATGCTAAGAGTGTCTAGTGTTAGTTGTATTTCACCTTTCAGTCGAGTTAGAGTAAACTAGAACAGCCGCCCTAGACAAGTGGCAACCGCTTTGTGACATGTTTTGTTGGTCTATACTAATATTATAAAGAGGAAACATTTGATTGGGGGTACGGGGTCCACGCGAACGAAGTCGCCGGCGGTCTGCTAGTCGACATTAAATTGGTAGACAAGTTTACTGATACTTGGCGAATGCTAACTAGTCGATCGCTACCACAGAATATATAAATGAAAATTAATCAATAAATAAAGAATGGTGTTACATAAAATAGCTCTTAATAAAATTACCAATTTAGCGTTCGCTATATGTACTAAGTAAGTAAAGTTCCATCCATTCATCTATCTATTACATCATATTATGCTCTAGTCTGCGAGGTGGCAGAATTTAGTCAGAAATTACTTCATTGTACAAAATATAAAAAACCTTACACTGCTAATGAATCATGCCACTTTTCTAGACCGTCACTTACGAATTGTTTACATAAGTTCGTCAATAGACGGCGCTGTTTCTATCACATAAAAACAGCGCCGTCTATTAACATCAATCGCCGACACCATCAAAATGTATACAATTGTATGGAGGGTATCTCACACGGTGACCGCTTAGTCGCGCTAGAGCTGTACACATTTTGATAGTGACAAGGAGTGGTTTCGCCGCCACTGCAATCCTAGTGAGCCCCAGTGCTGCCCTCATTGGGTTTTACCTTATTTATAATGATTTTAGAACCAAATTCACAAAAAACGCTCTGTAGTGCACTCAAGAAATATCTTTAGATATTTTTGAGACATATATTGTATTTATTATCTAAGTGTAAGTTGCATCTATTTAGATTATTGCCTAAGTGGCCACATTTAGCAATAAACAAAAAAAATGTTATTTGTACATCGACAATAATTAAAATATACGTCTCAAAAATATCTTAGGATGTTTCTTGAGGGCAATATAGAGCGTTTTTTGTGAATTTGGTTCTAAAATCATTATAAATAAGGTAAAACTCAATGAGAGCAGCACTGTCAAGTCTGTTCGCTCCTAAGTGTTGTGTTGTATTTTAAATAGAGAATAGAAGTAGCACTCGGCACTCTGACTTCGAATTGGACAATCGTCTCGTGGCAAAATGGAATTTTTCTTCGATTTTTTTTACGCTTACTAAGATGTCACTGTTACCGTAATCAAGCAATTGTGCGATTGTCAACGATTCTTAGAACAAAGCACTATTTCTAATGTTCCGATAAAATGGTTTTTTATTTAATTTAAAATTGGAGTTTTATGTCCGCGTAATAATATCGGAACTATGATCTGATGGTGATCACTTCATTTAAATTTTTGAAAAGGTGAGTATCCCTGCATTTTTTGGAATTCCTATTAAATGTATTGTTGCATTTGTTTATCTTTAATACAATAATTTCTTATTCCAAATGTTTACAATAATTTTATGTGCTTTTTGTACAGGAGTATGTGTGAATTGTTTTGTTAGATTTTAAAGTATAACAGTTTCCAATGGAAATAAATGCTTCGAACTGTCCTCTTGTCTAGACGTAGCTTTTATCTCGGGACATAACTATTACTGAAGACATGACAAGACTTTGTCTAACCAAAGAGATTTCAAATTGGCAATAGTATTATTAATGAAAATCCATGTCCATTTCCATCTTTGCGAGGACTTCATTAGATGTATTAAATGAAAAAGGATTAAGTATGTACTATGTAAGAAATCCATACGCTTAACTGTTTGTCTTAGGAACTAACTTTATTGTTAAGATCCCACTGTACAGACATTAAACTAAGTTAGTTAAGGAACCTTGTGTTGTGTTCATTATTATTGTGGAGTTTGTCTTCCGCCTTCGCAACAGCTCTTTGGTTTGGTCATAGTATACTTTAAATTCATATTGTGTTTTGCATAGAACTATTTTTAAATACTGTTTATTGCATTTGTGTGATATGAACTTCGTGGACCAAGTTTCTAGTGAAATTCGTTGTAATATAATAAAAAATTGTAAAATATTGATGGTGGTTATAAGTGTTAGGCATTATAATGTATTTCGTGTTTAGCTCTTAATGTCAACAGACAATACTAGGTACCTCAACTATGTATTCGACTTTAAAAAAATTGTAGCTAAATAAATAAATTCTTGTTTCACAAAAGCTATAGGAGAATAGCTCTTTACAACTTTATCTTTGTTCCATTTGCAGTAATGTTTGTTAGTAAATTATTATTTTTGAGATAAATATAAGGTATGTTTTTAATGTTGGTAAGTAGTTTTTAATGTAATTTAATATAATCAATATTTTGCTCCAGCTTTGTGAATGGAGGTAAGTACGAGTACCTATTTTGGTAATATATTATAATACAATAAACATTTTGTTTTATTTACTCTCAAAGCAAACTCCTTGCGGAATTTTATTGATATGAATACTACGGCTAGTCGAGCCAGGTGTGTCAGGGCGACGTTGAAGAATAGTTTCCTTCCGCTCGTGTCGATGCCACAGTTAATATTGAACTGTGCGTGTTGGGAATAAGATTGTTAACACGTCGGCGGCGGCACACGGAAAATGTTTTACTAGTCTACTCGGCCGGTCGTCTATTTGGGGAGCGCCCGCGTCACCCGCCGTCGCATCGTCGCGCCTCGCAACGCTGCGTCTGTACCGGAATGCAGAAACCACGGGATTTTAAACTTACCAAAATTCAGAACTCACTGATTGGTTGGTAATGGTATGGTCGGCAAAATATTATATTACTATGTCTATCAGCATAGAGAGGTTCAGTATCACATTATATCATATTTTTATCGTTCAGTATTCATAATGCTATTATGTTCTATGTCGTCTTGTATAACGTGAGTTAAATCTATCTTTTTTGCCGATTATACAATAAAATAAAAACAATATATTTTTAAAGATTTAATTTGAAAATATAGAATCTTGTCTGTTTAAATTAACTCCCTTTAATTGTCGCGAGGTTCTTTTCATAGAAGTAATTTGTACTTCGCTTTAGGAGCGTGTTGCCGTTGGTAATCAAGAAGGATGTTTCTCTTGAGTATACACGTTGCCGAAACCTTTTTTGGCGGCAGCCGGACCTGTAACAAAATAATAAGTTGTAAATAAATGAAGACGGAACTTGAATTGCAATAACGCTTGCGTAACCATCGGTAGGCGATATAAAAGTTCGCTAAGTACAGTTGGCAATGCTAATTGCGGTTTGTAGCTACCATATTTGAATTTACGGGTTGTGCGCGTGCGCATTGAATCGTAAACTGGTTTCAGCTGCCGACCGTGGCAATAATGTTCGCGCCACTGTAGAAAATTAAAACTGCTTGGTGTAATGTCCGTTTGACTATAAATAACTTTACATAAGTAGGTATGTAAGTAAGTATTAACTTCAATAATAAAAATAAACTAGAAAAGACAGTCATTCATAAATTATTATATTAAATAGATATAATAATAGACTCGTGAGTAAAATAACATCAACAATTAAAGGTTAACATCAACAATCAACATTTGAAACTTAGAAAACAGATGGCAAAATTGTTACGTGGAACATTTATGAAAGCTTCAGTCAGCCGGAATTTCCAGGAAATGCTGCGTACTTTAAAACAACTGTTAGATATTATATCAGCTAGATTTAACCTTCAAACGCTCGCCAATTCTTGCAGCCGTCTGGTACACAGCAGAGACGAGACGTATCATTTAAATTTTATTTACGAGTAGGGAGCGTTTTGGAGCGAGACGCGGGAATAAACACAATAAATCATCGGCCGCTCAGTCTGTTCGTCGCGACGAAGAGATGTTTGAAGATAAGGAATGCGTGCACAAGGCGTATTTTGCGTTTCAAACATTTCACTCGTCTTTTTTGTTCTGAAATTACTTAATTTATCTCAATTGGTCTGATCTGTGGACACCTAATTATCATGCTTAATTTAAATAAGTTAAAAATACAAATGTAAGTATATATATTATATTTTTCATTAGATACCTAAATGTTACATAAAATGCTATGTGTAATTTCTGCTATGCCAATCCACATATAAAAAAAATTTTGGTACCTACCTAGTTACTCTAGCTAGGCCAATGCATATGAATATTAATAATACTTACGTCAAAAACAAACTCTTGTCTGGATTTACTCCTGTTTTTATCGCTCTGTAGTAGTTTTTATGCCTCAATTCACAGTAATCATACTAAGAGTTTATGTGGAACCGGAAAGTAGCAATAAGTATGTAAAATGATACTGCTGCTTGGCGGCAGACATAGGTATATGTGGGTAGTAATACAGAATCAGATGTGTTAGTTATAGTAAGTATATACTTCTGCGGACTCTATTACCGGCTAGACTTACCGACTTCATCAATACGAACTGTCACTTGAGCTTTGTACATACACAACACAATAGAATTTTAATTGTGTGCAACTACAACCTCTAGGAGTCTTCGAGACAGACAAAGGGATTACGTAATTCGATTTATGATCATTTTAATATTTTGAGATATATTAGGTTGTTGCACCACTTACATTCAAAATTTAAATGTTATAATAACAGAATAACAGCTAACAAATCGGTGTAGAATTTGTCTAAAATGCGTATTCGTTCTAGACTGATAAATGTTTAATTCAGTTTATTTAGAGAACCAAATATGCCATGCGCGACGACCATGGCTCTTACATAAATTGCTTCCTCTATAACTACTCGATGCTGATCTCGTTGCTATATTGGTTATTCGTACGTGCCCGCCAAGCTAAAATGTTATTATTAACTGAAAACCGCAAAGACTTGTCGAAGTGTGTGTGTGATGTAGGCAGAATGCCTATCCTCATCTCAGTATTTTAGACACCATAAAGAGCAATGAAATGTAGAATGATCCACAGGATAGCTGTTTCGAAAAACACGTCAAAGATTTAGGAAAGGACGCGACAAAATCATCTGCTTAGGGTTAAACGCTGCTTCAAGATGGTTAAAAGTTATCACTGGGACAAACAATGATTTCGTATAAATTGGCCGGCCAAAGTCCGACCACAAGCAGAAATAAAAAAAATCCAGGCAGAAGTTTACTTAACATTAGAACAGCAAATTTATTAAAAAAGGCCTCACTATGTCTGAGTAGTAGATACTGTTTAACGGACGAAATTAATAATCGATCTCGAGATAGAGATAGGCCTACTTTAAATTTGTTGCCTAGATATTTCTGTTAGTTATATGATGGGAAATAACAACAGTTGCCTAGTAACAAATCCAAAATAGGCATATCTCTATCTCAGGATCGGTTATTAATTTCGGCCGTTATAGACATCTTACCTGAAGCGTACAACTCCTAGATCCTAGGTCTACTAAGCTGAATATCAATATTTTTCTAATTTCGGTTCGTTGAAATCTTTTTAGTAAGATGTGGACTATGTGGCGCATAGTCCACACTTATTTGAAATGGAATTGTCTTGTTTATTCTCGCAGATATTTTTAATAATAGGTTCTACATACATAGGATGCATCATTTCCTTTTATGCATCTATTTGCCATCACAACAATATAAACTCCCAGAGCCAGAACACATTTTGTGTGAAGGCTGTATTGTATATTTAGCGTTCATTATGTAGTTATTTTATTCTTGCGCTGTGTGTGCAATAAATAGGTACCTATTACAATAGAATATTTCAAACGAAAAAGCTCCTTTCCTTATTTGTACTGGGACATTTTATTTGCTGTTTCGACTTCAGAATTATTGATATATGGCTAACAAATGTTATTGACTGGTAGGAGTCACTGTGCATACAAAAGTAGGTACCGAAGTGATTCCATAAGCCTTCCCAACTTCCGGTGCCCCGAAAGGAAGAGAAATACACTTGCGAAATTATGATTCCGCTCACGCTGCGATATCGCCCAGCTCCCAGGATCTCTGATGTTTGTTATCTAATGCAAATGAAGGTGGCCGTCCAAATTTGGTCACTGCCTGCTATTGAAGTGCATTGATGGTTCCGAGAATTGTTAGGGCACTTGACTTGTAAGTTGTTACTGCGAGCGACTACCATTCGTGTTCATGCCATGCCGTCTCGACTATAAACTCTTGCCTTATTTGCTGTATCCCTAAGCCTACAGGCGGGTTAGGGAAAACAAACAACTATCTTTCTGGGGTGTTTCCGTTTTCATCTCGCCATTTTAAAATACTTAATAATAATTCCGTTTTCATCCCATTGTCGTTTTCACCCTAAAGGTAATTTAAGCAAAAATGCAATGGCAGCAGAGCAGATAAATCGAAATCAAACATTTCTTGTAAAAACAAATATAAAAAATATATTTTTACAAAGAGAGACTGCGTAGTTAAATATTTATAGGTAAATTGTGAAGCTAATGTTTTTGCCTGACGTCAACAGTAACTGGTTATGGGTTGAAATCGGAATACAATTTTAGGTTGAAAACGGAATAAAAAATTCGTAGGATGAAAAACTGGGTTGAAAATGAGTGCTGGTTGAGTACTGTAGTGCGATTTTCTAAACGCAAACATCGTTAAAACCTTGGCAGCAGCGGCTGCAACAGTGCATGGTGAGCGTCCATTGGTATTCTGAATAATTTTCAACGCTGTTCGACACAGCTCAGCACGGCTGTAAGCGGCGTGATAGGGAATCACTTCTTTGACATTTCTTTTAGGTACAAAGTCGGTATTCTGTAAGTAAAACAGCCTCAACTTTGACCACAGCCGTGACTGTAGCGCACGATGTGGCGGCGTAACATCTAGGATCACAGCCATGCGCGCAGCGCACAGATAACTACTTAGTATGTGTTGTGTGTGTCGCTTACAGAATCGCATAGCTGCAATCAATGTTGCGTCTACCTGTATTCTCGACTGTGGCCTTGTTAAGAGAATTGTATGTTATCCCATTCGTATCCTATTAGCATCAATATTGATGGCTCGCGCGTCATCGATCACTTTCAGTTATGATTATGAATATCGAGTAAATGCCGGAGATTCGATGGATTCTATTATTGACTGCGCAAACATCGTGTGAAAGGAAGCTTTCGGGCCATTTCCTGGAGCCGATGTAATGGGGCCGACCGTGACGCACGTTTTTACCTTAGCATCCGCTCATAAGATGATTTTTTTTATAGACGTATCCCGTAATTAAAGACGCGAGCCGAAGCGACGAAAATGTTTCTACTGAATTTTTGATAAACGTTAAAATATGTCGTTTTAGTGTAAAAACGTATCTATGTATAGGCGTCGAAATACTACTGAACGATCAATATCGATATAGTTAAGTTCTTAGTTACATGTAAGTAGCTAAACATTTTGATAACAAATAATAAAATTACATAATTCAACGCTTCTGAACCTGACTAAATAAAAAAATATCAAATATATATGAATAACTATAATTAACGCAACGTATAAGCCGACGTATTCTTATTACTTAATATAAAATTGTAAACGTTACCTGTAACTAGTCCTTAGTGAATAACAACTCTAGCAGAAAATCTAGGGCTTATAAATGTAAATGAGCATTATGAGATTGTGTCTAGAAGCTGGGTCGTAACCATTATTTCTTGCGCTTGCACACCGCGCCACTCTGCATTCCGAAGCTCACACTTTTTTTTAAGAACGCAGTCACTGCCAAGAATATTTATTGTTGCGTGAAACCGGTCAAGTACAGATTGTATGAGGACAAAGAAATGTCCCAGGATTTTTTTCTATAATTGCTATCTAATGCGTATATACCATAGATGAATAATTAGTCTCGCAGCGAGATAATATAGCAAACTAGATGCGCACAAAATGAAAGTGGTAAAAAATAACAACTCATAACCAATTTAAGAAAAACCAAGTAAGTAAGTAGCTATCTAATTGAGCAGTTTCACAAAAACATGTACCCCTTACTTTTGGACTGTCCCCCATCTATGAAGTCTTAATAACAAGTAAAATTTATGTCTGGCTAAATATTTTAATGGTTAAAAGCAAAACAAATATCCAAACTAGTTAATTTTAAACAATTTTGTTACTAATCTGTGGAGTAATATATAAAAAACGACCAATTTTTAAATCAGGCGGGCAGTTTTTGCTATGTCCCCCACTCGAGTTCTTGATTTAAAGAAGCTATTCTGAAGACATTTTGTACTAGGCTAACACTGAGTTGTTGTTTCGTTTCTAGTCACCTATCTTCAGCCAGCGGTTGTTTATAAAACTGACACCATAGGGATGGGACTACATAATAACCTTACCTAATTATATTCGTTTTAAAAACTACCTACCTCTAGAAAAGCCTGATTTTTTTTTCTTATGGGTTGCTAATTAGTGTTACATACACTCTGTTCTATTTGCAATTTGCACAAGTGCATCAGTTGCTATTCAGTGAAACGGGACTATGGCGGGTCTGATACTCTGTTCGAATGACGTTACCTCGACGGTACACTTCACCGATGGCTCGTTACCTCGAAAGGTAAATACTTCGATGATCTCTTCCTCGACGGGTCTTTTCTTCGATGGTACATTTGATCGATGGGTTGTTATCTCGAAAAAGTCGTCAAAAGTACAGTAAATATTAAAGTATTTGTGTGTGTAACTGAAAGGTGTAAAAATACTAGTGAATTGAAGTGAATATCGATATAATCATAAAGGCGACATTTATTATCACTCTGCATATAAATTTACAATTTCTATGGTTCTTAAGACACTTTTGTCTTATTCTTTTATCAAAATGTTACTAAAAATACACAATAAAAATAAAAGGGATTACTTTTCCATTTGAATATGATATTACTTTTTTATTGTTAACTCCGAGACTGACGATTCTTTAAGTAATAAATCAAAAATATGGTAAATAAGATAAATAAGTAACAGCAAAAATAGACATGGTACAGTTTTTTCTGAAACTGCTCAATTATACTATTTCGGGTGGTTTGTGAATTTAGCAGTTTTTAACAGAATTGTTAAGTAGTATACAGGTCAATAAACGCAGGCTGCGAGGTAATTAACAGTTAAACAAGAGTTACTAAATAAAGCAACTGCATGCGACTGAGACTGAACATTGAACCTGTAATTGTTATTCCGTAGGAGTGCCCGCGCCGTGGGATGAGGTATCAGCGGTGGTCTCGGCTGCAGTGTGATCGTTCGATTTTGGAGTAGTATATATACTTACACGTTTCCATTTTAGAAATGTATTGTAATGTAACGTACATTACAACACATTTTTAAAACGAGAGTGGTAGGTAAGTGCGTTTTGTAGGCTTTATTTACTTTTCTGAATGATTAAAACTCGAATTGGCGCCTCTAACTTTGTCTCCTGCAAATTGTATATAGGTAATAAACTCGCTCTAAGCAATCAGTGAAGATACCTTGTAGGCCAAAACCCAAGAAACGATACGGCATAATAAACAGTTACGGTTTTTTGTTATAAAACGCGATAAATATTTTTTTTCTCCTTGATATGCTTTTCGTTACGCTTTATTTGCTTAAAAGAACCATCCCCAAGTAATACACTCTTCTTAGAATAATAACGCTATAGAAACCAAGTTCGCGCGCCTATTTTGAAGCACATTAATTGGAGCCAGAAATGGCACCAAACGCCGGACCGCTCCGTAGTGTTCAATGTCACAGCGCGCCGAACGTGTCTCGCGAAAACAAAAAAAAAATGACGGTTTGTGCAGTTAAATTGTGTCACAACCACGGAGTAAAAACAAAGAGGAGGCGTTGCAATAAATGTAGTCCAGCAACTATCAATGTAGTCCTGACGTCACACCGTAGTTGAACTACTTACGACCAGGTGTCGCTTTCGTCAGTACAACTCTCGTTGGCTGGCGAATAGGTTGTTCGTGGCTTATTCAGTCTTTTAAAGAATTATAAAAAATTCTCGACCCGAACTTTTTGTTAGCATGAAGTGCTGTGTTGTATCGTGTAGTAGTTACACGGATAAAACGAGATTAAACGGAATAAACATATCTTTCCACTCGTAAGTAATATTTAAATTAAATTTATACTTCATCAAATAAAGTTACGACATACACGACATCTAGTAAAATATAGCAGAACTTTTATGACAACTCTGCTAATCTCGTAAATTAGGTAGGTACTTGTTTTGGCTACTGGCCACTAGGTGGTTTTCTCCTATTTGGACTCCCCCCGCAACCCGCGCAGCTGAGACACTATTATTATATGAAAAAAGTTGTTACAACACCTCCTCTTTGTTTTTGCTCCGTGGTCACAACACATCTGAAAAACAAAAGAAGTGTAATAACATCACTTTTCACAGGTAAGCTTTCAGTATTTCATAGTATCTTGTAGTTAATTAGGTCAAAATATAAACGTACTGCAGTGTGATTCTCTAAGTTAAAGCATCGGTAGCAGCGGCTGCCGCAGTGCTGTCTCTTTCATATTCATAGAATTGGAAAGAGACAGCAGATCACGGCCATGCGCGCACGTCACGCGTTTGTGAATCGGTTTAGTGCTTCATTTTTGACAGAGCGCTTGTATGAAGACTATCTTTCTATAGCGTTATTATTCTAAGACACTCTTGTTACAATATTATGACAAAGAAATAATTCGTAATGACAACGAGACGCGGCAAACTATGTTTCTAGTCGGAACGCAATAGACAGTAAAATAACGAAATCGAAATACCTAAATGAGGAGTGTCTGTTCAAAAGGGGACATTTACACTTTTGACATTTTTGAGTTGTAATGCCCGATTTACACGTATTAAGTAATTTAGTAGTTATTTTAACTTAATTTTAAGTGACTTATCTACTAAATTGTGTGTTTACACGCAATTAATCACTTAAAATTAAGTTAACTACTAAACTACTTAATACGTGTAAATCGGGCATTAGCGACGGAAATCAATTTTTAGCCCTAATATCTTAGTGTGGAATTCATGATAACCCATCAAAAGGAAGAATTTTCCATACAAAATCGGCTTTGAATTGACCAGTCTCAATCGAAACAGGACATTTTTAGAAAAACAACAAAAGGGGACATTTTTCATACTAAACCAGATAATTTTCAAAATAATTGTAGAAATAGAAATAAAAATAGAAATGTTTACGTCAGTGTATCCGAACCTAATCCGAACACTTCAAACTATACGACGGACGACCCTTGCCCGTGACCGAAACTTAAAAAAAAATCAGTGCGAGTTGCGTTAACATTTTACAAATAATATTATCCAAAACGGGATATTTTACTAAATTCTGCTCAAAATGGGACATATTTTAAATTATTTTCTTTAAATTCAAAATGCACTTAAACAAATATTTATTTAAGCTGTTGTATGTGATGTACTTTGATCTAAGTATTTATTACCTAACATTCAAATTCACTAATGTAGGAGTACCTATCTATAAAATTAGGTATCAGTTTTTCTTAATTCCTGAAAATTTGTGTTATAATAATAATTATGTAGTTGTCCCCTTTTAAATAGACCCTCCTCAAATGTCATAATGTAAATGTCGGTCGCAGATGACCTTTACAGTGTACCGGACTTAGGGGCGGGCGGCGAAAAACTTAGTACAGATTCCTCAAGTCGTGTGACTTAATTTCCCCAGAGGTTTTCTGGCGGGGGATGGATGGCATGACAATCGCAAGCCAGCCCCCAATCCAGAGAAACTGGGGGATTTCTGGGGGGAGCAGTTCAAAATTAATTCTATTGCATACCTACTTACTTAATAATTTTTTTCCAAGATCGCTTGTGAGATTTAAAACGGCACCCGTTTCGTAAAGTAAGTGTAACCGCATAGTTTTCACTTGGGAGGTCGTAAGTCCCAGCGCAGTGCAGTGGAAACAGTCCCCCGGCTGTTTACAAACGCTCTCTCGCGCGATCCCGAGTCCGGTCACGTTGGTCGTGCCCACGGAGCGGCCGCAGCGACTTTTACTACGATCTCTTTACTATTCCTAACGTTTTTGTGATTGAGCAACTTTCCTCTTATCTTCTTCATTGCACGTTTTTAATTCTGTTAAGAAACTATGTAGGATCTTGTGCAACTTTCATAGGTAGGTACTACGTGTTCATGATATTGTTCATGTGCTTTTCTGTAGGTATATTTACTACAATCACAGTCATTAGTAATTACCTACAATCTAAATTAAAAAACTCGTTATTCTAAAAATTATAATGGAAACACCACGCCAGCAGATCTACAATATCCAGAACTGTCAAAATCCAATCGATATCAATTTTTCAAACATTTTGACAAGTTCTGGTAGGTTGACCAGGGCTGGCCTCTGTGCTTATTTAGCCATGAAAAAAAAACTTTCTGTAATTTATCACTACTATCGAAATTAAATTAAAAAATGCATGATTAGAATTCTAAGTATAATTTGAAAGATCCGTAAAAACTCTCCACTTATTTGATCTTATCGCATAATGAAAAATCAAAAAATATGGGCTTTAACGGATCTTTCGATTTTCTGATCACGCATTTTTTATCTAGATGCTTGGTCGGCAGTCGGCACTCGGCAGCGCCCGCCACGCTGTGCGAGCCAAAACGCTTTTGCGCGTTGTTTACTTGCCCTTGGGCACCACAAAATGAAAATTGTGTCCGTGATACCCCTAAGACCCAAGAGAAGAAGAGAAAATATGGTTAATAACTAATTAAAATAAATTAATTATAAGTAATAATAAATAGATTCCACAAAATTTGAGTTTACAAATTAAGTATTCAAGAATTGGATCCGGTACCTCGACATAAACCGAGTAGGGGGGGCTATTAGTGTCACAAAATTTAAGACTTAAACGAAGTGTGAATTTTGGGAATTGATAGTCAAAGGAGTTAGGAAACGTGCACCGAAACCCCCGAAACGCAACAGTCCAATAAATCTTCGGCCGTTATCGTTGATCGTTGACATTTGTCAAAAATCGGCAGAAGCAGGAAGTGATAGGCCTCCCCGGTCGGCGCGTATGAAGGCTGCCCGGAAGCGCGTCCCGGCGGGCGGGCTGCATTACAAATGGCCGGCTAATGAACGCACGTGCGCGAGGGTCGATTACCTGACGCCTGACGGACGGGACGGGGGTGAGCCGAACCGCGGGCCTAGACCAGTGCCACATGGAATAGAAATTGATGAATGTATGGGATTTGTCTTATATCAACGATACATTTAGCGAACGCTAAATTGGTAAAACGTTGGTGAGCTTAGGAACTAATTTAGTGGTAAGTAGCGATCGACTAGAGTTAGCATTCGCCAAGTAAGTATATGAAAACATGTTTACCAATTTTCATTTGAGAAACGCTAACGAATAGACATGGAGCGTTTGTCATTTATCTAGAGGGGCTGCAGCTGCAGGGCTAATGTGGCACTGGCATTCGTAGTTAGTTAGAATGTGCAAATCGTGTAGGTTTTCTCGAACTAGGAATGTCGTTAGTGCGCGCTGAACTCGAGTTTAATCACCAATCGATCGAGTTGCAATTTGGCCATTAAAAATCTCGTTTTCGATTATGGCGAATAAAATTGGACTCAGAACTTCCACAGTATTCTTTACTAAGGCGAAGAAGTTGTAGAGCATCAAAATGAAAGAAGTTTTAAAGCATAACTGCACCCTGCTGCGTCCAAGACGGTGTCTTGGATGAACCAAAGAACCAAACTTGTTGCCGAAGAGTACGAAAACCCGGTTCCTAAGCGCCCTTTACCAGCTATAGACATGTGTCTTAGACGCTTTCCCCTTACCCCCACGACACGACACGACATAATGGTTATAATGGCTGCGAAACGTGAGTTTTGATAAAACAAGTAAGTATGTTCTATCAACTTAAACGCAAAAGTACCTACTGCTGGAAAAGGATAACTGCAGGAGAGCTGATCCTCAGGTAAACGAGTTCCCAAGCTGATCCACGAAGACAAATTTCCGGGATAGAGAAATTCGGAACGTCCAAGCCGCAAAGGGTTAGACAACATCAACTCAGTGGACATTAGCATCAGTTAAAAGATGCAACATAGGAGCATTAGAAATTTTGTCAATTGACCTCCTTACTTCATTATGAAGATAGCACTCAGAGATGACGACACCGGGTGAACGCCTCGTAGAATTCAAGGCTCGAGTTTCTAGCCCGCCCCGCAAAATCCGGCAAATATAAATTCTTCCCTTTAAACTTATGTTACAACATCAACTTTACTTCGTAATTCAACTAACTTGTCAAGTATAAGTAGGTTAAATTCTGAACTACAAAGCTGTCGTCTGTTCTAGGTACATTACTTTTTCTAATCAAAATCTTCAAAGCGTTAAAACTAAGCAAGAGAGGAATGGTTGGAAAACAAACTGGTTTTTCTTCACAATTTCTATTTATTAGTGAACTGTAGACTCTCTCAAACTCATCACACGTAACTTCTATGTCTACGCACGTAACGTTCAATGTTTTGGAAAGAGTACAATGCTGATTGCGCTCCATTCGTTAGATGCAAAAGTTGAGGTACCTTACCTACCTAGCATCATTAAAATTTTACTGGCATCGGTCGTGCATGACGGCTCGCGGCCTCGATACTGCCTCCTAGAACACCTGCCAGATCAATTGCCTGTTAACTTTTAAGTTTATGATATATATTAGAATGGTTTAGGAGCGAAGCAGTTATTACTAGTGCAGATTCTTTATCACTTCGAAGAGCTTCCTCAGTGATTAAATGAATAATTATGAATGTTCGCTCGCACTCGTACACGATGCCAATAACGGCGGCGTGACGGAGCGTATGGGGATTTTAGAGACTATTCCCATACCTTTCTAGCCAGCTGGCTTAGACCTGGAAATGGGGTACAAGTGAGCCTCATATAACCCTCTCTAGCGGTCGGCGTATCCGGAAAAGGATTTCCCTAGTCAAAAAACTAGCATCATTAAAATTTGATCGGCATCGGTTGCACGTGACGGCTCGCAGCCTCGATGCTGCCTCCTAGAACACCTGCCAGATTAATGGCTTGACTTTTAAGTTAGTGACAAAGAATAATGTTTCAGGAGCGATATTAATGGTATCTACCTTTAAAGCGAAGATTCTTTGTCCTTGCTTGTCGTCATAACGGTTCAATGGATCGACGACGTCACTTTTAAATTTATTGAGGTCCTCTGGAATTCTGGAAGTGCTTCGGAAGGCTATTTAAACTTCTGCTCTTGTTATTGTTGTAAAAAAGCAATCGTTAAAAATTAAAACCTGCTCATCCGTATTCGGCACCGGTAACTATGGGTATACTATCATGATCCAATCTTCCTATGTGCAAGTAGGTATATTGTTCATATGAGAAAGACTGCGAGGTTCTTAGGCTGATAATAATAAATTTTATCAACTTTTCAAACATAAACCATCGGCTGCGTGATAGTTGGAAAGGTACTGCTCGCGTCACTCATATCATATCATATCGCACAAAGTCACGAGACGTTTGTTTGTATTGGCAATGTGACCTCCAGCTCGGGCCGGATTGAAAATAAATAAAGGCGGACGCGGGGCGGCGCGGGCGCCGGAGCTGCCAACTCGAGTCTGGACTGGAGCGAACACTCGAGACGGAGGGGGTTATGCACCAACCGCTCGACACTAATCAATATTGAAATGAAACATAGGGAGGGATCTACACGTGTATTATTTTCATGTATATGTTTCGTAATAGGTATTTGATTCTCAAAGAAACGCGAAACCTTCAAAAAAATGTCTACCTCAGGTTCAGGTGGGAACTTTTTTCAACGTTTCGAAATACATTTTTCTTTGGCTGAAAAAAAATATATATTTCGAAACGTTGAAGATGGCTGTGTTACCACTACCACGGACCCTGCGAAGAGTTGGAGGTTAAGTAATAATGTGAAATAGACGACAGTATTGTTATAAGTACCTACTCGTAGTTCATTTTAATAGTTGCATGAACTTTATGAAACAATTATTGTAATAAATACTTTATAAACTCTATTTATGTGAGTGACTATATGCGTTTAAAAATATTATTGGGATACTTTTTTATAAGGATTTAATGTAACATATACCTAAGTACCTACCTTAAAAGTCTGTATTAACTTTCAAGTTTCACGTATTGAAGTACCTACTTATTTATATGAAGTTTCATTAAATACTTATCTTTTAATGCAGTCTTACATCAAATTGTTCCATTTTAAATTCATTCCTCAAGTTCTCAACTACATTGCTATGGAAGAATTATTTATATTTTTACGATCGTAAAACCTACTGGTTTGAGTCTAAACTCCTATTGAGATGTGTGTGGCGCGTCTGGAGACAGTATTCCAAATCGGTTAGCCGGCTGCCAGTCAGATCAGACCCTCGAAACACCACCAACGACAGTAACGACCGTGATGTAGGTAGGTGCTCATTACAAAATCTACGACCGACGCAGGACGCACGCTGCGACTTTTCTTTTTTTTCTTTTGTATGGCATGTTTTCAGTCAATAAAAACTTTAATGTTATTTTTTTGAGGGTAAGAGGGGTAAGTATTATCTTCTTTAGCTTGCCTGAAATTGCTGCAGTCAAATTATCGCTGATAGATATAGACAATGTATTGAGGGAACACCAAGAGTTCGTAGTCTCCGATAATTTCTAATGTTTGAAATTGACACCGCAAATATTATTTTTACACGAGCTGAATTTGTCTCGAACCCATTATAATCAGTCAGGTCGTTGTTTTTCTTTTGTAATTATTATGTGTGATGGATGTGTGACGGACGTGGCAGTGCTTTTTAATGACCTTGCTAATTTCTCTTCATCATCCTCTCCTTACAACCAGACTCATGTAGTAAGAAATTGCTATATTCCCTTGTATGTCACGAAGACTTCTAGATGTTGCTAACGCTTGAATTTCTATTGTGTATAGTATTACGACAGTCTGCCGCTTGAAAGATTCCAATAAGGTTTAATATCACTCACCAAGCAGAGCACCCTTCGAGACGTGCACGTTGCAGTAGACGTGGTGGTTGGCGGGCACCGCGGGTTCGGCCGTCTCGCCGCCAGCCTCCATCAGCTTCATCTTGGCAGTCAGATCCTGCATGTCTGCGGGACATTACACTAGCTTCATTACTTACATACTTATAGGTATCACGGGGAAAGACAACCGCTTTCCATTCACTACGATCCTGACTGACACACATCCTTTGAGAATCTCTAAGAACTGGTCGAAGTACGTTCGCCGAGGTCTTCCTCTTTCAATTTCAACTAAAACTCTAAAACGTCTAAAACTCGCATCGCTCCGTTCATACCTACAATTTTTCTTACTTGAATCAACTGCTTTGCTCAAACAAAACGAATTTCTTCTCATAATTTCGTTAATAGCTGATTTCAAGGAAGATGTGGGCAAAATAATCTATTGGTAATATAGACATGCACGTCTTCTTTTATCTCTACTAGGACCTACATTAATACAATGCGCGCGCGCTGCTGTATACTAGCATTAATTGGCAGAGTATCTACACAGCAATGTACGACGAATTACGAATAGACAGGGGGCGAGCGTTTGCCACTTGTCTAGACTCTCAGGATCGCTAGTTGAGAATCCTATAAAACTGGTTTACTTTTGTCTATGCCAGCCGCCCAGCATGCGCAACACGAGAACTCTTCTCAACCCGTTTTCTCGTGTTTTATTCATTTATCTCTAATGTCTATCGACACTAAAGACACATAGATGAGCTTAGAACTCTACGTAATATATCAAAAATAGACTTAATAGTAGTTTATGCATAAACTGTGGTATTTTTGTCCACAAAATCTAATGTCTATCGACACTAAAGTCACATGGATGCGCTTAGAACTCTACGTAATATATCAAAAATAGACTTAATAGTAGTTTATGCATAAACTGTGGTATTTTTGTCTACAAACTTTAACTTGTCGTCTCTCGTCCGCGACATATCTCGTGTTGCGCATGCTAGGCCTACAAGCTTGGATCACAGATTACTATTAGGCTTGGACTAAAATTGCTTAGAGACGAAACTAAGCGAGTCTACTCCTCCATCCAACCAAACAATAACATCATACTCACACACACACACAACCCAGCTAGCAAAATACCCTTAGAAACGAAAGCTTTTAAGAGCTATGTCCTTAAATAAATTTTATATATGTTCTGATTAAGACAGAGACCCTAATAATGGCATATGATAAGTCTTTTTAAGCTATAAAAGCATATACACTTGTAAAAACACTTTTAGAAGTATACAAGAAAACGAGAAATAAATCAATAAGAACAGTAGTGTTATAAACGCACTCTGTAAACCTTATTCTTAATTAACACTTAAACATGCACTATGTAAGTCCACTCAATCTTAGAAGTGACTTTACTAAGTGTTTTGTTAGATATCATCTGTTACTAATAAAACTTATTCTTAAAGATGTATATAAGCTTACTTTATGTAACATTTGTAAGAACAGTAGTATCATATGCGCACTTTATAAGCCTAATTACCCTTGATTCTTAATAAACTCTTATAAATAAATGCATTTTGTAAGATCAATCGATCTTAGAAGCGACTATGCAAAAGATAGTAAAGAGTACCTACTAGCACGTCAAATGTCTTAGAAGCTTAGATAAATTGTAATTAAAAGTCAAAAGGTGATCGACCAGGAACTTCCCTGTTTGTTTTTAGCCTACTTTTACTTTAATAAGGAACCCTAAAGTTTATGAGCCATGGCCGCGTAGATTAAAAAATGTGGTTGAATTTGATTTTAGAAGTGCGATATAAACCTTAAACAATGGTAATGCACTTATATTTGTTCTGTTAAGGCCCTTTTAAGGCATGATTGGTGGTAATGGCGACATTTCAATATTTTTAATTTTTAATGTAATATTTTTTTATTATTAAAGATACATTGTTGAAAAGGCCCGTAAAAATATTGTGATTGTTATTTCAAAATACTTGATAAAATCGACTTCGCAATTTAATAACCGTTAGTACCTAATGCGTAACAAACATGAAATTATACATTTTGTAGGAAAGTGAATTAAGCAGGACAATATATAATACTTACTTACGTTTTTAATGCTCTTCTTATTATTCAAAAAAGTTTTACGATCAATTGGCAATCCTTTCAGCGGACTGTGATTACACTCTTACTAAAAGCTCGCAAAGAGCACTACTAGTGATATCACACTTAGAAAAGCATTATTAAGTGCATTATAAGGGTAAATGCCCATAAAGAATGCCTTTGCAAGTCATTTGCAAGTATGTTTGGTATTATGAAAGTATCGACAAGTATTTTATAAGATTCTCGGGACTATTTTAAGGTATATTTAAGGGTGAATAGACTTATTAAGTGCGTCCAAATCCACACTTATAGCAGTCTATCGGTGTTATATAAGACTGGTAAAATTATACTCGTGGGATGTGTGTAAGAGGAAATTTTACTAGTTGGAAATACTCTCGTTTAATCAGGGGATCCAATCCATTGCAATCGTGGTCATAATTTAAGGGATAAGGCTGGTAGGCATTACTATCAGGGCGACATGATGCGGTTTTGTAAGGGTTAGGGGTGCATAGTCATGGTGTCGTTTCGTCATTGTTTTTAACATTCATAGATGTAGTGTCGTTTCGTCATTAATGAAATAATTTAAAAATATTTCGTTTCGTCATTTGTACATCTGCTCTTAAAATATTGTACAGTCAACAAACTAAATAAATGAAACCAATATTAACAGGTCTGAAAATCATAAGTTATATTTAATATAACAATGTTTAACACTACTGCTTAAATTAGTAAATATATTGATCACAGATAATATATCAATCTAATACAGGGCTAAAATTTAAAATACAACAATTTTTAACACTCGTGTAACAAAATATTTAATTGCACAATCAACACCGTTATCCACAAAGACAAATAATAGAAAAAAAGTACCTTTCAACCATTACGTTAATTCCTATAGAAATAAACACTAAAAATCCCAGATAAGGCACACAGGTAAAAATATTCGGAAGACTGTACTTTAAGCGAATGACCAAACGACACTAAAAATAATTAAATTTAAATAGCAATGACGAAACGCCACCATTTTTTTATGACGAAACGACACCATGACCAAACACCCTAACCCTTTTGTAAATGGTAAAGTTTATAAGGCTATATGGCTGCCATATTAGGGCAGTTATCATTAAGTATAGTGATTTAATAAACTCCTGCAGAAGCATTACCTAACGTAATCTACTATAAATTAAAGGTAAGTACTTCTTTTTTGTTTATTTACTAGGTGTATAAACTGCATACATAAAACGCAATGGGTAGTGGGTACTGAAGGCCATAATAAGGTACATTCTGATTGATAGGGGACAGCTGAACTGAATGTTAACTATTGTTAACTAATCTATTAATCAAGACTTTAATTGACGATGCTTGAATAAATGGCACAATAACAGACATAATCCATAGAGTAGGTACAAATCAATGAGTGATATAGGCACAGAATAATATTACTAATATAGGTAAGTACACCTACTAAAAAGAGCATTTCTATAAGTATTTCTTTCAATCTAAGTTATGCACAGAATGTTTTAAAAGTTAATAATAAGAACTTAAATCGAAGATGAGCTATGTAGTTGTTAATTAATATACCTACTAGTAGGGCTGCATGCAATATTGCTGTGATTAAAAAATAAACTAGCTAGGTACAAGCAAAACTGTTCTAATGAAAATGGAACAAGAGATGAGGAGTAAGCATTTCTAGCCGTTCTAATTTAGGATTGGGCGGTTGCAACCGAACCACCGTTAGCCATTGTTACACACACATGTTCAAACAAAACGCGATTGTTTACCCGCGGCCGGCGCGTGCGCGGCGAGCTGCGGCTTGGGGCATTGGGGCTCGTGCACATTTGGACAAGTACCGCCGGAGCTTCGGCCTTTAAGACTAAGACTATTATTGATTATTTTACCTACTAGCTTCCCGCCCGCGCCTCCGTCCACGCTTACTTAGAAACGCCGATTTATTTCAGCTATTTTGTACAAAATATCTACAAACTTTAATCAAAAACTATCCTCAGTTATCGCTCTTAGTTCCGTTAATGAAGACCGTATAAAAGTTCATTGCGTGGTTTAGAAGAAGGAAGCGGAGCCACAAACAGGAAAATTGCGACTTTACTTCATAATACTTATGTTATAATGAAATGTAATATGTGCTACTATAAAGCAGGCGTGAATAAAATATAAAAACAAAACTGCGTTGTCGAAATTGTAACCTTAGCTCACGATACTGAGGGGATAACCGACATTGTTTTGTGTAAGGTTTATGGGTTTAGTTTCGTTTCGGCACCATGAATTATGAACTCGATAAATTTCAATCAAGAAAATACAGTCACCGGCAAAAAAAAAAACGTGTGCTGTTTGTATACATATTTCGAATAACAATGCTACGTTTACTGGTAAAGTACACTGAAATATTAAAATGATTGCCAGTGGGAACCGAACGGGACTGTACTTTAGAAGCGACATCCTAAGGGTGCCGAAATGGGAAGGTGCTAAAACAAAACTAAACCGGTGTAGACTAATAGAATATACTTACATAATCATACCTAACTCTCAGCTCAGTCACTGACACGCACGATAGCCACATAATGTAGGTAAGTATTCTGAGCCTATCGTAAACTTTATAACAGTGTAATAATTATACATAGGTATTAGGTGCCTCGTAAAATTGTGTCGGTTATGTTTATTCACCAACGTAACATCAATAGATTTGGGTCATCTTTTATCTCTTTTTTATCATGTTGTTTAAATGACATGTTTTCTATGTGGAACAGCCCTTACCAATCTGGCTAGAACTGCGATCTGTCTGTCCGTACCTATCTCCAAAACAACATTTATAATTAAAACTAGCGTTGATAGATTCACGGTAAAAGCGGTTTTATGGTTTATCTATTTTAACACTTCTGCTTAGTTAGGATAAATATACAGTTTACGTTACTAGATAATATTGTACACCTTTCGCAAAATTTATAGAACGCCGCCCGCCGGCCTCGACGCCGACGTGCTGCCGTGCCGGCCGAGCTTTTGTTCTACTAATATTTTAAACTAGGCGTTGCCCTCGACTTCCTTCGTCAGGGCTACACTACCCCACAGGAACTTGTTACCTCGATAAAAACTATCCTATGTCGTCATGGTCTGTCTAGGTGTAAAATTTTATTCAAATCCGTTCAGCCGTCTTCAAGTGATGCGCTTACCAACGAACATAGACTTGAGCTGTTTTTGTTGTCTCGAGTGTCCGATATTTCGGCAAAGTTGCATAACCAATGATATTGATCACCGGTACTTCAGTGCACTGGGGCCCACGTCTGCTAATTTTGTTAAGATCACATGCTATTGATATTGCTATTGATATTCAATTACGACTCCATTACGATTATTACAAATTGGGTAGTAGTCTTCAAAAACTTAGAAGTAGCCTCAATGTAATCGTAATGGAATCGTAATAGTTTTTTTTAATTTATTTCGTGATTATTTAAATAGTCCTTCAGTCATGTAATAATAGAGTTCATTGATTATGCTTAAAGTAGATGATAATGAGAGATGATAATATAAACGTTTAATGCTAAATGATATTCCCCTCAAACCCCTTGAGTCTCACATTAAAGATGTGGGACTTTACTGAGATCTCACACGGACTTCTTGAGAGAATTTGAGAAGTGATGTTGAACTGTTTTGTTTTATTTGCCAACACTCATGCACGTTCACGAACACTTAACGGTTAATAATCCACCATTATTTCACATCAAAATATAGAAAATAATACAAAACTGCAGACATGACGCTTGACTTTTGTTTAAAAAACAGGACCTACGGATATCAAAAACGCTTTTTTTAAGAAAAAGTAGTAGAATGCCATTTTATTCCACAATGGAGTTACATTGGATTTGGAACACGATTGAAGAGCTGACTAGCAAGATAGCCCAATGGCAGTTCAATGGAATGTCACTGGAAAACCATTGGTTTTAAATGAGTAAGAGAATACCAAATGTGTCAAACAATTCCAATGCGATTCAATTATGCCATTGGAAATTAGCAAACATGGGTCCCTGGAGTTAATGCGGGATATAAGAAAAGCCAAAACAGACAATCCTAATAATATACCTATTTGTCTCAGTCGTTTTTTTTGTGCTCTGTCTCTAAATTCGCATCTTTCTTAAGTCATTATTTTCACAAACTTGCTCTCGACCAAGTAACTACTATACTAAGTGTGCAGTGAATATTATATTCAAAGATCAAAACAAGGTAGGCAATAATCTCGTCAATTAATAGTTTACAATAATATTTTAACAAAAACTGTTACTTACTTAATAAGAAAGCAGTCGGCTGTGTAAAACGTATCACAACTAGCAAAACTATATCGTAAAAAAAGTCACCAGAACGTTTCTATTTTAGCTATTGGTGATAAGAAGGATCTTCGAAATGTCGAGTAAACGGTCTGTACCAGTCTGTAGACGTTCTCTCAACGCGATTTGGGCGCACTTCCCTCTGCTTTAAATGCTGTAAATATCGTAAGATAATCATATGAATAGCCAAATAGTCGAAAGAATATATCACAACTCGAATGTTACTAGTACTACCTACAATAGACAATTAGACATCATATCAGTATGCCATTATTCCACACATCAGCTTTCCCCAAGTCGGTAGAACCCAAGTAGAACCACTTTCATTCGACTTACTTATTGTAATAAAGCAGCGCGGTTGCAGTCACTTGACTCATTTATAGTGTGAATGCAACCAAGCTGCACTCATAGACCGTTTTGTTTAGCTAACGGTCATGTTGTTGTGTTTGTGAAAAAGAAAGGAACGATAATATATCTGAGTATTTTGCCATACTATGATTTACAACTGACAGCTAGCCATAATGACAATAGGTAATTCGAAACCTTTTAAAAGTTAGCTCATAGGTTTTACTTTCTTGTGCAGAATAAAATTGTTTGTCTATATTCCTTACATTTCATTTAATATTTTCATGGGCCGAGTCATTTTTTAATAAATAACGAATAACAAATAATATTAATTTAATAGTTAAAATCAATTCGCCCTTAATAGCAACTCACTTATCATCACAGAGCATTCACTCTACTTTTAGCCGAGAAATAGAAATGAGGTTTCCTTATTACGACTTTTAAGACCGCCATTGCAGTTAGTTTAGGGTTCCTTAACGTAAAATGGTAAATCATTACTATTAAAACAAAATACTGTAACTTATCCAAACTCCAGAGGAATAAAATGTGTATTTAAGTACATAAGTATAAATAAATAAAATATTTTAATGAGTTTTATTTTTTTACACAAAATAGTATAGTAAAGATAATAAACAAGCAGATAATCAAATGAAAAACGGCCTGTCATCCAGTAAATTATTAGTTTAATTAGATTTGCAAATTCATCATTTGAATTTTCATCGTCTTCGGACTTTGAACTATCATTGTCTTCAAACTCTGATCTTGGATTGTCATTATTACTATATTCAGAATAACTATCAGAACCAGAGTCTTGATCAGCGGATATATTTTCGGAACGAAAACAGTCTGGCTAACGAAAGCTAAACCAGGAAAAACGCGGCAAATTAAAAAAAAATCATGACTGGGTAACACAGGGTCACTCACACAGCTGCAATTTTCTCGGAATTGACATAAGTACGAAATGACACCTCAGATAGACACACAGAGACATAGTGTTGCCAATCAAATAACGAATACGAGAAATCAAGAAACAAATACGAGGTTCAGCTTTCGTTGGCCAGACTCTAAGAGGAAACACTACGTCGAAGTGGCATGCATAATTCTCATACAATACACAGAAAAACGACGTTTCGTAGTCCCCTTGTTTCCTCCATCAGAACTGGACCAATTTTTATGTTTTTTCACCATCGGTTAAAGAAAGAGATTTTTTATGTCTCTATGTTTGATTTTTTTTAAACCAGCCACTTAATGTTTCTGAAGACGCCTTAAAACGGAGTGATTTCGCTAAATTTTCCTGGTTATTAAATAATAATGACTTAATACAAAAAAATCAAACATACAGACATAGAAAATCTTTTTTTAACCGATGCTGAAAAAGTAATAAAAATTGGTCCAGTTCTGAAGGAGGAAACAGGGGACTACGAAACGTCGTTTTTCTGTGTTTTGTATGAATTTTGCATGCCACGTCGACGTAGTGTTTTCTCTTAAATTTACTAGTAGACAATTTATATATCAGTAGAATTGTGTGTGAATATATACTTTGAATATTTATATACAGAACCCTCACTAATATTCTTTGATCGCTCTTCGCCTGTAGTTACAGCCAATGTAGAAGTTGATTGTTTCAATCGTGTAAGTATATATTTTATTTACTTTCCTCTTCTTTTAAGTTTTTTCCATCGATTGTAGTCAATATTGTGCAAAATAAAAGCAAATACGGTTGTTGTCAATGATATTATTAGTAAATTATAATATCATTGGTTGTTGTTGTACAGTGATCCAACAAAATGGCGTTAATAGTGTTCTTAAAGCGTTTATTAAACTTTCATACCACTGCTGTATGATTGCTTTCAAATAATGTTTAGAACATCTTTGGGGCAGTAATAGGTCACTTTAAAGCGTTTTTTCAACTTCAATATTTAGGACGAATGAAAGCCTTGCAAAATGCTATCATGTGACATTAAGTGCTGTTATGGTAACTGAGATGCTATTTTGTTTAATGAACAGCTTTTACTCTACAATAATACTGTAATAATCAAATGTCGAAAGATACTGCCATGAAAGCTACTTTGAGGACAAATTAGCAGTTCAGTTGCTCACAAAGAGCGGTCATAAGACTTACGGTTGAATGAAGGCGATCGAGAGAATCTTTATAGGTACTATTATCGAGTAAATGCGATGTAAATGCGATACGAATTCGTTGAGTCTACGTTTACTCGACATGTTTATAGAGCCAAAAAGCGTTAAAAGCTAATAAATCGAGAAAACTGCTTTTATTTGGCTTTTTGAAATAACAGGATCTTTCTTATGAGTGTTTTTCGATCCAAGGTCGTGAGAGTAAATTACTTCACGATCTCTTTGCTAGGGACCTAACGATTTACAAATTAATATTCTTTTGATGTCGTTGTTGTTTCGAATCGGATAATAAATACTACGAAATGTCGTGAGCGTGTTCACCGTCGTCGGTCCTGAATAAATAAAGCAACTGCCGTCTTTCGATATTTTTTTGATTTTAAACACAGTTTTATTTGCTCCACCAAATACATACAGAAACTATGTTAGTCGTATAGTCTGTTGCAAAGTCTATTAGCTAGGTACACTTCCTATATTAAACCATTACTTGTACATAATACCTACCTACCATAACCATTCATTATAAACTTTCAACAACACAGTGAAAAGGTACGCGGACTACCTAGTATCTAGAACCAAGCATGCTATAACCTTTTTATGAGTAAGTACCCAGAATTGAATAAGATTCTTTAAAATTCAGTAGTGCTGGTTATATTCTAGAACGACTTACAGTGAAAAAGTCTTATAATTAACGCATCTTAGTTAGCCGCGAAATACATCATAGAACCACAGAATAAGTAATAGTACTAATAGAACTTTACTATCTTATCGTCTCTCTCACCTGACTGGAGTGTTTGCTTCAGCACCTTCCACTGCTTCGCGTGTGTGAGCGAGAAGTACAGCACCACTAAAAAGAAAACCACACAGCCACTGGCGGCTATCGTCACACTGGACGCCTGGAGGTCCCACATATTGTTATCCTCACTACCATCTGTCACTTCACTCGCGTAGTCCACGTATTCGTACTCAAAGTCACTATCACTGTTCCTTGTGGAGTTTGTGTTTTGTTTTGTGAATGGGAACAGCTGTATTTGGTAGAGGGGCTGGCAGACGGTGTCTCGGTGCAGCTCACAGGGGTACATGACGGCGAGCCGGCGCGGATCGCAGCGCGTGCACGGTGCGCAGGCGCTGCTCTCGCGGTCCCACCAGCTGACTCCGCGCCGGCATACGCTCTCGCACGACACATACCCTAGCGCTAGTGTCACTACCAGCAAGCACAACTTGCTATTGTTTCCTCGCATCACCTGTGAGATGAAGGTTAAATCATAATGAAGACTGCCAGGTAATCCAAGTAGAAGGGTTTCCAACAAATTTTAAATCTACGTCTACGTTTATAAAATATATTTACATATATTTACTTACCTACTTACTTTAAGGTAGTTAAGTACTAATAAATAAGAAAGTACCAAAATAGATCAGAGTAACTATACAATCTTATTTTTTCTTAATACAAAAACAATTAAGGGTGAGTTCCACCCATGAAACTGAACAACTTTCTCCAAGAAACCTATGTGCAAAAATGACAAAAAATTTCGATCTCCCATACTATTGTCGTCAGCTGATCGGACAGTTTTGTATGGGAGGTCCTTAATTGTTTTTGTATTAAGAAAAATTAAGGTTGTGTAGTTAGGTACCTACTAAATATATTTCTTATCTAATAAAACAAATGGAAAGCTTACCTTCTTGCTTAAATTCATGTATGCTTATGTGTAAATACAAAGGCCCACATCTCAGTTCAAAATTTATTAGAAAGCTCGCTTTCACCGAGTTCACATTTTCGTTGGATTATTTTTAGGGTTAAAACTTTACAATGCACTGAACATCCTGGGCATCCGGCAACCGTGGTGGGGTTTGTTCGTGTTTTTAGCGTGTTTTTGTCGAGCTGACGGCGTTCGTTACGGCGCAGACACACGTGTCTCTAATTCTGTCTCGGCGCGGACTGCGCGCGGGCGCCGGGCGACGCACCCACCATATCGTCTCACTCTCATTCAACCGAGTGGCGGGCGGGCCCGGCCCTCACCTCCTGCTTCCTACGCGGGACGATAATATCGAATTGTATACTTATACAGGGTGTTTCGTAATAGGTAGGTATATAATCCCACTTACTGGGCCATCCTCTAAGTGTAAGGAACAACACTATTTGTACGGCAGCAACTCTGAAATTGCGAAACAAAATCAACTGAGCCTTACAAAACTCCAAATACTATGCGATGTAAAAGTATGAAACAGCTGATTTTTGTGAATTAAATTCAGATTCGTAATATTTGATTATTTCGCTCAATTAAATTCAAAGATAACGGAACGATGAAAAAGAAATGTCTACCTCAGGCGGGAATCGAACCTGCGTCCTCCGCAATCCGGGCTGCGTAGACCACTCCGCCACCGAGGTATTGGCAGGGAGGTGGGTGTCACTCAGCCTCCGCAATTTAGGTAAGTATTCTCTTAATTATTGGCTTCGTGTGGTCAGCACATTTAGCTGTGTCAAGAAAGTGAATACCTATCTTTATTATTTAAATTTTGCATTCACGATGCTATCTATATAAATATAGGATAAAATGTTTACTAGAAAAAAACAACCAGTCTCAGGAAAGCTCGAACGGGATTCGAACCCGTGACCTTTGGATTGTCGGTCCACTGCTCTAACCGCTATAAGCTACCGATACCCCAGAAGACTCGTTGAATTTTTTCTAGTAGTTGATGCGCTGCAAGCAGCCCCGGATCTAGGGGGGGCAAGCCGGGGCCTATGCCCCGGGTTGCAAGTTCAGAGGGCGGCCAAATTCACACTTTACAGACGAATGGACAACTCATCATTTACTTACTTCAACTTTACTTCAAGTACAGAAATTGCATGGCCATATATCAACACGACCGATACCCGGAGCGCGGAGCGAGAAGTGCTGCACGAACATTAAAATTTATTATTCGCGAGACGCGTAGGCATAGTTCAAAATACGCGCCCGCGGCCCGCTCGCCCGCAGGAATCGCAGATCGCGGCAGCACAGCACGCGTCTGGTTAGTTACCGTGCGTGCGAAAGGGATGAAGCAATATTCGAAAACTCCCTCGTCGATCTCTCTCTACGACAGTGTTTACATGTGTGTTGTTTGTAGCTAAATTGTTTGTAAATAGCCTTAGAAGAAGTTAAGCAAACTTCTCATGCTCCAGAAGCTAAGTACTATAATGGATTTTAAATTCATTCTTAATTTAAATATTTGGGCGAATATTCTCCGCAAAATCAATCGAGTGAATATAGAAATTCAGAAAGAAGATAATTTATCCTTGCCCGTTCCGTCGCCCTAATGGATGGTCTGCTCAAAATTTTGCAAAAAAAATAAGACAAAATCGGAATATTGGATAAAAAACGCTGAAAAAAGTGCTGTTGACCCTATTTTGCAAAACAAACGAATTCCGAAACGTAAAAAATATTTCGATGAGATGTGTGAACAATGACCTAGAAGCATTGAGTCCTAGAAGTATTGTATATAGACAAGAACGTTCATACAAACCATTTGTTCAAATTCTGGAATGAGAGACCTAAAGTTCGCTGCAGCCGCTGCAGCGCTTAAGTCGTCTAATCAACAGACAGACATCGCAGCGCCGCCGCAGCGCCAGATCGGTCAAAGACAACGTAGTGTGTATCAAGTATCAAAATAGCGTCCCAAACAGATTGTCAATAACAATAATTGAAAAAATATCTTTTCTATTATAATAATACGATATAACTACATAATAATGACTTAAATAACAATTAATTTCACTTACTTTGACAACTGAATTATAGTAAACGTCTAGGTGTACACTTTAAAAAAAGAAATAAAGAATTATTTTCGCCGCTCCGCATGCGCGAATGAAAGCACGGTGCCGAGTCGACTCCGCAGATGAGTGGAACATAGTGCGTGTTCGGAACGGCCCATCTAGTGTACGTAGGTACCTATATCACTGTGTGTGAAGACGAATTACAAGCAATCTAACCTGTCTAACTATTATCTAAAGAAATAATGATGGTATTTGATCGAATCATATCAGAAATTAAAAAGAGGTTTGATTGTGCTACCATGCTGAATTTAAATTTAGCTTTTCTTAATGGTACCTACTAATATTTTGAAAATGTCAATTAAAAACAGCAAAAGTATGGGGCAGATCTGGCTCGAAAATACGAGCGAGATTTAAGCGCCGTCGAATTCTGCCAGGAACTCTACGTTTTTAAAGCAAGCTCCCTTTTATTTGCTGATATAGAAAAGGCTAACGGTTTTCTATCTCTTGCAACAGGTTGATTTGCAGGATGCTTTTCCTAATATTTGTATCGTGCGAGCGAGACAAAGCGGTAAGTTTCAACGTCAGCGCGAGGGAGTCAGCGAGTAACGCGTTGACGTCTCGGTCGCTTCGCAACAGACGAGTACGTATGACCGATTCTCCGACGCCACTGCGGATGCGGAGTAGCGTCTGCGAATTGTGACTGAAGTGAAAATGTGCCTTTAGGCCTAATTTTGGCGGCTCACTCACGAGACGCTAATGCCGTATCTTCCCTTTTTGTTTTAATCTAAGTGTGCAACTTAATAAATTCCAGCATGCATTCCAGCAGACTAATCGCTTAGTCATGAATCGCCATAGATTACATTTCTTTTTATTTATTTAAGTATTTACATTTATCCATGTGAAGCGAAAAATAAAAAAAACGATCGTGTGTGGAATAGGTATCTAAAATAAAAATAGGTAGGGCATTGAGCTATTAATGAGGTAGGGTAGGTTAGTTAGGTAGGTACCTATAGTGAAACTAAATTAGTCGCGTCGCGCATCACTATATCACACGGCTCCTAGTTTAAAATTCTAGGTACAGAAATTAAAACGATCCAGAGAGCAAATTAAAATGACTCAAAACATTGAGCTATTATTACTACGTATAGAGAAGACACCGCTCACCACTGCTGTGTTCCGTTCAAGTGCGGCCTACCGGCCGCACTTTCGAGTGATTGCGCGTGATTCGAGCGATTGTGGACCTTGCGGCTGCACCTTAGTTGCGCACAAGCTTGCTTCGCGGTGTCTTCTCTAGTTTATTGTACCTCAATGACTCAAAATAATGATTGCAATAGTGTAGCGCACGGAACGGCAACGCTGCCCTACTAAGCGCAAAAACGGTATCTAAATGAAAGCTAGTTTCGAGATAATTGAAGTTAAGTAAAAATACGTTTATTTCACTTTATTTATTAACTTTTTTGCTTTTTAAATAGATTCTATATATTATGTTGGATCTATTTTTTATTACAATAGTTAAAATGACTTAAATGTATGTGGATATGAGATACTGCTATTCCGCTTAGTACATAGCAGAATAAAATTTGAGTTACCCCTTTTTGGTTAGCTCTTTCCCTACATGTCTGTATACTATAAAAGAAAGTAAATTTTCTGTTGAATAAAATATGTATAAATATGTAAAAAAAAATTAATCAAAGTATATTTATAAAGTCTTTTACTGTTTAAGTTTATAATGGTATAAAACAATATAAGAAGAAAACAAAGATTCAATGAAATCTAGTCATAAGTAGGGAGTTCTCTCCAAAAGGACATTCTATTATAAATAAGGTATAATATTTTGAAAATTTTTCTTTTTTGCTTTTTGAAATTCCTTCCGGTGTAGTTTTTCTTCTACGGTGGTAGCAAAACTTGATTTTTCAGAATTTTATTTTCGATTGTGCTTGCAGTGTTATAGGGTCGTTATTGAATCTAGTTCTGTATGTCAAATCAAAACTGCCTCTATTGACTTCTACTTCGACCATTTCATTAATAAATGGACGCGGTTTAATTCCTGACAGTTTATACTGTGTCGTGTAATCTTTCCAGTCATAAAAATCTTCTTGAGTCATTATTTTAGTTTTTACGTTTTTTCCTGCAGTAAACTAAACTAAACTTTTCTACACCCACACCAATTATCTAGCCCAAGAGAAGCTTCGTTATGAAACTTGTTAAATGGTTACTAGACAACGGATAAACATACTTAAAATACTTAAATACATACTTATTATACATAGAAAACACCCAGACCCAAGACAATTTAGAAAAACGATAATTTCTAAATTGACCCGACCGGGGATCGAACCCGGGACCTCAGAGATGGCGACACCATGAAAACCGGTGTACAAACCACTCGACCAAGGAGGTCGTCGAAGGAGGCAGTAGGTACTAACTAACTGCCTCACAAAAATCTGCAAAATCATAAATTTTATTTTTCATGATTTTTATCGACAATTCCACCCTATGGTGGAAACTGTCAGCCGACATACAAGTGTGGCCCTGGGACAAAATATTTTATTACAATCGTTTTGGCATTGATGTCATTGGAATTCACAACATAGATTAAGAAAGAAAAGAATGTCAATTTTTTGTTGTGATGAACAATATTGTCAACCCACAGAATAATATTTGTTTAATCTCGATGAAATATAAAAAAGTGGTAGTATGCACTAATGATTTCAGCTTTGGAGCGTCCAAACAACCCTTCTTACCATAGTACAGGAAAGCTCATCTCTGTAATATGTATTAGAAATCCGATCGTATCCCTTAAACCTTAAGCGCCAATTTGATTTGTCGCTGCAACCGTATGTCATACATTGAGGTAAATATACTAGAGTAGACGTCCCATACAATAAATGTGCAGTTGTGCACAGCTACAATGATACTTGTACCGTGGTGCGGGGCTTACCTAGTTGTCATAGAAATGTCTAAGCGCAGATGCGACACACTGTTCATACAGATTTATTACAGAGTTGTAAAGTTGTAAGTTAATGTTGTTTAAAAACTAATATGTTAGTTTTTATATTTATTGATTGTTGTAATTGTAATATGGAAATGAAAATAAGTAAATTAATGCCAAAAATAAAAGTAAGTAAATAATTTAATTAATAAATATTTCATAAAAATAATAAAAATCTCCGCCCGGAATGCGGAAGGTGCGTGGTTCGATTCCCGCCTGAGGTTGTCGTCTTTTTTTCAGTGTTTTAAAAAAAAAATTACTTAAGTATATTTAAGCGTTAATAAAACGCTAAAATATAAAACATTAATCAAAAAAAAATCTTTTTCAATTATTTTGGAAAAATATTTATTTAAGTAGGTACGTGTAAAAATATTACTGAGTATCAAATATTCAGATGCTCAAATTTTTCAAGCATTATTGAGATGAGATTAAAAATCGTATTTGAGTCCTGCCCGCTTCATCTGAATTACTTATTTTACGAATATTAGTTTAATTACTCACAGCCATAAAGTAAAATAAAAAAATCGCGTACCAATTTTTATTTAAAATTAGGAAACGACTTTTTGGAAAAAATTGTCCTTGACTCCTATTATTCACAATAATATAGGCAACGTAATCGCTGGGAAGTGACTAAACAGCGTTTTTCCCGTGTTCTTTTAGCAACAATACGTGTTGTGAGACTCCATTTTATTTCTATCTACCGTACAATAATAAATAAACTTTAAAAAAAATTAAACACTTGAAATTGGCTTAATGCGACACGCGATAGCCATTAATTAAGATACAATACTAGGTGACTAAACAAGGTGTAGCAGGTAAAGACTAAACAGGTCTTCCTAGTTTATTGCACCTTAATGGTTAGTAACCTCTACGTGTTTTCGAGACAGACTATGGGAGTGAAATTGTGTATTATTTGACAACATATTACTCTTTAACCATATACAATTAACAGTGCTAGACCGCTTCTAGAGTGTTGTTTTCTCGCGGCCAAAAGTTCAAAAGCGCCGCCATTTGCACGGCGCGCTTACGCGTTTTGTTCAACCATATTCAACCTAGTGCAACAGATAATAGATTTTATACTGCAGAACGGACATAGTTGTTGTGCATGTTTTCTACCTACCTTTAATTAGAATTCAATCTTTATTACATTTTATTTCAGATTAAACCACAGATAATACTATGGTTTGATAAAATGAAAGAAACTCTTTGCGTTTATTTATGACCAAATACATTTATATACATAGGTACGTACTATTTCTTCTGCCTAGGTAGTAGGTACTAAAATATAAATAAAAATATCACAGAAACGATGCATCGGAGCTAAAGAATAAAGTTATTTTCCACGCCGTGTGAATCCTGTGAAACCCCGAAGGTAAATATCTAATATTTATTAATCTCGAAAAAAGGTCAAGTTCATTAATAAAAAAGTATTTTAGGTAAGTTTATTAATTATAACAAAATCCCCAATCAAACTGCCACCATAATCTTAACCCTAGTAATTATTTCACCTATAGCGTTAAAAGTGTCACTTCTGCACAAAACAGAAATATTGTTACTCTATATGCATTTTACCGAAACATGGCCGCCGCTTCATGTCTCGGCGATTTGATAAAATAATTAGTCAAATGCATATTACATCGATAATTTAGTACGTATTTCCAGGTGAAAAGTGTTTCCTTTGGTTTTATTTTTATTTCCTGAGTTGTTCAGCACACATAAATAAAATATATTTTAATAAAATAGAACACAGAATACACACTTATTGTTGCGTCTAGCGCCTGCCACAGACTACTACAGTTGGAGCGAGCTGGCTCTAACGCGTGTTACAAACAATCTAGTTGAGATGTCTTCTCTAGTACGTAGTACATAATAACTCAATGATGTCATATAGTTAATATGATTTGCGGGTCAAGTAAGCATTAAAATACTAAGCGTCACAGCGGTAAGCGTCATTTGACGCTTATTGGCTTAGAAAAATTGCTGTTCTTTTTTAAGAGATTTGGCGGTATTCAAATATACAGCTGTTTGCCTACGTAATATTGATATACCTCTAATACCCTTAGTGCCGTCTTACACGACGCTACTCAAAACTGACGGAACCAGTTAGTAATTGTAGTTACTAACTAGTTAGTGACGAAGATTCGTACACGGCACTACCAAATTTAGTTGATAAACCTACGCGACCAACGTCGTGTTGTCGTATTGTGTTGTTTCGGAAATAATTGAAATGACTAGCGATTCGAGTGATGAGGAGTTATTACTTTCTACTACTACCGACGTCGACGTCGTAGGTTAAAATTATCTCGTCGCCAGATTGCCTCTGATTTGTAGCATAATTACTAAAAGACAGATTTTAACCCCTTGAGGATCGTAAAACCAGACACAATTAAAAATTAACTCTTTCGCGACCGCCGGCGATCTTATGTACCTTGACCTATTAAAACAGTAGTGCCGATAGACGACGAAGTTAAGTGCCATAACATTGACGAATGACAAAAAAAAACGGAAAGTATCATGCATCGGATGCGAGAGCCCAATGGCTCCTTTAAACCGCGAACAAACGCCTGCATTGTTAACTTTTTGTACAAAGTACGTTTAGCTTCAATAGTAGTTGGAATAGTTTCGTGAAGCCTAACATATGTCATTAAAGTGCTGAACAAATTAACACAACGTCATTTCTCGGCATTTTATATCGACAAAAATAAAACTAAATATTGAACATGTAAATAAATATGAAGGCGAAGGATAAGCGCGCCGTCAATTTATTTCATTTTATTAATATAGTATGTTTCCAGGGCAGGCGAAAAAGCCGACAATGACCGAAGTATTATGTTAGCATCCAGAAGGCAGAATTTGTATTGCTTTCCATGCACTATTGTCTCTGTATATTTAGTTGCGTTTCACTACACGCACTACATTACTCACAAAATGCACTTCCACGAGAAAGCGATACATAATGACAGAAGCGTATGGAGAGCGATACAAATCCTGTCTTCTCGACGCTAACATAATAATTCGCTCATTGTCGGCTTTTTCGTTTGCCTTGGAAACGTTATAAACTAAATCAGACGAATTTTTAAAAAAGTACCTCAAGGCGCTCTGGAAAAACCGCTATAATATTTTATTGAATCGCTGTAGGTACAGCAGCGTCAGATCGACCTACCCAAATCTGTAAAAATATCCCAATCTGAATCTGAACTCTATGACTTGAACATTAGGTTGAGGTTAGGTTGCAGGTATTTCACAGATAGTAGGTCGCAGAGTAGGTAGGGTAGGGCGATATGACGCTGCCTGTACAGTCAGCGTCACATCAATCTATCCTTATATATGTAAAATTCTCGCAACCAAATTTCATCCTAATGTCAATCATTTAGAGTTCAATATCAATTGGAATATTTTGACAGATTTGGGTAGGTCGATCAGTGGCCGTGTGTACACACACTACTTTAAGTTCTATTGTTAGGCCAAAAATTGTTAACAGTAAAAGTGGTAACTTTTGCCTTCAGCAAGTTTTGCGAGTTAATAACGAGAAGCAGTGTACGTACAGTCAGTGTCACATCGGCCTACCCTTATCTGTCAAATTAACTAGATGGATATTGAACTTTATGCTTTGAAATTAAATCTGAAAATTGATACGAGGAAAATATAAATATGAAGGATTATTAAGGTAATAAAAAACATATAAATAAATATTTAATACATTTTTATTAAATCACTGCCTCTTAAATTAGAAGGTTTTGGTTAAAAAGCTTCATAATTTGTCACGAGGCGCACATTCCTGTAATTCCTGTTTGGTATTTGTATTGTCAAATATAACTTAGGTACGGCTTTTATCAATAGGATTCTGTGATTGTCATCGAAACTTTGTTCTAGAGAATGATTAACAAGATTGCTCAAAATGCTTGTTGGTACAAATGTGTCGCAGGCATTGTTCATGTTTGATTGATCGTAAAATGTTTGGAACATATATGACTGCGTTTATTCCATATCCAATTTAGTCTTCTTACACGCCGGCCGTAGCCATTCTTTATTTATATCATCATTTTTTGGAAACCTGTAACCAAAATGTAGAATTTTTAAAATTAATGAAAATGCAGATAAATGGTAGTAGTAGTAATCAAGGAGACCGTTCAATTATGTATATATTTTAAATTATCTATAGGTTAAAGTTATAAATTATTAATATAAAGTAAAACAAGTTGTAAATGAGGCGTATACATATATATCATAATTTAAAGATAGACGTGCCAACCACTTACACAAAATACTGATTTATCGATATAGAAATGCACGTCACTAGGCGAAAAAACATAACCTTCAACATTTGAACAAAATTTCATTGATAAATGCCTTATATCAGCACAGAACTGAACACGATGACTATCTAGTCAAACTATTAGTGTGTTTTAATAGATTCATGCCATTAATTATGTTTGGGTAAAACGAAAACAGTCTGAGCTCACCGATAAAAGGTTATTGTCTCTTGATTATTTCCTTTTCTTATTATAAGGGATTTACAGCCCTCAATCACACAAGACATTTTGTCACACGTAACGCATAAATATCACTAACAATGCTATGGCCAGTTTATAAGTTTCTTCGGGAGAATACCTTGCAAATAATTAAATTTATCTGAGAGGAGCTTATCTTATCTTATCTTAGTGGGGCCTGCAGAGGTTTCCCTCTCGCAGCGGCACGTCGACCCATTGGGATATTTTGTGCAACCCCATCCTATCACTCTGTTTCCTCAGTGAAAACGACTGCAATAAGTTTGGCAATGTCTTTGAGGGCGAAGAGCCTAAAATCTTCTGGTTTCGGGTAGGCGAATCCCAGGAGACTCATTCTTTTCCTAGCAAGGGAGTCACAGTCACACAGTAAGTGTTGCATGGACTCCGTTTTCTCCCCACATGCCCTGCACAAGCTGTCTGTTGCGAGTTGCATTCTTTGGAGCATTTGTTTTGTGGCATAGTGCCCGGTCAGGGCTCCGATAATTGTTCGTGCCTGCCTTTTGCTACCTCCGCATATGATTTTACTCCGTCCTAGGGCGTCTCCACCTATGAAGGATTTTGAGTGTTTCATGCCAGGTAGCTTTTCCCATTCGGTTTTATGCCTGTTTTGGATTTGGTCCTTAAAGGCCTTGATGATGGTGCTCGGTGCCAGTGCAACAAACGGCTCAGGACCAATAAATGGTGTCTCTGAGCCCTCCCTGGCAAGTACATCAGTCATCTCATTGCCATGGATTCCCATGTGGCCTGGTACCCAGATCAATCTCACCCTGTTGTGTCCACCTAGCTTGTTTAAAGCTTTTGTGGTTTCAAGTACGAGGTTGGAGTCGATCCGGGGCGATATAAGTGACTTGAGTGCTGCTTGGCTGTCACTCAGGATGAATATGTTTCGCTTTCTGGGGGCGAGTTCTAAATTCTTTTTTGCACATAGGAGAATTGCAAAAATTTCGGCCTGGAATACAGTTGTAAATTTTCTCATGCTTTGACTATGTTCGAAGTCATTGCTAAAGATACCTGCTCCAGTACCCGACTCCATTTTGGATCCATCGGTGTACCAGATTAGGCTGTCCTTCTCTGGAGACGGTGGTCCTTGTTTCCATTCATCCCTAGTTGGGACATATATACTGAATTTCTTTTCGAACATGTACTGGGGGGAGATTTTGTCACACCCCATTTCCATGATCCTGTCAAGGGAATCATTAGGTTCCCATTTTGTATGTCTGGTCAGAGGCTTAGATGATGCGATCCCACAGCCCGGCCACCTTAAGTCTATGTAACGCTTTCTTTGCCTCTGTTTCTATGACACTGTGCAGGGGTGGAAGGTCCGTAAGGGCCTCCATAGCTGCCGTCGGTGTGGTTCTGAATGCCCCAGTAATCGCCATGCATGCTGTCCTCTGAAGTTTGCTTAAAGCATTCTTACAGATTTTCAGCCTGATTCTGGGCCACCAGACGATGCTGCCATATGTAAGGATCGGCCGCACCATCATCATGTAGATCCACCTTATGATTTTGGGGTTAAGTCCCCACGTTTTGCCATAGGTGGAGCGACACATACCAAAGACCCTGTAGGCTTTGGTAACGGTCGTGTCCATGTGCTGTGTCCAGGTAAGTTCCTTATCCAGTGTTATGCCTAGATATTTCACTTCTCTGGACCAGGGAAGCTGGGTGCCATAAAGTTTTAGGCTTCCCAGTTTCGTGAGGTTTTTCATCCTCGTGAAGGAGATAGCGGTTGTTTTCCCCGGGTTTACGGATAGATGATTGGTATTACACCAATCCTCCAGCAAACACAGGGCACGTTGCATTAGCTCCGATACCGTGGAGGGAAACTTTCCACTGACTGTGATGACCAGGTCATCCGCATAACCAACCGTATATAGTGGTCCTTGGTTCAGTTTTGCTATGATTGAATCAACTACAAGGCTCCATAGCAGAGGAGAGAGGACCCCCCCTTGCGGGCACCCTCTAGTTGTTTGAGCGAGTAAACTGTCCCCAAGCAGTTCTGAGTAGATTATTCTACCCTTTAACATGCATTCAATCCATTTGCAGATTGGTTGTGGCACGCCATGATCTCTGGCTGCCACATTGATGGAGTCAAAGGTTGTGCGATCAAATGCACCTTCAATGTCTACGAATGTGCAGACGCAGATCTCTTTGTTCTCCAAGGCTGATTCCGCTCGGCTTACCACATGGTGGAGAGCGGTTTCTGTTGACTTCCCTGGCTGGTAAGCGCATTGAAGTCCGTGAAGTGGGAATTTTTTTAACGGTCCCGCTCTGATAAATTTGTCTACCATCTTTTCCAAGGTCTTAAGAAGAAAGATTGGAGACTTATTGGCCTAAAAGCTTTGGGTTCTTCATAATCTGGTTTACCCGGTTTTGGTATGTATATTACCTTAACACGTCTCCATGTTCTGGGTATATAACCAAATGCAATGCAGGCTTTATACAATCTGCAGAGATGGGGGCCCAGAATGGAAGCGCCCTGTTGTAGTAGGATGGGGTAAATATTGTCAGGTCCTGATGCTTTATATGGTTGAAAGCTCCCCAGTGCCCATTTAACCTTAGACTCATCCACCACCTTTTTAGCTATTATCCAATCATACTTGGAAGTCTTCACTTGCTGCTCCTTCCAGCTGATTGGATCATGTTCGTCTTGAATGATGCTTGATCCAGGGAAGTGGGTATCAAACATGACCTTCAGTGTATTCTCACCATTTCCTGTTCGAGTTCCATTTGCCCTCATTACTGTAGACAGTGGAATCGCCTTTGTTGTAGAGATTGCCTTGGTTAGTCTCATTGCTTCAGGAACAGACTGTATCTGTTCACAATGTTTTCTCCAAGCCGATCTTTTTGCTTTACGAACCGCACTGCTGTAGCGAGTTAAATCCTTATTGTAATCGATAAAGTCGTTCTTCGCCTTCGCTTCATTGAACGCCTGTCGTGTCTCTTTTCTAATCTAAGCCACCTCTGGAGTCCACCACGGTTGTCTCCCCGCCACTGATTTTGTTTCTGGGCAGTTGTTCTGCCAGGCCGTCATCAGTGCTTCTGTGAGTCTGTCAGCTTCAAACTCTATGTCCACAACTGAGTTAAGTTTACAGCATGGACCATCTAGTTCCCGCCTGAGATCCTTCCTGAAGCCCTCCCAGTTGGTGTTTCTTGGGTTCTTCCCTCGCACAGTTCCTATGGTCTTACCTAGTCTGTACCTAAAGCATATGTAGTTGTGATCGGAGAGGGATACTTCGTCCGATACATGCCAGTTTGTGATGTTACTTACTGCTCTGTTACTAGCAATAGTTATATCAATCACCTGCGCCCTCCGGGCATTGAAAAAGGTAGCCTTATTTTCTTTGTTAAGTATTTGCATGGGTGAACTTACCAGATACTCCAGCAGTCTCTCCCCTCTCTCATTGGTGTCTGAGCTGCCCCAGATCACATGATGGGCGTTGGCGTCGCAGCCGATGATGACATCTTGGTTTTCTTGGCTAGCGCAGGTTACCAGTTCCCGTATCTCCTTTGATACTGGATCCGCCTTCTCGAAAGGGAGGTAAGCTGACGATAAAATTACCGTCCGCCTAGCACCCCTTTCTCCCGTAAGGACCTTAACAGTGGTCAGATCCCTGCAACAGAACGTTATTAGAGGCATTGCGTGTAGGTCGTTTCTGACATAAACGCAAGTCCTCATGTCATTAGTAGAACAATTGTAGTATATTATACCAGGGGTTCCACCTAAACCTTTAATCTGGCCCCTGTAAAGGTAAGGTTCCTGGATTAAGGCAATGTCGAATTTATTCCTTTTTAGCTGGCGTGCCAGAAGGGCAGTTGCAGCCTTACAATGATGAAGGTCAATCTGAACGCACCTTACCTCTGTAAAGGTTATCGCCCGTCTACCGTGAGTTCGCCGTCCGATGCCGTGCCCCCGGCCAACGGAGACGACCCTCCCAGAAGCAGCTCGTCCAGGGCGAGCTCCCCCATGACATCTTCGGATCTTGGCGAGGAGATCCCACCACACTCCATTGGTGTGGTCTCCTCTCCAACATCCTCGGCTACCGCGATAGGTGCGCCATGTTCCGGCTGCCCCACCGCCACTGGAGTGCTTTGGGAGCACTCACCCACAGTCACTCCCGCCACGCTCACACCACCGCTACCGCCTTGGGCATCGACAAACTCGTCCGTAGGCCTCTCCTCCAGAAGCTTAAAGACGCTCTTGTCGATGCCCGTATTAAGGCAGTAGCCCTCTGCTTTGATGAATGCTGCAGAGGCACCATCCATTAACACGATCCTACGAACTGTTAGACCCTCGACCTTAGTGTCGACGATCTTCCAGCTCGAGGTCCTGTAACTTCTCCGCCCTAACCTATTTCTCTACCTTATAGTACATACACACATCATCGCCGCCTTTACCTTAGCTTAACTTATTATCTAATTCTTAAAACGATTTAACCTAATTTATCTACAAACTAATGGTTGTGTCTGGAGGTTTTGTAGAGTGCGTAGTGTTTGTATGATGATGGAACCTTAGCATAGCTTAATTCTATCTGCAGTGAATTTCAGTCAAGCAATGTAATATTATAATAAATACTATTTTGGCCAGATCGTCTAGTGAACCCTCCGTTGTTAACCGCATTTAAGTAACTCAAGTTCTTTTCGTGAAAGTTTAGTAATTGGCTTTTAACCCTGTGTTCATTTATTTTCTCCTGACCTAATTACCTACCAGTCACTAAATAATATCCTAGATATGTGTAGCCTAGCAATGACTCCGTCTGAACTGTGACCTAAATCCTTCACTGCAGCTGCGGGGAAGATTTGTTAACCACTCAAAGGTAATCAGATGATAGCTTAGCTTGCAGGTATTATTTATTTATTAACAATAGCATGATACATAAGAAATCTTGTGCAATTTACATAAAAGTCTTGTGGAAATATAAGAGCTCCATCCTCGCCCAAATCGTGCCGTTCAACGCATTTGTCTGTCAGGCCCCGCCACATTGACTTTAATTTATACTTTATCAACTTCCAACTTAATTTCATCTTATATTATGAACTATGTGTTAGCAATTAATTCTTATTATTCCTCATAAATCAATAGAGTTTATCTCAAGGCTTGCTATCTTCCAAATATCCTTTTCACATTAAGAACTTAATTATTCAATGCAATAACTTATATCTTATGATATCACTTATCGAACAGAGGTGGGATGCCAGCATTCAACAGGACCCACTTATTTATCTGATTATTGTGTCTATTTTATAGATGTAACATTATTAACTGACTGTCCTTCTGTCTTATTAGAAAATTAATATTCAGTTCTATAAAGGGTGGATAATTTATTCAAAACCCACTTTCAGGCAGTGGACTAAAATAGAATGCTATTAATAAAGGTAAAATTACTTTTATTTACTCTTAGTACTTATTATACAGATCTTATAAATCACCAATATAACTACATTGTATGGGCTGCATTGGCAGATTATCACATCTTAAGTTTATTAAAGGATGTTTGATTTATATAATATCCTACTCATTTAGGAAGTGAACTTAAATAGAATACTATCATTTGAAGTAAAATTACTTTGGTTTACTCTTAGTGTTTATTATACTGATCTTATAAAGTACCAATATAACTACATTGGCAGATTATCACATCTTAAGTTTATTAAAAGATGTTTGATTTATTCAATATCCTACTCATTTAGGAAGTGAACTTAAATAGAATACTATCATTTGAAGTAAAATTACTTTGGTTTACTCTTAGTGTTCATTATACAGATCTTATAAAGTACCAATATAACTACATTGTATGGGCTGCATTGGCAGATTATCACATCTTAAGTTTATTAAAAGATGTTTGATTTATTCAATATCCTTAACTTTTAGGAAGTGAACTTAAGTTGATTATTTTCCATTAATTTCTACCCCTGTCTCTCAGACTGAGTGATTATTTAATAGCCTACTAAATCATAGTTAGTATATTTTAGTAGGTAGTAAATCAGGTAATTATCCCTGTTAATAATTAAATCAATTATATTTAGGAGTTATCCTTTACTCACTTTAATAGGTATAAAGCAGACTGTACTAGGTATTAGTCTGATTGATTTAGATTGTTCCCATCCAAAGAGATTTATTCATCAAATATTTCTATGTTTCATATTATTAGAAGTAAGTACATAACTTATAAGGTCTTTGACCATTAAGGTGAATTCAAATGGTATAAGTAGACTGTATTATCAGGCTAATTAGTAGGTTGTTATCAATCAATTATTTCTATGTTTCATAATAGTGGGAGCTCATAGCTTGTAAAGTCTTTCCCATTAAAGTGGATTCGCAGCTTCAACGAATTAACCCAAGTTCTAAACTGGTTTTAGTTGTTTAGTAAGTACCAGCTTATATTTTACCAATAGGTATAGGATGTATATTTATAATACTTTGAAGAGTGTAGCAATATAAGGCCGTATCGTACCCCAGGGAAAGCTAAAAATGCCTGTTTGGTCATTTCAGTATTAGAAATCAAACATCACAGTACAGCTATGCTTATTTGCTATAACTTTTAGTATTTTTCTTGTAATAGAAAACCAGTCTAGACTTTTAGGTACTCCAAAGTAATGATGGTACGATATTACCACACTTCTCCGCTAATTATTTAAAATGAATAGTTAATTGGTAACAACTTTAGGAAAACAATTAGAATTTTATTGGCCTACGGTAACAGATTACATGCCTAGATAGGTCCCTACAGCGCTCCTAACCCACGTCACTTCATAGTAATTTCCATTTAGCACCGTAACTTAATTATCCCTACCTTATTAGTCTGAATTAATCCAGCCTGGCCCCGCGGCCCACGTACCTAGTTTATGTACGCACGGCGTGCTCACACCGTGCTGTCCCCCCACTTCCTCATAACAATTATAAGAAACGCCTACCCATAGATTCCTACAGCCTACCTCACTTGAAATACCTATATTTTGTCGAACTAACAGTCCCTACTTGTATACCTTGCAATCTAGGCCCAAGCCACATTTAACTTAATTTCGTGGTGAGTTGTGTGAGTCGCATTGCCCCTGAAAGCAACTGACCCCTAAATGGACTATCAATCGAGCCAGTATACTCAGAATGTAAAACCTAACACTACACTGTATGTAAGGAGGCGGGACGGTCTTGGATGGGGTTGTACGTTCCCACCTCCAGCTAATTGGTGTCTGACCTATCTTCAATTTTCACTAGGGAGACAACTGTCTCTCCCCCGTTACTCTCTCGAAGATAGTGTATTATTTAGCGTTGTAATAGATAACGCCGGCATTATTAAATACAGTCAAATGCCTCCAGACCGAAGTCCGTTGAAATCATATTAGTTTTGTTGCCACCGTTATTCGTGTCTGCTAATATGATCCAGAATACTTCATTCTGTTAACAATTATTCGAGTCGCGATAACAAGAATTTTACTTTAATAATCACTTCTATTTCACAACCAATGTTAGTTAAAATCGCAACTCGAATATCACTTAGCGCGCTAAAATGGCTCGGACGCTTGTTTTCACGTATGAGTTCGTTACCGCCACTCGTAAATCGGACCGCGCTTCCGACGTCTGATAATTGAATCCCCGCTAATTTCCCTCTCTTTCCCAAGCATCTTAACTTTCGCGCCACGCGCCCCCAGCATCCCTTCCCACGATTCCGCTTTTCTTCCCTTCAACCAATCGCTAGCCGTTTAGCCGATGCGCCTCGCCTTCACGTCTTTTATTATTTGTTATACGCGAACTTCGTGTTGCGCCACGTGGAGATAACATCCTCCTTCTCTTTCTATCTTTTTCTCAACCTCTCGCTCGCTCATTGCCGCCGTCCGCCGCGCAATTCTAAAGTTTTTCCATAATCCAACCAAATCTCGTTAGATAGCCAATATTACATGTTTGAACATCTAGATGTAGCCTTCCATCAACAATTCCTTCTCAATAACCACCCACTTAAGCCAATAATTCTGTATTTTGTGAAATTATAAAAAGTTCCGTATTCCGACCATAGGTGGCGCCTTCCTGTCGCCAGGGACACGTTAGCCAACCCCATCATTCTAATCCATCGCCAACCTAACAATCCTACGCGAAGCTCAAGTAAATAACTCACTCTAGACGGCGCCTATGTCGCAAGGGGCACACGGAGCAGTCCCCGCGAAATTCAAAATAAAGATAAAGCCCTAGGCCATTGCCAACCTAACAATCCTACGCGAAGCTCAAGTAAATAACTCACGCTAGACGGCGCCTATGTCGCAAGGGGCACACGGAGCAGTCCCCGCGAAATTCAAAATAAAGATAAAGCCCTAGTCCATTGACCATTATTTTGAACTAGTTTATTATTCCCTTTTCATGCTTATTATATTAATGGTGCTACGCATTAATATTAATTTTAGTGCTACTCCCATACATTCCTTACTAACGGACGGATACCATTCATTCTGTACCGTTACAGTCCGCAAGCCAGGATGGTACCTCTGCAACATCCTCAAAACTCTACCTACCTCAAGGCGGCTGATGTTTCTGGATTTCCAAGCCATTTTAACTGGCTTCGGAAGGTCCTTCGCATCAACCACCCTGACCACGACGCCCTCCACGACAAGGCCGTCCTGCGCTCGGAGCCAGTTCGCCGAGCTACTCCCCTCACACGTGAAAAGAATAGCCCTCGACGAAATGCCTCCGATGTTTACCACTGGCAGAGGGTCAGGCGCGGCCTCCAGCAGGTCCCAAATGGTTCCTTGTATCGTTCGTAGTCGCAGGGTAGTCGTCAGCAATGATGGCCATCTTATAGGCACTTACTGGCCCCGCGTAAGACCCGTGAGTCTTAACACGTTTGGCATCAAGCGCCTCCTGACTTTCATTGCTGACCTCCCTCAGCCTTTTCGAGCGCTCCACCGCATCAGCCGTCATCTCCCCCTCGGCCCGCTGCCTAAGCAGCTTGGCCTGACGCTTGCGGTTGCCCGACCTATGCCACGGCTTCTTGCCCGAGCTCCCCCCTGTATCAGACCTGGGGCCGTCAGGTCGGATCCCATGAGGACCCAGTTCCTTCTGCCGCGATGGTCCGGCGGTGGCAACAGGACGGATCCCATCAGGACCCAATTCCCGTTGCCCCGCCATTCCACGGTCCTCCACATGGGTTTGCTGGGCAGGTGCAGACGCCCTCCCCTTACCGAGCAGCAGACCCCCGCGCATGGTTCCCGGCGGGTTGGGGCCCCCTAAGGTTCCCACTCCCCCCGGGCCCCCGCGCGGATCTGAAGAACTGCAGCAGATTCCGTCCCGGTGCACCCGAAGCCCTATAGCACCCGCGGTTCCTACCACGTCCAGCTGATGGGGTTGGTCCCCGAAGGTGTCCATCCCCACTGTGTCTCGCGGTAGGCCCCACCTTAAACGCGCCTACTCCCGAAGGAGTATTGCGCGCATGGGTCCCTTGCGGGACGGAAAGGTTGCTGCCCAAGACAGCTTCAAAAATTGGCAAATTTTTTGCCCCCCCCAGATACAAGGGGCAGCCTGAGCCCGAAGGCCCAGGGAGGGGTTCTCCGGCCTTGCCGGTACTCTCCTGGGGTAAATCGGTTTTTAAAAATGTGCCATTTTGTTGGTTGTTGTGACAATGTTGGGGTCGAGGTTGTCATCCCTCCAAGGATGGGATGGGATAGGATTAGGAAAGGGGGAAGGAAAGTGGTAAGGAGGGGAGTTGCTATGGATAGGATCATGGGATTGAGGGTAAGGGAATGGCCCACTGGCGGGTTAGCCCTACACACTCAGCTACTGCACGTCGCAAGGTAGATGGTAGGTGTGCGATGCTTGCTTAGTGACGGCAGCATTTCCAGGGCCGACGACGTGGACGTGTGTGTATAGGACTTGACGGCAGACGCAGCTTGCTCAACATCGCACACTTGAGCACACATCAAACCGCCCTACGACCCCAGAGAGGAGCTACAACTTAGCGTGAAAATAATCCGTCATTATAATGTAACCAAGTTAGGTTGCCACTTATTTACACAGCAACAAAAAGAAAATAACGACACATTTAATCTGATGGTGTTATAAAGACATCCAATTACATCCGTTTGACATTTACCTTGTGACAACCTAGAAAAAATAGAAACGAATGTGGATTAGAGGTTTCATTCACTCTCGTTACAGAATTAAATAAAGTCATATGAGTAAGATAGCTGTTGTCTAGTTCGTCTTTTAGCGTGGTTTCTATGCTTTAGTTATTGTTCTGAGCTACGGGCTTCCCTGCTACAGGCCCTCTAAGGTAAACCTACCTTGGATGAAAAATGATTGCAAATTAAAATAGGACTTATAGGAAAAAAGGATAAAAAGGAAAGCAACACAGAAATAATTTCAGTGTACTTACATGAGCTGCGTTTTGGTACCTCTGGGATCGATGTCTTGATTTTTCCTCCGGCTGGAACTTCAGGTTCTTCTTACAGGATAATCGGACACGCGATCGCTCGCAACGATGGTAGCGATTTCCCGGAATACGGTATTCAATGTGAGGATAACCCTATCCAAACTACCTCGAGACGCCTCGAGTATCCTACCGACTGCGCCAATTACGAAGGTCACAACCGGAGGACCCAAAAAAAACAAAATTTTATTAAACTAAACTTTAATTGTTAGAAATTACAATAAAGTGGCTATGTCTAAGTCTGATCGATGCTAGATACAGAATGGCGAAATAATTAAACAAAATAATTATTGCAACTGGCGTAAAAGCGTTGTCAGCAGAAACCATTGAGTATGGCAGAAACGGTCACCTAGGCACCGGCGGCGTCGAGCTCCTCGAAAATGACAATGTCAGAATAATTTCGATATGTAAAGTAAAGATAAAAGAAAAAGATAAAGGCATTATTTTCGTTGTGCTTCTAATATGTCTATTTAATCTATAATATTAAGATTGGCGCTATCTACAAATTTGTCGTAGATTATCAACAGGAGCAAACGATTATTGTCAATTAAATGTAACTTAGTTCAGTCGTGCGGATAACGTAACTTGTGGGCATCGGACCAACATGGAAGGCGCACGTAATATAATTAATAATTGGAACATTATTAATAGTGAGTGACAAATTGTTCGGCAATAATGTTAGTGAGAACGACCAAACCGGCGAATCTGCCAAAGTGCGAAGACATTTCAGCGGTTCCTCGGATAGTAGCAAGCAACGGTGCACTAAAATGTAGAATAACACATTTGTTAATTGTAAGTTTTCGAAAAAAAATTCAGTGCTGGTTTTTATTTAAATTTAAAACAATTGAACTGACAAAGAAGGGATATGTCGTTGATTGACATACATACATACATATGTATAATCACGACTATTATCCCCGAAGTGTAGTCAGAGACTAGGCAATGAGGACAAAAAAGCAGTCCTCTACCACAGTCCATTTTTCGCTTGGCCTTCATCTCATCTGATGATAAGTGATGATAAGGCCGAAGATGGAAGCGCGCTTTACCCGGAGTCCTCAACCACTGAGGAACTGGCTACCTTATCTCAAACTGTCGGAACACAACAATGCTATAAACATCGTTGTTATGGCGACAGACATAGATAAGATGGTGGTAGCTAGCCAGGCGGACTTAACAGCCCTACCACCAACCAAACCGAGCACACAAAGATGTACCCCCGCTGGGAATCGAACCCGGGACCTCTGGGTCTGAGACCGGTGGCTTAGTCACTAGACCACAGAGGCGGTAAAAAGTAGGGGGAGTATGGGATGGGAGGTCGAAATTTTTTTGTCATTTTTATGTTTCTTGGGGAAAGTTGTTCAGTTTCATGGGTGGTCGCCCTTAATTTCTTTTTGGTGAATAAAAATTAAAGGTGTATATACTTACGCCTATAAACGTCCCACTGCTGGGTACAGGCCATCCCACATGGACAACAGCACATGTGCAGATTGGGCTATCCATCATCCACCACGACGAAAAAATAAAATGCTATGCTATCTACCTTAGAGCATTATGTTGGTTTAATACTCCAAGCTATCTACATGGTTTATTAAATAATTATTGCGGATCACCCGCGACTTCGTCTGCGTGAACATCCTGTATGTGTATGTGAGTTTTCTTTCACACAAACCTTGTCCTGACAATTTAAGAACAAAACAAAAAAAGAGTCAGCCAAATTGGTCGAGCCGTTCTGAAGTGATGCGCGTACAAACATTTATAAATATAGGTAGATATTTTATTTAATACCTTCATTTTTATAGGATTCTCTCTATGTTTCTGAACTAGGTACATATTAATAAATTTAGATGTCGACTTCTTGGCGGGAAAGTGAAGCGTCATGTCGGCAGTTTTGTTTTATTTTCTATAATTTGTGTTTTGCCGAATATTAATGTGAAATAATGGTGGATTATTTACTTTTAAGTGTTTGAGTGCATGAGTGTTAGCAAATAAAACAAAACAGTGCAACATCACTTTTCAAATTCTGTCAAGAAGTCCGTGTGAGACCTCAATAAAGTCTCACAGCTTTATTGAGTCTCGAGGGGTTTGGGTGAAAATCATTTACCATAAAACGTTCGTTATCACTCACTATCATCCACTTAATGTAAAGAAAATAAAAAACTTGATACTGGCTAAATGTGCTGATCGCACGAAGCCATTATTTAAGAGAAAAAAAATTTTGATGTCAACGTCAATCTGACATGACAAATAACGACAGTCGCGGTCATAGAGAAGTCGCGGTACACGTCTGTCAAAAATTATGAGACATTTACAAACTATTCATCCTGGGTTATTTTATTACGTAAATTAGTGAATAAACCGATTTGTAATAGCCCCGTCTTGTGTTTAAAATGTATTGACAGCTAGAAACGGACCCATCAACAATTAAATTTTTTAATGTCACTAATGTCAGTCATCACATCAGTCAATGTCCTTCATTCATTTACAATGTTCCTTGTGATTTAAAAATTTTATTGACATAGTATATTATTTATTGAATGTTCAGTGGGGTTGTATTAATAATAATAATAAAGTCAGTAAAGGAATATAGAATTACAAAAAAGTTATAATTGTGTTCATTCTAAAAGATTGTTTTTTATTAATATTTACTCAAATTATTTAGGTCACAAATATGAACACAACTGATCGTAGAAGAGTAACTCGTCGTGTACAAGACGGTCAAGGTGATGTTCAAGACCCTATTGTTTCCTCCACTGTAGACATTCCTCATCAAACAGTCACGCAGCCAAGGATAAGCAACATAAGACATGACTGTGTTGGATTGTTCTATCCTCTTCCTGCATCAAGTACCTACCTACCTATTTTGCTCTGTTTTATCCTTTTCCTTTTATCTACTCCCTGATCCTAAAGTGAAGTACTTAGATCTATTGATTTTATTTTTATTACAAGTGTATCCAATTAACTGCACATCTTTTTTACAGATTCAAATACAGCGGTGACCTCTTCAGCCAATAGTTTATCGACATCAAAGGCATTAGTTTTAGTTCTAATTATATTCATATGCTCTTTATTAGCACTTGGACTTGTGTACAGACAGTTCCCAGAATTGGAAGAGTCAGTAACCATCCACTTACAATAATTATTGTGATTCTCCTAAGGTTAAATGTTAATATAATTTTTTTTCTGCTTCCAGGCATGAGAAAAAGCATATAAAATTACCATGGGACTTAGAAGATGCCAAACACTTGGGTCTAGTTTTAGACCGGTATAAAGAAAAATATTTTTACGAAGTATTATTTGGAGTATTTTTAGTTTATATTTTGTATCCTTTTAATATAATGAAATAATTTAAATTAAGGTAGGTATTATCGATTATTAACAAATGCATAAAATAACTTCAATAACATGAATATAGTATCCTTCACTTGTTACTACAGTTTGCAAACTTTTGCAATACCTGGATCTATTTTTCTCAGCATTCTTGCAGGATTTTTGTTCCCATTTTATTTAGCTCTAATTTTGGTTTGCTGCTGTTCAGCAATAGGTGCAAGTTTATGTTTCTTTTTATCGAACTTGTTAGGGAAGAGGATTGTGAAGATATTTTTCCCAGAGAGAGCAGCTCAATGGTCCAAGACAGTCACAAAGCACAAGAACAATCTTCTTAACTACATGATATTTTTAAGGGTGACCCCCTTCTTGCCAAACTGGTTTATCAATATGACTGCTCCAGTGATTGGAGTGCCTCTCGTGCCATTTTCTTTAGGAACCTTCATTGGTAAGTAATTTAAATTATTTAATTAAGATTATCTGGCTTTTACACTATAATTATTGTTCACTATAATTGTTGTTATATCTTTACAGGTGTAGCCCCACCTTCATTTGTTGCCATACAAGCTGGACAAACTTTACATAGCTTGACTTCTACCAGTGATGCTTGGTCGTGGACTTCAATCACTGTCCTTAGTGTGTTTGCATTGGTTTCATTGGTACCAGTGTTATTAAAGGAAAAACTAAGGAAAAAGTTCGATTAAACAATGACAACCTGTTTCTAGCAAATTTTATTTAATATATGCATTAATTTATTTTGTTATTAAATTGGTGTTTTGTACATTCCAACAACGTCTTTACTTAATCTTGCCGTCTGGCAATATCACATTTAGCAATAGGATCCAATATGAGCCATGAATGTTACATTGCTAGAAGTTATTTGTACAACAGGCCTCCAATACCACCAGTTGTACCATACTGAAACAATGTTAATTAGAATTGAGGTCAATCGCCAAGGACACTTTACAGCAACATTAGTAGGTAGGAACTGAAAAACAAACTTCTGGTATGTTTGTGATTGGGAATAGGTAACTAAATTAATTTAACATAAATTAACATTGTGCTTCTTACATAAATATGTTTCTTTCAGTTCAACTTTTAGTGATTTGCATTGATGTTTACATTCTTCAGCAGGAACAAGTTGTACAGTTCTACTGCCACTTAGCGATAGTAGAAATGAGAAATTGCATTCTGTGTCTGGGACTCTAAAACTCTTTTGACTTGAATCAATGATAATAAATCTTTCAGTGCTTTGACCAAATTTTGGTACAATTTTTGGCCTAGGTAAATATTGCCTCAGTACTTGCCCAACATGCATATTGTTAAATTTCCTGTAAATGTAAATAAATAGCTTAGTAAAATTAATAACATAAATCAAACTTAGAAACATTTTCTGAGGTAAATACAAAACATACCTACCATGTGTACAGCTCTTCTCCTAATTGGTTTTGTGTAAACATATCATAGGGAGTAATAAAATATTTGTTGTCAACTAAGATTTTAGCAGCTTCTTTATCAAATATTTGCTTATTTTTAAAGTATATTGATTTTAACACAGGTATGTCTATAACTTGCTGATTAGTCTAAAATATAAAATGAATAAGTAGGTACCTACATATAATTCTTGAAATGAATTGTTTACTGAATATTATGAATTACAAAGAATTGTATTTTGTAAGATTACCTCATATACAAATGGTATATTCTGCTGTTGATTGAAGGGTTTAGTTGGGTTATGAATTTCTCTTACTCTATTGATAGAACTACATGGCCAGCAGTCCATATCTGCTACAGTAAAGAAAGGGTTCTGTACTAAGCATGTTTCATGATAAAATTCTGAAATAATTTTAAATAATGATGAAATGAAATATATAAACTATAAAAATGTGTTTAAATATTCAACTTAGCGGGTAAGTTATTGGTATCTGTGATTTATCCTTACCAGTCAAAGAAGGAAATAAGGAAATAAGAGGTATGGATAATCTTCTCAATAGACGTAATCCTGGATAAATATAATCCTGTAAGTTGCATACTACACAGGTGTAAATGTTTTTAAAGTTGTACATACAAAATCCTAAAATACATATTCCTATTAACAGAAGTTTATGCCGAGTCGAAAGCATGGGTCGAGTTTGTGCCTCTGCCTGCGGATTAGAATCTAGGGACTCTAAGGACTCCAAATACATTTGACGAAATTCTTCTTCACTCAAACCGGCTTCCAGACATTGTCTCCTGATGGTTCTAATAGAATCCGAATACTCCTGTAGTACAGTTTCGTTAGGCATTTTTCATTTCTTAATATTAGTGTCTTCTAGTGCAACAAACTTTGCGTTGTCCATTTACTAGCCTGTGACCCTGAGACCACAGAACTATTTATTAAATTTAATTTCTCGCTCAGTGGCAACAATAACGTTCTCTCCAAAGGTTCTCTCTCTTGAGTTATTAACTTTAAGCTGTGTTTGTTTGTTTACACAAATTAAATTCCAGTCGTGTTGGTTGATGTCTCTTGAGGACGGAGTCTAGGCTTGTTGAAAAAATATCGATATATCGATATTTTTTGTTCGATATATCGATATTTTTGGGCGATATTGTTTTTCCCGATATATCGATACATCGATACAAAATAACCAATATCGAAATTCGTATCAAAATCGATATATTTTTTAATATTATCATTTCATCACGATCTAAATAAATTCGCTAGAATTCAAAGCCGTAAAAGATTTAAAAAAGATATAGTCGTGCTGAATTCCATTAATCTAATCTGTGGTAGTGAGTGCGTAACTGTCACTGTCAGTGCATTGCTTCAATCAAGTCATGTCATGTGTGCATGTGTGCTGCGTCTACGCAACGGAAATATTTAACACGGAGCAACACAAAATATTTAACAACAGGAGCCGGCTGACGGCGAAACACGTCAAAAATAAAGTTTTTTTACTCTCACTGCGGGACAAATAATGGCTTGACTGATTGATTACTTTGTTGTAAGTGCAAGTTTCATGAATAAAATATTAATTTAAAATAGAAAATCTATTTTTATTACCGGGCTAGGCTGCCTTAAATTAATTTTTTAATCGACTTTAAAAAAAACCAGAAGGTTCTTCTTTTTTTTTAAAGTTGGTTAAAAATTTGACCGATATATCGATATATCGATATTTTTTTCGCGATATATCGAGGTCGATATTGATATTTTTTTAAATATCGATGTATCGATATATCGATATTTTGTTTTATTTCCGACATCCCTAACGGAGTCTCCGGTCTCCGAGTGTTGATTAGGCTTGTTGAAAAAATATCGATATATCGATATTTTTTGTTCAATATATCGATATTTTTAGGCGATATTTTTTATTTCGATACATCGATACAAAATAACCAATATCGAAATTCGTATCAAAATCGATATTTTTTATTTTTTATCATCGCATCACGATCTAACTTTTTAATTTGTTAGAATTAAAGCCGTAAAAATATAAAAAAAATCTTATTGTTGCTGAATTCTACTAATGTAATCCGTGGTAGTGAGTGTGTAACTTTCACTGTCAGTGCGTTGCTTCAATCAACTTCATGTCATGTGTGTTACGTATACGCAACGGAATTTTTTTTTTATACTAAGCCCGGCAATTGACCCCACTCCACCTGATGAAAATGAAATATTTAACACCTACGGCTTCCTCCGTGCTGTCAGAGAGAGTGGCTTTTACCGTAAATATGGCGGTTCCTAACAACAGGAGCCGACTTAGAGGGCGGCATGATTAAAAGGTTCACTGTCCTAAAAATATAACAATAGGTTAATCAATTGTTATGGCCCATATGGGCTGCGGAACTGTAAACCGGTTAAAACAATAATTTTAAAATAAAAAATCTATTTTTATTACTGGGCTAGGCTCACCTAAATTATTTTTTATTCGATTTTAAGAAAAAGCAGGTGGTTTTCCTTTTTTTAAAGACAGTGAAAAATTTGACCAATATATCGATATATCGATATTTTTTTCGCGATATATCGAGGCCGATATTGATATTTTTCAAAATATTTTTTTTCATTTCCGACATCCCTAGTGTTGATGTGATGGATGTCAACTTGTCATGTCAATGTCATTTTTTTTATATTTGTTCCTTGAAGGAACAGGCTAAGGTCTGAGACCATACTGCCTAGTCATTAGTTTCTTTATTTCTTTTTTTCCTTTGATGATAATGAGTGACGATTATGATGATAAATGATGTTCCCCTAACCGCTTGAGTCCTCAGTAAAGATGTGGGGCTTTACTGAGGTCTCACGTGGACTTCATGAGAGAATTTAAAAAGTGATGTTGCACTGTTTTGTTTTACCAACACTCATGCACGTTCACAAACACTTAACGGTTAATAATCCACTATTATTTCACATTAATGTTCGAAAAAACACAAATTTTAGAAAATAAAACAAAACAGCAGACATGACTCTTCACTTTCCCGCCAAGAAGTCCCTTTTTGTTATGAACAAGCTAAGGTCAGAGACCATACTGCCTAGTCATTACGTCGCCCTATTGCTTGCTTGTCCTATCCCTATCTCCATTTCTTCAATTTTACAGTAGACGAGTTTTATGCTCTATAATATAAGGAAGCTATAGTTTATAGATTTGAAGGTTTTTCTTAATACATGAGTTACTTATGTATTGATTGATATAAATGTCATCTATAGATGGTAATCAATTATACCTTATTTTACAGTTTTTATGTGGAGATAGGACAAACATGCACAAAAATAATTACGTATGTGGACTTAGAACAATACCTCAATGGAGATAGGACAAACTGACAGTTTTATTTTTGCGTGCTTGTTTGTTCGATGTCCCAAATGTATATACAGGATGGTGTATAAATGACTAAACTAAGTATTACTTAATTAAAAAGAACTCCAGTTTCAGTTTTATCACTTTTGGATTGCTTCGTGTGTTCTGGGCCTCAATTTAATACTGACTAGCATAAAACATGTCTTTGAAAACTTTTTTTTTGATTTTAAAGTACTTAGGTATACAAAACGAATGCTTTTTTTGAAAAATTATAATGTAATTTATTGATGTCTATAAACTGAATTCTTTGTGCCTGGTTTCACGGCAGCTGAGCTTATGTTATATAAAATTTATTCAATTTTTATACAGCTTAGTTAGTGGTGCATCCGACCTGTAGGCCTATTCTCTGACTCGACTGACAGTTAAAGTGATAAACATCCAAGGAAATTCATAGTACATTGCGCGCGCGATCTGTATTTTTCACTAGCAATTAGCAGTGTAAAACGAATTTCCTTGGGTGTTCATAATTTTTAACTGTCAGTTGAGTTAGAGAAAAGGCCTGCTTGTATGTTAGTATTTTTACACCTTTTACCGTATTATTATTTTATTCCGATTTATGTATTTAACTTAAATGTTTTTACTACGCGACTCGATGTCTATAATAAAAATAAAAACTTAAACTAAAACTTTATTCGATTATTTTAATATAACTGAACTAATAGTTTGGTAAAATTGGCTGAGCTTGGAGGTTGTAAAACGTCGTCAAAACAACACCCTGTTTGAATTTCATCAATGAAGTAAAATGTATGTTCTGCTCAGTTTGCGGCTGCGTCTGATTATAATTACTTTTACAATATGTTCTAGACATAAATTGGCATTTGTCTGAAACAGTTAAATATTAAAATCTCATCAATTACAACGAATAAACCAGTTTTTTTCTCAATTCTGGTGATGTCTGCAGCCACATTGACAGATAAAACAAAATGGCGGGGATGGTGTCACGGGCTATGATTGGTCGATTGTGTGGACATAGAACACTCAAGCACTCAACATTTTTTACGATGTTGGATATACAACAAAAACTGGACATAGAACAAACAAGCACGGAATTTTCGTTACGGTGTCATGTCACAAATAAAATTAAAATACCTTTTTATTTGTGTTAAAAGAAAAATGTTTTAAATATTTTTTGACTAACAGGACCAAAACTTTAATCTTAAAAATACTGCATTTAAAAGTCATTTTCGACAATTTGGTCGATAGGACACACAAGCACTAGGGCGACGATTAGTATTTTATTTCTTTTTTTCCCTAGATGTTAATGAGTGGTGATTAAAATGATGAATGATAAATGATATTCCCCCAAACCCCTTAAGTCCTGAGTAAATAGTTCAATAGTTTATTTATTCCATTACAATACAATTAATTGTGTCGGAAATTATAAAAGTAATTAATAAAATTAAAAATAAACAAAATTCTAACATGCAAATTAAATTAAAATTAAATTAAAATTATACATGTCTAAAATAACAGTAATAAGAATATGAAAATAAATAATAAAATTAAGTATAAGTACAAAAAAAAACTAAAATATTAAAAAGTTAAAATATCAAATTAAATTATTAACATTGACTTGAGCTACAAATTCATTCAAGCTGTAGTAGCACTTCCCCAGCAAGAAGTCCCGTAACTGTTTTTTGAAAGTTAATGGGGTCAACAACAGACTTCAACGTGGTTGGCAGGCAGTTAAAAATTCTGACAGCTTGATACCTAACACTGTGTTTTACAATATCAAGCTTTGGTTTAATCCGCTGTGGTAGATTTTTTCTCCGAGTTTGCAATCGGTTGTCTCTATTTGCAGGTGTCTCAAACTTTTCAGGTTTTTTGATTAGATTCGATAAAATCACTAAAATGAAAAGACTAGGAACAGTTAAAATTTTCAGTTTTTTAAAGTATTCTTTGCATGATTTCCATTGCGGTATACGTACTATAGTTCTTTTTTGTAATACAAAAGCTCTATCTATGTTATATTTTATTGTTTTATATTTTAGCGTTTTATTAACGCTTAAATATACCTAAATAAAATTTTAAACACTGAAAAAAGACGACAACCTCAGGCGGGAATCGAACCACGCACCTTCCGCATTCCGGGCGGCTGCCTTAACCACTTGGCTACCGAGGTCTGGCTTTCAACCGTCGAAATTTGTCAGTGCTTGATGCTTATGTTTTTAGTCAACATTGCTTCATCAAATCTTAGAAGTTTTCACCTCTGAGATCCGAAAGAAATATTTTTACAAATATTTGAACATTCGGTTAAGATGAAGCTGCGTTTATAGATTATTGTTTTATATTTTAGCGTTTTATTAACGCTTAAATATACCTAAATAAAATTTTAAACACTGAAAAAAAGACGACAACCTCAGGCGGGAATCGAACCACGCACCTTCCGCATTCCGGGCGGCTGCCTTAACCACTTGGCTACCGAGGTCTGGCTTTCAACCGTCGAAAGTTGTCAGTGCTTGATGCTTATGTTTTTAGTCAACATTGCTTCATCAAATCTTAGAAGTTTTCACCTCTGAGATCCGAAAGAAATATTTTTACAAATATTTGAACATTCGGTTAAGATGAAGCTGCGTTTATAGATTATTGTTTTATATTTTAGCGTTTTATTAACGCTTAAATATACCTAAATAAAATTTTAAACACTGAAAAAAGACGACAACCTCAGGCGGGAATCGAACCACGCACCTTCCGCATTCCGGGCGGCTGCCTTAACCACTTGGCTACCGAGGTCTGGCTTTCAACCGTCGAAATTTGTCAGTGCTTGATGCTTATGTTTTTAGTCAACATTGCTTCATCAAATCTTAGAAGTTTTCACCTCTGAGATCCGAAAGAAATATTTTTACAAATATTTGAACATTCGGTTAAGATGAAGCTGCGTTTATAGATTATTGTTTTATATTTTAGCGTTTTATTAACGCTTAAATATACCTAAATAAAATTGTTCATCCGAAAGAAATATTTTTACGAATGTTCAAATATTTGTAAAAATATTTCTTTCGGATCTCAGAGGTGAAAACTTCTAAGATTTGATGAAGCAATGTTGACTAAAAACATAAGCATCAAGCACTAACAAATTTCGACGGTTGAAAGCCAGACCTCGGTAGCCAAGTGGTTAAGGCAGCTGCCCGGAATGCGGAAGGTGCGTGGTTCGATTCCCGCCTGAGGTTGTCGTCTTTTTTCAGTGTTTAAAATTTTATTTAGGTATATTTAAGCGTTAATAAAACGCTAAAATATAAAACAATAATCTATAAACGCAGCTTCATCTTAACCGAATGTTCAAATATTTGTAAAAATATTTCTTTCGGATCTCAGAGGTGAAAACTTCTAAGATTTGATGAAGCAATGTTGACTAAAAACATAAGCATCAAGCACTGACAAATTTCGACGGTTGAAAGCCAGACCTCGGTAGCCAAGTGGTTAAGGCAGCCGCCCGGAATGCGGAAGGTGCGTGGTTCGATTCCCGCCTGAGGTTGTCGTCTTTTTTCAGTGTTTAAAATTTTATTTAGGTATATTTAAGCGTTAATAAAACGCTAAAATATAAAACAATAATCTATAAACGCAGCTTCATCTTAACCGAATGTTCAAATATTTGTAAAAATATTTCTTTCGGATCTCAGAGGTGAAAACTTCTAAGATTTGATGAAGCAATGTTGACTAAAAACATAAGCATCAAGCACTGACAAATTTCGACGGTTGAAAGCCAGACCTCGGTAGCCAAGTGGTTAAGGCAGCCGCCCGGAATGCGGAAGGTGCGTGGTTCGATTCCCGCCTGAGGTTGTCGTCTTTTTTCAGTGTTTAAAATTTTATTTAGGTATATTTAAGCGTTAATAAAACGCTAAAATATAAAACAATAATCTATAAACGCAGCTTCATCTTAACCGAATGTTCAAATATTTGTAAAAATATTTCTTTCGGATCTCAGAGGTGAAAACTTCTAAGATTTGATGAAGCAATGTTGACTAAAAACATAAGCATCAAGCACTGACAAATTTCGACGGTTGAAAGCCAGACCTCGGTAGCCAAGTGGTTAAGGCAGCCGCCCGGAATGCGGAAGGTGCGTGGTTCGATTCCCGCCTGAGGTTGTCGTCTTTTTTTCAGTGTTTAAAATTTTATTTAGGTATATTTAAGCGTTAATAAAACGCTAAAATATAAAACAATAATCTATAAACGCAGCTTCATCTTAACCGAATGTTCAAATATTTGTAAAAATATTTCTTTCGGATCTCAGAGGTGAAAACTTCTAAGATTTGATGAAGCAATGTTGACTAAAAACATAAGCATCAAGCACTGACAAATTTCGACGGTTGAAAGCCAGACCTCGGTAGCCAAGTGGTTAAGGCAGCCGCCCGGAATGCGGAAGGTGCGTGGTTCGATTCCCGCCTGAGGTTGTCGTCTTTTTTCAGTGTTTAAAATTTTATTTATGTTATATTTGTAAGAATTTCCCCAGAACCCAATACTATACCGCAGATGGGACTCAACTAGCGCGTAATATACTGTTTTAAGTTGCTCTATTGTGATGTCGTCACGTAGACTTCTTAAACAATAACAAGCAGAACTAATCTTTTTCTCAATTTTTCCCAGTTCATATTTCCAATTGAGATAAGCGTCGATATATATTCCTAAAAATTTCACTGACTCCACCAGTGTTATCCTCTTGCCGTTTAAGGTTATATCTAAATTCTCTTTATTTCTTGCCGTAGTTCTAAACAACATAATATTGGTTTTATCATAATTAAGAACAAGATCATTAACACTAAACCAAGAACAAAAAGCTGAAAGAGCCTGCATGGTTTTACAATTTAACTCATCGCTAGTGTTAGCTGAGATAACAGCACTAGTATTATCCGCAAAAAGTGTAACTCTAATATCATTAACAGTTTTATAAATGTAATTTACCAAGTCATTAATAAACACAATAAATAAAATTGGTCCCATAATGGAGCCCTGTGGCACACCTTTCTTTATTTTTACTAATTTTGATTTGCAATAATTGAACGTTCCCTCACTCATACTTCTCAACTCAACAAATTGTAGCCTGTTTTCCAAATAAGACTTTAAGAGCTCTAAACATTTTCCTCTAATGCCATAGTGATCAAGTTTTATTAAAAGAATTTTATGATTAACTAGGTCAAACGCAGAACTAAGATCTAAAAATATTCCAACTACTTTCTTTTTTTTGTTAAGATTTACTAACACATCATTTAAAAGCGTTTCTATTGCGTCCGCTGTACCTATATTCTTTTGGTAACCAAATTGTTAATAAGATGCTCAACAAGTCTGTTTTTAATAATTTTGATAATGTAGGCAATAGTGATATTGGTCTATAATTTTGCGGATTCGTTTTAACACCTTTTTTATAAACCGGAATGACCTTTGCTATATTATATATTACGGGGTAGATAGCTGGAGACGACTGGCGCGGTCTCCTTACGAAGCGAGCGGCCGCGGGTCGCGCAGCGGTGGCGCCGCGGCAGATAGGCGGACGCGGTCGTCAACAACCGTTGAGTCAACCGCCTTACAGATGGCGGTATAATTTGAATGGGCGTCCCGGCTTTGGCAGGACCATCCTCCGGGGCCCAGGGTGGGCTCATCCAATAGGAGCCTGGCTATCCGGAATACAGGCCTCCGAAGATGTCCATTCGCGGTGTCCAGGTCTACCACCCGCACGACGCCATCCTTCCCAGGCAGAGTGCGAGCAATGCGCCCCAGTCTCCTTTGGAGGGCAGGCAGGTTGTCCTCCTTGATGAGGACGAGCTCGCGAACTCGGGGAGGGGAGGATGGGGACAACCATTTGGAGCGGGTTTGGAGGGTGTGAAGGTAGGACTGGGTCCACAGCGTCCAGAAGCGCTGGGAAAGGGCCTGTACCATTTGGAATCGCCTACGTGTGGAAATCGGCCTATCTTCCACGGATAGTTCGGGAAGAGCCGTTAGTGGGCGACCTATAATGAAATGTCCGGCTGTAAGCAGCTCAAAGTCTGAAGGATCAGACGAAAGTGGGCAGAGAGGTCTAGAGTTAAGGACAGCATCGATTCGTGCTAAGAGTGTGGAAAATTCCTCGAATGTGAGGTGTTGTTCGCCAATTACGCGATATAAAAGTTGCTTAGTTGATTTTATGTCGATCTCATGTAACGCACCGAACCATGAGAACCTTAGGGACGTTTAATAACCAAGTAATGTGCTGACCAGCGAGCTTGTGCGCAATCGTGTCATTATTCGAGGCAAGAAAGTTTTGTACTTCAATGAGCTGATTTCTAGCGCCTACATAATTTGTACCGCAGTCCGAGCGGATGAGAACCGGGGCACCGCGGCGTGCTATAAAACGCTGTAATGCCGCGAGGAACGCTTCCGTGCTGAGGTCCGAGACCGGTTCCAAATGAACCACCTTAGTGGAGAGGCACACGAATATACAAAAGTACGCTTTTAAGAGTTTAACATTACGTAGGGTACTAGATTTAACGAGGAATGGGCCGGCATAATCGGTCGTGAGTCGTGACTTGACTAAATACTGGCTGAGGCGTAACTCTATCGGCTGGCAGGTCGGCCATGAAGGGCGCATGCGGCTGGGCCCGGCATCGAAAGCATCTAATGCATTTAAAGACCGGTGTCTAATAATACGGCGCGCGGACAATATCCAAAATTGTTGGCGTAGGATTGCGTGTAAGGTGTCAGCGCCAGGGTGGCAGTGTTTTTTGTGGTAGTGGTCAATGATGAGGTCTACAAGTGGGCTAGAGCTGGGAAGTATGAGCGGATGCTGCGCGTCATATCGGATAGACGCATGGGACAGTAGTCCACCAACTCTAAGGAGCTCATCTTTAATGAGAGGTGACAGCCGCTGGAGTCGCGCGGAGGGCGTGATGGCCCAGAGCTAAGGGCATCGCAGGCCAAGACTCACAAGGCTGTCTAAGTCACGTGGGAGACCACCATAGGTCGTGAGCTGACAGGGATTGCGCAGACATCCCTCTGCTTGCGCAATCTGCTGCAATTCTGCTCGGAAGGTACGTGTCGCCAGGTACATTCTGGCGGGCCTGAGCTGATTTTAACTACCCTGTTGGCTTCAAAGGGTTGAAGACGATGAGGCGGTGTATTGAGCCAGGCCAGGACTATCGTACTGTCTGACCAACATATGTGTTGTTGTATACTGATATGGGCGGATAACTGAACTGACACACGGATCATGAGCTGGGAGAGTAGGGTGGCGGCCGACAACTCTAACTTGGGGATTGTGAGGCGATTCTTAATTGGTGCGACTCGCGACTTGGCGACAATCAAGTGTACCAAAGTATCTCCGGAGGCATCGAGCTCATGGAGATAAACAACGGCGGCAAAACCGGCTTCAGAGGCATCTGCAAACCCGTGAAGCGAATATGCAGCTGAGCCTTTGTTTGCACAAACGTGCCGAGGGAAGCGAATGCTAGACAACAGCGGCAGATCCTCTGAGATGTGGTGCCACTCCGTTTGTATTTCAGAGGGAGTGGGCTCATCCCATTCCAGCTTCAGTAGCCATAATTGCTGAAGCAGCAGCTTTGCGAGGAAGATAACGGGAGTAACCCAGCTGTTTGGGTCATAAAGTGAGGCTACGGTGCTTAAAATAGACCGCTTTGTGACATGTGTGATGGGGGGCAGAGATACGGTAGGTGAACTCGTCTGACTGAGGGCTCCACTGTATACCCAAGACCTTAATGGACGTGGAGTCTGGGTTCATGTCGAAGTCCTTGGGCATGTCGCATTGGTTGTCGGGAAATCTCTCGAGCAGCTTAGGCGAGTTAGATGTCCACTTACTGAGCTGAAAGCCGCCTAGGTCTAGCAGACTTATCAATTCGTCCTGGAGTGCTTGGGCGGATTCAACTGTGTCATGACCACACAAGATGTCACCAACGAAGATAGACTTGCGAAGAACCTGAGCGGCTCCAGGGTAGCGATGACCTTCATCATCAGCTAGCTGAAGCAGAGTGCGGATTGCATGGTATGGGCTTGATCTTAAGCCGTAGGTGACTGTATTGAGGGCGTAGGTGACCAGAGGGTGATCTGGTAAGGACCGCCACAGTATCAGCTGATACCGTCTCTGGTCTGGGGCAACCAGCACATTTCTGAACATCCTCTGGATGTCAGTGCTGAAAACGACTGGATGCGTTCTGAAGGACATGATGATGTCCACAATGTCCTGTTGAAGGGCGGGGCCTGTGTGTAGGCATTCATTCATGCCGACACCATTGGAGCTTTTGCAGCTACCATCAAAAACAATGCGCAGCTTGTACGACCCTGACTTAAATACGCCATGGTGAGTGATATAGAAGTGAGGTTTATGGGCGAATGTATTTGGGTGACAGGGAGCCATGTGCCCTAAGTCGATGTATTCGGCCATAAAGTCGACGTATTTAGAACGCAGAGACGGGTTCGCCATTAGCTTCTTCTCAATATTGAGGAATCTGCGTAATGCGATGGGGTGAGTTTTACCTAGTTGAGGGGCGTCCTTTAGAAAGGGCAAAGCGACCGTATATCTGCCTGAGGGATCGCGTGTAGTGGTAGAGCGGAAGATTTCCTCGCATTGTTCCTCCAGGGGATCATTATGAGTGTGAGATTGAGGAAGGGGCTCCTCAGACTCCCAGAACCTTTCCAGACTCTGACGTATGTCCTGGGCTGATTCAGCTGAGTCTGGTTGTGAGCTAACGACGTGAGCTGAGTTAACCTGCTGCGCCGGCTGCGCATACAAGTCCTCAATGTGTCCTATCAACGCGAAGTCGAAAATCGTATAATCGAAAAAGGCTATGGGCTTGCCCGGGCCCAACGAGACCTTAGTCCCGTCCAACACCTGGCCAAGAACGTCCGACCCCAATAAGAGGTCGATCGGGGCTGGTGTGTGGTAAAGCTGATCAGCCAATGGCACGGGTGGTTGGCCTAGTACGTGGGAAATGTTTGGTACCTTCTCTAAGGGAAGGTAGCCAGTGACGGTTTTTTAAAATATGAGCTATGGCAGTGGTTGTAGGAGTATCATTGTGACATTGTGAGTGGGTCGGCATACTATTGTTATTGCCGCTTTCGACTCATGTTTGTGCTGATTCCAAGTCGTGCCATGCGTGACGTTATTAATGTCAGCATACTGCCATAGTCCAATAAAGCTCTGGCTGTGTGAAGATGGCCATGTACGTCCGCGACTCTTAGTGAGACGGTTGGCAACAAAATGGGTGTGCCAGTGGGCACAGAAGGTGAGTGAGCTGATTGAGTATCAGCCGAAATTGTATGAGCTGAGTATGTATCAGCTGTGTGGGCATGGGTTGACTGGGCATGGGCTAATGGGACATGGGCTAAATGGGCATGGTCTGAATGGGCATGGTCTTGATCTACCTCTTCGCTAGGGTGCTCCGTCATAGTTGGGAGTCATAATTGCTGGCGGCGTTCGCGGGGCCTGCCTGGCGAACCGGACCTGGGCGGGCTGGCTCTGTAAGCAGAGCTGGGTTGCACCTGTTTAGCATGTGCGGGTTCGTGCCGCCTGCTGTTTCTGGAACGCTCCCTCGAGTGCTCTCTTAGCTGTGGTGGGGGTATATGTACTGACGAATGAACTGGGTGCGTTGAGTCGTCTGGTCGATGAAGGGACGTGTGGTGGTTGGAGCTCCCACAGTCCTTGCATGGCCCCCTTGACATGCACTCGCTCTCGTAGTGACGGCCGAGACAACGCTGGCAGCGCTCGCGTGCCTGTACAAAGTCCCAACGGCCCTGTGTTGGCTGGGCATTGTACCATCTGCACGTCATGAGCTTATGTGTGGCACAATAGGGACAGTAGGGCGTCGAGCGTGAGGAAGAGGACGAGGACGATGATGAGGAGCAGCTTTGCTGGAAGGCCGAGTAGACAGGGAAGGGCTGACTGCGAGCCGGGGAGGTGGATGGGCGGTGACGCATTTGCTGCGCTGGGCGGAACGGTTGGTGAGTAGGCTGATCATAGGCGCGGTGAGGCGATGGAGCTGAGGAGCGGCCACGGTAATAGTCGGGTTGTTTCTGAGCCATCTGAGCATAAGTGCGATGGGGCAACTGAGGAGGCGCGCGGCTACGAGAAGGGCCGGGCTGGGGCTGAATGGGTTGAGCCATGGCTGAGTTCTCTGTCTCCACACAGCGCGCGTGCTTCTCGAGGTAGGAGATGAGGTCCCTTAACGTGGGCAGGGTGTTACTAGACCCGTGCCTGCGTTCAAATAGCGTGCGGAGCTCGCCCTTGAGCTTCCGCACCACTATTGACACAAACACGTAGTCGTCTCCTATGGGCAGATCTAAATTGTTGAGGGCACACTGAGCTGATATGAGCGGCGTGAGGAACAGTGTGCGGATGTTCGAGCGCGTATGAATGCTTGGCAGCCCCAGGATGATGTCCACAAAACTATCAATGAGAACCCGGTGGTTCTCGTACCGCTTGGTGAGGATGTCCATGGCCACGGCAAAATTCTCATTGGTGACCTTTAAGTGGGACACCATACTTAATGCCTCACCGCTGAGACTTGAGAATAGGTAGTGGAGCTTGACTGCGTCCGACAGGGTCGCCATGTCGTCAGTCAGACTCCTAAACAGCGCAATGAAGGAAGGCCAGTCCTCCACTTTTGAGCTGAACCTGGGCAGCGCTATCTTGGGGAGGACGGCTGTGGGCGTATTGACGCCGAAACTGGGCTGAGCGCTATGGGTTGGCGATGACGTGGAAGAGGTTGAGATTTCCTCCCTAGCCATAAGTATCCCCAGGTACGCTCCGGAGGCTTTTGTGTGGTTCTCAGTGTATGTCCTCTCAATCACCTCGTCTAAGTTCTCCTCGTCAAGAATGCTGTAATATACTGAATCCAGCTTCTCCTTAATGTCTAGCATTTGTGCGAAACGCACGTTAAATTCCGTTATGGAATGTTTGGTGTCGCCAGCAATGATTCGTGATCCCACCTCTAGGAGCTGGTGTATAGCTTTGGCGGCCTCCCTAAATATCGCGGCTTGTGACTTGGTCGGCATCGCGATGATTAAAAGGAGACAAAAAAAAGGAATAAAAAAAATAAAAAAAATAAAATTCAAAGGCAGTAAAAAGGACCGTTTTCTTGAAAGTTGGGACGCCTTGTATATGTCCCACGGGTGGACAAACGCATGTGTATGTGTATGTCTGTGTTTATTGAACGCGCGTACGTAATATTGAAAAAACAACAAAAAAAATCACGTCATCCGTAGCCCACTAGTGGGCAAGCGCATGCTTAGTCGATGGCGGCGCATCCAATCAGCCGGAAAAGCGTTAGGAAAAATAAAAGAGAAAAAAATCTAATAAAAAGAAAGTGTGGGATACGTTGTACGTAGCCCACAGTTGGGCAGACCTGTAGCGGAAACTAGCGCGAAGAATGAATCGGTCGCAAAAAAAATAAAAAAAAACAAATAATAAAAACTTAATAAAAAAATTGGGACACTCTGTCTGTGTCCCACAAGTGGGCAAACGTGTGTAGAAGCGAAGACGACGCACGAAAATAGCCGTAAGCGATTTTTATAAAAACTGATGAAACTGAACGAAACACACTAAGCTCATGTGGTGAGCACGCACAAAGAATGAGCCGATCGCAAAGGCAAAAATTAAAAACAAAAAAAATATATAAAATTAACACGAGCGAAAAAATTAAAGCACGCTACTTGGCACGCGTGGTGAGCATGCACGAGAACTGAGCCGATTTAACACAACAAGAACATAAAAAATGCATTAAAAAATAAAACGGGAAAAATAACAATACAATCTCTCGTCATATTACCAGTCACCATACAAATACAGCATTTATTAATTAATGCGAGTGTGTTATACATAACAAGAATTATATGTGCAGATAAACGTAACGTAATAATTTAACCACTAATATACCGAATAAAGTATCATTAGGCAACAATCGTTTAGGTACACAAGCGCGCTCAGATCACAACAAGATTGTATGACACCATAGATCTGTGATCAGACAATCGGATACATAGACGAAACCAACATTAAAACAACGTGCAGAAATAATTGCGTTAAAATAATTTTGTATGTTGTGTAGTCGCAATCCTCACACAAATGATTTACGACTACCCGACGAAATTTTTATTGGGGCAGGGTAAAGTTACGTAAAAAAATGAATTTAGAAATGATGGCACGAATTAGATTATGGGCGGAAATAATTATTTTTAGCGGACTGTAATTGAATGAGCTGATGGAACGTGAAACCAAGTTATGGTGAAATGGTTAACAGTTTACTGGTTACGGGAAGGTTGCCGGTTTTTAATATTACCGGTTCGAATGACCAAATATGTTAGCGCCAGGGGGGCGCAGTAACATGCGACGTAATTAGGGTTGTGGACCCAGAACGACCGGTTTGGTTAGGGCTAAGGAAGAAGTAGGTACTCACGGGAAGGTGTCCGGAATCGTAGGAACCTGGAGGCGAGCTGGCAGAGGGCAGAGATGCAGGCGGTTTCTAACGCACAGCACACAGTTCTTTCACCTAATCACAGGCACTATCTTCAGAGAGTCACTATCAATAAGGTCACAGAGTCACTATATATAAGCAGTCCACGGCAATATCAGGGCACGTATATCTGTGGGCGTCTCGCGGTCGCTAGCAGACAGACTGTCGCGCGGGGAGCGCGTCCTTCGTTCCCACTCCTCCCGCGCGCCAACTTCGCGATACAACGCTAGATGGCGCTAGGCGTATTTTAATACGCTTACAACGAGACCTCTACAAGGGTTCTATTACTTACTACATGTGAATATGCAAATAAAGTTAGACTATTTAGTAAGTATATTTCAATTATTTTTCTTAACAATCTAATAACTGACGCAAAGACGCCATGTTCAGGTGAAGAAAGAGACAGCGATCTAGTTTTGACGCTAGAGCGATAAGGATGCGTGCGCTGCGGACATACATTAATTAGTGCAGAATAGAATATTGATATGTAAATGCCTACATTAAAGACCAGTTGTTCTTTACTTCGTTTTTATAAAGCTATCTATTGTATGTAATGGGACTAATCTAATAAACATTAAAATAGTTTCACTGAATTGGCTATTTCACAGTTGTAACAATAAAATATGAAATATGTCGGATAAGGCAGTTTATAATTTAACGATAATTATCCAATAGTTTTTTTATTAAGTTATGTACCGTGATTCAAATCCCAATAAAATATATGAGAGGGCAACACTGTTTTCCTTCTCTTTCCTTCCCATTCGTCAGTAACCTCGTGCCGTCTTGCTTGCACATCGCCCCTCCACCACCACGCAGTGTCGAACACCATTTTTGTTCGACCTTCCGCATTGGCATCCGATCTCCTGCTCGGAGTGGTCGTTCTTAACTTCCCACGAAACGATTCAAGGAAATAAAACTGAACGACCAAATCAATTCCATTCGTAAGAAATATTAATAACAGTTACAAAGAAATTTGAAAAAAAAAAAAAATCCTAACGGTTATCCGTTCGTAAAAGAAAAATTTCCGAACAACTTTGGAAAGCCCTGGGACTTGCAAAGTTAAATATCGGTTTTCTACTCGGACCAAATATCACAATGGACAGAGTCTTTGGATTTTTAGCATGTCCGTATTTTGTTAGTGTGCAGCTTTCTATCTGTACATGTGTGCGTGACTAAAGATGTGACTAGTATATCGATATAATCACTTTAATGTGGTGTGTACCTAGTTCATTATTATAATTGGGGGTCAAAGTTACTCACGTCCGTAGGTTTACCGTTTAGACCCTACACGTGACCCTTGGGTGGTGCTAAATGAGTGACACTGACTGAGTGGTAGAGCCACGCTGCGTTGCAGCACGCCGGGCACGCTGGGCCGGCTCGCCCGGCGTAAATACCAACCTCTCACTAAGGGTGTTACCCGACCAATCGATCGATCGTCGATCGACGGCATCGATCAACGTCGATTGAAGTTGATCGACTGGTCTGGTAGCTTTAATCGATCGACGGATACCTACCGTTTGACTAACCAATCGATCGACGAGGGTCGGTCGACGTTGATCGATAGGTGTGGTAGCTTTAATCAATCGACGGATACCGTTCGTCTAACCCATCGATCGACGGTCGGTCGACGTTGATCGATTAACCCTGGCTAAATTCCATCAGCGAAATGTATTCAGAAAAGGACTCGTTGTTCTTGGCCAGTACGATGTTGCTCGTACTATTATTACGGAGACGCAAACGCAGAAGAATCTGAATGCGGCCGTTTTTTAAAGCCAACGATCGCTTATTTTATCCAAATGACATTTTAAGCAGCGGTTTTTGTTTTTGTTTTTTTTTTAGGTTGGTAGTTTCGAGGGAGGTAGAGAGGAGGGGGATGGAGGGGGTACGGTAATGGTAACTTAGTAGAATATTGTTTTTTTTTCCTAAAAATAACCTATAATAACCTCAAAATAAAAATATCTTGAAAACTAGGCATTTTCGCACTTTGGCTCCCCCTCCCCCTCCCCTTCCCCCCTTTTTCGGTGTTGCTTAATCTAAAGTGCTTCCTAAGGTGTTTGGGGGAATATCATTTAGTATTTAAACGTTCATATTATCATCACTCATTATTATCAAGATAAACATAATCTAATATTACGATTATTATCCATGGACACGAAATATATTTTTTTTTTATAAAAGAGGGAGGCAAACGAGCAGGCGGGTCACCTGATGGAGAGTAATCACCGCCGCCCATGGACACCTACCCGCAAAACCAGAGGAATCGCAGACGCGTTGCCGGCCTTTAGGGGAGGAATAGGTTTAAGGAAGGAATAGGAATTGGGAGGAGGGGGGGGGGAAGGGGCCTCCGGAACCCTCACTAGTCGGACGAAACACAACAGCACCAAGTGCCATTATTTCACGCCGAATATTAGAGAGGGTGGTATTACGCCGGGCGAGCCAGCCCAATGCGTGCTGCAACGCAGCGTGGCTCTACCACTCAGAAAAGTGCAGCGGCCGGTGCGTCTAATCAAACAGCTCGATTTAACACCCAATCCATTTTACCGGTCGATTGTCGATCGACATCGATCGACGTCGACTAATCCATTCTACCATCGATCGATCGATTGGTCTGATAACACCCTAATATCCGGCGTGAAATAATAGCCCTTGGTGCTGTTGTGTTTCGTTCGGGCAGTGAGGGTTCCGGAGGCCCCCCCCCCCCCCCCCCCGCTCACAATTCCTATTCCTTCCCTAGATGCCGGCAACGCATCTGCGATTCCTCTGGTGTTGCGGGTGTCTATGGGCGGCGGAGATTACTCTCCATCAGGTGACCCGCCTGCTCGTTTGCCTCCTTCTATTATAACAAACAAATAAAAAATAATAATTTGTGTAGTACAGTGAAGAGCAATACTTTTTACTATTCATATTCCCGCCCATAGGCCCGCCGCAAGGCTAAAATTGTTACTGTAAAAAAAGATTTTTCAAAATGTTTGAAACAGAGCCTTGAATATTTTGTTCATTCTGCGTCGATACGCTGTAGCGAAAGGTTGTGTTCTGTTGTTTATATAAAGTAAAAAAAAAACTACCCACGATGGTGTTACGAAAATGTGTAAAGTGTAACAAGAATATAACAAAGACAAAACCTGCTTTAGAGTGCAGTAGGTGCAACAAGATTGTGCATGCTGATACTACATGTACCAAGCTATCGAATAAGCACCTGAGTACCTTGCGAAACTCTCCAGGTGTAGAATGGAGTTGCGAAGAATGCCTCAAGAACGTCTCACGTAGATCATCATTCCTGGTACCAGATGATAATGACGACGACGATTCCGAAGATGGGAGCCCTATGAATGTACAAACTCTGGACACACGAAAGCTTGTTCAAGATATTAGCCGAGAAGTCAAAAAAACCTTCAGGGAAGAGCTGCGCAATTTAGAGAGTTCACTAGAATTTTTAAGTGATCAGATGGGTGCAATGGAGCAGGCAATAAAAAAACAAGATAACACTATTAAAAATCTTGAGAACAAGAACGCAGACCTGCAAAATAAAAACAAAAATTTAGAGCTGAGAGTAGCTGTCCTCGAACATGGAATGAAGAATTTTGAGCAGAAGTCGTTATCGTCTTCCATAGAGATAGCGGGATTACCTGATTTTCCGTCGAAAGAGGTAGGAAAAATAATAGCAACCGTGGCTTCAAAACTGAACGTGGACGAGAGTGACATCAAGTCTTCGCAGCGACTACCAGGTAAAAAGGAAAGACCAGGCCCTATTTTAGTCGAGATGAAGACTGCCGCAGCCCGCAAGCAATGGATAGATGCTGGCAAAGAGAAGTGCCTTACAGCAGGAATCTTGTTACCAGATGTCCCCAAAGAGAAGACTGAATATCGTATTTACATAAGGGAAGCTCTAACTAAACATGTCAAGTCACTTTTGTATAACGCCAAAGAACAGTTAAATAAATGTTATCAGTTTATTTGGTGTAAAGAAGGTCAGGTATGTGCGAGAAAAAACAGCAACAGTAAGATTTTTTATATACGTTCTCTTAGTGATATTGATCACATTTTGAAATCCAGTTAAATGGTTTGTTTCGTCCCCATTACATTTAATTTACTTTAAATAAGGTCATATTATCACTCGATGGAAAGTTGTTCTCAGATAAATGAAATATTTAATTGTTTTTCTGCTAATGATTTTTTCCAAAACTTACCCCCAAAAAGCCATTTGCTTATTACTTGTTTGCACTTAAATATAAGATCGATGATTATAGTACATTATGATATTAGTGCGGTAAGTTGAAAATTACAGCAGAGGCGATATTGCTAGCCCGAGCCGTAGGCGAGGGCTACAAGAAAGCAGAGGCTGTAATTATCAAAGCGCACGTATGTCATACGACGTTTTATAACATATTTGCGAGGAAAACACATTTTCTGAAAATGACTGCGTGTTTTTGTTGCTTTTCTAGTGTATAATTTTTGGTAAGCCAACATGTATTTTTCTTTGGACTTAGGTGGTAATAGGCTGTCAATAACATTTTGTGCTTCACTTATTATTTCCCGGTGGTGTAGACTGTAAGTTTAGTTCTTCATTACTAAAACTAGACATATTTATTTTTAAACTTTTAAAGTAATTATTGAACACGAAGCCGCTATTTGAATCGACAAAATAAAGGTATGTGAAAGGTAGGAAGTCTTTCCATCCAATCCCTTGCGTGTCGTAAATCGACTAACGGATTAAAGACTGCACATACATCCTACAGCATAGAGCGGCGATGGGCTCATCAAAATAATACTATCAACCCTTTTTTTCCCTTGGGTGTCGTAAAAGGTGACTAACGGACTAAAGACTGCACATACATCCAACAGCATAGAGCGGCGATGGGCTCATCAAAATAATACTACCAACCCTCTCTTCCCTTCGGTGTCGTAAAAGGCGACTAACGGACTAAAGACTGCACATTCATTCAACAGCATAGAACGGCGATGGGCTCATCAAAATAATACTACCAACCCCTTTCTTCCCTTGGGTGTCGTAAAAGGCGACTAACGGACTAAAGACTGCACATTCATTTAACAGCATAGAACGGCGATGGGCTCATCAAAATAATACTTCCAACCCCTTTCTTCCCTTCGGTGCCGTAAAAGGCGACTAACGGACTAAAGACTGCACATACATTCAACAGCTTAGAGCGGTGATGGGATCTTCAAAATAATAATAGGTACCAACCCCTCTCTTCTCTTAGGTGTCGTAAAAGCGACTAACGGACTAAAGGCTCACCATCTAAGCACTTGTGCAGACTGTGCAGTTGTTTCTTGCTGAAGCGTGGACTGTGTGGGCGTGGTCTGTGTTGTCCATAGATTCAAATTATTACTAATTTTACATTACCGCACTAGTGCGTTATTACTAATTTTACATTACCGCACTAGTGTGTAATAAGCTACATTACGATGCTGAAATCGGTGTAATAAGAGCCACTTTACGAGCAAATGTGTTATAAAAAATTTTACAAAACTATTACATATTATACATAATTCTTCATTCCCACTAGATATTATTGCTATAACAGAGGCCGGCATTTCGCAACAGATAGCCCACCTATATAGTATACCAGGCTATAACATGCATACACAGCTGCGTAGTGATAAACGAGGCGGTGGAGTATTGTTGTATGTTAAAAACCATATTAAGTTCACTGCACTACCGACCAAAACAAAAACATTCGAAAGTATTACTGGTATCCTAAAACTTAACTCAAATCAAGACGCAGTTGTCTGTGCTATGTATAGACCACCGAGCACAAATAAAAAAGTATTTGTAAAGGAGCTAGATAATTGCTTGTCCAAGCTTGCCACAAAACAGAACCTTCTTTTAATTGGCGATATAAATATCGACCTGAAAAACATATCATCCGAAAAGGATTTGTACTTGGATTCCCTCAGCGGTCGCGGATTGACGTGTGGAGTAACTGAGTTCACTAGAATAGAAAAAAGATTAAATAAAATCACAAAAACTTGTATAGATCACGTATTTGCTCGCTTCCCCACATGTCAACCGTACTCGGCCGTGTTGGATGTCGTACTGGCCGACCATCGAGCTCTTATATTTGCATGCACAGACGATGCGACGCCGACGCGTGTACAGGGTGACACAAAACAATTCGTCAATCGAAATATGCTTTTCAAGGAACTAAAAAAAGTAAAGTGGTCGGATACAAATAAAATGAGTTGCCCAATAGAGATTTATAACTTTATTTATAGCGCTTTTAAAAATGCAAATAATACTGCCACATTTATAAAAAACTACAACAATCGGAATAAAAGAACCAAAGTACCCTGGATCGATGATAATGTTAACCGTCTATGTGAAAAGCGTGATAAACTCTTTAGGTCCTGGAAAAGTAATCCTAATGATCCGGAGCTAAGATTAAATTATAATCGTACCCGTAACAAAGTTCATAAAATTTTAGAAAGCAAAAGAAACAAATATTATATCTCACTTATAAATGATAATTTTGAAAATACTAAAAAAGTATACCGTATCCTTAACCAAATGTTGGGTCGAATGGTGTCGTCTATTGACTCTGCAATACTAAAAGCTTTTGATGCACAGCAAATTTCATCAAAAAATATTGCTGAGAACTTTGCAGTTAGCCTTGATAATGCAGTCCAAAGTATTATACCAAATTGTAATATTGCGCTTCTGGATCCTAAGAGTTACAACAAAAAAACTGATGCAAGTTTGTTATTTCAAAAAGTTTCGAATGACAAAGTTTATAAAATTATAAAACAATCAAAGTCCAACAAATCACCTGGCTTAGACAATATCAAAATATCTGACGTGAAGGTGATTGGGGAAGAGGTATCAACCGCTATTGCCAACTTGATCAACTGTAGCATAACAACTGGGGTGTATCCCGACGAACTGAAAATTGGCTGTGTAAGACCAGTCTATAAGAGGGGCACAAAAGACAACTATCTCAACTATCGCCCTATAACTCTGCTTTCTTCTGTAGATAAGATAGTTGAGAAGTCGGTAGGTGACCAGGTACATGCGTTTTATAAAAAGCATGAGGTAATATACCAAAACCAGTTTGGGTTCCAGTCTGGAAAAGGGACAAACGATTTGTTGTCGAAGTTTGCGGACGAAGTCAATTCTCACATCAATGATAGGGAACATGTACTTGTCCTATTTATAGATTTCTCGCGCGCTTTTGACACCTTATCTCACAGCAAATTAATAAACAAGTTAGATAACTGTGGAATACGCGGCCCACTATTACGATGGTGCGAAAACTATCTTCAGAACCGTAAGTTTACGGTGAAGGTAGATAATTCGTATAGCGAGCATAAAAAGGTTACGGAGGGTACAGCACAAGGATCAGTGCTTGGCCCCCTGCACTTCCTGTCCTATGTAAATAATCTGGGAAACTGTATTAAATCTTGTACATGCTATCAGTTTGCAGATGACACCTGTCTGGTGGCATCAGACAGGAACCCACAAAAGGCTGCCGATCGTTTACAGTGTGATCTTAACTCTCTTACCAAATGGTGCCACGACGCAGGTTTGGTTCTAAATGCAGATAAAACAAAGATGTTACATATTAAATCTCCATATTTGAAAAGTTCTACGCACAAAAATTTAATTGCGCATGACCATATCTGTTTGCATAGGATAAGTGCCCAAAACCAGTGCAATTGTCCTAACATACAAAATGTTACAACTCAGAGTTACCTTGGTTTAATGATAGATCATAAGTTGAATTGGGGAGCTCACATAGAACACGTGTGCAACAAACTTCGACAATTCCTTGCTAACATCACTATCCTCAAAGATCGAATTCCCTTCAAAATCAAAATGATGCTGTACAACTCACTGGCTGAATCCTATATCCAGTATGGATTAAGCAGTTACGGTCGCACTTACAGCTCCTATATTAATCAAATATTTATATTACAACGTAAAATCTTAAGGACTATTGTACCCGCAAAGGTTAAGCAGCAGTTTTACTATGATGACTTTGGGCTTTTCAAACATTGTAAAGTGCTAACAATCCAAACTCGGTTCAGATACACTTTAATTAAAGAAAAATATTTTGATTACATAAACAAAGAAAAAAAGAATCATCCTGTGTGCACGCGAGCCGCCGCTCGAAATCAACTAGACACAATCGGCCGAGTCAATACAAACAATATCTACGGCGAGCGGACAACGGATTACCTGGTTCCTCGATTTATAAATGACCTACCCTCTGAATTGCGCGATAAGATTCAAATACAAAATATTAAAGTGAAACTAAGGTCGCACTTCCTAAACTGTATATAGTCACTAATGGTCTCGTGTTGTATGGAATGCTAGTGTTAAATAATGTTTATTTTTGTTTTGTTTGAATTTGTTATTAATTTGATTTTATAATTTCTAATTTATGTAACTGTTTCAATACCTTTATAGCTACTTATGTTATTTTTTTTTTTTTTAATGTTTAAATTGTATCGACGTAGGCTTTAAATAGGTTGAAAGCGCTCACTATAAACCTCATATAGGTTTTCGAAGTGCTTTTTTTAATTTGTATATTTTTTCTTAGCATTATGTTTAAAATTGGTAAATAAATGAAAAAAAAAAAAAAAAAAAAAAAGTTATCACGTCTAATAGCTTTAACCCATTCACGTCTTATTTCCGGGCATTTTGGAAACCTAAAAAAAGAATAATAAAAAGAATATTAGTAATATCGATAAAGCTTCGATACACAAATACGTACATCACTAATCATTATGCCAAAAACAAAGCCTTTAAATTACATTTAATTAAGGTTTAAAACCTGATTCTTATGAATAGTGTACGATATAGTATGATTTAGAAATAGCAAAAATTAATGCTTTGCCGTTTTAATTATTAAAAAACTCATAGTAAAGCATTCATATTATGAGAAATCACTAACGTATGAAATGATAATTCCTGGTCCCTCACACCTCCTTTTGTTGTTCTTGACGAACAATAAACAGCAGAACAAGACATTATGTCAATTGTATATCACACAAATAACACAAACACTAAGATTTCTTAATATTTCACTATTATTTCGCACAATCCAGCAATGTTTTGACCTAGTAGTCGGTCATGAAATGACACGTCTCACACCGACAGTGCGTCGTTGCCAAACGTACAATAACTATCTCTTTTACTCATATCACACTACAGTCAGAGATACAAATACTTTACTTTGATACACGTATGTAAAAGCGGCAACGTCGTAAGACTCTGTCCATGTAATATATTTGGTCCGAGGTTTTCTATCTGTGATTTCTAAAATAAGTGCCGTTTCAGCTTACTATGGATAACAATGACAAGGAAAATCCAGTGGCGGAGAAAAATGAGGATGCTCGGAAAAAAAGGACGCGTTCACCTAGTTCATCCTCATCATCATCTAGCTCGAGCTCGAGCTCGTCTTCCTCTGCTCGGAAACACAGGAAGAAAAATAGAAAAAGCAGACGTCGCAAGCGTAATGATAACCTTCTAGACAAATTGGCCAAACAGGTAAGTGATCTGCAAAATCACTTATATTACCATAAATCCTCCGGTACGCCGTGCCAGGAGCAAGATGTCCCTGATATAGATCTAGACATCAGTAGACAACTGTTCGATGGAGAAGCTAGAGAAAATAGGCAATCTACGCCAACAAGGGCCGATTTCAATATTACCCTCAGCACTAGTGTTAAAGAGCCTGCTATACCAAAAACAGCCCCAGAATATTTAGAGGCATTACAAAACATTCAGCGATTTGGCAATCCTGAATGGAACGGTATTCGATATGCAGAAGCTCAAAAAGTTTTTTCCTGCTCGCCCGGATTTGTCGAGTTAGAATGTAACGACGAAGTCAAAGCTCTAGAAGGCTCTCGTCATCTTCAGTCATCTGAAAGGTCATATGCAGCATTAACCCCTGCTCTACTCAAGCAGCAAGAATCTCTGCAGGCCGGAACAAGAGATTTATTACAGTGGATACGAAACTCCGCCGGCGACGACTTAACATTTGAGTCCGTTAAGGAAAAAATAAATGCTACCCTCCCTGAAGGCGAATTTCACAAAGTTTCTACAAATGCACTGCAACTGGTATGTGGTCGAAGAGCTGACATTGTGGAACAAAGACGTGACTCCATCCTAGCTTCAACAAAAGATCCGTTGGTCAAAAGTGTTCTGCGCAAGATCCCTCCAACATCTTCCTTTCTCTTCGAACCTGTCGCTTTCTGCTCTGCACTCGAAAAGGCCGGAGGCGTGAAGAAAGCCTTCTGGCCATATCCAAAGGCTCATTCCAACAGTTCTGGTGCGCAACCAGGGACAAGTGGAATGCCAAGGTACCCCGCGCAGGGAACCACATCATTTGCACCTGCGCAAGGTGGCAATAAAAGTAAACAGCATGCACCTGCGCAAGGTGGCACCTGCTGTACTATGCCGGCCCAAGGCAATTGTAGCCGCGGAGGATATCACGGCGAGCGTAATTACTATCGTGAAGCTGGACGACCCCATCCTAACCTTAACCAAGGTAATTTTCGTGGCCCTTCTAGAGGCCAGGCAAAAAGAGGACACCATACCACAACCCGTGGCGGTGGCAAGCGATCGGGCTCTCCATCGTACAGAGACAAATCAAATAATAAACAACGCAAATATTGACTACAAATGCTTCCAAGCGGGCCAGCTTTCCCAGTACCACTTTCAATGGAAAGAAATGGGCGCTCCATTAACGATTTTAAAAATAATACAAGGCTACCGCATACCGTTTATTCAGAAACCACCATTGCTGACACCAAACTTAAAAAATTGCAAATTTCAAACTCCAATATCAAAAGAGATGAACGAGATCATTCAAACACTCAAATCGGAGAAAGTAATCGAAAAAGTAGGGAGTTGTCCGAGCTTCCTCTCTACCCTCTTCTTACGGGCAAAAGGCGACGGCAGTTCTCGAGCAATCTTCAATCTCAAGGCTCTCAACGAGTACACGGAACCGAGCCCTTTCAAACTAATAAATATGTACAAAGTTCCGAATTTTCTGCAACCAAACGACTGGTTATGCAAGGTAGACCTCTCCCAAGCTTTCTACCATCTGCTCATTGCGAAGTCACACAGATGCTTCCTGAGGCTCGTTTACGACGGGGAACTCTTCGAAATGAGGTGCCTTCCATTTGGCCTCAACACAGCACCAAAGACGTTCGCCACCCTCACGAATTGGATTGCTCAGATGCTACGAGACCAAGGCATCAGGATCATCGTTTTTCTCGACGATTTTCTGGTGGCAAGTCAGGACTTGACGGTTCTGCATCGCCACATAAACATAGTGATAAAAAATCTGCACAAGTTGGGTTGGCAAATAAACTGGGAGAAGTCCGTAATCACTCCACGGAAGTCGCTAGAATATCTAGGAGTGATGTGGTACCCTTGGCTAAATCAAATGGCACTTCCAGAAATAAAACGTCAGAAGATATTCACGATGGTGTCAGAAATATTAATAAAAAGTAAAATATCCCGGAAAGAGTTGGAAAGCTTGCTAGGCTTACTAAACTTTGCAAGTTTTGTTGTGCACAGAGGCAGACTGAACTATCGAGGGCTTCAAAAACTACTCGGCATACTGGCCGAAAACCAACCTATGAAACGCTTCACTCTAACTGCTTCAGCGACGAAAGACCTAGAGTGGTGGAGCACGCACTGCCGAAAAGGAACTCCACTCCATGGCCCCTGCCCAGATCACTATCTAACTACAGATGCGTCGGACATTGCTTGGGGTGCAACAATAGACAACCTGTACACCTCAGGCACTTGGAACAAGACAGAACAACACCTTCATTGCAACGCGAAGGAAATGCTGGTAATTTTAAAATGCTTACAAGATCACTGTCAAACCCTGAAACACAGTTCGATCTTAATTCAAACCGACAACAAAACCGTGATTGCATACTTACGCAACGAAGGTGGAACGAAATCCACTATCCTCATGGATCTCACATACAAGATATTCATGATTATGGATACATACCAAATCCATTTTACCATCCATCATATACCCGGCATGTACAACACCGATGCCGATGGTCTGTCAAGGCAGCGAATACCTCCAGAATGGCATTTACTTCCCGAAGCGACACAGAAAGTGTTTCGCAAATGGGGTACTCCCGAAATAGATTTATTTGCTTCGCAGAACGCCCATGTAGTCCCAACATACGGAACCTTCGACAGAAACGACGAGAAGGCCGCAGTTTTCAACGCTCTAGCGAGACCATGGAACTATCACCTGGCATGGGTCTTCCCACCGCCATATCTGATACCCAGAGTACTTACACACATGAACCACGCATCAGGAATATTCCTGATTGTGGTACCTCGGTGGGAACGAGTATTCTGGAGGGCCGATCTACGGAACCGTGCTATAGCAGCCCCTTACACGGTGAAACACCTCGAACGAGTTCTTCTAGACGTCACATCTCGCCGTCCACCGCCGAATGTCAAGGAGATAACATTAGAGATATGGAAATGTGGGGGTGGTCTGAGACCCTGAGTACCTGGACAAAAACTCAGAAAAATTTACTTAAATCCTCCTGGCGGGCTTCGACCTTAAATACTTACAGACCAGCGTGGGCTCGCTGGACTCGCTGGGCACAAACAAATGGCGTAAAAATAACTGACCCATCCGGAGGTGACGTAGCAAAATATCTGGCTGACCTGCATAACATCGATGGCCTAGCTTACAGTACCATACTAGTCCACAAATCGGTAATTTCTACTTTTTGCAACTCAGAGTCATCCAATAGCCTAAGCTCGCACATCCTTGTAAAGCAGGTGTTAAAAGCTATTGCTCTTAAAAAACCTAAAAGTACAAAACCCCCGATCTGGGACATTAATCAAGTAGCAAACAACTTAGCCCAAAGTTTATGCTGTAACCTCTACGAAACCTCCAGACACACAGCAGCTCTATTATTACTATGTTCAGGAAGAAGAGTCCATGATCTTACGCTCTTACACTGTGACCCGGATCATTTTGTCACTATATCAGAAGATGTTATCATACTCTGGCCAGTGTTTGGCTCGAAAACTGACACATCAAATTATAGACAATCAGGATGGAGATTAGGTCGCAACAAAACAAATACATCTTTAGACCCAATTTTTTGGATAAACAGACTTATTGCGCTCTCTAAAGAACGCAGATCAGTTGCAAAATGTAATAATCTCTTTATACGTATTACGGGACCTCCTGAGCCTGCCACACGCACAGTCATCGGAGGATGGATAAAATCGGTTCTAAAAGATGCTAACATCACAGCCACACCAGGCAGCGTTCGAGCTGCAGTAGCTTCCAAGAATTGGACAGAAAACTTCCCCATAGATGATATTCTAGCCAGAGGCAACTGGCGCTCGGGAGACACTTTTAAGAAGTTCTACCGGAGAGAAGTCGCAAGACCAACGACCTCAACCATCAGGAACTGTGGAATTCCAGATCTATTCACACCAGTTGATTAAGGGTGATTTTAACTAAGCTGATTGTATAATGATAATCTCGAAATGCTCACGATTCCCCTAGCTCGGGCGCTAATACAGCGAACTAATAATTAAAAAGATCCCCCCCCTACATAGGGCCTCATAATTAAACCAAAAATGATTTAGCTGTAGTAAATTACACATATATATGCTACACCGTACACCGAAATAATAAACCTTTTGTATTTAATAAATAGTTTTATTTTTGGTAAAATATAAATAATCTTGCACTAGCCCTACAATAACAGGCTCAAGGACTAAACGTCTTCACATTGGCATCCATCCACCTCCACCAGCGGCGATAACAAACACTTCTCATATATTTTATTGGGATTTGAATCACGGTACATAACTTAATAGGGGCGTTTTACCTACCATTAAAACGCTTATTAAGTTCTTACCTGATTCAAATCCCAATAATATAAGTCCTGCCTGCTGGACCATAACAATACATATGAGACACAATGCGGAAGGTCGAACAAAAATGGTGTTCGACACTGCGTGGTGGTGGAGGGGCGATGTGCAAGCAAGACGGCACGAGGTTACTGACGAATGGGAAGGAAAGAGAAGGAAAACAGTGTTGCCCTCTCATATATTTTATTGGGATTTGAATCAGGTAAGAACTTAATAAGCGTTTTAATGGTAGGTAAAACGCCCCTATTATGATAACTTGTAAATATTTTATTATAACAAAATAAATTTGCGATTATTTGTCTGTGGATTACAAGACCCGAAACACGGGCCATGATTGAGCTTCGTGTGACGCCACATTTCATAAAATAAACAAAAACTATCTTTTAGGTTTCAAAATAAAGTTTGTTTATTGTGGTGTGACGTCACAGACATTTAGCCAAATGTCACGTGACTAACCGTTTCCGCAGAAATTTGAAAAGAATAAAGAAAAATATGTCTTTTTTTTATTAAATAAAGCTTTTTCGAGGAAAAAATTATTGTACGTAGTATAAAATAAGCGTTTGTAATTTTCAAAATAGTTTTCCGAAAACTGTCAAGTAGCCAATTGGTTTTTCTACTATTTATAATACATTATATTGATAATTAAGGATTATTAATGTTATTTTCTTTTAATGAATTAGGTTTCCGAGTGATTAGGTCAGTTCGTGAACAAAGAAGCGAATTTGTCATAAAATCTCATTTAAATGAAAAAGGGTTATATTTTGCTAGCAATAAAGACGTAGAGAAATTAACGTGCCGCATTATAAAAAAACTTTTTGTATTCTAATGTTTTGACTTATTTTTCGAACATTCAAAACATCAGACACCCATTTTCTATCATCGAGTACCTTTTTTTTTTCTTTGTTTTAGTCGGAGAAAATGCTTCTCTGCACTGGCATGAGGCCTCGAGAGGAAAGTGAGACACCCCATGCACTGTCCGGGGCTGGAACCCATGTGTCCCCACCCGCCCCCCCGTGGGGGGAACGGGTGAGTAAGGACACACGGGCCCGACCCGGTAAAAGAACCGACATCTGCCGTCAGGGGCGCGACGCGGCGCCGCGGTACCATATTACATGCCCCGCGAAACGCCGCCCGCTATGGACCCAGTCAGACCTGGGTCCCCCGCACCACGAGGAGCAGTATGGCAGATGCAGACTGCTCCCCAACGGGAGGAGGGCTTGTGCAATGCAGCCTAGTGCTCCTCAACACTAGGCCGCGGCCCTCCTAGGGGGGGAGGAGGTTTCCCTCGACCCCCCTCTCCGCTATCTTCCCTGCGTGGGACCGCGGCCGCGGCGTTCCCCCGCAGGGGAACGTCGTTACCAGCTTAAGTGCTACCTGCGCCGGAGCGCAGGAGCCCAAGCTGGCCCGCTGAGCCATGAGGCTCGGGGGACCATGATCCCCCCTCCGCCGGTTGCCCGGCCTCGTCCCTTGCCGGCGACTCCACCACCTCCATCGCGCCCTCCTTAGCCGCAGGCGGGGCCCGCGGCCAAGGGGCCCACTTCGCCCTCGTCACCGGGGGACGGCACCTCATCCCCCCCATGTGATGTTCATGGGGGAGCCCCGCCTCCCTGCAGACGCCGCAGTCCGCCTTCTCCGCCCTGCATGTTGCCGCCTTATGCCCCGCGGCACCACAGCGGAAACACAGTGCGCCACGGCTGACCCCCGCGCTACAGGAGTAGCTCAGGTGGCCCACACCGTAGCACACGTAGCACCTTTTGGGGCCTCTGTCCACGAAAACGGCCTGCGCCCTTACCCACCCAATCGCGACAGATCTCGCCGCCACCAGCCCCTTCGCCGCCGCGGCCGGGAGCCGGACCAGCGCGGAGCACCGACCAGACGGTCCGGTCCGCAATGGCCCCACAGTCACCCGCTCGACATCGCATTTTGTCGCCTTCGCAATCGACCTCCCAATAGAGCTCATCTCGTCCGCCACATCAGGGCTAAGGCCCACCAGCCGGATCTCGACCATCCGGCACGGCCTGCGCACCTCAACACCCTCCGGCACAGCGTTGGCAAGCCGCTCCACCAGAGCGTCGGCCAAGAGGCCGCTGGAATCGCCCGGGATCTCCAGCAACCGTCCCCCCGCCGCGGACTGCCGCACTAGGACGCTCTGCAGCTCGGTCCACTCCATATCGATTCCTTTCATGGCGGCCATCACAGGTGTGCCCCTTCGCCATTGCCTCCGGCCCGACCGTCACGATGACGGCCGACGATTGCGGCGGCTGCAACTGGGGGGGGGGGTGATGGTTGTTCCCCTTCGTCCTCCTCTGCTCACCTCCTCCCGCAGGCGGGGCCCGGTCAGCCTCGGCCTTGGCCCTCACGGCCCTTCGCCTAGCCGCCTTTGAGGCGACAGTTCCGCCCAGTGCTGGCGGCGCAGCCGGCCCCTTCAGGGGAGCACCGGGGGCGCCCTGGGGTCCGGCGGCCGCCCCGGCGTAACTCACCCCTGCTCTCACCGCGTCGCCCGCCAACGGCGGCCTCCCAGGGTGCTCGGCTGGGAAGCGCCTCTCGATGTTATCGAGGCGCCCTCCCAGCGACTCCAGCACTTCCCTTTTCAGGGCCGCCACTACTTCCCTTAGGGTGGGAGAGTCAGCCTCCCCGCCGCGGGCCGGACCGGGCGCCCGTTGCGCCTCCCTCACGGCCCCGACCTCGGCCCGCAGCGATTCCACCTCGAGGCGGAGCGCCTCGTTCTCCCCCCGGAGCCGTCAAAACTCCTCAGTTGAGGGGAAGGCCTCATACAGGTAGTCAACGCAGTCCAAAATGGCCGCGACCCCACTGGTCACGTTGTGGCCAATCCCTCCCGTGACAGCCGCTTTCTGCACTGCCAGCGCGCTCGTGGTGACCTCCGCCAGCAAGTCGTGACTCGACCTCCCCGCCCTGCCGCTCTTCGCGGGAGCTGGTTCCCGCGAGACCTTCTTAGGCCTGCTTCCCGTGTTTCCCCCGCCAGACACGACAGACTCGCCGCTGGTGGAGTCTGTCCGCGTAGTCGCCAGTGAGCGCTTCCTGGACTCGTTCACCAGGTCGACCACCATCTGCGTCATTTCGGGGCCGGAATCTCCCTCCCGCTCCATCTCAGCCACCCGGTCGGAACGACCGTCGCCACTGCCACCGGGCACCGCCGGTTTCACGCCGCCCGAGCCATTAGCCCGAGCGGACGCTTCCCCGGACGCGTTCCCGGCCTCTCCGCCCTTCCCGGGTTCAGCGTTCTGAGAGCTGAGTGTAAGTTTGTAAATTTGCAAACGTTACTATCGCGTTTGAGTTAAGTTTTGACACATAGATCCTAACGCTAAGTAAATAAGATCGAGAATCAAAACTCTTAACACAAACGCGATAGTAACGTTTGCACATTACAAACTTACACTCAGCTCTCTGGACTGAAATTTTTCAGCCAACTCACTCGCGATATATTTTTTAATATATTAAATTTGATATAAAATACTTATCATCCATTAACCTTCCCAGTGAAGGTCGTTCTATACTCGGATCTTAGACTAGATATACGTTGAAGTGGCATGCAAAAATTCTCATACAAAAAACAGAAAAACGACGTTTCGTAGTCCCCTGTTTCCTCCTTCAGAACTGGACCAATTTTTATGTTTTTTACAGCATCGGTTCATCAGCAAGAAGAAATTTCCTACAGCTTTATGTATATATTTTTTGCATTAAGTCATTTATTTAACAACCAGAAGCCTTCATTAGCTAAATCACTCCGTTATAAGGCGTCTACGAAGACATAAAGTGGCTGCTTTAAAAAAAATCAAACTTACAGACATAGAAAATCTCTCTCTTTTTCCGATGCTGAAAAAGTAATAAAAATTGGTCCAGTTGAAACCAACCGGAGACGCCACTGACAGGCGTTCCCCTCTGCCAAAAGGGTATGCGCATGCCCAAAGGTCATAATACCCGATAGGGGTATTTTGGCAAAAAGTTGCCTGCGTGACGAATGTGGAAAGTAGAATTTTTTTTTGAGAATTGTTATGGATAAATATTTAATAAAATACCTAACGGGGCTATTAAATTATAGGATTATTATAATAAGATATGGATTAGTACGTAAAATATCGAGAAATTCGATAATGTTAATGGTGGTGAGGAAGAAACTGTTCCATGTCATCACGAAATTTAGAGGCTTATTATTCAATGAAACAAAAATATGATGATAGTTTTTTATTATCTATTTAATACCTTATATGGAATTAACTTAAGTTCAAGCCTTCATGATAAAAATGTACTTGTGAAAACAGAATAATCAATAGTTTTGTTTCGGAATCGTTACAATTTTGAACATCTCATACAATTACTTCTCTTTAGAGAAAAAGTTATACTTACGTTAATTTAATAATATTTTCCAACAATATTAAACAAAAATCGACAAACTGTTAAGTAATTTACTTCTTAAATGTTTACACTCATTAAACAGTTACAAAATCAACGATCATTCTGTTACTAAACCTGGGACATTGATTCTGTTGGAACAAGTGGTCACTTAATGGAAATGTAAAGCTTGGTTTACATATTTCTTGTTCACAAGCTATCAACTTGAATAAGTATTTCTGCAGTACTAATGGGCGATTTTCCGAGATTAACCGCCTCTGTGGTCTAGTGGCTAAGCCACCGGTTTCAAACCCAGAGGTCCCGGGTTCGATTCCCAGCGGGGGGTACATCTTTGTGTGCTCGGTTTGGTTGGTGGTAGGGCTGTTAAGACCGCCTGGCTAGCTACCACCACCATCTTATCTAAGGCTGTCGCCATAACAACGATGTTTATAGCATTGTTGTGTTACGACAGTTTGAGATGAGACAGCCAGTTCCTCAGTGGTTGAGGATTCCGGGTGAAGCGCGCTTCTACCTTCGGCCTTATCGTCACTTACCATCGGGTGAGATGAAGACCTAGCGCTTACCCGTTGCAGAGTAAAAAAAATAAAAAAAATAAATAGGTTTGTAATGACTTCATAGATGGCGCTTAGCATTAGTATGGCGCTTCCCTAATAGCCTATTTTGTTAGCAATAAGTTGGTCCACGTACCTTCGGTTTGTTGGCCAACAAGTATAATTGGCGCGCAGTTTACGCGTTGGGCCCATAACTGATGGCCAAAGTAAGATTACCTACAAAGGCCCAACTATCAGTAGGGCTAACGATGGACTTGCCAACTTATGGTCGATCGAGTATTAGATAACAGGTGCACCTAATATCAAATTTACCTAGTACGAGTAGTATATGACCCATCTCTGGTACTATCCCACCCAACAAACGGCCATTTCCCAGAAAGGAAGGAGTGAAGGACGATGGCGACGGATGCACTCCTCAAAAAGAGAGATCGTAAATTAAAAGTAGGAATGAAGTCCCTACCTACACTCCCGATCTGCCGTTCCAATTGACGCGACACCCAGATGCAACAGTCCAGACTAGTCCAAAGTCCAGCGAGACTTGATAAATAATTCTAATATTACCGTGGGTATATGTCTAAGGTCACAAAAATTTCGTCACCGCGATAAAGAAATGGTACAAAACAGTACAGCGCCGTCTATGTAGAAATATCAGAACTATATACATTAAGGAACTTAGTATCTAACTTTTAAAAATTTTGTCCCCTGCCCCTCGCACCTCTCCTCTCCCCTCCCCCTGCATCACAGAATAACATGGTACCTAGTAATAGATAAAGTTTTTTTTGTTGGCGCAATGGTGTTACCTAATCTTTTATCCCTACAAAAAGTGCCCAACTGTAATAAAATAACATCAGGCCCGTGGTAGGCTATCCGTTGGTTAAATTGCGCAAGTTATAACCATTGGGCCGGGCCTATTATGAATTTAAGTTTGCAACTAAACTAACCATATGCCAACAGTTGGCGAATGGAAGCCAACGGCAAATGCTATTAAGGTTAGTAAAAGGCGAGTCCATGAAGAGCACGTGTATGGCTACGTAATATTTATTAGATTCCAAAATAGAAATAAGTCCTGGATGTCCTGAATAATAATAGGTATGTACTATTTTTTTTTTTTTTTTGTAACGAGCAAAAGCCCTTACGTATGTACGGCTCGGCTTTCATAAAACGCCATATATCGAGTGTTTTTGAACTAATTTTTACTTTTTAATTTGGGCTGTTAGAAAATCGCTCATTGCAAACGCAGTACTTGCAAAATGGCGGTTTCGAGATAAGCGTGGTAAATACATTTTTTGATATCTAAATAAGAAGTATATAATTATATAACTATTAAAGTGTAGGTAGGTAGGTTCAATGAGCATTACTGCACTTTTGTCTACCGTCCCGGCGGCCCCGGCTCATGAGCATTACAGCATCACTAAGGCTAAATGCAGTATTAGTGTTCATTACTCCATAAACAAAAATTTTACAAAGAAAAACCGACTTCAAAGAATTTTACTGTAATAAATGCACAATGATATTATAACATCATTGTAAATGCACTAAAACGTAAAAAATAATTGCGTAGTTTAGTTTGTTCAATTTACTTTGAATATTAACCTTTATTCTACTCAGTCTTATAATCTTAAAAATTATTTCTGGAGTCGGTGCCAGCCAAGGTAAATTGAACATTAACATTAAAAGACATACTATATTATTATTATATTAGCCCATATTGTCCCATTGCAGGGCAAAGGCCTCCCTCCCCCCCTTCCCGTATTCGCGGTCTTTTGTGTGTGTTGGCCAATCCTTCGTGTAAGCATCACGCTCATCTCTCCACCTCCGTCTGGGTCGGCCTCGCTGCCGTTTAATTTGTCGTTTTTATTTGTAAATATGTTTAATTAGCCTTTAAAAGTTGTCGTGTTCATTTGTAAATAGATTCTATTAGGTATTGCTACATTGTCGTATCAGGCTGGCACCGACTCCAAAAATAATTTTTAAGATTATAAGATTGAGTAAAATTAAGGTTAATATTGCAAGTAAATTGAACAAACTAAACTACGCAATTATTTTTTATGTTTTAGTGCATTTATTTCAGTAAAACTCTTTGGAATCGGTTTTTTTTTGTTAAAATTTTTGTTTATTTCTCGCTTTTTAGTGAATCGTTCTGATCTATTTATCAAAAGCGAATATTAGTAAACCTACAAAACGTGCTGCTCGTATGAGACAGCGCCGTTTAAATGCGACAAGCGAAGAAAACGAGAAACGCCTATCATAAAGTAGGAAATCTTCATCCAAAAAACAGACTGCAAGTTACCCAGATTTACTCGTAAACGCTGTATAGACCCTCCTACGATGATGACTTGCGAGTTACTAGGGTTCACTGTTAGGCAAACTACAGGGACGTTTTTGACTTGCTGCAGTCGTAGATCGTAGCCAAGTCACCATTGATCTGCTCAATCGCTTCTGACAGGTTCTCAGCTGATGCCTGAGAGTAAATGTGTAAGTCATCAGCATAAAGATGTTAAGAAGAATTTAGATAAGAAGTGACAGAATTAATAGTGTGAATAGTGTATTTTTAAATCCTAATAGAAATGTTTCGGAAGGAGTGATAAAAAGTGGCCTATGTCACTATTTGTCCTTCAGCTATCTATGTGCAAAATCAGGTCGATGCGCAAGTCAGAGACGGACAAACAAACAAACACGCTTTCGCATTTGCAATATTAGTTAGGAAGGATTTATTGCCGTAGTGGATATCATTTGGCTTATGGCTGAAAATACCAAACTCGCTATAGGTATGCTACAATATTTGAGGAGTTCCCTCAATTCCTCAAGGATCGCACCATTAGAACTGAGTTCCGGTACCTGCCTTCTTTTGCTTCGTCATAGTCGCTTAACTATCTTAATCGAAATATCTTATCGCCACCCGTGAAATACTTATTATTGAGGAGTTCCAATGGCATTCTGTGGTCTTCTTCATCAGTTCTACTTCATCAAATGATACTTTCTGAATGCAAATGCTTGACTTATTGCGGAAAATACCAAAATTGCTATAGGTATGCCTACAATACTTGAGGAGTTCCCTCAATTCCTTAAGGATTCCGTCATCAGAACTGGATTTTGATAAAAATAGGACCAATCTGGAAGTATATTCTTTAAAAAAAAAATTTAATCGGTGTATAAATGAAGGAGTTCTGAGGTAACAAACATAAAAAAAACATACAACCGAATTGAGAATATCCTCCTTTTTTTGAAGTCGGTTAAAAATCACCTAGCACGTCTTTTCTGGTTAGCAATCATGTAACATTTTTATGCCTGGTACTAGATAAAAGTGTAAGCCTTCACATCAGCAGCTATTAAAAACTATTTATTTATTTTTTTATTATTGAAATTTTGCATTCAAAATATAAATATAAGATCAATGATATAATAAACTATAGATACGTTACGTTCATAGTAATTTGCGTTTAAAATCAAATAATTCAATATAATCAAAATAATTGAAATATACCAAATAATCTAAGTATATATGCATATTCATATGTGGTAAGAGAACCCATGTATTTTGTTTACTTTAGAGTCATAATTGGTGCACTTTCGAAACACACACGATGGCATTTTTGATTTATTTTGGTAAAGACACAGGAACTACGGTGCGACACGCTCGTGATTGTGCTCGACGCAGAATAAACACAAGACGTCCCAATTAGGACGTATTTGAGTCTTCACATCGCGCGCGCTTATAACATATCTGTTGTTATAATATCATTGTATAAGATAAAATGTTTACTAGAAAAAAAATAACCAGGTTTAGGACAGCAGAACGGGATTCGAACCCGTGACCTTTGGATTGCCGGTCCAAAGGAATCCTGTTCGAGCTTTTCTGAGACTGGTTGTTTTTTTCTAGTAAACATTTTATCCTATACTTATTTATTTATTGTTAGTAACAAACGTCTTTTACAATTTGTATACTTATAATGATAGGTATACATAAAATGCCTATACTTATAGACTTAAAGTTTTATATAAGTACATTTAAAAGGTATCACTAAGTCACTACATTTAATGTTTTTCCAGATCGGGAACGGGAGTTTAACTTAGTGGCCAACAGTCATGAGAAATTTAGCTCTTTCAAGAGATAAGAGCTATATAGCTCTTTACCCAGTCAAGAGCTATATAGCTCTTCTAGCTCAGTAGCTCATTTAGCTCAGTGTAGTTCATGAAGATAGAAGGCTCTTGTCTTGCTTGAGTCGTTTATGTGTACTGTAGAGTTTATACCATGTTAGGGCGCTGGCTGGTTTTACTTCATAATAATTTATAAATAAAACGTAATTTGAAATGACAAGATGTCAAACCGGGAATTAAGGAGAACGATCTGAAGTGCCAACATGGGTAGACTTGACCATGTTATTTTTATATTTTAATATCGTAATTTAAAATGTAATATATATAAACGTATACAATAAATAAGTCGTATACTAAATAAAGGTTGTTGTAATGGGCGATTTTCTGACAGCCCAAATTAAAAAGAAAAAATTAGTTCAAAAACACCCGATAGATGTCGTTTTATAAAACCCGGCCACCAGCCGTACCTACCTAAGGGCTGTAATAAATTCTACACTTTTACTTGTCTACCAAAAGAATAAAAAAATAGTAAGTCCTTACCTGTTTATATTCAAGACATCGAGAACCTATTTCTATTTTGAATAGAATAAATATTACGCAGCCATACACGTGCTCTTCATGAACCCGCCTTTTACCATGCGCCATACTAATCTATGCTAAGCGCCATCTATGAAGTCATTTACGAACCAATTTCTTTTTTTTTTGATCTCGGAAAATCGCCCATTACAACAAACGCCCCCCAACCTTTACGATTCCACAATGGTGGAGGCGCGGGCCGTGCGCGAAAAGTTTCCGTTTTTCAGGTGGCATGAAAGCACTGAAAAGAATGATGAATAAGCTAAGTGTTGAAGAATGAAGAATAGAAAAGAAATTAAGATAATCTATACCTGAAAGAAAAGGATTTTTTTATTAAGCAAAATGGATCGCGTAGTCACTTGTTTTACGGGTCATTTTGATGAGTCGGTGGAAGAGTTTCTGGAGCAGTTCCAAGCAGTAGCAGTTTATAAGAAGTGCACTAGCTCTGAGGAACGGTTATTGTTATTGCCAGCATTTTTGAAAGGATCTGCACTTTTCTACTTTCGCTCAATAAAAAGTTCATGTAAAAGCTTTGAAGAAGTGGTGGATAAATTGAGGAAAGATTTTGAAGTGTGTGATTACTCCGAATTATTTTATAATGCCAAGCAGGACCAGAAAGGCCTGAGCGAGCATTTTTATAATTTATTGGAGTTTGGCTGGCAAAGCAAACATTACCAATGAGACAACGTTTATTTCGCAATTTTTGAAGGGATTAAAGCCATACTTCAAGAGTAAACTAGCATATTCCCACTATGCGTGTAAAAGAGACCTCAGGGAGGTTATTTTGCAATTGGAGAAGGTGTATCTACAAGCACGTGAAGAGCAGATGAACTTAGTGCAGAATCCTGCTGCGTTCGTTCATAAGTTTGTTGGTTGGGGAGGTGAACATAGTACGCCCACTCCATTTGGACCGCCAATGACGACGGAAGTGCAAGATGTATACCGCGTTGTACCAGGACCTGCACCTTCAAATAGCTATAATTTACGTTCTAATTTTAGGAAAACGCAGTCGCAGCCGGGTTTTCCACCGCGCCGACAATAAATAAAGGCCAATTGTCGCGACGGTGATGTTTTTGAGATGTCGTCTGGTCTTTTGCAAGCGCACACATCTGACGTGAAATTGCAAACGATGGATGAAGCGAGTCAACAGGTTAGACCTTCTTCTACGTTATTGCTATTTTTAGTATTTTCTACAAATGAGGTTAATTCTGTAGCTCTTGTAGACACAGGTGCCTGCATCAGTCAAGCTGCCGCGGATGAGATAGGAGTGAAATGTAGAGATATAGAAAATAGATGTATTAGTGCGAGTAATTAGTAGGTTAAAAGTAGTTGGAAAATGCAATGTAATGTTTTCTTTGAGCGTGTAGTGTAGTTTTAGGTCAGGATTTCTTAATAAATAATGAAATGTGTATTGATTTTTATAACAATTGTGTGTCTTTTTCCCAAGGAAAAATTCATTTTTTTCAGCTAAATGTGTTGAGCCAAAAAGATGAATCCGCTTTTGTTGCAAGACAGGACTCTGAAAGATGTTCGCTTGTTAGACAAAAGTTAGGAAATATTCATTCTGTTCAGCCAAATGAGTTGAGCCAAAAAGATGAACCCGCTTTTGTTGCAAGACAGGATTCGCAAAGATCGAGTTCGATTGTTAGACAAAAGTTAGGAAATATTCATTTAGTGCAGCTAAATAAGTCGAGCGAAATAGGTAAAGCCGCTATTGATGCAAGACATGATTCGGAAAAATCGAGTTCGCTTGTTAGACAAAAGTTAGGTAAGTCATCGAATGTTCCATGTCAAATAATTGGTTTAGAAAATTTGAAGTTAGAACAAAAGTCAGATAAGTCTACAAATGTTCTAGATCAGGCAATTGTTTTAGAAAGTTCCGAGCTGGGTGCGGTAAAGAAAAACATTGATGTGACAGCAAGTGACAGACATCAGTCAGTTGTTGATTTTATCGATTTTCAGAAATTGCGTAACAATTATTACGTATATTTTTTGAGAGCACCAAATAGTGGTGAGTTATTTTGCCGGTGGAGGAAAAACGTTTTGTAATTAATGTAGATTTAGGAACGGGTTATCCTAAAACGAAAATTCGGTAGAACGGGTAGGTCGTATGAGTAGATTATTTACGAAGGCACTACGTAAGAGTTAGACCGGTATTCTTTAACGTCAATGTAGTTTTATTATATGTTCCAAGGCGAGTTATTGGCAGATGTACGAAACTGGCACGTCTTTATCAATGGCATATAGAATCATTGAGCTATAGGAGGTCTAATGTTGGTGGCTTGTAGGGTTCTTTGTTCATACAAATCGCCTGAAGCATTTCATGCCACGATGATGTGTGTTTGTAGACATTGTTGTGTACCTATGTATGTTTGTAAATTATAATAAGTTTGTGTATAAAGGGAAGGCTTTAGTAGGTTAATTTTAAGTTATATGTTGTCATTGTTATTTGCTAATATGTGTCTTAATGTTTTCATATGAACGAGGGAAATAAGAAAAACGTATTTTAGGAGCAATTGATGTTTGAAAAAGAGGGCCAATTACAAGGAACAATATATAGTAGTTTGATGTGATAAGGAAAATATTGTTAAAAAGCGTGAGATAGGTTTGTTGACGTATTTGTAATGTTGAATGCTGGTAAAGTAAGTATTTGAGAAAGGTAATAAGTTGTAAGGGTAAAGTAGATTTAGATTGGTAGATCTAGTCGACTAATTCTATTATTTGGTGTAACATGATTAGGCAATAAGCTATTGGTCATGGATTCCTGATTTGGGTTTCACACACATAAATGATGGGATATAGGGTTAGTATCTGGTATTTTTTTTAATTTTTTAAATTTTTTTTTTATAATGGCTCGTCATAGTGACTGCATCCTGCCTGATGGTAAGCAGTCGATGCAGTCCAAAATAATGAGAGCGCTCCCCACCGTGGAATAAGCACGATAACGAGCGCACCCATTCATGACGGCCTGCATAAATGCCGTTTCACGCCCCGCTTAAAAGACTCGGGACTGTAGGAGCTGGGAAACACATGCGCCGGCAAAGAATTCCAAAGCCGAATGGTCTTACAGAGGAACGACTAGCCAAATTTTTTGGTACGAGTACTGATAGTCTGTACGTATGATGGTGGTTCCTAAGACCAGCACGTGTAGTCCGGGAGAGGAAAGGAGAGGGCGGGATAAGATCAAAAAGTTCTGCAGAACACTCTCCGTAGTAGTTCCGGTAGAAGACACTGAGAGAAGCAATGTCTCTACGCAGCTGGAGGTCCTCAAGGGAAGCTGTAACCTCATCATCTCCAATAATGCGAACCGCTCGCCTTTGCAGTCTATCAAGTGCATGGAGGAGGTATTTAGCGGAGCCGTCACATAGATGGGAACAATACTCCATACTCTATCGCACCTGAGTTTTGTACAGCAAACAGCGCTGCTCGGGAGTGCAAAACCGCCTCACCTTATTGAGAATACCCAACTTCCGGGAGGCAGTTAAAATAGCACTCTCGATGTAGCATTTTGGATTCAGTTCCTGGCCGATGTCCATGCCAAGAATGTTGAGGTTCAACGAAATGGGTAACGGAGAGTTCTGAAGAGAGGGAGGAGTAAGGAAGGGAGTTACCTTGGACGAGAATGCACAAACCTGGGTTTTGCTAGCATTAAACTCGACCAGGTTTTTGGATCCCCACTTAGAGACACGATCGAGAGTCAGGTTCACTTTGGCAACCAGTTCTTGCCTTTTCACCATGATATCGGCTTGCTTTGCCGCAGGATGTCCCAAGTACCGCTCATGCACCTTACTGTCATCCGCATAACAATGAATATTGCCCAAGGATAACATTAATATGCAGAAGAAATAGAGTAGGTGAGAGCACAGAACCCTGCGGCACTCCGGCATTGACTTTGTAGAACTCGGAGGAACTACCCTCACGAAGGACACGAATCCTCCGCCCTTCTAGAAAGTCTGCAACCCAGGCGAACAAACGGGGCGGCACACCGAAGGCCGGCAACTTGGAAAGAAGGGAACGATGCCACACTCTATCGAAAGCTTTGGCGATATCAAGGCTAACTGCCAGGGATTCGCCATGCTTGTCCATCGCTTCACCCCACGCGTGAGAAACGTACGCTAGAAGATCACCCGTTGACCGCTTTGGTCTGAACCCATACTGGCGATCATGGAGCAGCGAGTGATCCTCTAGGTAGTGAATGAGCTGGTAATTAATTATCCGCTCAAACACCTTGCACAGCACAGAAGTTACAGCGATGGGTCGATAGTTGGCCGGATCCGAGCGATCCCCTTTTTTGGGGATGGGTTGTATGTTCGCCTCCTTCCAAGGTTTGTAAATGGTTTGTTATTAGGTACTATAGAGGGTTGAAGGATTGACCTTTTAGTGCGTTTGGGTCTGAGCGTACGGATGGCGCCACTTGCCATGTAAACAACAAGCTCCGTTATAAATATTAAAGAAAATTAGTAAAAGTGAAGTTTCGTGTTGAAAAAGTAATTATTCTTGCAAATAAGTGCCTAAATATTAACAATAACTGTTATCTTCGAAAAATCACAGTGGACAGTGTAGCAAAACAGTGAAATATAATGAAACAAGTACTAAAGTGACAATTTTGGTTAATAAGTGGATATCAATTTAATATTTATAAAAACATCATTAGAAATATCAGTGACAATACAAGAAGACCACGATATATGCAAAATACAATCGATAAGTGCTTTAAATTATAAATAAACAGTTCTGATTACCGTTAAACGAATGTGAATATGCAGAAGTGATTACAAATACTTTGTTGTGACTTTAAAATTACCAGTAACATTAAGTTATTTGAAAACAAAAAAAGTGCATTTTAGACAGTAATAATACTGAATTTTCAAGTTTAATGACAGTGTATTTAACATAGCCCATTAGCGACATCTAGTGAGCAGTAGCGGAACCACGATATTTTTAATCGATTGAAACACAAACATAACGTGAACCCACTAGTGACATCTAGTCAGCAGTAGCAAAACTGCGGTGTCCTTATTCGATTATAGCACATGCTTATTCAGAAGTGAAACAAAAGCACCATAAAAAGCACTAAGTAAAAATTATGGCATCTGCACCACAACAAAAAGCCTCTGCAAAAAACCATAAGATGTCGACACCTGTAACTTGTTACAAATGTAAATCCAGCACTGATGTAAGAAATACCATAAAATGTTCAAAATGTAAAAATATGTTTGAATTTGATTGTGTGGGTTTTTCAGAAAAATTATACCTAATTATGGATATAAATAAAAAACAAAATTGGGCCTGTCCAACTTGTACACACAAACATAAGACAAAAAATACACATAATAATATTGCTAACAGATGTGAGAGTAATGTGACGTTAAGAACAAAAAACATTACAAAAAACGAACACCAAACAAAAAGTATGTCGTCACTTACTAAAGAAATTCCTATACGAATTAACGACTCACCGACGTGCTCGACTTCTGTTACTGAATCTGAGTCTTATCATGAATCTCAGACTATCATTAATTCAGACTTTTCTGACACATCGGACGACTCATATTTAGCAACGGAAAGACATTCAAAGAGTGCTGAACACACACCTTTAAATGATACTGCTACAGAATATGAGCTTAGAGAGGAGATAAATCTTTTAAAAAGAGATTTAAGTTCTGCAGAGGCAGAGTTGGAGAATACCATTTTAGAGAATAGTGACTTAAAGAAGTGTGTAACAAAACAAAATAAGGAAATACTATTGCTTAAAAACTTGTGTTTATCGCCACCAAAAATAGATTCAAATACAAAAATAAAGAGATATTCTTTGCAAAATTCCGATTATGCTACGCCGCCTAGAAGCATTTCAACTGAGAAATCGGCAAAATCAGCTAATCTTCTAAACCTTCAAAAATTGATATCGGATCTAACACAATCTCTCAGGAATGCTCATCAAGAAATAGCTACCTTAAATAAACAGATTATTCAACTCAAGGATAAGCTAAATGACACAAACTCTACAGCTCAAATTAACACTAAATGTTTGGAACTGTCTCATCAACTTCAACATGACAGCTTTACCTCTATTCCACCAAATCAGATGAAAAAGCGACATAACATATTTATAATTGGTGACGAACAGTTAAGAGGACTATCTTCTATTATGGAAAAATCAAGATCTGGGCAGTGGAACGACATCTACAACACTTCAGCAACGATACTCACAGGCGCATCAAGCTTACAAATATTACCATACTGTGAAAAGCTAGCAAAGTGTCTGACAGAAGAAGACATTGTAATTATAAGCATGGGTTCTCATGATAGCAATTTGCATGTTTTACATTCAAACATATGTATAGCAATTAACTTGTTGAGCAAATCATTTATATATGTAGTGCCTGTAAACAATAACCCACACTTTGATGAACGTAAATTGTATAAATCAATGCAAACATGGATAAAACATTTTAGTAAATGCAATTTAATAGAATATAATTGTGTAACGACTAGCGATTCTTTAAATAAAATTTGTAACAAAATAAATGTCAACATTAACTATGGCGAATATAAAGCTCAATATCTAACATTTAAAAACATATTAAAATTAATGAATAGTTTAAATAAAAATTGCATAAAAACTGTAAAAAGCAATGCTCCTAAAAAGGGTACAATACCCTATTATTTCAAGACTAAGTCTAAAACCGACAGTATCATAAATAATTCGCAGTGTACTACAAATATGCCATTGCATGACAATATCAATACTGTCAATGATATTTTTTTTCGTAAATAATAAATCAAAATTTGTTGTCCTTCATCAGAATATTCATGGATTGCTATCTAAGAAGGAGTTAATTGAAGTCACTCTTTCACAAGGTCTTTTTGCTAGTCCGGATGTACTTTGCTTCACAGAAACTTTTGTGAAAAAAGGAGATGAAAAACATATATTTTTGAAAAATTATACGCTTTCTGCTTTTTATTCCAGGGATTATAAAAGAGGTGGATCTTGTATAATGGTAAAGAATGGATTGTTATTCCAAAATGTAACTTTTGGTGATGGTCTAGCAGTAGATAACAATTTTGAATATTGCGCTATTAGTATAAAGAATTGCAATATTATGATAGTCTGCATATACAGAATACCAAACTCTAGGAAAAAAAATATTGATCAGTTTTTTGACAACTTTGAACTTCTATTGCATAGGATAATAACAAAGTATCCCAAGAAAAAGATTGTTGTCACGGGTGATTTTAACATTAATACTCTAGAAAGTGACAAAAAAACTGACCGATTAACCGAAATATTAAATATTTATCAATTAACCATGCACATTACTGAACCCACAAGAGGCAAGTCTTGTATTGACCTAATTATGAGTAATGTTGAGGATGTTTCAGGATCTATTATTCCATTGTGGCTATCCGATCACGATACAGCACAATTAGTTAGTTTTCCAGTAAAAAATAAAGACATACTTCCTATGAAAACTTACACATACAAACGCTGTTACTGTAACGAATATATAAATAAATTCAAATATTATTTATCACAATTATCTTACACTGAAATATTTAGTAACCCAAACTTAAACTTGGCTTTTAATGACTTTCATGAACTTTTTAGCATTATTTATAAATCATGTTTTCCAATACGCAAAGTCACATTTAAGCAGTCACCAGGACAAGCAAATTGGATTACAAAAGGAATAAAAAAGAGTTGTAATATTAAAAGAGTTTATCGATACAAATATTATAGAAGTAAATTAAAATCTGACAAAATAAATTACCTTAAATATAATAAATTATTAAAAAAAAATATTTCTGAAGCGAAACGATATAATAATAATAGAATTGTGCTAGGGAGTAGAAATAAGTGCAAAGCCACTTGGGATGTAATTAAGGGAGAGACTTCTGCAAAGATGTTACGAGAACATATTCGAGAGATCACACTAGGTGACGATATTGAGACTGATCCAACTGCTATTGCTACATTGTTCAATGACCATTTTATTACTAGAGCAAACACAACGGACTCCAGAGTGGAGTTACACAATACTCAAATGCAAAGTAGCTCTATGTATTTGTCACCGGTAGACGCCAAGATAGTAGAAAAGATAATTATGTCATTGAATAACACACTTTCGCATGGTTATGACGGTATTGTTACCAAAGTATTAAAAGCCTGTAAAAAAGAAATTAGTACAGTTTTAGCTTATTTGATTAACTTATCATTTGAAACCGGAATATTCCCAGAAAAACTAAAACTTTCGATCGTAAAACCCCTCTTTAAAAAAGGTGACCGAAAGATGATTAAAAATTACCGTCCTCTTGTTTTGATACCGGTACTTTCCAAGATCTTTGAAAAGGCCATGCATTTTAAATTGATGTCGTATTTTGTCAAGCATAATACTATTAAACAAGCACAATTTGGTTTTCAGAAGGGAAAATCAACTTCTCAAGCTATGTTTGAACTAGTAAATAATATTTTACAAAACACCAACAAAAATAAATATACTTCGGTTTTGTTATTGGATATGACTAGTGCATTTGACCTGGTATCGCATGTTCGCCTACTGTCAAAACTAGAACGCAGTGGTATTAGGGGACCAGCTTTAAAATGGATACAGTCTTACTTGGAAAATCGACTTCAGTATGTGGAGATATCTTATCTTGATAGTTATAATGTTTCACAAGTATGTAGATCAAATACTAGAACAAATCGGCTTGGTGTGCCACAAGGGAGTGTGCTTGGGCCACTTTTATTTCTACTTTATATAAATGACCTACCAGATGTTGTGGCACACAAAACAATCCTATATGCAGATGATGTGTCTGTCGTTGTAACAACTGACAAAAAATGTACTCTTGACATACATAATATTGATATTTATAACACACTGACATTGCTAAATAGTTGGTTGACAAATAATAATTTAGAAATGAATCTCACTAAAACAAATTTAATTAATTTTAATAACTTTAAACACAGATATGTTAGTATAATTTACAATGATCAATTAACTACTTGTAAAAATGAGGTTCTGTTCTTAGGAATCACACTAGACTCAAAATTGAACTGGCACACGCACACAGATAAAGTGCGCAATAAAGTAAATTCGTTTTCATACGCCTTGTATAAATTGAGGAAAGTTGCTAGCAAGGAAACATCCATAGTTGCATACTATGCATACGTAGAGTCGATACTTCGATACGGTGTCATATTATGGGGAAATAGTGTTGGTGTTAAAAAAGTTTTCATTGCTCAGAAGCGATGTATTAGAGCATTATGTGGCATTGCTCCTGATACATCATGCAGACCGTATTTTATGACGTTAGGCATATTAACATTAGCTTCCATTTATTTAATGGAGATAGGAAAATTTGTGAAACTGAATTTTAAGTTGTTTACTGAAGCAAAGTACCATTATAGGACTAATTCCAGAAACCCACATAGACTCATATTAGACAGTACTCCTAGAACCGCATGTTTTCAGAATAATTGTTACGCAATGTGCATAAAAATTTATAATAAAATACCAGTACATATAAAAGAACTCCCATATACTAGATTTAAGTTGACATTTCGAAAATGGTTAATACAAAATACATTTTATACTATTGATGAATTTATAAATAACAAATGTAATGCTTGAAAATAATCTTGTGACATGTATACTTAATTAATTCTAATTTCATTTTATTTATATTTAATTTAATTTAATTTACTATTTGTATGCTAACATGTTAGCTAAATGTGCGATTCTCAACCTCACACTTACCATCACTATAATGTACCGCATTTATTACGAATAAATTATTTGAATTTGAATTTGAATTTGAATTTGAGTATTTATAGCATAGTTGGTGAAGGTTTAGGAGTTAGCAGTATGTAGTATGCAGATAAAGGGTTGAGTATTTATAGCATTAGTTTATGAAGAGTTAAGGAGTTAGTAGTATGTAGGAGCGTGATGTTGTAGGTTATTTGATTTATAGGAGTAGTGTAATAGTAGTATAGGGTTATTTAAGAGTTTATTATTTTAATAGTTTGTAGTGAGTTAATAAATTTCTCTTACGATAAGCAATTTCTGGTGTAGAATAGAGTGACTATTCTCATAAGCATTCGGAATTACTTAGTAGAAGTTCTACCTAAGTAATGGATTGGAAATAGAGGGATTATCTTTTGCCTTAAAGTTTAATCAATAACTCCCTAATTCTATTGATTATGAGGGAATATTGTATTGTTGTATTAATTTGTTAGTATCAAGTCATAACGTGGGAAAGTTGACATATTTTTGGGGATTTTGTTTTTTACCTTGTACTTAGCCTCTTGAATTCTTGAGAGTTTTAAATATAATGGTGTAGGTAGAATATTTGTTATATTGATAAGTTGATAGTATCTGCTTTGAGTCTTGTTATAAAGCCTAAGTTTAAGAACGACTATCACACCCTTAGAGAGATTGAGTATTTCTCTGCGTTAACTTTAAATATTTTAACATGCAGGTTGATAAAGTAATGTAATTTTTGTTAGGGTGATGTTTATGAGTCGTGTTAGTTAGTGATTTGGAGGATGATTCGAAATTGGTATATAGTTTTGACGGGTTTATATGTGCCAAGTTATTCGAAGTTTAATTCTTCGAATAGCTAAATCCAAGTCGGGTTTAGGTTGAATCATTCTTGTATGTATTATTTTGTGTCATACTTCCTGGCACGACCACGGATGTTTTCCTTATATTTAAAGGCGGTAAAAAATAATCTGTATTTTTTACTATTTACTGCCGCTGTTTTGAAAATTTCTACAAACTTGATCTAGGAGATACGATGGTCGTGCTGAGAAGAATAATTCCTGGCACGACCACTCACGAATCCAGTGTTATTATTAAATTTTAAAATGGTATTAAATAGCTTAGAATATTTACTATTTTTTACGCCTATTTGGGAATTCCCTACTATCAAGATCTTAGAGATACGACTGTCGTGCTAGAAAGAACAACTGCCTAGCACGAAAAGCCTGCCTCGAAAGTGGCGCGCATCCATCTCCACCATCCTACCCACCTTCGGATTCCCTACATTAGTGACCCCGACGTGATGGTGGGTAGGTTGGATGCCATGTTGAGGAAGGCAAAGGGAAGATCTTCCTCCGAGCTGGGTGGTATAGCTCGGGGACCGAGGTCCAACGGATGTTAGTTGGAGGTGATATATAAGGTGAAGGAGATGGTGAAACTTCGCTACCGCGATGCAGGCTTCCCATACTATTTTACTGTTGTAGTATGGAGATGTCGCTGAGTTGGCTTTTGTGGCGCCATCTGTTGACACGGTTGGTACTATGTTGCATCGTGTCGAACTATGTGCGGCGTCATGCAGGTAGGTAGCGCCGCCGCCACAAATCAAGTGTCCACCTACGACTATAAATATTACTCTATGCACAAGAAACATTTGAAATGCAATCATTAAAATTATACTATCTCTTTCATTTGCGTGCTATTTCGTATGTTTTGTTTTACTTAACAGTGAAACTTGTCAATGTGTGCAGTTTTGGATTGCTCGGAACAGATTTTAAACGTAAATTACTATGAACGTAACATATCTATAGTTTATATTATCATTGATACAGCTCTTCATGCGTTATGGCGTGACCAAGGGAAACAGGGATTCATTTTTATATAATATATAATATATTGTTAAGGTGACTGCTAGAAACCGCAAGAAACTTCAAGGCCTGGTCAGGGCAAGTGTTTTAAACATGACCAAAATGACAAAAAAGAAATTCGTGATTTTTCACTTTTAATTAAATAATTCATTTTAAAATTTTAAACACTGTAAAAAGATGACAACCTCAGGCGGTAATCGAACCACGCACCTTCCGCATTCCGGGCGGCTGCCTTAACCACTTGGCTACCGAGACCTCGGTGTTTAAAATTTTACTTAAGTATATTTAAGCGTTAATAAAACGCTAAAATATAAAACATTAAAATTCATTTTGTTAATTTTAACTGGATAGTCTTTGAGTATTTTATTTATTTTAAAACAATAACTTATGAAAAATAAAATGAAAAATAACGATTATTTACAACGCGCGGGCAACGGCCGGCCGGCCGACCGTCTTATGACCCGTTCACGTCAGCTGGGCGATAAGTACCTACGTTAGTCTGCAATGAGACCATTTTTGCATGAGCCTTTAGCCGATTTTTCAATCAAGTTGGCGGCATGTATCTCGCGGGCCGCCTGGCGCCACCGCGCCGCTAAGGATGTCGGAAAATATAAAAAAAATCGGTATATCGATACATCGATATTTTTGAAAATATCAATATCGATCTCGATATATCGCGAAAAAAATATTGATCGGTCTAATTTTTAACCAGCTTTAAAAAAAGGAGAACCATCTGCTTTTTTAAAATCGGTGGAAGTGGACCTTGTGCTCAGTTGGTGCGGCAGTAATGCGGACTGTGCTCGTGCTGGGGCCCGAAAACAGTCTGCTTACCAGGCTTGGGTGCAAGCCCGGGATCACTGTCCGTGCACGGAGAATCCGAGCAAAGAAGAGAGCCTTTAATTCGGCTGCCAAGTCGTGCAAAAGGGTTATTCGAAGCGAGATTCGGCCACATCAGCCGAATAGGGACGAAACTGTCATCCTTTCTGGTCCCTTTCAAAGTCAGCCGAGGCGAATTTCTGCCTTTTATTTCCTGTGACCCATGCAGAAACCCGACGGGTCTCTGGCTCATTTTGCAGCTGAGAAAGAAAGTTTATTTGTCTCTCTGTTTGCGAGCAACTCGCGTCTAGGCTCTCAACAACCACCAAACTTACCTAGCTGTGATTCTTCGATGCTGGAGATCACAATCCACAATAAAGAGGTCCGTAGAGCCCTACTTAGACTGGACGTGAACAAGGCCAACTGGTCCTGATGGCATACCGCAAGGGTACTGAGGTATTGTGTGCCTGAGTGTCTCCTGTGCTAACACGCCAGTATCGCCTCTCTCTCGTGAAAAAACCGTACCGAAATGCTGGAAGCTTGCCAATGTGCAACCATTACCCAAAAAGGGAAATCGTCTGCCAAGCAAGTCTGCTGCTCAAGCTTTCTGCGTATGGTATCCCCGCTGACTTCTGTAGTTGGATAGCTGATTTCCTGATGGACCGGTCGATCAGAGTAGTCTGGCTGCTGGCTGCTCCTCCGACTCAGTGGCTATTGATGCCGGAGTTTTTCAGGGGTCTGTTCTCTCGGCGACGCTTTTCCTGTTGCACATCAATGACCTGTTGACACCGGGAATTGTTGGGTATGCAGATGACAGTATTGTCGTAGAGTGATACCTTTCGGATGCAGAAGCCAGCGTAGATGACGTGATATTGCTGAGAGAGGCCATGGTTGAGCAAACGAACCAGACATTAAGCCACGTCTGCCAGTGGGGTGACAGTAAACTGGTCAATTTCAACGCCACCAAAACACAATCGTGTTTGATTACCGCTGAAAGGAGTCCCTTTAACCTGACTCCTACTTTCCGGGGTGCATCTGTGCCTGTTACCGACAGTCTCGTCCTTCTGGGCATGGAGTTGTCTTCAGATTCAGACCTCAACTTTGGCACCAGCATCGAGTCCCAGGCTCAAACTGCAGTCAAAAAGCTGGGCGTCCTAAACTCAACTCTCTATAAAGCTCAAGTCTGATCTTGCATGGAATATTGCAGTCACCAATGGGACGGCTCAGCGAAAATATTTGTAAACTTTCAAAGTAATAAGTATTAAACAAGAAGCCGCAGTATGAATCGACAAAATATAGGTATCTATGTGAAAGGTAGGAAGTCTTTCCATCTCTTCCCTTTGGGTGTTGTAAAAGGCGCTAACGGACTAAATACATCCTACAGCATAGAGCGGCAATGGGCTCATCAAAATAATACTACCAACCCCTTTCTTCCCTTAGGTGTCGTAAAAGGCGACTAACAGAACGGACTAAAGACTGCACATACATCCAATAGCATAGAGCAGCGATGGGCTCATCAAAATAATACTACCAACCCTTTCTTTCCTTAGGTGTCGTAAAAGGCGACTAACGGAACGGACTAAAGACTGCACATACATCCAATAGCATAGAGCAGCGATGGGCTCATCAAAATAATACTACCAACCCCTCTCTTCCCTTCAGTGTCGTAAAAGGCAACTAACGGACTAAATACTACACATAGATCAAACAGCATAGAGCGGCGATGGGCTCAAAAAATAACACTACCAACCCCTGTCTTCTCTTTGGTGTCGTAAAAGGCGACTAACGTACTAAAGACGGCACATACATCCAACAGCATAGAGCGGTGACGGGCTCATCAAAATATTACTACCAACCCCTCTCTTGGTTGGTGTCATAAAAGCAACTAACGGGCTAAAGGCTCACCACCTAAGCACATGCCAGACTGTGCAATTGTTTCTTGCTGAAGCGTGAATTGTGTGGGCGTGGTCTGTGTTCTCCATATATTTAAATGATTACTAATTTTACCATAAACTTTAAATAAATATCTCAAAAATGTTGTTGATGTATTATGTTAACAGTAAAAAGTCGAGTCTTTATTCGTGATTATTCTACTTCCCTAATAGCATTTTTTGTTGGCATTAAGTTGGGCCACGTACCTTTGGTTTGTTGACCAACAAGTATAATTGGCGCGCTGTTTACGCGTTGGGCCCATAACTGATGGCCAAAGTAAGTTTATCTACAAAGGCCCAACTATCAGTAGGGCACTAGGGCTAACGATGGACTTGTCTATTTAGGTCAACTTATGGTCGATCGAGTATTAGATAACAGCTGCACCGTTTATTTAGTACGAGATAGTATGACCCATCTCTAGTAGGTACTGTCCCACCCAAACCCAACGAACGGCAACTTCCCAGAAGGAAGGAGTCAAGGACGATGGCGACGGATGCAGATGCAGTTCTCAAAAAGATCAAAGAAATTAAAAGTAGGAATAAAGTCCCGTTGCAAAAGTGACAATTTTAAAAATCGGGTATTTTTCAGGTAATAATCGGGAGAAATCTGGAATTTTGTTTTGTCAAATAAAACGACAGTATTTTATGCCAATAATTAAAGTAATTTATTAAAAATATTACACGTACAGTAATTATATTACTGAGTATTCATTATCAAAATTTTTTTACAAAAATAGTGGTATTTTTGTAAAAATTTTTTGGTCAATATTAAAATTATAACAATTTTGGTTATTTTCTCCGATACTTACATCTTTTTGTGTGGAGAAGACCAATAATTGATTCAGTTCATAGTTTGGTGCGCTGCTTAGTTTTCCGTGTCGTGCTTCCCATTCCTCTTTATAATTTTGCGAGTATTTTTTCATTAGCTCCAGTACTTGGGCTATTATAAGCATCACCGGAGTCGGACATCGTAAGCACACACAACAATTCACACAAATAAAACTTTTTAATTCCTTTGTCACAGTGCGGACGAACAAAACTAAATAATAAACTTAACGTCTCAGTAGGTTCGCCAAACGAAAACAACCCGAACCATTTCCCCACCAAGAAATAATAAACTCAATTGTAAGGCGTTTCGCTGTAATATATTTTGTGCATATTGAAAGTTTGAGAGGCCGTGTAAGAAATTTTTGGGGAATCCCTGTGCCTGTGCCAAAGAGAATATAATTTTTACCTACCCATGCCACAGAATAAATAATAGTACTACATATTACTTATGTTCATGCCCGTGCATTGGTTTAGTGTTACCAGGTCACTTCTGGTGGTCATCTTTAGAATGCTAATAAATACTATATTTTAATTGTTACTTTAGTTTACAATGTAAAAATTCGGGAGACACGGTCGCTAAATCGGGATATCGGGAGGGAAAAGCCAAAATCAGTAGATCTCCCGATTAATCGGGAACTTTTGCATCACCGTTCCAATTGACGCGACACTCAGAAGTCCCAGCGAGACTTGATAATTCAAATATCTAAGACCACAAAAATCTCGTCACCGCGATTTAGAAATGCTATAGAACAGTACAGCGCCATCTATGAAGAAATATCGGAACTACATACATTAAGGAACTTAGTATCTCACTTTTTAAAAGAGCAAAGCCGGATTTGTATGGACCAGTGGCGCCTTTTTTTTCGCTGTTACATCGACCAAACATTTTTATTTAGTTCAAGGTTACCTTACATTAGTAACCAACAAGATTTCTGAAGACAACTTACTATACCTCTAATCTCAGTCCGAGCGGAGTTATAGGTGTTAACTTTAAAAAATATTACTGTTTCTATCGGCCTTTTTACTTCATGTTTTTCTGTTTTTGTGTTTTACCCACTTTTTAGAGCCAAAATAAGCCCACAACATTTAGGTTTATAGGTATATATATATTTATACTCGCTGCTCTTCCTTTGTGCAGAAAGTGTGTGGATTGTGTTATTTTGTATTCTAATGTATGCTATACTTATTTTTTATTGAATACGGAGATTTGGCACTTTTTTACGGACCCTGTTGTGGTTCTTAGAATAGGGAAGACACCAAGAAGACCTGACACCACCTGCTCCTTTATTAGATAATAATACGGCATGACGTGGAGCACGAACCTGACGAGTCTAGTACCTAACGAAAAAGCTCAATAACCATAATTCTGTTTTGCTTTTCTTAAATGCCCAATGGACTTGGAAAAAATGAAATAAAAGTTCATTTTTACTTTATACCTACCATTATAGAAGTCGTTATTCTAAAACCAATAGTTTTTATTTCACTTCGATACAAGAAGTATTTACAAAGTTATTGTACATAAACATTTGCATAAAACACTACTACCTCGCTTAGTTCGCTGGCACTCGATGACTCGACTGACGTGACGTGACGTCATCGTATCCGATAACCCCCGCCGCCGCTCTCGCTACCCGCACCCGGCGGGTGTCCGATTACATATTTGCACAATTAATTATTTAGTAATCTGTGGCACAACTGCACTATTTCAAAGCAGACATATTAATAAAACGAAATCGCACGAGTCGCGCCACACCCGTGCGAGAGAATGGAATACGATGACGTCACGCCGCGGGTTTCGCGCTTATTTTGATTGTCACAAAAACATTAGCGCGTGGTCATTTTTTTGAATCTTTATAAAATTATTGTAAAGTATTTTGAAGGGCTACAAAAAAAAATTTAATGTCATATTTTAAGTTAAAATGTAAATATTTAAAAAATAAATACATAAAAATACTTTTCCCAAGCTCATTCTTAAATCGGGTATTTATTTACCCATATTTATATTACACTGATTTTTTTTTAAATCTACAATAAACGTTTATCTTATTCAAAGAGCTTTTTAGGGTTAAAGATATTTATTTCTCATAAAGAATTTACAATTCACTTACATGAGAGATACAAAATAATTTTAAAACACGTTGAACGACACAAAAACAAAGCGATCAACAAAAAATAACAAAACACGTAGGTAGTTTTATTAAAACTCTGGTTCGACCGCTAGGAGCGGTCCGTACAAGTACCTCACCCCGGCGAGTAGCCCCGACAATAAATACGTTGAACTAACGACACTGGAAGTGGCATGAGATTTTCATTTCAACCTTTGATGAGATTGAAATGATTATTAAAATGTTGATAGATGAGTAGATAAGGAAGAAGAAGAAGCTGAAGGTATATATAAGAACTAAGATAACTAAGAACCACAACATGGTCCGTAAAACAAAAGCCAAATTGTCGTATTCAAAAAAATTTAAAATATCGAATACAAAATAACCAAAATAACAAGCCAATAACACACTTTCAGCACAAAGGAAGAGCAGCGAGTGACAGATTCAGTGATTCACTCAACTAACTCACATTGAAACAAATAAAGAAACACATGCGTGCTAGCGGGAAAAATTACATGCCAGTTTAAAAAAAAAGAATATAACAAAAAAAATACAAAAATAAACTAAAAAAAAATGTCACACTGTCGTGCCCCACCGTGATCCGGCAATACCCCATTGCTGAGAAGAGGCCCGGGTAAGGAGGCACAGCCTCGACGCCCGGGCGGGCAGTGCGGCGGAGTGTGTAACGGTACAGAATGAATGCCCAACTAGCAAATTGGTCATATAAAAACTGTGCTATGCGACTTTCGGTTATATAACTGTTGAATTGATGTTATTAGACAACTACGACGTTGTGTAACCGTTATTCCTACAACGATTTAGTCCCGTAACTAAATGGTCCACTAAATAAGTTGAGTAAACGTTTCTACGACTACATTATACAACGTCGTATAATGGTACAAAAATTTAGGTTAAGTAAACGTTTTTACGACTGTTTTATACAACGTTGTATAGTGGTGCCTGTGTATAGGTTAGGTAGACGTTTTTACGACTGATTCATACAGCGTCGTATAGTGGTGCCTGTGTATAGGTTAGGTAGACGTTTTTACGACTGATTTATACAACGTCGTATAGTGGTGCCTGTGTATAGGTTAAGTAGACGTTCTTACGACTGATTCATACAACGTCGAATAGTGGTACCTGTGTATGGGTTAGGTAGACGTTTTTACGACTGATTCATACAACGTCGAATAGTGGTGTTAGAGTATACGTTACGTGAACGTTTTTACGACTGCTTTATTATATCGTCGTATTATGAAGCCAGGTTGTAGGTAGTACGTAGTGTAGGATAAATTAAAAAAATATGACACCATGTATAAAGGTTTTATTTATATTAAAGGTTATCTGTTCATGTTTATTATCTCACGGAACTCTAAAATAATTTATCATGGCCGACCATCTTGGTCGCAAGAAACCGCATTATGCGACCTTTTCATTCTATAATTGATGTATAGAAGTCATTTCTTAACTTAGACAAGATGGCTACTATTTTAGTATGTAAACAAATTTTAAGCAATAGTCTACAATAATTTAATTTCAAGAAATTCGAAGGGGGCGTAAAAAAATTCACAACAACACACCTATATTTCACCACAAAACTAAACGTCCCATAAGAACTAGGTGCACTGGACACATTTATGCTTACACTCTGTTCGTGTATAATATTGTTAAAGTAAATGTAAAAATAAATAAGTAAATTATAACTTATAAACCGTTTAAATTTTGTATTTGATAACTCGCACTTTTCCAGCAAACATCACAGGAACGAATGAATGGAATGAACTTCAGTTCATTCCATTGTGTACAATAAAAGTCGATGTTAAACACTTAACCGACATTACAGTCATCTTCTAATGTCTATGCAATTGTTATAGGACTTCAGTGGTTCGATAACAGTCGGTCGAAAACTTTTATGTAACATTTAAAAGTTCTTGACTGACGTTTATTTAACTTTTAAATAACAATAATGTCGTTTAATATGGGCCTAATTCGCGTTGTATAAACGTCTACGACACGTTTATATGACCCACTTTATAGAACCAAAAGGAAATGTAAAACGTTTTCTCAACTATTATGCAACGATAATTTGTTACTTGGGTGGTATCTGTCCGTTAATGAGGAATACATGAGTGTAGCACTAAAATCAATATTAATGCGTTGCACCATTATTGTAATAAGCATAAAAAAGGAAAAATAAACTACACTCGGCGTCAAAAAAATCGCACCTTTTAAAAATCATCTTTAAAAATTCTTAAACCTTATGTAGAGGATAGTGTTGGGTATCATTAGAAAGGTAACAAAAAGGAGTATCAAAAAACAATTAAATTTAACTTTCTGTTTAATTATAATTATACAAACAACATTAAAATTAATAAAATAATAAAAATCCTTAATTAAGTCCTAATTAACAACAGATAATTTACAAAGAAAAATGTACAAAAAGTGTCTTAAAATTAACTTAAAATCTAGTGTTACCCCCCCTTGCCCTGATCACGGCTTCCATACGGTCCCTCATGGACCTCACCAACTTCAGGAGCTCTTCTTGAGGGATAAGCCCCCATTCTTCAATCACCGCGTCTTGGAGCTCCTGTAGAGTCGAAGGAGCTGGATCCCGAGATCGAACCTTACGTTTAAGATGGTCCCAGAGGTGCTCTATAGGATTCAGATCCGGACTTCGCGCTGGCCCACTGCATCACAGAGATTTGGGACCTCTGCAAGAAGTCGCTCACGATGCCTGCAGTGTGAGCGCGAGCGTTGTCGTGCATTAATGTGAACCCCTCGCCAAAAGATTCGGCAAAGGGGACCACATGCACTTCCAGGACCTCAGTGACATAGCGGCGAGCAGTCAGCGACCCTTGTCCGCGAGCACCTCCAGTCCGGGAGACGCAGACAAGGTCGGTTTTGCCGGCAGCAGACATACCGCCCCAGAACATGCAGGATCCGCCACCATATTCCACCGTCTCCTGGATGCAGGCTTGGGCGAAACGTTCACCCTGCCTCCGGTATACTCTTCTCCGTCGGTCGTTGCAGAAAAGACACACTCGCGTCTCGTCTGAGAAGAGAACAGCTCTCCACTGCTCAAGGGTCCAATCGACGTGGTCACGAGCAAACTGCAAGCGGGCTCGCCGATGCGCTGCAGTCAATTTTGGACCCGTAGCAGCTCTGTGGGCCGCTATCTTCTTCTCCTTCAATCTTCTTCTAACCGTAGATACGCTTACGGTGCGTCTGCGAACTGCCTGGAGCTGCTGTTGCAACTCAACAGCGTTGGAGAAACGATTTCTCAAAGAGTTCGACACAACGAACCGGTCGTCTCTTTCCGAAGTGCAGCGACGTCTACCCGAACCGTGTCTGTGGATATAGCCACCGGTCTCTATGAAGCGCTGGTACACTCTTCGAACGGAATAACGGCTCAGGTTCAGTTGCCGGGCGACATCACACTGCCGCACCCCTGATTGCAGTAGTGCAACCACTTGAGCGGCTTTATCAGCTGTGGTATCCATCAAAATCTGTGCGTGTGTCCTCTTCAACGGTTGAATAGCGAATGACCCACATTGAACCCGTGTTGACCGTTTTATACCCACAAAGGAAGCGCAACTAGCAACTCTCACGGGTAGCAAAATTTGCATCGAATTTTTGTGACACTTTATTTGTTGCATTAGGTTTTATTTGATAATGAAAAGTAATGTTTTTTATTAAGTTAATTAAGTAACCTTGTAAATAAAATCATAATTAATGCGACTGCATGTGCATATCAAGAGTAAATGACATTTGAAAGTGATTTTCTAAGAGGTGCGATTTTTTTGACGCCGAGTGTAGTTTAAAATAATGGACATGTGGACAAGTGGCTTTAGGGTTGAAGGGTGTAAGAATCTATTGAAGACTAGGGGCTTTATTTTTATTTAAACTTCTCGGGGACTGTTCCGGGCGTCGCTTGCGAAATGGGCGCTGTCTATTGGTTTGGAATGATGGGGGGGGGGGGGGGGGGGGGTTCGCCTGGATTGGTCAACGCGTCCCTCGCGACATAGGCGCCGTCTACCGTGCGTTATTTACTTGAGTTTCGCGGAAGACGGGGCTAGGTCAGCAAAATCGGTCTAATACAGCCGGGCGCCATTTATGTTCTGAATACGAAACTTTTTATAATTTTACTAAATACGGGATTATTAGGATAAGTGGGCGTTTATTAAGAGGGAATTGTTGATGGAAGGCTACATCTAGATCTTCAAACATGTAATATTGGCTATCTAAAGACATTTGGTTGATTTATGGTAAACACTAAAATTTACGCGGGAGTGTCGGTCATGCGCGAGCGAGAAGTTGAGATTGAGAGATAGAAAGAGAGGGGAGATGTTATCGCCACGTGTAAGGACACAAAGTTCGCCATGTAACAAAAGATAACTAATGTGAAGTCGAGGCGCATAGGCGACAGGGCTAGCGATTGGGTAGAAAGTAAAAAGGTGGATTTGTGCGGGCGAATGTCGGGCGAGCGTGGCGCGAAATTGGAGGGTTTTTGGCGTCAGAGGAGGGAAGACGGGCATTCACTTCAAGGTCGTCGGAGGCGCGGTCCGACTTACGAGTGGCGGTAACGATCTCATACGCGGGAACGAGCGGCCTAGCCTTTAAAGCGCGCTAAGTGATATTCGAGCTGCGATATTAACTAAAATTGGTTATGAAATAGAAAGTGATTATTAAAGTAAAATTATGACTGTCGCAACTCGAATCTGTTAACGGAATGAAGTATTCCGGTTTATATAGCTGATACGGATAACGGTGTCAACGAAACTAATACTTATGATTTTCAAGGGACTTCGGTCTGGAGGCATATGACTGTATTTAATAATGCCGGCGTTTTCTATTACAACGCTAAACAATACACTATATTCGAGAGAGTAACGGGGGAGAGACAGTTGTCTCCCTAGTGAAAATCGAAGATAGGTCAGACACCATTTAGCTGGAGGTAGGCACTTATGACCCCGTCCAAATTCGAGCCTATCTCCGTACATACAGTGTAGTGTTAGGTTTTACACCCTGAGTTTACTGGCTCGACTTGATAGTTCACTTAGGTCTGTTGCTTGCAGGGGCGACTCGACTTACACAACTCACCACGAAATTAAGTTAAATGTGGCTTGGGCCTAGATGGCAAAGGTATACAAGTAGGGACTGTTAGTTCGACAAAATATAGGGGGTTTTCGGGTAATGTTTGGAACCTCGTCAGAGGAGGGCAGTTTCCTTCTCGGGACAACCTCTATACCTTGATGAATGTAAAGCCGGATCTAACCGGATGTGCCATGTGAAAGATAAGGCGAAAGCCGATCTAAGACCGGGTGGAGATTGTTTTTTGAGAGTGGAATTTGTATAGGCTGACGAGGGGACGGACGGTTAGACATTCCTTTCCCGCAGCTGCTGTGAAGGATTTAGGTCACAGTTCAGACGAAGTCTCTGATAGGCTTACCCATATCTAGGATATTAGGTTTTGACGGATAGGTAAATAGGTCAGTAGTAAATAATTTAACACAGGGATAAGCCAATTACTTTTTATATTATATTACTTTCACGAAAAGGACTTGAGTTACTTAGATGCGGTTAACAACGGAGGGTTCACTAGACGATCTGGCCAAAATAGTATTTTATTATAATATTACATCGCTTGACTGAAGTATATAGCTAATAGAATTAAGTTATGTTAGGTCTAGGTTAAAGTTCCATTATCATACAAACACTACGCACTCTACAAAACATCAAAGACACAATAATTAGATTGTAGATAACATAGTCTTTAGTTAAGATAAGAGTTAGCATAATATAGGTTAAGTTGAGAGGTAGGGAAGGCGTAATTGATGGTAATCTTGAACGGCGGTATATTGTAGGTTAAATAGTTTTAAGAATTAGATTAATAGTTTAAGTTAAGGTAAAGGCGATGTGTGTATGTAATTAGGTCAGCGAAGAAGGAGAAAGCAAGGGGAGGTTACAAGTGGAGGTGTGGCAAGTTGCCACTTCGGTCAGTCGGACTTAATCAGCCTTTATGTGGCTGGTTCGGGCGTCGAAGTTGAGCCTCCTTGCCCGGGCCCCTTCTCAGCAATGGGACATTGCCGGATCACGGTAGGGGCACTTTTTTTTGTTTTTTTGTATTTTTTTAGTTGCATTTTTTTATTTTTTTGCTATTTTCTTTAGTAGCAACGACACATGTATAGTGTGCTAAACTAACGTTTTTTTAACATTGAAAATGTTTTTTCGATCGTTCCGGTATGGGGCCCCATTTTCGCTGAAAGTGTGTTTGCCCCGTGGTATATGGTGGTTTAGGGCCATAAGGACGTATGAGGGCTCAAAAGACGCAGAATTTGAATGGCTTTTAGATGGTGAAAAATTTTTTTGTAAAAGTCGAAAATATTTTTCGATAATTAAAAAAAAAACAAAAAAAATCTTGATTTTTTAACACCTTCCCTCGGAATATCTTTGATATCTTGTAAACGAGGAAAATCGAAAAACTGAGAGAGACGCTTAGAGATATTGAGACGGGGAACATTTTATGTCTTATACTTTTTTTGTAGGAGTGATAGGGGGGGGCGGTATGCTCCCCCTTAGAGGCGCGTCGAGCGTCGCCGTGTGGTATTACTCAGCGTCATAGCCCTGTGGAACTTCACAGCTTTGAGATACAAAGATCTATTAGGACTTAATAGACACGTAAAATAAAGAGCTTTAGGATAGTATAAACAAATTTTGGAAAAGTCGATTATTTCTTTTGAAAATAAAAAAAATCAAAAAAATACAATGTTTTATACGAAGTTCTATTAGGACTTAATAAACGCGGAAAATTAAGGGCTTTAGGATAGTATAAACAAAGTTGAAAAAGTCGATTTTTTTTTTTAATAAAAACATATATTTTTTTATTAATAATCTGTAATAGCTAGGTTAATTTTCAATGCCCTTTCAAGTCGTGTAGAGCACGAGATCTGTGAATTTTTGTATTTTTTTTTCGGTATTTTCTTTAGTGGCAATGACGCATGTGTAGTATGCTAACCTAACGCTCGAATGACGCATGTGTAGTGTGCTAATGCTAACCGAACGCTCGATCGGATGTAAAATCATAAGATCACGTTTTCACTCTTCAAATATTTTTCAAACTTCCAACATGTCTCGTATAACTCCGCTCGGACTGAGTTTAGAGGTATAGTTGTCTTATTATGTTGTTGGTTACATCACCCTGAACTAAAATTAATAGGTTTAGTCGATGTAACAGCGAAAAATAAAGGCGCCACACTCAGGCATTGGCTTTTGTCCCCTGCCCCCCACCCCTCTCCCCTCCCCTCCCCCTGCATCATACCCCTCGGGGTCTCAGCACCGCATTCGTAAAATCCCAACATTATTTTGCTGAAATGCCTACAGTAATTACCCGACGGTAGGAATAACATGGTAGTAATATAATATACATAAATTATGATTTAATTAATGAGGAACTGTAGAAAATTAACTGGTCCTCATTTTTTGATTCATTGGGTGTGGAAGAATGTGTTTAAAAATTTTATAACTTGCTTAAAAATTTAATACATAATTATATTCCTACGAGTCGTGTGAAAACTCTGCAAGACCTGTTTGGTGCACCAAACAATTAATTAAATTGTTAAACGAGAAACGTAAGTATCACAAATTGTGGAAGCTGTACGGCAATCCCTTAGACTATAATAGTTATAGGAAACTTAGGAAGAGAGCCAAAGTCCTAGAGGTTGAGTGTTACAACAACTATATTAAATTGTGCGAAGATCGAATTAAATTAAACCCCAAGTATTTTTGGTCTTATACAAAAGCTCTTTTTTCTAATTCCGGATTGCTTCAAATAATGATTTATAACGGACGTAGTGTATCGGGGGGTGACATCCCCTCTCCTTATTTCACTAAGTTTATTTGTACTGGCACCTCGAGACCAACCGTTAGGTTATGCAAGAAGTGCCAGACGTCCCTGCGCCAGTAGAACACTCGCGCAGGAGACCACCAACGTTAGGTCTTGACGCCAAATTAGTGCCCGCCGCAGCGCGCTCTTCATTCGGTACTCATAAGACTAGTGTCTCAGGAAAGTATCCCCGTGAACACGTGTAGTTCACTGCCTATTGTCCAGATAGGTAACCGGAGCTGTCAAGCTCGCTCACTTCTCGTTGCACGAAGGGCACAACTCGCAGTTGCCACTGCTAGGGTCGTCGACTCTGAAGTCGACTCTCAAGTGTCCACCTTGGTAGCGGAGTAGTAAGCACACTCACTTCTCGGAACCCATCCGGGTGCCTAGCCAGTTCCCACGTCCTACGCGGCTGGCTGGACCGGAGGCTACGGCATCTAGGAGGCCGCCTCTACTAGTTCTCCAGACTAGTACCGGAGATGTCAGCACCAATGTCCAATGAAAACCACCGGACAAAGCTGCCAACTATAAGGGAAACTCACGTTCCCCGCAGGACTCTTCGCTTCTGGCCCCTCAGAGACCGCTACTAGGCCCCGCTCGCTGTGCACGAGTTTGGAAGTCCTGGCACACAATACCAGGACAAACGAACATTCCCAAGCTCTACAGCTAACCACACGCCACTACGAGTCCAACCCATGTCCGGATCCCGCCGGAGGCGCCTGGTTAAAGGCACGACCAGCGGGGGGCTAGAACCGGAACCCCGTAGTACCTCTGAAAACACAACCGGACCCGTAGTTCCAGTTGCGATACCCTATCTATTGAGGTCGGTAGATAGGGAGGTCGGTATCGGGGGGTGACAGTATTTGCAACGTCTTTAATGATCATTTCCAGTCTGTTTTTGTTTCACCAAGCAATCATAATATCACATGGGGTAATTTAGAACCGCCATCTGATTCTCCGCTTGATATAAGTACCATAGAAATAACAAAATAATTAGTTTCGAAGCATCTAAACTTACTAGATGTTAGTAAAAGTGCTGGACGTGACGGGATACCTCTTCTATTTATAAAATTCTGCTTCAGTCCTTGTCGCTCCCCTTAACATTGTTTTTCAAAAAATCTATTGAATTTGACTGCGTTCGAGTCCTCTGAAAGCAGGCCTTAATAACTCCTATTCCAAAGGGCCTCATTTCTACTGACATTGAAAAGTATCGTCCTATTTCTAAACTTTGTCAATTTGGTAAGGTTCTTGAAAAAATTGTCACAGACGATGTACTCGCCACGGGCGAGACGTCTTGTAGGCGTATTAAGATACGCCTAGCGCCATCTAGCGTTGTATCGCGAAGTTGGCGCGCGGAGTGTGAAACCGGACGCGCGCCCGCGTCACTCTGTCTGTCTGCTACCGATCGCGAGACGCCCAAAGAAAATACGCGCCCTGATATCGCTTTCGACTGCCCTTAATGATAGTGCCTGTGAATATAGTGACCCTGAACCTTAAGTGAAGTGACTGTGCGCCAGGAAACCAACCTACATTGCCGCCCGTGGTCAGCTCGTCTCCCGGTTCCTGTGACTCATCATACCTGTAAGTACTTCATTATCCATACCTACCAAGTCCACAACCTTTATTACGTCGCTGTTACTGCGAACGCCTTTCGCCGTAACATTTTGGTCATCTTCGAACCGGTAATATTAAAAACCGGCGACCTTCCCGTAACCAGTAAACTTTTACCATTTCACCATAACTTGGTTTCACGTTCTATCAGCTCATTTAATACATACATACAGTCCGCTAAAAATAATTATTTCCGCCCATAATCTAATTCGTGCCATCATTTCTAAATTCATTTGTTCACGTAACTTTACCCTGCCCCAATAAAAATTTCGTCAGGTAGTCGTGAATCATTTGTGTGAGGATTACGACTACGCAGCATACAAAATTATGTTAACGCAATTATTTCTGCACGTTGTTTTAATGTTGATTTCGTGTATGCATCCGATTGTCTGATCACAGATCTATGGTGTCATACAATGTTGTTGTGATTTGAGCGACTTGTTTTGATTTTTGCCTAATGATACGTTGTTCATACTCCTAACGGTAAATTAGTAGTTAAATTATTACGTTACGTATGGTATTATGACGAGAGATGGTATTGTTATTTTTCCCGTTTTATTTTTTAATGAATTTTTTATGTTTTTGTTGTGTTAAATCGGCTCAGATCTCGTGCATGCTCACCACGCGTGCCAAGTAGCGTGCTTTATTTTTTCGCTCGTGTTAATTTTATATATTTTTTTTTGTTTTTAATTTTTGCCTTTGATATCGGCTCATTTTTTGTGCGTGCTCACCACATGAGCTTAGTGTGTTTCATTTAGTTTCATCAGTTTTTTTTATATCGCTTACGGCTATTTGCGTGCGTCGCCTTCGCTTCTACACACGTTTGTCCACTTGTGGGACAATTTTTTTTTATTAAGTTTTTATTATTTGTTTTTTTTTTGCGACCGACTCATTCTTCTCGCCAGTTTCCGCTACAGGTCTGCCCGACTGTGAGCGCCTTGCCCAATAGTGGGCTACCGATGACGTGATTTCTTTTGTTGTTTTGTTTGTTGTTTGTTTCGCGGTCGGCTAATATTACGTACGCGCGTTCAATAGACACAGACATACACATGCACATGCGTTCGCCCACCCGTGGGTCATATACAAGGCGTCCCAACTTAGTTTTGCTTTCTTTATTGTTGCGTTAATTTTAGCCCATTTGCCCTTACCTTAGTAATAAAATACGACCAGCCCAACTGTAGAATATATACAGGTTGTTGTTCTTTTTACTGCCTTTAAATTTGTTTATTTTTTTTATTGTTTTATTATTTTTTTGTTTCCTTTCATTCATCGCGATGCCGACCAAGTCACAAGCCGCGATATTTAGGGAGGCAGTTAAGGCCATACTTTAGCTCCTTGAGATAGGGTCACAAATTATTGCTGGCGGCACCACACATTCCATGTTGGAGTTTAACGTGCGTTTCGCACAGATACAAGGCGTGAAAGATAGGATGGACGCAGTGTATTATAGCATTCTTGACGAGGAGGACCTGGACGAGAAGACCTAGAAGACATACACTGAGAACCACACAAAAGCCTCCGGGGCGTACCTGGGGATACTTATGGCTAGGGAGGAAATCTCACCCTCTTCCACGTCGTCCCCAACCCATAGCGCTCAGCCCAGTTTCGGCGTCAATACGCCTACAGCCGTCCTCCCCAAGATAGCGCTGCCCAGGTTCAGCTCAAAAGTGGAGGACTGGCCTGTGAGGCATTAAGCATGGTGTCCCACCTAAAGGTCACCAATGAAAATTTTGCCGTGGCCATGGACATCCTCACCAAGCGGTACGAGAACCGCCGGGTTCTCATTGATAGTTTTGTGGACATCATCCTGGGGCTGCCAAGCATCCATACGCGCTCGAACATCCGCACACTGTTCCTCACGCCGCTCATATCGGCTCAGTGTGCCCTCAACAATTTAGATCTGCCCATAGGAGATGACTACGTGTTTGTGTCAATAGTGGTGCGGAAGCTCAAGGGCGAGCTCCGCACGCTATTTAAACGCAGGCACGGGTCTAGTAACACCCTGCCCACGTTAAGGGACCTTATCTCCTACCTCGAGGAGCACGCGCGCTGTGTGGAGACAGAGTTCTCCAACATAGCCATGGCTCAACCCATTCAGCCCCAGCCCGGCCCTTCTCGTAGCCGCGCGCCTCCTCAGTTGCCCCATCGCACTTATGCTCAGATGGCTCAGAAACAACCCGACCATTACCGTGGCCGCTCCTCAGCTCCATCGCCTCACCGCGCCTATGATCAGCCTACTCACCAACCGTTCCGCCCAGCGCAGCAAATGCGTCACCGCCCATCCACCTCCCCGGCTCGCAGTCAGCCCTTCCCCGTCTACTCGGCCTTCCAGCAAAGCTGCTCCTCATCATCGTCCTCGTCCTCTTCCTCACGCTCGACGTCCTACTGTCCCTATTGTGCCACTAGGGGACATAGGCTCATGACGTGCAGATGGTACAATGCCCAGCCAACACAGGGCCGTTGGGGCTTTGTACAGGCACGCGAGCGCTGCCAGCGTTGTCTCGGCCGTCACTACGAGAGCGAGTGCAGGTCAAGGGGGGCATGCAAGGACTGTGGGAGCTCCAACCACCACACGTCCCTCCATCGACCAGACGGCCCAACGCACTCAGCTCATTCGTCGTCTGTACATGTACCCCCACCACAGCTGAGAGAGCACTCGAGGGAGCGTCCCAGACACAGCAGGCGGCACGAACCCGCACAGGCTAAACAGGTGCAACCCAGCTCTGCTCACAGAGCCAGCCCGCCCAGGTCCGGTTCGCCAGGTAGGCCCCGCGAACGCCGCCAGCAATTATGACTCCCAACTATCACGGAGCACCCTAGCGAAGAGGTAGATTTAGCCCATGCCCAGTCAACCCATGCCCACACAGCTGATACATACTCAGCTCATACAATTTCGGCTGATACTCAATCAGCTCACTCACCTTCTGTGCCCACTGGCACACCCATTTTGTTGCCAACCGTCTCACTAAGAGTCGCGGACGTACATGGCCATCTTCACACAGCCAGAGCTTTATTGGATCAAAACCCACTTCTTTAAAAATTACAGGAGTTGGGAATCAGCACAAACATGAGTCAAAGGCGGCAATAACAATAGTATGCTGACCCACTCACAATGATACTCCTACAATCACTGCCACAGCTCATATTTTAAAAAACGTCACTGGCTACCTTCCCTTAGAGAAGGTACCAATCATTTCCCGCGTACTAGGCCAGCCACCCGTGCCATTGGCTGACCAGCTTTACCACACACCAGCCCCGATCGACCTCTTATTGGGGTCGGACGTTCTTGGCCAGGTGTTGGACGGGACTAAGGTCTCGTTGGACCCGGGCAAGCCCATAGCCTTCAGCACGATTTTCGACTTCGCGTTGATAGGACCCACTGAGGACTTGTATGCGCAGCCGGCGCAGCAGGTTAACTCAGCTCACGTCGTTAGCTCACAACCAGGCTCAGCTGAATCAGCCCAGGACATACGTCAGAGCCTGGAAAGGTTCTGGGAGTCTGAGGAGCCCCTCCCTCAATCTCACACTCATAATGATCCCCTGGAGGAACAATGCGAGGAAATCTTCCGCTCTACCACTACACGCGATCCCTCAGGCAGATATACGGTCGCTTTGCCATTTCTAAAGGACGCCCCTCAACTAGGTAAAACTCACCCTATCGCATTACGCAGATTCCGCAATATTGAGAAGAAGCTAATGGCGAACCCGTCTCTGCGTTCTAAATACGTCGACTTTATGGCCGAATACATCGACTTAGGGCACATGGCTCCCTGTCACCCAAATACATTCGCCCATAAACCTCACTTCTATATCACTCACCATGGCGTATTTAAGTCAGGGTCGGACAAGCTGCGCATTGTTTTTGATGGTAGCTGCAAAAGCTCCAATGGTGTCAGCATAAATGAATGCCTACACACAGGCCCCGCCCTTCAACAGGACATTGTGGACATCATCATGTTCTTCAGAACGCATCCAGTTGTTTTCAGCACTGACATCCAGAGGATGTTCAGAAGTGTGCTGGTTGCCCCAGACCAGAGACGGTATCAGCTGATACTATGGCGGTCCTCACCAGATCACCCTCTGCTCACCTACGCCCTCAATACAGTCACGTACGGCTTAAGATCAAGCCCATACCATGCAATCCGCACTCTGCTTCAGCTGGCTGATGATGAAGGCCATCGCTACCCTGGAGCCGCTCAGGTTCTTCGCAAGTCTATCTTCGTTGATGACATCTTGTGTGGTCATGACACAGTTGAATCCGCCCAAGCACTCCAGGACGAGTTGATAAGTCTGCTAGACCTAGGCGGCTTTCAGCTCAGTAAGTGGACATCTAACTCGCCTAAGCTGCTCGAGAGATTTCCCGACAACCAATGCGACATGCCCAAGGACTTCGACATGAACCCAGAGTCCACGTCCATTAAGGTCTTGGGTATACAGTGGAGCCCTCAGTCAGACGAGTTCACCTACCGCATCTCTCTGCCCCACATCACACATGTCACAAAGCGGTCTATTTTAAGCACCGTAGCCTCACTTTATGACCCAAACGGCTGGGTTACTCCCGTTATCTTCCGCGCAAAGCTGCTGCTTCAGCAATTGTGGCTACTGAAGCTGGAATGGGATGAGCCCACTCCCTCTGAAGTACAAACGGAGTGGCACCACATCTCAGAGGATCTGCCGCTGTTGTCTAGCATTCGCTTCCCTCGGCACTTTTGTGCAAACAAAGGCTCAGCTGCATACTCGCTTCACGGGTTTGCAGATGCCTCTGAAGCCGGGTTTGCCGCCGTTGTTTATCTCCATGAGCTCGATGCCTCCGGAGATACTTTGGTACACTTGATTGTCGCCAAGTCGCGAGTCGCACCAATCAAGAATCGCCTCACAATCCCCAAGTTAGAGTTGTCGGCCGCCACCCTACTCTCCCAGCTCATGATCCGTGTGTCGGTTCAGTTATCGGCTCATATCAGTATACAACACATATGTTGGTCAGACAGTACGATAGTCCTGGCCTGGCTCAATACACCGCCTCACCGTCTTCAACCCTTTGAAGCCAGCAGGGTAGTCAAAATCAGCTCAGGTTCACCAGAATGTACCTGGCGACACGTACCTTCCGAGCTCAACCCGGCAGATTGCGCAAGAAGAGGGATGTCTGCGCAATCCCTGTCAGCTCACGACCTATGGTGGTCTCCCACGTGGCTTAGACAGCCTTGTGAGTCTTGGCCTGCGATGCCATTAGCTCTGGGCCATCACGCCCTGCCCGGCCTTAAGCCCAAACACGTCCCGTCACTGGTCACAGTGCCCGGTCTTGACTTTGACCTGCTCACTCGGTTCAGTCCGCTAGACAAGCTCGTCGGAGTGACAGCTTGTCTAAAACGCTTTCTGCACAACTGCAGACACCACCCAGATTCGCGACGCTCAGGCCCCTTGTACGTCAGTGAACGAAGAGATGCCCTACTTTACTGGGTGCGCAGTGTTCAGCACAATGAGTTTGCAGAGGACATCCACCGCCTTCAAACTGGCAAAATCTGCTCCGTCAGACTCCAGCGACTGTCACCTCTTATTAAAGATGAGCTCCTTAGAGTTGGCGGACGACTATCCCATGCGTCTATCCGATATGACGCGCAGCATCCGCTCATACTTCCCAGCTCTAGCCCACTTGTAGACCTCATCATTGACCACTACCACAAAATACACTGCCACCCTGGTGCTGACACTTTACACGCTATCCTACGCCAACAATTTTGGATATTGTCTGCGCGCCGTATTATTAGACACCGAGTCTTTAAATGCATTAGATGCTTTCGATGCCGGGCCCAGCCGCAAGCGCCCTTCATGGCCGATCTGCCAGCCGATAGAGTTACGCCTCAGCCAGTATTTAGTCAAGTCACGACCGATTTTGCCGGCCCATTCCTCGTTAAATCTAGTACCCTACGTAATGTTAAACTCTTAAAAGCGTACTTTTGTATATTCGTGTGCCTCTCCACTAAGGCGGTTCATTTGGAACCGGTCTCGGACCTCAGCACGGAAGCGTTCCTCGCGGCGTTACAGTGTTTTATAGCACGCCGCGGTGCCCCGGTTCTCATCCGCTCGGACTACGGTACAAATTATGTAGGCGCTAGAAATCAGCTCATTGAAGTACAAAACTTTCTTGCCTTGAATAATGACACGATTGCGCACAAGCTCGCTGGTCAGCACATTACTTGGTTGTTGAACGTCCCTAAGGGACCATGGTTCGGTGCGTTACATGAGATCAACGTAAAATCAACAAAGCAACTTTTATATCGCGTAATTGGCGAACAACACCTCACATTCGAGGAATTCTCCACACTTTTAGCTCGAATCGAAGCTGTCCTTAATTCTAGACCTCTCTGCCCACTTTCGTCTGATCCTTCAGACTTGGAGCCGCTTACAGCCGGACATTTCATTATAGGGCGCCCACTAACGGCCCTTCCCGAACTATCCGTGGAAGATAGGCCGATTTCCACACGTAGGCGATTCCAGATGGTACAGGCCCTTTCCCAGCGCTTCTGGACGCTGTGGACCCAGTCCTACCTTCATACCCTCCAAACCCGCTCCAAATGGTTGTTCCCATCCTCCCCTCCCCGAGTTGGCGAGCTCGTCCTCATCAAGGAGGACAACCTGCCTGCCCTTCAATGGAGACTGGGGCGCATTACTCGCACCCTGCCTGGGAAGGATGGCGTCGTGCGGGTGGTGGACCTGGACACCGCCAATGGACACCTCCGGAGGCCTGTGTTCAAGATTGCCAGGCTCCCTCTGGATGAGCCCACCCTGGGCCCCGGAGAATGTACTCGCCACGGGCGAGACGTCTTGTAGGCGTATTAAGATACGCCTAGCGCCATCTAGCATTGTATCGCGAAGTTGGCGCGCGGAGTGTGAAACCGGACGCGCGCCCGCGGTTCTCTGTCTGTCTGCTACCGATCGCGAGACGCCCAAAGAAAATACGCGCCCTGATATCGCTTTCGACTGCCCTTAATGATAGTGCCTGTGAATATAGTGACCCTGAACCTTAAGTGAAGTGACTGTGCGCCAGGAAACCAACCTACATCGCCGCCCGTGGTCAGCTCGTCTCCCGGTTCCTGTGACTCATCATCCCTGTAAGTACTTCATTATCCATACCTACCCAGTCCACAACCTTTATTACGTCGCTGTTACTGCGAACGCCTTTCGCCGTAACAGACGAAGTGTTTGCAGCTGCCCAAAGATTAATTACCTCTAACCAACATGGGTTTTTTAAGGGTCGTAGTGTTGATACCAATTTGGTAACTTTTACCGATACAATTTTGAGCGCCATGGATGACAGGTTGCAGGTTGATGCTGTGTGTACAGATTTTGCCAAATGTTTAGACAAAATCTGTCACAATACAATACTTTCAAAGATCTGGAAGCTTGGGATCCATGGTTGTCTTTTTATGTGGATTAAATCATACATTGAAAATAGGAGTCAAGCTGTAGTTTGTGCTGGGTACACCTCCTCCTACAAGCCTGTTAGTTCTGGGGTGCCCCAGGGATCTCACTCGGGTCGCCTTTTATTTATTCTATATATTAACGATATCACGGAAAACTTGCTTAACACTGACTCTTTACTCTTCGCCAACGATACTAAAATATTTAAAATTATTCGTAGCAGAGACGTCTGTGTATCGATGCAGCACGATCTCTTAAAATTCGAAGCCTATTGTAAAGAAAATAGTATATACCTGAACATCGACAAATGTTACACAATTACCTTCTCCTGAAAAGCAAACCCTATTACTTTCGATTACATCTTGGATGAGAGGGTTATAACAAGGGTTGCCGAGATTCGTGATCTAGGTGTGACGCTAGACTCTAAGCTGACTTTTGTTCCGCACATTGATAAAATACTTAACAAAGCTTTCAAACCGCTTGGAATTATACTCCGCGTTAGTAAACCATTAAAAAATTCGCTTACTTACAAATTGTTGTACAATGCATATGTACGAACTCATTTGGAGTTCGCTTCAGTGGTCTGGCAACCCATCTTCAAAATTCATATTAATAGAATCGAAAGAGTCCAGCATAAATTTATCAAGGCTTTAGAATTTCGCATTGGCCGAACTTTCTTTGATTATGATACGTTTTTTTTTTATACCAAGCCCGGCTAATGACCTCACTCCACCTGATGTTAAGTGGAAATGAGGTCCAGGCGCGAGGACAACTGGTGCAGCGTAAGAGACGTAGCATCAGTCATCCTCACTCTGCCGGCCCACAAAGTGCTTCTTCACGCCTCGTTTGAAGGACCCTATGTCATAGGTAGGAGGGAATACGTGTGCTGGTAGACTATTCCATCTTTTGGAAGTGCGGCAAAGAAACGAGTCACCAAATTTCTTTGTGCGTGATGGAATGTTAGAGACTGTAAATTGGTGACTCCAGAGAGCAGCACGCGTACTCCTATGGAGGAAGGGAGAAGGAGGGATTTGGTCAAAGAGTTCTTCAGAGCACTCGCCAAGGTATAACGGTAAAAGACGCTGAGTGACGCAATATCTCTACGCAATTGCAAAGGCTCGAGAGTTTTAGTGACCTCCGCATTGCCGATAATGCGCACAGCGCGGCGCTGCAATCTGTCCAAGGCATCGAGAAGGTACTTTGCGGAGCCGTCCCAAAGGTGAGAGCAATACTCCACGCAAGACCGCACCTGTGTCTTGTATAATAGACACAACTGATCAGGCGTGAAGAATCGCCGCACCTTGTTCAGGACACCGAGTTTACGTGAGGCATTTTTAATCACGGTTTCGATGTAGTCCTTTTGGTTCAGATCGCAGCGGATATCCATACCGAGCATGTTAATACTGCTCTGCAGGCCTAGAGATGTACCCTGAAGAGAGGGAAGGGGAAAGAATGGCGACTTTTTGCTGTGAACGCGCACACCTGTGTTTTCTTGGCATTGAACTCCACCAGATTATCGGAGCCCCATTTAGAAATGAGGTCCAACACCCGATCGAGCTCAATGACAAGATTTGCTCGCTTCATTTCGGTGTCTACCCGCCCAGCCGTTGGGTGCCCGTCATATCCCCCATGCACTGTGCTATCATCTGCATAGCAATGAATGTTTCCAAGAGGAAGCATGTCATTGATATGCAGAAGGAACAGCGTGGGGGATAGAACGGAGCCTTGAGGAACACCAGCGTTCACTGACATGAACCGCGAAGCGCATCCATCCGAAAGGACACGGATTCTACGCTCATGCAGGAAGCTAGCAATCCAGGTACAGAACTGAGCGGGCAAACCGTATGCCGGGAGCTTGGAGAGAAGAGCTTTGTGCCAGACCCGATCAAAAGCCTTGGCTATGTCAAGGCTAACTGCCAGTGACTCGCCACGCTTGTCAATAGCCTCACCCCAGAGATGTGTGACGTACGCTAGAAGATCACCCGTTGACCGTTTTGGCCGAAACCTATATTGACGATCGTGAATTAGGGAGTGATCTTCTAGGTATCGAATAAGCTGTTTGTTCAATATTCGTTCTAGGATCTTACACAACACTGAAGTTACGGCTATAGGGCGGTAATTAGTCGGATCTGACCGATCTCCTTTTTAAGGGATCGGTTGCACATTAGCTTCTCTCCAAGATTCCGGCACACAACCCGAAGAGAGCGAGAGACGGTACAGACGCGTTAACACAGGGGACAACTCCGCTGCACACATTTTCAGAACTATTGCTGGGATGCCATCAGGACCGTTAGCTTTCCGGACATCGGTTGACTGCAGCTCCGCACGGACATCACACTGCCTGATTTTAATATCAGACATTGTGTGGCCACAGTGAGGAACTGAGGGTGGCTGTGCATCACAGTCATCGATCCGGGAGTTAGCCGCAAAGAGTTTGGCCAGGAGATCGACCTTTTCCTGCGGCTTGTGAGCTAAAGTTCCGTCAAGACATCTCAGTGGTGGCAGCGAGGGTTGGCAGAAGTTGGATTGCATGGCTTTGGCCAGACGCCAGTGGCTACGGCTGCCCGTAGGATGCGTTAGGAGTTCTTGGCCTACTCGTGTAACGCGCTGGGCATCCGCTCTAATGTAGGCCCTCTTACACGACTTGGTGGCATTATTATAGGCTGCTTTTAGCGAGCGAGTTTCGGGATCCCCATGAGCTTTACCTCTGATCCAAGCGCGGTATGCCGTCTGTTTGCTCTCAACAGCGCTGGCACACTTGCGATTGAACCAGCGGTTGCGTCTGCCTTTGCTGATGACATAGGAGTGTGGAATATAGTATTCCATTCCTAATACTATCTCATCAGCAACGGCAGTGGCGCTAGCGGTCGGGTCCTTCCCACTAAAGCAGCGCTGCCTCCAAGGGACGGATGCAAAATGCTCCCGCATACCGTCCCACTCGCCGACGCGTAGTGCCAAATCTGGCGTTTCGAAACCGCTGTTGGCGGGCGCGATGCCAAGGGCACTGTGCTGGATATCAAGCAGTGATCCGAGGAACCTAAAGGAGCTCGAATCTCCACCCGGTATCCAGCTGGGCGACTCGTCAGCAGAAGGTCGAGTAAGGAGGGCGCATGGCCAACTATGTCTGGGATCCTGGTGGGCTGGTTCACCAGTTGCGTCAGGTCATGCATGAGAGCGAATGCGTGAGCAGTTCTACCAGCATGGTCTGTTTTGGAGGAACCTAACCACAACTCATGGTGGGCGTTGAAGTCCCCCAAAAACACCAGTTCCACCGATGGAAACCGCTCCTGCGCATCATCTGCTACCCGACTAAGATGTTCAATTAGTCGAGTTGTCTCCATGTCGCCGTTATGGGATCGGTAGACGCAGACGTAGACACGGCAATGAGAGCCTAAATCGACGTGTACCACTAGGAGGGAGAAGGAAGGGTCCTCCAGACAGCGCAGACGGCGACAGCAAACATCCGCCCGAACGAATAAGCAAACTCCGGCTTTGGCTTTGAAGGATTCTTCAAGCACAAAGCCGGGATAGTTCAGGTAGGTGGTGTCAGCTGGGCGGATTATTTGCGTCTCCGTTAGGAACAACATTGCTGGCCGTGCCGTCTCAAGATGGTGGTGGACGGCATTGAGGTTTGCATGGAGTCCGCGGATGTTAGCGAACTCCACCGCAAACGGTAAGGTTGTGGTGGGGGTGTGCACCGCTGTAGTACCAGTTTTGTTGTTAGGCGCTGTCATTTTAGGAGTGGAAAGAGAAAGGCGTGAATCGAGAAAATGATGCCGCGATGCGAATGGTCAAAGTGTGGTGGCCTGTTTCCCCAGGAATTTGCCCACAGACGAGTATTATTAACCTGCCGAACGGAAGGGCCCCCGAACCCCCCCGGGAATGGCCACCGAGACCCCACCTTCCGGTCACCAACCGGCACGACGGACCACCCCGAGATTATGCGTGGCATGGTGAGGCAGCCTCACGAGCTGGTTAGGCTCGCTTGGGCCCCTGTACTGTGCCACGGGCGGCCAGCGGGACAACCGTTTCTACGGGTCTCCCTGGTCGGCAGGTTAACGAAGTCCTCCTGGCACTGGTTTGACGGAAGCCTCCACAGACCAAATACATCGCAGCATCATCCTCTCGAGCTCTGGTTATACGCTGGCTGACCCCGAAACGCGACCGACAAGCAGTCACTTGACGGGTTTTACACCATGCGTACGGTGGTCACCAACCAGACGGGTCAAGCCCTACCACCAGTGGAGCAGATCATCGCTCGAAAGAGTCCGTTAGTCGCTTCTTACGACACCCACCGGACGGAGAGAGGAGCGGCGATTGGTATTCTTTCTCCGTCACCGCACGGTCTTCAAAACATCACAACATATCGCTTCTCAAACACCGGCGTGATCTCTGTGATGTAACATTTCTTTGCAAATTACTAAATAATCACATAGATGCTCCTAAACATAATATATATTTTCACGTTCCGCGATCGATTGGAAGATCTTGTCGAAAAAAAATTCTTTTCTCATATCCGGTTGCAAAAACTTGTTACGGAAGTAACACTTTCACTAGACGTTCTTGTAAAACTTATGACGATATGCTGCATGAGCTTGATATGTTTAATTTGAATTTAAGAACATTTAAGAAAGAATCTTTAAAAAAAATTCCACGGTGTCTTGAAATGTGCTGTTGTCATCCCACATAAGTAATAAATATTAGTTTGTAATTATTATAATATCTTGTAAAATAAAAGGAAAAAAAAACTTAACATAGTATAAATATTATTCCGCTAAACTATTTATCTCATATATGTACTACTTTATGGAACTATAGGTTTTTAAGTATTTTTTGTTTTGTATAAAATGTGTTTATATGTAACTGTTTGTTCCTTAATAAATAAATAAATAAAAAAAAGTAATAGATAAAGTTTTTTTTGTTGGCGCAATAGTGTTACCTTATCTTTTATCCCTACAAAAATTGCCCAACTGTAATAAAATAACATAGGCCCGTAGTAGGCTATCCGTTGGTTAAATTGCGCAAGTACTCTAAGTTGACAAGTAAACTAACCATCTGCCAACAGTTGGCGAATGGAAGCCAACGGCAAATGCTATTCTGGTTATGACTAAAGACTTTTTCGTTTTTGTAGGCTCATTGTCATTTAACAGACAAAAATTTAAAAAAACTTATTTCCCTAGTGGAAAAAGTACTATTTCGAGACAGGACATTAAAGCAATTTTAGATTTAGTTAGTTAGTCTAGATTTATATACTTCTGTAATACGTGTAGTACGAGCATTCAATAAGCTTAATATCATTGCAGTTTCATGTTATAACAAACCATTAACTTTTTAGAACCCTGTTTAGTATTACTATTAAATTATATTACTATTTCGTAAGTAACGTTTTTTTATGAATTTCGTTGCGTTACGAAAAAGTACAATGTAAAGATGAATGTATACTGTTACTGTTAATAACTTATAAAGTACCTACTAATTGATAGTGATTAATTTAAAGTATTATTAAATTATTATCTAATAATTTGATTTTAAGCTGTTTTTATTATAAAATGTTGACGGCCATTCAAACTATACCGCCATCGGTAAGGCGGTTATTGACGACCGCGTCCGCCTATCTGCCGCGGCGCCACCGCTGCGCGACCCGCAGCCGCTGGCTTCGTGAGATATACCGCGCCGACGAGTCTGTCTGTTAACTACCGCGAGACGCCCACAAAATACGCGCGCTGGTACCTGCCCTTATTTATAGTGACTCCTGAACCTAATGTGAAGAGACCGCCTAAATGCCTATTGTGTAGTGTAGTGACTGTGCGCCAGGAAACCAACCTACATCGCCGCCCGTGGTCAGCTCGTCCCCCGGTTCCTGTGACTCATCATCCCTGTAAGTACTTCACTATCCATACCTACCCAGCCCACAACCTTTATTTCGTCGCTGTTACTGCGAACGCCTTTCGCCGTAACATTTCTGGTCCATCGAGCGCGGAATACCTCTAAATTTCATGGTCTTTCGACCATAATCAGCCCCGAATCAGCCCTTAACTTTGATTAATTAATTACAGTCCACTAAAAAATAATTGTTTCCGCCCATAATATAATTTGTGCCATCATTTCGAAATTCATTTGTTCACATAACTTTACCCTGCCCCAATAAAAATTTGGTGAGGTAGTTATAATTTCTTTGTGGTAGGATTGCGACCACACAACATCCGAATTATCTTGACGCAATTATTTCTGCATGTTGTTGATGTTGATTTAATGGTGTCATACAATGTTTTTGTGATTTGAGCGAGCTAGTGTACTAATTGTGTAATACTAGTACCTACCTATACGATCGTTGTCTAATGATACATTAAGTTTAATTAGTAGTTAAATTATTGCGTTACGTCTGCGTTACGTTTATCGGTTGCACATATAACTTTAGTTACGTATAACACACCCGCGTCTAGACGACGATATTGTTGTCTTTCCCGTTTTATTTTTTAATGATTTTTTTATGTTTTTGTCGTGTTAAATCGGCTCAAATCTCGTGCGTGCTCACCACATGAGCTTAGTGTGTTTATTTAGCTTCATCAGTTTTTTTTTTATATCGCTTACGGCTATTTGCGTGCGTCGACTTCGCTTCTACACACGTTTGCCCACTTGTGGGACACAATTATCCCAATTTTTTTTATAATTAAGTTTTAATTATTTGTTTATTTGTTTATTTTGTTTACTTATTTTTTCTGCGACCGACTCATTCTTCGCGCTAGGATCCGCTACAGGTCTCCCCGACTGTGAGCGCCTTGCCCAATAGTGGGCTACGGATGACGTGATTTCCTTTGTTGTTTTGTTTGTTGTTTGTTTTGCGGTCGGCTAATATTGCGTACGCGTTCAATATACACAGACTTACACATACACGCGTTTGCCCACCCGTAGGCCATATACAAGGCGCCCCAACTTAGTTTTGCTTTCTTTATTGTTGCGTTAATTTTAGCCCATTTGCCCTTACCTTAGTAAACAAATACCTCCAGCCCAACTATAGAATATATACAGGGTGTTGTTCTTTTTATTGCCTTTAAATTTGTTTAATTTTTTTATTTTTTATTATTTTTTTTTGTCTCCTTTTGTTCATCGCGATGCCGACCAAGTCACAAGCCGCGATATTTAGGGAAGCAGTTAAGGCCATACTTCAGCTCCTTGAGTTAGGGTCACAAATTATTGCTGGCAGCACCACACATTCCAAATTGGAGTTTAACGTGCGTTTCGCACAGATACAAGGCGTGAAAGACAGGATGGACGCAGTGTATTATAGCATTCTTGACGAGGAGGACCTGGACGAGAAGACCGAGAAGACATACACTGAGAACCACACAAAGGCCTCCGGAGCGTACCTGGGGATACTTATGGCTAGGGAGGAAATCTCAACCTCTTCCACGTCATCCCCAACCCATAGCGCTCAGCCCAGTTTCGGCGTCAATACGCCCACAGCCGTCCTCCCCAAGATAGCGCTGCCTAGGTTCAGCTCAAAAGTGGAGGACTGGCCTTCCTTCATTGCGCTGTTTAGGAGTCTGACTGACGACATGGCGACCCTGTCGGACGCAGTCAAGCTCCACTACCTATTCTCAAGTCTCAGCGGTGAGGCATTAAGTATGGTATCCCACTTAAAGGTCACCAATGAGAATTTTGCCGTGGCCATGGACATCCTCACGAAGCGGTACGAGAACCGCCGGGTTCTCATTGATAGTTTTGTGGACATCATCCTGGGGCTGCCAAGCATCCATACGCGCTCGAACATCCGCACATTGTTCCTTACGCCGCTCATATCAGTGTGCCCTCAACAATTTAGATCTGCCCATAGGAGACGACTACGTGTTTGTGTCAATAGTGGTGCGGAAGCTCAAGGGCGAGCTCCGCACGCTATTTGAACGCAGGCACGGGTCTAGTAACACCCTGCCCACGTTAAGGGACCTTATCTCCTACCTCGAGGAGCACGCACGCTGTGTGGAGACAGAGTTCTCCAACATAGCCCAGCCGCAGCCCATTTACGCCCTGCCCGGCCCTTCTCGTAGCCGCGCGCCTCCTCAGTTGCCCCATCGCACTTATGCTCAGATGGCTCAGCAACAACCCGACCATTACCGTGGCCGCTCCTCAGCTCCATCGCCTCACCGCGCCTATGATCAGCCTACTCACCAACCATCACGCCCAGCGCAGCAAATGCGTCACCGCCCATCCACCTCCCCGGCTCGCAGTCAGCCCTTCCCCGTCTACTCGGCCTTCCAGCAAAGCTGCTCCTCATCATCGTCCTCATCCTCTTCCTCACGCTCGACGTCCTACTGTCCCTATTGTGCCACTAGGGGACATACGCTCATGACGTGCAGATGGTACAATGCCCAGCCAACACAGGGCCGTTGGGACTTTGTACAGGCACGCGAGCGCTGCCAGCGTTGTCTCGGCCGTCACTACGAGAGCGAGTGCAGGTCAAGGGGGGCATGCAAGGATTGTGGGAGCACGAACCACCACACGTCCCTCCATCGACCAGACGGCCCAACGCACTCAGCTCATTCGTCGTCTGTACATGTACCCCCACCACAGCTGACAGAGCACTCGAGCAGCAGGCGGCACGAACCCGCACAGGCTAAACAGGTGCAACCCAGCTCTGCTCACAGAGCCAGCCCACCCAGGTCCGGTTCGCCAGGTAGGCCCCGCGAACGCCGCCAGCAATTATGACTCCCAACTATCACGGAGCACCCTAGCGAAGAGGTAGATTTAACCCATGCCCACTCAACCCATGCCCACACAGCTGATACATACTCAGCTCATACAATTTCAGCTGATACTCAATCAGCTCACTCACCTTCTGTGCCCACTGGCACACCCATTTTGTTGCCAACCGTCTCACTAAGAGTCGCGGACGTACATGGCCATCTTCACACAGCCAGAGCTTTATTGGACTGTGGCAGTATGCTGACATTAATAACGTCACGCATGGCACGACTTTTGAACCTGCCATCAAAACCCACTTCTTTAAAAATTACAGGAGTTGGGAATCAGCACAAACATGAGTCAAAGGCGGCAATAACAATAGTATGCCGACCCACTCACAATGATACTCCTACAATCACTGCCACAGCTCACATTTTAAAAAACGTCACTGGCTACCTTCCCTTAGAGAAGGTACCAAACATTTCCCACGTACTAGGCCAGCCACCCGTGCCATTGGCTGACCAGCTTTACCACACACCAGCCCCGATCGACCTCTTATTGGGGTCGGACGTTCTTGGCCAGGTGTTGGACGGGACTAAGGTCTCGTTGGGCCCGGGCAAGCCCATAGCCTTCAGCACGATTTTCGACTTCGCGTTGATAGGACCCATTGAGGACTTGTATGCGCAGCCGGCGCAGCAGGTTAACTCAGCTCACGTCGTCAGCTCACAACCAGACTCAGCTGAATCAGCCCAGGACATACGTCAGAGACTGGAAAGGTTCTGGGAGTCTGAGGAGCCCCTCCCTCAATCTCACACTCATAATGATCCCCTGGAGGAACAATGCGAGGAAATCTTCCGCTCTACCACTACACGCGATCCCTCAGGCAGATATACGGTCGCTCTGCCCTTTCTAAAGGACGCCCCTCAACTAGGTAAAACTCACCCTATCGCATTACGCAGATTCCTCAATATTGAGAAGAAGCTAATGGCGAACCCGTCTCTGCGTTCTAAATACGTCGACTTTATGGCCGAATACATCGACTTAGGGCACATGGCTCCCTGTCACCCAAATACATTCGCCCATAAACCTCACTTCTATATCACTCACCATGGCGTATTTAAGTCAGGGTCGGACAAGCTGCGCATTGTTTTTGATGGTAGCTGCAAAAGCTCCAATGGTGTCAGCATAAATGAATGCCTACACACAGGCCCCGCCCTTCAACAGGACATTGTGGACATCATCATGTTCTTCAGAACGCATCCAGTCGTTTTCAGCACTGACATTCAGAGGATGTTCAGAAATGTGCTGGTTGCCCCAGACCAGAGACGGTATCAGCTGATACTATGGCGGTCCTCACCAGATCACCCTCTGCTCACTTACGCCCTCAATACAGTCACCTACGGCTTAAGATCAAGCCCGTACCATGCAATCCGCACTCTGCTTCAGCTGGCTGATGATGAAGGCCATCTCTACCCTGGAGCCGCTCAGGTTCTTCGCAAGTCTATCTTCGTTGATGACATCTTGTGTGGTCATGACACAGTTGAATCCACCCAAGCACTTCAGGACGAGTTGATAATGCGACATGCCCAAGGACTTCGACATGAACCCAGAGTCCACGTCCATTAAGGTCTTGGGTATACAGTGGAGCCCTCAGTCAGACGAGTTCACCTACCGCATCTCTCTGCCCCCCATCACACATGTCACAAAGCGGTCTATTTTAAGTACCGTAGCCTCACTTTATGACCCAAACGGCTGGGTTTCTCCCGTTATCTTCCGCGCAAAGCTGCTGCTTCAGCAATTGTGGCTACTGAAGCTGGAATGGGATGAGCCCACTCCCTCTGAAGTGCAAACGGAGTGGCACCACATCTCAGAGGATCTGCCGCTGTTGTCTAGCATTCGCTTCCCTCGGCACATTTGTGCAAACAAAGGCTCAGCTGCATACTCGCTTCACGGGTTTGCAGATGCCTCTGAAGCCGGGTTTGCCGCCGTTGTTTACCTCCATGAGCTCGATGCCTCCGGAGATACTTTGGTACACTTGATTGTCGCCAAGTCGCGAGTCGCACCAATCAAGAATCGCCTCACAATCCCCAAGTTAGAGTTGTCGGCCGCCACTCTACTCTCCCAGCTCATGATCCGTGTGTCAGTTCAGTTATCGGCCCATATCAGTATACAACAACACATATGTTGGTCAGACAGTACGATAGTCCTGGCCTGGCTCAATACACCGCCTCACCGTCTTCAACCCTTTGAAGCCAACAGGGTAGTCAAAATCAGCTCAGGCTCACCAGAATGTACCTGGCGACACGTACCTTCCGAGCTCAACCCGGCAGATTGCGCAAGCAGAGGGATGCCTGCGCAATCCCTGTCAGCCCACGACCTATGGTGGTCTCCCACGTGGCTTGGACAGCCTTGTGAGTCTTGGCCTGCAATGCCCTTAGCTCTGGGCCATCACGCCCTGCCCGGCCTTAAGCCCAAACACGTCACGTCCCGTCACTGGTCACAGTGCCCGGTCTTGACTTTGACCTGCTCACTCGGTTCAGTTCACTAGACAAGCTCGTCGGAGTGACAGCTTGTCTAAAACGCTTTCTGCACAACTGCAGACACCACCCAGATTCGCGACGCTCAGGCCCCTTGTACGTCAGTGAACGAAGAGAGGCCCTACTTTACTGGGTGCGCAGTGTTCAGCACAATGAATTTGCAGAGGACATCCACCGCCTTCAAACTGGCAAAATCTGCTCCGTTAGACTCCAGCGGCTGTCACCTCTCATTAAAGATGAGCTTCTTAGAGTTGGTGGACGACTGTCCCATGCGTCTATCCGATATGACGCGCAGCATCCGCTCATACTTCCCAGCTCTAGCCCACTTGTAGACCTTATCATTGACCACTACCACAAAATACACTGCCACCCTGGCGCTGACACTTTACACGCTATCCAACAATTTTGGATATTGTCCGCGCGCCGTATTATTAGACACCGAGTTTTTAAATGCATTAGATGCTTTCGATGCCGGGCCCAGCCGCAAGCGCCCTTCATGGCCGACCTGCCAGCCGATAGAGTTACGCCTCAGCCAGTATTTAGTCAAGTCACGACCGATTTTGCCGGACCATTCCTCGTTAAATCTAGTACCCTACGTAATGTTAAACTCTTAAAAGCGTACTTTTGTATATTCGTGTGCCTCTCGACTAAGGCGGTTCATTTGGAACCGGTCTCGGACCTCAGCACGGAGGCGTTCCTCGCGACATTACAGCGTTTTATAGCACGCCGCGGTGCCCCGGTTCTCATCCGCTCGGACTGCGGTACAAATTATGTAGGCGCTAGAAATCAGCTCATCGAAGTAGAAAACTTTCTTGCCTTGAATAATGACACGATTGCGCACAAGCTCGCTGGTCAGCACATTACTTGGTTGTTGAACGTCCCTAAGGGACCATGGTTCGGTGCGTTACATGAGATCAACGTAAAATCAACAAAGCAACTTTTATATCGCGTAATTGGCGAACAACACCTCACATTCGAGGAATTCTCCACACTTTTAGCTCGAATTGAAGCGGTCCTTAACTCAAGACCTCTCTGCCCACTTTCGTCTGATCCTTCAGACTTTGAGCCGCTTACAGCCGGACATATCCTTATAGGCCGCTCACTAACGGCCCTTCCCGAACTATCCGTGGAAGATAGGCCGATCTCCACACGTAGGCGATTCCAGATGGTACAGGCCCTTTCCCAGCGCTTCTGGACGCTGTGGACCCAGTCCTACCTTCATACCCTCCAAACCCGCTCCAAATGGTTGTCCCCATCCTCCCCTCCCCGAGTTGGCGAGCTCGTCCTCATCAAGGAGGACAACCTGCCTGCCCTCCAATGGAGACTGGGGCGCATTGCTCGCACCCTGCCTGGGAAGGATGGCGTCGTGCGGGTGGTGGACCTGGACACCGCGAATGGACATCTTCGGAGGCCTGTATTCCGGATCGCCAGGCTCCCATTGGATGAGCCCACCCTGGCCCCCGGAGGATGTTCCCGCCAAAGCCGGGACGGCCATTCAAACTATATCGCCATCGGTAAGGCGGTTATTGACGACCGCGTCCGCCTATCTGCCGCGGCGCCACCGCTGCGCGACCCGCAGCCGCTGGCTTCGTGAGATATACCGCGCCGACGAGTCTGTCTGTTAACTACCGCGAGACGCCCACAAAATACGTGCGCTGGTATCTGCCCTTATTTATAGTGACTCCTGAACCTAATGTGAAGAGACCGCCTAAATGCCTATTGTGTAGTGTAGTGACTGTGCGCCAGGAAACCAACCTACATCGCCGCCCGTGGTCAGCTCGTCCCCCGGTTCCTGTGACTCATCATCCCTGTAAGTACTTCACTATCCATACCTACCCAGCCCACAACCTTTATTTCGTCGCTGTTACTGCGAACGCCTTTCGCCGTAACACAATATATACTTAACTATAATAATAGAAAATAAATATTCCATTTTATTTTAAATCCCTGACAATATGTTTAACAAAATACAAGTAGGTAATCATAACGATAAATAAATAAAAGCATAGCATGCAGTAAACAAATTATTTTTTCCATTGTATAACAAGCCTAATGTTTACTATTTAGTCACATCTAGGAATATTTCCTAACAACCTTTTCTTTACGTACATTTATTTTGAGAAATAATCATCTACTTTATGTAAAAAAAAATATTCTCTTTAATATACTGGTTAAATGTGCTGACCGCATGAAGCCATAAGAGAAAAAAAATAAAAACATCGTATTGTCCTAAACAGGACAGCACTAACTAGTAATTAGTGCTGTTCTGTCGGAGACTCGCTTGCGGCGAGATGCCAACCCCCGCCAGAAACCCTATGGGGAATTTGGGTCTCACGGCTTGAGGAACCCGGTTACGCTGTAAAGGTCATCCAACCGACAGCAAGCGAACAAAAAATTCCTTGACTGAAGCAGAAGGACCAGTATATTAAACTGATTATTGTATCACGATGAGATCTTCGGGGCTCACTCCACTCTCGTCATGGGTCGGCCTTGCATAAACTCAAATAAGAAAGACTTTATGCTGTAATATGTTAATAATTACCGTCATTGGGCCGGGCCTCCTTCCTCGTTTTATGATTGAGAATTCAACGTAAAGCCAACGCCAACTTTGGGTCTGCCACGTGGTTGTCCCAGCGTAGAAAATCATGTTTAGCCCAACGATGATCCTACCGTTGGTACTACCTATGTACTATTGTAAGGGGTGACAAGCCTCACGGTTGGCCAACTAAAAAGTGAACGGAGGCCCGACAAACACCCAACTCAAAATGCTACTAGGGTATTAACTGGAATTGTTTACTATTTGCTATGTAAAACATTTAATAGATTCTGTAAAGATCTTACTGAGATAATATTTAATCTAATAACTAATTTCATCCTGCCTGGCGTATACCGCAGAGTCTCAAGACAAAAGTTTTGACCATGGAGTGTATTTTGCCAAGACCAGTGATGAGTTACGAATTACGGTACCTACCGATATCGAAAATAAATAGTCTATACTGGGCCTTGGGGCCTCAAAGTCACGCAAATATTAATGAAGAGGGCTCTGTTCGGGGTTTAATAAGCTCAAGTCTTAGTGGTAATAATGCACGGCTCATTGCTCGTAGAACCGACGCCGACGGCCGTTGGGGCAGAACAGTGAGTGGTGACCATGCACGCACCGGAAGACGCAGTGTAGGCAGGCATCCAACAATCTGGTGAAGGTCGCGGGATGCTGCTGGATGCGAGCAGTACTAGACTTGGTGGAGATCCTTGGACTTTTTCCAACAGTGGCTATCCTTCGGCTGTTGACAATAATGATGATCCTGGCGTATGACGGTACGCCGTTAGTCCTGGCTGTTTTCGTAACATGACAGTCGTTAAAGTTCACCACAGCATGGAACCTAGATCTTCTAACTACCGAATACGTATAACTATTGCTTAGGTATCTTTAATAATCTGTGCTACCGATTTTACATAAATCAAAGTCCGCGTCGGTCGCGAGGCAAAGGCTTCGGCACACATGTGCTGAAGACAATAATAAAAAATGGAATTCCTAATTGCTGTAGCAGTAAACTTGAATTAGGTAGGTACTTATTGACTTCTTTCACGGAGACGATAAGATAAGACAAGTTAGTTACGAGTTGGGGCCTTTCGATAACACGACCGATGTAATACTTAGTCCTGTCAATATACGACGATAAAATGCTCTCTGTCTGCAAGTGTTCAAAATAAGGTCCAATAAACGATATTTAACAAGAGAAACGTATGAGAGTGCGTGTTGTGATAAGTGTAAACGCCGCGCCGTGTGATTTTGTGATCGCTCAAAAATGATGATAAAGTCCATAAAATGCGGAAAGCTATCATAAAATGGATATTAACAAAGAGCAAGGGACATCGTGGAATTGGCCACTACTATTATCTGCCGTGTTCTTGAATGTACGTACCTTTATATCTAGTTGATTTTTGTCAATACACCAATCTAAATTTGTCGGAAATGTTTGTTGTAACTTAAAGCGAATCAAGTGAACTAAGTGGAAATGTGGAAATATATCGTTTGTGTTATTTGTAAAATTACGTCCTCGAGTTATGACGTCAATGAATCAACACAAGAATACCTATGTCAAGAAGAGTCAATATATACGAATGATAAGTACCTATCTAACAGGCACTGATACAATTTTGTTACTTTATTCTGAACTTGGAGAATTCTAGATTTTTTAAATTATTGATAAGTACTTAATATTTCTACTTTTTAGACATATTTCTTAACAGTTCTCGGTATTTTTATGGTAGGTACACACAAACGATTAATAAAAATAAAACAGACATACAGAAAATAATTATTAAGTACTTTACATTTATTTAATTTTCTAAAAGATAAGGAATCGATATGACACGATACGAAAAGACTAGCGTAAGCGTAACCATATCCTACGGTACCTACTGCTATGCTAACCATCAATGATGCTCAAATCAATCAAAATCAATTATTCAACATAAACCTTTACTGGCACTTATTGACGTCAAAAACAAAAAATAAGTTAACTAACGTGTAGTTAAATCTTAAAAGCTAATCTAACTAACTAATCCACCACCAGTTCGGATTTTGGGAGAGCCTTCGACTGAGAAGAACCTGGCAAGAGACTCAGGAGGCCTTTCTTTTTTCTCAGTCACACCAACAAATAAAATAATAAGGGCACTAACTACGAAAGCAAAGTAAGCAATAATAGTAATTAAAAGAGAGTTTTCTTTTCCTCTCATATATTATAAGTGCCTTTTTGTTTAAATTTTAGTCACGCGGTTTTGTTTATCATGACTGATTTGATTACACATAATACGAGTAGCTCTTAGAACGTAGTTTGATTGAAACGTAATTATACAAGTGCAAGTTTGAGTTAGGTTTTACTCAAAGAGATTTTATGGTACCTAATAGATTAATGTCTTTGGTTTTATTATACAGGAATAATGGTTATTTAGACCGGATCCGTTTAAGAGGTCATAGGGGAGGTCTTTTGCGACCATTTTGACCCCATATTTATCGTATTATCCAAAAGTCAACCATTTTCGTGATAATTGAATTTTAAGGTTTTTTTTAGGAAAAACCAATTTTATTTTATACGATGACCCATCACGGATGCTGGCGGTAGTTTGTTCCACAGTCTAGCTGCATAAACAGTTAAAGGTATGATTCCGAATTTCGTTGCACGCAGCAGTGCTGCCACAGCACTGCTGGTCCCCATAATAACAAATTATTCTCTACAATGTGATAGGGGTGGTACTTCTAACCCGTTAAAGCTAAGTACTACATTTAAGTTCATCGATAAAAAAATAATATTAGGGGTCCAACCCACTCCCCCTATAATTTATGACCATTTTTACTTTATGCGATATCAAAGGTTTCATACGTCGGACAAACATGAAAAAAATGGAAAACGGTAGCTAATGACACTGGCTAACTAATACATTACTTTGTTTCGTATGTTTGAGATTATTTTGGTGAGAAAAAAAATCATTAAGTACTTAATTATTTTGTGATTTAAAATTACTTTTTTTTAAGTCCATATTATTTATTTGTCGATGAATTTAGATGTAGTACTTAGCCCTAACAGGTTAGAAGTACAACCACTATCACATTGTATAAGTTTATATGGGATTACATTCCGAGCAACACAGCAGTGTCTGCGGCAGCAATGCAATGCAATGCAATGTGGTTCTGCGGAGGCACTGCTGCGTGCAGCGGAGTTCGGAATCATACCGTAAAGGAATTGTGGAAAAACTTGGTGATGGCCTAGAGGTAGGAAGGGGTCCTGGTATCACAGGAACGTTTGGGGCGGGAAGAGGCGGGTAAGTGCGTAAAACGGGATCTTAAATAATTTCTATTACTTACCACAGTATCAATACGATAATTGGAAATCATATTTAATTTTATTTCATTAAGTAATAACTTAAGTTAACAATTCATTAAGATTTATCATTTTTCACCTTTCATTCCAAAAAAACGATAAATTACCTATAAATTTTAGCCGTTTGTGTCGCTAGGGGATAGACACTTGCCCGCTATTTTTTCTCGTACCGGGATACGTATGTTTACACAATTCTATGACCACGGCTTATATTTCGGTTCGACGCGATTCTGTTTCAGCGTGCAGTGGTACTGGGGGTAGCGATGCGCATTTGTCTGGCACAGACTATAATAGCTCGTTAGATAAGTTGTTAAGTCTTAACTATAACTTAGTTAACTGTTTTATTATTATTATTAGTATTGACCTCAATAAGTGCCTGTAAAGGTTTACATTGAATAAATAATTTGACTTCACTTGACTTGACTCAGTTGCATCCAAATATCAAGTATCAAGACACCCAAGGGAAGAGAGGGGAGAGGGAACTACATACATACATATAATCACGACTATTATCCCCGAAGGACTAGGCAATGAGGATCACAAAAGCAGTCCTATGCCATAGTCCACTTTTCAACAAATATCGACTGCACATGTGTTCAGCGTGACAGGTGGTGAGCCTATATCGCCGCTCTATGCTGTTGGATGTATGTGCAGTCTTTGGGACGCATCTAAGTCAGATCTAGACATACAAAATGGGCACCTAATGGTTCCCTTGACATGATCATGGAAATGGGGTGTGATAATATTTCCCCCATGTACATGTTTGAAAAGAAATTCAGTATAACATGTCCCAACTAGGGATGAATGGAAACAAGGACCACCGTCTCCAGAAAAGAACAGCCTAATCTGGTACACCGATGGATCCAAAATGGAGTCGGGTACTGAAGCAGGTATCTTTAGCAATGACTTCGAACATAGTCAAAGCTTGGGAAAATTCGCAACTGTCACCAGGCCGAAAAGTTTTGCAATTCTCCTTTGCGCAAAAAAGAATTTAGAACTCGCCCTCAGAAAGCGAAACATATTTTTTTTATTTTTAATTTAATGACTGGTCATAGTGACTGCATCCTGCCTGATGAAAAGCAGCCGATGCAGTCCAAAATAATGAGAGGGCTCCCCACCGTGGAATAAGCACGATAACGAGCACTCCCATTCATGACGGCCTGCATAAATGCCGTTTCACGCTGCTGGAGCTGGGAAACACATGCGCCGGCAAAGAATTCCAAAGCCAAATGGTCTTACAGAGGAACGACTTGCCAAATTTTTTGGTACGAGTACTGATAATCTGTACAGTATGATGGTGGTTCCTAAGACCAGCACGTGTAGTCCGGGAGAGGAAAGGAGAGGGCGGGAGCCAACATACGCCAAGTCGCCAATGTGTACTGGGTAGTGTTGTTGCGATAGCGATAGTCAATCGATAGTATCGTGATACTATCGAGACCTCGAAAATCAGTCATACTATCGATAGTCCTATCGAAGGTCCTACATAGGTCATCTATCACATCATATCATTAGATTTACAATACTCACTTGATAGTATCGAAATTTCGTCGATAGTTACTAAAGCAAAACTATCGATACTATCGAACCGCGTCGATAGTTTATAGATAGTATCGATACTATTGATAGTATCGACCAAGTTTAATAGTATTACCTAATTTTCACTATCGATAGTATCGATAGTATCGCAGCATTTTGATATTTTCGATAGGACTATTCGCTTTATCGACTATTTTTCAAGGTCAACTATCGATGGTGAAACTATCACTATTGCAACAACACTGGGGCCTTAAAATAAAAAGTAGGGTAGGTTAGTTAGGTACCTATAGTGAAACTAAATTAGTCGCGTCGCGCATCGTTTTAACAAACGGCTCCTAGTCTAAAATTCTCAGTATATAAATAAAAACAAACGAGAGCGCAAATTAAAATGACTCTAAATATTGCTAGCTCTTAAGTTCAAACTCGATTGCAATCGTGTAGCGCACGGAACGGCAACGGCGCGCTTAGCCACTTTCGAGCCATTATTTTGAATTTTTTGGCGGGAAAACAGTTTTTGGCTTATAATTTTTAAACTAAGAGGCCCAGAGATTTGAAATTTTGCCTCGTGTTTGCACAAATTATAACGTATAAGTTGATCTTTAAAACGAAACGCTATCTTATACAGTTACAGTAATTCACCATGTGTTAGCCCGTGTTACGTGTCACCAGCTTACACATACTTATCGGTTCGTAGCTCAAAAACCTTTTGAGTTAAAGTTTTGAAAATTGTTGTGCCTTATGCACAAATTAGGCACAAAATTTTGAGGTATAATTCATAACCGTAGCTTAAACAATTACGAAGATACAGCTGAGCAAGCCAGAGACCCGTGTCTCCAGCTCGCACACATTTTTATGATCGTAGTTTCAACAGTATTTGAGTATGATGGTTAGTTTTTTTTGTTCCTAGTGCACAAATTATGCACAAAATTTCTGGCTATAGTCTAAAACCCTATCCTCACTGGTTTGTCTTAACGGGCGTGTGCGAGCTGGTGACACGTGTCTCCAGCTTACACACATAAAACAACTCACAGTAACAAAGTTGTGGTGGCACAAAAATTAGGACTGACACGTTTGATTGCACATAATATGCACAAAAATATGGCATGCTTAGAATTTCTCTATGTCGAATGAGGAAGCTGTAGACATGGACACCAGCTTGTGCAGGGCATGTGGAGAGAAAACGGAGTCCATGCATCACTTACGTGTGACTGTGACTCCCTTGCTAGGAAAATAATAAGTCTTCTGAGATTGGCCTACCCGAAACCAGAAGATTTTAGGCTCATCGCCCTCAGAGACATTGCCAAGCTTAGGCAGTCATCTTCACTGAGGAAACAGAGTGATAGGACGGGTTGCACAAAAGATCCCAATGGGTCGACGTGATGCTGCGAGAGGGAGACCTCTGCAGGCCCCACTAAGATAAGATAAGATAACATGTGCAGTCTTTAGTCTGTTAATGGAGGGGGTGGTAGTATTCTTTCACCGCTACTCGACACGGTCAATTTCTATACTATACCTATTAGTTTAAAAAAAGTAAGTATATCATAATTTTAGTAATTTGATTATAATTTTTTTGTGCTGTGCTGGTTAGTGGCTCAATAGAATACTTAGAATAGTTGTAAAGTTTTTGTGAACTGCTCTTTCCTTGGTGGATAGATGGTTGTCGTAAAAGGCAACTAAAGGACCAAAGACTGTACATACATCCAACAGCTTAGAGCACATGTTGAGTTATCATTTGGATTATAGTAGTGGATATGTCCTCTGTATAGATTTCGGACGTTAAAGTCATGTTCCTTGTTCCAGATTTGTTTGCCGAGCTTGGTGCTCTCATACGGAGTGTTCCTGCTAAATTTAACGGGCCTCGGTGTCCCGATATGGCTTGGTTTATCAGCACCTGCAATTTTCATAGTGACGTACGGTCTTTCACGTAAGTTGTTTTATTTATATTTCGATAACGATATATCAGATTTTAGATTTATAGCTACTTTAATCTTATAATGGGAACCATAATTGTGTTCAGACGCGGTTTAGATTCCTATTATCAAAAGCCAATAGGATATGACGTGCTACGAAATGAAATGAAGTAGATATTATGTATATTTTAAATTAAAATTGAAGAGGTAGGTACTTAATTATGTAAAAATAGCAGACGTTGTCCTGTCCAAATTTTAACAATTTAGAATGATTATTGTTTTTTTTATATAATTTTAACGCAAATTTTAAGGGTTAGTCAGACACTAGGCAATGACGACCGCAGAAGCAGTCCTCCGACATAGTCCACTTTTCACCAAATAGCGATTGCATATGTGCTCAGCGTGACAGGTGGTGAGCCCATCGCCGCTCTATGCTGTTGAATGTATGTGCAGTCTTTAGTCCGTCCAATACCCCTCTATCCCTTGGGTGTCGCAAAAGGCGACTAACGAACTAAAGACTGCACACACATTTAACAGCATAAAGCAGCGATGGGCTCACCACCTGCCACGCTGAGCACATGTGCAGTCACTATTTGGTGAAAAGTGGACTATAGCAGAGGACTACTTTTGCGGTCCTCATTGCCTAGTCTCTGACTAACCCCTTGGGGATGATAGTCGTGAACCTATGGAAGTATGTATAATGAACTTCAATCTTGTTACAGAATGCTGGTGCAAAGACGCGGCGGATTCTTGGGGAGGGCCGGTTGGGTATCGAGTGATGGCAGCACTGGGGCTGATGCTTGTCGTGGCTGGTCTACTCATCTGCGTCTTCGTGCCCTACCATCTACAACCGATCGTGTACGGAGCACTGGGAGGTAATTATTACATACATAAAAAGATTCACGAATTAATAATAGGGATAATTCCCTAAAAGGCTAGTCAGAGCAACGAGGACCACAGAAGCAGTCACTGCCATTATCCATAGTATAATAAAATACTGCGCCTGGTATAGCGTTCCCAGTGACAATAGTCACGTGGGTGACACAAGCAGGGACTGAAAGCGGTTACGGTATAAGGTTACGTTACCGGTAAAAAATAAGTGTACCTTAATAAAATAAAGGTAAGGCTTTACCGTTATTTAACCTTTATGCGATATCGGTACCGAAAAACGTTGCATTGACATTTGCGGGGCGCAGGGTGCGGGGTGAGACTTGCTTTTGCTTGCGAGGCGACGAGTAAAAACCCGTTTTTGTTGCGTGTCGCGCGCAAAAATGTGTAAAAAATGTGCGCGTGTAAACATCATTTTACACTAGTGCGGAAATTCGTATTTACAAACTCATGTCAATAGTAAGCTTTACATTAGTCTACTCGTCTGTGAAAACCAACTTACTGCACTAGTATAATAAGTCCATCATTACGTGTTGCCATTTGCCAGGCATACCGATTTATTGCGTATGACACCATGGACCGTCATTGATATCTTTTACGTGTGGCGTTTGACGCCAAATGGCGTCATAAATAATTCCTCTGAAATTCTATAGAATGACTATTTAGAGAGTTCTAATTAACAGAACTTACATTATTTGACACGTAGATTATGCCTGTATTGATCGTTTTAAGAGATAGTGCCAGTTAAAAAACTTCAGTGGTTGCAAACCTTTTGTTCCCTAATTTTACTTCTTTTGTGTATGGCGTATGACGCCACATAGCGTCATAATGAAAATTCCACTGAAACTTTGTAGAATTACTTTTTAGAGAGTTCTAATTAGCAGAACTTTCATTATATTTCGGATTTGCTTGATGTTATAAATAATTCGCTACGCGATTTTCTATGCCGGACGATAAACGCGATTATGCGGCATAAGTTTTTGACGCGTTAAGACTTATTATAGAACAACGATGTAAAGGTTTAAACTGGCTCGCCATCTTTCCTTTATTAATATTTTCTAATTATAAATTGAATTAGTGACGATAGGGCTTGGAACCGGTTTAAAATCCCGGTTATTGATTAAGGTTTTTACAAAAACCGCTTCCAATGTATATGAGAGGGGTTCAAAAACCTAAATAAACCGATTTAATCCAAAGCTGCGAAATGTATTTACTGCTGGCGAGGCGATTAGGCTAATGGCGAGCTTCCGTGTGTAGACATAAGCTCGCTAGTCGATTTAAAACTCGCGCGCTCGCTTTGGGAGAGCGGTATTTCAGGCAAATAGAATTCATGTCTACGTATGGAAGGTCGCTATTCGCTTTGCCACTCGCGCGCTCGCGTTGTCCCGTTGTGTTTAGGTACTTATAAAAAGAAAAAAACATCTATAAACCGTTTAATTGATTCAAAACCCATTTTGTTTTTTTAGAAACAGGTTTGTTTAAGGTTTGGGTAGGCCCACGGGCCGATGTAATCTGTTATGCAGATGATACTCTGATCACGGCCCGGGGCGAAAATTGCGCAGAGGCAGGGAGACTGGCCACCGTCATAACATCTCTGGTGGTGGACAGAATCCGTATGTTGGGGCTCGAGATAGCGATCGGTAAAACTGAGGCTCTTCTTTTCCATGGGCCTCGACGAGGACCGCCGCCTGGAATCCACCTAGAAATAGACGAGCATGGGATCCGGGTTGGGGTACGGATGAAGTATCTGGGTCTCATTCTGGACGGGCGTTGGCGCTTCGAAGTGCAATTTCACGAACTCTTCCCTCTTCTCGTCAGTGCGGCATCCGCTTTGGGATGCAACATGCCGAATGTTGGTGGGCCGAACGCTTTGACTCGCCGGCTTTATGCTAGAGTAGTGGGCTCGATGGCCCTTTATGGAGCCCCTATATGGGCGACTGCCCCCAACGCTACCAACAAACAACATCTTCGTGCCGCACAGAGGATAATAGCGTTGAGGGCAATCAGAGAGTACAGGACAGTGTCTCATGCTGCAGCTTGTGCGGTGGCTGGCATCCCGCCATGGGACTTGGAGGCAGTGAAGCTGGCGGAACTGTACCGACAGCGGGCAGAGGCTAAAGAACAGGGTAGAAAACATACTCAGGAAGAGCTTAAACGGGCTCGAGATTTGGCTGACCAAGAGCTGCTGGCCAAATGGGCCGATGATTTGCGTTCGTCGACTTACGGCTCCCGGTTGTGCCGAGCCACCGAACCTGAATTGGGGAGATGGCTACAGCGGCGACATGGGACTCTATCTTTCCACTTGGTGCAGATGCTGTCTGGGCATGGATGCTTTGGACACTACCTGCACCGAGTGGCAAGAAGGGAGCCGACGTCAGAATGCCACAGCTGTGGAGCTGCGCAGGACACAGAAACGCACACCCTTGAGGAGTGCGGGTCGTGGGCTGCGCAGCGCCACAGTCTGATGTCGGTCGTTGGGGGAGACCTCTCGCTGCCTAGCGTGGTAAAAGCCTCGCTAGACAGCGACAGATCATGGAGGGCCATGGTCTTGTTCAGTGAAGCGGTTGTTTCACAGAAGGAGGCCGCGGAGAGGGTCCACGAGGAGCAACTCCATACGGACCCGATCCGACGCAGGCGAGTAAGTAGGAGGAGGCGGCATTTTGCCCACCTCCTTCCATCGCAGTGAGGCTTGCGTGACTGTGGGGTGGGAGACCCCATAGCCGCATTGCACGAGCCTCATGGGAGTCTGGAGGGCGCCCAAACTATCCTGGGCGTCCTCCCCACTGGCGGGCCATCGTAGAGTGGGATTCGGAGTCTGCTGTCCGTGGTCCCGAACCACCCTGACGAGTCCCTGTCTAGGCCTTCGGACCTGGACAGGGAAGCGGGCGTTGGGGGGAGTGTCGCCACATAACCAGCGGGCTTCCCCAGGCCCGCTGTGTATCCGAAAATAGGATTTTTCCTTTTTTTTTAAAAAAAGAGCCAAACCTTAATAAAACGGTTCCTATGTACTGGCTGCTGACAAGGTTTGAAAATTAACCGATAAACCCTTCCGGGCTGTTTGGAACTAATCTCAAAATACCTGTTACTTAATACGGCCTAAGATATAAAAGACCTTTTCTCATAAGGAATGAAACCCGAATGGACTTACTACCAAAAAGAGCGGTTCTCAATATATACAATTTATACAATATGTCAATAAGACTCAATTTCAACCGAGTCCCATTGAAACTTATTCCCAAAACGTCTCATTCCCAAAATACACTAAATTCTAGTATCAAAGTACTCGATTATCATAAAAACTAATTCTCGAAACGTCCTAGTCCCTAAACACACTAAATTCCGTCATTTATTATACTCTCTAGACAAAATTATCAGTCTAATTTCAACACTATCATAAAGATAATAAAGGTTAAGTTTTAGGTAGCAAAAAAAACTTATAAAATGAGGTTTGCCTCTCAATAGACCTAGTGACGTGCGTTTTGGCGAAAAAAGCAGATATTTTTTTTCAAAACTTGGAAGTTCTGGATTACACACGAAATGAAGAAATCTACTAATTTTAGGTAAATTCCTAACTTGATCCGATTCGCCCTGCGATCCGGTTCACCTTGGTCTTCAATAATCAAACCAATTTGCCTTTCTTAACCCCTTGAGGATCGTAAAACCAGACACAATAATAATTGAAAATCGATTGTTTCGCTACCGCCGGCGGTCTTATAATCCTTGACCTATTAATCCATAATCCGACACTTTTAGGCGCAAATCATACAGAGAAGGCGTAAGGCGAAGGCGCGGCGCAGGCACAGAACAACAAAGCGGGTGTGCCTGCGCCGCCGCTTCAGTGTAATTCACAACACGACGCCTTCATACATTTCATATGAAAACGTTTTGAAGCGGCGAGATGCCTGCGCCGCGCCTTCGCCTCTGTATAATTCGCGCCTTAGAGAACTAATCTGGTGCTTACAGCAATTTTTGCACTCAAACCTGCTGAATCAAACATTTAGTGTATTTTGGGACTAAGACGTTTTGAAAATTAGTCATTATGGGAATCGTGTGTTTTGATATTTCCATGTGTATATATTTTAGTGTATTTTGGGAATGAGACGTTTTGGGATTAAGTTTCAATGAGACTCAGTTCATTTGAAATTGAGTCTTATTGGCAATAGTATATATTGAGAACCGCTCTTTTTGGTAGTAAGTTCATTCGGATTTCATTCCATATGAGAAAAGGTCTTTTAAAAGGTCTTTTCATTCCAAACTCTGTGGTTCCCATTGGCGGCAAGTCCCAACCATGGTTTGGTCGTTGCTGCAAAATGGCGTCTCGCCAAAAGCGACAGCATTACCAAGCCTGGGCTAATGCGGTGTCATCAAAGGATCCAAACACCAGTGCGCTCAGAAAGAAGTACAACTTTGCCGCCAGATCCTTTAAGAAGGACATTGCCAAGGCGAAGTCATCATTCATAGGTAGAATTGGCGAGAGGCTAGTGCGTCTTCCTTCGGGGACGCGTGCGTTCTGGTCTCTCGCCAAAGCTATCTTAGGGAATTTTTGTCAGCCGTCCCTACCACCATTGCACAAGACCGATGACTGCCTGGCCTATACTGCAAAGGAGAAAGCCGATCTCTTGGGCTCTCTTTTCGCATCAAACTCGACCTTGGACGATGGGGAAAACTCTCCACCAACCATACCGCATTGCGCTTGTACAATGCCAAACGTTCAGTTCCTGCAAAGGTCAGTTCATAAGGCTCTTTTTTCCCTTGATATCCATAAGGCGAGTGGGCCTGATGCAGTTCCACCCATTGTGCTTCGGACGTGTGCTCCTGAATTGGCACCAGTTCTAACGCGCCTTTTCCAGCTCTCTTACACCACTGGCGTCGTCCCGAGCTCTTGAAAGACAGCCCTTGTCCACCCGATTCCAAAAAAAGGCGATCGCTCAGATCCGTCTAACTACAGGCCAATAGCTATTACCTCTTTACTCTCCAAAGTAATGGAGTCCATTATAAACCGCCAGCTCTTAGGGTACCTAGAAGAGAACCAGCTACTAAGTGATCGCCAGTATGGTTTTCGTCGCGGTCGATCGGCTGGTGATCTTTTAGTGTACCTTACTCACCGATGGGCGGAGGCAGTCGAGAGTAAGGGGGAGGCACTGGCAGTTAGCTTGGACGTAGCGAAAGCTTTTGACAGGGTTTGGCACAGGGCTCTTTTCTCTAAACTTCCATCATACGGGCTTCCTGAGAAATTGTGTTCATGGGTTGCCAGCTTTCTTACTGGGCGTAGCATCAGAGTCGCAGTCGACGGTTCGTGCTCCGACATGAAGCCCGTGAATGCTGGAGTCCCGCAGGGGTGTGTGTTGTCCCCTACTTTGTTTCTTCTGCATATCAATGACATGCTGCATAACAACAGCATTCATTGCTATGCGGATGACAGTACTGGGGATACGCTCTACACCGGGCGAGCTAATATTTCTCTGGAAAGCGTCATCGAGAGCCGGAATAAACTTGTGACTGACACCGAGAACATGTTAAGTCATGTCTCGGATTGGGGCCGACATAACCTAGTCCGCTTTAACCCCTCCAAAACACAAGTTTGCGCATTTACCGCGAAAAAACATCCCTTCGTCGTACCTCTGAACTTTGAGGGAGCTCCCCTTGATACCAATCCGATTATTGGAATCCTTGGCGTCGATATTTCGAGTGACGTTCAGTTTCGTGGTCATTTGGAAGGTAAAGCTAAATTAGCTTCGAAAAAGCTGGGTGTGCTTAATAGAGCGGGTCAGTATTTCACGCCGGCCCACCGTTTACAACTGTATAAAGCACAGGTCAGGCCGCATATGGAATACTGCTCCCATCTCTGGGCAGGAGCACCCCAATACCAACTCCTTCCATTTGACCGCATTCAACGCAGAGCTGCTCGAGTTGTCGGCGACGTGGTTATTTCAGGTCGGCTCGATCCACTGGCTCTTCGGAGAGACGTTGCGTCTCTCTGTATATTGTACCGTATATATCATGGGGAGTGTTCTGAGGAGTTGTTCGGCTTGATCCCTGCCGCTAATTTCCTTCACCGCACTACACGCAATCGACTGTCATTCCATCCACATCACCTTGATGGATGGCGGTCTACTACGGTGCGATTTTCAAGAAATTTCTTGCCTCGAACTACAGTGTTGTGGAACCAGCTCTCGGCGGCGGTATTTCCGGACCGTTACGACTTAGGGATCTTCAAGAAACGAGCCTATTCCTTCCTTAAAGGCCGGCAACGCGCCCGCGATTCCTCTGGTTTTGCGGGTGTCCATGGGCGGCGGTGATTACTTTCCATCAGGTGACCCGCTTGCTCGTTTGCCTCCTTCTGCTATAAAAAAAAAAAAAAGATCTTAGGTCGTATTGAGTAATGGGGTATTTCGAGATTAGTTCCAAACGCCCGGAAGGGAATAAACAAGCCCTGAGTGGCCGTACATTATTTATTTTAAATATTGTATTGGATTATTTTATTTTTTCGCAATCGAATTAAGCTCGGGAGTTAAAATACCTCGTTTTAATATATCATTTTAGCAACTTGTGTATAAATCTACTATTAAAAATGGCTAGATTGAAAACTGCTTTTATAAGTAAGTTCGATTATTCGCAAATTCAAGCGATTATTCAATATGAAGTTGAACCACCCCGACCCATTTTCCATTTCATTGGACTACATTGCTCATTAACAATGAGAACAAGAGTTCCGACACCTACTCATGCGTATTTTTTAATTTTTTTTTATATTTTGACTCGTTATAGTGACTGCATCGCAACACTACGGTATAGAACCTAAATAAAGATACTCCTTTCACACTCTTTTGTAAACTTCTACTAAAAATACACAAAAGGTTTACAACCACTGATCCAAATAAATCACTTAGCAGCCATTCCAGCAAAATCGCGTAGAAAAGTCACTTTACAATACACTAAACGAATTAGCAAACCCTTCACGGTTGACATCCGATGCCGACTGAATGTAATCACGTGTAAACAAGCCAAAATCATAACAAAAAACAAAATATGTTCACTCATGGCTGAAGACGCGCAAGCGCGTCACTTTAATGGGTGGCGGCTGACGCACGGAGGCGTCACAGAATATTTGTTAGCCGCAATGCACAAAAGTCATTAAAAGTGGGATAGTCCGCTTATTAGCAGACACTAGCTTGAGTTGGCGTTAATATACCTACCTGCAAGCTTACTTTTAAAAGTCCGTGTGCACGGCAGTTGCATTGTTCTACAATATTATTCTGTGGTTCTACTTAAATAAATATAATTACGTAACTGTTCTATTGTGCTGGATGGTTGCAATAGCCAGAAACAAATGGAAAACATATCACATAATTTTAATGAAAAATAACGAAAATATTACACTATTTGTTGTGTTTATTACAGTAAGTAAGTATCTAGTTAAAGGAATTTAATTAAGTATCTACTTACCTGTTGCTGATATTATATCTTTTCGTGTGTTTTTGACATTGTTATCCACAAGAAAAAAATTACTTAGACACCTATGCGCGGCGCACGTGTTTTGACAACGAGAACAATCCAAACTAAAGCTTTATAAGCAAACCAGTAGTCGCATATGCTTGAAACGGTTGTTAGCCGTCTCTTTCATACCGAAATAAACCTTTATTATTTAAAAACTCAAAATTACGGTACCGATATAAATTTGGATATCGGAATATTCCGGTAACCGCTATTTTTCGGTATGACGCCATACCGCTTTATAAAGGTACCTTAATTTTTGGGTTATTCAGTCCCTGGACACAAGCCTACGTCATCGCCGCTGTGTTGTTCCCTAAAATAGTGGCAACTGGAGTTTCTTCCGTGTTCTTTTAGCAACGACACGTGTTGTGAGACTGAATTTTATTTCTATCTACCGTACAATACTAAATATACTATAAAATTAAAACAGTTTAATTGGCTTAATATGACACGCGATAGCCATTAATTAAGATATAATAATAAAACTCGACTGTGACGTAAGCATGTCGTACCGTACCTCACACCCGGAATTCCAGGCCTGTTTTTTTTGGATCATGCCATAGTCCAAGTTTCACCAAATTACAACTGCATATATGCTCCGCGTGATAGATGGTGAACCCATCGCTGCTCTGTGCTGTTGGACGTATGTGCAGCCTTTAGTCCGTTAGTCGCCTTTCACGAGACTCAAGGGATGAGAAAGGACACACGGCTCTAGGATTCCTAATTAATTCAAGTAATAATATAGAAACTACAAAGAAATTGAAAGCTGAGGTCTCTGCCTACCCCTCCGGGAAGCAGGCGTGATGTGTGTACAGTGTGTATATGTAAGTGTAGATGCTTCCATCATCATCCCGGTATCGGTACCGGGTTCTATTCCCAGAAGTGGTTGCAAGATTTTTCTTTGTGGTTGAGTAAAATCGGCCTGGGTAGCTGTCATGTCACTATAATATTACTGTTTGTTTGTAGCACTGTTGTGTTCCGACCGTTTATTAAGAGGGTCAGTTCCTCAGTAGCCAATTCTTCACCGCTATGAAATTTATAAAAAGCTATATTTTAACAAAATTCTATATTTGTTCCAGGTCTTGGTTCTTCGCTAATCTCCTCACAAGTAGACGCAGTTATATTCGAAACGTATGACACTCAGTTGGGGATCGTACGTGGCTTATGTTTCGTTGGGCAAGCAGTTGGACAATCTCTGTTTCCTCATATTTTAAGCATTTTGTTATACTACTATGAATCATATTCATACATGATCCTAGCTGGAATAATGCTACAGACATTGCCGGCTATCATGTTTTTGAAGGTCAGTGATAGTATCAGAAGACCAGTTTCCTTTACGAGATACAGTGATAAAACTTATGCTATTTTTAACAATGAAGGCATGAATGGGTATACCAATGAATTGCAATTGCATGATCTAAGTAAAAAATGCTGGAAAAGTCCATCGGATGATAATTTGCATCGACATGACACAGACAATGATGATTTTGAAGACAATAACGTAAATTCTACTATTACACCTCCCCCAAGCCCCGAAGAGAAAAGAAGAAACATATTCGGCGTAGAGATACTGCCAGAAATACCAGAAGAAAGCGAAGATAGTGAAGAAGACAGCGAGCCAAATGAAAAAGATGCAGACATAGATAAAAAACGAAAGCGTTTTAGTATGGCTATTAAAAGACTGAGCACTATTGGTGATAGTTTTGATGAATACATTACTAAGCAAATTAGACGAGACTCAGGGCAAACCGATGGTTGTGATAACAAAGAATACTCTGAAATAGAGGTTACTTACGAAACGATATCTCCAGTAACAGATATCCAAAGGGAAAAGGTTTTTAACTCACTAAGTTATCGTTGCCAGTCAGTTTACGCTAGCATGAAGAGGAGAATACGAATGCCTTCTTACAGAGTATACCGGTTGAGGCGAAGGTTGACTTTTGTGATGTACAATATCAATGATACTTTCATCAAACCCCTTACAAGGTCGCTGTCATGTTGGCGGTTTTATCCCGCATTGATGATGTGTTTCTCAAAACTTGCTTTGTCGGCAGTATCCCTTGTATTATTGCCAGTGATAGCCTCGCAGGTTAAGCCGAAAATTTCAATGACAGAGACGAACTTTTTGACATCACTTCATGGCTTTACGTGGATATGCTTTTTACTGTGCACTCCTTGGTTAGCGCAAACACCAAAGCGTAATTTTAAGTATTTATCGGTGGTTGGCCTACTGATCGCGACAGGAGCTTGTTTTGGTATGTGTGATTTCTTCTTTGCTATTTACTAAATATTTTCATATTTAAAAAAGTGTAAACGAATGAACTTTACATTATTCCTTCAAGCACATGGAATAATATAATTTAAAAGATTTATTAACTTTTTTCTAATTTTTAATTGTTATTAGAACTTTAACTTTATGAATAAATTTTAGTAGTAAACAACGCTAGGTACTAAGTAAAATTAGCATAGTTTGCTTTTAATCTAACTTAATGTTTTCTTTACCTTTCAGTCTTGGCACAGGCGAACAATCACGACCTTTTCTCCATTGGTTGCGTGGTGGCTGGAGTTGGTTACGGCGCCATTACTTCGTGCTGGGAAACGTCAGTCCAGGACTTTGTGGGCGCTTACGAGTGGCCGAAGTTTCATAGCACTCTGGAGACACTTTCTTCCATCCTTCTGGCTGTGTTTGTCTTCGGTCTGAGCTACATAGTCGATCAGGAAGGAGGTTTGCAAACCTCCATGTTCATTTTAGGCATAACTCTGGCTGTGATCACGTTTGTGTGGGTAATTATAGCTATAGCTTATTTATACGTTACCATAGTGAGATCTCTCAAGCTGAGAGGGCGATGGACATTTTAAAATGATTATATTGTACTTTGTAATGCTCAAGTATCTATAAAATTGATAATCGTCCTAACGTCCTTTTTAGTAAATATTTAAATGTCTTTAGTGTGTTATTGTAAAACTTGCGAGAAATCAATTATTTTTTTACAAATGCCATAAGTACTACTTATTGAAATGAAACACTTTTTTACGGAATAACTCGCGTTTAATTTACTATTTGCATAGTTTTTATATTATCCTGACGTTTCGAACCCTTTACAGGGTCCGTGGTCACAGGGAGACTGTGTATTGACTATGTACTACTTATTATTTCAACTGCTATAAATATTAAATCGAGGTACTTATTATACGAACAATATGTTATGTTTGTATTCATAAGACAAATAATTAAGATAACATGTTACGGAAATGAAAAAATTCCATTATGATAAAATCAAATGTAAATCAGTGGATAGAGTTCACTGACTTCAGAACTATCAGGTAAAACTGTTTTACTGACAACAGATTAATTTGTCCCTAACTAACTATTCTCTTCTAAATCTCTTCCTTTCTTGTTTCCATAATTATAAATCATAACAATACATCCGTCGAGGATAGACATGACCTACATTCGACATTTGAAAAGACAAATGTCGGTGAAGGTCAAGTCTATCCTCGGCGGTTGTTTTGTATAACAAGTTTGGTAGGTGAATACGAGTTTTAGCAAAGATATCTAAGTACAAAATAAATGGACTGAAGAAACAAGTAATCCGTAAACACACCAGAGTCGGAACAATTCCTAGAAATAGCTCACACAACATAACAAAACATGCTACAACTAGATAAAATTAAAGTAAACATGCTCTAGTCAACTAGATGATCCGAATGCGTTACTGTTGTAGCTGGAAATAGTCGTTATGTTATGTAAACCAAACTCGTCTTGTTATTTAATTTTACTGAAATAACATCCGCTGTGACAACCCAGATCTTTTGAATGATATGTTATTTTATGACTTTGGATTACGGTTGTAAATACGATATGAGAATAACAATGTTTCGATTTATAAATTATAAGTAAGACATCTCGTTGCAACAGAGGGCTGAGTAGGAGTTTTATTTACCATTCGATTACTTAACGAAAACGAGAAATTGTATGCCAAAATTGTATGTAACTTTTTTACCAAGGGCCGCTACTTCGTTGCAATAGAAATAAAATTCTAATTTTGCTTAACGTTGTTAAATCTATCTATCTATATAAATAAAAATCAATTGCCACGAATGTATTTTCACGCATCACTTAAAAACGGTTGCACCTACTTTGACGACCTCCTTGGTCGAGTGGTTTGTACACCGGTTTTCATGGTGTCGCCATCTCTGAGGTCCGATCCCCGGTCGGGACAATTTAGAATGAGGTCTGGGTGTTTTCTATGTATAATATGTATGTATTTAAGTATTTTAAGTATGTTTATCCGTTGTCTAGTAACCATTTAACGAGTTTCTTCGAAGCTTCTCTTGGGCTAGCTAGTTGGTGTGAGTGTAGGAAAGTTTTATTTTATTTATTATTTATACTTGGCTAATTCTTTTTTCTGGGTTTTGTAGTTGTCTGGACAAGGTACGTATGATTTCTTTTTCAATTCGTCAAGGGATGCAGGTGTTCAAGCGGATGAAGTCGCGGGCAGGCCGTTAGTGTTAAATAAATGTCGCACTAAGCACCCAGGAAATCAGGAGGCGCAGTTTCAATGCCGCACAAATTCTCCTTTTCATTAAACTCAGTGATAAAAACTCGTACTATACTCTCAGTACGCTTAACTGCGTTTTAGTTTAAGAATAACGGTTTCTGTCTTCTACATTTCAACCCATATTATTCATTTCGGTTTTCTATACAAACTTCCAAGTCGAAATTTTTAAAAACCAATAATCCAATTTTAATGATACTTTGCATGCTAAAGTAAAACATAGGGATCTAAATAGTTTGTTGAAAACATTTTTAAATAACGTTTTTTTAGCTGGGTTATTGCGATTTAAAGTCCACTATAGAAAGTAAAAAATTGCAATAAAATTCAGTTAAATAAACATTTTTTTAAAATGTTTTCAACAAACTATTTAGATCCTTGTGTTTTACTTCAGCATGCAAAGTTTCATCAAAATTGGCTAATCACTTTTTAAAAATTTCGACTTGGAAGTTTTTATGGAAAACCGAAATGCGTTAACCATCTTAAGGTAAGCTTTACAAAGCATTAAGGTGGTAATACTTTTAGGGTAGGTAAATTTGTTATCATCATCATAAAAATCTTAACGTATTTAAATGTATATTATCTTAAAATCTTGAAAGGTTTTATAATATTTCGGTTATCTATAAAGAATATATGAAACATTTGCATTTGCACTGCGTTCATGCGGGGGTTCATTCATGTAGCTAATGTTTGTGAGAAACCAATATGACTGACAGCGAAAAACAAGTGAGGCCAAAGGAAATCTGCCGTCAACGATATTTGTGTAATGTCACTGTAATCAGAGTGTGATATAAATGAGTCGTCTTATGCTAACAATATCTTTACACGCCTATACAAATTGTGTCAACGCGTAGCCAACCTCCCATTCGAAATTAAACTACACGCGATAAACGACAAGAGCATTTGACTCTGAAACGAATTAATGTCGCCTTATAGCTCCATAAAAATATGAAGAAATGGCTTTCGACAAAAGAAAAATAATCGATTTGACACGAATATTGATGTTTGTAAGTAATTTTGTCTACTTTAAATGAAGGTTGCCAGTACCTAAATGAGATATTTTTTTATAACTTTTTAATTTATTTTCAGGTAATCGTTGCCTTCCCATGGACAGCGTCTGCGAATATCGACTGTGGTGGAAAAGCTTTCCACTGTATTAACTCGACGCACTTTATGATATGTGTGGATTTAGGCGGTGGTGTGTCAAGTACTATAGGCGGTTTTGTTATTCCGTGTCCGCCTTCAACAGTGTGTCGTGAAACTAACCGCTTTGAGTGCGAACTTTTGATCCCTGTGATCCACGAGCAAGTTGCAAACATAGTGCCTGATGTGACAGAGCTTCCGTTAACTACGGCAGCTATGAGCACAACCAGTGCGACTACAATACCTCAAGCACAAAATGTAATTAGTACACTCAGTATAACTGAGTTTTCTCAATATACAACCGATCTTAGTGCAATCAATACGACTGAGCAGCCGCACGCCCAAACCGACATTGGTGCAACCAATACAACTGAGTTCCTTCAAGCTACTACGAATACTACAGCATATAACACGACTGAAAGCATACGAACCTCAACAGATATGAGTGCAACTGAACTTCCACTAGCACAAACAGATACTAGTGCATTTAACATTTTTCAAACACAGACTGAGTTTCCGCAAGCCTCAACAGACATTAGTGCACCTAATAGAACTGAGGTTCTTGAAGCACAAACAACAAATAGTGTATTTGTTGCAGCAGATAGTTTTCAAGCCTCAACGAGTATAATTGGACCCAATTTAACTGAACTTCCCCCAATATCAATAAACACTAGTGCACCTAACATTTCTCAAGCACCATCAGAGTTTCTGCAAGCCCCGATAGATAGAAGTGCACCTAATAGAACTGACGTTTTTGAAGCACAAATAACAAATAGTGTATTTGTTACAACAGAAAGTTTTCAAGCCTCAACGAGTATAATTAGATCCAATTCAACTGAACTTCCCACAATACCAATAGACACTAGTGCACCTAACATTTCTCAATCACCATCAGAGTTTCCGCAAGCTCCATCATCAGGCATAAGTGCACCCAATATAATTGAACTTCTTCAGGCACAAACAGCAATGATTGCATCTGTTACAACTGAGCGTTTTCAAACCTCACCGGGTATAAGTGAAGTCAATACAACTGAACTTCCACCAGCAACAATAGACATTAGTGCACCTAACATTTCTCAAGCATCATCAGAGTTTCCGCAAGCCCCGATAGATAGAAGTGCACCTAATAAAACTGAGGTTTTTGAAGCACAAATAACAAATGGTGTATTTGACACAACAGAAAGTTTTCAAGCCTCAACGAGTATAATAAGACCCAATTCAACTGAACTTCCCACAATACTAATAGACACTAGTGCACCTAACATTTTTCAATCACCATCAGAGTTTCCGCAAGCTTCATCAGGCATAAGTGCACCCAATATAATTGAACTTCTTCAGGCACAAACGGCAATGATTGCATCTGTTACAACTGAGCGTTTTCAAACCTCACCGGGTATAAGTGAAGTCAATACAACTGAACTTCCACCAGCAACAATAGATATTAGTGCACTTAACATTTCTCAAGCACCAACGGAGTTTCCGCAAGCCACAACAGACATTAGTGCATTCAATAGAATTGACCTTCCTGAAGCTCAAACAGCAAAGAGTGCATCTGTTACAACTGAGAGGTTAAAAAGCCCAACAGATATAAGCGCAACTGAATTTCCTTCAGCACCAACAGATATTAGTGCACATAACATGTCTCAAGCTTCTACTGAGTTTCCGCAAGCCCCAACAACAAAGAGTGCATCTGTTTCAACGGAGCTTTTTCAAGCCTCAACAAATGTAAGTAAAGCCAATGTAACTGAACTTCCACCTGCACAAATATCTACTAGTGCACCTTACATTTCTCAAGCTTCAACTGAGTTTCCACAAGTCACAACAGACATTAGTGCACCCAATATAACTGACTTTTTTCAAGAACAAACAGAAAATAGTGTTTTTATTACGTCAGAAAGTTTACAAGTCTCAACAGACGTAACAAAAGCCAATACAACTGATCTTCCTCCAGCTCCAAAAGATTTAAGTGCGACCAACAACATAACTGAAATTAATAACATATCTGTAGACATAAATGCAATTACAACAACCATGCTTCCTCAAACACAAACAAGCATTAGCGTACCAAATACGTTTGGGATTACTCAAGCACCACCAGATACTATTGCACCGAATACGAGTATAACTAAGATTGAGTCTGCTACAGATAATGGTGTACATAGTACTATAACGGAGTCTTCTCAAATATTAACAGATATTATCGCAACAAGTACACTAACTGATATGAGTACACCCATTATAATAGAAAATTTTGAAACCTCAACAGATCATACAAGTGCATCCATGATAAATAAAATCTCTCAAACCCCAACCGATATTAGTGCAACCAATCAAACTGATGCTTTTCAAGCTCTAATTAACACTAATAATAATATTGAGCTTTCTCAAATAACAGAAGTTAGTAAAGTTAACACGACTCGATTATCTCAAACTTTTAATAACTATAGTGCGCCTATTGTGACTGAGATTTATCCATCACCAGTCGGTCTCAGTGCAACTAACACAATTATGCTTCATCAAGCTCCAACTGATACTAGCGCAAATAATAAATCAGAGCCTTTACAAATACCAACAGAGGTTAGTACAGGAAAATTGACTGATATTTTTCAAGCACTAACCGATGTTAGTGCAACCAATACCACTGAGCCGCCGCACGTACCGGCTGACATTGATGCAACAAATATAATTAAGTTTCTTCTAGCTACTGCAAGTATTACAGCATATAACACTACTGAGAGTTTACAAACCACAACAGATATAAGTGCAACTGAATTTCCACCAGCTCTAGCAGATATTAGTGTACCTACCATTTCTGGAATAATAACCGAGTTTCAACAACCTTTAACAGAAGACAATGTTACTAAACTTCCACCAGCACCGATAGACATTAATTTACCCAAAACAATTAAGTTCACCCAATCTCCAACAGATATAGGTGTACCCAATACCACTGATTTTCCTCAAGCTACTAAAATATGGGATCCAAATAATACTATTGCAACAACGTATCGTACACGCACTACTCTTGAAGTGCAAGGTATAACAACCACCAATTCTAATTTCAGTGAAATCTATAAAACTAATATGCCTATTACTAATGTATTAAGTCCATCCAATAAGGAAACAGAGATAAATGTTAGTAAGCAAGAGATTCCAACAATTAAAACTATTGCCATTGCCAATGGCACAGCTGACGTACAGAGTCTAGTAATTAAAGTACTAACGGATAGCACAACGTTTGATACGACACAAACACATGCCGGTACATTAAGTTACGAGATAACTACAGAAAGTGAAAGTTCAATAAATAAAAACCTGAGTGCTTTGAACAGTGTAGATTCTATAGCTACAAGATTACCACCGGAAGATACTTTCACATCAGAAATAAGTCCAACTGATACAGCTTTAAATATAATCACAAATTCAGGTTTATCAACAACACCGTCAATTGTACAAAATAAAGTACCATTATACTTGTACACAAGGGAAGTTATTCCAAATGAAACTACATATAAAGATGTGACGATTGTAGACACGATTGAAGCTTACAAAAACTTGACACAATATGTTCCAACAACTTTGGTTGGTGATAGTATTATCAAGCAAAATATAAGTATTACTACATTAGAACCGATACTTACAGGTTTTGAAGAAACCTCTACAAACTCATTTATAGAGCCAACAACGTCAAATGTAAACACTTACACAGAATTAGAACTTAATAAACAAGTGCTTAATAAAACAATAGAACCTGAGGAGAAAAGTAAAGTTCAACGTGAAACTAATGTTAATATTTTTGAAACTCTCATTAGTAGTACACGTAATCAAACTTGGGCTATTGGTCTTGGAGTTACGCAAGCATCATTCGAAACCCAAAAACAATTCACAACTAGTTTGTTTTCTGATAATAGTGAGATAATAACAGAACCAACAATAACAAATAACACAGAAGATAAAATACCATCTGTTGCAGTCAAAAACACAGAAACGACAAATGGTATTGATTCATATACACCTATTCAGCAAATAACTGATTCAAATCAATATTCATTAGATATTACAGCAAAAGTACTAACAAATGTTTTGCCAACAAAAACAAGTCAGATCAATAACATTGTTCAGCAAAGTTTATATATAAATCAAAACGCATTAATTAATGATAACATTGTGCAAGTCACAAACTCACCTGTCGAATCAACAACAACTAGCCCACATAACACGTTAGTTGTTACAAATCAACTTTCAAATATACCGCAGGCGGGCTACAATGACAGTCAAGGTAGTAAAAACCAAGATGTGGTAACAGAACAGTATTTGGATTTAAGTATTACAAACGTTAATTATTTTGATAATGGTGTATCAACTAGCGACATGAATAAGAGAGTCCTCCAGACCAATACAGGAATTGTGAAAGGTATTGTTACAGAACAATATACAACTGAAGATTTGAATGATATTATTGATGTGCCGGTTTCAACGACTGAGATGAGTCCACTTACTTCAATTATAGAAGCTGTTTCTCATCAAGGTATCAGTAAAAACAAAGTCTTTTCAACAATTGATTTACATGCGACTTTATCGCCATGGGCAATTAACACCCAGTCGACTACTAATATTGAGCAAGGAGTTAACATCGCATATAAAGTAGAAGATAAAGGTCTGCATGACTTCAGTAAAGCACCCAATGGGCCAGCTGCTGATGTGCAAACGGCAACGCAGAGAACTATGATTAAACAAGGCAGTGATTTAAGAACTATTAATGCATCATTTTCAGTAGACGATAATGTTCGAACAATTTCACAGTATACTACAGAAACAAGGCAAGGTGTTGGTGCAGAATCCATTACTTCTACGAGTAGTTCAAACTTGATTGGCGTTAATGAATTGACTCTCCCTGTAATTCATTTTCGGATACCATCACAGATACCTGTTGAGCAGAATGTTAATACCATTAATACAGTCTTCACAAATAAAACAGATTTAAATGATGTGATTGTTTCCAAATCACCAGCTGATAAAATTTTGGCTGCGCCACTAAACAATAAAGATTTTGAACATGGTGCACATTATGTTGAGAATACCTTTAATGACACTGTAAGGTCGTATTCTCCGGCTGATAATGTGCCGTTTACCTTGAAGAATAAAACGGATATAGGAATACCGAGAAACTATTCAGAGTTTAGAACTACATCGCTTCCACCAGCTAATACACAAAATCCACAGCAGAACTATGTAAATAGTAGCAACGCAGTTTATTCCATGCCAATAAATACGCAGATTATTTTACCAAACAGCACACATATTGTAGACGTCGAGCAAGATTCCAAACTTATAAATAATACAGACTTAAATGTATCGAATTTTGAAATAACTGAAACTGTTTCACGGAACAGTACGGAAGGTATTTCTGTTTTAGAACTACCTGTCAGCTCATTTAATTTTACGTTTGATGTACGTGGACGGAATGATATGAACGTCAATAGAGTACACAGAAACCTAAGCTATTCTAGTGTAACGACAGTAATGGATAACTTGTCACAGGCAAGTTTAAGTAAATTTATTAACGTTAAGCAAGAGATACCTACAACTGTCACAAATTTCAAAAATGAAAATTTTAAATTAATACTAGATTCACAGCAAATGAGCCCAATTAAAGATATACAAAAAAGTGATATATCAGCAAGTACTCCTTATAGCCATGTAGTGTCTATCATTTCGGATAAAACTTCCTCTGCAAGTGATAATGCTGCTGTAATAGTAAATAGTCAAGTAGCTTTAGACGCTAATGATAATGTAAGACACCTTTTGATAGGCCGTGACTTTCTAATCAAAACAGAAAATATTGACGATGAAAAATTGAATTTTAATCAAGAAAAAAGTATCGGAAATATAGAAGATGTTGTAGTACAGTCGCCACTGCTACCGCACACAAATGTAACAAAGTTTTCCAAATTACCTACAATAAGTTCTATTAAGTTTGGTAATCCAAGTATAGAATCTATTACAAGTACTCAGTCCAGCCTTGAAAAAATTGAAAGCAAGCAGTCTAATAAAGAGTCATCTAAAGATAATTCTCAGCCTATAAAACAAGAAACTCAGAGTACAAGAAACCAAACACTAATATCCAAAGAAACCACTGGTTACACAAAATCACCATCTGGTGTATCACTAAATGACTCTGTTATATTTCTGGATGGTATTTCGCCACAAAATATAACTGATACTAAAGAAACATTAGTCAGTGAACTAATAAAAGTACAACCTAATGAGCAGTTGGTAAATTCGAATACAGCAACAATGAACAAAGAGATATCGACAGTGACCGAACCCAAAAATGAATTTACACACCAACCGCCCAATGAAGTAATACAATTTTTTGAATCTCATAATGATGACATTAATTTATTTGTTTCGAGTAATATAGCAAACTCAAATAAGGAAGTTGATAATCATACAGTCATATTAGCAACAAAACATATCGAAACATCCACAAGCCCTCAAATTACAGGTAACAATGAAACACCTAACGTTTTAAAATCTAAAGAAATCAACGGTTCAAACACGACTAATATAGATAGGTCTATACAATCAAACACTGCAATCAACATAGAAAACAATTCTAAATTAAAGCCAAGTTTAGCACACGCAAATATAAGTCTAAAAATAACCTCTAAAACAACCGCAATAATACATCATCATATACCAAAAACTTCAGAAAAGCATTATTGCCGTAACCGAAATCGGGGGAGATATTCTGATAGAGAAGATTGCAGTAAATTTTATATTTGCATTGGGCGTTTGGAACCTATCATTGGAAAATGTCCGACAAACACAGTTTTTAGTGATATCAATAAGCAATGCACTAAAAATATTTCACATTGTATTAGAGAAAGCGAATTTAAGTGTACATCTCCGGGTAGATATAGTGACATTTTACAACAAAACATTTATTATATTTGCGTACCAAGTGGAGACGTATTTATAAGATTTAAATTTCAGTGCCAGAATGGTTATCATTTAAACAAGACATCAGTTAAATGTTATAAGCAATCTGAGATAGAACTCCAGCAACAGACTTCGATATCGGTCGATAGTAAAAGTGAGAAAAGTACAAATGACGATCGAAACGCTGAGAAAGATGCAAGACATGATAATAGTAAAAGTGAGAAAAGTACAAATGACGATCGAAACGCTGAGAAAGATGCAAGACATGATAAAGAATCAAAAAAATCTGTTGAAGAATTTAAATGTGAAGAAGAAGGCAGATTTGGCGACGCCAATAATTGTAGAAAGTATTATGTGTGTACAAAGAGAAACAAGAAGTCAGAATTTCGTAGACGGAAAAAGAAATGCGATAGCGATGAAGTATTCCATAAAGACAAGAAAAAATGCGTAGACGCGGAAAGCTACGAATGCTGAAAAATGGTTTTCTTTTAAGTTAAATTAAGAATTTCAAAATGTTTACAATGTACATTATGTATTAAGAACTAATAAAACAGTTTAAATTGAAATTGTAAATAGAAAATAAAAAACGTGAAAAACCTCATGTTTACTTTATTTTCTTAAACCTTGCTCTTAAATATAACTTAAAGTATGAAAAAAAACGACCGTGGTTGGAGGAAAAGTACCCTTAATATCACTTGCTTGAGCCGGGAATCGAACCGGTGAAATGTGAAAAATAAAAATCCTGTATTTTATGATACCAACCGAAAGAGTCATTCATAAGGATCAATTTCTTTTAAACAACATGGTATCTTAAATAATAGAAAATCTTGTTCACCAGAACTCGATATAAAAAGCGACACGTAGCGAATTCAGTCAAAGAATACGTCTGTGCATGCATACGTGAATGTGGGTCTCATTGCAAATTCATAAGTTAAGTGAACTATTTTCTTTAGATAACTTTAATTAAATTCTCTAATTTAAGATACTAGGTATGTTGTTTAAAAGAAATTGATCCTTTTGAATTACTCTTTCGGTTGGTATAAAACACAGGATGTTTATTTTTTACACATTTCACCGGTTCAATTCCCGGGCTCAAGATGGTGATTTTTCAAAAATCTTTAAATGTAGTTTAATAATTAAAAAAAAGGAATGTTTCCTTTTTTTTAAATTTGCCATCATCAAGATTAAGGGTACTTTCCTTCCAACCACTGCCTTTTTTTCCATCCCGTATAATGCAATTTGATTTACAAAATAAATGAAATATATTACAATATAAAAATTAAATGCTGTTCGTTGGTAAATGGCTAAACGCAACACTTAAGAACCGAATATTTTTGAATTCAAGAAACACTGAACCCATTTTTTTGTGGCATTAATATATGAACTCAAAATTATGACTTTTTAACATTTAACAACATTCCTTTAAATATAAAAACGGCATAACGATTACTGATATAGATTTTTTAAAAGTAGTTACCAGAGCAGAATTGAACAAACTAAACATTTTAAAATTAACTTTATTTTATGCCTATCGACAAGCTCAACGATAACGGTACAATGTTGCCAATAAACAAAACCTCTGGAAGACCATAAAAAGAGGACCAGCAAAAATGTATGGACCCCAGCCTATTAAGCAATGACGTTGAGCGATACGTCGTTCGAAAGGTTTATTATATTCTACAACTTTTACTATGGCATTTTACTTTTCTTTTTTAGTCTCGAATCGTTGTGGGAAAAAAGTTATGGCTAAATAAAATTAAAATTCATATTGACATTTTATTGCTTTTTAGTAGTTATTATCAGATACAATGGATTTTAAACGACTTAATTATAATTACTGTAAGTAGACCGCATAAAACACATAAAAAATCTAGACATTAATATCTACTTTTCAAGCTTCTTCATCAAAAATAATGATATCCATTAGGTGAGCGGCTGGAGTATTGAATAGCTTGTGCATTGCTATACCGAGATACCAAAAGCATTTCTAGCAGTTGAAAAAAAAAGACTTACACAGGACCGAGGCGAATAGCACTATCGAATAGATTTATCTCTCTGTTTAAGTATGCTATTCGCCTCGGGTTAGCCCAGCAGTGGGTTGAGAAAGGCTGAAATAATAATGATGACATTTCTGTTGTTTGTATCGATGTCACTATTTTTGTTGGGTCTCTATATGCCTCTAGCTACTCTCTCCATGTGCATGACTCCATGTAGACACTCCATCGCTTATCCACGAAAACCGTAGGTCGTTGTGTTTCAACTCGCGCTGTTTTATTTAGCCATAGCTTTTTTCCCACAGCGATTCGAGACTTGCCGCCGTAGTAAAAGTTATAGAATAAAAAAAACCTTTCTAACGACATATCGCTTAATGTTATTGGTCATATAGGCTAAATTGCCGGTCCTCCTTTGGATGGGACGACCTCGTGTTAAGCTAGTTAATTATAAAAAATATCAGCTTTGTTGACTTATGTGAGGAGGTCTTTGGTTTGTGTCAATTCAATTAAACAAGGACAATAAAATTGTCAATATAGATGGTTGTACAAAACTTCAAAGTGGTTCAAGAGTCACCATACCACTTTAAAGTTTTGATAGCCATGCAAATAAATGGTAATTATGTATGTGCTACAATGACAATTTAATTTATTAAATCAGGATTCAGTTTCCATTTGACTCACTTTATTAACGTTTGTCCTAAAGAAGTCAGTCTCAAAAAGAACCTTTACATACGAGGTTTCCTAGAAGCTAAGCCGACATTTTGAACGAACTGATCTTCGTCATCTCTTTCCAATGTGAGGCAGTACTTGCTGGAGAACACAGTGCACCAGATCGAATTCATTCCCTGAACGGGTCTCGACGGACAGAAGTAGGCCGCACGAACTGGGCCCTCGTCATTGGTCACACTGAATTTGTAGTTCTTACACTCTATTGGCCTATTTCCACGTGTTGAGTCCACTTTAGATAAGCTGCCAGTATCAACTCTGCGATTTTGATTTCCATAAAGTTCGAGTGTTGGTTTCGTCGCGCTGTTCACAGGACATTTGTACTTGTTCGGAGCGGAGCATGTCCTCGTGAAGCCGTTAAAAACAGTATTGCCGGCACATTTGAATTTGATGCCTTGGAAGCGGTTGTTACTATTGGGAATGCAGAGGATGTAACCTTTGCAGTTTGGCACGTTGGGGTCGGCGATGCGCTCGTTCCTATGGCAACGGAGGCTCCTCCTCAGTTCGGGGTCGATGTAATTCACGGCGTCATCACACACTTCGCTCGAGTCTTCGTTGCACATCGTGTTAGGGGGGCACCTGAATGCGGGCCCTAACAAGTTTTCGCCTTCGCAGAGCCTTAGCTTGCTCAACCCTTCGCAGGTAAAGCCGTACGGGCCGCATTCGAAACTCTTTGTTTTGAAAGCATCGGCTTGTATGTAAAGTATCACCTAGAAAAAAAGCAGTGATTTTTTATTATATTCTGTAACTGTGTAAGTTTGTGGACGAGAAGCCATAGGTATCGGTCGTTGCTGTGAGATGGAATTCGTCAACAATGTTATTTTAATCTTTGCCAGCTCACCGGGTTAGTGATGAAATAAAAAATATCCTGAACTTTTCCGTAAGGAAGGTACTGTTAGGCCGATGGTCCCGGTTGTAGTCGTAAGGTGGCAAAGTGGTGGGTTCCGCCATGAGCCCAGTTATGGATAATGGATGCTATATAGGCGGCTGATAGTTGAAGCCTGTCCAATTTATATATTAATTTTTATTACATTGAATTAAATTATACTAAATCTTCAACAAATATTCGTTCAGTATAGAATTTTTCGATAAGAACTTTTTGCAACTACATAATAATTATAAAAGTTCGACTCACCGCCATAATCACTAATTGATTGTACTGAAACATTTTCACTAACATAAATTCACTGTGAAGGTCGCTGCAACACTGCCAGCTGACGAATAACGGAGGCTCCCATTTCACTTCACACCTCTTAACTCGGACAATTATCATTTTTAACACTTTCCGTATACAATGCGGAGAAATGGGTTCATGTCACTGGACTAATGTGTCATGCTATTGTCAACAGCCGGTGCCTTATTTGTATAATGGATATATTCATTGATTTTTAAGTAGATAACAGTATTTTTAGTTAGCATTTATCATAATTTTGCTATGAATTGCATTAGAAAAGAGTCATAGGAGAAAGTTGTTCTTTTCAAAAGTCTGTGGAGTTGAAGACTTTCGATCGTTTTTATTAGCTCTAGCGTTTTGCTGTCTTGCAGGTTACACAACCTTTGCAATGTCAACTTACTGGATGGGTTACCAAATTGAAAATATCCTAGCAGTGGAAAGAAGAGGTTGATGATGATGTAAAATATACGAAATTGGACCGGTGCGCGGTGTGAAGTGTTCGTTGCATAACATTTGTAAAATAAAATAAATTTAAAAATACATTTTTTTTCCCTTTTGTTTGTTGCACAACATTTGTATACTTCTTAACCTCTAGTCTGTGAGGAAACCTCTAATCGGTAACTAACAATTAAATGTCTGGTTTTACGGTAGCTGGCAGGTATAGTTGTAAACTTACATGCGCTCGGTTTATTATGAGCACAGTGCCTAAAATGCAAGATGCCATTGCTGCTATAATACTCAAAACGCTTATTGACTAAGAAGCAGATTGTCTAACCGTAAACGCCTAGACATTGTAATTGCCTAAATGTTATTTCGTCTACAAATCAGAATGCCTAAACTGTACTATGCCTCTTCAATGTGTGCCCTTCGGTTCGCCTAAAACTTTTAGTTCTAATTTCATATGGCTGAACTATGTTGGCCTTAACTTTAAACGAACAATAATTGTCTAGCCTAACAGTTGTTTTCGCACTATTATAGTTTTGCCTAAAAATTGAAAACCCTAATTTTAGAATCCCTAATATTAAATGCACTAAAATGTATCGACATTACGAAGATTACGCTGTAGTGTTGAAAGGCCTAATTTATTATTATAATTAAGTAAATTCAAACTTTAATAGTTTTTTTTATTACCTAGACAACAGAAATACTAGCTGCCCTACTCCTGTAGGTCACATGATAGGTTAGAAATTTAAGACAATCGCAACGTAGCGATTGTCTTATTCCTGTAGGTCACGTGATAAGTAGACGATTAGGCGTTATACTCTTGTGCGTTTTAACTTTTGTGCGAATTACAATTTAGTAATTGTAAACAGTAGGGATATGAATGTTTCCGCCTAATGTTGCATTTGGGAAGTTTAAATACGGCGATAAAGAGTTAGGCGAAGTAAAAATAGGCTTAATGCACTTAGGAAAAGTAAAATTGTGCAAAAAAATTAAGGCTTATGGTTTGTATGCCATTGACAATTAGGAGTACAGAAATCCAATATAGACCCCTCTTCAATGCTACGCAAGTTTGTTTGGAAACTTGTAATTCGATACTTGGCACATGAAAATGTAGTCTATTTTGTGCTTATGCTCAGTCCATTCATGTCGACATTGTCATAATTCTTATTTTGTTTTCCTGTTATTTTCATACGTCGGCTATAATATTGTTGATGAATTAAATGTAGGTAAATATTGTAATTAGCCCTCACGATCAGTGTGTTCAAGGATATTTTTTATTTTCAAGGAATAGAAATTTTGTTTTTAATTTAAATAATAAACGAGTACCTATTTTAAGAATACAGTTTTTTATAATGTTTTATTAATATTTAAAGATTTCGAATTGACGGTTAACAGCGAACATTATAGTCACGATACCTTGTAGGCAATCTGCTTCTTAGTCAATTAGCGTTTTAGGTATTATAGCAGCAGTGGCATCTTGCATTTCAGGCACTGTGCTCATAATAGCTAGAAGTTGAAGTGGTCGCCATGACCGAAATCGTCGGATTAAATCATATAAATAAAACTAGATAGCATTCAGTCTAACAATATTTTAATATATATACGTAATAATAATATGCTATGGGGTAATAAACTTAGCGTATCACTCGTCGTCTGAGGACGAGTCGCTGTTACTGTCGCTCTCGGAGCTCGTGGAGCTGTCCGCAGCTCGCGCGGGCGCTCCAGTCTTTGCTCTGTGGAAGAAACACTGACGCTGTAATACTAAAGTAATGTGTGGGACAAAAGTGAACTAATATGTTTATTATTGAAATTTTGCATTCACAATGCTATTATAGATAACGGATAAAATGTTTACTAGAAAGAAAAAGTTTAAAGTCTAAGTTTCTAGTAAACATTTTATCCGTGAACTAATATGCTCAATAGTAATAAAAAAATCAATATCGTCAATCGTCATGATGTTTATTGATAAGGTATAAGGATCAATATCGTTTAGAGTAATTTCACAGTCGTGGGTAAGTTGACCTGCTGGCGTGTTTTTGACCTTTCTCGTACTTGCTGTAGTAAACTGTAGTTTCTGCCTATCCCTGCGAAGGTGTGACGTATATTTAGACGACCTCCTTGGTCGAGTGGTTTGTACACCGGTTTTCATTGTGTCGCCATCTCTGAGGTCCCGGGTTCAATCTCCGGTCCGGTTATTTTAGGAATTATTGTTTTTCTAAATTGTCTCGAGTCTAGGTGTATTCTATGTATAATAAGTATGTATTTAAGTATTTTAAGTATTATTATCCGCTGTCTAGTAACCATTAAGGTTAACCTCTCCAACACTGTTTAATCTGTACAGAAACGGACTGATCGTAGCGCTCAGCAGTCAGCATGTCGGATGTCACGTTGACGGTATGTGTGTCAATATCTTAAGTTACGCGGACGACATGGTGCTGATGAGCGCGTCGATCTGTGGCCTGAGACAGCTGTTACGAACATGCGAGGAATATGCTTGTGCGCACGGCTTAGTGTATAATGTTAAAAAGAGTCAATGTATGGTTTTTGAGACTACCGGCGCAAAATGCTTTGAGAGCATGCCTGCGGTTAAACTCAATGGTGTTCCTCTGGAAAGGGTTGAACAATTTAAATACCTAGGGCATGTTCTAACTGTCGACCTCAAGGACCACGCAGACATGGAACGGGAGCGGAGGGCGTTGTCGGCAAGAGCTAATATGGTAGCCCGCAGGTTTGCGCGATGCTCAAAAGAGGTAAAAATTACGCTCTTTCGAGCGTACTGTACATCACTCTACTCGTGCAGCTTGTGGGCTGATTATACTCAGAGAAATTACAATGCCCTCCGCGTCCAGTACAATAACGCCTTCAGGGCGGTGTTGGGGCTGCCCCGATACTGCAGTGCCTCGGGCATGTTCGCGGAGGCGCACACGGACTGCTTTCACGCGACTATGCGCAAGCGCGCTGCGTCCATGGTGCACAGAGTGCGGGCCAGCTCCAACACCGTCCTGGAGATGATCGCGGGAAGGGTGGACTGCCCTTTCATGCGTCATTGTTCCGATAGGCATGTCGCCGTCCCGGTGCCGGAGAGACGGTATTGATAGCCGCTCAAACCTGTTGTGTTGTCTCAATATTTTATTTTTATTTTTGTGTAATTTTATTAATTTTTGGTTTATTTGATTTGTTATTTTAAAATTGTACCTAAATATCAATTTACTGATTATTTTAAACATACATATTTTTAATTTTTATTCACCATGACATTTTATGAATTATTTATATTATTGAATTTTATACATTGACCGATTTTAATTGATTTGTAATTTCTATTTTGATTTTAAATTTTGAGTTAATTTTTATTTTTGATTTTATTTTATTCTGATTTTTATTTTATTTTGATTTTCTGATATTTTATTGTAAGTTGTATGGGTGTAAATTACCTGAATAAATAAATAAATTATTATTATAAATTATTATTATTAACGAGTTTCATAACGAAGCTTCTCTTGGGCTAGATAATTGGTGTGAGTGTAGGAAAGTTTATTTATTATTAATTTATTTATTTATAAAGTACTAGCGGCCGCTCGCGGTTTTACCCGCGTGGTTCCCGTTCCCGTGGGAATATGGGGATAAAAAGTATCCTATGTGTTAATCCAGGTTATAAACTATCTGTATGCCGAATTTCATCCAAATCCATTCAGTAGTTTTTACGTGAAAGAGTAACAAACATCCATCTATACTTACAAACTTTCGTATTTATAATATTAGTAGGATTTACAAGTAGTACGCGTCTAGTACGGCGAACGCGGCCGGTCCACGCCTTTCGTCTTTCGACTCGAACGACCTTGTTGGATTACTCCACGTCCTTGGTGGACGTACTTATAATGGCTTAAGGGTTACTCCTTGAGCTATTAAAAGTACTCCTTCCAAAATGATGCACTTACTTACGTACGCAACAAGTAGTACGCGTCCAGTACGGCGAGCGCGGACGGGTGCAGCGCCTTGTCTAGTTGCTCGCGCTGTTGCAGTAAGTCTTCTGTTTCCGACTGCGGCCGGTTGAGCACCACGCCTTTTGTCTTCTGACTCGCGACTCTTGTCATCTAAATCGCGACTCTAGTCATCCGACTCGAAGTACAGAGGCCTTCCCCAAGGATCTACACTATCACCGGTCTTGTGTTACTGGCATGAAACATATGCCCGCGACCGGATTCGAAGGACCAGATCCGAAGAACAGCACCGACGTACATCTCGTTGGAGTCATGTAACCCTTAGCGACTACCCGCGGCCTTCACCAGATCCGACGATCTGCACGACGTCCCCCTTTAAGCTATCAAAACTACTTACTCCTTATAAAATAATATAACTTACAAGTAGTACGCGTCTAGTACAGCGAGCGCGGATGGGTGCAGCGCCTTGTCTAGCTGCCCGCGCTGTTGTAACAACTCTTCAACTTCCGACTGCGGCCGGTTGAGGACCGCGCAGAGGGTCTGCACGCTCGCGGGCACCGCTTCCTCGAACCCGCACTCCGCTAGGTACTCGACTGCCGTCTGCGAATAACGTGTATCTCATCGTACTTTTGCTATAATATTGCTAATATTAAAGAGAATGGTTGATAGAAGTTTGTGATTAAATTAATGTTTTAGTATGGTAACCTTTAGAATCTATTTTGTTTTAAAACGATATGACGAACGTATGTACGACGCTTATTTTGTCGCCGCAGCCGTGGCAGCGCATCTCTGTAACCTCATCGGCTGTAACCTCAACATCTCCAATAATGCGTACCGCTCGCCTTTGCAGGCTATCAAGTGCATCAAGGAGGTATTTAGCGGAGCCGTCCCATAGATAGGAACAATACTCCATAATCGATCGTACCTGAGTCTTGTACAGCAAACAGCGCTGCTCGGGAGTGAAAAACCGCCTCACCTTATTGAGAATACCCAACATACGGGAGGCAGATAAAATAACACTCTTGATGTAGCATTTTGGATTCAGCATTTGGATGTCCATGCCAAGAATGCTGAGGTCCAATGAAATGAGTAAAGGAGAGTTCTGAAGAGAGGGAGGAGAACGGAAGGGAGTTACCTTGTACGAAAATGCACAAACCTGGGTTTTTCTGGAATTAAACTCGACCAGTTAGATGGATGAATGGATGATAAATAATTCACCGCCGCGACACTAAACTTGCCCGCCGCCACAATTTTCTTAGCTACATCAGCCAGCACGCAGTTACTCACGCAGCACTCGGACACGCTGTCACATGGATAAATGGAGATGGACATCCCCTCTCCTTAATTCACTAAATTTTATTTGTACTGGCACCTCGAGACCAACCGTTAGGTTATGCAAGAAGTGCCAGACGTCCCTGCGCCAGTAGAACACTCGCGCAGGAGACCATCTGCGTAGGTCTTGACGCCGAATCAGTGCCCGCCGCAGCGCGGTCTTCATTCGGTACTCATAATACTAGTGTCTCGGGAAAGTCTCCCCGTGAACACGTGTAGTTCACTGCCTATTGTCCAGATAGGTAACCGGAGCTGTCGAGCTCGCTCACTTCTCGTTGCACGAAGGGCACAACTCGCAGTTGCCACTGATATCTATGGAGATGGACATCCCCTCTCCTTACTTCACTAAGTTTATTTTGTACTGGCACCTCGAGACCAACCGTTAGGTTATGCAAGAAGTGCCAGACGTCCCTGCGCCAGTAGAACACTCGCGCAGGAGACCACCAACGTTAGGTCTTGACGCCAAATTAGTGCCCGCCGCAGCGCGCTCTTCATTCGGTACTCATAAGACTAGTGTCTCAGGAGAGTATCCCCGTGAACACGTGTAGTTCACTGTCTATTGTCCAGATAGGTAACCGGAGCTGTCAAGCTCGCTCACTTCTCGTTGCACGAAGGGCACAACTCGCAGTTGCCACTGCTAGGGTCGTCGACACTAAAGTCGACTCCCAAGTGTCCACCTTGGTAGCGGAGTAGTAAGCACACTCACTTCTCGGAACCCATCCGGGCGCCCTAGCCAGTTCCCACGTCCTACGCGGCTGGCTGGACCGGAGACTTACGGCATCTAGGAGGCCGCCTCTACTAGTTATCCAGACTAGTACCGGAGATGTCAACACCAGTGTCCAATGAAAACCACCGGACAAAGCTGCCAACTATAAGGGAAACTCACGTTCCCCGCAGGACTTTTCGCTTCTGGCCCCTCAGAGACCGCTACTAGGCCCCGCTCGCTGTGCACGAGTTTAAAAGTCCTGGCACACAATACCAGGACAAACGAACATTCCCAAGCTCTACAGCTAACCACACGCCACTACGAGTCGAACCCATGTCCGGATCCCGCCGGAGGCGCCTGGTTAAAGGCACGACCAGCGGGGGGCTTGAACCGGAACCCCGTAGTACCTCTGAAAACACAACCGGACCCGTAGTTCCAGTTGCGATACCCTATTTATTGAGGTCGGTGGAGATGGACAGACGACGGACGGACGGACGGATGGATAGGAGGATGGATGGATGCATGGATAGACGGGTGGATGGATGGATAATAAATAACTCACCGCTGCGATACCAAACTTTCCCGCCGCCGCGGCCTTCTTAGCTACATCAGCCAGCACACCGGGATTTGCGGGTACGCCGGCGGCTTCAGAACGCCGCAGCCGTAGCAGCGCTTCAGACACGCTCTCCCACGCCGGCGCGGCGTCGGCGGCGTCGTCGGAACACAACTCGACTATGTTCGTGATGGCGTTGGCCGACAATCTGGCGATTTGATATAAATTTACATACATACATATCCACTCTAAGTACGTCACTAATTTTATTTGTACTGGCACCTCGGGACCAACCGTTAGGTTTGCAAGAAGTGAAAGACGTCCCTGCGCCAGAAAACCAACTTGCGCAGGAGACCATCTGCGTTAGGTCTTGATGCCGAATCAGTGCCCGCCGAAGCGCGCTCTTCATTCGGTACTTTATGAGTACCGAATGAAGAGCTACTAGTGTTTCAGGAGAGTTTCCCCGAGAACACGTGTAGTTCACTGCCTATTTTTCAGATAACCGGAGCTGTCAAGCTCGCTTACTTATCGTTGCACGAAGGGCACAACACGCAGTTGCCACTGCTTGGGTCGTCAACTAAAAAGTCAACTACCAAGTGTCCACCTTAGTCGCGGAGTAGTAAGCACACTCACTTCTCGGAACCTATCCGGGAGCCTAGGCAGTTCCCACGTCCTACGCGGCTAACTGGATACGGCATACAGGGGGCCGCCTATACAATTTGTCCAGACTAGTACCGGAGATGTCGACACCAATGTCCAATGAGAACCACCGAACAAAGCTGCCAACTAAAAGGGAAACTCACGTTCCCCGCAGGACTTGGACTTGGCCAGGTTGTGGAAATAATTTTTATTTTTGAAAGAAAGAAATCCTTCTGCCATGCCACGGACTCGCTAGGTGAGTTCACTGACGCAGGTTCTCAAACTTTTAATGAAACGGATATTTATCTAAGGTCTGGGTGTTTGTAATGCCTTTCGTTGCATCTTAGTGTGTGTGTATTGTAAGTTAGTTTTTATGGTGTACGGATTTTTAAACAAAAATCGATATTGGTGTTTAGTCGTTTATCTCATTTTTCCCAAAAAAATGTTTTTTTATAACTACGGGTTTATAAGGTATACGGTTTTATAAGCGGCTTTCATCTCACCTTCTCACCTAATGGTAAGCGACGATAAGGCCGAAAATGGAAGAGTGCTTCACCCGGAATCCGTAACTACAGAGGAACTGGCTATCTTATCTCTAACTGCCGGAACACAACAGTGCTACAAACTTTGATGTTATGGCGACATATTTAAATAAGATGGTGGAAACTAGCCAGGCGGACTTACCGTCCGTCGGGGATACATACGTTAGCGGGGACGAGGTAGCACGTCATTCTAGAGCACGACTACACACAGTTGCACGCGTTGCGTTGCCCTTTCCCGCTACACTACTCGCTACCCGCTGACATCTTGGGTATCTCGTCCCCGCCACCGTCTGTCCACGCGGGACGGTCGCGCACGAAGTTGCCGGACTATAGTTTCTCTGGTTCCTTAGCCACTAGACCACAGAGGCGGTTTAAAAAACTATTTTTTATTGTTTTGATATAAGTACTTACATTTTGTTTCTATAATTTTAAAGCAAATTTTAAAATGAATAGTGCTGAAAAGATTTTTTTTTCACTAGTGGGATTCGATCAGCACCCTTCTGGCAATCCGGGCCAGATACTCTTTCCAGTTGAGCTACAGTGGACTTATCCAGCCCATCCACTTTATTTTTTCCAATTTTTCATACATACATATTACCTTCATACATAACGACACCCAAGGGAAGAGATGGGTTAGTATTGTTCTTATAATAACTTCTAACTATAAAAATAATACATTTACAAGTATTGAAGGGCAATTTTAGAACTAGTAGTCAGTGCTATATTTTCTATATTTTCCAGTACAAAAATGCTGTTTGCTAGTAATAAAAATACAAAATATAAACTATCTACAACTAGGTAGGTAGGTAAATATTTATAAAAGATTGACAACCTCTGCTAAAATTACGAAGCAAAAAAATGTTTAGTTTTATCAATGGGTTTTTTGCCATGTTTCCAAGCTAAACACACACTATTCGCAAACACCTTTTTCTTGCGATATAAATGCTGCGGAGACTTTCAAGACCACCAAAAACAAAACATAATATTTATTTTTACATAATGCCAGTGGACGCGCGTGGCGTGTCCATTCGCTTGATATTACAGTGCCGGCGACTCGCCTAGCAAGTCCGCCGTGAAATATGGGCGGCATCCGCGAAGTCATCATGAAAATCATAGTGGCATTGAAGGTGTTAAGCTACACAGCTTGACTTACTGTTGCTGCGGTGATCTCATATCTTTATTGTTGATTTGCTCCTCAGTTATCTGGCCGTATTTGAGTATGTCGGAAGCAGCGTCGCGTATCTTAGCTTTTACGTCATCAGCTGTAAACATACATTATAAATAGGAACATTTCTAAACAAGTAAAATTCCCACATGGTGACAAACTGCTTGTTTAGAAAATTACAAATTGTGGATAGAATGTTCTTGTTGTTTGGTCATGTGAAAAGGACGGATAGAATGACTGCAATAGTTAATAGAGTGAAATTAAATGTAACAGTTTCATGCCCATTTTAATGGACCGAGTTTCGAAACCGTCCCCTAACATGGCTTAGGGGTTACCTAAAACTTAGTAAACCATAATGAAAGTTATATCAACAACAAGCATATGTCAGCAATTATATTATAAACCGACCAAATTATAAAAGCCACGTAAAAGCGAACATACAAAGGGCTAATAATCTTACATTAACGGTATATTTAGAGACGGCAATGATGACCGCAGAAGCAGTCCACTGCCATAGTCCACGTTTCACGAAACTACAACTGCACATGTGCTCTATGATGATGGATGTATATGCAGTTTTTAGTCCGTTAGTCGCCTTTCACGACACCCAAGGGAAGAGAGATAGTTATTGACGGTATAATATTGATAATTCGTTAGTACAGTCGCGTACACACCCCTGCGAATCAACCTATACAAAACTGTCAAAGGAGAACCGGCACTTTCCATAGAAAAAATGCCCAACTTGTATACAATAGAATTTGGTCATAAACTTACGCTAAAATTATTTGTGTCTTTTTTTAACGAATTGCGGATAAGAGTTATTTAATTACTAATATTTTTTAATATGGAAACACTGACTCTTCAAAAGGCAGACATGTTACTTTAAAAAGTCGAACGTGGCTGCATAAACCATAATTCTTATGCTTTTAAAAAAGTGAAATGGCAACAATGTCGTCACGTTATGTTTGATTTGATAGCTAGCGGCTGTACAACTGTCATCAGATATTGCCAGATAAATGAATTACAGATTAAAAAATTAAAAAAGTATACAACTTGAGCATAAAACGCCGGATCTCCTTTATCCAATCCATATTGATCCTTAAATCCCTAAAGATAAAGTTTAAAATGTGTTGAAAAAATTAGACATTTTGTGGTAGGTGCTGGCGTTTTATGTACAAAAAATGACCGTGACCTACCTTGGTATTGGTAGCAGCTACACATGGCGTCCAGGAGTCTCTCGACGAGCTTGGTCCGTTTCGCGAGGCCGAACACAACCAGCTGCGACCACGCTTGAGCTAGTCTATCGCCCGCGCCTGCCACTTCTAGTGTCTTTATTATCTACAAAAAAAAAATTGTATTCAATGTTTCTGTTATTTTTTTATTTGATTTATTTTTTTCTTGGAACATTTACAGTCAAATAACATCTATAGCTAAGGTTGATAATTAAACATATGCTATTAACAAATATTCACAATTCTAATCAATTGTTAACTTATTTATTGTTTTTATCCCCTACGGTTAAGCAGGACGAAGGTTCACCCGGAATCCGCAACCACTGAGGAAATGGCTATCTTATATCTAAACTGTCGGAACACAACAATGCTGTTAACATTGTTGTTATAGCGCTTTACTTTAGATAAGATGGTGGAATCTAGCCAGGCGGACTTAAGAAGCCCTACTACCAACCGCTACTACCAAACGTAAATGTCGTACCGTGATGTCACTACTGTGTACAGCAGAATACCAGTGCAGCAGGCCCCGCTTGCTGCTTATATTGAGTTGTGCACAGTGCGCAACAAGGCGCAATGTATTGTTTTATTATTTTTATTTTTGGTTATTTATTACTGTTTATTTGTGTGTTTGTTGTGTGATACCAATAAATGTTTTTTAATTTCAACCAAACCAAATGCAAAGATGTATCCCGATGTGATCGAACCCGGGACCAAGACCTGCATCTAAGACCGGCGGATTAGCCGCAACACCACAGAGGCGGAGGCGGCCTCATTGTTCAATAAGATTTAAAGTGGAAATTTGGAATAATAGAAAGTAAATGTTAAAATGATAAAATAAATAATATACTGAAGTGTTAAAAAAACTGTTTTAATGCTACTCTATCTTATTCGTGTATTGGAAATGCTAAACTTAGCCCATAACATTAATTGTTTGTACCTCTTCCATAACCGACGGCTCCGGCACATACACGTTCGGTACCAAAGTATCCAGAAGCTGTGTTGTTCTCTCAAATGGTGCATGCCTGAAACATGACAGCTATCGTAAAAAACTGTAATGGCGGCTCCACATTAGTGCCGTGAATTCACGGCATGAATTCACGGCACAAGTCGTGCCCTCCACATTCACGGGATGCTCACAATCGTTCGTGAAACCCGCCGCGAAATGGACGTAGAAGCTGCTGCTGCAATAACTTTGTTTGCTGTGACAACATACTATTTAGACGTCCAACACATTATTAGAAAGCGTTGGAAAAAAAGATGGTGGATAACTGAAATACATCGTAACCGATCAAAGTGTAGTCTGGAGTAAACTGATTAATTTCCTCTTTGGTAAATTGGCACTTGCATTGGATATGCAACTTTCTCCCTCACGATGTTACGCCATTTGTTTCTGTCCGAGGCAACGTGGAGAGCATCGTGGAATTTGTAGTCGAGTGTGGTGCGGATCTGGTCAGACCATCGCATCGGACTGCGCCCCCTCGGTCTTTTGCCGTTTACTTTGCCAGTGACAAGTAGACGTTCGAGGTTGTCACCGTTTTTCCTGGCTATGTGACCGAAAAACTCAAAGATCCTTCGAAGGCAGATGGTGGATAGCCTCATCTTGATGTTAAGCTCCTTGAGGATCGATGCGTTAGTCCGTCGTGTTGTCCAGGGAATCTGCAGCATTTTCTTCCAGCACCACATCTCACTCGTCCCTATCATGAGTTAAATTCAAAAACACTTTTGTTTTCGACAGTATTTGCTCAAGAGTCTTGTCCAAAAAAATATCATGACAAAAACAGAAACTACGGGGGCAACGCGGCCGGGTGCAACCCGGAATAACAACTTTTTTAATGTGGGGGCAAACCGGACTGGGACCATAACGGCCGGGCCATCATCACCACAATAGGTATTTTTGGAAGGCAATGTCAAATGACAACTGACAGCAATCCAATGATCCATCTTGGTTGGATCATTAGTTCGACGCGACACTTTGAGAGCGCTAATTGTGTATCTAGTGTTTAGAATGATCGAAGGTAAAGAGCAACAAAATAAACGTAATTTACTCTAAATATGAATTTACATTTTTCTTTTTTCTAACGTAATATTTACAATTCGAAAATGAAACGTGGCGATAGTGCAGGTTCAAATTAGAAAATCCTTGTTTTATATAAAAGGAGGCAATGGAGCAAGCGGGTCACCTGATGGAGAGAAATCACCGCCGCCCATGGACACCCGCAAAACCAGAGGAATCGCAGACGCGTTGCCAGCCTTAAGGAAGGAATAGGCTCGTTTCTGAAGACTACTTTTACTACCACTACTACTACTTATCTGCTACAGTTAATAATTTTATTGTAGTACTAGTTTTGTTATACAGTGTTAATTTTGGACCTCCCGCCAAGTTTTTTCACGTGATCCAATAGGAGCAGTACGACCAATTAATTAAATAAATAAACCTTTATTTTTTACATTTTTGTCTCAACTCTTCCATAAGAAAATAAAAATTATTGTCACCTAGCGCGCGGCCGCCACGTTATAAAAGCGCATGCGCGTGACCGCTATTATTCACCCCTTGCACCAATGACGGCGCGCCGTCGCTTTGACCGCGCGGGTGAGCGCACTCACCTACAAATATAGGATTTAGAAAGCAGGCAAATAGCGCGCCGTCGCTTTGACCGCGCGGGTGAGCGCACTCACCTACAAATATAGGATTTAGAAAGCAGGCAAATAATTGTGTTTTAAGAAAGAAAACATTTATTATTTTTACGTCAAATATTAATGTTTTATATTTTAGCGTTTTATTAACGCTTAAATATACTCAAGTAAAATTTTTAAACACTGAAAAAAGACGACAACCTCAGGCGGGAATCGAACCACGCACCTTCCGCATTCCGGGCGGCTGCCTTAACCAGTTAACTCAGTCGTGTCGTGCAAGCGACACCGCACGGGCGGGTGTTTCTTTTGTTAACAAAATGGCTAATTTAGTGAAATGCGTAACATGTAATATCGTGATAAATGAAGTGTTAGCATTTATTTCTAACAAAATAGATGTGATGGACGAGGAAAGCATCGAGAGGATATGTGTCAGTGCTTTCTCGGAGGAAGAAATTGTGAATGCGAAAAACTTACTGTTTGCATCGATTCCTAGTCGCAAAAAGACGAGAAAACGACAAGGAAAGTCACTTCGCAACATCGAGGACATCGTTTGTCTCCTAAAAGAGACAGATCCGGAGGACGTACCGGTTTTTGTGGCACGGGATTTACACAAACTCCCACCGGTGGTATTTGATCACGTAGATGTGACTAGACTTCTTAAGGACCTGCTAAAAATGCGTAATGATATCAATTATTTAACTGAAAACTATGCCACAAACTCGCAGTTGGAAGAATTAAAGTCTGATATCCATCAATTGAAACGTAAGCCTGCGGAACCGTTTACAAATAGAAACGTAAACACGAAGCGCGGAGCCTGCCTTATGGAAAGTTTTGAGTATAATAGTGGCCCCATGGGCTTATCTCCCGCTGTGTGTAATGATAGTGAATTGTCTCAGAATCATCCCGCAATATCATTGCCTCAAAATGATATTCATATAGTATCTCAATTTGAGGATACGGCACAAACAGTGAGCACAATTCTACCCGCGCATTGCAAAAATGAATCAGCTGAGCGCAATCGGTCAAACAGCAGTAAAGTAACGGTAACTGAGACGGCCACTGATGCTATGACTAATAAACTCACCGCTGCCGGCGCCGGCGGCGCCGCGCCGATTGCTCGTCAAACGCATATCTTATCTAAGCTGCAGTATAACAACTTGAAATCGTTTTCTGAAACCGCGCAGGAGGGAGAATGGAAACCTCCGGTCAAGGATGATAAGTGGGTTCTCGTGCAGAGAAAAAGATTACGAAATCGTTTTGTAAGCAATCGTGGAAATGCAGTCGAAGTTGATTCAAACTTTAGGGCGGCGGATATAAAAGTACCTATCTACATTTACAATGTCTCAAAGGAGGTAGCAACATGTGACGTTCAAAGGTACATTGAGAAGAAGTCAAATATATCTGTTACTCTAGAAAAAATGAACATGAAGTCAATGAGACAATATGATGGATATAAAGTTTTTGTACCTAGGCAAAAAATTTCTATTTTCTTAAATGATGACTTTTGGCCAGAAGGAATTGCATACCGTCGATTTGTGAACTTTGGTATAAAAAGAAATACAGGCGAGCACATATCGCTGCATGAAGGAAATTCTTCTCTTAATAAATGAAAAATACGACAAATATCAGTAAATTCATAACTTACAATTGTAAGAATGTAAAAACATCAATGAGCGAAATCAAGAAGCTGTGTGACCAGGCGGATATAGTATGTCTCCAAGAGACATGGTTACTACCGTACGAGATCTCCTTTTTAGGGGATATTCATCCCGACTTCGGCTTTACTGGATCTTCAGCGGTGGACCTGTCGTCGGGCGTGCTGCGCGGGCGGCCGCACGGTGGTGTCGCTATACTGTGGCGTAAGTCACTATTTCGCACGGTATCCGTGATCCCGTCGGATAGTAATCGCATAGTTGCGATAAAAGTGTCAACAAGTGAGCGTGCCTTTGTGGTTTGTAGCATTTATATGCCAACGGATAGTGCGGATAACTTTCCCGTTTTTACTAAGTGTTTGGGTTCGCTAAGTGCGCTGGTGGAAAGCAGTGAAGTAGAATGTGTTTACCTGCTTGGCGATTTTAATGCGCACTATCCAGAGACTTTCGGTAAGGAAATGTTATCTTTTTGTTTAGAACAAAGTTGGGAATGTGCGGACTATAAGTTTCTAAATATAAACTCGGACAATTTTACGTTCATAAGCGAAGCTCATAATTGTAAACGTTGGTTAGATCACTGCCTTGTAACTAGTTCGGCGTGCGATACAATAACAGATGTCCGCGTAGATTACAGTGTGTATTCGTCAGATCACTTTCCGTTAATTATCGAATGTAACTTAAATGTTATAAGGCCCAAAATAAGTGTAAACAGTAATCTATATAGTAAGGTACGATGGGGCACTAGGAATCCAGAGCAAATTCAGGAATATAAAAAGTTGTGTCATAACAAACTACGTAGTATTGATTTTCCTATGGAGTTTAGTTATTGTGCTGATCATATGTGTGATAATATTGAACATAAGGACATTTTAAATAATTTATATATAAAAATAATTAATGTGTTGTCAGAGGCTGCGTCCTTAACTCATAAACAGCAGTGTAAGGCACATAAGAGGAAAGTGGTAGGCTGGAATCTACATGTAAGTGAAGCACACAAGGAGGCTCGGCGTTGTTTTGATTTATGGTTACTATATAGCAAACCAGTATCGGGTCAAATTTATGAATTAATGTGTGTGTCACGTAAAATATTTAAATCGAAATTGAAATGGTGTGTTAAGAATGAAAATCAAATCAAAATGAATATTTTAGCTACTCAACATAAAAATAAAGATTTTAAAAAGTTCTGGAAAAGTACGCAGCAACTAAGCTCTAAACCGAGCCTGCCTGTTAGTGTGGAAAATGTCAGTGACCAAAAGGATATTGCTAATAATTTTAAAGACCACTTTAGAGTTAAAATTAATGATAATTGTAATATATCAGGGTCTAAAAAGGAGATGCTCGATGGTGGGTCGCAAAAATATCAGTCATTGGTGTATTTCTCGGCGCGAGAAGTGGAGAATATTATTAAACACAGTACCCGCGGTAAATCGCCTGGCCATGACGGACTCAGCATCGAGCATTTCCAAAATGCTGGTATCCATCTGCCGCGTGTGCTTAGTATGTTTTATAACCTATGTATTAGACATGCCTTCTTGCCTCCGGGTCTAATGAGAACAGTAGTGATTCCTGTTGTAAAAGACAAGACGGGCGATGTATCTGATATTACCAATTATAGGCCCATATCATTGGCCACAGTGACTGCCAAGGTGCTTGACGGGCTTCTTGACCAACAGCTGGGTAAATTTATTCGTTTAGATGACGCTCAGTTCGGCTTTAGGGCCGGACTCTCTACGGAAAGTGCCATTTTTGCCCTCAAGGAGACCGTCAGGTACTATACAAAAAGGAAGACTTCAGTGTATGGATGCTTCCTCGACCTGTCGAGGGCCTTTGATATGGTGTCTTATCAGATTTTATGGGACAAACTGGCGGCTACTGGGATGCCGGGGGAGCTTGTTGATATATTTCGGTATTGGTACAAACAACAAGAAAACTGTGTAAAATGGGCAGAAGAAACATCGGACTTGTATCGGTTAGAATGTGGAGTCAGGCAGGGGGGCTTAACCTCTCCTAAGCTTTTCTGTCTGTATATTAATGAGCTAATCGTCGAGCTCAGTAGTATGAATGTGGGATGTTCCATTGATGGTCAAATGATCAATAACATCAGTTACGCAGATGATATGGCGCTGCTGAGCCCGTCGATACGTTCATTGAGGGAAATGCTGCGTGTCTGCGAACAGTACGCAAATAAACATACACTTAAGTACAACTGTAAGAAAAGCGAAGTCGTGGTGTTTGCGGCGCGCGGCACTTCCGTAAAACAGGTGCCCCCAATTCGGCTAAACGGTGAACCTTTGAACATAGTGCCAATGTTTAAATACTTGGGTCATGTGGTCACTGCGGACCTGACCGACGATTGTGATATTGGAAGGGAGCGCAGGTCGTTGGCAGTACGTGGTAATATGCTGGCCCGCAGGTTTGCGCATTGTACGGGTGAGGTAAAGGTTGCATTATTTAAGGCATACTGCCAGTCTTTGTATACAAGCGGTCTGTGGGTTAGCTACACTCAAAAGACCTTCAACGCTCTGCGTGTCCTATATAATAATATGTTCCGGGTGCTGCTGGGACTGCCGAGATTCTGCAGTGCATCTGGCATGTTTGCCGACGCTCACATAGGCGGGTTCCATGCCCTAGTCAGAAAAAAAATTACTTCCATCAGAAACAGAATGCTCGGCAGTCCCAACAGTATTTTAAAGGTTTTAGTGGGGAGGTGGGACAGTGCACTGATGAGGCACTGGATCACCGCCGTAATAAACCCTAATGCGGAGCAAATTTATTTTTTAAATTAATTTAAATATTGTATTTCTCATTGTATTTCTACTAACATAGATGTAAGAACTCTGTTACTAACACCTGGATCTCGTTATCTGAATAAATAAATATTATTATTATTATTATTATTATTATTAACCACTTGGCTACCGAGGTCTGGCTTTCAACCGTCGAAATTTGTCAGTGCTTGATGCTTATGTTTTTTAGTCAACATTGCTTCATCAAATCTTAGAAGTTTTCACCTCTGAGATCCGAAAGAAATATTTTTACAAATATTTGAACATTCGGTTAAGATGAAGCTGCGTTTACAGATTAATGTTTTATATTTTAGCGTTTTATTAACGCTTAAATATACTCAAGTAAAAGTGGTTAAGGCAGCCGCCCGGAATGCGGAAGGTGCGTGGTTCGATTCCCGCCTGAGGTTGTCGTCTTTTTTTCAGTGTTTAAAAATTTTATTTTATTATTACTTTTTTTTACCTCATATTGACTTTTGGCGGCGGTTCCAAAACAAATCCTGTATTATTATGAAAAGTAAATAATAATAAACTCAATAAGTAAATACAAATAAAACAAACCTGCACGCAACCGTAACTAAATGCCTGTAGTAAATGCTTTCTTTGTACGCGTCACCGACCAGTTTGTAGTTGTCGTCTTTCATCAGGAGTGCATGTAATCTTTCAGCCATGTTGATATCCTGGAAAATAAAAATGTTTAAAAATATTTAAATTTAGTTACTAGACTATCCGCCTAAATGTTTGTATACGTTTGTTGCTTCATCCATCAACCGTCCATCAAACCATCGAACATCGACCATCCAGAGTCAGAGGTCCCGTGTTTGTTTCGCAGAGTCTGAGAAGGTTCACATATTATAATATTCGGTTTGCGCTTCGTTTTCCACTTTTATGCTAGTAGGAAGTCAAATTTACGGAAGTATCTATAATGATAATATTTTTAATGTAAATTATATTATATACGGTTAACTTTAGTTATATATTTGTTTAAATCCAAATTGTTGAGTTACAGTGTTTGGAATAAATGTATGTGGGCGCCATTTTCAAATTCTCTGCAGGCAACATTGTCCCTAACCATGTTTAAATTAAATTTTTGGATAAATTACGAAAATACTGCAAATGTAAAGTAAATAAATGCAAAATAAACTGTTACATTAAGCATCGAAAATAAAAAATAATAATCTAATTTCATATTTTTGTACTTTGTTTAAAGTAACATTATGGTCATTCTTGGTAACAGAGTTGTTTTCCATACAAAATCATCATGCCCCAGACAGGTAGGGCAGTACAAATATCGTTAATAATTTGTTTTTATACCACACTTATAAATTTAAAAATTAATGGATTATTTAAATACAGATATTGATAAAACGTATTAACTTTTTGGGGTTAAAGTTACTCGCGTCCGTAGGTTTACCCTTGAGACCCTACACGTGACCCCTGGGTGGTGCTAAATGAGTGACAATGACTGAGTGGTAGAGCCACGCTGCGTTGCAGCACGCATTGGGCCGGCTCGCCCGGGGTAATACCACCCTCTCACGAATATCCGGCGTGAAACAATGGCACTTGGTGCTGTTGTGTTTCGTCCGGCCAGTGAGAGTTCCGGAGGCTCCTTCCCCTCCCACCCCTCCTCACAATTCCTATTCCTTCCCCTAACCCTATTCTTTTCTTAAAGGTCGGCAACGCATCTGCGACGCCTCTGGTTTTGCGGGTGTCCATGGGCGGCGGTGATTGCTTTCCATCAGGTGACCCGCCTGCTAGTTTGCCTCCTTCTCATATAAAAAAAAAACTTATTTAAAACACAAGTTGGTGATAAAATGTATTTTTTTCTATTTTTCGAAAGTTAGTCCCGCTGTCCATATAAATTTGTAACTATACTTTGTTACTATAGCAAATTCGACCCAAAAAAGCAGATGGCGCTACTGTTGTACCGGCGCGGCAGTTATATTGGCGTGGTGTCCGAGTTCATTCTAGATAGTTCGCGAGGCCTGGGGAGGGACGCAACGCCAGTCAGTCGACCGGGAATTGTGGGAGGTGGCTCGTGTGTTTATTGCGTGACCACACTGTTACCGATACAAGTAACATAGTTGTATAAGATTTATTTTTTATAAACATTAACAATAATAACAAAATCTGATTTTGCATGTTATTTTGCTGTATCTATATTATTGAAATTTTGCATTCACAATGCTATATAGGTATAGGATAAAATATTTACTAGAAAAAAAACAACCAGTCTCAGGAAAGCTCGAACGGGATTCGAACCCGTGACCTTTGGATTGCCGGTCCACTGCTTTTGCTCAGCAGTGGACCGTCATCAACATTTTATCCTAAAAGGCTGTACTTAATAATGATACCAAAATATTTGTGATTCATTAGTTCATTATTAAAGTAAAAAATACTTCGTATTGGTAACATAGTGGTATTTATTTTCACCTAAGGACATTCAATTTGAAATAACATACAAAATTATTAATAAACTTCGCGGCTAATTACAGGATATAAAAATTTGATGGTTACTTTCTGCATAGATGTAGGAAAAAGTCATGTTAAGAGAGTTTGTAAATTTTTTGTTTTTAGAAAATAGAAGTTACATTTACCTGCAGAGAATTTGAAAATGGCCCATGTAGTCGTATGAGGGTAAGGTTAGTTTTTCTTAGAACTGGTATCATTTTATTTACCTGTAAGTGATCACTGCAAACTCCCATGGCAGTAATGAAGAAGTTTGTGTCAGTAGCTTCTTTTGGTATCAACTTTTCTCTCTGCTCTATATCATTTATTATGTTGGTCAGAATGTCGTTGCGCGGGCCTCCTGTCAAAAAATATCTGGTTAAAGGACAATGCCAAAAATTCCATACAACTTTGCCCCATCCGATAAACGCCGTTTACAATCATGTTTTTTTCATCATTTTGTTGCAAGTGTTGTACATTGACAAATAATTATGATTAACAGTCTATAGAACTTGCGCTTTTCTAATAAATTGAACATAAATATGTAAGTTCACCCTCATGTTTTAGTAAGCATTATGAGCTTTACGTGTATTTGCAGTGTTCAAATTGAAAGGCGTCTTAGATTTAGCTTAATAAAACGACAACAATAAAGGATTTTCTTAGTTTCATAGATAAATAAAATAGCAAAAACAAGATGCTCAATTTCGTGACCATCCAACTTGGACTATTCCTATGCCTTCACCATAACAAACGCCATCAATCATATTTTGTAGTATCTATGTACATATTTATGTTCAATTTATTAGAAAAGCGCAAGTTCTATAGACTGTTAATCATAATTATTTGTCAATGTACAACACTTGCAACAAAATGATGAAAAAAACATGATTGTAAACGGCGTTTATCGGGTGGGGCAAAATTTGGCATTGTCATTTGCCAAATTGACTATAAATGTTGGTAAAATATAAGTTGAAGAAAAAAGAGAAAGCCTTTGCACAAAGAAACATTTTAAAATAAAGGAGATTGTACAAACACGGATCCCTTTAAAAAAAAATTGTGTTCTTATGATAGTTGTTCTATATTGTAGAAAAAACACGTTATACTTATTTATAAATAGAAAATATTTTAAATTTATTCACCTGGGTGAATAACCTACCTAATAACAAATAAATAGGTACCTATGTCATTTGAAAGTTCTCGTACATTGTCAAAATAATACTTATGTTATATAATATCTTTTATTGAAAAAGAAAAGTCCTGTTCCAAAGGTTCAAAAAAATCGGGATCAGTAGCATGCACTGGGAGTGGCCTATGTCCAGCAGTGGACTGATATACACGGGCTCATAATGATGATGAATTAATGTTGAATTAAATAATTCTGAATAGAGTGAGATCATAATTAAACATAAGTATTCTTTTGACAATGTATATGTCGCAGGGATATGATAAAAACAGAGATTTGGTCAATTCCCTAAGTGATTTGATCAAATCACGGAGGATGTTAAAATAACAACACGACTCTATCATTTCCCTAAACAAATCTAGGGATTTGAAGAAATACCAGAACTGGTTCCGTGAAATGACCAAAAACATGTGACCTACAAACAGGAGTAGGGCAGCTAGTATTTCTGATGTCTAATAAAAAAAATTAACCTCGAAATTGAAGCTACGCTGCGCTTTTTTTCTTAAATTTCTAACCTATCACGTGACCTACAGGAGTAGGGCAATTTATGTTCTAGTGGTGATTTTTGAGATCAATGTTACAGTACTACACTTACTAATTATTATAATTATGCATGTAATTACAAATAAACGACGTTTAAAATACCATAGAAAAGCTTTTTTGTCATTTCACGGAACCAGTTCTGGTAATTGTTGAAATCCCTAGATTTGTTTAAGGAAATGATAAAATCGTGTTGTTATTTTAAAATCGTCCGTGATTTGATCAAATCCCTGAGGGAATTGATCAAATCTCCGTTTTTAACATATCACTGCGACATATATACGAGTACTTTTAGATGTTATATATGTATATATTTTTTTAATAGCAGAAGGAGGCAAACGAGCAAGCGGGTCACCTGATGGAAAGTAATCACCGCCGCCCATAGACACCCGCAAAACCAGAGGAATCGCAGGCGCGTTGCCGGCCTTTAACCTTTTGGGCGCCACGCCATAAACGCATTCCTGTGTCCTGCACGCCAGAGCATAAAATAGACAAAAATACCTACGAAAAATATAGTGCTGCCAAGAGTCGATAAATTGGTAACACACGGCGACCTGTTTTTGTTATTTTTATATGCATTAAATGACTACTTATAATCTGGGATGTTTAATTTATTCTTGTGCCATCTTCCACTCTTTGTATATATGTACTTAGTACATAAATAAAAGCATAGCATTGAAAATAAAATGGTGGTAAACCACAGCACTATTCTCTATAGTGATGTCTTCATTGTCACGACTGGACGACAACGGCGCAGCTGGCCATTCTATAATGCCTCTTCCATAGAGATGAACCCGAGTCGCACGTAATGTATCAATTTCGAAATCGATACCTAGCAAGACATCGATTAACCTTTTCACCGCCCAACTATCCGTATTAATACTCTGTTGTATTTAATTATGTTACTATGTCTTACTACACTCGGCGTCAAAAAAATCGCACCTTTTAAAAATCATCTTTAAAAATTCTTAAACCTTATGTAGAGGATAGTGTTGGGTATCATTAGAAAGGTAACAAAAAGGAGTATCAAAAAACAATTAAATTTAACTTTCTGTTTAATTATAATTATACAAACAACATTAAAATTAATAAAATAATAAAAATCCTTAATTAAGTCCTAATTAACAACAGATAATTTACAAAGAAAAATGTACAAAAAGTGTCTTAAAATTAACTTAAAATCTAGTGTTACCCCCTCTTGCCCTGATCACGGCTTCCATACGGTCCCTCATGGACCTCACCAACTTCAGGAGCTCTTCTTGAGGGATAAGCCCCCATTCTTCAATCACCGCGTCTTGGAGCTCCTGTAGAGTCGAAGGAGCTGGATCCCGAGATCGAACCTTACGTTTAGGATGGTCCCAGAGGTGCTCTATAGGATTCAGATCCGGACTTCGCGCTGGCCACTGCATCACAGAGATTTGGGACCTCTGCAAGAAGTCGCTCACGATGCCTGCAGTGTGAGCGCGAGCGTTGTCGTGCATTAATGTGAACCCCTCGCCAAAAGATTCGGCAAAGGGGACCACATGCACTTCCAGGACCTCAGTGACATAGCGGCGAGCAGTCAGCGACCCTTGTCCGCGAGCACCTCCAGTCCGGGAGACGCAGACAAGGTTGGTTTTGCCGGCAGCAGACATACCGCCCCAGAACATGCAGGATCCGCCACCATATTCCACCGTCTCCTGGATGCAGGCTTGGGCGAAACGTTCACCCTGCCTCCGGTATATTGCAGAAAAGACACACTCGCGTCTCGTCTGAGAAGAGAACAGCTCTCCACTGCTCAAGGGTCCAATCGACGTGGTCACGAGCAAACTGCAGGCGGGCTCGCCGATGCGCTGCAGTCCATTTTGGACCCGTAGCAGCTCTGTGGGCCGCTATCTTCTTCTCCTTCAATCTTCTTCTAACCGTAGATACGCTTACGGTGCGTCTGCGAACTGCCTGGAGCTGCTGTTGCAACTCAACAGCGTTGGAGAAACGATTTCTCAAAGAGTTCGACACAACGAACCGGTCGTCTCTTTCCGAAGTGCAGCGACGTCTACCCGAACCGTGTCTGCGGATATAGCCACCGGTCTCTATGAAGCGCTGGTACACTCTTCGAACGGAATAACGGCTCAGGTTCAGTTGCCGGGCGACATCACACTGCCGCACCCCTGATTGCAGTAGTGCAACCACTTGAGCGGCTTTATCAGCTGTGGTATCCATCAAAATCTGTGCGTGTGTCCTCTTCAACGGTTGAATAGCGAATGACCCACATTGAACCCGTGTTGACCGTTTTATACCCACAAAGGAAGCGCAACTAGCAACTCTCACGGGTAGCAAAATTTGCATCGAATTTTTGTGACACTTTATTTGTTGCATTAGGTTTTATTTGATAATGAAAAGTAATGTTTTTTATTAAGTTAATTAAGTAACCTTGTAAATAAAATCATAATTAATGCGACTGCATGTGCATATCAAGAGTAAATGACATTTGAAAGTGATTTTCTAAGAGGTGCGATTTTTTTGACGCCGAGTGTATGTGCTTTGCTTATATTAAGTAAGTGCAGACGGCAACAGATTTTGTAAAAGGTTAAATCCTTATCTTTAAATTTCGTGTTAGTGCATCCGAATGCAGAACAGTAAAGCCTTTGTTTCACCATCCTGTGAACTATCCACTTGCGAAAATTAAGTTAACGTGAAACAAACTGCCGTCGGTCGCTTTCTGCGTACTGCGTGCGTGACACTCGACTAAATTGTCTCCGCGCGCGGACCGAGAGTGTAGGTATATAAATCGACCGAATTACGTAGTGACACGGGCCTGCTGATACACTATTTTAGATCTTAAATCCTTATCAATATATCGTTTTTAGTCTACTCACAATACTTTCGGAACGAGCGTAATGCCGAAAGTTAGCAAGTCGATATACCTACTTACCCGCTATTTTAGACCTTAATGTTTACTCACAGTTACTTACCTATTTTTTTTAAAGGATTGATTATGTTGAACTATGGTTTTAGAGATTTATTTCTGTAAAGAATATTACGCTATTATATTATAAGCTATATTATTATGTACTTTAACTATCGTTGAATTATAAACACATACCAAACACATTGAGAATTATCCGCTCGCGTGATCTTGAGATGATACCTAAACATCTTTATAGTGATTTCGTCCTTTTTTTCGCAACCGTTACGAACTAAAATTGCGGCTCGCCTTAGAAAAACCTTTGTTATGATTTTTAAGTTGATATTGGTTATTTTAAACTCGAAAACAAAAACTTTAAAAATTTAGGTAATTAGCGGAGTGTAATACGTAATTTAGAAACACACTATCTCGATGCACATTAGCGCGACAAATTGCGACAAACCAAATCTCAATGCACGAAATCGCGACAAACCAAATCTCGATGCCATCTATCTAAACATGATGATATCTATCTATATAAACAAAACTGAGAAGGTACCTACTTGGTATTAACCATGGGATATAAAAAAACATATATAGAAAGTGTCAATTTTAACCGGTGCAAAACAGTACAAAAATATTTTTATAAATAAAAACAAACATATTTTAGTAAACAATATAATATAATATATTAATATAATATTATTGTGATCCATTCTTTGTGATTTAATCATCATTCGTGATTTAATCTTTCTAGTTAGCTTTGTAATTAAACTACAATTAAATTATATCACCGTGCACACGTGTTGTATGCATATGATCCATAGTAGATTGTGTGTTATGGAGGAGTTAAAGCGGACTAGGTTGTGTCGGGCCCAATCCGAGACATGACTTAACATGTTCTCGGTGTCAGTCACAAGTTTATTCCGGCTCTCGATGACGCTTTCCAGAGAAATATTAGCTCGCCCGGTGTAGAGCGTATCCCCAGTACTGTCGTCTGCATAGCAATGAATGCTGTTGTTATGCAGCATGTCATTGATATGCAGAAGAAATAGAGTAGGGGACAACACACACCCCTGCGGGACTCCAGCATTCACGGGCTTCAAGTCGGAGCACGAACCGTCGACTGCGACTCTGATGCTACGCCCAGTAAGAAAGCTGGCAACCCATGAACACAATTTCTCAGGAAGCCCGTATGATGGAAGTTTAGAGAGAAGAGCCCTATGCCATACCCTGTCAAAAGCTTTCGCTACGTCCAAGCTAACTGCCAGTGCCTCCCCCTTACTCTCGACTGCCTCCGCCCATCGGTGAGTAAGATACACTAAAAGATCACCAGCCGAACGACCGCGACAAAAACCATACTGGCGATCACTTAGTAGCTGGTTCTCTTCTAAGTACCTTAAGAGCTGGCGGTTTGTAATGGACTCCATTACTTTGGAGAGTAAAGAGGTAATAGCTATTGGCCTGTAGTTGGACGGATCTGAGCGATCGCCTTTTTTTGGAATCGGGTGGACAAGGGCTGTCTTCCAAGAGCTCGGGACAACGCCAGTAGTGTAAGAGAGCCGGAAAAGGCGCGTTAGAACTGGTGCCAACTCAGGAGCACACGTCCGAAGCACAATGGGTGGAACTGCATCAGGCCCACTCGCCTTATGGATATCAAGGGAAAAAAGAGCCTTACGAACTGACCTTTGCAGGAACTGACCGTTTGGCATTGTACAAGCGCAATGCGGTATGGTTGGTGAAGAGTTTTCCCCATCGTCCAAGGTCGAGTTTGATGCGAAAAGAGAGCCCAAAAGATTGGCTTTCTCCTTTGCAGTATAAGTTAGGCAGTCATTGGTCTTGTGCAATGGTGGTAGGGACGGCAGACAAAAATTCCCTAAGATAGCTTTGGCGAGAGACCAGAACGCACGCGTCCCCGAAGGAAGACGCACTAGCCTCTCGCCGATTCTACCAATGAATGATGACTTCGCCTTGGCAATGTCCTTCTTAAAGGATCTGGCGGCAAAGTTGTACTTCTTTCTGAGCGCATTGGTATTTGGATCCTTTGATGACACCGCATTAGCCCAGGCTTGGTAATGTTGTCGCTTTTGGAGAGACGCCATTTTGCAGCAACGACCAAACCATGGTTGGGACTTGCCGCTAATGGGAACCACAGAGTTTCGAATGAAAAGTTCCATTGCCTGCAGTATCACATCAACGACAGAGTCAGCGGCGACATCAGGATCATCCAGCGATATTTATTATATCATATATTATATCATGGTATGACACGGCTGTCTGCAAGCTGACTGAAACATTGCGAATGCGCTGCTATTCGAGTATACATTATATTAAGACATAATCACCATAGTGATGTAGGATTGTGTATCGATTAAGAAGGCAATCCTAATGACAATCTCAATCTGAACCTCAATTTCTACAACAGAAAAAAAATTATATCTCGAGAACCTTGGTAAATAAATTAAAAATGTTTTCTAATTATGAATATACCTAACGTGTTTTTTCTACAATATAGAACAACTATCATTAGGGCACAACAATTTTACAACGACATCAGGATCATCCAGCGATATTTATTACATCATATATTACATCATGGTATGACACGGCTGTCTGCAAGCTGACTGAAGCATTGCGAATGCGCTGCTATTCGAGTATACATTATATTAAGACATAAACACCATAGTGATGTAGGATTGTGTATCGATTAAGAAGGCAATCCTAATGACAATCTCAATCTGAACCTCAATTTCTACAACAGAAAAAAATTATATCTCGAGAACCTAGGTAAATAAATTAAAAATGTTTTCTAATTATGAATATACCTAACGTGTTTTTTCTACAATATAGAACAACAATCATTAGGGCACAACAATTTTTTAAAGGGTCCCAAGTGCCCATACAAAATGGGCACTTGGGTCCGCTCCTTTAAAGATACACAAAACAATTTTATTATACGCCTCGGTGGCGAGTGGTCAAGCGCTCAGCTCAATATCCGGAGGTCCCGAGTTCAATTCCCAGGTTGGACTAAGTGTGTTTCGGATTTTTCGAACCATGCATAGCTCAGGTTTGCGACTACCAACCTGCATTTGGTAAGCCTGATGAGAAGCCAATCCATCAACTGTAGCTATGACTTGATTTCAATGATAGAGCCGTTTGCCCTGCTAGTCTCGATGCCAGAGAAACTTAAGAGTGTTCAAAATACTTTGCAATGTCGGGTCACGTAAAGTTGGTCCCGGTTACTGTCGCAAGATGGCTGTCATTAAGAATTCTGCTTTGAAGTTTCAGACCTAGTTATTTAATTAGAGCAATGTTTTTATTCGGCGAAATGTGCAAAACCATCATCATCATCAGCCTATTAACGTCCCACTACTGGGCACAGGCCTCCCACGTGGACAATAGCACGTGGGGATATTGGGCCATAACCCACCACGCTGGCCCAATGCGGGTTGGTGGGTTTTAACGACTGTCATCTTACGACAACAACCGGGACCAACGGCTTAACGTGCCTTCCGAAGCACGGAGGAGCTCGAGATGTTTTTAATTTGGTCACCCATCCAGCGACCCGGCATTGCGAAAGTGGCTTAGCAAGCAAGATCGCAAGCCGAATGCGCTAGCCGCTGCGCCATTGCGCTCCTCCGCAAAACCATCGCTTGTGTTAAAAATTGAAATATACTTTTTAAAGAAGGGGGTGCCCTACGGAATATCAATACAAATATTTTCATGTAGGAATTATTGTTTCACGCGTAAAATTAAGAAAGTTGTCGAAAAAATATCTGTTGAGGAGTCATTAGATTTATGTATTGTTTGTTATTGTTTAAAGAATTTGTTTTAAATTTCAACAAGGCCTCATGGCCTCATGGCCTGCTACCCTATCGGCTAAAAAATATGAATATGGACATGGGCTTCATTTGACATTTGAAACCCATAATATGCCCATATAAGGACAAAATATGGGCTTCAAATGTCAAATGAAGCCCATGTCCATATCCATATTTTTTAGCCGATAGACCCGCTGATCATTGCACAAGGTCATCCTTGTGCAATGATCAGGCTAACTTTTAACTTACATAAGTTTTTTTTAATGTATTTGACTAATTCAGTGCATAGTACAAGTGACTTTAAAATACTTAAAGTTTCACAATTTCGCGCAGCTCTTAAAACTTACCATCCCGCATTACCTAATGCGGTAATAAAAACCCACTTACAGCGTGGGTTTTGGCCCAATTTCTCCATGCCCCATGTTCATGTGAGAAGCACCAAGCACTGGAACGTTTATATTATGCTGATGACGATCATGTTCAAAGTACTTACGTTCCTTACAGAACAGGCACAGCAGGTAGTAGTACGCCGAGAGGCCCGGGTTTATGCCCAGCTGTTTAAACTCCGCGACGATTTGCAATGCGAATTGTTGCAGCATTTTGCCCCCGCCCCATACTGAGATCGAGCGCAGACACGACGTTAGAGTCTCGTCGTTGGGTGATAATCCCTGAATCGTTCGCTTTTATTAATGCACTTATAAAGGTAATGAATTTTATTTAATGCAGTTGAGCCTTCGATCAACAATACCAACTAGATAACGCGTCACGTACAAAATCAAAGCTAAATTCAGTCCACGTGAATAAATCCTTTTTCAAAGCAATAAATTACTCCTGTCACTTAAAAAAGAAAAGACGTCAATAACATTTAGTGGTGAAATCAACCTTAAGGGGCAATAAATAGAAACTTTTTCCTGTTATGCCTTGCGAGAAAATAAGAGCTCACTTCTCAAGTGCGCTCTTATTTACCCAGGCACTTTTTTAGCGCCGACCTGACATCTAGTTGTATTGTTGATCGAAAAGTTGAGCACTCCAAAGAATGCATGAGGAAGTAGTGAATTAGGTTAGAGATAGAAAAATTGTTGTAAAGAATCATGTCGTCAATTTTCTAGTAAGAAAATATATTGTTCTTTAAGGTCATACTAGTAAAATTGAGTTTAAAAATTAGTCCAATTGGTAAGTAGGAGTTAAACTTATAAGCATAGAGCCAACAAATGTGGTGAATTATGGCAAAATTACCCTATATCCCCTATGCTTATGGGAAGGCCTGAGATTAACAGTGGATAGAAAATATCAGAATGTACCACGCCCATATATTTAATGAGAGAGAAAGGACGCTTTTATTATGCGCCAATAGCACAGCACCAAAAAGTTTTAAATTACTTAAATCTTTATAGCAACTAAATCTACAATTTAATGTTCGTATACCTGTTCTCCCATTTGTGCCAGCAATTGTTTGAGAGCCTCTACGCGCAATACAGCGCCTTCCTTCAGAAATCCAACACAGCTCAGCAGAGAATTGAACACACTCGTTGAAAGTGGAATACCCTTTTCAATAGCTTCTTGGCACATAAAATAAGCCCGTTCCGCCTGAAACATAAATTTAAGAATTACAATAGTATATTGCAATACAAAGGGATAAAATAACCCATTATATACGAGGGAGTAAATAGAAACCGAGTTTTAATGTGGTTTTTAGCGCCGTGTGTTACACTCTGCTTTTCACTATGAATGCTAGAAAATAAAACAATCCAATACAATATGAATTGGTTTATTTTATTAAAAATTAACCCATTAGTTGCTGTTACGACACATGCTGTTGGATGTGGGTGCAGTCTTTAGTCCGTTAGTCGCCTTTTACGACACCCAAGGGAAGAAAGGGGTTGGTAGTATTATTTTGATGATCGCATCGCCGCTCTATGCTGTTGGATAGTATGTGCAGTCTTTCCATGTCTTCCCTTCGGTCTACTATTATTTATTCTGTGCTTCGGTGTCGTAAAATGCGACTAACGGACTAAAGACTGCACATACATCCAACAGCATAGAGCGGCAATAGGCTCATCAAAATAATACTATCAACCCCTCACTTTTCTTCGGTATCGTAAAAGGCGACTAACGGACTAAATACTGTACATACATCCAACAGCATAGAGCAGCGATGGGCTCATTAAAATAATACTACCAACCCCTCTCTTCTCTTCGGTGTCGTAAAAGGCGACTAACGGACTAAAGACTGCACATACATCCAACAGCATAGAGCGGCGATGGGCTTATCAAAATAATACTATCAACCCCTCCCTTCCCTTGGGTGTCGTAAAAGGCGACTAACGGACTAAAGACTGCACATACATCCAACAGCATAGAGCGGAGATGGGCTCATCAATATAATACTACTAACCCCTCTCTTCTCTTCGGTGTCGTAAAAAGCGACTAACAGACTAAAGACTGCACATACATTTAACAGCATAGAGCGGCGATGGGCTTATCAAAATAATACTATCAACCCCTCCCTTCCCTTGGGTGTCGTAAAAGGCGACTAACGGACTAAAGACTGCACATACATCCAACAGCATAGAGCGGAGATGGGCTCATCAATATAATACTACTAACCCCTCTCTTCCCTTGGGTGTCGTAAAAGCGACTAACGGGCTAAAGGCTCACCACCTTAACAGATGTGCAGACTGTGCAGTTGTTTCTTGATGAAACGTGGACTGTGTGGGAGTTGTCTGTCCATAGATTCAAATGATTACTAATTTTATCATAAACTTTTAATAAATATCTCAAAAAAGTTGTTGATTTATGTAAACAGTAATAAGTCGAGTCTTTATTCATGATTATTCTACACAAGACTAAAGACTTTTTTCGTTTTTGGAGGCTCATTGTCATTTGACAGACAAAATTAAATTAAAAAGAAAAACTTTTTCCCCTAGGGCAAGAATAGCTATTTTTCCTCGCTCTGGAACGCTACAATGACGGTCGTTGTGAGCAAGAGGAGTAAAAAATGCATTAATATGCATGTATGCTGAATGTAGCAAGACGATTGTGGTCGGCCTCAAAAAACAAGCTAAAGCCTCTGTCGGCTTTAGCTTGTTTTTTGTGATTGTAGCAAGATAGATTTACACGTCGGTCACTAGCTGGCACTGTTTTGATCCCTTAAAATGACAGTTGAATTTAGTTTTGTCGAAGAGTGAAGAAAATTCTTACTACGAGCGTCAGTACGTACACCACGTCCACCACCCACGTCATGGACGATAGAAAATGAACAAGGCAATCCATTGCTCGAGAAGGATATTGTTCTTGACAGGTAGATAAGGTACTACCAACAGTTGTGACCAGGTTAAAACTTAGGGCGATAGGCTGGACTTCCTGGAATGGGAGCCCGACATCTTGCCGTGCGAAACTGAGGCTGCAATCCAGAGGTTAAAAATGAACGAAAGCTAGCGGGAATGATTGAATCACTGCACAACTTATGAAGCGGATAGGATCATCAGGAAGGAATGTAGTGCACACTATATGCCTCAAAGTATGGAGGACTGGTCAATGACCAGAAGACTGGAGCGAGTCGATAGTGGTTTCCCAGCACAAAAAAGGATCCACCAGAAAATGCGAGAACTACTGTACCGTCTCCTTGATTTCCCACGCGGCCGAAGTTCTCCATATTATTAACAAGAGATTGGAAAACTTTATCACTAGTCAAATAGCAAAAAGGAAGCTGGTTTCGAAAAGGGGAGAGGTACCCGTGAGCAAATTTGAATATAAGGCAGTTGATAGAAAAAAGCAGGGAATTCAACGTTTCTGTGGCACTCTGCTTTATCGATTTCGCTAAGGCCTTCTTCGACTGTATCATCTGGTCAAAAATGTTCAAAGTTATGAAGGAAATGGGAGTACCGGATCAACTGATATTTCTGGTTCAAAACCTGTACCTGGAGGGGAAATCGAGGGTTCGGCTGGATGATGCCCTTTCCGAGCTTTTTGCGACTGAACTTGGAGTAAGGCCTGGATGTGTGCTCTCGCCTCAATTATTTAACATCGTAGGCGAGCTCATCATGCGTCGTATGTAGCATCCTGGGAGGGCGAAATCCGAGTCGGTGGTCATCGTATCAGCAACTTAAGGTTTGCCGACGATACTACGTTATTAGGCGTCAATATGGGAGAACTTGCTGATCTGATGTGTAGGCTCGAAAGTGTGAGTGTCGAGTACGGTCTTCGGATAAATCGGAGCAATACCAAATTGATGTTCGTCGATAGAGCAGGAATTTTGCCTAGATCTCAGGAGTTGCACGACTTAGACATGGTGCAGGAATTTGTGTACTTGGGGTCGTTAATACGCAATGATGGAGACTGCGAAAGGAAAGTTTTCCACGTGCTTAAATGGCAAAAGCAGCAGTATAACGCCTAGAGAAAATTTGAAGAAATCGAACATCTATCGCAGCACGAAAGTTACACTAATGCTTACCTTGATTTTCTTCATTTTCCTATACGCCTCTGAAACATGGACATTAAAAGCTGCAATTTTATCAAGGATAGATGCGTTCGAAATGTGATGCTGGCGTAAAATGCTGATTATTTCGTGGACTGCTCGTCGCACTAATAAATCTATCCTTCAGGAGCTTGCCATTAAAACCCGCCTATCATCTGTCTGCCATGAAAGACTTTCCTTTTTTGGTCACGTCGCATGCCGGGAGCCTGGTAATCTGGAGAAGTTTGTTCTGGTGGGCCACGTTGAGGGACGAAGAAGCAGAGGCAGAGCGCCTGCCCGGTGGACGGATTCAGTCCTTGAAACCCTGTATGCAACACGCAGGCGGCTATCCGCCTAGCCCAGGATAGGACCTCCTGGACAGCCCTGGTCCGCAAATCTGTTTTTGGTGGTCACAACCCTCAGTCATGAGGACTCGACAAGAAGCATCAATAAATATTAGTTTGTGCCCAGCTATGTGAATAGGATGATGATAATGCAGAAAAAGAAACTTACAGTTACTTAATAATTTTTATTTTTTGCATTTTAAGTATGTACACACGGCGTCAGATCAACCTACCCAAAACTGTCAAATTTCTACAATCAATTTTGAACTTTATCGTTTGAGTATAAGGATCAATATTCATTGGAGGAATTTGACAGTTTAGGGTAGGTTGATCTGACGCCGTGTGTACTACGCCTACGTATTCTATTTTTTATTTAGAATTACTCATAATTTTATATTAACATTATACTTGAGAGAAACTACAGCTTACGTGAGTTTCGAACCCATGAACTTATGTGGTCCATTTCATAAGACAAAAGGACACTTAGTTTGTTAAATTCACATATTTTACACTCTCATAGTAGCTGTCTAGTCACTATAATCTAGAGAATTATTTAAATACTCAAAATACACACCTGGTAATGTTTAGCCATACCCTGAATGAGGCTGCAATATGCCTCAGGTGTTTTTGGCTCCATAGATGCAAAGATCTTATCTGCCAGTCCACCTAGTCTGTTTAAAAAAAAAAAATCTCTCATAATATTACAAAGTAACTTTAGTAACATTATTAATAAATCTTAAGTTATTTGCTATACCTTAAGAGGGTTTACGCACTTCGGTTTCCCATAACAACTTCAAAGTCGAAATTTTTAAAAACCAATGTGTCAATTTTTATAAAACTTTGCATGCTAAAGTAAAACACAGGGATCTAAATAGTGTGTTGAAAACATTTTTAAAAAACGTTTCTTTAGCTGAGTTATTGCGATTTAAAGTCCACTATACTAAGTTAAAAATCGCAATAACTCTGTTAAACAAACATTTTTTTAAAATGTTTTTAACAAACTATTTAGATCCCTGTGTTTTACTTCAGCTTGCAAAGTTTCATCAAAATTGACTCATTGGTTTTTAATTAAACATTTCGACTTGGAAGATTGTATGGGAAACCGAAATGCGTAAACCCTCTTAAGCCTAAATCAGGCCCTTACATTAATTGCCACGGGTTTAATAAGTAAAAGTAAAACTAATATTTTTCTGATATTTAACCCATTAACGGGCAGAGGGATGTATGTACCCACCATATTTTGACCTTTATACAATTGACTATTTGACAGTTGTAATAATAAAATATGAAATATGTTGGATATTGTAGTTTATAATTTAACAATAATTATCCAATAGTTTTTTCATTAACCCCTTGAGCACCGTAAAACCAGACACAATTGAAAATCAATTGTTTCGCGACCCCGCCGGCGGTCTTATGATCCCTGACCTATTACGATAATTTGTAAATATTTTATTTTTACAAATTAAATTTGCGATTTTTTATCTGTGGATTACAAGACCCGATACACGGGCGAGCGGTCCTGATTGAGCTTCGTGTGACGTCACGTTTCACAAAATAAACAAAAATAATCTGTCAGGTTTCAAGATAAAATTAGTTTGTTTATTAAGTGTGAAAACACAGGGCAAAATTAATGAAGAAAAATATGTTTTTTCTATTAAATAAAGATTCTTTTTAAGTAAGTTTCTAAGAAAAAAAAATATTGTAAGAGGTATAAATAAACGTTTGTAATTTTTAAAATACTTTTCCGAGAACTGTCAAGTGGCCAATTGAGATAAGGTTGAAAACCAATGAAAAATTTGAACACGCTGTGCCCATAATTACTTCCAAGTTGCAGCTTGTCTGTCCCTTGAGTTAGCTGAAAACCATCTCTCTTCGAGCCACTCCATTGAGTCAGGCTCTCTCTCATTATAGAAACATAAAAGTTGTAAGAGTGATAATTTAAGATTATTGTCAGTGATGCCATCAGCACCACCCAGCAGCTGGAACACTTTTATGGAGTCTTCTAATAATACATTCCCAATTGTGTATTTTAAGTCTTCTTCGGTGACCTAGAACATTTATGATTTTAAATAAAATGGTTTATAGACCTGTAGTAGTACAAATTAAAACTATAGATGTAAAAAATAAATACTTTGTAAAACTAAGAGCCACCGCACACATGCTACTTTTAGTATCGGCGATTTTGAGATAGTATGGATGCTGCATCATGTTTTGCCGACTTTGTGTAGCGATTCAGTCGCTGCATTCAGCATCTAAAAAGCGGCCAAATCGCTGATCGCCGATGCTAAAAGAAGCATGTCTGCTCTGGCCCTAAGCTGTGAATGCATAACAATGTAATTATTATTATAAACTATATTTAAATTAGTCTGTAAAATTACTAACTGAACATACAAATGCAAAAACAAATTAATGAATTAAAATGAGTTTTGCATCAAACCCTAAACATCTAAACATCTTAACCCAGGGATTATTCACAGGCACTCTCGACATTAATACACTAATACTTATGTCGAAAGTGCCTGTGGATAATACCTAGGAGCATACAAATACAGACTAGTATCTCACAGGCTAAGTAGCATGATTGTAAATATATTAAACGAGATCTAATACCTTGCTTTCATCATTGTAAATAGGTTTCGGTGAAAAAGCATCTATTTTGGGGTCAGCGTTGTAATATGGTGTCTTCATTTTACCAGGAGGGTCCCATTCTCGTGTTGTAAACAGTTCAGACTGTTCATCTCTTATCCAAGCAGCGGCTTTTCGGCCAGCCTCCGCGGACAGAGCATAAGATCGCTTGCGGAAGTTTGACAGAGGGATCAAGTATGGATCATCATGATATCTGTTTATGTAATTAAAGAATTTATCAATTAGAAAAAGAAGTAGTGACATTGCACTAACAGACAAAATCGGTGTTAGTGGTTTAATTCTTACTTGTAATGAGCGGCAGTAGGATCAGGACCAACAGTTGCTGCTAAAGCTTGTAAAATGTCAGTAGGGCCTCGGTGAATCCGTGGAGGTGGCGAAATACCATCACTGGATTTACTTGATTGTGGCAGTTTCTGACCTTCTATTGAAGCCAGAGACCGACAAAAACAGGTGAATCTTGCCCATTGTCTGTGAATAAGATAGTTCTGATAAATGTTGAGGTTAAAAAAAGGTATACATAACCTAGTTTATTAACTATAAGATAACGTACCTTGGCAGTATTACGTTGGAGTACATTGATAATATAAATAATTTACGAGTGGTTAAATTATTTATGTAGAATTCATACAGATATTAACCCTTTTCTACATAAAATCCTGACCAACCAATGTTTCTGTGATTGAGCTGTCATGTCAGGTGTCTGTCATTTTTTTTTTTTATATATATTTGTTCCATGAAGGAACAGGCTAAGGTCTGAGCCATACTGTTTAGTCATTAGTTTTTTATTTGTTTTTTTCCTTTGATGATAATGAGTGATGATTAAGATGAATGATAAATGATGTTCCCCAAACCCCTTGAGTCCTCAGTAAAGATGTGGGACTTTACTGAGGTCTCACGCGGACTACTTGAGAGAATTTGAAAAGTGATGTTGCACTGTTTTGTTGTTTCATTTGCCAACACTCATGCACGTTCACAAACACTTAACGGTTAATAATCCACTATTATTTCACATTAATATTCGAAAAAACACAAATTTTAGAAAATAAAACAAAACTGCAGACATGACGCTTCACTTTCCCGCCAAGAAGTCTGTCATTTTTTACTTATTTAATTATTATTTTTTAAATATATTTTGTTCCATGAAGGAACAGGCTAAGGTCTGAGCCATACTGCCTAGTCATTAGTTTTTTATTTGTTTTTTTCCCTTGGTGATAATGAGTGATGATTAAGATGAATGATAAATGATGTTCCCCAAACCCCTTGAGTCCTCAGTAAAGATGTGGGACTTTACTGAGGTCTCACGCGGACTGCTTGAGAGAATTTGAAAAGTGATGTTGCACTGTTTTGTTTCTGTTTAGTTCCAACACTCATGCACGTTCACAAACACTTAACGGTTAATAATCCACTATTATTTCACATTAAAATTCGAAAAAACACAAATGTTAGAAAATAAAACAAAACTGCAGACATGACGCTTCACTTTCCCGCCAAGAAGCCTTTTTTATTTATTTAAATTTTGTTCCGTGAAGGAACAGGCTAAGATCAGAGACCATACTGCCTAGTCATTGGTTTTTTTTTTTTTTTTTCCCTAGATGATAATGAGTGGTGATTATGATGATGAATGATAAATGATATTCCCCCAAACCCCTTGAGTCCTCAGTAAAGATGTGGGGCTTTACACTACTCTATGGGCTTTACTAAGATCTCACGCGGACTTCTTGAGAGAATTTGAAAAGTGATGTTGCACTGTTTTGTTTCATTTGCCAACACTCATGCACGTTCACAAACACTTAACGGTTAATAATCCACTATTATTTCACATTAATGTTCGAAAAATCACAAATTTTAGAAAATAAAACAAAACTGAAGACATGACGCTTCACTTTCCCGCCAAGAAGTCCCAGGTGTCTGTCAATGTCAATGACATATTGTCTTAATATATCAAAATGTCTAGCAATGGAATCTAACTCTCACAGCCTTCAATGTCTGATATTCAATTCAATTGAATTTGTAAATAGTAGCTTTATAATAGGTCTTTCTGTAGTTGGAGATTCTTGAACCGGCTTTTTCAGATTTAACCCATCGAGAGATCGGATACGTACAAAAAAAGGCCCTCTAGTGCCCTATAAGTGTTACCATGTATCAATGTAATCTGCATGTTTCCTATCGAAATATCATAAACTTAGTAAGAAAAAACATAATGACTGTTGATGATGATTGAATTATGATGAATGTTTATCATCGCATCGTACCTTAGAGCATTCAACCATGAATGCTCTAATAAGCATCGTACCTACACTTTCACACATCAATACACATATTATATTGCCCATACACTTTTACTCAAAACAACACCACAAACATAGATGAATGATTGGTCTCGCTGCGCTCGTCTAGATACCGCGCTACCTATAAACCGCAGCTCCGTAAATGCGGCAACTCATTATTGTAGTGTGTTTATGACAGCAAGGATGCTAGTGTGCGTGAAAAATTTGTTGCCAGCTGCTCAACTGTTACCCGAGTTAATGGGAAAAATATTTTTGCTGTGATGTATTAGTTAAGTTGCTGGTTATAAATGTAGCTCAGAAAATATTTAAAAATTAACAATTAAAAGCGAATATGTATCAATATAATTGTTTAAATTATTATGTAGGTTAGACGTAAGTTTCTTCTGTAGAAAAATGGTAGGTATGTATAGCAATGATTAGACCTCATATTTTTAGTAGTTTTTTTTATTACTACCAACCCCTTTTTTCCCTTGGGTATCGTAAAAGGCGACTAGCGGACTAAAGACTGCACATTCATCCAACAGCATAGAGCGGCGATGGGCTCATCAAAATAATACTACCAACCCCTCTCTTCCCATAGGTGTCGTAAGAGGCGACTAACAGACTAAAGACTGCACATACATCCAACAGCATAGAGCAACTATGGGCTCATCAAAATAATACTACCAACCCCTCACTTTTCTTCGATGTCGTAAAAGGGGACTAACGGACTAAAGACTGCACATACATCCAACAGCATAGAGCGACGATGGGCTCATTAAAATAATACTATCAACCCCTCTCTTCTCTTCAGTGTCGTAAAAGGCGACTAATGGACTAAAGACTGCACATACATCCAACAGCATAGGGCGGCGATGGGCTCATCAAAATAATACTACCAACCCCTCCCTTCCATTGGGTCTCGTAAAAGGCAACTAACGGACTAAAGACTGCACATACATACAACAGCATAGAGCAGCGATGGGCTCACCAAAATAATACTACCAACCACTCTCTTCCCTTTGGTGTCGTACAAGCGACTAACGGGCTAAAGGCTCACCACCTAAGCACATGTGCAGTCACATGCACAGTCTGCACTGCGCAGTTGTTTCTTGCTGAAGCGTGGACTGTGTGGGCGTGGTCTATGTTGTCCATAGATTCAAATTATTACTAATTTTACCATAAACTTTAATAATAACTATCTCAAAAAAGTTGTTGATCTAAGGGTGGATTCAGCCAAACTGGAATAAGAATTACTCTAAGATTAGTCTATACAAATTCGGTGTTTAATCTTGGTATAAGACCTAATAAGTTGAGTCTTTATTCATGATTATTCTACATATGACTAAATACTTTTTCGTTTTTGTAGGCTCATTGTCATGTGACATGTGACAGACAAAAAATAAAATAAAAACTTTTTCCGCTAAGCTTTTTAGCCTCGCTTTACAACGCTACCTACAGTGACGGTCTTTTTGAGCAAGAGGAGTGAAAATATTATTTCAAACATTGTCTATGAATTTTTTCAAAACGAATACGTCCGTGATTTGCCGGTGGCGGCACTGAAACTGAGAGCATTATCACTGACAAGTGGGGATGCGTTCATAGAGAATGTATGAAAAACACTGTGCCGGTACTGTGTCGGAACTGTGGCTTCACTGATATGTGTGAAGCAACCTTTAACCTATAATATTACACGAATCTTATGCTATACACCTGTTCTTAAGTAATTAAAATGCTTCCAGCGGTTTTTGTGTGATGCGCGTCAAACAAACAGACAGACAAAAATTTCAAAAATGATTCTAATGTTCACGTATCCTTCATCCCCTAGATTATGTTTTTCGCAAATATTTTCAATGTAAGTACAGACACGAAAAGTTTACATTTCAGGAACATAGGTCAAAATGAAAAAAGATAGCTTTTACCATACTTGAGTCAATCAACTGATTGCGCATTTTGTATAGGGAAAAATAATAAATTTTCGACTCATGTTCCATATGGAAAGTTGTTCAGTTTCATCGGTAGAATCCCCTTGATATAGTGTCAGCTAATATTTTTACACCTTATTATAGATCACAAATATAAGTAAACATGAAATAACATAGAACTAGGTTAAGTATATAGTAACTTTGTAAGACAAATGAAATAGGTTACCTTTAAAATAAAAGACATTAACAATAAATTCACATAATAAAAATCTCAACCACGGGGACTTTATTCTTGTATAAGCGGTAACACTGAATGGCGTTTATTGTTCATTTTATTTTATGATGAAATTTCGAAATTATACGATACCTACTGATGGTATGTGATCCCATGCAGTGTCCTTCTTATTTTTAGAAGTATTATTTTTACACAGTTTTACTACGCAAACTGGCATTTTAGTTTGAATTAAGCCCAAAATTGAATAAAACATTCGGGACGTACACGTCACCCACAGCTGTCAGTATGACTGGCACGAGTACGCCGATTTCGGCGTAGTATTTGTTGCCGCATTTGACAAGTACGACGGAGGTATGAGGTATCTAGTCGAGCGCAGCGAGACCAATCATTAATCTAACACCACAAAGTACACTTATTCAACTATTTACATTTCAAATTTCAGGCTTTGAAGTCACATTAGACTTAGTTATTCACAATTATATGCACCGCAGGCTTAGAGCATGTTGAATGCTCTAAGACCGCAGGCAAATAGCTAACGGAAGCCAGCGCCGCACAGTGTTTCCTGGTGCCCAAAATTCGGACGTCGTCTTTTTATTACGAATCTCGAAAGAGTAAAGTGTAACAAATGCAAAATTGAAACTCCCGCGTTCCAATTTTTCTTAGTTATAGAGTAATCAATTTTTGAAAATTGCCTCTTTTTTGTACCGGTAAATCGAAAAATAATTATCATAAGAGGAATATACACGTTATAGACATATTTATTATGTAGATGCATAGAGGAATCAAAACTTTAAAACTTCAACCGTTTTTTTTTTAGAATTTATTTTTTCCGAAGTTCTAAGGATTCGGCATTTTGTTTTCAAAGAATAATATAGTATAGGACATACACTAAATACACAAAAAAAACCAGATGCCTAATCCATGGAATTTCGGAAATACAATATATTTTTAATTTTAGTCAGGGTTGTCACGTTATTTGTTTTTGATTTACCGGTATTTCACTTTTGTATTTCGCGTGTTGAAAATTCTAAACCTGTTTCGTAAAGTAGACTTATTTGTTATAAGTAAATAAATATTAGTTGTTTTTTAGAAAATACCTACTGAAAAACATTTTAATCGATTACTTTAATCGATTACTTTAATATTATGTTTGTGTTCTCATATAAAAAATCCAGTCACTATCTGTGTTTAATACTAGGTCAATTTCATTATCTTCTAAAATTTGTTTATCGTCATCTGTGTTAGACATGGTATTTTCCATAGTGACACATTTTAACAGTTCTAATGCTGCTGCAGGCAAAGGTACCTTCTTTAATTTTTTTTTGTCTTTTATGCAGATTGAGCATAGTAATTAAAGGATCTGAGGATTCCAGGGCCCGGTGAAAGAGATTCCGGGATTCTGCGCCTTGCTCGGAGAGCATACTTATAGGCAATGTTGTGGATTCTATTATATTCTTACCATGCACTAATATTTTATACTTTAGTAGTTCATCATAAATTATCATAGTTATAGGTATATAGCTGTAGTGCAGCAGCTTAGGCGTCCTTAAGAAAGGGTATTAGCCACAATCCACCAAACTATAACAAATAATTTTTTCGAAACTTAATCATAAACAGTCCTACAAGGTCAATGACATGATCTGGTCATTTCAAATTATGTAATTTTACAACGATACAAAATAAAATATAACTAATACTAGCTGTAATGCAGCAACTTAGGCGTCCTTAAGAAAGGGTATTAGCCACAATCCACCAAACTATAACAAATAATTTTTTCGAAACTTAATCATAAACAGTCCTATAAGGTCTTTGACATGATCTGGTCATTTAAAATTATGTAATTTTACTACGATACAAAATAAAATATAACTAATACTAGCTGTAGTGCAGCAGCTTAGGCGTCCTTAAGAAAGGGTATTAGCCACAATCCACCAAACTATAACAAATAATTTTTTCGAAACTTAATCATAAACAATCCTACAAGGTCACTGACATGATCTGGTCATTTCAAATTATGTAATTACAACGATACCAAATAAAATATAACTAATACCGGTAGTTGTTATTTTAAGTTTATGACAACCCTAGGACGTAAGTTACCGGTATTAGTTTTAAATGCATTTTACAGTGAGATTCCATGGAATAGGCATCTTGTTTTTTTTTGTGTATTAAGTGTATGTCATAAACTATATTATCATTTGAAAAAAAATGCCGAATCCTTAGAACTTCGAAGAAAATAAATTCTAAAAAAAAACTAAATTAATTAATTTTGTTCGAAACACGTGCTGTAGAAGATCGAAACTGAATGTAGTATTTAAAGTTTTGATTCCTCTATGCACCTACATAATGAATATGTCTATAACGCGTATATTTCTCTTACGATAATTATTTTTCGATTTTCCAATACAAAGTAGAGGCAATTTTCAAAAATTTATTACTCGGTAACTAAGAAAAATTGGAACGCGGGAGTTTCAATTTTGCATTTGTTACACTTAACTCTTTTGGGATTCGTAATAAAAAGGACGGCGTCCGAATTTTGGGCATTTGGAAACACTGTGCGCCGATCTATTCTCAGGCCGCGATTTAACGTTGTTTCGTAGTTTTTATTTGTCATCACAGCATTACATTAGTTATATCGTAATGAAAAGTAATTTTATCAACAACTGTGTAGGTATGTAATCGACACACTTTTAATAGGTCAAGGATCATAAGACCGCCGGCGGTTGCAAGATAATTGATTTTTAATTGTGTCTGGTTGTACGATCCTCAAGGGGTTAATTAAATATCAAAAAAAAACCTATGGCATCAGCAATATGAAATAAAACAGAAAAAACTAATTTTATTTTTATTGTTGTAAAAAATATGTTAAATAAATATAATGATGACCTACTTATCTAATTAGAATACAAACAAACTGATTAGAGTGATCACAATGAGATGATTTGCTATGAATTGTACACCATTGTTGTAGGACTCGTTTAACTCTAACAAATTCACTAGAACGCTTTCAATGTTCGACGATTGCTCCTTGAAGCACGTGTACACAGTTTCATTTGATTTTTCGCAAAAGCCTACTATAGAGTTGAAGATGTGATCGCGCGGGCAGACTATAGATCGCGCAGTCATGACGTCATTCAGTCCTTTCACGCAAGCGATGAACGTGGTACAGTTCTCGTGGAATGGGTTAGCGAAGTGACCGTTCTCCAAACAGGTGAAGTCTGGAACACACTGGTAGCTGGTGTCGTTTGTGCACTGGCTTTGTACGTGATTGTATATGAAGCCTGGTGGGCATGTCAGGTTGTACTGGGCGAAGTTCCCGGCGCCTGCCATGAGGCAGAGGGCGTAACCTTCGCAGTTCCCCGGTTGGTCCTGTGCATACTTTCCGGGGGACGTGCATTGCTCGGCACTTGAGTTCTGATATAAGCCCTGTAAAAAAGTTGCTGATCGAGTTATTGAATTCGGTTGAGTTGATTATATATTTTAGTTTTATTAAAAAGTTTAGTTTTAAGCTAAGGAAGCAGTAGTGCTCCATACTTTTTACCATCCATATTTTTATACCACCTTGTAACAAGTACCATGTGTCATGCAAATAAATCATTAAAATTGGCTTATTTTTTTTTTACTTTGAAGTTTGTTTGGAAAGACGACATGGTCAGTGGTTGAGGATTCCGGGTGAAGCGCGCTTCCACCTTCGGCCTTATCGTCACTTACCATCAGGTGAGATGAAGGCCAAGTAAAAGCCTTGTAAAAAAAAATGTTGTGTAAGTCTCTAGATCATAAATAATTTAGCTGCGACTGTAGACTGAAGTGGTAGACTTCCACTATCCACTTTGGGTATTACCAAGGAGTGTGGTCATCGCCACGGAAACGATTCGATTGGGAAATTATGCGAAGGGAAAATCGCTTGAAGTAAAATTCGATTTTCGGAAAGTCATCGCCACACTCTTACTAAGGACCTCTGAAAAGATAATCTAAGGACGAATTATCTTATTTGTCTATGGTATTACGTTACTCCACCTAGCCGGAGGGCTTACTAGTGTACGCTACACTACAAGCCGAAGATCCGGTGCAATAACATGCATTGGGAAGAGGCCTAGGTCCTATGATGAACGATGATGTATCTTAATAAGTTTATTAATCTATAGATACTGCAACGTCTACTATTAATATATAGGCGTGCGTTTACTTGAGGCCTTACCAGCAATTCTTAAAGCAGTGTTGATAATTGATGAAACGTGCACTTTGGAAATTGCACTGCTTTTGCGGTCCTCATTGCCTATACAGGCTGACCCAAGAAATAGGGTCAAGCGGAAAGCCCAAAGGTAGAGGTAGAGGCACCCAAATCACCCCCACGCTCACATATGTTCCGCGGTTTTCAATGGTTTTCGAATTATGAATTTTTGAAAAACTCTAGTTTGAATACTTTTTCATTTAATGTGATGTAAAAATAATTTGTATCCATAGGTACCATACCATACATATTATAATATTCCTTTCCTCAACTATTACACTCACAGTGGTCAAAAAAGTATTAAAACTAGAGTTTTTCAAAATACCATACTTAGTTAAAAAAAGTATTGAAAATACATAGGGGTGAATTGAGTGCTCCTAAAGCTGTTCTACCTAAGGTCGTCTGCTTGACCATATTCTTGGGACATCCTGTATAGTCTCTGACTAACCCTTTGAGGGATAATATTCCTGAGTGTATGTGTGTGACATTTTTAAATACTTACGATTATGAGAGCGAATATCCAAAACCGTATCATCTTCAATGGTTGCAAATGAAACTTTGCTCACTGTCTTGCTACCAAGTTAGTTTTTATCTACTTAATTCGTGCTAAGTATTATGTTTTGAGGCCGCTTGTTTATGACTATTATGACTGAAGCGTGTTTTTACCTAAATAACAGATAATAAATTAATGCCTCCGTATCTTTCGGAAACTGAGCAACGGCAGAGGGCTGTGTGCTGGAGATCTCTTCTTTTTTTTATCAGTTAGTGGTGAGAGAACTTTATCGATGTTATACTCTTCACGGTTATAGGTAGGTACTCTTATTGTTTAATGTCGATATACAATTTCAAAAAGGAAAGAAGAACAGAAACCGCCTCTGTGGTCTAGTGGCTAAGCCACCGTTTTAGACCCAGAGGTCCCGGGTTTGATTCAAAGCGGGGGGTACATCTTTGTGTGCTCGGTTTGGTTGTTGGTAGGGCTGTTAAGTCCGCCTGGCTAGCTACCACCATCTTGTCTAAGTCTGTCGCCATAACAACGATCTTTATAGCATTGTTGTGTTTCAACAGTTTGAGGTAAGATAGCCAGTTCCACAGTGTTTGAGGATTCCGGGTGAAGCGCGCTTCCGCCTTCGGCCTTATCGTCACTTACTATCAGGTGAGATGAAGGCCAAGCGCTTACCCGTTGTGGATAAAAAAAAAGAATAAAATCTTTAAAACAAACTACTTACTATTTTTTAAGATGTTGCTGTGCCCTACATAATCTATGCGATGATGATGAATGATGTTTTGTTACAGTTTTATTGTGAAAACACATTAAAAATTTCATTAAAAATCCTTGAAGAGTTCTTAAGAGATAAGCGATAAAAAGCAGTCAATGTCTGGGTGGGATTTAGAATTGCATCACGAAAGTATCGTAAAAGTGGATGGCAGCTGTAAAAGTAATATGCCTCTAAAAATGTTATCGATATAGCGTTACGACTCTACAGCGGTCAAAGATAAGAGATAACTTCGTTTGTATACGACTCTAGCTTTGCCTAGATTCCCCGTATTCTTATTTACATGAGAAAGGAAATATGTAGGTATGTATGAAAACATGCGCATGCGCATCTGTAAAGTATGCGAGACGAATGTATCGCATCGCGATGATAATTCCTTGTTTGGCTAAGCATTTTTTTTAAATATTACCTACTCTTTATTTGTTAGATACTAATTTGATACAAGAAATTGTTTTAAACCAGCTCACACTTAGGTATACACAGTTTTATTGTGGGTTTATGGTGAAACAGATACCTACGTTTAATTTTTAGCAAACATTTTTATTAATACACAATCCTTCTTAGCTTCTGGTTGGTAGGTAAATAGATTTATCAATTCTTCACGCAATGACTTAACAAGTAATAAATAAGTAATGATATTTATTGAAAGTAACGGATATTTTTTCATTTAACCGCCTCTCTTCCCTTGGGTGTCGTAAAAGGCGACTAACGGACTAAAGATTGCACATACATCCATCAGCATTAGAGCGGCGATGGGCTCACCACCTGTCACGCTGAGCACATATTATGCAGTCTCTATTTAGTGAAAAGTGGACTATGGTAAACGACTTTTGCGGTTCTCATTGCCTAGTCTCTGACTAACCCTTCGGGGATAACAGTCGTGATTAGTATGTATGTAAAAATCGATAGGAGCATGTAGTGGCGGTTCATTGTTGAAATTATTATTATAATTGCGGCTGCTCGCGGTTTCACCCGCGTGGTTCCCGTTCCCGTGAGAATATCGGGATAAAAAGTATCCTATGTGTTAATCCAGGTTATAAACTATCTGTATGCCGAATTTCATCCAAAGCCATTCAGTAGTTTTTACGCGAAAGAGTAACAAACATCCATCTATATTTACAAACTTTCGCGTTTATAATATTAGTAGGACTACCAACCCACCTCTTCCCTTGGGTGTTGTAAAAGGCGACTTACGGACCAAATACTGCTCATCCAGTAGCATAGAGCGGTGATGGACTAGCCGCCTATCACGCTGTGCACAGTGCTGTGCATTTGTTATTTGGTGGAAGGTAGACTGCGGCAGTGGACTGCTCTTGCGGTCCTCATTGGCTAGTCTCTGACTAACGACACCGTGGTCGTGAGTATCGCAATTTTGACATCTTTAAACCACCGACCGCAACTCCGTCCGTCCAATCCTCCAGAGTTGGGGTTGGAAGAAAGAAGATAGTGTTTGGACTTCATTAGGGAGTACGATCAAAGAAACCACAGCATCTGTAAAGGAGTTGACAAAGTGTTCCTACCGCAGCGATGCCTATGTAGGAAGTCAGGGCTTCCCTGTACTGGCTTCTGTAAGTGCGGGGGAGATACCTGCAATTTTAATAAAAATACCAAATTATAAATTAATAATTTTCATTGGACTTGACTGGTAGTTTTAATAAGTTGCTTGAATCCCGGTACTTATACTAATAAATGCTAGATTCCGCACTTCGGTAGGCACGCTAAACCATTGGTAAAAACAAAACGTTTGATTATATCACACTAATATTATAAAGGCGAAAGTTTGTGAGTGTGTATGTTTGTTACTCTTTCACGTAAAAACTACTAAATGGATATGGATGAAATTCGGCATACTGATAGTTTATAACCTGGATTAACACATAGGGTACTTTTTATTCCGATATTCCCATGGGAACTGGAACCACGCAGGTGAAACCGCGAGCAGCCGCTAGTTATTTATAATCATTAGCAATTACCATCACCTTATTAGCAAAAATAGCTTTAGTAGTTTTAACGCTTTGCTCAAACATCTTTACATTTGATAGATACATACATACATACATAAATACATATAGGTATATGTACATATATACATACAAACATAGATGTCATAATCATTACCATTCCTTTGCTTCGTTGTAGTGTAGTTGGGTAAAAAGAGTTACTTTTTTTTGTGGAGTCATACGCGGTGACCAGTAGGTAACTCGGGAACCCATACTTTTACCATAATGAATTAGGTGTCAAATTGTTGCTCAATGTATAAGGTATTTAAACTACCTAGTCTATTTTATTATAACTCTTGTCATTTTCCTATAAATGAAGCAAAAAAGAAAAAGAATCACTTTTTTTAAAATTTTATAATACTTTAATGGTCGTATTTTAAAAGTTATCAATCCCATCACCATAATTATATTTAGTATCGTTTTGTAGGTAATTTATCAGCGATGATTTAGTCCAAAAGAAGTAAACTCTTTAGACCTAAGTACTAGTTTTTTATAAAATGAAAAAACCAGAATAAGGGAGATAAATGGAGGGGGGGGGGGGGGGGGGGTGAGGGGGAAAGCAATGATTTCTCAGCGTGTTTTTATATCGAAATTAAAGCACATATATGAAAGCTACATTCCTGTCAAGTTTCATCCTTTCTTCCGGATGGAACCGGACTACTAGGCGAATCTTGAGGGGAAGAGCGTTCCAAAGACGAATTGCGGTAACGCTGAAGGAGTCGGAAACGAAGTTGGAATGATGTAGAAGACTTTCTAGAAGAAGGTTATTGGAAGAGCGAAGATTGAGTGAAAGAGAAGACGTTAGCAATTTAAATTTAGACTTAAGGTAATGTGGAGTACGTGGATCAAAAAGAATATTATACAGCATACAGACAAGTCTATGGTTTCTGCGTTCGCGGATGGGAAGCCGTTTCAGCTGTTTCCGGTAACTGGAGATGTGATCGTACTTGCAATTTAGAAGAACTTAGATGAATCTAATGCAGCTGTTTAGGAGACGATTTAATTTGTTAATAAGGTCTTGATTGGCATCAGATAAACAAACATCCGCATAACCAAGGGCAGGCAGCACAAGAGCTAGAACACAAACTGTTGATGTTAATGGAACTAAGCCATCCGGTTCTCATGTAAAAATGGGAGTTCCACAAGGGTCAATTCTTGGCATTTTCTTATTTTTGATATAAATAATTAAATAATAAATAAACTTTCCCACACTCACACCAATTATTTAGCCCAAGAGAAGCTTCGTTATGAAACTTGTTAAATGGTTACTAGACAACGGATAAACATACTTACTAAAATACTTAAATACATAAGTACTTATTATATATAGAAAACACCCAGACCCGAGACAATTTAGAAAAACAATAATTTCTAAATTGACTCGACCGGGGATCGAACCCGGGACCTCAGAGATGACGACTTCATGAAAACCGGTGTACAAACCACTCTACCAAGGAGGAAACTTCTGTGATATTCTTCGATCAACAATACCAATTTCTTGATCGAAGGTGATATTTTATTGTTTGCAGATGATACTTCACTAATTTTTAATGTGACTAGGTGTAAGAATAATTATTTATTATGACGATGTTAACAATGCTCTCTCAGAGGTACTCAGTTGGTTTAGTGCTAATAATTTACAGCTAAACGCTAAAAAACGAAATGTATTAAATTTACACTACCAAATGTCAAGACCAAACAAACCGATGTTAGATTGAATGGTGTTAAATTAGATTTGGTAGACTTGACAGTTTTCCTAGGGATAACCCTTGACTCAAAACTCCAATGGAATCCGCATACCTATATTGAACGATATTAGGTAAGTAACACACTAAAAATAATTTTCTTAAGTAGACATGTTCATCTCGATATTCATCAGTAGTTTAATTCAACTAACTAACCTTGTCGCTTAACGGTGAAAGAATACTACCATCCCCTCACTTCCCTTGGATGTCGTAAAAGGCGGCTAATGATCTAAAGACTGCACATACATCCAACAGCATAGAGCGGTGATGGGCTCACCACCTGTCACGCTGTGCACATGTGCAGTCGCTATTCGGTGAAAAGTGGACTATGGTAGAGGACTTCTTTCACTGTCCTCATTTCGTAGTATAGTTAGTCTCTGAGTAACCCTTCAGGGATAATTGTCAATTCAACTATTGCCTACAGTCTACGGTCACCGATTAACAGTTGCTGGAAAACAATACATTTACAATTACCTACGTGTATTGTCGAAAACGAAAACAATGTAATGTCTTTATATATTACAAGCGGCCGCTCGCGGTTTCACCCGCGTGGTTCCCGTTCCCGTTGGAATATCGGGATAAAAAGTATCCTATGTGTTAATCTAGGTTATAAACTATCTGTATGCCGAATTTCATCCAAATCCATTCAGTAGTTTTTACGTGAAAGAGTAACAAACATCCATCCATACGTTCCCGTGGGAATATCTGGATATAAAGTATCTTATGTGTTATTCCAGGTTATAAACTATCTGCATGCCGAAATTCATCCAAATCCATTCAGTAGTTTTTACGTGAAAAAGTAACAAATATCAATACATACAAACTTTGGCGTTTATAATATTAGTAGGATGCTACATGTAGGAACAAAATTAAAAAGAGAAAAGAGAATAACTATCTTTTTAAAACAGTATAATAAATAAACGGGCACTAAAATAATAGGTATTGAAGAAAAATCCAGGTGGATCTGTGTTAAAACTAAGCCATTATGTTTTGTGTGTGATGGATGACTTACGCCCGCCGTCATTAACCGATGGATTATAAACTTCCACGAAGATAATTGCTTCTAATCCGCTCAATTACTATTGTATTGGTGGGTGTCATATAATTTTGCAGTATATGAAGTACGAATTTGTTCCGTGAAATTTAGATCACAGCAATGGCGGCTAGAATTTGGATTGCAGTTGGCCTAGTAAGAATTTTTATTTAACATTTCAACTGATAACAAGACAATAATAATATGGTACATTTTTAGCAGGCCGCCGCCGCACGCGGCTGGGGTGATTGCTTAACAAGCGATACCAGATCACCCCGGCTGCAAGTGAGAGAATGTATTAGGGTTTGTTAGTGGTCCACCTTTCTCTCGAACTCAAGTCGAGGTCAAAATGCCTGGAAAACAAAACGGAAGTTAGGCGGAGAGCTTCACATAACCTGCCCTACCCGGACACGGTCTATCTCGTTAAAAAGTTTTCCCTACAAAAAGCTGTGGGTAGGACTTCTTGGCAAGAAAGCGAAGCGTCATGTCTGCAGCTTTGTTTTATTTTCTACAATTTGTGTTTTGTCGAATATTAATGTGAAATAATGGTGGATTATTTGGGTCAATCCTGGGGCACTTGATTTTGAGGGTCACAGCATAATAATAAATTATAATTTACAACATACTAAATTAAATTAGCACTTATAAGTTTACTTAACTTATGTAGTACAAGCGGCCGCTCGCGGTTTCACCCGCGTGGTTCCCGTTCCCGTTGGAATATCGGGATAAAAAGTATTCTATGTGTTAATCCAGGTTATAAACTATCTGTATGCCGAATTTCATCCAAATCCATTCAGTAGTTTTTACGTGAAAGAGTAACAAACATCCATCCATACGTTCCCGCGGGAATATCGGGATAAAAAGTATCCTATGTGTTATTCCAGGTTATAAACTATCTGCATGCCGAATTTCATCCAAATCCATACAGTAGTTTTTACGTAAAAGAGTAACAAATATCCATACATACAAACTTTCGCGTTTATAATATTAGTAGGATTGAAGCATAATAATTGAAACCAATATTTTACGGAATAAATTGCATAAACATTCATTTGAAACTGAAAAATGGGGTGATTAGACAAGCTTTTTACATGTCACACGCGCGGCTCTATTGTGTTAATACACAATTTTTAAAAAAACCTTTTTTTAAAATTTAATTTATAAGTCTGCGTTAATTAATACTTTGTTGAATAAGGAAAGAGTGCCTCTATGAAATCATGTATTCATTGTTTTAATATCAAAACCCTTGTGTCTGTAGTCGTTCAATAAAATGTCACGCGGTGGGCAAATGATGAATCGCGCGACGTAATTACGTTTACCTACTTCATTGAATACGTGGTAAGAGTCTCGTGATTGGTCCAAACCATCGCAAGTTGTGCTGCAGCACTTCGTCAGAAAGGACGTGGCGCTAGCTTTCGCGCAAATACTTTATTTTTAAGTTCTTTCAAATTGTTTTAACTTTGGTTCGGTAGGTAGGTAAAGCTCGTGTCTTGTTTTGCTTCTAAATTAAGAATAGTTACAATTAACGGTTCCGAGAACATGGTTGCATTTATCACTGAGTAGATATTTAAATCAAAATTAATACGTATTTATTGTTATATAAATAGCTTCATTTTTAAATTGTCGTCAGATCCATGGCCGTAAAATCCGTGGATTTAAGCCATGGATCTGTTTTATCGGCCGTGGATCTGACCACATATTCTATGACAATTAATTTCTGTGCGTAATTACCGGGCCCTATTGATAGACTGACTCGTTTTTAAACCTTTTTTGCCATGTAATTTTTAGTTTCACCAATCACGAGAAAAATAAATGCCACGGCTCTGACGCGAAGAACGCTTCACCCAGGATTCACCCATTTACTGTTGTGTTCGTAAACGTGATGAGTGTTGGCAAATAAAACAAAACAGAGCAACATCACTTTTCAAATTCTCTCAAGAAGTCCGTGTGATATCTCAATAAAGTCCCACAGCTTTATTGAGTCTCGAGGGGTTTGGGGGAATATCATTTCCCATTAAACGTTCATTATAACTCATTATCATCTACTTAATGCAAAAAAATAATTACTATTATATTTTACTTGACACTGGCCAAATGTGCTGATCGCACGAAGCCATTATTAGAAAAAAAAGTCGTGGGGTGTAGCATGCTTTAGGGGTATAGTAGCTCATTATACCTAAGACTTTGGGTGGATTCGACCAAACTGGAATAAGGTATTATACCTAGATTAAACGCCGAATTTGTATAGACTAATCTCGGAGTAAGTCTTATTCCAGTTTGGTCGAATCCAACCTTAAAAGAATCTAACAACCCTCTCTTCCCTGCACATATCCAACAGTATAGAGCTGCGATAGGCTCATTCATTACCTATCATGCTGAGCATATGTGCAGTTTTAATTTGGTGAAACGTGGTCTATGGCAGTTGACTGCTTCTGCGGTTCTCATTGCTTAACCTCTGAATAACCCTTTGGGAATAATATAGTCATGAATATATGTACCTATGTATGCATGTAACAATAACAAAAAAAAGGATTGTCCTTGAATTAAGTATTTTAATTGTTAATTATTTATCTTTCTCAGATTCTAGGCGTAGCGTGGCACATTCACTGCCAAGTCAACTGTACCGCTAGCGGCGCCGGCCGCTTCGCCGTCCCCACAGACACCACCTGTAAGAACTACACGTTCTGCGTCTACGATGCCACCACCGCCACCTACTTCTCATACAACTACGTGTGCCCTACCACCTCCGTCTTCAACCCTAACTCCGGTCAATGCACTACTAACTACGTATGCAACGTCACTGCTACAGATACGACGACCTCTGTTTGCACAGCCGACGGGTTCATCGCCGATCCTAGCGTCACAGACTGTTCTAGCTACATAGAATGTGTTTCGATCGACGGCGTCTACGTCGAGACTTCTTACACATGTCTGGCCAATACTTTCTACGATCCAGCTACTACACTTTGTGAGAGCACTTACACTTGTCCGAGCTTCACTTGCACCGCTGCCGGTCGCTTTGCGAACACCGCTGATAACACATGTCAAACGTACTTTTTGTGTGTATTGGCAGCTAATGGAACTTACGTACAGTATGGATATACCTGCCCGAGCACTTCAGTGTTTAGCCCTACAGCTAGACTGTGCACTACCGCATACACTTGTCCGGGATAACTTTTGTAAAATATTTTTTTTCGTGATATCTCTAGAATGAAGTTTAAATAAACTACTCTATTTTTTATGAAAGGCTTAATGTGTATTGTATGGTTTATCTAAGTAAAAAAAAATATTTTACGTGTAATATATAAGTTACTTTGTTAGTCTTATTGCTACACTGTATCGAATCAAAGGCAAAGTATTATTGAAACTAAAGTTGAATTAAGTTAATAAATACCTACTCTAATTTTAGATGTTTCTCTTTCCTGCTTTTGACCAAAACACTATATATGAAGTCACCTCATACGTTTACACCTGATGAATACGGAACAACCCGTTTTGCTTTCATGGTGGGTAAAAAGAATATTCTAGTCTTTATTGTAGACAAGAATAAGTAACATTTACTATGGATTATTATTTAAGCCTTCAACAAACCACACAATGTACACACTAGCTTTATAGCTAGGTAATGTAGCTTATCCTAGCCGATAAGATTATAGGGAAACTGTTGTTTAGTACATTAGACATCGTAATGACGTTCGTATTTTATATTTTCGATCTACGTTTTCATTCGATTTTGTTTTACATATAAAAACGAAAACGAATCGAGGGGTCTCTTGATTAAAATACTAGTCTTAGTTATTGAAATTTTTGCATTCACAATGCTATATAGATACTCATAGGTTAAAATGTTTATCTACTAGAAAAAAATCAACCAGTCTCAGGAAGCTCGAATTTGATTCGAACCTATGAGTCTCGGTAGCTCATCGGTTAGAGCAGTGGACCGGCAATCCAAAGGCCATGGGTACGAATCCCATTCGAGCTTCCTGAGACTGGTTGATTTTTTTAAAGTAGTAAACATTTTATCCTAAAATACTAGTAAGTATTGCTAAATATTGATTTAGTTCTTAGTGAATGTACCTAACTTATAATCGAAGGAATGTTGTCGTAGACTGTACTGTACCATCAGAGGTCATGGAAGATTTGCGGACTTCAAATATGTCAGTTGGCGGAGATATACATACAGTATCTACAGAACCTACTGCCGATCGGGAGTAATCTTTTTTTTTTGTCTTTATTATATTTATAGAGGGTTTGGTCACTTAGTGACTAAGTCACCCTCATAGTTACATTCCTTATTGATTACTTATGTTATTCTACGTTTTATGGCTAATTTTACTAATTTATACAGCATCTTTGCTTCCTTCGTTATCGGAAACGCGAGAATGTTAACATAAGAACCAACATCTACAACATTTATGTTACACAATATCAGAAAGTCATGTCTCTCAGCTTCGACACGGACACATTCCATCAATATATGGTAGGCATCTTCAACAATCCCACAATCATACATTTAGGAGATGACACTTTCTTCATTAAAAAGCCAAAACTATTTAATGGAATATGCCCTGATCGGAGCCTTAGAGCAGTTACAATGTCATCTCTGCTCACATTGGAAAGAGTAATCTTAACGTGCCTTCGTTTTTGGTCACCCATACAGGTGACAAACGCGCTAACTTTATCGTAAGTTTTGAGATCGAGATTACAAAGTCCGCACCATAGCGGTAACACTACCGATCGTCTCTAATAATCAAAAGACGAATTTTAGACGTAAAGAGTAATCTACGTTTGCTTATAAGAAAAAATAAAACCAAAATCTAGGGTTTTAATTTAATGTAACAACTCAATATTTTTCATAAGTCACTCCACAGATCCTTTTGCGTGACAAATACTAACCAAACGAATACAAACATTAACTTCGTAGGTATATGTACATTATTTATAGACGGTGTTTCAAATACACCAGTTTTCTCTTATGCCTCGGTTCTCGAAACTTTAAATTTAAACTAGGTGTTTGCTGAACTAAGCGCAGCACTTTCGCCAGTTTCCTGGCCACCGACAAATTGTCATTAAGCTTCATCGCCTTCTTTTTGTCCGGATTACTCTGGCCGTGTGTGACGAAGGGCTGGTTCTTAAGTGGAACGAGAGATAAGTTTGCCCTCTTCATAGTAGTATAGAATGTTCTGAAGTAATTCTCTCGGGCTTTATTGATTATAGCAGCGGATACTTTAGTTTTGTTTCGAGCTTTCTTCTCTCCCACTGTGGCAGTGGTCGTTTCTAAATTAATGGTGTCTGTGAACATTGAGCTTTCACTTCTGTTGAGTGATAAGTCCTCCTCCTTCGTGGCATGATCTTTGTAAGTGTCCATGAAATTTCCATAGTCGAATTCGGGAAAACTGGTCACCATATAAGTGGACTCGTTAACGCGACGCACTTGATATGTCTTTACGCTGATGGCGATTGTGAAGATGCTGATAAGTATGTATTCTACTAAAAGGAAATTACTAAAAACGATCATTAAACGAATTATTTACAAAAATAAAGGCTTGTACTGTTATGACAGGACACTCATTGCTGTCATTGCTTTCTTTCATGAACTTGACATAAAGATATTATAATTGCTTTGAACCTTCTCTAGACGTAGAGTCTATGGTAACCTGATGCTATTAATAAGGTCCAAAAAGTTAACATAAATAAACGAATTAAGATTTTTAGATGTAATCGTAATACATTATTAATAAGGTTTAGGTATAACGGTAAAGGTTTAATGGTTTGTTAGGAAGGGCTTTTATAGTTAAACATTTCGTCCAATCAGTCCATGATAGAGTCGCGTAATTGCGACTCCACCATTCGATTCCTAGCAACTTCCTCGAAGCCATTTGAAATTTGATTGGCCGTGAACAACAAAACATGAACAAAGTCACACTATAGCAAAGTACGCTAGAAGCATACTATCGCATCTTCGTGTAAAAAGTGAATGAAATAAGACAATGGTCGTCGAGAGTTAGCTCTCATAGCATGGGATCAAGGTCAAATTTGTCTAGCAAATCATTCAAATACATACGCCTTCACGTGAGCATGCAAAGAAAATTCAATTTAATGTAACCATGATATGACTTATTTCAGTGTATTGTTGAAACCGCCACTTACGCCGGTCTGAAGGGTAAGAGTATGAGACGGTTCCCGACGTACTGGTGCACGCTTCTTAATTGCTACTTCCGCAAATGAACAACATTCCATTGGAGTAGTATTTATTCTTAATAGGAATATATGTTACATTACCTATATTATGCTAATATATATACTATAGTAACCGTATCGCATAGCGGTGAAAGAATAATACTACTACCCCCTTCTGCCCTTGGGTGTCGTAAAAGGCGACTAACGGGTTAAACACTGCACATACATCCAACAGCATAGAGCGGCGATGGACTCACCACCTGTCACGCTGAGCACATGTGCAGTCGCTATTAAAGGAAAAGTGGACTGCTTTTGTTGTCCTCATTGCCTAGTCTCTAACTAACCCTTCGGGGATAATAGTCATGATTATATGAACATAAAACATATAATGTTTGATTCAGGTGTAGTTTATTAGTGGCGTGTTCTCATGTGTCGTCTCTACTCATTTTGCTGTTAACAAACGTTTACAAATCGCCTTTCATTCTAGTGTGAGCTTTCAAATATACCGACATTATTGTAGCTTTATCATATGTGACTTAATTGTTTTTCCACTAATTAGCTACAAGTAGCATTAATGGCATAATATAAAGTTAAGTATTTTTTAAAATAGTTATGGCTTTTAAATGTTTCGAACATGTGACCTAACAATTTGTTGTTCTAAGTTAATGTACTTTATTAAACAGGGTTGAGAAGGGTTGAAAAAAGACTTTTATTTTTTTCATAATAATTTACAAAATCCACTTAAAGAGAATATACAATACTAAACAGAAGCCGTTATTTAGTTCTAAAACAATGGAATCGTTCTTTGGTTAGACACATTTACGTGGACGAGTATACGCAATGTCGACGTTTGCTATTTGGATTTCAAAAAGTTACTGAAACGTAATTTGACTTGTACGATTGTGACGCCGCCCACAAGAATGTTCACAAGATGAATACATCTTCGCAACAGCTCCAACTTTGAATGAGTTAACAACAATAATGTGTGAGAAAGTTTCGAATTGAATTGAAGTGGCGTCGCTCTTCAATTGTTTACACAGATGTGTGAAGGTCGAGCTCCTGGGAGGTTGCTTTCCATGTCACCGGTCATTGTCCCCGTAGTATCTTCGGTGTTAGCCCAACCAATTTCGACACGGGCCGTCCTTATACTCGTTGGCGATTCTGTGGGAGCACTCGTCTGGATTACGCAATCGGAATAATGAAACACTTCGGCAGCACATTTTGCGTGATTTGTTTCTAAAGCTTTTTGTAATGTTGTTATGTTATTCTCTTGCAATCGGATAAGTTGTTAGAGTCTGGTCAACGAAAGCTGAACCTCGTAGTTATTTGATTGGCAACACTTTGTCTCTATGTGTGTCTGTCTATCTAAGGTGTCATGTCGTATGTCAAATTTAAATTTTTCTGAAAAAATTGCAGCTGTTGAGTGACCCTGTCATGTCATGATTTTTTGAAATTGCTTTTGAAATTGCCGCGTTTATCCTGGTTCAGCTTTCGTTGGCCAGACTCTATTGACTATTTTTTACTGAGAAAAGAAAATGATGTCAAAAGTCAAAAGATATTTATTCAATAAATTCAATTAATAAACTTACTTTGAATCGTCCAAATCTTTTTTCACCTACGCCCCATTCAGGACGTCATTTTTTAACTGTGGCAAAAAACGGGCGCAAGAAACCACAGTGCATAGAAGCAACGAAATAAAAAAGTATTTTTTTTGACACAGTTGGGTTCATGCTATATCTTCGTAAGTAAATTAATTTGTAACAAAAATCGGCAAAATCCATTCGGATTATACGGCTTTACGGAATATATTCATATTCCGTACTTGGGAAGACATGTAAAGCCGTTGGTCCCGGTTGTTGCCGTGAGATGGCAGTCTGTAATACGGTATTACGGTATTACTACTACTCCGCTTGGGGCAGAGAGGTGTGCTATGGCCTAATCACCCTATGTGCCGTAGTCTATAGTAATAAGAAGGCCTGTGTCCAACAGTGGGACATTGATAAGCTGATGATGAATCAACATACCCCCTATTTTCCCTTGGGTATCGTAAAAGACGACTAACGGACTAAAGACTGCACATACATCCATCAGCATATAGCGGCGATGGGCTTAATTACCACCTTCACGCTGAGCAGTGTGCGGTCGCTATTTGGTGAAAAGTGGACTATGGTAGAGGACTGCTTTTGCTGTCCTCATTGGCTAGTCTCCGACTAACCCTTAGGGGATAATAGTCATGCATGATTATATGTATGAGAATGAATGTATGAATCAACATACGAACGTAGTGTAGGACGTACGGCTAGATGGAGCTAAGGTATCCAGAGAAGCTGGAATTTATTATTTTTGAAAACTTGTAAGAATTATAAATTAATTGCAAATAACTCTAGGATTATTGATAAATGTGGACAATCTGATACGAGTACCGATTTGATGCGGTCACCCGTGGACGCATGCTTTGCCAAATCTGTAAAACCTTTGCCAAATCTGTAAACCCTTCTGCGGCAGATATGATTCACTCTGAACACGTCATGGCTGAGATGAGCATGAGATATTGTTTTTATACGTAGCACGTCAGATGAACACTCCACACTTTTCCACTTAACATTAGAGGTTAAGGCGCTCTTTTCCCGTTTTTAACAATTTCGATTGATTGTACCGCCACCAATATAAAAAATACGGTTCTAAAATAGTTGAGCATATCTAATGACAAGATTTTAAACTGTCGCGTTGCATTGCATTAAAACTATATTAACGGGACCTAACAGTTCGCTTGTGACCACGGCCGCAACATCACGGACAATAGCACGTGGTGATATTGGGCCATAACCCACCACGCTGGCTCCAATGCGGGTTGGTGGGTTATAACGACTGTTATCTTACGACAACAACCGGGACCAACGGCTTAACGTGCCTTCCGAAGTACGGAGGAGCTCGAGATATTATTAATTTTGTCACCCATCCAGTGACCCGACATTGCGAAAGTTGCTTAGCAGGCAAGATCGCAAGCCGAACGCCCTAACCACTGCGCCATCGAGCTCCTAAACATGTGCTGGTAGATTATTCCATTCCTTGGTGGTCCGTGCGACAAAGAAATGATTCACCAAATTTCTTTGGGTGCGATGGAATATTCCAGACAGTACTCCGCAGAGCAGCATGCGTACTCTTATAGAGGACGGGAGGACGTCATATGGGATGAGGTCAAAGAGCTCTTCAGAGTAAGTTGGTCTACTATTATAACTATAAAGTCACGTCTACAAGTAAAATTTAGTTTCCTTTCCTTAGCTTTATGACAAACAAACCTTTCCAGTTCTGCATTGCTACAGTCGTGAAACAAATGCAGTTTGGATTGATGCCATATCCAAAGGCAAATCTTGTGGCAAATTCTAAGGAAACATTAAGCAACTTGCATGATAATGATGCAATCTCAAATCTTCGAGTCACTTGCGTATGTGCAGTGCAGGCGAACACAGATGCGTGAGATTTATTGAGCTGACCTCCTTTGGTGACGGAAACACGAAATTTCATGTTTTCAACAACATATTGGATGATGCGACGGCGATGGGCTCACCACCAGACACACTGAGCGCATGTCGACGGTCCCTACGTATAATCCCATAGGTGAAAATCGTAAATTTTTAAGGAGAGCGGTTTGAAAGTGTCTTTATCAGTAACTTTAAAAGTATACAAGCTGTGATTACCAAATTAGGCAAGTAAATAGTAGATTAAGTTAAGAATGTACTGAATATATATTAACTCGATTTATAATATTGTATATATGTTATTTTACTCTTACTGAACTTTACGTCGGAAAATACAAATAATTTAACAAATCAAATGGCACTTACTAAATTTTACATGGGGAGTTGCTCAACGTCAAATTTTGTATATGGTATTTAATGATTTTGTTTTGGGAAAACTTATTGGTTTAATTTAAGATAGGGTATTAGACAAATAAAATAAATAGCAATATAGGTATATGTTAAAATTAACTTTTATTAATTTACATAATTAGTTCCAAATCACTTAAACATTAAACACAACTGGCACTAGCGTACTTACACGAGAGGCCTCTCGCGCAGTGACGCTCCGACGCCGACGTATCATTCAAGTTGTGGTGGCACTTCAGACATACTACGGCGGAGAATTTAATTTAAATTGTAGATAGAGTATTTGACATACTTCGAAATCTAGATAATTATTGAACTTTTTCACTTGTTTGTTTCATAAACCGGTAGAGTTAAATCAGTAGAAGACAATTAAACAAAAAACTGAAAATCACGGATGTGCCACATCTGGGATTATACTTAGGGACCGTCGATGTGCAGTCGTTATTTGGTGAAAATTGGACTATGGTAGAAGACTGCTTTTGCTGTCCTCATTGCCTGGTCTCTGACTAAACCTTCGGGGATAATAGTCGTGATTATAATTGTATGTATGTAAAAATAATACCACTGAAAACCTTTATAGTGTTTTAGGAAATATTATAAGTTTAATTAAAGACATATAATTAAATTATTAGCCATCTTTCACATTATAACTTTGTAGTAAAAAAAATAGTAAAAATAAATGATTGACAACCAATTTATATTAAAACGTTGTTTTAATCTAGGACAACCATGACATTCTATACACAGTCATTGTTGACAACCCTAAACATGGTTATTATTGGTTACGTGTAGAAAAACTCCGTAACAACTCGTTAGTCTGTAGTATGCAAGTTATCGGCAGACCCAGAACTTCTTTCCGGCATTGAAATTGATCGCTCAGACGTCGATACAATTACATCGAATCATCGATGCGCAATGTGCAGCCAAACTGGAGTAAAAGTTCGTACGTACACGTGGCTCGAATAAAACTGTCTTGCGAAAGCGGAGATTTTGCTATGTACTTATTAGTAAATAAAGCGCGTCTCGCTTGCCCTCTCGAAAATTGTACAATTTCACTGGTATCGTTGTAGCTGTTGGAATACCAATTTTGTGGTGGGTTTCACTGTTTGTGTCAGAATCAGAAGCGCTTTTCCATTTTTATTGAAAGACAATTTCATACTAGTTTGCGAATTTCATGGTGTGTAGTGATGCGAAATGTTGAAAAACGCTATTGTATTTAACTTAATTTATTTCAAAAAGATTATTATTAATGTCCTTTATTATTAACGCTTAGGTGTCAGAAGTGGTAAAGCGCCTGGCCCGATATTCGGAGGTTCAAGTTCGGTTCAGTGCCCAAGTCGGTCGGTCGGTTCAATACCCATGTTTACATGTTTTTTACTATTTATACTTACGTAATAATAAATATTCCAAATCAATCCAAATATACTGACTTAGTGACCAACTTCGTTAAAAGACAGTGCTCCAACAAAAAAAAACCATTTGCATGCTCACAGAGCATTCGGTATTCGTAGTATGTAGATTAAAAAATGGCTTGCGGTAACTTTTTGCGCCTTCCTTCCGCACACACGCGGAAGAGTTCTTGATACATAATGGCTTTAATAAATTACTTACAATGGAACAACAGGAATGATGGATCACTAAACACGCTCTGGTATGTTTTGGATACGTCAATCTATTATTATCTTTGTGATAATTGTAAGTCTTACGTTACTTAGGGTTAGGAGTTGAGATCGATAATTCACTTACACTTCTAATTTTACTTCACTACACTTGTAAAGAAAGAGAACTTCATAACGCGGGAAAAAGACAACATATTATTTTCTTCTTTTAAAATAGTGATACAATTTTACAATTTTTATGTCATCTTGTTCCGATCATGTAAAGTGAAATAAGGGATGATGGATACTCAGCTCTATCTAATTTTACAAATTAAGTGCTAAAACTAGTGTTAGGATGCCCTCCATATGATACGTAGAATGGCTTCCGGCAGTTGGATAAGAAGAGTCAATTATCGGGCTCACTGGCTGTTGTGAGAGGCCTATGTCCAGCTGTAGACTGACATGGACTGGTTATAATGAGCACACCATTGCATATTTTTCATTTATAAACATTTTTTAATTTTAAAAATCCGAGAGAACTTAATATGAACTTATAAATTATATTTTATTATTGACTTCTACTGTTCATGAGCCTGTTTTAGATATAACGGCTGATTTATTGACTTTAGAGTCGTTATGTACCTACTTTAAATGTATCAATCAGAAATCCCTTATGTCTCTACAGTGGCAGGTAAATCTAGGCAAATGAGGAACGTTTACATATTTCAATTATCTGTCAGCGACTGTACACAATCGAAACATTGTAAGCTTGTCTCACAAATAATTATAAGGTTTCGCAGAAATTATTTTGGTTTCATTTTACATAATGATATCGACTAGTGTTTGTGTATCTGTTATTATAAAGATTTATATTTTCAGGGTTCATTCAATCGTATAAGAGTGTGACTTTCTTAAATCATTAAATTCGAAAGTAGTTGAAACAGAAATAGAAATATATTTATTTACTTAAGAGACACTGTATACAATGTTCTTGAGGTACTTACTAGTATAGTAGTAAAGCACATTGAGTGTTCCACCAAAACGTCGGCATACGAAGTCTCGAAATACGAAGTTAAAAGTAGTGTACTTACGCACTGAAGTTGTAGTACTTATAAGTAGGTATGTAATTTAAATATCTATTAACTTTTGTAATGAGATCCTGAAGTCGTAGTACTAAGAAGAAGTAATACTTATATGTAATTTAAATCTTTTATCTTTTGTAAAGAGATCTTCACATAATCTCAAATTTTTTGTTGCTTTACAAAAAGTACTTACTTATCTAAAATTGTTCAATTGTAATTTACATCTGAGAAGCCGATTTTGTATGCGATTTCAATAAGAAGCTTGTACACAAAAACGACTACAATGTAACTAATCGATTATCGTAACAACGAGACGAGAACCACCGTCCCGGCTATACGGCTATACCGTACCAAGGGATGGTTTTGAACACAACTTGTTTGCCTTACTCTGGACTCTGGAACGAACACATTCCTGCGGTCACCCCTCCCCGCCCCGGTTGTAAGTCATCGACGATCATCGGAATAAGATTGTAATTGCGGGTTACATAGATAACTTTGGGTTGTTCCCGTGTAGTACAAATTTTTGATTGGTTTATTGCAGAGTACTAATTGATACTCTAAGGTTTGTTTGATTTAGATGGAAATATAAACAAAAGTAAACAATATAAAAAAAGTAAACAATACAGAGTGAAACGAGATTGAACATGTCGTATAAAATGAATAGTAACTGACAATGCTTTTATGAAAATTAAATTAACTAACTAATTTGTCTCGTTGTCTGGCAGAAATCGCTTTAAAGCGATAAGACCGCAAAATTGTGACTATGTATTTTTGCTTATTTTATGTTTTATGTAAATGTTTTTGATGTTATGGTGGTGTAATAAAAGTATTTTTTATTTAGATAGATAGATAGATATTTATAATAAGACCTGGGTCGTTCCTGCGCCAGCGACTGCTGGCTATCCAGGTTTAAATGAAAATTGTACTTGTTACGTTTCGCTGGGATTAGAAATCATACTTTGGAAAATAGTTTGATGCATTCACAGTTTTATAACATTATTATAACATTTACAGTGAAAATAGCACCTAAACAAAGATGACTTATAGTGTCAGGCCAAGAGCACAGGTGGGACTCGGTTCTTATTGTCTCGGTACCGTGAAGTCGAAGTTAAACTTAAATTAATAAGCACTTTTGAATCGTCTAAAAGTTTATATGCAGCTGCTATCAGCTACGCAGCTTTATGTGTTTTAGCTACGGAGAGCAGAGAAAGAGAGAAAAGATCGTGGGTTCAAATCCCAGTTGAGGCAAGCTTCTTATTTCAATTGTGTTAAATAACGAGATATTATTTTTTTCACTTTTTTGTTTGCAGCCAGTAAGGCACCAGTGATCGACCAAGCGGGACGACACCGGGTAGGTTTTTAAATTCTACAATATCGTAACACCGAAATGGGTCAGCAGGTATAGAGAGGCACCCGGAGCGCGGCCGTTCATTCGCTTTTTGCCCACCTTTCGAGACGCAACCTCCACCATTATTGTCGGCGCGCATTTCTCCCGCGTGGGAACTGTTGACGTTTTCGTGCTTTACCTTCATTCACCAACGCCTGCTGCCGCGGCCGCACGTTGCAATGACTGTGTGAACCTCAGTGGTAATACTGGATACTGATAACGCGTGTGATATGAGAGGATTAAGGCATGCGAGGTGACGTACCTTGTGAAAGTTAAGTGATGATCGAGTAGATTCGGGATTGATACGACGGCAGACCATGGCCCCTGCGCTGGTGAGTTATGATCAACTATTAAGTTTAATGGTTCAGACCGGAAAGTTGCAGCTTCTCACATTACCAATTTGTGAGATTTATTGGGAAACTTTTTATGGATTAATTACCAAAGTATACTTTTATGTACATTTATTAGATAATAATTCTTTTCTACTGGCTAATAAATGACAGACGCAAATATTTATTTCACGAACTGAAGAAAAGTTCAAAACTGCAATGTATTAAGTTCAAAACTGCAATGTATTCGAATCCCATTCGAGCTTTACTGAGGCTGGTTGTTTTGTTTAGTAAACATTTTATCTTACTTGTCTATTTGAATACATTTTCAAGGTATCGTAATATGTTAATGTAATACTGTTATTCTATAAGAATTTCGTTGGGCTGTATCAGTCCTTAATGATGACAATCCAAACAAAGTTAGGTTATTGTCTAGCTCAACCTGAAATGCCAAGTATGTTGTCATATATGACTGTAACCTGTATGTGTACCTAAACCAAAAAAATAAAAATAAACCCCTTTTAAGTTGAGTGCGTTGAACTCTTTTTAACCAGTTGTACAAAAAACATAATTAAATAATACAAATAAATCTATTTTAACTTATTTTAGAAGAAAATATATGTACCTATGTATCTCTTTCCTAGTTAGATACAGTAAAATTGTGAAGATTACAAATAAAAATTCTGGTAAAATGTCAAGTTACAAGTTTTTTTTAAAATCCACAACGGGTAAGCGCTTGGCCTTCATCTCACCTGATGGTAAGTGACGATAAGGCCGAAGGTGGAAGCGCGCTTCACCCGGAATCCTCAACCACTGAGGAACTGGCTATCTTATCTCAAACTGTCAGAACACAACAATGCTATAAACATCGTTGTTATGGCGACAGACTTAGATAAGATGATGGTAGCCACTAGTAGCCAGCCAGGCGGACTTAACAGCCCTACCACCAACCAACCGAGCACACAACGATGTACACCCCGCTGGGAATCGAACCCGGGAGCTCTAGGTCTAAAACCGGTGGCTTAGCCACTAGACCACAGAGGCGGTTAAATTAAGTTAGCTAGGATGTTTATTTGGGGCAACGGATGAAAAAGAATTTACCTTAATTACATATATAACGTAAAGAATTTTACTAGCTACCGATTCTACTTCATCGAATATTATTGACCGATATTTAGATTTTAACGGCCAAATAAATATTATTTGGCCGTTCGCGTAGCGGTGAAAGAATACTACCCCCCCTCTTCCCTTGGGGGTCGTAAAAGGCGACTAACGGACTAAAGACTGCACATACCATCAACAGCATAGAGCGGCGATGGGCTCACCAGTTCACCACCTGTCACTCCGAGCACATGTGCAACCACTATTTGGTGAAAAGTGGGCCCTGGTAGAGGACTGCTTTTGTCCTCATTGCCTAGTCTCTGACTAGCCCTTCGGGGATAATAGTCGAGATTATATGTACCTAAGTATGTTATTTGAAGAGGTGCAAGTTATGCTACGAAATAAAGCGGTCCTTTATTATTTTAGTTTGTCAACTGCCTTTTGTTTTGCTTGGTCTTTTGTTCGTTATTAACTTTATAATACTTTTATGTTACATCGCGTTTCGTTTTCTTTTAAAATACTCCAATATCGTAGCTAATATAAAACTTCAAGGCAACCTCAGATTACTATCATTAATATTGTTATCAATAGTTTACGGAAATACTACATATTAAAATGAAACCCTTTTTACGTGCTTTTTTTTTCGTTTAATTACTACATTAAGTATTATTAAATAGCGGCCCTCCCGCGATATCATCCGCGAAAACACCCACGTGACGAATTTCTAAAAATTTCTTTAATGCAAACCTTGTCCTGACAATTACAAACACAAACAAACATTCGTGGAAATTTATTTTTATATGAATCTAATCCATAGATCTCTACGTTCTATCTTGACGGTCGAACCATTTACACAGGGAGACTCAGCCTGAGACGAGAGTTATTCCGTGAACAACTGTTCAATTTTAATACTACCATTAACTTTTACGATGCTTGTTAGGACCACACCATAACTTCACGTAATCTAGTGTGCGTTCGAAGTGAGCTGTAAAAAATGACAGCTCACTATCAAAAGCTTCACTAACGAGGCACTTCCTACTGTAAACATTTGACCCTTTTTCGTCAAGGAATTTGAAGAGCCAGTGATAATGCTGTGTTATCTCAAAATACACATTTGGTTAACGAGTGTTGAAAAGCTAATGCTTACGAACACTTGAAAGCTTTTAAGCTTCTATAGATAATATGCGTTTTCTGTTTTATGAGGTTTTCCAAGAGACTACCTTAGGGTTAGGGTAATATAATCATGACAAAAGTACTTATACTTTTGTCATGATTATATTACCCTGTTCATGTTATTGTTTTCTAAAGCTAACGCCACAGATCAGTTAGTTAACGCGTGTAGGTACATACATTACGTATTGAAAGCAAACACTAAATATGTTTTCATTTTTCATTATCCTTGATTTTTAATTAGTTGACTAAAAACAGATAGTGAAACGAAAAAAATATAAACAACTACCTTAGGTGCTTTGTCGTTTTTTTATCGTCTTACGTCTTTCAGTATGTTTGAGCGTTAATAACGTAAAAATACAACAAAAATACATGACTAGAAAAAAACGTTGCCTATCCGCAGCCTAGAAATACCAAAATGTTAAAAGAGGTAAAGTAAAGTAAAAAATTTTTGGTTTTGCTCCGTGGTTTTTGGCACGATATAGAGAAAGTCAACAATATAAGTAGAAAAACAGTTTTTAAACATATCAATATAAAAATTAGTTTTGAGTGTTTTTTTTGTTGAGTAAAATGAATGCGTAGTTACACAGACGACCGTCGATTCGGTTTTCAATAGACAAAAATGGCGTGTTTGTATTTGTATTTATATTTTTAGCTGGCCGTCATTGTGTATACATTGGTGCACGTCAAAATATTCAGTGATATTTTTTATATATTAGTTAACGAAATATTGGCATGCAGATAGGAGTTAGGTGATGTTATTTAAGTTAGCTCATGCACCTTCAGGTGCCTTCAGTCCTCACAAACTAAGCTCACAAAGTATTTTTATATGGTCGCGCTCGTGATGTAACCATTCAAAGTTTTGTCTATTCCAAAATCAAAACGCCGCTGTGGCCGAGAGGTCAAGCGCTCGGCTCGATATCCAGAGGTCCTGGGTTCAATTGCCGGGTCTGGGAAAAAGGGTTTTCGGATTTTTCGAAGCATGTCCCGGGTTTGTGATCATCAACCCGCATTCGGCACGCGTGGTGTTTAACACTTAAACGGACACAGTTTGTTTAAATTTTTATTGGTTTTCGACCTTATCTCAAATGTATAAACTTCAAAATATAGTGGTAATATATATACCATTGTCCTATTAAGGCTATCCACATAATACGAGTATATAACTTGATTTTAATGATGGAGGCCTCTGCCCTGTACTTTACTATTTACATATTTAACAGTGTCGCGTAGCGGTGAAAGAATACTACCACCCCCTCTCTTTCTTTGGGTGTCCTAAAAGGCGACTAACGGACTAAAGACTGCACTTACATACAACAGCAAAGAGCGGCGGTGGGCTCACCACCTGTCACGTTGACTGTCACTGCAGTCGCTATTTGGGTGTATTTGAAGAAAAGAGGACTAAGGTAGAGGACTGCTTTCGCGGTCCTCATTGCCTAGTCTCTGACTAACCATTCAGGGGATAACAGTCGCGATGATATTCTATATGTATTTTAAACATCATCGAGTATTTTGACGGGTTCATAAAAGATTTCCGAGTGAAGATATGACGCCGCGCCGCCGCCGTTACGAAATCACAGCTCGTATTTTGACACTAGAGAGAAATGTGAGAACAAGTTTTTGTTTGCACTTGAACCGGGGCGGTGATTGCCCGCTAGATCTATATCAACTGTAGGTACAGTTGAAGCAGTTGCCGCGGTCGACCACTTTTCGGCGATATTTGCTTGCACGCTATCTACGGGCACGCTACTGTCAAAGTCAAAATATATTTATTCAAAAAACTCAATTAAGTACTTGAATCGTCCAAATCTTTTTTAACCTACCACCCATTCAGGACGTCATTTTTTAACTGTGGCAAAGAACGGGCGCAATTGAAACCACAAGCGCACAGAAGCAACGACATTTACAAAAAAAAAACATGTCGTTACCAGGTCATAAAATACAAAATGTGAACTTAAAAAATAATAAATGATGCAATACAAAACTGCAATATAATGTATCAATTAATTATATGTTTGACTGAACGAGTACGAGTTCACCACTCGGCCACCTGGGCGTTAGAATTTTTTAAAGACGACTGCTTATAAATACTAAGTAAGTGTGAGTGAACTTTTTTTACTTTACTTTACATCTTACTCGAATAGCATTTTGGTATTCCTTGGCTGCGGATATGTACTAAGTATAACTTTTTTATCTCGTATTCTTAGATGTATTTTTACTTTAAATCCAAATTCGTCAGGAGGGAGAAATCAAAAACTATAGGAGATAGGGAAATCTGTTCCTAGGAACCGCATGGCGTCGTTGATTTTAGATTTAATGAAAATGGCGTTCAATTTATTTGTTAATTCTCATATAAACCTGGGAATCCAACCTGGTCAAGATTTTGTAAGTAATCGCATGTCCTGTATTCGTTATTATGTACGAGTAGTCGAGCGCGAACTTGACGACTGTACAGTCAACAGTAAAGTGTCGATGATCAGAACCGTATAATACTCATTCTAATAAACAAAAGCTACATTGTGTTCGTCCACTTTGGTGGTACTTTACTTACCTTTCAACTGCGGCCGTGCACTGATCAGTGCTTAATGAATAGAATTTCTATTGTGTCGACGCGTTCTAAGTGTTTATGAAAATAATACTTCATATTACAATCCCATTGTCAGAATGTGCCGTCTATACAACGAATTGGTTGCACTTAATAACAATATCGACATATTTTCCATGAAAATACATACATGAATTTAAAAAAAATATCCGGCAAATTCTCGGCTCGGCATCTCTCACATAATAAAAAAACTTCATAAAGTTGTCAACATTAACCTAGAGTAAGTTTTTAATTTGTTATATTTTTATTATTCACCATTCCATGTATATAATTAGATTTTAATTGGATATAGTTTTAGATTAGGTAAACATTAACATGGACGCTTATTATTAATCACGCTGTGTAAAAACAAATGTTTTCGTTACTTTTGCTACACTAACGCAAACTCCTTAATACTTATAGGTATTCTAGGTACCGGTTTAAAGTACCCACACATTTAGGCCGAGTTTAATTAATTTAGCTACATTGTATATAAACAATAAAATAAAATGCATATATTTTAATAAATTATTAACTATGTATTTTATTTGTTTATTTTAATTGTACAAGGCACTTACAATATATTACAAATTAAATAGGTACTAGCGCGCTATAGCGTGATCATTTTACAGCATCTATGACTTCCGAATGCATGACCTTTTGCTAGTTTCCGGTTAAATTGATATATCCGTTTTGCTGTCGAAGTTTTATAGTATTCTAGCTTAGCTACGCTTCAATATGTTCCGCCGTGTATTGTAGCGTTCTAACCTAGTTGTTTGTTACGCTATCAGCCTGCACTGCTTCATTATTATTGAAGGTATTGCACAACATTACAATCTATATTATTACAATAATAATAAAAGTATCATAAAAAATGTAACAAGTTATGACATCATTACTAAACGGTCTTGCAATGTACATTAATTATTGTATGTAAGCTCCAGCCCACAGAATGTGGCTTATGTTAAGCTCCTCTATGTGATTTAAACTAAAAACAAACTAAACTGCAAAACTAAACTAAAGCATATCTACCGCAGTTAATTAATTACCTAATCTGTTTTATTTTATACCTACTGGTAGTTGAGGCTTACATCTGTACAATATGGTTGATATCCCATATCTTTCGTTTCCGAATTTTGTGTTCAAGATGTTTCAGAAGAAATTGCTCTAAAGCCCTTATGCATTTCCGAAAACGAAATTGAATTGTCTAATTAAATTATGGTGACGCAATATAAAGATTTAAAGAATATTCTACATGTACAAAGTTAGGTAACCTGACGACCAAATTTACAGCGTTTAGAAACACTGAGTAGTAGTAGCAGAGCAGGAGTAGAAACGGCGCAGCGTGTGTGCGTGGAAACTGAAAGTGATTTTTCCTCCTGTGCGCCGCGTGCGATAGTAAAACGCGTCCGCATAATGTCGGACGTGCGCCGGCGCAGCGCTCGCACGCACGCTGCCGTGACAGCGCCGGACCGAGGGGAGTACGCATTTTGGAGCTACATTTTTTAACACATTCCCAGTCCCACATGAACACAATAGACTTTTAATTGTTATGAGCCATATGTAGTTTTGGGAATTTAACCGCTTCTGTGGTCTGCGGTGGGCTTGTTAAGTCAGCATGGCTAGATACCACCATCTTATCTAAATATGTCGCAATAACGTCAATGTTTGTAGCATGCTAGCCTCCTAGCCTAACCTCTAGTTCTTCAGTAGATAAGAAATCTAGAACTTTTCTACATTCGGTCTCATCAGATTGGGCAAAGGCCAAGTGCTTACCCGTAAACAAATAATAATAAAAAATAAATAAATCTGGCTCCGCGGAACACTTTTAATACAAAATTGTTAAATCGTATTTTTTATGGTTTTAAACAAGTACAGGAGAAGCGTTGTGCCTTCGGTCATATTCAGACGAGGAAAGGTTTGAACGAATGTGAAGCAACTTTGTAAATAAAACCAGCGTGGTCGTATATAAGTTGCACGATTTCCGTATTATCAGATCTGGCTCTTTACCTCTCCTGATCCTGATGATAAATAGGGTTAAAGGTGGGCGCTTCACCCGACACCCGTATATTGTAAGATAGAGTATAGAACTAACTTGTATCCGTTGACTATACTATTGTATAATAACTTTTTTTTTTCTTTTTACATACCAACCTTTTACATTTTTCTTATTATTAAGTACAACTTAAATATTTCTAGTTAAATATGCACACTAACTGTAATTCAATTAAACATTAAGAAATAAGGACCTACATAGCAAGAATTTCATACAAAGCTTAGTTTCATGAACGCTACAAAGACGAACGAACAAAAATGCATGACGTTTTACAACTTAAGTGTGGCTCTGTATGCTGGTAACAATGTAGATTGAAAGAAGTTAAGGAAATAACCGTCGGAAATTATGGTTGTACAGGTACTGTGCCATTTTTTGATTTGTTCAGTGATAGTTATGAGAGAGCAATAATATTGTTGATTTTTTGATATTGTGTTTCAACTTATTTGTATACATTGATACGAATCGCGGACATAATACATATTATAAAGTAAAGACGCCGTTTTCCTCTGTCTGTGGCACCGCACTTTTTTTCTAAACCACGCAATGGATTTTAAGCGGTTTTCCCTAAAAGATAGAGCGTTAACTGAAGATGGTTTTTGTTTTTATTTTAAAGATATATGTTTTTAAATGGCTGAACTATGACGGTCTTTCTAAGTTAGCGTGGACGAAGGCGCGGGCGGCGGGCCGCTAGTACTGAACAAACAGGAGCTTATCTGGCAATGTGGTTTAATATGACACTGAGCCACAGATTAGACAAAAGGAACTGAGCTACGATCCTTTTGCGATGTTGCGGCAGAAGCATTTTATAGAATAATTTGTTATAAATATTTTAAATAATAAACAATAATTTCTATAGCCCTTTAAAAATGAACGTGTTTTTTATTGCTTATCTACTATTTTCTTTATTAATTTTTTAAATTTCTTTTAAATTTTTATTTAAGTAAGTATGATGATAATATAATTATGTGTGCGTGTGTGAATTGAAATAAAGATCCAATGTATGTTTCTAAATAAAAATAAAAAATTATAAACCAACGTATTTGTAAATAGTCCCTGGCAGAATGTAGACGACAGATATCAATCTAAATTGTAATTTGTAGCGGTCACCACCATACCGCGAGCACGTCCTTGCCAGTGCGGTTTCATTCCTAATTGTGTGTGTTTTGCAGTGGTTTCATAATATGCTATAATAATATCGTTGTCTCTTAACAAGCTCACTCACTCACTTTCCATAAATTATAATAACAATAGAAAATCAATTGTTATGCATCCCATGTGACTCAGAGTCCCACAAGGCAGGGAAGTGGTAGAGATACAATACTTAATTTATTTATTACTAAAGACTCTTTGTCTTTAGACCTGTGATGGTTTTGTTCATGAACTGTAAAGGTGTGGGGGGGGGGCTGTTTTCATTAAAACCACTTTTTCTTCATACTATACATTATTTATTTAGAAGCTAAAACTATTTTACATTTTAATATATATAAAAAAATCATGGAAGTCTACCCATGTTAGCACTTCAGATCGATCTCTCTAACTAGATAACCCGTTAGACATTCTAATGTCTTACTCGAATCACATTTAAAGTTTTATACATAAATTAATACAACTTATTACTGCTAGTACTAACATAGCATGGAATCCACAGTACCGTAGTTTAAACTTATGTGTGGGTAACTATATAGTTGCCAACACATATGCTAACTATTAATTGGAAAGTTAGTACCTAACTTATCGACAGTAAGTTGTTGATTTCTTATGTAAGTGACTGGATGGTTATTAATTATTATTAATAAATAAGTAAATATTCTTTAAACACAACTGCAGCCTGCATACATCATACATGCAAACATCTGAACCCTGAAGGTTAATGAATTTTATTAATCGCGTGATTAGTTTCTTACTTACAACTAACAAACTTAACTTTACTATAATTTTAGTGTAGATTAAAGACGAAAGTCATCTGTCAAGCAATTTAAAAAACTCCCACACCACATTTTTTCACCCCATTAATTTTCCAAGCGAGACCTGTCAAAAAACTCACAAACAAAAAAAAGATGAAACCGCACCAGCAGATACAGATCTGGCGTAACACCTCCCGGTCTCATAGCTCACGCAGCGCCCGACAAATGGTCTGAGCACAATATCTCCGGTGCTCGTGAACGATTCTCGGATCATTGTTCTTGGCAATTGTTCGCCTGAGAACCTAGCGCTGTAAAGCCCGTGAAAGCGCGTTTCTCATTCGCCGTGTAGTAAACGATACGCCACTTGATGGCCAAGGTGAGGTGTTCTTTTCAAAAATGCTACAATTCTCTCACATTATTATAACGTTGCGTCGGTAACGCCCGTATAACTCCTCGCTTGTATGGCTGTTACGCCGTTTTCTGTAATTGGTTCTCGTAACTTTTTTCTCTTTGTTGTAATTTGCATGAGTTGTGATAAAATTAGCAAGCTCTTTGATTAAGCCCTCTCTTCCCTTGGGTGTCGTAAAGGGCGCCTAACTGTACATACATCCAACAGCATAGAGCGGCGATGGGGTCACCCAACACCTGTCACGCTGAGCATATGTGAAGTCGCTATTTTACGAAAAGTGGACTATGGCAGAGGACTGCTTTTGCAGGCATCATTACCTAATCTCTGACTAACCCTTCAGGGATAATAGTCGTGATTATGTGTGTGTTTTTTTAATACATAGCGGGGAAGCGGTTGACCTTATCTCAACATTAAGTGACGATAAGGCTAAAGTGCATTTTACCTGAAATCCTCAACCATTGAGTACCTACTTAGTACCGATAATGTTTTATTTTAAATCAGTGCTTAAGACGTTATAATTACATAGATATTTTTCTCATAGGTGCTAAGTGATCATTACTGTTAATTGAAGTCTCTGATTGAAGTGTGCGGTAGTTAGAAACCAATCAGAGGAACTGATAAGTTCTGTCATTTCGATGCAAAGTTGGTTCAATATTGAATTTATGGTGGCACTAATTAACTGGGATTGGATTAAATTAAAGATTTTATTTGATTAAATTTTAATCAAGACATCTTGACTTGAGCCTTCCTCACCATGTTTAGTAAACTACCGGCGGTATTATCATGAAAATATAAGCAAAAATCCCTTAACATTAGTTTTCATTAGCGCATTCCACATACACTGCGGCCGTAGATGTTGTCTGTCTTTACTACAATGACATCATCAGATTATTTAGTAACCATTTTAACGAGTTTCATAACGAAGCTTCTCTTGGGCTAGATAATTGGAGTGAGTATAGGAAAATGTATTATTATTATTATTATTATTATTTATACACACATACATACATATAATCATGACTATTATCCCCGAAGGGTTAGTCAGAGACTAGGCAATGAGGACACCAAAAGCAGTTCCTTACTATGGTAACAGAATAAGTAATAGTACTACACCATAGTCCACTTTTCACCAAATAGCGACTGCACGTCATGTGCATAGCGTGTCAGGTGGTGATCCCATCGCCGCTCTATGCTGTTGGATATTTGTGCAGTCTTTAGTCCGTTAGTCGCCTTTTACGACATCCAAGGAAAGAGGGGGAGGGGGGGGGGGGGGGTGGTAGTATTCTTTCACCGCTACGCGACACGGTTATCATCGTCTCATCTCGATCAGCATTCCTTCGCACAATCTTACGCTACGGTCGTAAAGGTTATCTCTCTTTACTACAATGTCATCATTGCGCCCCGATAATTTGGTTTATAACATACAGCAACGATGTAAACAAAGCGAAGAACGGCGGAACTACAAATTTGTAGTAGATTGTGTGTGCGTTTTGTAGGTACTTACCTACGTGATATTGAAGTCGGTGGCGCGCGAATTAATTTTAAGTACTGGAATTACGATATGCGTTAGTGTGATTGATGACGAATTAATTGTTTCAAAAATTTATAAATCTAAATACCTACACTTGCTAAAAGAGGTAGAGGGCGGCAGTATGACAAGTGTGTAAAAGCTATAGAGAAGAGAAGGTTAAGATACGACAACGTTACACGAAAAGATGGACAGCATCCGTATTTAGACGTAATTTTTTTTTCCCGGTGTAATCCCTGCTCATGGGTTCCAGCCTCCAGAAGGGAGACTACTGGATATGTGGGACTCTCCCGTCCCCCTTTCCCCGGTTGCGCCGTTAGATTAATGTTTTTATATATTTTAGCGTTTTAATAACGCTTAAATATACTTAAGAGGGTTTGCGCATTTCAATTTCCCATACAAACTTCCAAGTCGAAATATTTCAAAACCAATAAGCCAATTTTAATGAAACTTTGCATGCTAATATGAAATACAGGGATCTAAATAGTTTGTTGAAGACATTTAAAAAAAAAGACATTTATTTAGGTGAGTTATTGCGATTTAAAGTCCACTATAGAAAGTTTAAAATCGTAATAACTCAGTTAAATAAACGTTTTCTAAAAATGTTTTCAACAAACTATTTAAATCCCTGCGTTTTACTTTAGCATGCAAAGTTTCATTAAAATTGGCTTATTGGTTTTTAAAAATGTCGACTTGGAAGTTTGTATGGGAAACCGAATGGTGTAAACCCTCTTAAGTAAAATTTTAAACACTGAAATACATACAATATAGACTTACGACTATTTATCCCCAAAAGGTTAGTCAGAGACAATAGACAATGAGGACCGCGCAGAAGTAGTCCACTGCCATAGTCCACGTCGCAAATAACAACTGCACATGTGCTCAGCGTGGTAAGTGGTGAGGCCACCGACCCCTCTATGCTGTTGGATGTATGTGCAGTCTTAAGTCCGTTAGTCGCCTTTTACGACACTCAAGAGAAGAGAGGGGTTTTTAGTGAGCCGCTCTACCACACGACTCTTTAACTCTCAATTATTTACAACATATTCTCTTATATACCTACTGTTTATGAGTTAATAAACGTTTGAACCTCTTCGGAGCATAATGTACAAAACGCAAAATGTACATACACTACACGCAAAATGTACTAATCGCAAAATGTATAATACTCAGAATATGCAAAACGTAAAATGTACAAATCGCAAAATGTATAATACTCAGAATGTGCAAAACGTAAAATGTGCACTACCTATACGCAAAATGTATAAGTCGCAAAATGAACAATAGGTAAGCGCACGTTCATAGGCAAAAACAGAAACTTTCTGACTTCTTAGTTGATATTATTTAGGTCGTGACTTAGTATCACTGCATATTAGACATACCTACGTAGATAAAAAGACTTTGCAGAGGCATCGCCGTGAATAAAGCCTTAGGCTTACTTGTTCATTTTGTGATTTGTACATTTTGCGTGTAGTGCACATTTTACGTTTTGCACATTCTGAGTAAGTATTGTACATTTTGCGTGTAGTGTACATTTTGCGTTTTGTACATTATGCTCGGAAGGGGTTTGAACGAGCTAAGTAGTGCCTAACCCTAAGTACTGGATTAAGATCTTTATGTATGTTTTATGTTTGTTAGACGTTTGATAGACCGTGTCGCGTAGAGTTGAAAGAATCACTACCATCCCCTCTCTTCCCTTGGGTGTCGTAAAAGGCGACTAACGGACTAAATATTGCACATACATCCATCAGCTTAGAGCGGCGATGGGCTCACCACCTGTCACGCTGACCACATGTGCAGTAGCTATTTGGTGAAAAGTGGACTATGGTAGAGGACTGCTTTTGCGGTCCTCATTGCCTAGTCTCTGACTAACCCTTCTGGGATAATAGTATTGATTATATGTATGTAGACGTTTGATAATTATAATACGTACACGGAAGAAGTTTATAGATTGCACTTCAAGGAAATGTATCAATTTTAATGTTATTATCAAATACATACACATACCTACAGGTTGTATCATAAATATAATATGTGCTGCGTAGAAGTAAAAAATATATGTCTACTTATATAATTATAATTATTCTATTACTGCGTACGTTGAGAGGTCAATCTCACTTTTGCTACGGTAATGACAAAGAAAAATAGAATTTCAAAGTAATGGTCATCTAGACAACGGAAGAGTTTCTCCGGTTGGTCATAAAACGTAATGTGAATATCAAAGACTTGCATCATGTTTACATATTACATTGAAGCTTTTCCGCTTTCAAGATGAATGTTACTTTAAAACAATGTTCCACGGATACTTTTATATTTGTGTAACCTTTCACTCCGACTACAAACTATAATCGTTTTCAAAATGACTGGCGCACGATTCTCTAATGTGACAACATTAATTTAATCTTAGAATTACATTTTTATTCAGTACGCATTTTGACTGAACGCTATTTACATTGAAAGGTTACGAAATTTGTCGTAACGATCTTACTTAATGCATTCATAATTTATTTATCGAGCTCAATTGTTGTTGTGTCTCTTTACACTAATATTATAAAGTGGTAAATTAAGTTTTAAGTTTCGATGTAAAAGTTAATCGACGGAAAAAATATTTAAAAAGTCAAAGTATTTATATAATGTAAACCTTTACAGGCACTTATTGACGTCAATACTAATAATAAGGTTAGACTTGTCACAAATAACAATGTTGTGTGCTTGCATGCATGTTGAATGCTTGTTGAATGCATGTTGCATGTTTTTTTAGAATACTACATGCTTGTATGCATGCCTGCATGTTTTTTGGAATACTATATGCTTGTATGCATGCCTGCATGCATGGTGTATCCTGGCTTGCATGCTGCATGCCTGCTTGCATGCTGCATGCTTGCTTCCATGTTGCATGCCTGATTGCATTCTGCATACCTGCTTGCATGCTTGCTCGCTTGGTGCATGGTTGCTTGCCAGGGGGTGCAGGGGCCCATAAAGATAAAGTTAAGTATGCAAAACTATAGTTCTGGCGGTTAGGTTAGGTTAGACTTTTGATAAATAACGCCCCCGACCTTCCATATTATTTTATCGAAAGTTTATAATGTAATAAAAACAATATTATGAGATCCAAACAGATTCTTAGTAATGACAGTATTTATCAAAAAAAATATGAAAACTGTCGGTTATGGGTGCCCTTCGGTTCGCCTAAAATTGTTTGTCCTAATATGGTTTGGCCAAACCGTTTTGGCCTAAACTTAAAACGTACAATTATTGTTTCGCCTAAAAATTGTTTTGCCACCATTATAGTTTGGCCTAAGAATTGAAAGGCCTAATTTTAGAATGTCTAACGTAAAATAGCCTAAACTATATTGGCATAACTTTATTTTGGCATAACGATTATTTCGCAAAATTTATAAAAGCTCTAATTTTAGCATATCTAAAATTAAATGTGCCAATAATGTATTGGAATAAAAGCATAGAATTTTATTGAGAAAATAAATTGACTGAAACGAATCGCTGCAAACCCGACTCCACGTAGTCTTGTCTGCCCTACCCTAGAGTGCAATATAAGCCCGCGTAGGCGCGGAGGGGCGAGGCAGCCCGCGAGCTAAGGAGCAGGTGGGTTGAGCCCGCCGCCGGGGCTGAGGCTGGCCGGCGAAGCCGGCCAGCAAGCCGAAGCCTCGGTGGTGAGCGAAAACCATCTGCGACGAAAAGCTCGCGTGGGACCGCCGGAGCCCCGCAGCGCCGAAGCCGTGACGGAAACTATGCATGCTGCATGCCTGCTTGCATGCTGCATGCCTGCTTGAACGCTTACATGCTGCATGCCTGCACGCATGCTGCATGCGTGCTTGCATGCTTACATGCTGCATGTCTGCACGCATGCTGTGTTTCTGCTTGCATGCTGCATGTTATGCTGCATGTTTTGCATTTTTAATTTTGTGCGAATTAATATTTAGGAATTGTAAACTTTAGGGATTACGAATTGTTCTGCCAAATGACGCATTTGGTAAATGACAATGTGGCGATAAAAAGTTAGGCGAAGTGAAATTAGGGCAAACACTATTCTGAAGAGTGAAATTAGGCGAAAATTTTTAGGCTTTTCGTTTGGGTGCCATTGCAAATTAGGCGTACAAAAAATTAGGCGATCCGATAGAGACCCGTCGGTTATGAGTTCCGATGGTAATAATAAAAATGTATGAACAAATAAAGTATGAGGAAAAAATTATGAAGAGTGAATATTATGAACAGAAATCACTAGTAAAACAAAAATAGGCATAATAGTTTTATGTGAGCCAATATGGACCCGGTTCCTATAGATTAATAATATTTATGTTTTGTTCCCTATCATTTATTTCAGGCGTAGCCTGTACGTTGTGATAATTATATGAAGTTTAATATTTGTATAAAACTTCTAGTAGAGTACAATCTAAGTCCGAAATGATTTAAATACATTTTTAAATTATGTGATTGTGGAACTTTATAAGTAGTTAGCTAGCGTGTAATGTCGATGACATTGATACAATAAATAACAAAGTATTGTTTCGTATCAATGTAAATAAACAGCTTTGAGCATGCAGCTGTCAATCAACATGGCGTCTTGGACAGACCATCACTCTTATTACAGGTTGAACGGACAGATGACTCCTACAAAACCGGTTACACAACACCGCATAGGGAACACCCACACGGATTATTACGATTCATTCACTCTCAATTTTCACCCAAATTGTCTTCAATATGCAATCAAATCTTTATTTATTGTGTTACAACATTGAACAACACTTGCTTCGGGCGCACTAATGAAGTTCAAAGAAAATAAAGGTATGCGGTCAGTAAATTGTTACCGATCTCACGTAATAGATGCAGCACGATACAAATGAAATACAGTGTGCTGTTTCCGCCCACTCAATGTTAGATTCGTCGGAAATCTACTTTTCTTCTTTGTAGAAAGTCTACTACTGTACGTTTGTTGTAATAGAGTCTTTAAATAAATCATTTGTAGCCCGGAAATACTCGTAAAGTACTCAATAAATATTAGGTGTGTGGAAAATTACTTTAATACGAAACATAAAAAGTAACCGTCCATGACCCATGAGAGAACATTCTTCTTGTATTTCGGAAATAACAAATAAGTTATTAAAGTAACCCAACGTAACTAATTTCATTTAATTTCATCGATTAAATAATGATGCAGTGCGAGCTAAAGCTATAAGAAAAGAAGGCCTTTTTCAGAAAGAACTCTTTAAGTAGGATTCTGCACCGACTGGACTTTTGTTGAAGAGTACTAGATTTAGTGAAATTACAGCGCATCTATATACGCTATAATTTCTCTATACACACACACACACAGTAAAAATAAGTGTAGGAAGACCTGATCTCGCCTTAGTTAAAATACATTTGAAGAAACTTACAAACTGTTACTTACATACTTATTTTACATAGAAAATGCCCAGATGCAAAATCAATTCAGAAAAAGAGTTATTTATTCATTGGCACATTTCACCACCTCAGAATTGTTCCAATATAAATTCTTTACACTTATGAGATAGCCCGGTTGCGAGATCATCTATACTAATATTATAAAGAGGAAATATTTGTTTGTTTGAATTGAATAGGCTCCGAAACTACTTAGAAAGCTACATTCTTCCCAAGTGACAAAGGCTATATTTTATCCCGATATTCCAACGGGAACGGGTACCACGCAGGTAAAACCGCGAGGATCCGCTAGTGTATTGTAATTACGAAACACCCTGTATATCTATCTTGCTATAACTCTCATGGCACCGGGCAATTAGGAAAGAATTTCTAAACAACGTGTTCATATCATAAAGTTACTATACCTATCGGAACTAGGTATAGTAACTTTATGGTTCAATATACACCATGAAATATGTGTCAATTCGCGTATGTCATTTCGCGTAGTCGTTCCCGGGTGTCATTTCGCGTATGTCAATATGCTCAGATTACCAACTTATTATTATTCTATGAGAATATGTGTCAATTTGCGTAGACACGATGTGTCATTGTGCGTTTGGCTACCTAAATATGTCATTATGCGAGTAACCCCAATAAACATTGAAATTAAGATTTCATTGTGTTCCTTTTGATAGTATCGTGATGTAAAGCAAGGTGTTTGTGATAGATAAAACACAATGTAGCATCTGTGTTAATGAAATGTCAGTGTGCATTCGGAAAATGATGATGACAAATGAGATTAGATGAGAGAGATGATGAAAGGGCTTCCTAACATAACAACAATATATCAATTATATAGGAACAACTTTAGAATTCATTCTGATAATATGTTATCTAGACTTTAGTTGAAGGCTTTTAAAAATCTTAAGATTTTTTGAAGTAGTTAACAATCCTAGAAGGGAATGCAAACGGCCAATCGTGAAAAATATAGTTAATAACAATTAAATAGGAAACTATACCTACTTGACAAAAAAGTTTACCCAAGGAGGAGTTTTTTTTCTTTTTTCGATTTAAAAGATTATAAAAGTATAAAGATGCGTAAGTTTTGTCTCGATCTCCATTTTAATATACTCATAGTTAATACATAAAACCTTTTCCCTGACCTGGGGTGAGAGAAAGCAAGGTGTTCTTTCTTTGTTCTGACCGTAGCGTCGTGTGGTCACAGGCTCTGTCTGATTATTTCACGGTTAGTATCACTATAGAGAAACTCATGAACTATTGTAGAATTCGTCACCAGTATTGTGTGTACTTAGATTAAGAGATTAATAGGTGTGACATGTCAGTCGTCGGTTGGTGTCTAGTCACGAGCAGTGCTTTCTCCTCTTGTTCCCATACTGTAAGCTTTTAATGTTCCACATTTGGACCAAGATCGATCATAGCCAATTTTGGCGCAGCTACAATGGGATGCAAATTGTTGCGACCTTTTGTTTTATCGAATGACTTACTTGTGTGATTATGAGTCGTTGGTGTGTTTTGTTTTCTCTATGAGGTAAAGCTTTAGCATCGCATTAGTTTTTCAGTACAGTCAGTGCAATACTATTTTACTATGCATGCCATAGTAAAACTCAAACATTTTTCATTAACTTAAGTAAGTATGGACTTTTGTTATGGGGTAACAGTGTAGAAGCTATGAAAGCTTTAAGTCCAGTGAAATGCTTTAGAACATCTTTTAAAAACATAATTATGTTTTATTTAATATTATAGCATAATGAAATATTGTAAGTAAGTACCTATTGCTTACTTGCCTTGAAATTATTCAACAGCAGCAAATAAATGGGTAATAGGTACCTGTCGATTCGGACACTATTAAATTATTGGAGCTGTTCAGTACAGTCAGATAAAAAAGCTTCAAAATATAATGTTTTTTAATATAATATATTTTCTTAAAATTAATGTAAAGAAAATCTATAGAAGTTTTTATCTGACTGTACAAAGCAGCTATTTTTGTTGGTGTCCGAATCGTCAGTGAAAAAAATAATTAAATTAAAAAGTGCCAATTCAGACACTGTGTCCGAATTTAAAGTGTCCGAATTGTCACTTAGTCAGTTTTCCCGTAGACATAACCAAGTTACAAACTAATGTTACTGTACCTAAGTTTTTTTTTAAAAAAAGATGGAGGCAATCGAGCATTCGGGTCACCTGATGGAGAGTAATCACCTTCGCCCATAGACACCCACAAAACCAGAAGGATCGCAGATGCGTTGAGGGCCTTTAAGGAAGGAATAGGCTCGTTTCTTGAAGATTCGTAAGTCGTAACGGTCCAGAAATACCGCCGCCGAGAGCTGGTTCCACAACACTGTAGTTGTTGTCACCTAAGTGACTATAGCTAAATAAAGTTCTAAATAAGTTATGATGGTGATGAAACCTCAATACTTACATTAAATAATCGAAAAAACCAAATTTAAAAAAAAAAAGTAAAAATAAAGCCAGTATACTGTCCTACTGGACTTCTTGGCAGGAAAGTGAAGCGTCATGTCTGCAGTTTTGTATTATTTACTATAATTTGTGTTTTGTCGAATATTAATGTGAAATAATGCTGGATTATTTGAACATGAATGAGTGGTTAGCAAATAAAACATAACAGTGCAACATCACTTTTCTATTTCTCTCAAGAAGTCCGTGTGAGACCTCAATAAAGTACCACAGCTTTATTGAGTCTCAAGGGGTTTGGGGGAAAATCATTAACTTACCTTAAACGTTCATTATCACTCATTATCATCCCCTTAATGTAAAGAAAATAATAATTACTATTAAAAACTTGACACTGGCTAAATGTGCTGATCGCACGAAGCCATTATATAAAAAAAGAAAAAAAATACTGTCCTACTGCAGGGCAGGCCTCTATCATTAAAATCAAGTTTAGTTATCGCTACAGTTGAGGGGTATGGGTTTAATCACCACTTGCCAAATGCGGGTTGGTAATACAAACCCGGGCTATACATCGAACGGCCCGAAACACACTTTGCCCGACCTGGGAATTAAACCCAGGACCCCCGGATATCGTGCCGAAAGCTTGACCACTCGGCCACGGCGTTCATATAATTCAATGAGAGAAAACACTACGTGGAAGTGGCATGCAAAATTCTCATACGAAACACAGAAAAACGACGTTTCGTAGTCCCCTGTTTCCTCCTTCAGAACTAGACCAATTTTTATGTTTTTTCAGCATCGGTTAAAGAAAGAGAATTTTTACTTCTGTATGTTTAATTTTTTTTTATTATGTCATTTATTTAACAACCAGGAGTCTTCAAAATTTTGCGAAATCACTCCGTTTTAAGGCGTCTTCAGAAACATTAAGTAAGTAACTGGTTTTAAAAAAGTACAGACGTAAAAAGTCTCTTTCTTTAACCGATGCTGAAAAAGTAATAAAAATTGGTCCAGTTCTGAAGGAGGAAACAGGGGACTACGAAACAACGTTTTTCTGTGTTTCATATGGGAATTTTGAATGCCACTTCCACGCAGTGTTTCCGCTTATGACCAATCTCTTTAAAGTAGTTTACGAAATAAATTTCACTTAAAAGGTTTTATACGATTAGCACGTGTATTCTCATCGTAATAGAGGGAATTTAAATCGCATTGCAGCTGTAATTGGCGGTCGGCCGGCGAAAGGCATGCCCTTTGCCCTTCCAAGAGGGGGAACGTGTTTCATACCTATATTTGTATATCGCTCTCGTAGTAGGGTCAACGGGGTATTAAACTAACATCATTAGTGGGGTACCTACGAATGTTATTAAACGAGTAATTTGTTGTTAAGCGATTGTACGTAATTAAGTAGTAATAATACTTTTACAAAGTACATAATAAGCCTTGTAAATGTTTATATGTTTGTAATGCCGTGTCCACACGCTTGGCAAACTTTAACAAGCCGTAACAAGTTCAAACGTGTGGATGGAGCGTTTGGCTTGGTTTGCAAGCGCTATGTAGCCGATCCGTCGAACAAATCACAAATCCAAACGTTTGTAGAGGTTTGGAGTTTGCGGCAAGTGGCAAGCGTGCGGACTCGGCATTACGTTAAAACTTTCGCAAGTACAAGTAAGCTGTTCCAATCCGTGTTCATGGGTTTTAACAACTCTATCTGATTACAACTTAACAAAACTTCTCAACTTAGCAACCATGTCGCGTAGCAGTGAAAGAATACTACCACCACCTCTCTTCCCTTGGATGTCTTAAAAGGCGACTAACGGGCTAAAGACTGCACATACTTCCAACAGCATAGAGCGGCGATGGGCTCACCACCTGTCACGCTGAGCACATGTGCAGTCGCTATTTGGTGAAAAGAGGACTGCTTTTGTATCCTCCTTGCCTAGTCTCTGATCAACCCCGGATTGGGCCGGCTCGCCCGGCGTAATACCACCCTCTCACTAATATTCGGCGTGAAATAATGGCACTTGGTGCTGTTGTGTTTCGTCTGACCAGTGAGGGTTCCGGAGGCCGCTTCCCCCCCCCCCCCCCCTCCTCCCAATTCCTATTCCTTCCTTAAACCTATTAATCCCTTAAAGTCCGGCAACGCGTCTGCGATTCCTCTGGTTTTGCGGGTGTCCATGGGCGGCGGTGATTACTCTCCATCAGGTGACCCGCCTGCTCGTTTGCCTCCCTATTTTATAAAAAAAAAAACTCGCGTCCGTAGGTTTACCCTTGAGACCCTACACGTGACCCCTGGGTGGTGCTAAATGAGTGACACTGACTGAGTGGTAGAGCCACGCTGCGTTGCAGCACGCATTGGGCCGCCGGCTTGCCCGGGGTAATACCACCCTCTCACGAATATCCGGCGTAAAATAATGGCACTTGGTTCTGTTGTGTTTCGTCCGGCCAGTGAGAGTTTCTTGAGCCCCCCCCCCTCACATTTCCTATTCCTTCCTTAACCCTATTCCTTTCTTAAAGGTCGGCACCGCATCTGCGACTCCCCTGGTTTTGCGTCTGCGTCTGCGTGTCCATGGGCGGCGGTGACTATGCTCTCCATCAGGTGACCCGCCTGCTCGTTTGCCTCCTTTTTTATATAAAAAAAACCGCGGATTGGGTATGGTCTCATCTGCACCATTGAGTTGACACTATACTATCAATGCCGTTGTATATCTACCTACTTAGATATTTCCTCAAAGTATTTCCTCTTTGCTTGTTCTAATAAGAATTATTAATTAAAAAAAAAAAGAAAAGTGAAAAAAAAACCAAGAAAGTAAAATGTATTATTTGTTGTTGCTTTTTGGTTGTTTATTTATATTAATATAATGGTTCAGCACACAAACAAAATACGGCCTTTAATTAGTTTTTTATTTTACCATGGCTGTGAAAGTAGGGTGAAGTAGTTGTATTAATATTAATGGTGCAAACGAAACGAATTACTCTCACCTGCACCATTGATGGTGCAGATCAATGGTGCATGCAATACGGTACGACGCGTATGTAATTACCAGTGATCGGAATAGGTAATGCAATTTAGGGTGAATGACCTTAAACGTTGTATTAATATGGATAAGACTTGCAAGATTCGGGATTTTATAATATCATACCAAGTTTACAAGTTTAAAGAAAAGTCAGATTGCATTTTAAACATATATTTTCAAAAATATTATTTATAGAAACAATACCAATTAATCATTTTTATTTACATTATCAGTGCCTTTCATGGAATTGAAATAAATTACAATTATTTTCTCTTAATTTTCAATCTTTAGTCGATTTCTCTTTACATCTAAAATCCATTGATATGTGGAAAATGATATTTCGACTTATTAACTTAACATATCCATATTAAGAAGACGTCACTAAATCCCGCAAAATTGCACTACCTATTCCGATCACATGTAATTACCCAACATCAATTACGAATGAAGATCGCAACCGAAAGGCGCAAGTCATTGTGCCATCAAACTTCTAAATTAGATTCCAAAAATGTAAAAACAAACATAAAACATACATACATAGACTCACGACTATTATCCCCGAAATGTTAGTCAGAGACTTGGCAATGACGACCACAGAAGAAGTCCACTGCCACAGTTCAGGATTCACCAAATTACAACTGCATACGTCTTAAGCGTAACAGGTGGTCAGTCTATAGCTGCTCTATGCTGTTACATGTACTATCAACAATGTGCAGTCTTTTTAGGGTTCCGTAGCCAAATGGCAAAAAACGGAACCCTTATGGATTCGTCATGTCTGTCTGTCCGTCCGTATGTCACAGCCACTTTTTTCCGTAACTATAAGAACTATACTGTTGAAACTTGGTAAGTAGATGTATTCTGTGAACCGGGTTTAAAATAAAATTCCGGGTTTCTGGCGGGGGATATGGCATCTTGCAAGCGAGTCTCCGATCCCCCCCAGATTCTCTGAGGGTTCGAGTCGGTTCGAGAGCGGAAAACCAGAGGGCGCCTCTAAGAGGCACGGTACCTCGGCTCGGGTTAACCGTGTCGTGGGAGGTACGCGAGAACCCCCCTCAGCCCCCAAGCGGTCGCATGAGATCGCACCTACAAAAACACACTTGACTTTGTACCGGTTTTCATAGACTTACAGACTACTTTAGTATGAACAAGGTTGATTATTTCGGTTCTGTGGTACATTTTATGCATCGTGATCGCAAAATATCGCATAGTCTATGCTCGATTCTGTCAAATTTGACGTTGACAGTTGCGCCAATTTTTGTGTCAGAAAATTTTCACGAGTGGGTGGTTGGTACTGTGCCTTTAGTTCGTCTGTCGCCTTTTATGACATGCAAGGAAAGAGAGGGGCTCATAGTTTTCTTTCATTTAGTAAGTCGCTATAGCACACAGCTCGACTCGCCTCCTATATTACATACATACATATAGTCACGACTATTATCTCCGAAGGGTTAGTCAGAGACTAGGCATTGGGGACAGCAAAAGCAGTCCTCTACTATAGTCCACTTTTCACCAAATAGCTACTGCACATGTGCTCAGCGTGACAGGTGGTGAACCCATCGCCGCTCTATGCTGTTGGATGAATGTGCAGTCTTTAGTCCGTTAGTCGCTTTTACGACATCCAAGGGAAGAGAGGGGGTGGTAGTATTCTTTCACAGTTAACGCGTTTTGTCCACTCCTATATTACATTCCAAAAATGTAGAAAACAAACATAAAACAAAAAACGTACAACAAAACTTAGAAAGATGTTTGGTCACGAACGTCCAATGTCTGCTTAGATTGAAGTCACGACTTGGGGACAGTTCAATCACAGCAGAATAAACTTACAAGAATGACCTTTTAGAACCGGATGTCAATGAAAATACTTTAAGCGTAACACAATGTGTTTAGTTGATAGCAAAATAGTACCTTGGGCAATTGGATGTTGTGATTAATAGTTTAATGTAAAAAAAAACAATAGAAGGTAGTGTCAGATAAATGACAGAGATGGATGATGTTAGTTTTGATAATTTTTTATATTCTAAAGTGAGTTTGTTTGTTTGTATGCTACGATTTCACTCTTAAACCGCTTAACCAATTATGATGAATTTAGATGATGATGATAGATAGATGGGGCCTTATAGACGGATATAGGGTCTTTTTTTACGCGAAAAATTAAGACGAGCGAAGCTGCGGCCAAAAGCTAGTCTTAAATAAAAGTAAGGGTACCATTGGGTGATAGGTAAGCAGAGTAACTCCACCGTTTTATAAAATAGTATGCCTATGTTAAAGCCTTAAATAATAATGTTCAAAGTTAGTAAGTAATTACTATGTTTTGATATTTATATTTTTAACTAGGCACCTCTAGTTCTTGGTGGCCTGGATACACTGAATACACTGGCCACTTAAATATAAAGTAATATTTAAGTGTCGAAACTAAAAAATGATAAACCTAAACTTGCGAAAAAATGACGATACTAACCAGACGAACTGAATAATGGAAATCAAACCCAGGACCTATCTGCACATTACAAATCTTTTCAAAATCACTTTGATGTCTATTTTCGTCTACATTTGATGAATAATGGAACTAAGTGTATTTTCTCTCTGGCAATGCAAGTTGCCCGCGTCACGATAGCGTTTATCAAAAGTGATCCGACTGCGAAGCTCTTCGCCCAGTTTTCACTTTCACGTGTTTCGGCCATGAGAAAAACATCGCCCACCTTATATCATCTGACAAGACAAGAGAGCATTGCGTTTTGTCGGGCAATTAAGTAAAAGTTCTTTTGATGAGCCGTGCGAAACCGGGCCGGTGCTCTTGCTAGGAGCTTGACCGCAGGTCATCCTAGATTCTCTTTTGTTTTTCCAGATGATATTCTCGGACGAATGAACTTTAGAATACTTTTATTTATTGATACACAAGACAAGAAAACAACAAACCATGATAACCTAAATATCTTAAAAACTAAAAAAAACCTACAAATACTTCCTACTAATATTATAAACGCGAAAGTTTGTAAGTATGGATGGATGTTTGTTACTCTTTTACATAAAAACTACTGAATGGATTTGGATGAAATTCGACATACAGATACTTTATAACCTGGATTAACACATAGGATACTTTTATACCGATATTCTCACGGGAACGGGAACCACGCGGGTGAAACCCATAAAGTTACTATACCTTAGATATAGTAACTTTATGGTGAAATCGCGAGCGGCCGCTAGTATCTTATAAATAAGGGAACCGCTGCCGTGCGGCAAAGTCCCTAAATGGCTGGCAGCGTTGCCTTTTTATATTGCTAGGGAAATAAACTTTTAAATGATTTAAAATAAAATTTAGCTGTGTAGTGGCGGCTTATTAAAAGAATACTACCGACCCATCTCTTCCCTCGGGTGTCGTATAAGGCGACTAACGGACTAAAGACTACACATACATCCAACAGCAAAGAGCGGCGATGGGCACACCACATGTCATGCTTAGCACATGTGCAGTTGTTATTTGGTGAAACGTGGACCTACGGCAGTGGACTGATTTTGCGGTCCTCATTCCTAGTCTCTGACTAACCCTTACTAAGATCCGAGTATAGAACGACCTTCACCGGGCCGGTTAATGGATGAAAAGTATTTTATATCAAATTTAATATGTGAAAAAAATATATCGCAAGCGGGTTGGCTGAAAAATTTCAGTCCAGTACCTATAATGATTAATTTAATATTAAAAAAATAAAAATTTAACATTGCACTGGTTTGATGTGTGTGTGTTTGTAATAAGATTATCTTTATATAAACATAAATTATATTTATTTAACCAGACGGTTGCAAATTACTAATATTGACTTAATTACATGTTTACACCTGCCTACCCAATGTTATGACGGGAAAAAAATAGTCAACCTTACGTTTGCATATTCTATAGGCTTCATACTTTTAATTGGTACCTATGTAATTTATCTATTATCCAAACCAGTGCAATGTTTTAAAAAAATAATTATAATTTTTAAATATTTAATTAGTCATATAGGTATTGAACTGATATTTTTCAGCCAACCCACTCGCAGTGTATTTTTTAACATATTAAATTTGATATAAAACACTTTTCATCCAATAACCGGCCCGGTGAAGGTCGTTGTATACTCGGATCCTCTATTATTAGGCCAGGGGTAATAATCGAATCTATTGATCCTAACAAGGGGACGGGACCGGACAGTGTTCACCTTTATCTCATCAAAAAATGTTCTTGTAGTCTAACCTTGCCATAACAATAGTTTACAGGAAGGTTTCGTATCTAATATTTGGAAATACACATGAAGGGCAGCCTCGGTGGCAGAATGGTCAAGGTGATGGGCGATTGTGAATGACATTATTCGAATTATTCGATTGTAGATGTCATTCGAATTATTCGAATAACCTTATAAATTATCCAAAGAAGAATGGGCAAAACGTCCCCCCTACTTGTAACACTTTTATCTATGCATCAAATACAAGTACCTACTTGAAAAGTGAAGCATTTTATTGTACGACAGCAAATCTGTCAGGTATTGCAGAAAAAAGTTATTGAGAAGGAGAAAATTAAAATAATAAATGATAATATAAAATTGAACTCAAGATTTTTTCTTGAATTTAAACTCCTCCCTCGCAGATTCCTTTGATTTATAATGAGTCTTATAAAAAAAGAAAAAAATTAAAAATAAGGCCTATTTTAATTTTTTTTTTTAATTTTACCTTTTTTTTTTTATACCTTTATTCATTTGCTGGTTCAATTTGCTGTCCTTAGAACAAAATACACTATTAATTTCGAATTTTATCATGTGGGAACTTACAAGGGGTGGGACGGGTTTCAAACAAGAAACGCCCATTCTTCTTTGAATAAAAGCGACAAGCGTATAAGAATGTATAGCGTCGTCTCATTCCTGTCGATTCGACTTTCGTGAATTTTCATTATGTAGGTACTACTAGTTTATCTAGTCGAATATTTAAACCATCGAACTAACTTGTACGAGGGAATAAAAAGATAAACAAAACAAGTGTGTATAAGCGAGAAAGAAAGAAGTCTAAAATATAATCATGACGTTCGCTATTTTTCCATACCCGCCAATCCTGCTATTTCACATTCGATCGTTCCTCGAATATCAATTAAAAGTAGTCTTTATTTTACGAAGTAAAAGACCAATTTTGTAACGCAAAGTGAATGAATGAACTACCTAGCGGTTTCATTCGAATTTGCGAACTAGTGATCGATTGTTTTTGTATTCGATTGTTAATATTAGTAGTATCAAACCATTCGATTGTTCGAATCAGTAACAATCGCTCATCTTTGGGCCAAGCGCACGGCTTGACATCCGTAGGTCCTGGGTCAATTTCAAATTACCGGTTTCAATTTACAGGCAAAGTGTAATGTCGCATTTTTCGATGCTTTTGGCAAGGTGTATAAGCCACTACCCATCGTAGCGATGAATTGATTGCAATGACAGAAGCCTTTGCCCTGCACTGATTAAACATACCATACATTAATCACGACTTTTATCCCCGAAGGGGGCTCAGCGTGACAGGTGGTGAGCCTATCGCTGCTCAATGCTGTTGGATGTATGTGCAGTCTTTAGTCCGTTAGTCGCCATTTACTACGCCCAAGGGAAGAGAGTGGGTGGTAGTATTCTTTCACCGCTCGTGACAAGGTTACACGGTGATTAAAATACCTTGATATTTTACATATATTATAACTAGTGAATATCATTGGAATTGCATTTTTTTAATCTAGATATTATTCCGTTGTATGTTAAGTTTCCACTTTATCTCTTTTCTTTTTTGTGTAAAATTATTCAACTTTTTTTAACAAATAGCTTCAAAGGAGTTCGCAGTCGCCACAAAAAAAATGCTTGTGTGTTGTTACGATCGCATTTTAAATAATATAGATTACCTATTGCAAAATATTACGTGACGGCAAGTAAGTCGATAAGTGTAAGTCGAGCCAATTTCACTTTTGTTCACGTATTTATTTAAATGATGCGCCCAAATACCTACATGTGGATACAACGGTTTCGAAATTCGACATGTCTGCTTTGACGGCGATGCGCGATGCCAAGTCATGCGCGTACGCATCCAAACTTTCAATTTATTCGCAATTTCATGCTTGCTCTTGATGTTATTATTAGGCTGCTTCGACTTGAATGCGAACTGGTATCGATTTCCCATGTGGTGTTTAATGAAAAAGTTTAATAGTATATTTAAAAATTACCGTCGCCAGTTGTTTTACAAAAAAAAGAGTTATTATCTTTATCAAGTCATGAAAGAGTAATTTTTAAGTAACTTATTAACAAGACATGAGAAATATATCAAAAAAGGAGTAAAACTATAAGTAGATGAATACTATACTAACCTCAAGTTCAGAAACTATAACAGCATATATAATTTTAATTGTAGTGATTAGGATTAGGTGATTTTGGGGGTCAAAGTTGCTCGCGTCCGTAGGTTTACCCTTGAGACCCTACACGTGATCCCTGGGTGGTGCTAAATGAGTGACACCAACTGAGTGGTAGAGCTACGCTGCGTTGCAGCACACATTGGGCCGGCTCGCCCGGCGTAATACCACCCTCTCACTAATATTCGGCGTGAAATAATGGCACTTGGTGCTGTTGTGTTTCGTCCGACCAGTGAGGGTTCCGGAGGCCCTTCCCCCCCCCCCCCTCCCAATTCCTATTCCTTCATTAAACCTATTCCTCCCTTAAAGGCCGGCAACGCGTCTGCGATTCCTCTGGTTTTGCGGGTGTCCATTGGCGGCGGTGATTACTCTCCATTAGGTGACCCACCCGCCTGCTCGTTTGCCTCCCTCTTTTATAAAAAAAAAAAAAAGGTATTATGGAGCTTTGGTATAATGAATGAGCGATATTAAATAGTCAATGGAAAATTATATTTTAGAAAAGAATTGAATTCAAAGCCGATGGATCTTCCGATCGCGACCATCAGTGCCGTATTATGATGAGAAAAGAGAAAAGTGCAAAGAATGGTCGTGGGAACCCGTCACAATAGCTCCGATATGTCACGCCGGCGTGTTTCACTGTATTTTCTAAGTAATTACTAAATTAATACTAATTTACATGTTCTGATTAATTGGCTGACAAATAGGTAAGACCTAGTTTCCAGCACTTAGGTACTTTTTATTTGTCTTTCCTAAAAGGTGTGTAACGATTATTTTTTTATGTTTAATCAGATCTACTGTGTCGATGCAGGTGTCGATATGACTATAAATCAAAAAGTCTATAGTCCATTTCCAGAAATAAATAACGTAGGATAATATAAACTAATTGTGTTAGAAAACTGTATACTTAACAATAATTTCTTGTTATAGTTACGTGAAAGACATTAACTTTTACAAAATTACAAAGCTTTCAAGAACTTTTACTGAAAAATATTATAATTTACTTATTGGATAAAATCAGGAAAGCTCGAATAGGATTCGAACCCATGACCTTTGGATTGCCGGTCCACTGCTCTAAAGCAATAATATGATAATTTACTTATTGATTTTACGCCATATGGGTAGTAACATAAATACATATAAAAATATATATAATATAATGTAACAGACAAACTTAATGTATGTAGCGAAATTAAGAGGCCCCCGTTTAATACAGACCTTTTCTTATTTTCAGATACTACCACTCCTGCTGTTCTTCGCAGTCACACGATGCAGAGGCGATGCTGTTAACGGTTACCGCAACGGCAACCCCGCATCACAATTCGGAGAGCTGTTGAAGCCGCCGCCGCTACCACCATTCTCACCATTAGCACCAGTGCCATTCCACGGGGGACCAGGAAGAACGCATCGGCAGAATGTCGACGTTGGCTACCAGTACCAGCCGCCACCGCCGCCCCCTCCGCCACCTGTACCTACGTCGACAAACTTCAAATTCCCTGCGCCATTTTATAAACAATATAACTTCAACTTCGTGCCGCCCCCGCAACCGTTCTCGACGACACCATCCCCTTCGATGTTTCAAAAAGTGTCAGGGTGGCTGTTTTCCTCGCAGCAAGCTGGTTACGAGGCAGGATCGAATAACCCAGCTCCAGTGAAAAAGGATTGCAACCCTTGTAACTTAGTGCCATGGATACCAGTTATTAGATACGATTTAGGAGCTAAGAACACATTCCAGAATTCAAATCCCTCATACAGTCAACCAAATCCTACATATGGCCCACCGAGCCCCACAGCCTACCTTGATGCTCAAAACATTGCTGCGTATAAACCACATGCATTCCGTCAGCAACAAAGCTTACCACATGTATCGACAGGAATACCGCATGCAGTATATGGACCACCTTCCCATTCTTACAGCAACTCACTCGTTCCAAGTTCTACATATGGCCCACCAATATCTACGTACGGACCACCAAGTCCTACGCATACAGTTTCAATACCATCCCAAAATTCTCTAAGTTCAACATTCTCAGCGCCCAGTTCTCCTTACTCGAATCCCAGTTCCTCCTATGGAGTTCCCATTACGTCATATGGACATCAGAGTTCTACTTTTAGTGTTACAACTCCCTCGCCATCACCTCCTCCATTTTCACCTAGTCCTTTATCTTCAACGTATGGAGCAGTTACGCCGCCTTATGAACATGAGATATTAAATAATCATCTACAACAACAGAGTGATAACCAAATATTAAGAAGCCCAGATCTTGAATTGCAATTACCGAATGTAACACCACCAACGACGTTTAAAAACTCGTACGGAGAAACTATTTCAAATAGTTACATTGCAGATATTCCTTACTCGGTTTCAGCAACAGCAGCTGAATCTACTAAGATTAAGACTGAAGTGTTGCCAAATAGTCCGAATTTATCTATTCCAAATGTGTCCTTAGCTTTGGCAAATCCAGCCCCATTCACATTAAATAGGGGTAGAAACATTCATACGTTACAGCCCGTAGCTTTACCTAATCTTAGTGTGTCACCATTGCCACCAATATTCAATGCGCGACCATTTAGACCTACACCTTCTCAATACTCAAATAAACTAGTTGAGGGTATAAATTCAATGCAACATTCACCAAATAACGTTAAAATTGAGCAAAGTGTTCCGCTCGCAGAATTCACACATTCTATTGAGTATCCAGCCACAATAGTCCAATCGCCAATTATTGAAGTAGATTCACCAAAACAACCAAATCTCACAAAAGGTTATCGGAACATACCAAATGCGTATGTAGTAAATGAAATACGTGATATATCTTCTCAAGCTTCTGAGGATCACGTTTCTGCCACAAAAACACTTCAAGATGCTAGTTTTGAAAGTACTGGTGTGGAGGTTGAAAATGAACTATATGACTCAGGTATACCCATACAATTCAAGAATTCACAACCACCGCCAAACCACAAAACAAATTTTGCAGACTTACGAGGAGTCAAAGATGAAGATGTTGATAAATATCGAAGTGAAAATAATTTACAGAACATAGATTCACCCCTACTTTATTTAAAGCCAAGTGCGCCGCACAAAAGTTATGGAAACTTTGTTTTAGCTATATCAACTCCTACAAATGACAATGAATATGAAATTTATGATGACAGCCCAACAACACAAGCACCTGAAGTATCTACATTTACAAGTGCCTGGGAAGAGAGCAAAGCTGATTATAGTGACGGATTACCACCTCCAACAGCAGCACAAGAGAGTGTAGAAAAACCTAAAATAGTTCAAATAATTGTTCCTTACACCACGAGCAAAGAAAATAACAATTATAATTATAACAGTTTTAACTACGAACAGAGTTTTGGTGACTGGGTTTATGCACATGAAGATGAATATCAAGCTCGAAAAATACCATCCAACACAGAGAATTCTTATACAAGTACTGTTACGGAAAGTCCTAGCACAACGGATGAGGATTCTGCATCGTCAGTTACAGATAATTTTGACTCTGAACGCTTAAATACAGCTGCAATTTTAAATGACTTATACGACGTAAAGGAACCACCATTTGATTTGATAAAACTTCAACATACAATTGACGATTGGACAGAACAAGAATATTCTGAGCAGCACAAATCACCTCAAAGAAACCGTGGTTTTGAAAAATTTGCAAAACAGATTCCTGATGACTATTTCACAACAACTACTCCAAATTTATATGTGACGCCTACAAGGAACTTTGAATACGATTATGACCATGAAGGTTCGAGTAGTGTTCAGCATCCTGTTACGGACGAAAGAAATAATAGTTTTTACAAAGCATATACAGACTACAATGCAGTAGAGCGACCTAAGTCTAGACCTTACAGTGGGAAAGACGAAGAAACAAAAGAAAAGCAAAAACTACATATTTACACTGCTGCATCGTCATTTAGAGGTACTACTACCACAACACCTGCTCCGTGGGGAAAAATACTGACCTCTATTTCACCTCTGACTAAAGAAAAAGTTTACGTTGTTACATCGAAACCTTGGAGAGAAGCTCGTAATGTTACTAATGTATGGTACGGAGGCGAACCGTTCGAGCCGAAAAAAACAAATGTAGATAATGATGTGTTACCCTCCGACAATTTGCCATTCAAATCACCTAGGTTTACAAATAGACCTTCACTTGACTTCACTGCAGATGGCGGTGACAGATTAATAGAGTCAGGCTCATCATATGGGCCTTCTAAAAGTTGGTATCAAAGTAGTAAGTGTTATTGTTTCGGAAACAACCTATCATTAATTAATACACTGAAGACCGAACACAGATTGACAATTTCTATTGTTTTACAGTAAATGACTTGGAGAATCGGGGAGTCGGAAATAACACGACGTGGCCAGAAGGTTCTACACAGAAACATACCACTAATTCGGACGAGGTTTTAATTTTATTATACTAACTTTCCAGTTTTCCTTAAACATACCCTTTCTCTTTCATTCAACCTTCGCTGCAGCCTTGTCTATCACCTATTTAGTAATTAGTATCACCTGAAATGTACATAAGCACATAAATAGTCAAGTTGACAAAAAATATTTACATGTAGTTAAAATTAGGATTTCACTTATATCTCTTCAAGAATTTAGAGTTGCTAAAGTTGTATAAGAATGCAGTCATAGTGATATGATAGTGAATTATTAACTTTACATGATTAGCTCTTTGCGGTTATGTTGTGTTAAGTTGTGCTAAGTTTTAATGACAATTATTCTTATTCTTATAACCTTTTGTTTTTTTCAGGGTTCAACCGGTATCACGACTGCAGATCTTCGAAATGATGAATATGATTCATAGATTGTGAAATAAAAGCCAAAAATTGTCATTGTGGACTATAGTGATGCGAGGCAAAAATCGTGTAGTGATGTTAGTGAAAATATGGTGAGAAACTGTACTCAACCAACTTAAAATGAAAACACTGTGAGAAAACTCGAATTTATAAAGACTTCAAAAGTGGCAAGTGAATAAATAAACTTTTAGCAACATGTATTTTTAAAAAGAGCAAATTAAGAAGAACACTATGGAAATGTGTGTTCTTTTTAATTTGATCAACTGATTTAATAAATGTAAACCAAAGTAGGATTAAAATCGCAGAGTTATGTTTTAGTTTTACCAAAATTTCACTCTATATATATTTAGTATTAATTAGTGATAGTGTTAATAAAAATAGTAATCAATTCCTATGGCAATATTGTAATTATTACTTACATTACAGACATCTTATATTTACAACAGTAAATAACATTATTAAGACTATGAACAAAACTGTAAATATGTGTGTTAGACTGTAAATAAAATGCGAAACCATTTTCCCACTTTTCTTTTAATTTCGTATTTTATATAACAAGATCTTACAGATTGAAATGGAACATATTGTATGAAAAGTACCTTCATAAGTACGCAAATAGAGCCGTCGTATTAAGCTTTTCAATCAAAGTCCTAATCGAATTATTATTTTCATTTGATAGTAGTCAGTAGTCAGTCAATCAGTAGTATTTTTGTAATTAAGTGCAGGTAACACTTAATTACAAAAATAATCAACTATTAATACATTTTGAAAAATAGGTAGATGCAAACTTCTTGAAGGTCTTGAAGAGACGCAAGCATGAGCGCAAGTCTCGTCGCAGTTAATAATTGTAATTTGTAATTTAATTGTGTAATTTGGAAATGGAAAAACCCTAAAACTAGAAAGTCGTCACACCCGATTGCACTTGACTTAAGAATCGCCAAAGTTGCAAAGAAAAATTGAAGTAATCGGGACCCATTCTAGAAATAAAGGCTTAGTGAATTGAGAGCACATACGAGTATAAACATTACATTTCAGATTACTCCAAACTACTGACTAGACGGCTGCCTTTCTAGAATGGGCCCCGACTGCTACAATTTTTCTTTGCAACTTTGGCAATTCTTAAGTTAAGTGCAATTCGGTTGTGACGACTTTCTTGTTTTAGGGTTTTTTCATTTTCAAATTACACAGAAACGAAGTCGGGTTTTTAGTTTTCTAAAATTACCGTTTATTATTTTATTTGTTTTTAGTTTTATTATTGAATGAGATTGTATAGTAACCTTTAAACACATGACACACAAATACTTTGAAGCTAAAATCCATCGAGCCGTTCAGGCTGTAGAGCGTGCCAAACATTTGAATTTGGCCAAAAAATTCGCCATTATGTTTTTTTATTTTGATATACCCAGTGTCACTGTGAAATACGAATCTAATGACTAATTTCGATACTCGGCCTTACTATCATCTTTCTATACTATCATCACCACAATAGGTATTAAAGGACGGCAATGTCAAATGACAACTGAGAACAATCGAATGCTCAATCTTGGTTGGAGCATTAGTTCGAGGCATCACTTTGAAAATGCTAATGCTGTATCTAGTTTTTAGATGATCGAAGATTCTAGTCAATAAACAATGTAAAGGCAACAACCTAGGACATTGAGTATCTTTTGACAAGACTATAAAATGCACCGTCTGCTATTGTTCAGGTACAAAAGTAAGTTTCAGTTCAATTCACTATAGAGGATCATTCTTCCTGGACCAGGGGCTCACTGTGCACCTTATAGGAAAATATAGACTACCAATATTTAATTGTCTTTTCGCACTATTAAAATGTTTGTGCCTCATAATAAACATGACAACCACCGTGAAATAAACATTCGATAGATCGTAGGTCATCAACATACATGACGACACAAGCATTCTTTAGGTATGCCACTAAAAGTAATTAACAGTGCGTCCTGCAATGCATTATGGGGCCCGATGATCGAATGTTTGGTTAATCTTGTAACCCCACGTGTCGTGACTATCTTGTTCTTAGCTCTGCGGGGGCAGGTTTTTTGCTTATCTTAAAGTAAAGGAATTCAGCGCTCCATATGAATACTGCGATCAAAGTGAACACATTTAATACTATTATTGGTGTTTGGTAGGACCCCGAGGCTTCACGGATACGACCTGAAAATATATAAAAAAACTTTAAATACTATTAACATTAAAATTTTGTTTTCATTATTTTGTTGTTATCAATTATTCCTGTACGTGAAAGATCATCATCCGTTATCCCTCACGTGCGACTGTGTTATGTCTATTCGAGTCTTTGATGATATTAATGACATTTTTGCTTCAAGAAAATTAAGTAAAATAAAGTAAAAACCATAAAAATCACCATCATTCAATCAGCCTACCGACAGCAACATTTTCCCAACTCACATACACATTCATAGTTTATCAAAGCAACTAATAGTTAACAATACTCGTAGTAACCAAAGATACCTTTTACAACCAATAGTTACATTTTTGACCATTATTTTAGCTAACAATTCATTAAACTCATTAATTGGGCTAAGTTTTTATCATTTAGCCACTAATTTAAATTATTGGTTGGTCATAAGTTGGTTATTAACTTCGATCACATTGTAAAATTAAGTACTTTGATCAAATTCTCAAATCATAAATGATACAATTTTTGTAGAGAAATAATTTTTTACGTACCTAACAGCGATCCAAGTCCGATGATAGTGATTCCGTTAACGAACATCTGTATGCCGGAGGCGAACGCCAACCTTTCGATGGGGACGTAGCTCGGTAGGACGATGTTCATGTACACTATGCGGAGCCCTTTGGTGATGCCAATGGCGAGGGCGACGAACATCATGCCCATGAAAGAGGTTGTAAACAGCATCACTGGAATGGATTGGAGTTTGCTGGTCAATATATTATTCTGATAGTAGAGATAAAGAAGTTAAGACAGTTCCTGAATAAAGATTTAAGAACTGTCTGGTGGTGGTATGCCCCGCTAGACAAAACGCACCATTTCTACTACCAGAATTTATGAGTTCATTTTAAATTTTTCAAAGGAAGTTCAATTTTGATAAAGCATGTAATGAAGAATTTGCCTTTTTAATTGGATTTTCATATTATCCCGTGCAATTAATTAAAATTTTATATTTATACTCGTACAATGTGTAATGGCTTGCACTTGGATAAAAATTTTTAGGGGTGGCTTCCAAGCTTAAATATACATCGTAAAAAAATATCTAAAAAATATAATAAAATAGTTGAATTTACGAGGTAAATTGGTTATTTTGTGTTTTTTTCGTCATTTTTGGTGTTGAAAACCGACACATTTTTTTTCTACAGACGTTCAAACTTTTGGCTACTTTACTGATTGTTATAAACTTCCGAATAGTTTCACCTTTTTTATAGACTTTTTTTAAGTAAATATGACTTCAACTTTTCGTGATTAGAGCATGGATATCGGTTTTCGATAATATCGAAAAACCGGAATATCGGAGCAAATTTCCGATGTTGAAATACCGATATTGAGATTATATAATATCGTTTTTTCGATATTAGAGTTTCACAATTTGAGGCGTAGAAAATTTAGTCAAAAAACACATTTTTGTAATAATTTGAGACTTACATAGTATTAGCATTCTATACAAAGTAAAATAGTAAAATATTTTTGCTACATTATCTCTAAGTGTTCTATTATTTTTATTAATATACCTCAAAATAGAACCTTGAGTAAAATTTTAAACACTGAAAAAAGACGTCAACCTCAGGCGGGAATCGAACCACGCACCTTCCGCATTCCGGGCGGCTGCCTTAACCACTTGGCTACCGAGGTCTGGTTTTCACCCGTCGAAATTTGTCAGTGCTTGATGCTTATGTTTTTAGTCAACATTGCTTCATCAAATCTTAGAAGTTTTCACCTCTGAGATCCGAAAGAAATATTTTTACAAATATTTGACCATTCGGTTAAGATGAAGCTGCGTTTATAGATTAATGTTATTATATATTTTAGCGTTTTATAAACGCCTAAATATACTTAGTAAAATTTTAAACACTGAAAAAAGACGACAACCGATTATATAATAACATTAATCTAGAACCTTGAGGTTTTTATTTTTTACATTTCTCTTGATATGGGAATTGCAAACCTAGAGTACCGGGGGCTTCCAGCGTTGCAGAAGCGCTGGTGTTACGAGATGAGTTAGGAGCAATCATGAAGTCAGGAGGATCATCATCATTGGCCACAACATCATGGCAGATGATGGTAACAGTGGCTGTGTTGCTGTCACGTTTTGCTGCAGCTTTTCTTGTGGCTTATCAAACCAATTGCAGCACGGCATTTTTTGCCGCATTTGTCACAGATGAAACGTGAGTCGGGGGGAGGCACAGCGGTGTGAAGGCGAAGCCTTTTCTGCTTTAGGTTACTTAGCCAGGCTTCATCGTGTCTTGACACTCCAGTAGACAAGTCGTGGCGCCACTCTGGTCTCATATCAGCGTGTGCCTCCCAACTCCTGGTGTCTATGCCAAAACTCTCCATATCTCTCTTACAGGAATCCCTAAATCTTAGCATGGGACGTCCCACAGGTCTTCTGGCGTCAGCGATTTGTCCGATCACGACCTCACGTGGCAATCGATGGGGATTCATGCGATGAATATGTCCTAGCCAACGGAGACGTCTCTGCTTAAGAATCGCTGTAATGCTGTTGCAGTTGGTTTTCGTCAGAACATCTTCGTTGGTCATCCGGTCTTTCCATGTTACCTCCAGAATCGATCGCAGACACCGCATATGGAAGGCATTGAGGCGACGCTCTTGTTTGGCGTAGGTAGTCCACGTTTCCGACGCATACAAGAGGATACTAAGGACACAAGTTTGGTATACGAGAATCTTGGTAGCCATAGTAAGTTTGTTGTTTTGCCAAACTAGTGAGGTAAGCTTGCCAAAAGCTGTCGCTGCCCTGCCAATGCGCACATACATCTCCTTGTTGATGGAAAGATTATATTCTGTGGTAGAGCGAAGGTAACAAAAGCTATCAACGACCTGCAGCGTAGCGCCATCGAGAGTGATGTTGGGTGGAAAGTTTGCTCCCTGAACCATAACGACGGTTTTCTTGGTGTTAACACTCATCGAGAACTGTTTACAAGCGCAACCAAATCTTGTTACCAACTCCTGCAGATCATCCTCCGAGTCAGCAATAAGTGCGGCATCATCAGCATACAAGAGTTTACGAACTATTACGTCGTGACGCTTTCTCTTTGACTTTAGAAGATTGATGTTAAAGAGTCTTCCGTCTTTTCTTAAGTGCAGATGTACCCCGACGTCGCAATCCTCGAATGCTACCAGGAGAAGAGAAGAAAAGAAGATCCCGAAGAGTGTGGGCGCCAGGACGCAGCCCTGTGTTACACCACGGTTCATGCTGAAGGTCGCGGATGCATCACCATCAAAAATCACAGAGCCCCTCATGCCATCGTAGAAGGCTCTCACCAAGGACAGTAGTGTTGGCAGACACCCAATTCTGCATAGTACACTGTAGAGACCCTCCCTGCTGACAGTATCAAAGGCTTTGTTTAGGTCGACAAAGGCCACGTATAGAGGCATAAGGTGTTCACGGGACTTTTCTTGAAGCTGACGCAGAGTGAATATCATGTCATTCGTGGATCGGCCGGCTCGAAATCCGCACTGCGACTCTGGGTAGATCTGATCTGTAAGAGTTGTCAAGCTTTTTAGAACTACCTTGGCGAATGCTTTGCCAGCGATGCTCGATAGTGATATTCCTCTGTAATTGTTACAATCACCTCTGTCGCCTTTTCCCTTATAGAGAGTTACTATGTCAGCGTCCCGCATGTCTTGAGGTATTGTGCCCTCTTCCCAGCAACGTAATAGGATGCGATACAATATCGGTGACACGCAGCTGAGCTTGATCACTTCGGCAGGTAGATTATCACGGCCGGTACTTTTACCTAGTTTTAAGCTCTTCAGTGATAGTTGAAATTCTTCGGGAGTAGGAGGATCGTCTAGGTTAACCTTTTCGGAGTACAGACTGGTATAGTGTTGCGCCCACCTATCCAACTGTAAGTATTTGTCAGTGATGGGGTCTCCATTAAGATCTTTTATTGCTGCGCGCTTCCTGACAGTTGGACCGATAGCGGTCTTGATGCCTTGATACATGCCTCGAAAGTCACCAATATCCCGAGAATGCTGAATAGACTTACACAAGCTGTTCCAGTACCTATTTGCGCAAAGGCGAGAGACACGTTGAAGTTCAGCTTTTGCAGCCTTGTAACGGGTTTTTGCACGTATATCGCTCGGATTATTCGAGACCTGTATACGAGAGTTACGTTTCACCTCTATAAACGGACGCAACTCAGCCTCGCATTCAGCAAACCAGTCGTTTTGCGTCTTATCCTGTCGCCCAAATGTTCGGAGAGCCGTTTGCGTGAGAGTGTCTTTGGTCATGATCCACTTAGCTTCTGCATTATCAGCAGTACCTAGATCATCTGGAGCTAGTTTTTCTTTAAGTTCTGTGGTGAACTGTCATCTAGGTAGGCTCTGGTATTAATTTTTATTTTATGAGAAGCGCTTCTAGCCGAGTGGATCTTCTTAGGTGAGAGACGTGTTTTGGCTATTATTAGAGAGTGATCTGTGTCGCAGTCTGCACTATGGTATGTACGGGAGTTAAGAGCATCACGCAAGTCTCGTCTTTTCGTGATTATAAAATCAATTTGATGCCAGTGGCCTGACCGTGGATGTTTCCATGATACTTTATGCGCTGTTCTATTCCGGAAATAGGTATTAGTAATACTTAGTGATAATGATGCGCATAGTTCCAGTAGGCGTTGACCATTCTCATTCATTTTTCCAATGCCATGTGGGCCTATACAGTCTGGCCAGATACTCGGCATATTCCCAACTCTTGCATTGAAGTCACCCAGTAGCAGGAGTTTGTTTGATGCACGAACGTTTGCCAAAACCATTCGAAGGTCTTCATAAAATTTATCTTTAACTTCTGGGTGAGCTTTCAGAGTAGGAGCATAAGCAGAGACGAGTGTGAGGGGACCAGAAGCTGTAATTATTTTTAGGGCTATTAGTCGCTCGGAAATAAACGATGGTTGTTCACAGCAGCTAAGTATTTTATTGCATACTGTAAAACCGACTCCATATTCACGCCGCTCGCCTGCGTCTCTACCTTTCCAGAAAAAGGTGAAGTTATCCTCACGCAGACTATCTTCATCCGGGAGACGGGTCTCCTGCAGCGCGGCCACATCAATACGAAGACGCAGAAGCTCCCTGTCAATTGTGGCGGTCTTTCTGCAGATTGGGACAGTGTCCGTTGCCGTGCCAAGTCCAGGTAACATTGTCCTAACATTCCAGGTGGCGAATCGTAAGATGGTATTGTTGGTTTTGTTTGGTGATTGAATATAGTTGTTACAATCATTATTTCTGTTTCTGACAGGTGCTAAACAGGCTCACCATGTTTCATGCAGTATCACATGCTTGCTGCTCCACACACCTATAGGAGCGCATGGTGAGGGACGGACTGGTACCTTACTGGCCGGGGGCTGCCCAGCTTGAGGCGGGCGATAACTAGTCAGTTAGTCGCAATGGACTATCCCACCGCTGAGAGTCACCCCTGGCGCCCGCGCTTACGCCCATTTGCGCAAGGCTTATAACCGGTGACTGCGACTCCCCGTGTTGTTATTCGCACCTTTGCAGGCACGAGTAGAGTGTCCTCTCCACAGGCCACTGCATCGCCTGGGACACAGTTGCGAAACCACGGACTTGCCCGGCATCCATGGCTTCCTCTCGACCTTATCGACTTAATCCACAGGAGCGACGAGTCGCTACGTGCGGAGTCGAGTTGGTTGGAGGAGTTGCCGACTCTTTCAGGTTGGACCTTACTGTCACCTAACGGTACTCCGAATCCGTTGCCCCGTCCGTCAAGCGTGCGCCGTACTAAAGCCCTTCTTCTCCGCCGCAGGTGCCGTTAAGGTCTTCACCCGTAACCCTGGGCAAGGGCTCCGCGTTATACCCCGCAGAACTAGGTCCCTGTCGAACTCTGCCATCCTAACATCCCGACCTACTGAAGTGCAGGATGCCCACCCCCGCGACGTGGACGCGCCGAACAGGAATTACCTCAGTGGAGAGCAAGGTAGATGTCCCTACCCTCCCTGGGGCCGGGCTAATGTCCTCGTGTGAGTCCGAGAACAATGGCCAGGAGGAGGATACGAGTTAAGAAAAAGGCTGTCTTACTCGCCGGAGGTCCTCACTGGCTTGCCAGAAGAGCATCATCAAGATCCTCATCTCTTTGAGAATGCCGATAATCCCAATTTGGTGACTATCCTCGGTGTTCAGCATAGGCCAGTCCCGGACAACTTTCCTTATTGTGTGGATTTGTAAATTTCAAATATCTGGACAAAGCGCCTTGTCTTGCCCTCAGTGGTACGCACTTTCGATCCTAATGGCTGGATCAGTCCGGTTCATTTTATGTTTAAATGTTTCTTGCAACGCCTGTGGACCGAGGGAGTCTCTTGGGATGAGCATCTTTCTGGAGTTGCTCCGAGATTGGGTAGGCTCTCATCTCATCCTGATATTAATTAGGTGTCCTTGCCGAGACTTTTTCTTCCCGCTGGAAACTTTAAGGCATGTCTCCACGGGTTCTCCGATGCCTCTGAACGAGGATTTGCTGCGGTTGTCTATCTCCGTATCGTTAGTACCACTGGAGAAATGTTTGTGCATCTGGTATTGGCCAAAAGTACAGTTGCTCCCCTTCGGACACGACTCACGATACCGAAGTTGGAATTGTGCGTAGCTGCACTTTTTGCTCGTCTCATGAAGCACCTATGTTCTAGTTTGGGTCGTTCCGTAGACGTGAGCGGTGTCTATTCGTGAACTGACAGTTCAGATTGTCCTTTGCTGGCTCAAGGCTCCTATTCACACATTGGAGGTTCTTGTGACGAACCGAGTAGCACAGATTCATAATTCATCCGAAGGAATGGTTTGGCGACACGTGCCCGCAGAAATGGATCCTGCTGACTGTGCTGCTCGAGGATGTGAGACGTCGCAACTTATAAATCATCCTTCGTGGTGGGGGGCTGGGGGCCCCAGTAGCTGACGTAACCAGAGTCGGATTGGCCGCAATCCCAGAGTATGTTAGCCGGAGTGCTACCTAGGCTGCGAGCTTTTGTCCTTGAGACGGCACCTATTGGCAACACGGACCTCCTTTAAAATAAATACATCACCCTGGATAAGCTTTTGAGTGTAACTGCTTGGATACGACGTTTCTTACATAACTGTAAGAAATCAAGCGAGAAGCACGTCTCGTCTTTTCTCGCTCCAGAAGAGCGTCAGGAAGCTTTGTTACTTTGGGTTAAGAGAGTGCATTCTGAGTGCTTCAAATCGGAGATAAGCATTTTGCAAGCATTTTGCTCTAAACTCAAAGGAGCTGTCTTCCGATTGAATCCGTTTCTTGACGATTTTGGTCTCTTACGAGTAGGAGGAAAGCTGAGAAATGCTAATTTAGTTAAGTTAAAGTTAAATATTCTCATTCTCATTAACTAATAGTGACAGACCGTCACCTAAAAAATTCTCACGCCGGCAGCAACGCACTGTTAGCTGTTCAGGAGCGTGAATTTTGGATTTTGTTAGCCAGACGGACCATACGCTGCATTATTTTTCGATACCTACCGTATTACCGGCACGCGCTCAAAGATGCCTCAGGCATGCATAAATAAATCCCATTTTTATTTTTATTTTGGTCTTTTATTAAAAAAACATTTTTTTTATTAATTTCGAAAAAATATCAAAATATCGGTGTTCCGATATTTTTAACCTTATATCGGAAAAATATCGATATTTGAAAAAATAATCTGATAGTCAATGCTCTATTCGTGATATTGTTTTTTTTAATACACACTCGCAAAAAACGAAGATAACAAAATAAATAAGGTTGCCATTTCTAAACTATTGAGTTAAGAACTTTTTGTGTAAAATGTTTTATTGTGTTTATTTATGTAGAATCCACCCCTAAAGTTTGTACAGTGCATGCCAATACACATTGTATAAAGAGATATATACATTATTATGATTATTTATTTTTTATAGTTAATCAACGGAATGAAATTTTATAAAAATATATATTACAACGTGCAATAACAAATAAATGATTATGATACTATCCATTTGATGTATTATACTCGCATGTAATTTGTGGAGTAGATTTACTCCAGATTAAAGTTAAACAATTTGTGTCATTATTGTTTGAAAGACGCGGGTCGGGGAGGTCAACAAACTTGCAATTGAACATTCGAACGAAAGATACACTTCTATACAAAATTGTGTAATGTTAACGTAAAAACATATTCGTTATTGTTATGTTGTGTGGTAGTTTTAATAAACTAAAAGGATTCTTTATATAAGGCGACTGCTAGAAACCGCAAGAAAATTCAAGTGTTTTAAACATGACAAAAATGACAAAAAATAAATTCGTGCTTTTCCATAATGAAATAATAATTCATTTTGTGAATTTTTATTGGACAGTCTTTGAGTATCTAATTTATTTTAAAGCAATAACATAAGAAAAATAGAATAAAAAACAATAAAAAATAACGATTATTTACAACGCGCGGGCAGCGGCCGGCCGTTGACCCACCCGTCTGTTGACCCGTCCGCGTCAGCTGGGCGATAAGTACCTACTAGTCAGCTCCGAGTATAGAACGACCTTCACCGGGAAGGTTAATGGATGAAAAGTATTTTATATCAAATTTAATATGTTAAATAATATATCGCGAGTGGGTTTTGTAACTTCCCCCCACTCTTTTAAATTTGCTACACCTAAATCTAAACCTATATCTAATGCCTTTCACACCTATATGCCTAGCTAGCTTATAATACATACACACATCCTCGCCGCTTTACCTTAACTTAAATTATTATCTAATTCTTAAAACTAATTAACCTAATTTATCTACAATCTAATGGTTGTGTCTGGAGTTTTGTAGAGTGTGTAGCGTTTGTATGAAGATGGAACCTTAGCATAGCTTAATTCTATTTGCAGTGAATTTCAGTCAAGCAATGTAATATTATAATAACTACTATTTTGGCCAGATCGTCTAGTGAACCCTCCGTTGTTAACCGCATTTAAGTAACTCAAGTTCTTTCGTGAAAGTTTAGTAATTGGCTTATACCTGTGTTAAATTATTTTCTCCTGACCTAATTACCTACCAGTCTATAAATCATAACATAAATATGTGTAGCCTAGCAATGACTCCGTCTGAACTGTGACCTAAATCCTTCACTGCAGCTGCGGGGAAGATTTGTAACTACTCAAAGGTAATCAGATGATAGCTTAGCTTATAGGTATTATTATTTATTATCAGTAGCATGATACATAAGAAGCCTGGTGCAATTTATGAGCCCCACCACCGCTCCATAGCGTACTGTACATCTCATGGTTTAATTACAGTTCCGTCACATTGGCTTTAACTTTAATTATTAGCTTGTGCCTTTAATTCTTTAACTGAGAATTTACATCTCTCCTCAAATTTAATTTCATTTTACATTATGAACTATGTGTTAGCAATTTAAATTCTTATTATTCCACATAAATCAATAGAGTTTATCTCAAGGCTTGCTATCATCCAAATATCCTTTTCACATTAAGAACTTAATTATTCAATGCAATAACTTATATTCAGTTCCGTAAAGGGTGGATAATTTAATCAAACGCCACTTCAGGCAGTGGCTAAAGTAGAATGCTATTAATACAGGTAAAACTACTTTTATTTACTCTTAGTATTTATTATACAGGTCTTGTAAAGTTCCAATATAACTACATTGGATTGCTGCATTGGCAGATTATTACATCTTAAGTTTATTAAAGGATGTTTAATTCATTCAATATCCTTGACTTTAGGAAGTGAACTGAAATAGAATACTATCATTTGAAGTAAATTACTTTGGGTTACTCTTAGTGTTCATTATACAAATCTTATAAAGTATAAGTACATCTCAAGTTTATTGAAAGATGTTTAATTTATTCAACATCCCTGACTTTTAGGGTAGTGAACTTAAATAGAATACTATCATTTGAAGTAAATTACTTTGGGTTACTCTTAGTGTTCATTATACAAATCTTATAAAGTATAAGTACATCTCAAGTTTATTGAAAGATGTTTAATTTATTCAACATCCCTGACTTTTAGGGTAGTGAACTTAAATAGAATACTATCATTTGAAGTAAATTACTTTGGGTTACTCTTAGTGTTCATTATACAAATCTTATAAAGTATAAGTACATCTCAAGTTTATTGAAAGATGTTTAATTTATTCAACATCCCTGACTTTTAGGGTAGTGAACTTAAGTTAATTATTTTTTCATTAACTTCCACCCTCTGTCTCTCAGACTGAGTGGTTAATTTGATAGACTACTAAATCATAGTTAGTATACCTTTAGTAGGTAGTAAATTAGGTAGTTAATTATCACTGTTAATCATTAAATAAATTACATTTAGAAGTTATCTTTTACTCACTTTAATAAGTATAAATTAGACTGTACTAGGTATTAGTCTGATTGATTAGATTGTTCCCATCAAATATTTCTATGTTTCATATTATTAGAAGTAAGTACTTACATATCTTAAGAGGTCTATTCAAATGGTATTAGTAGACCATTGTCAGGCTAATTAGCTGGTTGTTATCAATCAATTATTTCTATGTTTCAGATTATTAGAAGCTCATAGCTTGCAATGTCTTCTTTCAACGACTTATCCTAGGTTCTAAACTGGTTTTAGTTGTTCAGTTTGTATCAGCTTATTTTTGCTAAGGTATCGGATGTAAAATTTTCCATACTTTGAAGAGTATAGCCATGTGAGATCGTATTGCATCCCAGGGAAAGCTAAAAAATGCCTGTTTGGTCATATCAGCATTAGAAATCAAACATCACAGTACGGCTAAGCTTATTTGCTATAACTTTTTAGTATTTTTCTTGTAATAGGAAACCAGTCTAGACTTTTAGGTACTCCAAAGTAATGATCGTACAATATTATCATACTTCTGTTAATTATTTAAAATGAATAATTAATTGGTAACAACTTTAGGAAAACAATTAGAATTTTACCGGCCTGCGGTAACAGATTACTTGCCTAGCTAGGACCCACATCACTTCATCATAATTTTATTTAACGCCGTAACTTAATTATCCCTACCTTATTAGTCTGAATTAATAACTAACCATATATATATCCGCCTACCTATAGATTCCTACAACTTTCCTCACTTGAAAATGCCTATATTTTGTCGAACTAACAGTCCCTTTTGTGTACCTTGCAAACTAGGCCAAGCCTCATTTAATTTAAATTCGTGGTGTGTGGTGAGAGTCGCATTGCCCCTGAAAGCAACTAACTCCTAAATGTTCTATCAGTCGAGCCAGTATACTCAGTGTGTTATTTTCCTATCACTACACTGTATGTACGGAGGTAGACTCGAGATTGGACTGGGTCATACGTGTCTACCTCCAGCTAAATGGTGTCTGACCTATCTTCAACTTTCACTAGGGAGACAACTGTCTCTCCCCCATTACTCCGTCGAAGATAGTGTATTGTTTAGCGTAATGATGTAAAACGCCGATCTTATTAAATACAATCAAAGATCATCCAGACCGAAGTCTGTTGAAAGGTACATAGGTTTTTGTTGCCACCGTGATTCGTTTCCGCCGATGTACCCCAGAATACTTCATTCCGTTAACGGATTCGAGTTGCGATCGCAATAGTTTACTTTATTAATCACTTTCAATTTCACGAATCTTAATTAATATCGCAGCTCGAATATCACTTAGCGCACTATCAAAGCTCGGACACTATTTTCCCCGTATGAGTAGTACCGCACTCTTAAGTTGGACCGCACCGCCGATGTCCCAAAATTGAATGTCCGCTAATTTTCCGCCCTTTTCCCAAGCATCTTAACTTTCGCGCCACGCGCGCCTAAGATTTGCCCGCGCGAGTCCGCTTTTCTTCCCTTCCACCAATCGCTAGCCGTTTCCCCGACGCCTCCCGCCTTCGCGTCGCGCCACGTGGAGCTATCATCCGACCTCTCTTTCTGTCTTTTTCTCAACCTCTCGCTCGCTCATTGCCGCTTTCGCCGCGCAATTCTAAAATTTTTCCATAATCTAACCAAATCTCGTCAGATAGCCAATATTACATCTTTGAATATCTAAATGTAGCCTTCTATTAACAATTCCCTCTCAATAATCATCCACTTAAGCCAATAATCCTGTATTTTGTGAAATTATCAAAAGTTCCGTATTCCGACCATAGGTGGCGCCCGCCCGTATGTCTACCGGCTTGCCAACCTACGCCTATGTCACAAGGCCACACAGAGCAGTCCCCGCGAAATTCAAAATAAAGATAAGGCCCGTTGCCAACCTAACACGAAGCTCAAGTAAATAACTCACGCTAGACGGCGCCTATGTCGCAAGGAGCACACAGAGCAGTCCCCGCGAAATTCAAACTAAAGATAAAGCGCTAGACCACTGACCATTATTCTGAACTAGTTTATTATTCCCTTTTCATGCTTATTATTAATGGTGCTACGCATTAATATTTATTTTAGTGCTACTCCCATGCATTCCTTACTAACGGACGGATACCATTCATTCTGTACCGTTACAGCCGCCCCCGATAGAATTTAAGCAGATAAAGTACCACTCTTATCTGCGGCGAATTATATCTAAACCCTGTACTTAATTAAGTACAAAATAGCACGTCCTTCCTTGCTAACCCCATTGTCATCCTAGCCCTCTTCCTCAAAGATATTCCTACTATTTATAGTTCCTTCCCAATCCCTAATGACTCCTTCCTCCATAAGCTTTCTTATTGCAAAATAGCCCACACCCCTCATTCTATTCAACTGACACAAAATCATAATCGCATACCCAGTTCTCGTGTTCGAAACGAAATCCCAGTAAACTTAGTCTCGGTAAATATTTCCCAATAACTTAGACATCTACCATTTCTCTAATCATACACAACCTCCGAATAATGATTTGCCTTTTGTTTACCATCATAACAACAAATCATAATATAATATAAATCAATATAACAGTCTCTTGCGCTGTCTAGTAACGCCCCCTAGCGAAAACTCTTCAACTCTATGACGATTCTGACGTAAAGTTTATAACATCTTCCGAATCATTCAATTATTCTATTCTTTAAATTATTCTCCTAGAATAATTTCAAGTACATCTGTCATCATGGCCTTCTTTTAACTTACGTCTTTTCTTACAACTTGTTCCGCATCTAAATGTTGCAACCTAGGGATCGAACCTGGGATCTTTCGTGGGTGAAGCATCAACCACTTCGCCGTCATGGTTTTAGTTCCAACTAGGCTAATGAATAATTATTAATAATTTAAATTAAAACTTTCCTTCATACTTCAACGCTACCAATCTCATCTTAACTTATATAATTACCTAAGATAACGAAACGTCGGAACTATTGTCTACCTCAGGCAGGGATCGAACCCGCGTCCTCCACAATTCCTAATTAGCTACTTCTTTTAACGGAAACCTATTTTCCTCTCCGCGGATACGAAATCTTAACCAAACCCCCATATCAACCAAAACCAGTAGGCATACCATCATCGCCCAAGAGTTATAACTTTATTTTAGATGAGATACATCTAATGTCTAATCCTGCAAATAACCGAGATAGAATACTAGACTCGCTTCCGTCCGGTACGCAGTGACACCCACTCACCGTGCATACAAATAGAGGTCTTAACGCCTTACAATAAGGTTGTCGATCGTAAATACTTAGGGAAAACTCATTCACTCTAAGGGGGTACGCATCTCGAAACACGTCCTTGAGTTTTGAACTAGCTACCCCGTAGTTCAGATCTATTAATCAATGTATGCGTCATCGATAAGTACTTGTTAATACCCCGGTACGCGTTGGACATTGTATACTAATTGACAAGTACTGAGCTTATACGTATAAGCAAATACTTATGCCAAAACCTATCTAGTAACTATGTCTCATCCCTAGTTATTACTATGCACGAAAGACAACATTTAGTCTCATTTGCTAATATATAATACGTCAATATCCCCTTACTTTCCTATACCTTTGAAAAATATCATTTTCTTTTTAAATTAAACAGACCGGTAACTATCTTATCCGCCCCCACAACTCTACTTAACTTCCTACCTTTTATATTACTAATAATCGGTCAAATCGGTAAATAATAAGTCATTAAAGGTGACACTTCGTCTTAGTATTCATGGTAATTAATATCGTAAGTTCCTTCTCGTATTTACTGAATTCCAAACTGCGTGATTCAATAGTGCTAGTTTCTTTTTATTTTTTATTTTTTTATTAGATGATTTTAATTTTACACTCGCACAAGACACATTATTAAGATGGTAATCTCCCGAATGTTTGTAACTCTAATTGGTTACTCCTTAATTACTCTACTCTACTTTCAGCCTTCCGTCCAGATTGTAAAATTCCCCAGTAGCGCGAGTTCCACTGATAACGCTAAAATGAAATGCTATCAATAACCTCATTTCCGCAGCTACCGGTAATATCTCTCTGTTGTTTAGTCAAGCATATTTACCCTGGTCCACACTCCATAAGGCGTCCTCGAATGGAACTACCCTACAGCAGAATTCTCACAACTTTTAGAAAGGCTAGTTTAGGAAATGAAGCTAAATGGAAACCACTTAATTTTATTGTGTGCTGAGTAATTCCCACTTCTACAGCACAGTTCCGAAACTTCGATTCAATTACTTCACCAGGTAAATCAAAATAAACCCTACACGCTTAACTAAGTTCTATTTGTGCCCAGTGCGACTAAAAATATTCGAACACCCTAAACAAGCTACTTTTACTAATTTAACAGTGCCAATTAAGAATGCTCCCTTGTGTCATCTATAATTTTATTGTGTGCATAGACGACCAAAGACCTCGCTTTCAGCATGCCTTCTTCGTTGGACCCGCTTAGTTAAATACTCTAATCAAAATTCTAAAGTTACAATTGAAAATGTCAAAAGTTCGAATATTATGCAATAGAGAATTTCTCTAACATAGTTACTCCACCTATTCGCACTATTTAGTCAGGCATATTGCACTTCAAGTATTTATTTTAATTTATAATGACCTATCTTCTCCACCCCTGTTCACATACTTTAGCCATCCCTATCCACAGCTGCGGTGAAGATAATTAGTTAATGAACAAAACATCCTATAAACACTCTATGTTGCTACCGCTATCACAAGAAATATTTACTAGGAGGATTATCTATCATACAGCTGACTATAACAAAATGAGTCCCCCTTATCTTTCTCCGTTCCTTCTCTAACGTAGAAGACAACAACAGACAATTAACAATTAATTACTTATAATTTAGAACAACCCTAGGTAAAACGCTACCACAAAACTAGTATAGAACAGAATAATACTAACCGAAGTAAACTTTTGTATTCACACTTGCAAATAAAATATCTTTATCTTTCCGTGATGAATGATTTTGATAACACTATTTCATCAACTCAATGTCCCGGCCTACATATGTGAAAACTGTCAATTAATTAGTTTGTATAAAACAATCTAGATGCAACATGCAGTTCACATTAACTAACAATTTTAAGGTTGTGCCATAACTTCGACAATAACCTACCTTAGCACTAATTTTAATCATCTACAATTACATCACGTACATATTAGATGCCAATAATCTAGATTATTTAAGAATTCTAGCAATTCTAATAAATAACCAACAAGATCATCCCGCTGTGACAGTCTGCGCTGACCTTCCCACAAGTCAAAACCGCGTTTCGTTCGTCCTATCATTTCTAAACCTGTAGACATTTACTTTGTACTAAACAAATTCTTGAGTTAATAATTATTTGCCAATTGTTAAGCAAACCTATTCAATTTCATAATAACAATTTTAATATAGCAGTATTAGAATATTATTATAAATCCCGAACATCTTTATTTATTATAATCAACATTACCGGTTAAAGTATTTGAATGGCCTAGTGCGAACTAGGTTTCAGGTCTCACCTCGGGAAAATAAATTTACTATTGACTTTAAAATCTACTACTTATAAATTTATTATTTTCTTCTGACATACAAAGATAGGCTATGACTCTAGGTCGGGTTTAGTAAACTTTGAACTATGCTTACCTCCACGATAACCTCGGTTAAATATATATATCCGCCAAACGAAATATGTCCAATACGGCCGATTTTACTAAATTTAAATTATGCTACTAAACAGTACGTGTCCTAAGAACGTCACACATCCGAAACCCATTTCAGTTCTAATGTCTTTACCCATCTAAATTAAAATTTGTACCTGTCGACGCGAGACAACATCTAAATAATTACTTTGGATGATTCGAATTGTGATAGTTAATTTTGTATTGTAATCTCGATAACGCAATATCAGGGATTTACTTATTAATAAAGTTTACACTAAGAAATTTATTCTGAGCTCGCAATATCATCGCTTTATTTCCGGCTTGAATGTTTCTGCGGACTATGAGTTTAAATTTATCCTACAACTTAAAATTGTGGTATATAAAATCGATCACTGTTTTATAAGTAGCTTGCGTTAACTTTTAAAATAATAAAACGAGTTAACTATTGATTATGACGTGACATCCGCCCGCAACTCGCCTTTATAATTGATGTGATAACATACGCCATTGTTATCCCTATAGCATAACAGTGCTATAACTCGTTAATTTTGCAGTTAAATCTCGACTTCAAGCCAGTCAACTATATATTTTTTTTTTCTACTATTATTTTTTTTTTTTTCAACATCTTAATCGTTCAACGGAGATAGACAATTGTGAAAGGTACCCTTCTTAATAGGCTAATCCAACCCAGTGAATTTAATGATTTATCTATCTCTACCTATCCTAACTAATTAGTCATGTAGTAAGGTCTTTTCTTTTCACCGCTCTCCCGACTTAGATATCTCTAGGTAACTCACAACTGATAATATTAGGTAAGTAGGTATAGTAAGCTGTGCCCAGCGAGCTTTACTTCTGCGTACGTTAACCTCATCTTAAGCTAATAATTATCCTTTATAAATCTTCATAATTAACTATTTATCACGATTTCAACTATTCGGTAAGAAGCAATGATTACCGGTAACGACTACTTACAACGCTGCAAGAGTATTGCAATTATACATATTATTATTAGACAGCACCCTTTTACCATCATCCAAAATAAAATCTTTTATTGGTAACCCAACGCCATCTAGCCTCGCTAATAGGTAACCTCCCCACAATAGAGTAGATATTAGATAGTTGTTTCCAGACGGTAACGACTTTTATCGCCTACTAGACGTATTTATCCGTTTATATTATGCATCCCAAACTACGTTGCTTTTAAACCAAAATTCCTACTAGCAATGAATAGTCATATAATTCTATCCCCTACATGACATCTCTGTTACTTGTTATTACTTATAATCGCGATTCCTCATCAACGCGTGTATTTTGAACCGTAATACTATTTTATGTTACTTTTCCTAGGATTTTAGCGAACTAACAAAATGAAGTGGCATTTCCCTTGTGCAGAGCAATTGTCCCCATCTACATGTCACATAATAATAATTCCACCACCATGTCATTGCATCCTAATCTACTACGTGTTATGTATTAGGAAAATCTCTTTCAATGTAAAAAAATCGCAGGTATTAAAAATAACAGGTATGGAAAATAACAGGTGATTCCGCTTGCTATAACAAAATCATATGATTACGCGATAAGGAAGTTTCCTCTCCGATTGGTTTTATGACGTCATGTTTTATAATCATTCCTAATTCTAGATTGTTTATGGTGTCGCTAAATCATTTGTCTCTATGGTCCAACCATAGACAAAGGACGTAATAGTCCTTGACTAGCCTAAACTACTCTGTGGATTTCAGATGTGAGACTCAAGTACATTATTATATTTTTTTCTCTAACATAACCAACAAAATAAAATATAGTACGTGGAATAGCACATCAACTAAAAACCGCAATCGCTCAACGATTATTAGTCAAAATATAATTATTATTAGTTTTATATTATGCTGTTAGCGTCATAACTTTATAATATTGTACAGCATATTGCCGTCCTATAATATAAATTGAATCCAGCAATAATTAAGTTGGTTAATTCTGTCCAATCTCGCCCCCTTGCCTTCCCATCCGACAGCAATAATAATTAAACCGCCCCCTATTCTACAAATCTTTCTAAATCAATAAATGTTGAACTATGTCACCCTATCGACCTTTTACGATCCTAAAAATAACTCAACACAAGGCTGTATGAACCAGTTGCCTATGCCTATATGAAATCTATCACCAGGAACAGAAACAAAACTACAGTTACCATAACTCTTAACGTCAACAATTAACTTAGCGTCCTATCAAAATCGAATACAAAGTTTTAGTACTACAATCTTCAATCACCATACATTCAACCGTAGTATTTTTCTTGTAACAATCTCAACCAAAACAAAAATTACACCCGAAGCAATTTCATTGTCCCCTAAAATCGAGTGCCAAATCGACAGATATGTCATTATCTTACATTGCCTCTCGCAACAACGGACATCCCTGAAAGGTATTATATTTCAAATAATACTCATTACGCTATTGTTTTGTAGCTTTATCTCCTCCTTTGACCTTTAACCTAACCTGAGAATCTTTTTGTTACAGATTTCGTACAACAAAATTTTAGCTCCAGCTCTCATTGCGACTGTCTACAATATTGGTCTTAATCTATTATCAAGAACCCGTAATACAAAGTGTATGAATCAACTTTAGAAGATAACAACGTTTATTGTGAAAAGTGTCAAATTATAATTCACCCATTATCAAGAGCCCGTAATACAAAGTGTATGAATCAACTTTAGAAGATAACAACGTTTATTGTGAAAAGTGTCAAATTATAATTCTTCAATATCTCTGAATTAATTAATCTTCATTGAATTATTCCCTATTAAGCCAATTCTAAACTCACACATCGCAACACGACAACAATTTGTGGGAAAAAAATCCCACTTCTAAATTAAAGTATTACCGCTTGACTGAAATCCAATACAACTATAATAATGATAATTTATAACTTAACTTTCTGATCCTGGTCATGGCTTACCAAATTGTAACTTCCCCCCACTCTTTTAAATTTGCTACACCTAAATCTAAACCTATATCTAATGCCTTTCACACCTATATGCCTAGCTAGCTTATAATACATACACACATCCTCGCCGCTTTACCTTAACTTAAATTATTATCTAATTCTTAAAACTAATTAACCTAATTTATCTACAATCTAATGGTTGTGTCTGGAGTTTTGTAGAGTGTGTAGCGTTTGTATGAAGATGGAACCTTAGCATAGCTTAATTCTATTTGCAGTGAATTTCAGTCAAGCAATGTAATATTATAATAACTACTATTTTGGCCAGATCGTCTAGTGAACCCTCCGTTGTTAACCGCATTTAAGTAACTCAAGTTCTTTCGTGAAAGTTTAGTAATTGGCTTATACCTGTGTTAAATTATTTTCTCCTGACCTAATTACCTACCAGTCTATAAATCATAACATAAATATGTGTAGCCTAGCAATGACTCCGTCTGAACTGTGACCTAAATCCTTCACTGCAGCTGCGGGGAAGATTTGTAACTACTCAAAGGTAATCAGATGATAGCTTAGCTTATAGGTATTATTATTTATTATCAGTAGCATGATACATAAGAAGCCTGGTGCAATTTATGAGCCCCACCACCGCTCCATAGCGTACTGTACATCTCATGGTTTAATTACAGTTCCGTCACATTGGCTTTAACTTTAATTATTAGCTTGTGCCTTTAATTCTTTAACTGAGAATTTACATCTCTCCTCAAATTTAATTTCATTTTACATTATGAACTATGTGTTAGCAATTTAAATTCTTATTATTCCACATAAATCAATAGAGTTTATCTCAAGGCTTGCTATCATCCAAATATCCTTTTCACATTAAGAACTTAATTATTCAATGCAATAACTTATATTCAGTTCCGTAAAGGGTGGATAATTTAATCAAACGCCACTTCAGGCAGTGGCTAAAGTAGAATGCTATTAATACAGGTAAAACTACTTTTATTTACTCTTAGTATTTATTATACAGGTCTTGTAAAGTTCCAATATAACTACATTGGATTGCTGCATTGGCAGATTATTACATCTTAAGTTTATTAAAGGATGTTTAATTCATTCAATATCCTTGACTTTAGGAAGTGAACTGAAATAGAATACTATCATTTGAAGTAAATTACTTTGGGTTACTCTTAGTGTTCATTATACAAATCTTATAAAGTATAAGTACATCTCAAGTTTATTGAAAGATGTTTAATTTATTCAACATCCCTGACTTTTAGGGTAGTGAACTTAAATAGAATACTATCATTTGAAGTAAATTACTTTGGGTTACTCTTAGTGTTCATTATACAAATCTTATAAAGTATAAGTACATCTCAAGTTTATTGAAAGATGTTTAATTTATTCAACATCCCTGACTTTTAGGGTAGTGAACTTAAATAGAATACTATCATTTGAAGTAAATTACTTTGGGTTACTCTTAGTGTTCATTATACAAATCTTATAAAGTATAAGTACATCTCAAGTTTATTGAAAGATGTTTAATTTATTCAACATCCCTGACTTTTAGGGTAGTGAACTTAAGTTAATTATTTTTTCATTAACTTCCACCCTCTGTCTCTCAGACTGAGTGGTTAATTTGATAGACTACTAAATCATAGTTAGTATACCTTTAGTAGGTAGTAAATTAGGTAGTTAATTATCACTGTTAATCATTAAATAAATTACATTTAGAAGTTATCTTTTACTCACTTTAATAAGTATAAATTAGACTGTACTAGGTATTAGTCTGATTGATTAGATTGTTCCCATCAAATATTTCTATGTTTCATATTATTAGAAGTAAGTACTTACATATCTTAAGAGGTCTATTCAAATGGTATTAGTAGACCATTGTCAGGCTAATTAGCTGGTTGTTATCAATCAATTATTTCTATGTTTCAGATTATTAGAAGCTCATAGCTTGCAATGTCTTCTTTCAACGACTTATCCTAGGTTCTAAACTGGTTTTAGTTGTTCAGTTTGTATCAGCTTATTTTTGCTAAGGTATCGGATGTAAAATTTTCCATACTTTGAAGAGTATAGCCATGTGAGATCGTATTGCATCCCAGGGAAAGCTAAAAAATGCCTGTTTGGTCATATCAGCATTAGAAATCAAACATCACAGTACGGCTAAGCTTATTTGCTATAACTTTTTAGTATTTTTCTTGTAATAGGAAACCAGTCTAGACTTTTAGGTACTCCAAAGTAATGATCGTACAATATTATCATACTTCTGTTAATTATTTAAAATGAATAATTAATTGGTAACAACTTTAGGAAAACAATTAGAATTTTACCGGCCTGCGGTAACAGATTACTTGCCTAGCTAGGACCCACATCACTTCATCATAATTTTATTTAACGCCGTAACTTAATTATCCCTACCTTATTAGTCTGAATTAATAACTAACCATATATATATCCGCCTACCTATAGATTCCTACAACTTTCCTCACTTGAAAATGCCTATATTTTGTCGAACTAACAGTCCCTTTTGTGTACCTTGCAAACTAGGCCAAGCCTCATTTAATTTAAATTCGTGGTGTGTGGTGAGAGTCGCATTGCCCCTGAAAGCAACTAACTCCTAAATGTTCTATCAGTCGAGCCAGTATACTCAGTGTGTTATTTTCCTATCACTACACTGTATGTACGGAGGTAGACTCGAGATTGGACTGGGTCATACGTGTCTACCTCCAGCTAAATGGTGTCTGACCTATCTTCAACTTTCACTAGGGAGACAACTGTCTCTCCCCCATTACTCCGTCGAAGATAGTGTATTGTTTAGCGTAATGATGTAAAACGCCGATCTTATTAAATACAATCAAAGATCATCCAGACCGAAGTCTGTTGAAAGGTACATAGGTTTTTGTTGCCACCGTGATTCGTTTCCGCCGATGTACCCCAGAATACTTCATTCCGTTAACGGATTCGAGTTGCGATCGCAATAGTTTACTTTATTAATCACTTTCAATTTCACGAATCTTAATTAATATCGCAGCTCGAATATCACTTAGCGCACTATCAAAGCTCGGACACTATTTTCCCCGTATGAGTAGTACCGCACTCTTAAGTTGGACCGCACCGCCGATGTCCCAAAATTGAATGTCCGCTAATTTTCCGCCCTTTTCCCAAGCATCTTAACTTTCGCGCCACGCGCGCCTAAGATTTGCCCGCGCGAGTCCGCTTTTCTTCCCTTCCACCAATCGCTAGCCGTTTCCCCGACGCCTCCCGCCTTCGCGTCGCGCCACGTGGAGCTATCATCCGACCTCTCTTTCTGTCTTTTTCTCAACCTCTCGCTCGCTCATTTCCGCTTTCGCCGCGCAATTCTAAAATTTTTCCATAATCTAACCAAATCTCGTCAGATAGCCAATATTACATCTTTGAATATCTAAATGTAGCCTTCTATTAACAATTCCCTCTCAATAATCATCCACTTAAGCCAATAATCCTGTATTTTGTGAAATTATCAAAAGTTCCGTATTCCGACCATAGGTGGCGCCCGCCCGTATGTCTACCGGCTTGCCAACCTACGCCTATGTCACAAGGCCACACAGAGCAGTCCCCGCGAAATTCAAAATAAAGATAAGGCCCGTTGCCAACCTAACACGAAGCTCAAGTAAATAACTCACGCTAGACGGCGCCTATGTCGCAAGGAGCACACAGAGCAGTCCCCGCGAAATTCAAACTAAAGATAAAGCGCTAGACCACTGACCATTATTCTGAACTAGTTTATTATTCCCTTTTCATGCTTATTATTAATGGTGCTACGCATTAATATTTATTTTAGTGCTACTCCCATGCATTCCTTACTAACGGACGGATACCATTCATTCTGTACCGTTACAGTTTCCTAAAAATTTCAGTCCAGTACCTTCAAAGATTAATTTAATATTAAAAAAATATTTTTTTACGTTGCACTGGTTTGGTGTGTGTGTTTGTGAGCTTATCTTTATATAAACATAAATTTTATTTATTTAACCAGACGGTTGCAAATTACTAATATTGACTTGCCTACCCAATGTTATGACAGGAAAAAAATAGTCAACCTAATGTTTGCATATTCTATAAGCTTTATACTTTCGATTGGTACCTATGTAATAAATAATATTTTAAATATTTAATTAATCATATACTGGACTAAAATTTTCCAGCTTACTTTTCATCCATTAACCGGCTCGGTGAAGGTCGTTGTATACTCGGATCCTCTACTATACGTTAGTCTGCAATGATTCTTGTCATTTTTGTCATGTTTAAAACACTTGACCAGATCAGCCCTTGGAGTTTCTTGCGGTTTCTAGCAGTCGCCTTAAATATTGACGACGCCACTCGTAGCAGCCCCCTGAGCACGGATCTTATATTGACCGATAAAGTGTCATTAGACGATAAAATTTGACAGTTCATGTACGGCCGATGTCAATTTGTCGACGTCTAATGTCACTTTATCGCTCGATAAAAGATCCGTGCTTGCACAGGTTTGCTAGGCTCAATAAATAGTTAACCACCTACGAAAAATACACGTAAGATTTTATTTGCTTTATCAGGTTTGTTGCAATTGGTCCATTCTGGAAAGACTTGTGTTTTCACACTAAAGTTTCACTTGAATTAGAAACTTTATTGCTGATTTTAGAAACACATTAATTTATGTTAGTATCTGAAGTGGGTGGCAACTGTTTTCTGTGTTATGTATATGGAATACATAGCTTAAGGTATACTAAAATAAAACCCTGTTTACTTACATGTTCTGGTGATAATAATAAGGCCTAAACCGATCATATACATGACTCTTGGGGGCTTTTGGCACCATTCTCCAATGAATGGAGATAATAAACGGAATAAAGTGTCTGAAAAACCTATTACAGCCATCACTTTCCCTATATCATTAGTCTCAAACTTTAACATGTCTTTCAGTATAATTGGGAAAAGCAGAGAAAAGTTCGTCTCCACACAAGTGGCCACTGACAGACCAATTATAATGTTAACAAAGATTGGATCGCTAAGCAACGTGAGATCGAAGAACTGTACAATACTCTGGGCAAATCCTTTATCCACTTCAACCTTCTCCTTTAATACTGCTTCTTTATTTTTTAATTCGATCCTGTTATTCATCACAGGCTCACTAAAAATGTTATAGGAGCTTCCCAAATTGATTTCTTGAGATTCCCACCACTTGTACCGAGCCTCTTGTAGAGGCGACTCGGGAGACTTCTTTCTGATGTCTGGGTGCGATATGGCATTCCTGGTATCTATGCCGGCAATGCTCGACAGAGACCTCATTGATATATTTTTCGGTTGTGATAGTCCATTCTCTACGGGCTCTTCTAAACGTGGAAGAGAATGTAATTCTGTAAGTAATATAAAACTCATTGAACTGCTAACCCAATGAAGTGAGACCTTGTCTCTTTCTTTAATTTGAAATGTAAATAAGAATTCAAAGAAAAGTATCTTTATTGTTGAAATTTTGCATTCACAATGTTATATAGATATAGGATAAAATGTTTACTACAAAAAAAAGATTCTGCTGCAGTGCAGTGGACCGGCAATCCAAAGGTCGTGGGTTCGAATCCCACTCGAGCTTCCTGAGACTGGTTGATTTTTTTTTTAGTAAACATTTTATCAAAGAAAAGTACATTACAGTAAATGCAGTTTCTAATCCTGTACCTGTATGTTTTGACGATGTTGTTACGCTTCCGTTTACTAGTTCAGTACTTTCTTCTCTCTTAAGTGGTATCTCTTCATCTGCTTGTGCAGGATATTTGAAGTACCACTTAGCTGGTCTCAACAGGCAAGCTGCCACGAGGGAATGTAGGCAGAGGGCAGAAAGAATGAGCACAGCGTACGCCGTAGCGTAACCCGAACGCGTACATAAGCGCGCTCATTACCAGGGGCATGTATATCGCCCCCAATCCTGTGATCGACATTCCGACGCCGATGGCTCTTCCCCTTTTCTCTTTGAAAAATGAATTAATTGCGAGTGTGAAGGCTGACATTACTGATGCTACGCCCATTGCTGAAAATATTAACAATAGTTTTAAAATTATACTGTTCAATGTGAAAAAAACATATCAGATATTTTCCGTTGAGTATGCAGTGGTGTTACTTTGTAGTAAGATAGGCGTTCAGTGTAGGATTTCAGGATGCGGCATTTGTTATTAGAATATGCAAGATAAATAAAGCGCTTCTGTACTCTTTCTATCCTATCGGAGTGTACCTGATAACAAGGATTCCTATGACACTGCAATACTCCAGGATTCCACGTATAATAGTTAAAGAGGGCTGTTTAAATAAGTTCATCTGACGACTAATGAAGCCCGCAAACCGAGATAATTTTCCAATTATGTGATCTAGATGATTGCGAAAACTAAACGAGCTATCAATGAGAACCCCTAAATCACGCGTGACTCGTACCTCGTACCTCGACTCGTACCTCGTTTTGGGCTCTGAATTGTGTATGACACTTCACTTTTTATTTTTGTAACGTGTGTGTATGTTTTATTTTTGTAATGTTCGGATAATATATGGGGTGCACCAGGCTTAGAGCATTGAATGCTCTAAGGCCCTAGGTAATGCTATGTTGAACCGGGATAAAACTAGCCTATGCTATACTCGGGCTCTTATGGAGACTTCTCAAATACAAAAATCACGTCGAAACGTTTTGTTTTCACGTTTCCTATATAAAACTAGTTCAGGTATTGGTACCTGAGCACTGAGCTTCAGAATAATAATTAACCGAACTGCATTCTGCAACGTGAGCTGTGAACACGATTTTTGTTAAATAAAATTTGTTTACGCTCACACCAATATCTAAACTGAAACTCAAAATGTAAAACTCAATAAATAAGTAAGTACTTTGAATCGTCCAAATTTTTAACCTACCACCCATTTAGGCCGTTATTTTTTAACTGTGGTAAAGAACGAGCGCAATAAACCACAGAGCACAGAAGCAACGACATTTACAAAAAAAAGATATGTCGTTACCAGGTCATAATATACAAAATAAGAATTTGAATGCAAAATAATACACGGTACTCTATATAAATTAATTATAGACAATTAGAATAAGAATAATTAGAGCATGTCAGTTCAGAGCCAAGCTATTTTGTCTTTTGTGTAATCTGATACTTTAGATAATAAGCTTTTTTATTAAGCTTTTCTTTGATTTTCATTTAAAAATTATCAAGATCTAATTTCTGAATATCATTCGAATCTTGGTTGTAAAATCGTCCACAAAGACCCTTAAAAAGAATTATATATTTTATGAAGCCTGTTTAAGGTACTGCTAATTTGTTCTTACTTCTATTGTTTAAATTGTAAATATCACTGTTTTTTGAAAGCAGAGAGAGAGTCACCACCATTTAGATTATATATTGCTCGAATAGCCTTCTTCTGCAGTACAAAGATAGTTTGAATGTCGGCAGCATTTCCCCACAGTAAAATTCCGTACGACATTACACTATGAAAGTAACTGAAATAAACTATACAAAAATATCCAAGCTTGATAAATTAGTGAGTTAGCGGGGTTAACACTACATATTTTTATTCTATTTTTGTAGTTAGGTATATCATGGATTTCCGCAAACGCCTGATTCCATTAATTATGAAATAAACTAATCTAGCTGCCTTTTTTTATTGTAACATTGTCTAGCTGTATCAACGTCAGTTAACTAACCAAAGAACTCTTATATTTCCTACTTGGAAATAACATAAATACCCCAAATTCTTATTTTAAGGTTTTCTACAATTATAAGAACTAATTCTAGAAAAAAATTTGAATTTCGTCCATAAACAAAAAAGTGCAAAACCACTTAGAAAAGGACAATGGCAGGGTACTATGGAGATTTTGTACAGGCCTACAATTTTCATGTTTGGCAATGAGACTTACACAGTTGGTAGATTATATTATTGAGAATTACTACATAAATTAACAGAATTTTAAATGTTGGGGTTTAAAACATATACTTGTATTTCGATAATTTTTTAAGGTTATATAGGTTTTTCCCTGTATTAATGTATTTGATTGACATTGGCAGTTGAGTGACAGGGAGGGACGGACAATGATTCTGACAGTAACAAAATAAATAATTAAATCTGAAAATGAACGTTCGCGCTTTGATTGATTGATATAAAGATCAATCATGAATCGAACTAAAATAGGTAGGTAGGTACTTAAGTAGTGCATTTCAATATTAATTAAGTAAGTAGGTACCTATGTATTGTTAGCCCGAGTTCTAGATTCTAGAAGATAGATTGATAGGATAGGATACCTATCAGGAACTGCTGCGACTGTGATTATTCAGATCTTTGTGCTTGGTTATTTAAAACACAAAAAGACATAGCTACCCATCTGTGTTTTGATAAATAACAGCAAAATACTTAAAACATGATGAAAGTCATAGGTAGATGCAATGATATTATAAACTATATCATTGGGTAGATGTAAACAATAGAAGTAGGTATACACGTTCCCACTTTAGAGGTCTCAACTGTAGACTACCTACCTACCTACTATTCTAAGCCTACCTATACCAACATTAAGTTGAAATCATCTCCTATCCTACATATTTATTATTATAAATGCGAATTTGTCCTTCCTTTACGCTCAAACTAAGCAACCAATTGACTTGATCTTTGAAAGAACGAAGAGTAACATAGGCTACTTTTTATGCCGATATTCCTATATGAACGCGAATCACGCGGGTGAAACCGCGGGCGGAAGCTAGTGGTTAAAATAATTGTCTTTGAGATAAGAATATTATATTAGTCTACTAGGTACTGCTCAGAATGCATACTTACTTATATTTACAGTATGTACTTACAATCGAGGATCTTCCCAGTAGATACTACTAATAAATTACTTCATCAAAGGCAAACAATATAATATAATACTAAAAAATATGATGAAAACATTTTAAATAAATCAGAAACTCGACTGGTCTTTCTACAGGGAAGTTTCACAATTGTACATACACACAGACAAGTAATGTTTTTCCATATTAGCATTTGCTCAGTGGAAATAAAACAATAATTTAGTATGGTCACATATTAAATATTAAATTATAAATTAATTAAGGGCACTCTTAAAATAACATCATCGAAAAGTGGAGCAGGTCTAGTCATGCCTTCATGGCGAGCAAATCTGTGAGCAGCACCCAACAGTTCGTAGCCCCACAATGCAGTTAAAACTCTGGCTGTCCACTTCTACGTGAAGCTCTTTGAGCTCGGAGCCAACAAGGAACACAAGCTTCATTTTCTGAAGAAAGCTGAAATAAAAAATCACAATTAAACTACAAAAGTAACAGAGTGTAAAGTAAATATTTTTTAATCTTACACCAATTAGCCTAGCCCGCTGACCTCTCTATAATACAAGAATGCTGACCTAAATATTTACTATCTTGAGTGTCTCAGGTAACAAATTGATAGTTTAAGTAGGTCCGTGGCCTAGCCCCGAAGTAAGCACTGGAAGGCTTGTAATATGTTACGAGTATACTAGGCCAATGGGTAAAAATGCAGTTGTGATAGTAGTAATAACAGTGGCGAGGGATGTGTTTGGGGAAATACGGCGAAGGTAAGCCGGCCAAGAATTTACAAATCAGACAATAATAAACATGGAATGTTTAACTCATTGGTGGCACTAATTACTGACATAATTATTAAGATCTGCATGGTGGATCCCTGGAGTAGGATTTCTTATAGGGAAGCCGGTGGGAATCAGAATGTATGGTATATGTATATGTATTTAGTAGAATTATTATATAGGTAAATAGTCATGGCCTCAGGTACAAATGCTCGTGTATTCGTCATAGAAACATTTGCCCCTACTGGGATTCAAACCCAGGAACTCAGAGTAGGTATCACCAGGAAAACCATTGTACATATTACTCCACCACGGAGGTAGTCAATAAGTAAATACATGTAAGGTGTTACCTCTCGTGGTCTAATCCAACTCGAAATTATGTTAGTCATCCTTTGTTCCTCTTCATTTGGCTCTTGAAAGAAAACTCTTCGTCTGCTCATTCTTAAAATAGAACGTCCACATACAACTCGTCTTGGCGATGGCCAACATGCCTTGTAGTTTTACTTTCAGATGTAATAGAATGGTTTGCTAATTCCCAGGAAGCATGACAAATATAATCAGGTGTTGCCTAAAACAATAAGAGCATGGATTAAGTTTATTAACTGATCAACAAAATAGTAGAATATTAGTAGTAACCGATACAGAGGTGCATTGCTGCACCAAATATGTACCATGTGTTCTCGCTCTCGGTTTAGATGTCTAAAATGGTTGACGACATTTTCGTACTATGTACGACTTACCTCTCAGGGATATGACCAAAAACGAATAGTGTCGACTAAGGCTTGACTCTCGTTCGTCAGTAAATGCCGCCTGCGATTCAATCGAAATGCATTGCAAACTCGACATTGTGATGGTAATGTATCACTCAATCAGACAGTAAAACTATCACGAAAGTGCAGCACAACACAATAATGTTTGTGTTTATTTCATTAGCACATTCACAAAGCGGCTTTTCGCAAAATAGGTAGGAAGGAACTTTTAATTTAAAACACATTATTTATAAACGTTTAGCGTATACGTTGACCAAAAGCTCAATGATTGACATTGACAGTGTTGCAAGTAGTTTTATTCGTCTTTTAACGAGATACAAATCGATAAGAAAATCAATCTTAAAAATAATATAAATTATAAATATCAAAAGTAAATAATCAACTATTTTAAGATAAAAAGTCTGTAATTGTATGGGTTTAAGCTCTAAAATGGTTGCACAAATAGGTTTTTAATCAAAACAACATACACTAATAAGTTTTAATTTGTTATTTGAGAATCGATTTCAAAATCGATTAATCGATTTTTTTATGGCAGGCAACTCTGACAGCATATTTTTGTTTTGCGTATAGTATCTGCTTGTTGAAATGCGTTTCGTTATTAGTTTTAGTATTATTATTTCGCTTTAAGATTTTTCTTTACCCCGGACTTCTAAAAATATAACATTTACTGGAAAATAATGAGAAAAAATTAAGGAACCAACTATGCAAATATGGTACCAAAACATGAACATTGTGGGGTTGTACGCCAGTACGCGTTCTCCTTTTCGACCAAAAACTTAAAAAATTTAAATCTTCTAAAGCTTAGTATAAACATAATTTGAACCTAAAAATAAACAAAAACAAATTTTTGGTAATTTTTTTTTAGAAAAATTCTTCAGTAAATTAACTTCAAAAATTTTAGTAACCTAACCTAACCCTAGGGCGGTCACTGCCGGTAAAACGGTGATTAAGGCCCACAAAGAATTGATTCTCGACGCGGCGAGCGAAATAGAGAACTGTTTGGAGATTTTGCAGCATGCAGAACGATATGGTTAATGAGGTCCGAAAAGAGGTCACTCAAAAAGTGGATGAGCTCCTGAAACAAGGTGAGCGCCTCGAGGACCTCGTACGCCTATCTGGCAACATGCTGACCGCCGCGCTCAAGGACCAGCACCAACACCCGCTGGCCCATAGCTCAATGTCGGAGGCTCAACTCGCCCAAAAAGTTTCTACCCCTACCCCTACCCCTACTTACGCTAGTGTTCTAGCGAAAGCCTTACCCCCTACACCCGAAACATACCCCGCCATGATCGTCTCATCCTTTGACTGCACGCTGAAGCCTCCGGAAGTGATGTCTCTCTGGAAGAAAGAGATATCCTTCGGGAAATACAAATACGCGCCAGTCAAAGTGTTGCCGATCCCTAACGCCAAACTTAGGGTTGAGTTTGAGAGCAGAAAACAATGCGACGAGACCATTGCCCGTCATGTCGACAGTCATAATTTCGTTGCAGAACCAGCAAAGCGACGACCACCACTCCTAATCCTCAAGGGGATATCCAAGGATGTCACCCGCGAGGAATTAGTGGAGGTCCTCGTGACGCAAAATGACGTCGAACTGTCCCGCATATGTTTTCTGACCTCGAACAGACACCCGGTGTTGTACAACGCCGTTGTTGAGGTTACTCCCAAGATGCGGAAAACCATCCTCGCTCTCGGGAAGCTCAACGTGGATCACAGTAAGGTCCACGTTGAAGACTTCAGAAGGTTTGTACAATGCCACCAGTGTCTTCAATATGGCCACACCAAAGCAAAGTGTAAGTAGGATAAGAAACCTTGTGCCCATTGTGCTAGCCTGGGGCACCGAATAACTGAGTGCCCAACCAAGAACAACCAGGCTAAGTGGTACAACTGCTCAGCACACAATTTGCGCATGGGCACAAGGGTAGACACTAACCACAATGCAACGAATATAAAAGAATGTCCCCGTATAAAGTCCATGGTTCTGCGTCTGCAGAACCAAACGGACTACGGTAATTAGTTTAGCTAAACTTCAAACAGAACATTCATAAATTAAACTCAATAAATCTCAACAAAATTTAAATCAATTTAAACTTAACTAATTTAACATTCAAAATCACAAATTACAAATAAAAATTAACTTACTAAATCTTAATAAACCTTATAAAATAACATAAACTTAATTTAACTTAAACTTCACTTATTTAACAATAAAACTCACAAATACAAATAAAAAGAAACTCATTAAATCTTAATAAAACTATAAATTAACTTAAATTTAACTAACTTAACTTTAAAAACCACAAATTACAGACAATATAACCCAAAAAATCATTATAATCGAAAAATAACTTTAGACGTATTAAATAACAAACCTTTATAAATAAATAAATTGAAACAACTAAACCTAATAATAATTAATAAACAACACACTCCAACATGTACTAAAATCATCTTAACTAAATAAACCATCTTATAAAACAAAACTTAAAATCAAAACTCTAAATAAATTAAATTAAAATCAATAACATTTCTAAAAACAACTCAGCAAAATCTTAAAATATATTAATAAATGAAAATTTTTTCAAAACAAATTTAACATCAAAATTCTTAACAAACTTAGCCCAAATAAAATTAATACATACCATAAATAATCTTAACCATAGTAATTAAAAAAATATTTTCATTCCTAATCTTATTTCCTTCTTCCCCTTCTAGCCTCTCTGTTTTTCCTATCTAAGTGCCCAGCAATTTACTAGAAGTGGACCTTAAGTCCACTTAATTTTAAATAAACCTAGGACTCTTAAGTCCCCTCAAAATGTTGGCATTATAGTAATATTTTCTAAATTCCCGATTTTCCCCAAATGTCCCTAAAAAACTCCCAAGTATCCCCAAAAAGTCCCTAATCCAAAATTGATCTTTAAAATCCCTATTTCGTCATATTTCTAATTCTGTTAGAAAAATCGCTCAACTTGTCATATTTCTGTTTATGTTAGAAAAATACCAAATCTAAAAAACTGCACCACTTAAAGGAATCATTTGCCATAAAATAGCCCAAAAAAAAAACGTCAGTTAACTGACGGATCTTTATTACTGCATAAACCGCAGAGCTAAGTCTATTGGACAATTTAGCTATATGTGGGCCCCACTGAAGCTTGGCATCCAACGTGATACCTAGAAACACAGTGGTGTCCACAGGATTCACATTCTTATCTTTAATTTGCACTTTAGTTATTACCTGCTTAACATTAGGCAATACAAATCTTACACATTTGGCTTTTCCCTCGTTTAATAACAAGTTATTTACACTTAACCAGTGAACAATCTTTGAGACCGCATTATACACATAGTCATAATTTGAGTGTCGTCGTTTCACTTTGAATAAAAGTGAAGAATCATCAGCAAACAATACTATCTCATGACATTTCCAATCTAGCCCTAGATAAGTACCTATTCTTATGAAACTCGTTAATATGGTAAGATAACGGATAAGTATACATAAAGATAAGGAAAACACCCAGACCCGAAATCAATTTAGAAAAACAGTTTTTCTCTAAATTGACCCGACCGGGAATTGAACTCAGGACCTCAGAGATGGCGTGCGATGCCAGACCCGGGCGTGCTAGCTAACCACTAGACAACCGTGGTCCTCGTTTAGAAACCGCTAAACGGTAAGTATAAATAATTTACTTTAAAAATAAACTTGTTGTCTTTACTTACAATTTATAACACTGTATGAAAGAATGAACATCCAAAAGTCGGATGCGGCGGCAGTCATCATAAGTCCGGTGAAGATGAGAACAGCTCCGAAAATGGCCACTTTTCTGTACGAGAACCGTCTGAGCACGGGCCCTCTAAAGAAGGACAGGAGCATTCCGATGCCATAGTTTAAGGTTAAGATGAGGGTACCTTGAGTAGCGCTCAGACCTGTCTCGAAGAACGCTTCTTGAAATACTAAGCCAAAGCCAGCTATTAATGGTATCACTACTACCTGAAATGAGTTTAAAAAATAATTGTAAGTATAGGGTCTTCCAATAGGAATGTCCGAACTTTGACAGTTGGTAGCGGCCATCTTGTTGAAGCTACATCTGTCAAATTGGTTGTCATTTATTCATTCTGTTTTGCCAAATCATCATGGATAGCTATAGCATTCAACAACACGTGCAAATGATAAAATTGTTTTATCAAAATGAGTGTTCTGTTCGGGCAACGAGAATCCGAGGCAGTTGATTTCGCGGACTGCCTTGGATTCTCCTGCACACTCTTACGGACAGCGGCGATGTTTTCGGCAGACCTTGCGTTTCGTTGACGTACGGGTGTTAGTCGATCATTTACCGAACCAGTGGACTCAAATTTATCCACCACACGACGAAGAGTCCTCTCGGTAGGACGATTATGGCGACCGTAAAATGGGCGAAGCGCGCGGTGCGTTGCCTGAACAGAACAGAACACTCATTTTGATGAAACAATTTTATCATTTGCACGTGTTGTTGAATGCTATAGCTATCCATGATGATTTGGCAAAACAGAATGAATAAATGACAACCAATTTGACAGATGTAGCTTCAACAAGATGGCCGCTACCAACTGTCAAAGTTCGGACATGCATATTGGAAGACCCTATAAATACGTCAGAACTAGAACTACATAAAAGTTCGTTTAAAAAATGTAGAAATGACAATCAAATTGCGTAAGTATGTATTTTATGGTAGGCAGAGAATCCTATCTTTTATAGACTTTTATTCTCGACATAACGCCAATTCCATGGAAGTTTGGCATTTTTTGTGGTTACTAATTGTTATCAAACATTCCAAATGTTTAGGAGTTATCTTATCGTACCAAATTGAGAGAAGACATGTAAAGGTGCTACGAATTCTGATTATGAAATAGCATAATAAAAAACATTCGGTAACAAAAATCATCGTATGATAATAATGATTTCCACTTTTCTCGGTTAAGAGTTTTTAATTTATGAAAAGGTACAATTTAATGTTTAGCTGCCTTCTGTATAATTTACCTCATTTATTATGTTTCACACCCATACGTGTACTTAGTGGAATGTGGGTATAACGTGAAGGTTAACAAATTTATCTTGCTCACACAAGACATCTCTTACGATTATACTATCTTATTTTACTAACGAATAAGTTTTATCAAATGCACGTTGTATATAATTTACCAAAAAATCAGCAAAACTGTTCTAATAATAATAATTCAATGGCTTTGATATTAAATTTAAAAAAAAACTTGTATACGCACTAGTCTACATTCGACACATCACGCATCTCACATGCCAGTTCGAATATTGCCATATCAGATCTCTATCCTCTTTTTAAGTACTTACGAGTAACAATAGGAGTTTGAAATGTAGAATATGTATATTGACCCCAACCACACCTGTAATCTGTAATAATAATCTGTAAAAATGAAGGAGCCCGATGTAATATTATCATTTAGTCAACTATCCAGAGTCACGAAATTGCAAAATATCGCAACTTGAGTGCCCAGCTTTATTCACCATTCGAGACGTTAACGAGACATGATTTTTTTTTGGTTTTGTTGTCGTCATAAAATAGTAAATAATTAGCAACCTGAATGATTTAGTAGCTTCTAGTCGTTGTTGGCAAATTAAGGATTGAAGTGGAGGGTATATAAAATGGTAACATTGCCTGGACTGCATGAAGCAGTTTGTGCCACGAAGGTGGCACATTTTGTCATAGGTTCTAGCGGTCAAAGAGACTCTTTCACATGGGTAGTTTGTTAACGCAACTCATAATATCGCTATGCCCTGTGGCTGAGTGTTAAAGCGCTTGGCTTAATAATATCTGACAGTCTTGAGAGGGTTTACGCATTTCGGTTTCCCATACAAACTTCCAAGTCGAAATTTTTTAAAACCTTTAAGCCAATTTTAATGAAACTTTGCATGCTAAAGCAAAATACAAGTTTGTTAAAACATTTTAAAAAAAGGTTTTTTTAATTGAGTTATTGTTATTTAAAGTCCACTATAGAAAGTTTAAAATTGCATTAACTCAGTTATTTAAACGTTTTTTAAAAGTGTTTTCAACCAACTATTTAGATTTTAGTATGTTCGGCGGTGCCGATGCCCGGGCGCCCGCCGCCGCGCCGGCGCCGCCGGGCTCGCCGCACAATAGCACACATAGCCGCGCGGCACTGCCTGCATGTGTGTAGGATCCAAAGAGATTTAATATAGTATTAATGTCTTTGGCAGGATTCTTTAGGTTAAATTTCCAGGTCGGGCTAATTATGTTTCAGATTTTTGAAGCCATATTGCTTGAGATCATCCCGCATAGCAAGCATGGTAATTAAGCCAATACCTATCATTGTAGCGATTACTTGCTTTCAATGGTGGACGCATTTGCACAGCAGTGGGACAGTATATTTTCCTAAAGACTTGCTTACTTACAAATCATTATTACATATTAGGTATACCTACATTATTTAGAGCGTAAGCAAAAGTCACAACCCAGCCGTAGCCACCGTCGGGCGGCGCCGCTGGCCTTTTGTTTGCCATTCTGATAACTATTGTAGTCAATAACTTTCACATGTCTCTAATTAACACACTGCGCTTCTTATAAGTCATTCGCGAATTAACACAAAGTCACTGTTACAAGTACTGTTGTTGTCATGATCATCGAAGTTGTCGCACTGTTCAAACTGTTCTTCTATGTTTGCTTCGATTTCCCGGGAGTATTGGCTCGTCGAGTTTTCGACACAAGTCGAGAGCGACTCGCAGGCGACTACACTCTACGCTACATATGATACATGTGTCGACGGTCGACTGCTAACGGATAGCAGGTCGTTATCGGTTGCCTTTAATATTGTACCCCCTTATCAAGTGGTAGTCTTATTTTTTGGCATGTTTGGTTTAGGTGTAAGAGCCTCAGACCGCGCCGCATACCGAGCGAATATAAAAAAAAACTCACCGTCATCATCGCTTCCTTCATATCCACAGTTTCTACAAATTTAATACCACTACACATCTTACCTAAATTTTTTGCACTTTTTACATTTGTAACTCGAAATCCGGCACTTACTGATTTTGTGATTCTTATAACCACAAACTTTACATTTATCAGGCGCAGACTGTTTCCGTCACTTATCTTAAAAACCACCCCTGTGCTGCTGCTTAACGCCGCTGCTGTCGACGCAACCGTGGTCTCCCGTGAGCATCGAGATGTTTCTGCCAAATCGACCGCCATAGATAACGTAAGCTCCGAAGCATCTTGAGAAAACAGCTTCTCCCGCTCTGGGCTTAGCAGCATACCCATGACAAATTTGTCGAATAAAGCGTCCTCAAAACTTCTAAATCTGCAATGTGCCGCCACACCTCTTGGTCTCGGCGCCCACTGCGCTTGACCTTCGCCGACCTGCTGGCTCGCCGAATAAAAGTGAGAACGTTCCGGAAACACAGCGTTTTGGCGTGAAGTGGTTATCTAGAAACTTGACAACCTCATCGAAGCTCTTGCTCTCCAACGCCGCAGGCAAAGCCAAGTTACTTGCTAGTTGATACGTTGACTCATTGAGTGCGCTGAGCAAAATCGCACGACTTTTGATTTCCGCTTTGTCTATCTCCACCGTAATATCGTTAGCAATAAACCACTGACATAATCTGTTATTCTAAGTGGTCCAGTCTTGCGTAATGTGATCATAACCTGATATTAATCCAAATTGATTTAGGGAACTCATTTTTTATATTTTCATGGGTAGCGCGTCGCCACTGATTATGTATGGAGAAGGGAACACAAGTTAAACGCCCGTTAGTTAGTTACGCACTGGTTTATTCATAGGCAATCGGCCTTCCTAAGACATTCATAATTACCAGTATAACAGTCAACTAGATTATTTATATGCTTATGTACCTACATTTCAGGTGATACTAATGACTAAATAGGTGATAGAGAAGACTGCAGCGAAGGTTGAATGAAAGAAAAAGAGTATGTTTAAGGAAACCTGAAAAGTTAGTGTAATAAAATTAAAACCTCGTCCGAATTAGTGGTATGTTTCTGTGTAGAACCATCTGGCCACGTCGTGTTATTTCCGACTCAACGATTCTCAGTCATTTACTGTAAAACCATAGAAAATGTAAATCTGTGTTCGGTCATCAGTGTATTAATTAAAGATAGATTGTTTCGGAAACAATAATACTTACTTCTTTGATCGTGACCTGAGTGATAATAAAGTTAATTTTCAACCTCCACACCAGTACTTTAAAAAATAGCATCTTGAAGTGTTTTTGTGACAGAAACGTGATCCTTAGAAGCTTGAGAAGATACATCACGTATATCATTTACTACATACGCATTTGGTATGTTCCAAAAACCTTTTAAGAGATTTGGTTGCTTCGGTAAATCAACTTCAATAATTGGCGATTGGACTATAGTGCCTGGATACTCAATAGAATGTGTAAATTCCGCGAGCGGAACACTATGCACAATTTTAACGTTATTTGATGAATGTTGCTTGAATTTATACCCTTCTCCTCCTCCTGCTGGAATTGTTTATCTTGTTATGGGACCTGTAGTTGGTAAGAAGGTTTTAGTTTAATTATAGAATAGAATAGAAATAGAATAGAAAATAATGTATTAACATACACACGCTTACATCATTTATAGGCCCTTCCAGAATACCAGCGTTGCAGCGGCTTTATGTTGCTGTAGCACGTGCTGAGGCTGGGGCCTAGTTGGCCACACTTTGTCTTTTGTTTTAGCTTTATATTGTTACAGTAAAAATCGTACTTTTGTCTTTATTCATTTTTTTTCTACATGTATGTAATTTAATAGTGTGTGCCAATAAATGTATTTTCTTTCTTTCTTCTTTCTTTCTTATACAAAAAAAAGATAAATAAAAATGATAAATAAAACAAATGTACAGAAATGGACAGAAAAAAAGAACAGATGAGTAATAAAAAATAAACTTAAGAGTGTGAAGTTAAAGGGCCCTGTCTCAGCATAAGCTGCTGTGTCATTCATGGATCTTCAGAATGACACAGGAGCGCTGTTATTCTGACAGGGCCTAAATTATATGAGGCTAGTGACAAGACCAATCAAAACAAAATAAACATTAATTTAAAATAAAATAAAATAAAAATACTATGAAGGCTTCAGTGAGCACGATCCCTTTGCCGAACCCACCGATAACTCAATCATGACGTCTAAACTAAGGAAAAAATTTGCATTTCATACGTGGCATGCGTGTATTCAACGCATGTCTGCTTTCACGCCGAGAATTATTAACAACCTTCAAGTTTGCATGCATCTACTCAGTTTACTGATGGATGTAGAGTCTGCTTTTATAAGGAAACTAACTTTTTATGTCAACACAATGTTATGTTACACTTAAGCCAATACATAGTAACATAAGCCAAATACATGTTGCAAAATGCATAAAATTATACCATTTCTTTTATTTAAAGGTTGGATCAAAGACCACGCTTCGACAGCAGTAACTCTACATTGCCTGAATATCTTCATTTGGCTTACTGCACTGTATTGGGTGCAAAAGTACAAAGATCCAATGGTCAAAGTAAGCCAGATGAAGAGCTTGTAAATGTAGAATTTTTTTAAAATGTTTATGTTAAAACATTTATTTGAATTTGATGTTGCTGCTGCTGCTAGAACTTTTTCCAATGCTTGGTTTTATAAAAAATGCTTAATGCGTGATTATGAACTAGTAACACAGTCGAAATCATTAGTGCAGCATATTAATTCTGTATAATTCCTTAGTCGTTTAAGCTGCCCAATGCACAATTTGCACACACCCGTATTTATAGATGATATTTCTTATTTTTACTGCATCTATATAAGTAGTATAATTAACCTCTCGACTGTGAGAAAACCAATATTTGTTAAATACTAACACTTGAACTTCTATTGTGTCTGGTTTCTTTACAGTTTTAAAGAGCGGTGACACCTAAAATTAAGTTAATCTAAGATTTTTTTGATTACTTTGATGATAACTTTATATTATTGTGCTAGACTTAAGAGAAAGTTTTTAAAATAAATATGTACAAAATAAATAACATAGGTTAAATAAAAAGTTACGAATAGATGTGATTATTACTAATTTTCATTAAAATCTATTTAGATGCATCACCCAATGATTGAGTCATATATTAGGCCCTTCGTCAATTTGTGGGTCAGGAGCCGAGTTCAACCGAACAAGAACCGGTAAGACAGTACGCAGCGAAGAGTACACTAATATATAGGTACGCAGGCGCATGTCATGTGGATGTCACTACGCCATCTGTTCGTAAAACTTTGCACTGAGAAGAGCCGGTGAGAAACTCAGCTAGGGCATCAGAAATTATATTGACCAATGGTTTAATACGTTGTTTATCAGTAACTTATTAAACGGTACATACATCAGATACGGTTAATCAATAATATTACAATAAATTCGTCTACATCCGAATCACCCCCACGTATATTCCGCGATTTTTCATAGTTTTCAACTAATGATTTTATTCTGAAGTTCTGAGATTTTTCGACCTGTCCATTAAAAAATAAATTTTAAAAAAAGTAGAAGACTCTGTCGAGACTTTTTTTATTGCAACTGAATCTTCATGAGAAGTACTTTTATGGATAAACTAATTAGTTTCGTAACTATGATGAAAGTAATGAAAATGTTGGTTTACAGTGAAAATAAATTTTCAACTTTAAATATAAAATCTGAACAGGTGACTTTATGGTTCCTAAATAAGCTTCAACAATGCGCCCGACTCTCAGATTTCATTATCATTTTAAAAAAGTAGCTAAAGTCGGGCTTCAAAGACAGCGAGGTAAAAAATTCTTAAAATTAGCCAATTGATATTTTTGCTTTGTCATGACAACGAATGGCCAGTACTCGCGGCTAACCTATATGCTCTATGCTGGCCGTCATAATAACAGTCACCACCTAATAGTCCGATGTAAAGTCGAATTGTAAAGACTGCCTTAATACTTGAAGTAGATATACTCTTGCTTTAGTCAACGTTTATTAATAAGACAGTTTGTGATTACTGCTACTCGTGCCGCTACTTTGTCTTTACCACATTCGCTTTGCCCACGGACCCCGCTGCTTTCTTACTTGACTACTTTGCTCGTTTATCGGACTTTGTTTACTTGGAAGTGTAAGAGATAAGTTACACGTTAAGTGAATATGCACAAATGCATTATTTATATAGAGTTGCATAAGGAAACGGCCGAACAGCAGCGCTACTGTGTCGCGAACAACGTCAACGTCGCGGTGGGCCACAACCTGAGCGATATCCCGACCATCGTGTTTTTGTGAACACGTCAACGCGGCAGTCATGAAGGAATCCCTAGAGCTGACCCGGATCGCAGAAAAACGGTACTGCAAGAAATTCAGCAAAATCCGTCTACGAGTACGAGAGTTTTAGCTCGTAATCTGGGCATTCCAAGGACTTCTATCCAAAACATACTCCGCTATGAAGGATACCATGCGATTCACATCCAACGAGTCCAAGCTTTACTACCTACAGATCATCAATTAACAATTGTTCGCGATATAGTCGCGCTGCTCCTCGGCCGTTTCCTCGTGCAACTCCATAAAAATAATGCCTTTCTACTTAACGTGTAACTCATTTTTTACACTTCCATATAAATAAAGTCCAATAAACGAGCAAAGTAGTCAAATAAGAAAGCAGCGGGGTCCGTGGGCAAAGCGAATGTGGTAAAGACAAAATAGCGGCACGAGTAGCAGTAAACGCAAACTGTCTTATTAATAAACGTTGACTAAGGCAAGAGTAACTCTACTCCAAAGTATTAAGGCAGTCTTAACAATTCGACTTTACATCGGACTAATAGGTGGTGACTGTTATTGTGACGGCAAGCATAGAGCATACAGGTCGGCCGCGAGTACTGGCCATTCGTTGTCATGACAAAGCAAAAATATCAATTAGCAAATTTTAAGAATTTTTCACCTCGCTGTCTTTGAAGCTCGATTTTAGCCAAATTAAGGACTACTTTTTTTAAATGACAATGAAAGCTGAGAGTTTGTCGCATTGTTAAAGCCTACTTAGGAACCATAGAGTCACCTGTTCAGATTTTTTATTTAAAGTTGAGAATTTAAGTCGTAATTCACTAGACGTAAAACTTTCACTGTAGACCAACATTTTCATAACTTTCATCATAGTTACGAAGCTAATTAGTTTATCCATAAAAGTACTTCTCATGAAGATTCAGTTGCAATAAAAAAGTCTCGACAGTCTTCTACTTTTTTTAAAATTTTATTTTATATTGGACAGGTCGAAAAATTTCAGAACTTCAGAAAAAAAATCATTACTCGAAAACTTGAAAAATCGCGGAACATACATGGGGGTGATTCGGATACCCCACGACATGAGGGACCTAATTATTTTTTTTGAACGTCAATGTTTGGCACCTGTATATAGTGTGTATTTTTGTAGACCCCACCCCAAGACAAAGTGAAGATATTCAGGCAATGTAGAGTTACTGCTGTCGAAGCATGGTCTTTAATCCAACCTGAAAATAAAAAGAATGGTATAAATTGATGGATTTCGCAACAAGTATTTGTTTTAAGTAACTATGTATTGGCTTGTGTAACGCAATAAAAAAATAGTTTCCTAATAAAAAAGCAGACTCTATATCCAACGGTAGACTAAGTAGATGCATGCAAAATTCAAAGGCTGTTAATAATTAAACTAAAAACTTTCATACCAACTACAGGTCCCATAACAAGATAAACAATTCCAGCAGGAGGAGGAGGAGGGTATAAATTCAAGAAACATTAATCAAATATTGTTAAAATTGAGCAAAGTGTTCCGCTCGCGGAATATACACTATCTATTGAGTATCCAGACACAATAGTCCAATCGCCAATTATTGAAGTAGATTTACCGAAACAACCAAATCTCACAAAAGGTTATCGGAACATACCAAATGCATATGTAGTAAATGAAATACGTAATATATCTATTCAAGCTTCTGAGGATCACGTTTCTGCCACAAAAACACTTCAAGATGTTAGTTTTGAAAGTACTGGTTAAAAATGAACTACTTATATAATGACTAATGACTCATCAGGTCACGATCAAAGTAGTAATTATTATTGTTTCGGAAACAACCTATCTTTAATTAATACACTGATGACCGAGCACAGATTGACATTTTCTATTGCTTTACAGTAAATGACTGAGAATCGTTGAGTCGGAAATAACACGAGGACGTGGCCAGACGGTTCTACAAAAAAACATACCACTAATTCGGACGAGGTTTTAATTTTATTACACTAACTTTCTAGTTTTCCTTAAACATACTCTTTTCTTTCATTCAACCTTCGCTGCAGTCTTCTCAATCACCTATTTAGTCATTAGTTTCACCTGAAATGTATATAAGCACATAGTCTAGTTGACTGATAAGTAAGTAGTTACGGAAATTTCCGAGGAGTCGTTAATTTGATAAACCTCAATAAAAATGTATGAAAAAGGTTTTAGAATATAATACACATTTTCGTAATCAACAATATGGTAGTTTTAATCAGTGTTCGTCAATTAGCTAAAAAATATGCCTTCTTAATTTCCTTTATAACCACAGAGTTTAAAAACGAATAAAACATAAGTAAAATCTTTAAAATTAACAAAGTATCAATCACAGTATTTTTTTTTTAATTAGCTGTTACTGACAATGTATGATCCCTTTGATGTATAATCACAGAGTTTTTAAACTAGAATAAAATATAAGTAAAATCTTTAAAATTAACCAAAAATCAATCACAGACATTTTTTTTATAAGCTCTTACTGACAAATAACATCACTTTGATATAATTATACTTACCTAATGTAAAAGTCAAAATGTTTCATTAAAATAAATAATGATGTTTATGAAATATACCTAACCTGTATAAAACTTTTGTAATAATAACTTACGACATTTAAATCACAGTCTTTGGATAATCATAATTCGCATAACAAAGGATGCCGTGACACTATCGTAAGCGAATGGATTTTAAATAAACGGAGAGATCACGGGCTGGGGCGTGGTGGTAGGTGAGTGCCTTATTGGCTAGTAAAAGGATGTAAAGTGGGATATTTTTTGTAATAAGTAACACAGGAATTAACTTCAATTTGCTATTTTTTTAGGTTTTTTTTAATTTCTCGACTTACCGGGTACCAGTGACGAAGGTTCCATACAACTCGATTCCCACCGGCTTCCCTTCAGAAGTTTAGAACACAACCACTCTCTACTTGAATTGAGAAATGGCACAATCAGTAATTAAAAAAGTAAATATATAAAAGAAACATTACAAAACGCCTACACTATGGACATTAAATCAACAAAATTTGCTTTTTAACAACATATTGCTTTAAAATAAGCCGCAGGCGGGATCGGCTTTTAGGCAGTTAAACTTCTGTACAAAATAAACGTCATGACGTCACATAAAGGTCAATAAACCCACCCGCGTATTAGCAGCCGGTAAGCCGTCTTTATCCGAGTTACTTGATAGAGACAGTTATACAATTTGCGTACGCGTGAGCAGGATGGAGGAATATCGTTTTCGGTTTGTGTTCTGTTGACAGATAATTTGACGTAATTGCAATTCATCATTGAATGACTGTGTTTTATTAGAATTTGAATTTATTAGTTAGTTTCACCTATTAGAATGATTAGTATTGTAGTTGGACTTTATTTATTTGTGTTGTGTGTAGAAAGTAGTTACGAAGACGTACGTTGTAATTAGGTATTTGCGGTAAGCGGGTAAGTAGATATTGTAATAAGTTGAAATTACGTTTTTAGAGTAAGTAGATTTGCAAAGTAATCGGTAGAATTGTAAGATATCGGCATTAATAGCTTTAGATTCTTCCCGGCTTTTATGATAATGTCTTAGCGCACTTTGTAAGAAAGAATAGACGAATAGCTTTAGAGTATAAGTAGTATTATTAGTACTTAGTCGATTAAGTTTTGTTTAATTTACATCATATCATCATTTCACCACAAACGGCTTTTATCAAAGCCACTTCTATTATGCTTGCAAGACACTGTTTCAATATCTCAGTGCTTACACGTATAGTAAAAGTGGACTGAAGATACATCTGCCTATAGAAGACTGAAGCCAGGATGCCCATCACAGATTTTCGGTAAGGACTCAAGACTGCGTGCCCGCGCTCGGAGTAGGTAAGCATTTTTTTTTGCTCCGGCTTACCTCCCTCAATATTTCACGCTTCACCACTGCCGGGTACTCAACCCTTTTTTTCCCGTCTCGAATAAGGCCAAATTTCCCGGGAATTCCCGCTTCTAAACTTCTCGATGAAAAACCCTAGTGTCGCCGAGCTACCCAAGCAAATATAAAAAAGGAAGTGTATAGAGTGCCACAAGCGGCACTGTATCTCCATCGGTTAGGGAACCGTAAGTTTTGCGGTATAATAGTGACGCCGCCTAAGCTGCCGTAAAGTTTTTGTTAGACAACAGAAATACTAGCTGCCCTACTCCTCCTGTAGGTACGTGATAGGTTAGAAATTTAAGACAATCGCGAAGCGCAGCGTAGCAATTGTCTTCAATTTCGAGGTTATTTTTTTTTATTAGACAACAGAAATCTAACTCCATACAAAAATATCTTTAGAATATTATGTCGTCTGAACATTATGACAATAAAAAATATGTTACGGTTCCCGAACCGATTGAGATAGAATTCCGCTTGTGGCACTCTATACGCTTCGTACTAGGATGCCGTCAAATTAGGCATCGTAACCGATTGTACTATTTTGCCGCTTGTGGCACTCTATTCACTGCCTACACTTTGTACTAGGATGCCGTAATGACGGCATCGTAACCGATCGTACTAGAATGCCGTTAGTGGCACTCTATCCACAGCCTATAAAAATGAGTTCCCAAAATCAATTTGGAGTAATAATAGGTCAAGCAACATTTTAAAATTTCATGGTCACTGTTGGAATATACGAAAATACTCTATTCAATTGTATCTATTGATTATACTATACGATTACTTTGTGTTACATCCCTACTTTTATATTAGTCATTCAAACGACTTTTCATTATAAAACCGTTGTGCCAACGGAGCGACTTTTACTTTAATAAAAGCATTCGTTCAGACAACTACGAAGTTTTACTTTGCCGTCACTGCGTCCCTGCCAACAGGTTATGGGCCCAGGGACCATACTTTTCAAAAGTAATTTTTATAAGTAAATTTTAATAGTAAATTCATATTTAAATAACCAGTGCTGTACGTGAGTGATAAAGAAATACCAAACAGCCTCGATTAAAATTGGCTGAAACGGAACCTGATTACTAAAGGTACGAGTGTTGAGTTTTTGGGCTATGCCTTTTTGAATTTTGCAAAAGGGTCAGCTACGGCTAAATCAATCTTGACAAAATTTATGTAAGAAGAAGCTTGGCGACTCAGTAAGCATTACGTAAGCAATTAATTCACCTAAAATTGCAACCGATGTCAGTTATTCCAACATTCACGAGTTTTGATAACAGAATTACTCACCCTACCCTATAATATATGGCGGTATGATCACGGCGCTGTAAACGCTAGGAGAGGACCACATAGCCTAGCATTCGTAAAACTCGTCTGCTAGATCATGAAGTTAAGTTGAAGACCGAAATATCTACCGAATTAAAAGTTTCGCATACCAATACAGAGAAGTTTTCTATGCGTAATAATTATGGACCGGGCAAGATGAATAAAAATGTGTACCCTCAATCTTCAAGAACAAAATCAATATCATGGCAATCAATACATAAAATTCCGAAACCGTACTGCTAGCATGTGGCCGTAGAAATTACATGAAAAAGAACTGCCGTTTTTCTTTTCAATAAGTTTTCGTAACGCGAGGGCAGCAGCAGTAATTTTAACTGTACAGCGAACGCTGTTCATCACGTGGAAACCGAGGGAGGGCAGTATTGCTTTTATGATTTCAAATTGTGAGTTATAAAACGAAACAAGTAATTCTACTAATCATGTTTCTTTTCTTTTAGGTCCTGGTGCTACCGATTACATGTTAATTCACGAGATTATTTTTCTTCACATACCAAACTACTCTGTCCTATGAAGATTGGCGTAGCTAAAAATGGAATTTTAATTTTGGCTTATGGAACAGGACAAACCTGGAGTTCAAGGTACAATCGACGATTCGAGGATCGTTTTATTTTTCCCCCAAAGTTTCTCATAATTGACTGTCCGTAAGTCGAATGCAGCAAGCAACAAGTCCAATTATTGCTATTTATTTGATTCAAATTGTGTTCATATCTATGAAAATAACAAATTGCATTATGCAATACTGTAGCAACAACCTTTGTAAAATTGAATTTCAAATGAATTTACTCTCAACTTATTTAAATTCGCTATTTGGTAAAAAGTGGACTATGGCAGATGACTGCAGTCTTGCTATCCTCATTGTCTAGTCTCTGACTAACCCTTCGGGGATTATAGTCGTGATGTGTATGTAATTTAATTATCTCATGCTTCGAAATCTTTTGAATTATGGCATAAACGCTTAGAACATGTAAAGAAGCAAAGAATTATAATTCTTAAAAATTTAGTTGATCATAAATTAATGATTCGTTACATTAATCTACTGACGGCATATTATTATCTGAGTCATGCATAATAGGTAATCAGTCACGAGATCGCGACTTCTTTTTGCAAAAGAAAAAGGAAAGTCTGTTCAAAATAGACCATTTTTATCATTCATTCGGATTCATGCGGTCCGGTCAGCCCGACTACCGGCGACGACAAACATTATTTTGTTACTTTTATTGACCATTTTACCCACTTTAAAGTGGCAGTCTTAAAATGTTTTATTAAATAAGTTAATAAAAAGTAAAAAAAAAAATTTTTAATGCGAAGTTCGTTAATTTACTTTTACTTATTGAGAAAATGGTTGAGAATATCGTTTTAATGAATTTAAGCAGTTTTGTGTTTCTAAGGGAATAAGTTGCCATTTGACAATTTCGTACACTCCACAACAAAAGGGTTTCTCAGTGCGCATGAATCGTACATTGACCGAAATGGCACGAACCATGGTCGCAAGTGCGAAGTTAGATAAAATATCTTGGGGTGAAGCCGCTTTAACAGCTACATATCTAACAAAATAACTACCTACTAAAGCGCTGCTAAATAAAAACCATACGAATGTGGCATGGTACGAACCCTAAAATTAATCACTTAAAAATATTTGGCTTTGCTTATGTAACTATGTACATGATAAAATAAAAATAAAAAATAACAACTAGTCGATATTGTCGGTTATAGCAAAAATGGATACAAATTGTTTAATGTCGAAAATAAGCAATTTTTTTTATTGCAAGAGATGTAATATTTGACTAATGTAATTTTTGAAAATTCTTGGCCAAAATTTAAAAGTGATGAGAAATATCAAGTATAAATTCCCGCCAAAATTAGTCAGTCCGTTGAGGTCTCTGAACAAATAATAGGCAAGAAAACCAAAATTCCAACCAACAAGACAATAGTAATTGACGATACTCAGTCAATCAAAATTGCCAGACGTAGCGAACGGATTAGCAATCTATCCCCGAAAATTTATAAGAAAATGACTGACCCCGATTTGTATTTCTCTTTTGAATACTTCTCATTCCTTACCACTATGTTACAGTGGTGTTTTTAATGGTGTGTTACTGATAAATGGTTTTCCGCCATAGTTTGTGAAATCGAATCTCTGAACAATAATCAGACATGGACATTTGTTGATAGACCTAAAAATATGAATATTGTCAGTAGTAAATGGGTTTTTAAAGTAAACAATAACGGAAACGGGGAACCGGTGCGATAAAAGGTCCGTCTAGTGGCCGTTTTTCTTTTACCCAAACATACTTACAAGATTATGTCGAAACGTTTGCACCTGTTGCCCGAATCAATTATTATTAGTATCATTACTTTTAGATTTATTCTAACTTTTGCTATTCAGTTTGACCTCTAAGTCCATCACATGGACGTGAAAAAAAATGTTTATTTTTAAAATGGCGTAGTTAAAGAGGATATTTGTATGAAAATACCTGAAGGTATTACCTATTGTTGGTATACTAAACCAAGTTTGTTAATTAAGCAAAATATTATATTGACTAAAGCAATTCTCGCGATGTTGGTATGAACGTTTACGATGTATTAAGTTACATATTTAAGGTTACGACCTTAAAGGAATGGGTATTCATAATTCTGAGATCCATGTCTTTATTGACTAGATAAAAATTATATACATAACAACGCACATAGTGTAGTACCTAGTGCTATATGTTGATGGTTTAGTGATTTGACACACACAATGAACAAACCTTACAATATTATTAAAAATGTGAATGAGTTATTAAAACTGACATGATTCTGACATGACTGATTTATTTAAATAAAGTAAAATTGTTTTTAGGTATTAAAATTGAAAGAACAAAGAACACAATAACTTTAGGTAAATTTATTTATTTACCAAATGTTTTACACAAACAAAATATCCATGAAAGATTGCAATTCTTCAAAATCATCATTTCCTTCTACATTAAATTACTTAGATTTAAACTCCGACGAATGTTATGATGCACCTTGTCATATTGTAATAGTTTGTTTAATGTACGCTATGCTTTGTACACAACCGAGATAGACGAGACATGTGCAGCAATGAGTATTTTAAATCATTTTTAAAGTAAAATTAACGAGGAGTTATGTTTAAAGCATTAAAGGAACTATACATTTAAAATAGTAATATGATCCCAATAACAAAACCGATAGTTATATTTGAATATAATAACGGTTGTATCAGCAAAGCCAACAATCCCACAGATCACAAAAAGTCTAAACAGATAGAAATTAGAGGTACAACTCTAGAGAGCAAATTACTAACAAAGTAATAAAGCTTGAATATATCTCCACAGGAGACCAACAAGCTGATATTTTCTCGAAAGTGATGCCCTCTACAAAGTTCCAGGAATTTAGAAATAAATTTAATTTATTTTGATTCCTAATTGATGCAAAAATCTTAAACTTTAAACAATAAGATGTTAATATAACAAAGATTATATTAAATTACTTATTAAGTTGAACATACATAATATAAGATGTTAATAGCAAACATGTAATAACATGTGATGTACCTACTTAACTTAAGATGTTAATTTATCAAAGAATGTATTAAGTTACATATTAAATTGAACATACAGAACTTATGATGTTAATAACATGTAATAACTTATGATGTACCTACATAACATAAGATGTTAATTTATCAAAGAATGCGTTCTCATTAAGTTGAATATTATTTTATGTTACATTGTAATTAGTATGGAAAGAGTACCTCAGTAACTATTTTAAGCAGCTATTTGCTATTTTTGTTAAAGTAAGTATATCCTATTTTCGAGGGGGACTGTTGGAATATACCAAAATACTCTATTCAATTGTATCTATTGATTATACTATACGATTACTTTGTGTTACATCCCTACTTTTATATTAGTCATTCAAACGACTTTTCATTATAAAACCGTTGTGCCAACGGAGCGACTTTTACTTTAATAAAAGCATTCGTTCCGACAACTACGAAGTTTTACTTTGCCGTCACTGCGTCCCTGCCAACAGTCACTACAATTATTTTTTATGAAAAAACGGGATTTTTACCATGTCTGATTGTTTGTTAAGGAATCACTGAATTTTTTAGTGAAATGTCGTAACGCAGACCTAATACCAGTTTGTGTGCGTATAAAACCTCGCAAAGACGTTCACGGCTCCGCGAGTATTCTACGAAACGCGAGTGTTAAATTACTGCGTAAATCGATACGGAACATTAGGTACCGACTAGAAATAGTGCAGTGTGAGTTGTACCAAGTGCATCTGGAGTGTAGTGAGGTCTTTGCACCTGGTGATTTCGATATTTGTGATCGCATAACTTATCTACAAGCCCAACGTTCCCGAGAATTAAGTGCTCTGAAGCAACAACGCAAATTCGAATTGCTATGGGAGAAACAAAAATCACATATCACCTGCGACGAGAACTCACGTGAAACTCGAACTGTGATTAATTTTTCTAACATTGACCTGACCGACTCTGCGCTTTCAGTTCTTGAGAAAGGGATGAATTTCGCCATTGCACCTAGACGTGTTCCCTATGAGGAGGTGATTGGATCTATCGAAGGGGGTATTCGGCATAATAAGATACCATCAGTCGACGCGGACATTTTACGTCAGGACATTGCTGTTGCATTACGTCATTCGACCCCTCCGAAGCCGAACATTACTTCTTCTGAAGCAGCAGCCCTGAAAACCCTTCGTGAAAACGAAAATGTAATAGTGCTGAAGGCTGATAAAGGGAATGCGACTATCATCATGGACACCACTGAGTATGACAATAGAATGTCAGGTCTACTTAGTGATGTGAGTACATATAAAAAAGTGACCTATAGTCCCACGGCGAGAACGAATCGGAGTACTCAACAACTCATAAAAGAATGCTGCCAGGCCCTTGATGAAGAAACGGCAAAATACTTATTGCGTCCACGTAACGTACAGCCTCCTAAGCTATATGGTTTGCCGAAAGTTCATAAAGAAAACGTCCCTTTGAGACCGATCGTTAGTCAAATAGACTCCCCTACTTATGAACTGGCGAAACATGTAGCTAACGTACTAAAACCATTGGTAGGACAAACATCGTCGTACGTAAAGGACTCCCGCCATTTCGTGAACATTCTGGCTCAGAACAAGGTCGAAGTGAATGAGGTGATGGTCAGCTTTGACGTAGAATCGCTCTTCATAAATGTACCAGTAGCGGATTGTATGGAGGTCATCAAGGTGAAGTAACAAAATAGTAACATCCCGATGGAGTATGCCAAGTTATTACATCATTGTCTATCCACTAACTACATTGTCTATCAAGGGCAGTTTTACCTTCAGATTGATGGTGTAGCTATGGGTAGTCCCGTAGCTCCAGTGGTTGCGAACATCTGGATGGAGTATTTCGAAGAGCTAGCCACCACCGTTGCTCCTGCACCATTCAAACTCTGGAAAAGGTACGTTGACGATGTTTTCTGCATACTTCCGGGTGGTAAGCAACAGATTGAAGATAATTTGGCCAAACTAAACGACATCCATCCTAAAATTAACTTCACCTATGAGATGGAAGAAGGAAGGAGCATTTCTTTTCTTGACGTCAGAGTACGAGTGCGCAATGATGGTTCGCTTAGCCACTCAGTGTACAGGAAACCTACACACACTGATCGATACCTCAACGCGACTTCACATCACCACCCAAGACATCTTGACACTGTAGTGACATCTTTGACTAATCGAGCATATGATTTGTGTGATGACGACCATCTAGACAAGGAGTTAGCTCATGTGCGGCATGTCCTGCAGAGGAACGGGTACAAGGGAAAGGTACTACCACCCAGACACACAACTAAACAGTACAGGTGCAAGGTGAACAGACAACTGGTGTTTTTGCCTTTTATAAAAGGAGTGACAGATAAGATCTCCAACATACTAAACAAGTACTCAATCAACACTATCTTCACTCCACTAAAGAAAGTTGCCCAATGCCTGCGTTCACCAAAAGACAGTTTTCCCCTGGAAAAACCTGGCGTGTACAAAATTGACTGCAGTTGTGGTAGCTCTTATATAGGCCAAACAAAACGTACAGTAGCCTGTCGCGTAAAGGAGCACATAAAAGCAGTCAAGAATAACGACACTCAGAAATCAGCCATTGCAGAACATCTTGTTCACTCAGGACCGAATCACTGGATGGAGTTTTATAACCTTCAGATTATTTCGACAGAACGCCACTATGTACCAAGACTGGTCAGAGAAGCTATTGAAATAAAAAAGCATAAAAATAATTTCAATCGTGAAGACGGGTTTAAATTGTCGAATGTCTGGAATCCGGTGATTCAGTTATGTAAAAACCGCAAGAATCAAAACGGTGACGTTTCTCGTAGTGATACTGTGAGTTATGTGTGTCGTGAACAAGTTCGAGTTGACAGTGCGGTCGAGAACAGTGGTACGGGTGTCGAGCGCAATAAACGATCAAGAAAGAGGGTAGACCGTTTCGTCTGCTCCTAACATCCACCCGCATTAGCTGCAGTTACTCCGTGATCATGGTGCATGCAACTGCGCCGAAATATCGGGGACTCAAGACAAACAACTCAGACATGGTAAAAATCCCGTTTTTTCATAAAAATAATAATAGGTCAAGGATCGTAAGACCGCCGGCGGTCGCGAAACAATTGACTTTTAATTGTATCTGGTTTTACAATCCTCAAGGGGTTTAATATCAGGTTTTGATCACAATACGCAAGACTGGAAAACTTAGAAGAACAGATTATGTCAGTGGTTTATTGTTAACGATATTAAGGCAAAAATAGACAGATTAAGAATCATAAGGCTTGCCATTATGCTCTTATTTACATGTGGGTAAAAATAGGATTTCACTTATAATCTCTACAAGAATATATAATTGCTAAAGTTCTACAAGAATGCAGTCATAGTGTTATGATAATAATGACTTATCAATCTTACATGACTAGCTTTTTGCGGTTAGTAAGTTGTGTAAAGTTTTAATGACAATTGTATGCTATAGAGAGTCTACATCAATGACTTCCCTGATAGCGTCTCTGCTACCAGGCTATTTCTAGCCAACAATGTATGGTCCAGATGGCTCACTCGAGGAACTTCTAAACCCTACATGCTAACTAATACTAAAGTATAATTAAACTAAATCGACTTACATACTAGAAGACGGTGTGCCACACCCTTGAGATACGCCGCTCAGCCCGGTGCAGTCCGCCGCGCCCGCTGTCTTCGGCACGCTGCTGTCAGCGTGGTAGTGGTTGACAGCGCTCCGGCGCGTCTTCGGATTGATGCTGTGGTGGGTGGAAAGGCCCTAGGCGTCCCGTCTACCCCTCAGTACTGGTCCCAGACAAATACATACCACTGATGCACAATACCATCTAACACCACTTAGCACGCCACGACACGTGTACGTGTCAACCAACAAGCCACTGATTTTAATCAGGCCGCCCTGGTACTAATTTATTAACACTGTTTCATAATTCCTACGGGCCCCCCGGAATCAACCTATGTGCCCCACATACTATCAAATTACATCAAAATCTTTACACGACCGCGCGTTCAAGTCCTAACCTAACCATAAGTTCAACGTGAGTATGTGTCACACTGACACTGACAGTCGTCTGTCACTATATTTTTAAAACCACAGCGGGGGCGCACGAATTGGTTTTGTTCGATACACACCCCTGCCCCGATCGGGAGGCTCCGATCGTTAGCTCAATCAATCGGACAAGGAGAGACAGTTGTTGCGGCTCATCGCGGAATCGAACCGCAGTCCCATACTCGCCAACAAACAACTTTACAATGCTGCCCTAGCTACAAGCAAGGAGAGCAAGTTATTCTCCTTCAACAACATACTAAGTCTAATTAGCCAAATTAAAATAATATTAAATTATCTTATTTACCAAAGCATATTTTCTAAAAATTTACAAACATCAGTTAAATACACCCGTGCCCTTGCCATTTTGTGCCATTGTCGGAGCGAATAAGTGAAGGTAGACCCTTACGCGACACGAAACGATCCAACGCGACGACGAAGGCCTCCGTGGAGAACGAAGAGACTCCTAAGAGGACGGCCTTAGTAGCCAGGCACAAAAAAAAAACACAAAATATATACCTACAACTCGGGCGTTGCGAAGGTTGATCGGTTTTACCGAGAAAGTTCTAGCAGAACCCGTTGCGTGCGACCCCTAAGAACGGACGAGACTGAGTGACTCGGTCCGAAGGCAGACCCCCCGTCTGCGGCTGCACGGGTGAAGACGTCCACTGTGACAAAACAAACACCGAAAGAGCACTACACAAATGTAGCTCATCGGACAAACAATATTCAAAATTACAAATTAGGTTACCTAGTAACACATCCAACAGACGTTAACCGTGACGTACTGGCCTATTGAAAGGCTTCACAATCCTCATGGGCATGGGCTACCATGTAGACCATGGGAGGTTTCTCAATTTCCCAAACTTGTGCATAGTTATGGAAATGGTACACAAACACACTGACTCTAGACTATGCGGAGTCGAGTCGTCAAACTGTGTACATGTGGGAGATTGGCATTTAAATGTAGATTACTATTAATGTTAGCATTAAAAACAAATGTTTGAAGAAAGCAAATTCACCGCAGTAATTAATACGAATAAGAAAGCACGTGCTTGTCCATTGCCACGCTCCCCACGCCATGCGTCATTAGCGACTTGTTTGTGCTTCAGTATAAAAAGGTCATGCGCTAGCGCCTTGGGGGCATTCTGTACTCAACTGCGGAGCATGACGGAGCTCTGATTGTCGACATAGTATTGAGTTACGCTATGATGGTGTAACTAAATTATATATTTTAGTACATAACTATGTACGTTACAAGAAATAGTAGTAAGTACCAATTTTCATTATGTAAAATGACAAATAGCTAATTATTTTAATAAATTGATATTACTGTATTATAATTAACACTAAATGTGTGTATTGTAAGCAGCCATCCCTACCACGTCACCCTCACCTCCTCGATCGGCTATAAAGCAAGAGCACTGGCACGCGCGGATCACTTTTGTTGGGGCGCGCGAGGCGATCACATCGGGCACAACGTCGCTGTCAGGACATCTCTATTTTTGGTGATATTCATTTCTGTTGTTATTTATTTTTGTGTCTTTTGATTATTAATTATTGTTTCGTCTTCCAAAAATCATTAAAAATCACAAAGAGTGTAAAATAGTTAAGATTGTGTTTTTTTTTTAAGAAAACGCCACTTGTGACCTAAAATCAGAAGTGGGATAAGGGACTTCACGACCCATTATTAGTGGAAAACGAAACAATTGATTTTCTTTGCAAGTTTTTTCCCGTTGGAGGGTACCTTGTTTGAAAAGCAGGTGAAATCAGTAAGTGTTAATCTTTTCGAGTTGAATGCGTGTTAAATAGTGCTTTCCGTTGTTAAATTATTTACTGTGTTTGTAGTAGGCACTTGCGAATCAATAATACTAACAGAATACCCTTTGAATTAGAGGTTACTCTTTGTAGTCGTTTCGTTTTGTGATTTTCATTTTTAAACCAAAGTCAATTAATTACATTTTTGAGTGAGTGTTAATCGTATCCAAGTGATACCTACATTTTGAATTAATAATTGGTTCATTGAAATGAGGTCTAACTCACGTAGTAACGAACGTGAACGTTCTAGTCGTCGGTCGCGTTATCGAGAAAGCCGTGTTGTTTCAAGTAAACATGACTCAAAGCATAGATCACGGACTCGGAGTAGTGATTATTCATCCGATGACTCGTATGAAAGGCGACGATTCCGATCTCGTGGCCGGGCTCGCCGTCATCGTCGTGTTAGGAACCGCACTCGTTCACGTAGCTCTCGCAGTCCGCGTACGCATAATAAGTCGCAGACTGTCTCACGCCCTCGAACACCGTCATTACCAGTTGAACACCATGGTTCTGTTAGATCAACTGTTCCTTGCTCTGAGGCGTCCACTCTCGCACAAGCATTAATGCAAGCAATTAAAACTATTCAACCTGTGAGATCACAGACATATTTTGTTTCTAATTTTGATCCCTCGATTAATAATATCGATGCATGGTGCGAAGAAGTGGATCGCGCCAGAGACGCAAATAGCTGGAACGATCATGAATGTCTGTCTCGAGTAGCTTCATGCCTTAAGGGTGATGCCAAGGTGTGGCTGGGAGAGTGGGTCACGAATGACCGTACTTGGTCGAATTTTAAACAAGAGTTCAAACCACTTTGTCCTCGTAAATTAGATTTCGCGAACATTTTGTTCGATGCCATAAACACTACGTCCGATAGATATCTTACTTACGCGGAATATGCCCGTCGCACCTTGTTGCGTTTAAAAGTAGTTCAGGGGCTCAGTGATGATTTAAGGTCTTTAATAGTTATACGTGGAATAGACAACCCTCAAATTCGTGCCGCTGCTGCAAACGCTGACTTAACCCCTGAAAACCTTGTTTCCTTTTTATCGATTTATACTAAGCCAAATCGACCAAAGCCTGATAATCGCTCCAACTTCGCACCTAAGAAACCACACTTCCAAAAATCCAACAACCGTACGGACATCAAGTGTTATAAATGTAACAGACGTGGACACTTAAATCGTGACTGTCCTCAAAAACACACACCAAGCGCAAAGATAGATACAGCCCCTCAACCTAGCACGAGTAATTTTTGTACGTTTTGTAAGAAGCAGGGACATGCCGAGGATGTTTGTTTTGCGAAAGCGCGGTCAGCGTCCCGAAATCCAAGTAGTGTTAACTTGTGCTCCCACCAACCCGAGATTCCGCAAAATAAAGACATCACCTCAGCTGTGATAGATGGCATACCTGTTGATGTGCTCATAGACAGCGGTGCACTCAATGTGTCCCTCATTTCTTCGGACGTTTTGAAGTATTTAAACTGTCAACCAAAGGCGAAACGTTGCGTACTCAAAGGTATTAGCGATAGAGAACTAGTAGCCACTACCTATGTCACGACCACTATAGAGTTTCGAGACATATCTATAGAGGTTGATTTGATAGTAGTGCCGTCATCTTATATGAATACCCCAGTCATAATTGGCACCGATGTCCTTAATCGCGATAAAGACTTCCAATACCTTACGCATTCCAGTTCCTTAGCTTCTGCGATTAATACTGTTAAAGAGAGCACTCAAATGAATATTAAAGTTAACACGCCTCTTCAAGGTGGCACACTGACTTTCCTTATGTCGGTTATTGGTGACTTTTCTGACTTCCTTATTTCCGGAACGGCCACAACTACGGTTAAAACGGGACAAATGGAAATAAAACTAATTAGTTCTACTCCAGTTGTGTATAGACCTTATAAGTTGTCTTACCAAGAAAAAATAAAGGTTAGGGAAATTACCAAGGATCTCTTAGACAAGGGTATAATCAGGAGATCGCAGTCAGAGTATGCTAGCCCGATCATACTAGTCAAAAAGCGGGATGGTTCGGATAGACTCTGCGTCGATTTTAGAGCCCTTAATCGCATAACGGTCAAAGATCGATACCCTCTTCCACTGATCGATGATCACATCGATAGGTTGGGTAGCTATGTGTTCTTCACCAGTTTAGACATGGCAACTGGTTTCCATCAGATCCCAATAAAAGAAGAATGCATACACCTAACAGGCTTCGTAACACCAGAGGAACACTTCGAATATGTCAAAATGCCATATGGCTTAGCCAACTCTCCTATCGTTTATCAGCGTATCATAAACGATACCCTTCGGCCCCTCATGGACGAAGGTCAGGTCTTGGTCTACGTAGACGATGTGCTCCTCATGAGCCATACTGTTGATGAAGGGATTGAGCTTCTTCGTAGGGTTTTGTGCGCTCTCACGATAGCTGGGTTTTCAATTAACATTCGTAAATGTTCATTCCTCGCGACAGAAGTCGAATACTTAGGCAGGGTGGTCAGTCAAGGTCAGGTTAGGCCGAGTCCACGTAAAATCGAAGCCCTTGTCTATACTCTGCCGCCCAAAAACGTAAAGCAAGTGCGCCAACTCCTTGGCTTGGCTGGATACTTCCGTCGCTACATAAAAGATTATGCTCTCAAAACGGCTCCAATAGCGCACTTAACGCGCAAAAACATCGAGTTCAGCTGGACCTCGGAACACGAAGGGATTCGACAGGACCTTATCAAATACTTAACTAGCGAACCAGTCCTAGTAATTTTTGACCCCAAGCTTCCGACCGAAGTACACACCGATGCAAGTAGCATTGGCTATGGAGCTGTTCTACTCCAAACGCATTTCGATGGTAAAAAACACGTCGTAGCGTACTTTAGTAAAGTAACTCAGGGAGCCGAAGGTAAATACCATTCCTACGAGCTTGAGACCCTAGCAGTGGTTAAGGCTCTTCAACATTTCCGCCATTATCTCGTTGGGTTGAAATTCATCGTTGTCACTGACTGCAACGCCCTGAAGTCAACGGAGCGCAAGAAAGATTTGTTACCAAGGGTGGCGCGCTGGTGGATCTACCTCCAGGACTTCGAGTTTTCTATCGAGTACCGAAAGGGAGTCATGATGCCCCACGCGGACTACTTGAGCCGCAATCCCGCCGCCCAAGTTAATCAAATTTCTAGGCCGCGTAACTGGGCGCAAATAGCCCAATTAGCTGATGACGAGACCCAAGAACTACTGCAAAAACATCGCGATGGTGAGCTAGATCAGAGCAGGTACGTGGTCCAGGGAGACATTCTGTGCTACAAATACACGCCGCCTGGTGAGGATTCACGTTTACTCTGTTACATACCCAAGGGACATCGACTTAGCCTGTTGAGGATATTTCACGATGAGCACGGTCATATTGGGGCGGATAAGACCCTAGATCTTATCTTGAAGTACTTCTGGTTTCCCGGAATAAGACAATTTGTTCGTAAGTATACTTCTCATTGTCTAGTGTGCATTTCAAAGAAGCGTGTCCCTCGTGCTCCACTTCAGAACATCACTTCATGGGAAAAACCAGATGAGCCGTTCCACACAGTTCATATGGACGCATTAGGCCCCCTACCATTGTCAGATGGATATAAGTTTATCCTGCTCATAGTAGACGCTTATACCAAATACTGTCTACTCTTTCCCATGTACCGACAGGAAGCGACTGAGCTGAAGCGAGTAGTTATGCAAGCCGTCTCTCTCTTCGGTGTACCTAAAATAATAATTACAGACAAGGGCCGAATGTTCGAGTCGAATGAATTCTCGTCGTGGATCAATGAGCAAGGGTGCGATCTACACTACATAACACCGGAGATGCACCATGCCAATGGGCAGGTCGAAAGGTATGTGAGAACAGTCCTAAACATGCTTCGTATTTAACTAATCATAGAAATGAGTCGTGGTCTAATACACTGTGGAAGTTACAACTTATACTGAACGTCACGAAGCAAAAGACCACACAAACATCTCCTCTTAACCTGCTCATTGGTACAAGCGCCACCACCCCTGTCATTCGTGCACTAGTACGCGATATTGCAGCAGAAGACTCTACGCCCAACCGAGAGGCACTGCGAGAAATAACCAGAGACCGGGCTCGTCGGTTGCTCAGACGGAACCAAGTTGATCAAGATGAACGGGTGAATCGGCAGCGTCGCCCACCTCGAAAGTTTAACATTAACGACCTTGTTTTCGTGATCAAATTTTCACAGTCTACAGGGAAACTCGATCCTGGCATGCGCGGTCCATATAAGGTGACCAAAATTTTGCCAAGTGGACGCTACGAGCTGAGACTGCTCAGTGGCAGTTACGGCAAAACCACGCAGGCTGCAGCACAACACATGGTGCCGTGGCGAGGAGAGTGGTGCCCGGAGACATGCGCGGCGTTCTTCGAACGTGAGCATTGGTTCATACTCACTATCACTGTCGAACCCTTTTCTTCACGATTCAACTGTTATTCATTACTTTTAGTAACTGTCATCCGATCTGACATGTTAATTTAAAATTCAACAGAACCTAACCTACAGCGCTATAATCGGGACGAAAAGGGTTACGTGTGCTTAGAGATGAATGTATGAAGCTCCGTAGCGTTAATCGCTTGTCGGATATGGACGTTGGCGCCCGTCGTCAAGTCGTCCTGGCGTTGGCATTAATATGTCAAGTCGCTGTAGCGTTGGCATTCATTTGTCAAGTCGCACTGGCGTTTTCGTTTTTGTCAAGTCGCACTGGCGTTGGCGTTTTTGTCAAGTCGCCTTGGCGTTGGTATGTTAACCAAGTCGCCATGCCTTATACGTGTGCTATCAGGCGGATGCTTTAGTCACGAGTCACGTTATGTCGCAGGACAACATCAACACGAAGAGACACTTTAGTCTTTTGGCTTTCTGTGTGTGAAGTTAACGAAGTGTGACTTATGGATGCGTTTGTTAGATGAAGGATGAATTGATTGAATGTTGTCTAAAAGAAATAAGTGTGAAAGCGAATGCAACATACTTCTTTTATAACAAATAATTTCTTTCTATTTTGTCTTGTCTTTCTTCTAGACGATGAAATTGAAGACACCGACGAACTTATCGAGACATCAGCAAGGACTGAGGTCGGATTATCCATGCCTTCCTTGGACCCTGAAGCTGGACCTTCGACATCTAATGCTGCTGGTCCCAGTGGCACCACAAGAGAAGCACGCGTCGAGGACGACTCTTCGTCAGGAGAGGCCGTGTAAGCAGCCATCCCTACCACGTCACCCTCACCTCCTCGATCGGCTATAAAGCAAGAGCACTGGCACGCGCGGATCACTTTTGTTGGGGCGCGCGAGGCGATCACATCGGGCACAACGTCGCTGTCAGGACATCTCTATTTTTGGTGATATTCATTTCTGTTGTTATTTATTTTTGTGTCTTTTGATTATTAATTATTGTTTCGTCTTCCAAAAATCATTAAAAATCATAAAGAGTGTAAAATAGTTAAGATTGTGTTTTTTTTTAAGAAAACGCCACTTGTGACCTAAAAGTATATTATTACTGTCTGCCAATTAATCTGGTTTTTATGAATATAAATTTGTCAAATTCATTACTCTCTTTTCTTAATCTACCACATCAGAAGAGGGATGGACCAAGTAATTACGCTCATAAATTCACTACTTAATAAATTGCAAGGTTAATTCGGTAGGGTGACAGAATCATTTTAATAGATTGACGATGCACATACATAATCATTTACACGCATAGCACGTGGTCGAGGCTACCCTTCGATGGTGCACATACAAATCATTTACACGCATTGCACGTGGTCGAGGCTACCCTTCGATGGTGCACATACAAATCATTTACACGCATTGCACGTGGTCGAGGCTACTCTTCGATCGTGCCCACTTAAATTAATATGATGTCGGTTTCGGGAGGGCGATCGTTAATGGTTCTTTTTGCAATACGCCGTCAAATACGAGAACACCATAACATTAACATTATACACTTGGTGACTAATAAATGATATAACATTGTCTTACTACTTAACATTTCCTTGTACTTTCAACCATCTTTTCTTAATACAAGTATTTTGCGGAAGTCTAGTTTGACATGATAATCTAAGAGATATATAGTAACAAACTTAAATTTTCCATTAACATAGTTTTTGTTTTCTCGAGTTTCAGAAACACAATGTCGCATCAGCATCAGGCGGGACGTTCAGAACACGTATCTGATCTGCGGGATCCGGGTACTTCAGGCGGAGGGTCCACTTCACTTATTCTTGGCGCTCACCCACCGCGACAGCAGCCGCAGTACACCGAGCGGGCAGTGCCCGTGGCAAGTCATGAAGGGCCAAGTTCTGATGGATTGGGTAACAATACTGGCGGCCTTGTTTCGCTAGAGTTTATGAAGACGATGATGCAGAATATGATGACATCATTTTTTCAAACCGCTTTAAATGTTTTTCCTACACCTTCAGTAACCCAACCTTTTAAGAGACCCAGAAATTTAGATAATATTTACCTACCTTCATTTGATCCCGATGATCGTACTGACACAGTTCAGATCTGGTGTCGCCTTGTTGAAGAATTGAGGACTGATTACCAGCTTAATGATAAAGAGATTTGAAATTTCGCTAGAAAAAATTTGAAAGGACGTGCCGCTGATTTAGTTCGTCGTAACTATACCACCATAACTAACTGGGACGAACTTAAAACTATTCTCATTCAAACATTTGCAGTCGAGACCAGGTACTACGACGACTTGGTTGCTTTTATTGATTACACCAGCGCGTCTTCGGGACTGGTGCTATGGTGGTGGAAAGGCCCTAACTTCCCGTTGGCTACCCCCTCAGTACTGATCCCAGACAAATACGTAATGATACGCACAATACCACATAGCACCGTTCAATTGTACGCCACGTGTGCGTGTCGACCAAACAAATCACTGACTTTAAACTAAACTTATGTTCTACACTGTTGCTGTTTATCAATCCCTACGGTCCGCCGAGTTTAACTGACTATGTGCCCTACACATCAAATTACACCAAAACTTTTCTACGCGACCCCGCGTTTAAGTCCTAACCTAACCATAAGTTCAACGTGAGTATGTGTCACACTGACACTGACAGTCGTCTGTCACTACAAATTATGATGACAAAAGTTGCCAGCCATAAGTGGCCATTTTGTTCCAAACACACCCCTGCCCCGATCGGAATGCTCCGATCGTTAGCTCAATCCATCGGGCAAGGAGAGACAGCTGCTGTGGCTCATCGCGGAATCGAACCGCAGTCCCATACTCGCCAACAAACAACTTTACAATGCTGCCCTAGCTACAAGCAAGGAGAGCAAGTCATTCTCCTTCAACAACATACTAAGTCTAATTAGCCAAATTAAAATAATATTAAATTATCTTATTTACCAAAGCTTATTTTCTAAAAATTTACAAACATCAGTTAAATACACCCGTGCCCTTGCCATTTTGTGCCATTGTCGGAGCAAATAAGTGAAGGTAGACCCTTACGCGACACGAAACGATCCAACGCGACGACGAAGGCCTCCGTGGACACCGAAGAGACTCCTAAGAGGACGGCCTTAGTAGCCAGGCACAAAAAAAACACAAAATATACCCACAACCCGGACGTTGCGCAAGTTGATCGGTTTTACCGAGAAAGGTCCAGCAGAACCCGTTGCGTGCGACCCCCAAGAACGGACGAGACTGAGTGACTCGGTCCGAAGGCAGACCCCCCGTCTGCGGCTGCACGGGTGAAGACGTCCACTGTGACAAAATAAACACCGAAAGAGCACTACACAAATAAAGCTCTTTGGATAAACAATATTCGAAATTACAAATTACGTTACCTAGTAACACATCCAACAGACGTCAACCGTGACGTACTAACTGGCCTATTGAAAGGCTCATGGGAAGTTTCTCAATTTCCCAAACTTGTTCATAGTTATGGAAATGGTACACAAACACAGTGACTCTAGACTACGAGGAGTCGAGTCGTCAAACTGTGTACATAATAGAAACAAAACCAAAATAGTTGGCACTGCCAGCAGTGTAGAGCGACCCAGAGCTATCTGGGTGCCTAGTAGGACCCGTCCTAAAACCCGCCTAAGAGTAGGTCAATTGGGCCAGGTGACAAAGTGTGGGTCTGCCCGATCTAGACCAATGTATGTGCCGTTATCCCTGCGGGCGAATCGGTAAAAGGCTATTAACCTACAATGGTAAATTCATTACCGTTACCGAAATTAAATTCCTCACCGTAGATTATGTACCGAGGCCCCGTCAAACAATTAAGCATGCCACCAAACAATGTTGCACAAAATTAAAATTTCAAATTTAAGATTTCCTCAAAATCTTTCAACAACCTTCAAATTTAAGGTTTCCTTAAATCTTTCAAACCGCGGCCGCCGTAGTATAAAGCAAAATCGTCAATGGTTTTGCTCTCGCAAAGGGGCAGGCTAGCTATAGCCTGCTCGGGTCCCCCATTTCCAAAGAAGGCCCCGCCCGTGTGATACCGCGGGTGGTACGATAACCGCTGCGGCATAGCTCGATCGCGGCTGCACGCTGGCGCGCACAGAGCTAGTTGCAGGGAGGGGTCCCTCCTTCGTGACACCGTCGGGGCCCCCGCCCGTGTGATACCCAAATCGCACTCGGGCCGGCGGCATGGTAACCTGCAGGCGCGGGTTTGCGCGCCTGCGCATGGTTCACCTTCCGGTGTGGGGGCGCGCCTCGCGCATGACTGGGCCTCCAGTCCGCTGGTAGGTGTGTGCTCCGCGCTGGAGCACCCCTGCCCGTGTAATGCTGCCACCACTGTTGAGTGGTCGGTGAAGCCGCTCCCGACCTGTTGACACACAACAATAATAAATGGAGTGGTCCACCAAATGCACTGCGGCGTTGAGGCCTATAGCCAAAGCAAAGGCCGCTGCGCCTTGCGATACGCCGCCTCGTTATTACACGCAGCCCTCGTCGGTCCGGGCACCGCGTCGTAGTGTGGCCCTTTTGGCCACAGTGTGTACAAGCCGGGTCCATGCCGGCTGCTGTAGTCAGCGCCGCCAGCCGCGCCGTAGTGTGTCCTGGCTGCGGCTGTACAGTGGGATTCGCCTGGCGTCCCGTTGAGGCCTGCGCCCCTATTGGCGGCAGGTCAGGCTGGGAGGTCGCTACGACCCCCGCCTCATCGCCGAGGAGCTTTAGAAGTTCCTCCAATCCCGGCAGAGTAGTCCCCCCTTTCTCTGCTGTTTTCCACAAACAAAACAAAGTGTGCTATTATTATTGTATAAACCGTTATATAATAATCCAACCAAATTTCAATCAATGTAATACATCTAAAATGGGTTTTCAAATTAATGTGCCAACAAAACAAGATGTGCTATTACTATTATTGCATAAACCGTTATGTTGTAACAAATTAACATTTAATGTTCAATTAAAATTTACTATGTAAACAAGTCATTTAACAAACAAATGTTACAAATGAATGGAACTCAAATTAGTTTCCCAAAGAGAACTACAATAAACAAATGTTAATCAATCATACATAGGCCAAACTCACTATGTAAGCAAACAGTTTATATGGTAACATAACTGCAATATTAATATATGTGTCTACAGCCTTGCAATCGCTAGATAACCTAACTACAAATATTGTGAATCAAATGCCTACAATATTTAAATATGTTTTCAAAATGAAACAACAAACCAAATCAAAATTCCACAATTTTCAATGCTTTAAACTTTAAATTCTAAATTAAGTTTTTAAGCAATCAAGGAACAAACAAATGTTTAATTATTTGCAAACCGCTAGAATTTTAAGATTCTTTAAGAAACAGTTTTAATCAGTAAGTACATTAAAGTTGTCTGACAATTACACCGGCCCGGTGAGTTGATATGACTCAAATAAATTCAAAGCCTGTATAGCCTAAATACAACACAAGTACAATGTGTAATACAACCAACAGTTATATCCTAACTCAAATAAACACATTCTAAATGTATAACCAAAAAACAAATGTTTACATTGCACTCTTAAGCAAGTAATTATAGCAAGTTAGGTCATGACAATTGCACTTGCAATGACTTTCCGCAATGAACTTCCTACATACTCAAAGCATTCTAAATGCGACACAAAAACCAAATTAATCTAAACTTGCTATGATCACCATGAACCATACAACAAACCCTACCTATTAACATTGCATTCTGAATGCAATTTAATATGCGGTGGCAAACAATCTTAAAACTAAAATTAATAACTAATTACTACCTAATTCAGGTCCGTAGGTAAAACCACGCTCTGCTACCAAAAAAATGGTATGCTATAGAGAGTCTACATCAATGACTTCCCTAATAGCTCTCTGCTACCAGGCTATTTCTAGCCAACAATGTATGGTCCAGATGGCTCACTCGAGGAACCTCTAAACCCTACATGCTAACTAATACTAAAGTATAATTAAACTAAATCGACTTATATACTAGAAGACGGTGTGCCACACCCTTGAGATACGCCGCTCAGCCCGGTGCAGTCCGCCGCGCCCGCTGTCTTCGGCACGCTGCTGTCAGCGTGGTAGTGGTTGACCGCGCTCCGGCGCGTCTTCGGGTTGATGCTGTGGTAGGTGGAAAGGCCCTAGGCGTCCCGTCTACCCCTCAGTACTGGTCCCAGACAAATACATACCACTGATGCACAATACGATCTAACACTACTTAGCACGCCACGACACGTGTACGTGTCAACCAACAAGCCACTGATTTTGATCAGGCCGCCCTGGTACTAATTTATTAACACTGTTTCATAATTCCTACGGGCCCCCCAGAATCAACCTATGTGCCCCACATACTATCAAATTACATCAAAATCTTTACACGACCGCGCGTTCAAGTCCTAACCTACCCATAAGTTCAACGTGAGTGTGTGTCACACTGACACTGACAGTCGTCTGTCACTATATTTAAAAAACCACAGCGGGGGCGCACGAATTGGCCGTTTTGTTCGATACATTATTATTCTTATAACCTTTTTTGTTTTGCAGGATTTAACCGGTATCACGACTGCAGATCTTCGAAATGTTGAATATGATTTATAGACTGTGAAATAAAAGCCTAAAACTGACATTGTGGACTATTAGTAATGCGAGGTGAAAATCGTGTAGTGATGTTAGTGAAAACATGGTGAGAATTAAACTGTACTCAACCAACATGAAATGAAAACACAGTGAAAAAACTCAAAGTTATATAGGCTTCAAAAGTGGCAAGTGCATAAATAAACTTTTAGGAAAATGTATTTTAACAAGAGCAAATTATGAAGTACACTACGGTAATGTGTGCTCTTTTAAATTTAAATTTAAAGTAGGATTATAATCGCAGAGTTATGTTATAATTTTACCAAAATTTATCTGTTCACTCTATAATATGTATTTAGTTGTGCCTACTTGTACTAGATAATATTATTGCATTATCCTTTATTGCATTAGGCTCAAGTTTTATGTGTATCAAATATTTAGGTCAATATCCCTTAATATGGCAGCACAAAATTGCCTGGAATTTCTCGGTAAAATCTATATACCTAAACCTATTTGTTTTGGTAGACAGACGCACCTTGAAAACAAAAGTAGCAGTATACCAAAAACAGCAGTTTTGTGTTAAAGCGACATTTAGTTTATTGTTACTATGGCGCTTTTAATGCAAAAACAGGCGTTTTAATAGTTACAATAGTTTTTCCTAGAGGTCGCTAATGCCAGTTTATACTTTTAGGTTAAGTGTCAAAGTAATAATTTAATTTAATAATTTAAAAAGTGGCACTTTGTCAGTTACAGACAAATATTTGGAAACAACGCAGGCCGCGGTGAGTAAAAAAGTGTCATTTTATGTTTAGTGCCTATTTTTAACGTAATTTAAGTAAATAATATAGTCAAATAATTAATGCAAAAGTGACATTTTAAGAATAGTGTCGTTTTTTCGAGTAAAGCAAGTAACAGAATCATATTATTGATTAATTTAAAATGACACTTTCTGTTTAGTGCCAGTTATTCTATTTATTTGAAATATCAAAATGTTGGTAAGTATTTTAAGTTGTTTATACTTTTTATTATAAATCTACAATAAACCGCCTGAACTTTATCTGAACTTAAACAAGGTCCAACTGAATGCTTTTATGGGATGACTCTCAAGGTAACCAAGGGGAAAATGAAATAGGAAGTTGTATCCTGAAATATTTGCAAAAGAAGCCTTATTGTGCTGATGTGGATCTTGACGTAGTTTTCTATTCTGATAATTGCTGCGGTCTGCAGAAAAATCAGTTTGTTATCGGAAAATATATTTACGCTCTATTAAACTTAAACATTAAAACCTTAACGGACAAATTTTTGATACGAGGCCATAAGCAAAACGAAGGCGATTCAGTGCATTTCATGGTCGAAAAGGAAGTTAAAAGATTTCTTAAATCTGGACCAATATACTTTTACCTACTACCTTTGCATTACATTTTTGCAATCCGCAGTGCAAAAAAACGTGCCACTTCTTTTATTGTTATCGAAATGGGCTCTGGCGATTTCGTTCCTAGACTGAATAAAAGTGTAGAAGGCGACGTTGTGAAACTATCTTATATTAAAGTTCAAGAGTTGTTAAAATATACACAATGAGATCAAAATACAGTATAAAACCATTGAGCTAGTAATATAGCTCAATGTGTAAAACATCATACTTTGATATTTTAAAGAACTTAATATGACAAATAGAACTAGTAGAAATAACCGCCCACAAGAACTAAACCCACTTTATCAACGTAAATTCGATATACTTATCCGAAAAAAAAAGGAACGTAAAGAGCCTCATGCTGGTTTAATACCTAGTTATTATTACTATTACTATTACATTCCCTATTCTGAAAGCATATTTCAGTAATTTTAACATACCTAAAGACGATTTTGACCTCAGTGTGTTTTGTTGATCTCATTTTTTAGATTAGGTGAAATAAAAGTGGATTATTATAGTTATTATTATTTTGAAAATGTGTTTTATATACTTTACATTCAGTTTTAAAAATGTTTACGTTTAATTGTTGTTTATTTACCTAATGTTGATTAATTGATACCCACAAAAAGGAGAAAAAAATTTATAAAACAGATTATATAATTTTAATTATTTTTTCTTAATGGTTTTGATACATAATTACATAAGTTACGTACGTTTATCTTGCAAAATTAATGATGTTCTTACTGATTATGACATAATTTTTATTTATTTGTGGTTTTTTTTCTTATCATTTTAATACTTAATCAACAATTTCGGGTACTTCTTCTAAAAATATATAGATCTACCGAAATCAAAAGTGGCAATATGCGCAACTTTTTTTCAAACATTTTTTTCTAAATAACTGCTTATTTATTGGCCTGTGCTTAGTATGTAACTAATAGACCATAGTTAAACTGTAATTTAAAGTTACTTTCAATGTTTTATTTCAGTTGTTTCATAATATATTTGTAAAAGATCTGCATTAGTAACTTTAAACGGCCATATCGCAGCTTTCCGAATATAGGGGTACATCTCAAAATTTTGTGATTTCGAGTTTTTATAGCATATGGGCACAAAATCAACACGTCCACATGATGCTTTTGACAGAAAGAGTCATAGCATACTGTGGAGCCGCGTAAACTACTTGTGTCTCTTTCACATTTCCGAGTCAAGCGTCTCGGTTTCCGCGATATAAGGAGCAGTTTAGTGTTGTGCCTATAGTTGAGGAAGGAGGACCGCTCGCGCAGTTATTCAATTGTGTTTGTGCCGGTCTATTACGGAAATAATGGGTAAGTATTGATTTTTGTCTTCAAATTAGAGAAAAACTTTCATAGTTAGTTCCTTATATTAGGAAAAATTTGTAAAAAATGAGGTAAAATTCAAAAAATCCGTATACTGCGAAAATATTAGAATATTATTTTGTAAAACTCAAATTGAATCTATATATTACAACAACGAAATAAAATATCAAGTTCACAATTCTGGTTGAATCTGTATATTACATAAACGCTGTTCATTACCACGTTTCATTGGGATATAGCTCTATATAAAATGTGAAATGAAATGAAATTAAAGTTATTAAATTGGCTTGCTACTTAATTTGGTACCTGTGTTCTTATTTTACAGGAATATGGAGTCACGAGCACAAAAAACTATTAACCTTTTGGCGCGTTCTGTAAGATATAATGCTCAGATAAGCAACCGTTAGGTATCTATTTTGTTTTTAAAGTAAACAAGGAACCCTTATTAGGAAGTTTTACAAAATAGTTACCTATACAATAAAGTAGGTACCTTATTGTAAAACTATAATTATTATTCTGTGTTCAACTCTAACTTTGTACAAAATCAAACTAAACTAGGTACCTTTTTATATCAATTAACTATGTTACCTATTATGTTCCTACATTAAGTAAGAGTATTGTTTTATAATATTTTCTTTAATGTTTTGAAAGGTTCATTGAGACTGATTTATAGTGATATTATTAGGTAATGAGTTAAGTACCTACATCCAAATTACAAATATTGAAACATACTCATAATTGTAACAGTTTATGTAGTTGAATTGTAAGTAAGTAAGTAAGTACAACTATACTTTTATGTGAATTTGATTTTTTTAAGTAAGTAAGTACTAAATTGTCTATGTTGCAATATCTACCAAAGTGTTTTGTAGTTAGCTAGGATTTCTTTTCTCTTTATTAAATCTGCGAGCAGCCACATAGCTTTAATCAGATTCGCTGTGCATCAGTAGCCTGAAGAGCACGCATCCGTCGATGCGGCTACCTATGGTCTCTCATGGTTTCATTTATAATGATGCCAGACGTGCTCTCCTTAAACGATGCACCGCATTGTTGTTTTCCATGAGGTTGCTCGCCAGTACGTTCACATGCCGCTCCAACCTTGCCTTGAACTTGACACAGGACTCCTCAATTTCCTCTTTTATAGTGGGAACTTGCAGATATTCATGCACTTCTGTGTTCCTAATGAACCATGGGGCACTAGCTATGTTTTTCAAGCAGATATTTTGAAAGCGTTGCAATATTTCAATATTGGAATTACTAGCTGAACCCCTAAGCTCTATTCCGTAACTTCATATGCGTTTGATAATTGCATTATATATTAAAATTTTCTATCAACCAATTCAATTCTCTTGTTTTTATGGTGACTTTGGTCCCTCTTTGCTTTTATATGTTTCTTCCAATTCAGTTTACGGTCCAAATGTAATCCCAGGTATTTTACTTCTTCTTGATGTGGCAAGATAGCATCGCATAGCTTAACTGGTGGGCAATTTCCAATCCTGAGTGTGAATGTTATGTGATTGGATTTTGATGCACTTAATTTGATACTCCATTTTTCAAGCCAGCGTTGGATCCTATCTAGATGTTCCTGCAGCATTTCCGAAGTCTTTTTAGGACAAGAACTGCTTGCCAAAACTGCTGTGTCATCTGCGTACGTGGCTGTTAGGATTTCTTCTAGGAGGAAGCATAAATGGTGTACAGGACCGGAGCTAGCACCGAGCCTTGGGGTACTCCAGCGTGGATTCCCTACAAGTTGATACACTTCCGTCCAATTGCACCTGAAACTTTCTGTTATCTCGGTGGGATTTCAGTAATTGATAAAATGTGTTGGGGAGTTTGGTTTTTAGTTTGTACTGAAGTTCTTTTTGCCAAACACGGTCCAAATGTCTGTTGCACATCAAGAAAAACCGCTGAGCAATATTCCCTTTTCTCCAACGACTGGCGAATTTTTTGGGCTACCCTTTGTATTTGCTCAATAGTTGAATGTTTAGCTCGGAATCCAAACTGATGATCGGGTATTGTTTTCTCTTCACTGAGGATTGGCATCATTCGTTTCAGGACCAGTTTTTCTAAAAGCTTTGATAAAGTAGGTAGGAGGCTTATTGGTCGTTAAGATGAAACTTCACTAGAGGGATTTCCTGGCTTTGACATCATGTGTATGATAGATATATTCCATAAGGCAGGGAAGTATTGCAATCTTAGTTTAACATTAAAAAGTATTGTGATAAAAACAATTTCCTTTCTTGGTAGTTGATTTAATAACTCCGCAGTGATGAGATCGAAACCAGGAGCCTTTTTAGATTTAAGTTATCAAATTTGTCTGTGTACCTCTCTAGGAGACACAGGTCTTATTGGAGGTGACATCTGCTGATCACTTTCAAGCACCAGGTCAATAACCTCTTTTTGGTGATTGTGAATAGGATTGTTGAAATTCTGTTGATTAGTAAGTAGTAAAAAATAGTCTAAATTTGTTATTGTTCTTTCATTTTTAAAAATTACCTACATGAAGAGAAAACGCCTTTAAACCCTATTTCATAGGCATTCTCTGTTAATAGTATTACGTTTATTGATTAGAGTAATTACTTGTTGTCTCCACACAATGATTAAGAATATTTTGCTACTGTTTTGACTACCCACTACCTAGTCCGCGTGTGGAGGCACCAATACTATAAAAATTATGTTCATTACATTTGTTACATACATGGTTAAGAAAAAAGTAAATTTGTTTTGTCACAATAAATACTTTTTAATACATTTTGATGTGTATTATTTAATTGCAAAGATATAATATGAAAGTAATAATGATTTAATTGCAATAGTTTACTAATACAGAGATCCATTTCCCAATAGATTAAATAAGTAAGTACATCCATCAGTTAGGAATATATAGGCTCAAGTCTAAATAATGTCCATAAGGGGCATAGTTTATTTTATGATATAAAGGGCGCAACTAAATAGGGCAGATTAATAAACGTGTTTATATCAATTTTAATAGTGCTAGGATAAATTTAATATGCGATAAATATTTCATGCTTAATGGACATACTATTATGATGTTTTATGAGTTTGCTATTAATAGTTTAAATTATTTATGACCGATTTTGTGAAAATACAGGGGCTCAAAAATCTTTAAACGCGTTTTCCCAATAATCATGTTTTTCGAATTGTGCCCCTATAGTATGAAAGCTGCGATATTTCAAAATGTCAATTTAGGCATAACGCCACTTTTGTTTTCAAGGTGCGAGATGTTAAAAAAGAATTATGATAAAAAGTATTTTTTATTACTTTCCTGAAAAACGTTTGTTGCTTTTTTACAACATTGCCAAACACTGAGAAATGGACAACCTCTTAACAACGTTTCTTTTTTACAACATTGCCAAATCGGGGTATGGATATAAAACCTTGAGGTATAATAAAGTAATTTTTTCTCACATGGAAATCGTAAAAACAATTTCGAGCTTTCGTCTAACACATAGCATAGCCGACAACGCCCCTTTTATCCAACATTTGGTAGATGACTCATGCCATCGTACTTTACGTCATCAATAGGCCGAGCCACGATGGGTTTCTTGATTTTGTCTTCAGTTTCTGGAACTGGTACGTACATCATGTTGCTCTGCCCGTTGTTTAGCACTTTGGCACATCGCTTTCATATGTAATATGCGATTCGACCTATGAACAAAACAAAAAAAAGCATACAACCAAAAAACCAAACTCAAGCTAAAAAAACAATGAATTACACTTTCAACATTTTTTATTATGTTCCAAACACCGTAAAATGATGGTACCTTACGGTCAAGTGCAGGCAAGGCTATACATTTACGATTTAATTTTGAATCTAATGGCTCAGTAACAAAGTTCAATTTGTGTACACCAAACACAAAATAACAACTTTGTTGGAGCGTTGGCGATGTTGCTGATGAATTAAACAGAAACCAGGGTACTTCTTTGGATATTTGGCACGGATGCTTTTTAGCAACATTTATTTATTTATTTATACTTTATTGCACAAAATCAAGTACAAATGGCGGACTTAATGCTAAAAACATTCTCTACCAGTCAACCAGTAAAAAGAGTTAGAAAAAGAAGATAGACGGCGCAAAAAAAAATACCGACTAAATTAAGTATTAAAAAGATACCTACTAAATTAAGTATTAAAGATACCTACTAACATTCAGGTTAGGAAGCATGTCTTGTTTTAGTGTCAGTATTTCTTCGCATAATATTTGCTGATTTCATTAGTTTGCTTTTGTTACGGCGAAAGGCGATTCGCCGTAACAGCGGCGAAATAAGGCTTAGGCAGGAATAAGGGAAAATCTGGGGCTTACCTGGTTCGGGCTGGAGCTGGCTGGAGCTGAAGGTGGCTGGCGCTCTAGGCGCGGGCGGCGGGCTTGAGGGCGGCAACACACAAACACAGTTCACTGAAGGCACTGGTCGTAGGCGGTTTTGGAATAGTTGAGCTGGTACCAAGCGCTCTTAATTCACAAACACTGTAGTCGTGGTTGTTCGCGGGCTGAATTCTTGCGCGGGCGACGCGTGGGTTCGTCTTGAACGCTCTAAGCACACTGCGTCGTTGCGCGGCGCCGGCGGACACTTCGTCGAGTATAATTGTCAACTCGCTGTGATTGGCCGATCACTCGTTGCCCAGTCGTTGCACCAATATGCATCTTAAATGACCGGCGCAGAGACGGTTATCCGTCGCGCTGTGGCGCGAACATCTTCCCGGGCCCCAGAGGGTAGGAGGGGGGGGGGGGGAAGGAATGGAAGTTAAAGGGGAACTACAGCCCCGATTCGTGCTGTGTTGAGTTAATGTCGAGTGGGTGTGTATATGATGAGCTGGGAGGAATGCACGTGTGTGACTGTATGAGTACAATTGTATGAGGGCTGAAAGCCTGTGTCACGAAGCACAGGGGGGGCAGGGGCGCGAAGCGCAAAGGGCCGCAGTCAACGCAGAGGCGTGGGGGCGCGGGGGCGCGAAGCGCCGAAGGCGCATAGGCGCACGGGGCGCGTAAGCGCAGAGGCGTGGGGGCGCGGGGGCGCAAAGCGCCGAAGGCGCATAGGCGCACAGGGCCGCAGTCAACGCAAAGGCGTGGGGGCGCGGGGGGGCCGCAGTCAACGCAAAGGCGTGGGGGCGCGGGGGGGCAGAAGCGGGGGGGCCGCAGTCAACGCAAAGGCGTGGGGGCGCGGGGGGGCCGCAGTCAACGCAAAGGCGTGGGGGCGCGGGGGGGGCAGAAGCGCGGGGGGCCGCAGTGACTGCATGCTAAGTAAGATCGTGCACTGAGCACAGCACCAAATAGGCACAAAAAACAACAACAAAAAAGGTCTGTACACTGGGCACAAAAAAAAGGGCTGTACACTGGGCACAAAAAAGGCTGTGCACTGAGCACGATAGCATACAGGCACAAAAACAACAACAAAAAGGGCTGTGCACTGAGCACGATAGCATGCAGGCACAGAGGCACAGAAAAGCGCAATGCGCACTCTGGCGCAAAGAGCAAAGGCGCAATAAAAGCAAATACAAAGCAGACTGCATGTGTGTATGTGCTGCAGGCTGATGTGTGGGTGCACATGTGTAGAAGTACTATGCTCTTGTGGTGAGCACGCACGAGTTTGAGTCGATTGCCAAGGCAAGAATTAAAAGCAGAAAAAATATAAAATTAACACGACCATAAAAATTTCATTACAAAATAAAACGGGAAAAACAACAATATCGTCGTCTAGACGCGGGTGTATTATACGTACCTAAAGTTATATGTGCAACCCAATTAGTAAGTAAAAATATAACACGAATCGAATACTGTTCCTGGAACACGTTCTTAATTTATTTTTGTGGGTAGGTTAATAATATTTCGCAATGCACTTTGCAACGTCTATCGTGCAGAAAGGGTGTAAGGCAATGAAATTAGGAATGTTACGCGATAAAATTTAAAAATCAGAAATTAAAATTAAGCTACGTGATAACTACGAAATATGAGTAAATATTATTTTAACGGGTCGAATGACCAACATGTAATGAAATCGTTAATGGGCTGAAATAGTTATCCCATATACACATAATAATGGACTGTATTAATAATGTGGGGCTGAATGTCTACGGTAACACAGGTACCTACTCCTGCGACCCCTCATGCGACCGCTGTGCATGCGAGGACGCATGCAGCGTTCTGTCGGCGGGTCGCTTTGCCGGAGTGTCCCGTAGCGCGGGCGGAAGCCACCGCGCCGCCGATTCCGGCTGGTAATGCTGTGTGGCATCGTCCGGTCGGTGAAGGGATGTGTGGTGATCTGCGATGCCACACACTCGGCATGCCTTCACCGACTTGCATTCGTCCGGGTAATGCGGTCCGAGGCAGCGGGGACAGCGCTCGCGCGACACCACAAAGTCCCACCGGCCCTGCGTCGGCTGGGCATTGTAGTCAGCGCACGCTATTAATCTATGCCCCCTAGTCTTACAGTAAGGGCAGTAAGGGCTGTTTGGGCTGGCGTGCATTGTGTGGGTGTTGTGTGGACGTGTATGGGTGGCGGCACGAGTCGAGGCAAAAAAATGAAGTGTGTAAGGTAGTAGGGTTTAATTTAGTGGACTGTTACTGGGATGTATCCGGCTCGAAGGACCAAAAATGTTACGGCGAAAGGCGATTCGCCGTAACAGCGGCGAAATAAGGCTTAGGCAGGAATAAGGGAAAATCTGGGGCTTACCTGGTTCGGGCTGGAGCTGGCTGGAGCTGAAGGTGGCTGGCGCTCTAGGCGCGGGCGGCGGGCTTGAGGGCGGCAACACACAAACACAGTTCACTGAAGGCACTGGTCGTAGGCGGTTTTGGAATAGTTGAGCTGGTACCAAGCGCTCTTAATTCACAAACACTGTAGTCGTGGTTGTTCGCGGGCTGAATTCTTGCGCGGGCGACGCGTGGGTTCGTCTTGAACGCTCTAAGCACACTGCGTCGTTGCGCGGCGCCGGCGGACACTTCGTCGAGTATAATTGTCAACTCGCTGTGATTGGCCGATCACTCGTTGCCCAGTCGTTGCACCAATATGCATCTTAAATGACCGGCGCAGAGACGGTTATCCGTCGCGCTGTGGCGCGAACAGCTTTATTATAAATAATATAGACAAATCACAAACAATTTAACTGCACAAAATAGTGGAAGTTCATATAAATCTTACGGATCGGTTGTTTCTGTTCCGCTGCATCTTGGTTGATTGACAGAATAGAGATGCGTAATGACTTAAAAGTCAATTGTTAACCGATTTTGTAGATGTGTTGAACCTAACTTTTTAACCGAATTGAAATATTTCAAAAATAATAATAATTTGCGATGTAGAAATGTTTAAAGAACCTGTTGCTAAAGTTATCAAAACCAAATTAATGGATATTAATCTTACTAATGTATTGAATCCTTAGATTAAACTCTTTTTGTTTTAATCTAAGATTGAATCACGATTTGCGCTCTGCACCATTCCCTAATTTGTAATACTTTTATCATAATAACGCAGTTTCTTTATTTCGTATAAATGTTGTTTTAGACTCGTTGTACACAGTGTTGCAAAAGTGAAAATTTAAAAATCGGGTAATTTTCCACTTAAAAATCGGGAGAAAACGGGAGATTTTTTTGTCAATATAAAACAACAGTATTTTTTGACAGCCCAAATTAAAAAGTAAAAATTAGTTCAAAAACACCCGATAGATGTCGTTTTATAAAAGCCGGCCACCAGCCGTACCTACCTAAGGGCTGTAATAAATTCTACACTTTTACTTGTCTACCAAAAGAATAAAAAAATAGTAAGTCCTTATCTATTTATATTCAGGACATCCAGAACCTATTTCTATTTTGGAATAGAATAAATATTACGCAGCCATACACGTGCTCTTCATGAACCCGCCTTTTACCATGCGCCATACTAATCTATGCTAAGCGTCATCTATGAAGTCATTTACGAACCAATTTCTTTTTTTTTTGATCTCGGAAAATCGCCCATTGTAGTAAATTACAGATACAGCGTGATTACCTATTATTTATTTTCATACCACTTCTTGCTTGCCATTTTTGTAAACATTTTTTGGTCAATATTAAAATTATAACAATTTTGGTTATTTCTACTCTTTATAATTTTGCGCTGTTTTTTCGCTTAGCTCCAGTACTAGTACTTGGTATTATAAGAATCATTGGAGTCGGACAATTCCTTTGTCACAACAAAAGTGCGGACGAACAAAACTATTTAATAAATAAACTTAACTCCCCACCAAGCAATAGTTTCCCTGTAATAATATGTTTTGTGTATATTGAGAGCTTGAGAGGTCGTGTAAGAATTTTTTGGGGAGTTCCTGTGCCAAAGAGAATATAATTTTTACCTACCCGTGCATTGGTTTAGTGTTCCCAGGTCACTTCCGGTGTTATCATCTTGAAAATACTAATTAATACTATATTCGAATCGTTACTTTAGTTCACAATGTAAAAATTCGGGAGATACGGTCGCTAAATCGGGATATCGGGAGGGAAAAGCCAAAATCAGTAGATCTCCCGATTAATCGGGAACTTTTGCATCACTGGTTGTACAACCTGTGAAACAAGCAAAATTACATGCAGTCATATTTTTATCTGTTGTTTCTCTAATCAACCTCATCAAGAAAACATCACAAAAGACCTCTCAGCCAGACGCAGTTGTATATTGGTGACCCCGACGTGAATATATATACTACCGTGACGTCGGGCAGTAGTGATCTACTGCCCGACGTCACGGTAGTGTATATGTCGCAGTAAGACAGTTATAGCCGTAATATAGTTATATCCCTAGGGATATGATTATATCCCGTAAAATAGATATACAAAAGCGATTCATTACTATCTTACTAGGAATATAATTATATTACGGTTTAGTTTAGTGATATAATTATATTACTGGATTAAGTTTAGTGAAATAATTGTAGGAGTGTAGGGCGGGGGCTTCGTTGTGATTGTGAACGCCACACGTCGCTCGCTGCCCCCGTCAGTCGGTCGACATCAATTGCCCTACTCCTGTAGGTCATGTGATAGGTTAGAAAGGTTATTTTTTTAATTAGACAACAATAACAATACATATGACCTACAGGAGTAGGGCAGCTAGTATTGCTGTTGTCTAATAAAAAAAAATCTCGAAATTCAAGACAATCTCGAAGCGCAGCGTAGCGATTGTCTTAAATTTCTAACCTGGGCCCCAATTCTCATTTTTCGAGATGTAGTCTCGAATCGAGTTTTGATTTCGATTTCTATCTCGATAATCGACATTTTGTTCACGAATCTCCTATTCTCAGCGCTAATCGAAATAGACTTCGAGTTTTTTTTGATAAATATTGCCATTCTTTTTAATGCAATCAATTCGGGATGCGTTCCGTTTGACACGTTTCATCCGGTTTTAAACCGGTTGCAACTATGTACCTCAAATATTTTTACTGTAAAGGTATTTAAATGTATTGAACTTGCTTTTTAATTAAAGAAGTAAATTTTTAATAAGTGTCGGAAAATCATTATATTTAATGTGTTGTGATCAAATTTAATTTCCTTAAACAACTTGTATTGTTTAAAACGTGACGTATTGTCGATAAATTTTATGTTTTTTGTTTGTGGTTGTGTGCTTGTTTGGTGACGAAACGATCATTTTAGTATTCACAAGACACACACAACGTCACAATGTCAACAAAAAATACCCAACGCCACAGCAGCAGCAGCTTCTTCTACAAATGTTGGAAGCCGATATACAGTTAAGGAGTGGAAAGTTTTCTTCCACCTTATAAAAAAAAAGAGAGCAAGCTCTCTCAATATTTTAAATCACTTCCACGACAAAATTGGAAATTAACTCCTCCATATCCACCGTAATTTCGCCGCTATTTGACGTTTCATTAGCTTCTCGTATTCGAAATTACGTCTCGACCACTGCCGACCACTCGAAGCAATTCGAGCGGCTCTCCTTTGAGAAATGTCGAGTTCGAGATGTTCAGAATAACTAAATTGGATTACCACTCGATGAAGTTCGAATTAGAATCAAACTCGAAGTCGATTAGCGCTGAGAATAGGAGATTCGTGAACAAAATGTTAATAACGAGATTTTGTGGTCGAGATAAAGAAAAATGAGAATTGGCCTCCAGGAGGCCAATTCTCATTTTTCGAGATGTAGTCTCGAATCGAGTTTTGATTTCGATCTCTATCTCGACCATAAAATCTCGTTATTAACATTTTGTTCACGAATCTCCTATTCTAATCGACTTCGAGTTTGATTCGAATTCGAACTTTATCGAGTGGTAATCCAATTTAGTTATTCTGAACATCTCGAACTCGACATTTCTGGAAGGAGAGCCGCTCGAATTGCTTCGAGTGGTCGTGTACCTACGCCTGGCGTACTAACCATGGAATTCTGTTATTTCAAGAATGCCAAAAAACTGTGCCCAAATAGTACCAAATACTGCCCAAAGAAAATAAATAGTACCCTTATGGTTCAAAAGTTATAGACATAGTTTGGTGAGTACGCTAGGCGTAGGTTACGCCTAGCGTACCACGCCAGGCGTAGGTACACGAGTGGTCGGCAGTGGTCGAGACGTAATTTCGACTACGAGAAGCTAATGAAACGTCGGAATCGACATATTGGAAATTAACTCCTCCATATCCACAGTAATATAATTATATCACTAAACTTGAACCGTATTATAATTATATTCCTAGTAAGCAAGTAATGAATCGCTTTCGTAAAACTATCTTAAACTTTTACCCTTGAGACCCTACACGTGACCCCTGGGTGGTGCTAAATAAATGACACTGCCTGAGTGGTAGAGCCACGCTGCGTTGCAGCACGCATTGGGCCGGCTCGCCCGGGGTAATACCACCCTCTCACGAATATCCGGCGTGAAATAATGGCACTTGGTAATGTTGTGTTTCGTTCGGCCAGTGAGAGTTCCGGAGGCCCCTCCCCCCCTTCACAATTCCTATTCCTTCCTTAACCCTATTCCTTTCTTAAAGGTCAGCAACGCATCTGCGACTCCTCTGGTTTTGCGGCTGCCCATGGGCGGCGGTATTGCTCTCCATCAGGCGACCCGCCTGCTCGTTTGCCTCTTTCTTTTATAAAAAAAAATTAACAACAGTCACGGTATCATCAAACTACCCGAGTTCTGGTGCGATCAGCCCCGCCTCTGGATTGTACAGTGTGAGGCCATAATAACAAGGCAAAAGCTCAGTGATGAGGCTAAATTTAATTTAGTCGTCACCAAGCTAGGAAAGGAAGTCACAAAACGTGTCAGTGAAATCCTGCTCTCTCCGCCTCAGACCAAGAAATTCGAAACTTTAATAGCAAGACTCTTTTCGGTGTACGAGAAATCAGAAAAGGGTGTGTAATGTTTAATATAAATACTTATGGTCTAACGTTCAAATAATATAATTTCATTTCATATAATTTCAATTGATATAATGTATTTTTGATATAATATACCTTTGATATAATAATCTAATGATATAAGACATTATTCATAATAAGCAAGCAGCATGCAAGCAAGCATTCAGTATTCAAGCAAGAATACAGCATGCAAGCAAGCATGCAGCATGCAAGCAAGAATGCAGCATGCAAGCAGGCATGAATCATGCAGCCTGCATGGTTTCTGTCATGGCTCCGGGGCGCTACGGGACTCCGGCGGTCTCACGCGAGGTTATCGTGGCAGATGGCTTCCGCTCACCACCACCGGCAGCTTCGGCTTGACTCAGCGACGACAGCGAGCGTTAAGAGGCCTATTACATCTCGAATGTAATTTTTGCGTAAAATTTGCAGTTGCATTAATCATTTTTATCGAAATAGGATAACAAATCTGTGCATAATATTACAAATATCCATTCTGTGAGCATACGTTGAATTCGGACGGCCGGCGCATCGCATTTTGTAGTAATTTTGCAGTTGTATTTATCGTTTTTATTGAAATAGATTCATTATAAAATCTTTATTCCTCATGAAGTAACAATTACTTTGGTATAAATTTTGCTCAATAATATTATCGTAGATAGAAGATATTCACAGTTAATTTATAGCGATTTTCGAAGTTTTTTTGCTTTAGAATAAGATTTTTTCCTATATAAAATCAATGATATCTAAAAATTCCGAGGCCGCTACGCACTATTCGAGTATATACCTAGTTCAATCGATGACCTCAAAAAAGTGCCTTCGCGCACTTTATGAAAATCTTTCTCTGAAATTTTGGGTTTACTTAATTAAAAAGTTAAGCAAAATTTACAAAAAGCGAGGCCGCTACGCCCTATTCCAATAGCTATTCTACACTATTCAATAAGTCATAATTGTTAATGTATTTTTGTTTCTGAGATCCATAACGCCAAAATTGGCCATTTTACGTAAAATTCACAGTCGAGATGTAATAAGCCTCTTAAGCCTACTTGCCCCTCAGCTCCCGGGCCGCCTCGCCCCTTCGTACCTACGCGGGCTTAAATTACACATTAGCGTAGGGCAGACAAGTCTACGTGGACCGTGGAGTCGGTTTTGCCGCGATTCCTTTCTGTCACTGCCTTTGGTAGCTAAACTTTTTAAGACAATATTTGAAATCAATTTAGGGTTGAAATGCTACTTTTAAGCTATGTTATAGAATATGATTATTCTGCCAATTGAGCTTTATAGAAAAAGTTGTTAGAGAATATGAGTATTATATCAAATTAATAATATACTTAATGTTATTATAGGAAGTGTATCTAGAACAAGTAAAAATTATATCCAGTGAACGTTATGTTCTTTGAAATTAGTTCATTTGTTATTATATGAAATGATACGCATTCATCAGAAAACCGTCAGCTACAGAAGCTACTCAGTGAGATCCAGTTGGGAGATCAGAAACCTTCCCAACTTTTACGTTAAATGCGTGACCTTGCAAGAGAAAAAATACCGGTTGAAACACTAAACATAATGTGGCTTGGTTATTTACCATCATCAATCCGTGGCGTTTTCGCGGTAACTGAAGTAAAAGACTTGGAGAATCTGGCAGCTATCGAAGATAAGATTTTAGAGAACGTTCGACCTCAAACATTGGCAGAGGTTTCCAGTGACAAACCGTCAACGTCAGATCCACACACAAATCTACAAGCACAGATAGGCCAACTAACCCTGCAAGTGATGGAGCTCCAACGATCAAGACTAAGACATCAAAGTTTTAACTTTAAACGACATCGGTATAACCCTTAGAACATTAATTTAATGCTCTAAGGTACAACCACAGAAATATATCAAGGGTACAACGCTCGATCGACGTCACGCGGTCGTAATAATTCGATGCAGCGTCCGGCAAATGTCTCACACCACCGGTTATGTTTTATCACAGGCAATTCACAGCCGACTTCACCACAGAGCTAGAAAATGTGTAGTACCGTGTACATGGAATAAGAATAAAGTCATCAAGCAGGAAAACTAAACTCGGTGCAGTCAGTGGCGGATGTCTCCACCATCTCGCCTTCCCACCGCCTGTGCATTACTGACGTTTTTGGTGGACACAGCAGCTCATGTTTCGGTATTACCTGCAAGAAAGAGCCTTACACGCACCATGACATTGATAATAATTACCGACTATATACAGCAAATGGCAGCGAAATTAGAACTGAAAGGACTAAAAATTTGGTATTGAATTTGAAATTAAGACGGCCATACTCTTGGACATTTATATTGGCAGACGTGAAACAACCGATTCTTGGTGCTGATTTCCTAAACCATCACAAACTTCTAGTGGATGTCAACGGCCGCCAACTTATTGACTTTATTACGAGTCTAAACGTTGTTGGCTATAGAGTGGATTACGGTGACGCTTCAATCAAAACAATAGACGTTACAAGTACGTAAAACGGTCTCTTATTATCGTATCCAGACATTACGAAACCGGTGTGTTACAAAGATACTCGCAAACATAGCGTTCTCATCATATCAAGACAACAAGCCCACCAGTATTTGCACGCGCTAGACATGGGCGTTTTCGTTATATCACCAAAACCGTTATGTAACCGATATGAAGTTTTCATATCGATATGGATAACCGTTTTTAGATATCGATATCAGTAGGTACAGTTTACTAACGTTGCGTGCGTTAATGCGTTGTGTCTTGTTATTAGTTACGGCAAACCAACAACAAACGATAACGCGCATATTTGTCGAGTTATTTAAATAGATATGTAACACAGATCGCGCTCGCTCAGTTAGTTTATGGCGATTTCCCTTCATGCTTTACTAGGTTTAGGACTAACAGAAAAGCTTTGTAAGTTTGTATTTTTAAAAGTGCAATACTTGAGTAAAGTTAAGTAGAAAGATAAAAGGAAACTTATTATTAACAAATGTTACTTTTCTGGCGCATTTAAAAATCGTCATATTTACAATGATTTTTCATGTACAATATTTACATTTTTTTTAATATACAATATTAACAGTTTTTTAGTATACAATATTTAAAGACTTTTTATTTTAAATCTGTCTTCTTGGATAAGGACAGATTAGCATTTAAAAATGCAAGCTGTTGTACTTTTTTTGATTTCAAGCGACATCTCTTTTCATTGATTATTAGCCCTGTCTTAGAAAAGAGTCGCTCACAGGGAACTGAAGTTGCGACTATGTTGCACTTAGTTCGGTACAGGTCCGATAAGTGTGGGTAAATAATTTTATGGTCTCTCCACCACTGCGAGGTCAAGAGCGCATCAAAACTATTACCAAAAAACTCTTTCAAACAAATCACAACTTTAGCTCTGCTCTAGGTACTAAAACTAATTTCTCAAGCATTGAACCAAATAAACACAAATTCGCTTCATCTCTTTTACACCGCTATAAGAAGACAGAGACCAAGCAAATGACCTCATATTCGCTTCATCCATCTCTTTTACACCGCTCTTTAGTAAGAAAGAGAAGAAACGAATATCAATCCATTCAGTTGTGTGCACGGTTTGCGTTTTGGTTATATCGTTTGCAGTTTTCATAACGTAGGTATTCTCGCGCGTGTTTTGATATCGTCTCGATAATATAGATATCATAGTTTTTGTAATATCGGTTATGTGCAACCGTCATATCGATATGATACGATATGAAACTCATATCGGTTATTAGTTACGTTTTGATATATCGAACTCATGCCTAGCACGCGCTAGTCCACTACCACCCGAATAATAGGAAAAGTTCAAGAAAGAGTTTGCTTACATGCAGCAGATAGGCATTTGTCAACCATCTAAAAGTTGCTGGTCAAGTGCTTTACATGTAGTGAACAAAAAGAATGGAGAAATACGACCGTGCGGCGACTACCGCGGCTTAAATGCAAACAAAAGCAGATTGATATACTATCCCGCGAATTACCAATTTTACTTATTTTTTAACGGGAACAAAAATTTACCTTTATCGATAGAGAAGACAGCTTTAGTTATTAACACCGTTCGGACTTTTAGAATTCCCGCGTATTAGCTTTGGATTATGAAACGCTGCGCAAACTTTCCAGCATTTCATGAATCATGTTGTTTTTGAAGGCTTAGATTCTATATATATGCTATTCAGTTATATTGATAATCTACGTGAAGCAGTGCTATTATCACACCCGGTCATGTATGCACCCATTGCGCTCATGACAGATGCCTCCAGCACATGTGCACAGTGCTTATGATAGAGAATTACTGGCTATATACATGGCGGTCAAACATTTTCGCTATATGATTGAAGGCCAACGTGTCACAGTTTTTACGGATCACAAGCCGCTCGTGTTTGCGTTACATAAAAAGCAACAAGCAACAGTGGTACACTGAGGCGATGTCGACACCTGAATTATATTGGACAATTCTGCACATCAATCGAAAACATCCAAGGATCTCAGAACATCGTCGCAGACACTCTTTCGCTTATAGAAGAAATAGAAATGCCATCGCCATTGAACTACAATGAATTGTCCACAGTACAGCAAAATGACGAAGAGCTGCATGAATTACTTAAATCCAAAAATTTGAAGTTTAAAGCTTTTAATTATCCAAACTGCAATTATCCTATTTCTTGTGAAATATCTAAGCAATCAGCGCGTCAGTTTCGAGTTAGACCATTTAAAACAATTGACGGAATGAGTCACGCTGGCACTCGTTCCACGAGGAAGATTATTTCAATTAGATTTTTTTGAAAATCTATGAATAAAGATGTTAATGATTGGACAAGAACATGTTTAGATTGCCACACATCGAAAATTCATCGCCATACCATAGCGCCTTTCAACACTTTTCCGCAAAGTGATCGTTTTCAACATTTGTACGTAGACATCGTTCGTCGGCTGGTGTACTGTCATTGTGACAAGTACATATTAACCATGATAGATAGGGCCACAAGCTGGCCAGAAGCAGTACATACTCTTGAAAGATATTGCGGCCGAAACTGTCGCGGAAAAGTGAATAAAAGTAAAAGTGTATACTGTACACTCAGAAATTATCATTGCACTCAGTGGATTACAAGATTTGGATGCTCATTTAGAATAACAACTGATCAAGGTCGTCAGTTCGAATCACATTCTTTTAATAATTTAGCTAAACGGCTGGGAATCTAAAATTCACCCTACAGTTGGAATAATATCCCTCCTCCACTAAGAATGTAAAAGAGCAAATGTAAAAAAAAAAAAAATTAAAGTCTTACTTACTTGACCAACAAAATTTTAGGTATTCCAAAGTTCTTTTGCGGGTAGCGGGGACTGAAAGTGAAACTTAATAGGAAGTAATATATTGTATCTATATATGTGTATATTGTGTATGAATGTATTGTATGTGTATACATGTATATATATCATATTTTAAAATAATTTTGTATCTTGTTTATTAGGTATATCTCATAAAATCATCCATGTTATAACAATTCATTGAAGCAACTGTAATTTAAGCAAGCAAATAGGTACTATCATTGCAGGTTATTTAAGTTTAATATTTGGTATTTAATTTTTAGTTCTTATAGGTAGTTTTGATTTTTTTTCTAACGTTTGGACGATTCAAAGTACTTATTAATTGAGTTTATTGAATAAGTATATTTTGACTTTTGACTTTTTTGACTTTTGTTGCACAACTTAAGAGAGCATTTACGCAATTTAACTTGTGTTCTGAGAAAATAAAATAGACAAAATATTTTTTTTGTACATTCATCATTGCAGTCATGCACACATGTTTTTTTTCGCTGTGACCATGTGACAAAGCCTCTAACACCATCATATTGTGGACCTTACAAAGTTGTAGATCACGGGAATAAAGTTTTTAAAGTTATGATATCAGAGGCAATTATATCGATACCAAAAGATCGTCTTAAACTCGCATTTGTGGTACCACTGTGTGTACATAGAAATTCAACCCGTCCATAATCAAATAAGTCCAGTCCACGCATTCCAGACTCTAAATAAATAAAAATGGGTAAACCTCAGAGCCGCGAACAAGTTGTAATAGCGCAAAATGGCGCTGAAAACAAAGCAGACACCAGCCTCTTTCACGAAATTATGCATAGCAAGTCGGACTTGTCTAGGCGGGTCTCCTGCGACACTGTTTTGGGTTTTCTAACACCTAACATGAAACATCTAACAAATATGGGCGTGGCCTACGCACAAATTTTGACATATATTGTTAGATGTTTGATGTTAGAAAACACAAAACAGTGTCGCAGGAGACCCAGCTTTAGCGACAATCATCATAGGAACGTTACATAAAACGACCTGTGTCCTGGTTTTTCGCTGTTGAAAAAATCGGTACACTGAGATGCTGGACGAGAGCTTCGAGGTACACGAGCCAGTCGCAAGGGCTCGAGCAGCCAGCACAGCCTCGCACAGGGGTGTAGGCAGGGGCCTACTCCGTTGCCGGAACGAGGGTAGCTGACGCCATCATAAGTGTAAAGTGATCGTGAAACAGTGTAAAGTTATGTGTATTGAGATGTGCTATAGTTCGTAGGTAAGTTTCCGGTTATTCTTATAGTCTACGACTTTTTAAATTAATTTTTATTTTCCTTAATTTTTTTACATTTTAAACTTATTTTACTTGCTTATTTACTCTATATTTGTATACAGTATGATCAATTTTTTTTAAAAGAGGGGAAGTGATGTGCCTACTTGTACTGGATGATAATATTGCATAATCCTTTATTGCATTAGGTTAGGCTCAAGTTTGTAAAATCTACCTAATTTAAATAATCATAATAACGAAGTTTCTTTATTTTGATATAAATCTTGTTTAACACTAGCTGTACAACAAGCAAAATTACACGTAGTCATATTTTTATCTGTTGTTTCTCTAATCAACCTTATCAATAAAACCTCTCACCAGACCTCTCAGCCAGACGCAGTTGTACAAAGTTTATAGCACCATGATGTAGGAGCTTCGCTTCTGCATCAAGTTTTTTCTGGTTCAGATAGGCTTGTGCTGCCCTGAGAAGTAACAGATTTAAGAAAGTATTTCTGTCAAAAAAGTTTCGGGAACGGATGATTTGTTTATGATTCCAAATTCAATAGTTTGTTTTGTTTTTGTGGTTAGATTGTCACAACTGTTATCCATTTTGGCGCGGAGTTTGAGTTGCATCTGTTATTTAGATTAAATACAGTGCTGTTTTAGTTAGTGTATATCTAGTGTGTATTGTAAATTTCATAATAGATAAAAACATCGAATAAAGAGTTTGTCTCAAAATTTTGCGTCGCCAATGGAATTTCGTGTTCGGAGTCACTAAAAATATTACAGAAGGCTTACTGTGAATCGACTCGGAAGATTTGCTTCGCTCTGGTAGGCCATCAACGTCTATAACTGAAATTAACATCGCAAAAGTGAAGGAAATGGTGACTGAAAATCCTCATTCAAGTTTGAGAGAGATAGCCGCTGTACTTTCTGTGTCTCACGAATCGATCCGTACGATTTTAAATAATCACTTGGGTATGAAACATGTTGCCGCTCAGCTAGTCCCAAAGACCTGAATTTTCTCTAAAAGCTCAATCGCATAAGAACGCTGAGGACATGCTAGAACGAGTCAATTTCGACACAACATATATAATAGCCGCTGCGTTAATAACACGTCGTATTTAGTTGTTCTCTCCGATTTTAATTCCGTAATTATGTAAAAAGTTATTATTCAATGTTGAAACTTATAACAGATTAAAACATACACGTCAAGAAACGCAGTGTTAAATTCAGTTTTCAAAAAGTATCACAGTGAACTTCAAACAACCTATTTTCAAGACAGTTTGCTACAGTTTTATAAAATTATTTGAAACATCCAGCGCGTCATACAACACAAAATTTGGTGAGTGACCGTTCGTTTTCAATAAATAAAGCGAGACGCACTACGATCATCACACAGGTCTGAGGAGACTGGACGCATTTCATTTTCGTATCAAAACGTAGTTAGCCACCAGCTAAAGTTGATCCGTCATTGCTACCTAAACTGCACGACTCACGCAAGTGTCTAGTTACATGTGACGGAAAGCGATTTTGTACTAAACTGCAGAGAGTCACCAGTTTAGTCTGAGCTCACCTAGATTGCACGAAGCGATTGCATCTTTTGCTAAGAATACCTCTATTTTGTGATATTACTGTTGCTTGTTTTCAACCCTAGACAGTGAAGTGATATACTAAGCGCTTATAAAAACTCACCCGTCGTAAATACATAGTGATTACAGTTCTCGCCAAAGATGGCACTGCAGTGCTCAGGCTGCCGTCAAAACATAAATGATAGGAGGTTTTTGTCTTGCTCATTGTGTCACCTACACTTTGACCTAGATTGTGCAAATGTACCAGAGTGTCGATTTTATAACATAATGACTACCGAACGCAAAGCGCAATGGAAATGCCATTTTTGCCGATCTAAAGAGACAAAAGCTAGAAATAGTAACACACTTAATACACAAAAATATACAGTTGACACAGTATCGCAAAAAACCCACAGCCACATTGAAAACCCCGTTACTACAGATAACCATCTTGAAAATTCGAATTCAAATGTCACCTTTAGGAAGAAAACATCGTACTATGCGAGTGATAGCTCTGAATTAGAAGACATCTCTATAAACTCACCCCAAGGAAATACATTTTTATTTGAAGGCAAAGAAACTTTAACAGACACTGAATCAATACCATTACAAAAACTGTCATCTATATTGAAACAAAATAATGACTACATATTGTCAGCTATAAAAGCATCTTTTCAAGAAGAAATAAAAAACACAATATCTGCTTTAAAACTAAATTTCCAACAAAATATAGAAACAATCTCTACAATACAAACGGAAACAAACAATAGTCTAGAAACAGTAAAGTATAAAATCCAGCTACTGGAAAAGAAATGCGATACACTACAAAACCAAAACAAACAGTTACAACAAGATATTCAAAATTATTTAACAAACAACATCCAAGATAAGAGCTCTGATAATACTGAAAGAATTCTGGTTCTCCATGGTTTACCTGAAAACTACTGGGAAACGGAAGACCAGGTTATGGATAGAATAGTAAATATATTTGTTGACATATTAAACATAAATTTGACTAGATATATTGAGGAAATAACATACATAGGCAAAAAAGGCAACATAAAACCAATAAAAATTGAATTGATAAGTAAAAAAATGAAGAAAAATATATTAGACAACTCTATATATTTCAAAAGAACAGGCTTAAGTGTCACTGATTTTTTAAGCCTATCGGCTCTTAGAGAGCAAAGAGAATTAAGACATGCCTTATATGAAGCAAGACAAAATGGATACCATGCTATAATAAGAAACAATAATTTAATAATAAATGGGAAAAAAGTTAACAAAATAGAAATTGAAAAAGAAACATCACAAGAAGAATGTATGTCACCCTTAGAATTACTATCACAGTCTTCGACCTCTCTTTCACAACGGAAAAGTCTTCTAAATACTACGAGTAAAGAAAAATATACAAGAAAAAGAGATTCTAATAGGGATCGGTCATTTCGTCTCTGATTTAATTATTTTTTATCAAAATATGCAGAGTATTTGCAATAAAATCCATCTCCTCGAAGCACTTATAGATGAAAAACCTAATATACATGCAATGTGTTTTTCCGAAACCTGGTTAAGCGAAGAAAAGAAGAAATTGTTAAATATAATAAATTACACTATAGGAGCGTCTTTCTGCCGGAAACACCACGAAGGCGGCGGTGTCTGTATAATGATAAAAAATACTTTGGAGCATATGGAACGTATAGATGTAACTTCACTTTCTTTAGAAATGATATTCGAAATATGTGCCATTGAAATACCCAAACTAAACTTGTTGCTAGTAAACTTATATTGGCCAAATAGCAGTAGAAAAATAGAAGTGTTTTATAACTCTTTAGAAAAACTTTTGCAACATTTTAGTAAAAAAGATAGTAAAAAGAATATAATCATAACTGGGGACATGAACATAGACTTCCTGAGAAGGAGCGAGAGAAATAGGCTTTTTTTAACTTAATGTTAACTTACAATTTTCACCAAAAGGTAACGGAACCTACGCGAATTACAGCAACTAGTGCAAAGTGCATTGATTTGATTTTCACAAATTTTAACAAACAAGTCTTTAAAGCAGAAGTCCACGAACTGGGTTTTTCAGACCACAGAGGAATTATGGTTCTTGCACCACTAACTACACAAAACTTAAAACATTTCTCAATGTTAAAACGGATCTATAATAGCAGTAACATAAATAACTTTAGAAACGAAATTATAAAGGTTAATTGGAATGACGTGTTTAAACATGATAATAATGTTAATGAGAACTATAACTTATTTGATGAAATTTTGAAAAATACTCTAGAAAAATGTATACCGAAAGTACTAATAAAATATAAAACAAAACCTAAAAAAACATACTTCACACCTGGATTAAAAACATCTTGCCGTAACAAAAGATTGTTAAAGCAACTAATATCACAGTCGAGAGATAAAATTCTTCGTAATTACTACAAAATGTATTGCAAAATACTGAAAAGAGCTGTACAACAATATAAAAAAATTTTAACAAACGTAGGTTTACTACTTCTGTAAACAAAACCCAATGTATGTGGAATATTATACACAACGAAATAACTAGGGATAACAGTAAAAGAACCAGTAACATAAAACTTAAACTAACAAACCAGCAAACTATAGACGATCCGGAGCTTGTAGCAAGAGAATTCAATAGATATTTTGTGTCTGTGGGGGAAGCACGCACTAATTCTGTCCCAAAGAACAAATTTTCTGTAAGAAATATGGCAACACACACTTTCTTTCTAAGTCCAGTTGATAACACAGAAATAAAAAATATAATAAAAGAACTTAAAAATAAAAACTCTTTTGGTATAGATGAACTACCTCCATCATTAATAAAGGAATGTGCTGAAATATTGTCTGTTCCTTACACTCACCTAATAAATCAATCTTTCTCCGAAGGTCTTTTTCCTGACGCCATAAAAATCTCTATAATTAAACCTATTCATAAAAAGGGATCCACCACTGACATTAACAACTTCCGCCCCATATCTTTATTGACAACGTCTGCAAAAGTGTTCGAAACAGCAATGATCAAACGTATAAGCAGATTTTATGAAAAATATAAAATATTGAATGATAACCAAAATGGATTTAGGCAGCATTGCTCTACAACTTTGGCAATTTATAAATACATCCAAAAAGTCATTAACAATATCGACAATAAAAATTACGCCGTAGGCCTCCTCTTAGATATGAGTAAGGCTTACGATAGAGTTAGTCATAAAGTTTTATTAACTAAATTGTTCCAGTCGGGAATAAGAGGACTTGCCTACGACTGGTTTAAGTCGTACCTTGAAAAACGCTTTCAATGTGTAGAAATATTAAATACAGACTATATCACGGGGAAAATAAAGCACACAAGATCTGATAGAGTTCTATGCACTGGCTCCATCCCACAGGGTAGCGTACTGGGGTGTATGTTGTTCCTCATTTATATTAATGATCTCCCTTATGCAATTGAAGAAGAATGCATTCTGTTTGCAGACGATGTGTCAATTTTGATCCCATGCTTAAACTCGATTGAATTGGAAAATAAATTAAATTTTGCCTTGAATAAAATTGTTGATTGGCTATATAACCATAATCTTGAACTAAATTTAAAGAAAACAAAAATAATACAATTCAAACCTTCACAAAAAAATCCATTACAAATATCATACAACTTTAAAAACACAGAATTAGAAGTTGTCAATACTGCTACATTATTAGGAATCGAGCTAGATACGAATATGACGTGGAAACAACATATTGAAAAGCTAAAAAATAAATTATCCTCTTTTATTTATGCTCTGCATCAACTAAAACGCGTAACAGACTTCAGAACTGCTTTAGCAGCCTACTATGCTTATGCTTACTCCAGAATGACATATGGTATAATCTTATGGGGAAACTGTAGTGAGATAAATGATATATTTGTTTTGCAAAAGAAATGTGTAAGGATACTGACAAACATTGACCGCATGACATCCTGTAGGTCTTTTTTTATAGAACACCACATTTTGACCCTAACATCTATATATATTCTGGAATCGTGCAAATTTGTGAGAAAGCATGGAGACTTATATTCTTCAACGGATAATAACAATAAAAGAAATAATAGAAACCTTAATAAATTAAACAGATCATTCACCAAAATGAAACTTGTCTCATCTAGCCCTCACCACATGGTAATAAAAATATATAACCATGTTCCAAATAGTTTAAAAGATATAAAAAAACTTACTCTATTTATTAAACAGCTCAAAAGTTTTTTAATAAATAAAAGTTACTATAGTATTTCAGAATTTTTTAATGACAGATTAAATGAAAAATAAATGTTAATACCACTATCCCTGCTGAAAATGAGATTTTGCAAAGGTTAATTAATGGCTGTAAAAAAAAAAATAATTAATATAGAATAAGTAAGTTAATATAATAAAATAGTATAATATAGTGCAATAACATTATGTAATAATTTAGTAATTAAATTTGTAAGTTTGAATGCTATTTAATTAATATGTTGACAATTATTTCATAAGTAAAATGGCAATAGTTGCCCCTCATGGTTGCTGTGCCCTTGCAGGGCGTCACTTGTACTTACTTTATTTTGTAACATCTCTGTAAACCTGTGACTTGCAATAAACGTTTGAAAATTGAAATTGAAAACATTCATGCAACGCATTGTTACTGGTGACGAGACGTGGGTTGACGAGTTTGACATGCAAACTAGTCAACAAGCTTCGGAGTGGCGTCTTCCGACTGAACCGAAACCGAAAAAACCACGCCAAAGTCAATCAAAAGTCAAAGTCATGTTGACTGTTTTCTTTGACTATCGCGGTGTTGTGCATTAGGAACTCTTGCCGGAAGGTCAAACGGTAAATAAAGAATATTATTTGAGCGTTATGTGGTGTTTAAGAGAGCAAATCTGACGAAACATGCCAAATTTGTGGAAAGAAAATTCTTGCATTTTGCACCACGATAATGCATCTTCGCACAAGGCCATAATTGTGAACGAATTTTTGATCAAAAACTCAACAAATACCATCGAGCAACCACCTTATTCACCAGATATGGCTCCAGCCGACTTCTTTCTTTTTCCTAAACTCAAATTACCACTTCGTGGCGCCCGTTTTCATTCGGTAGAAGACATAAAGGAGAATTCGCGGCGAGAAGTGAACTCAATTCAGGAAAAAACGTTTAAAAAATGTTTTGATAATTGGATTATTCGTAGGCGTAAGTGTATCGTTTCTGAAGGAGCAAAGTTTGAAGGCGATTAAAATAAAATTGGATGAGTAACTAACATTTTGTGTATTATTGATCTTTTCCCGGTACTTTCTTGACAGAGTAGTATATAGTATTAATTAGTGATAGTGTTAATAAAAATAGTAATCAATTCCTATGGCAATATTGTAATTATTACTTACATTACAGACATCTTATTTTTACAATAGTATATAACATTATTAAGACTATGAACAAAACTGTAAATAATGTGTGTTAGACCGTAAATAAAATGCGAAACCATATTCTCACTTTTCTTTTTATTTCCTATTTTATCTAACAAGATCTTACAGATTGAAATGGACCGTTTTGTATGAAAAGTAACGTCGTAAGTACGTAAATAGATCCGTCGAATTAAGCTTTTCAATCAAAGTCCTTATCAAATTATTTTTTAATTTGCTAGTAGTCTTTTACACTTAATTACAAAAATAATCAACTAATACATTTTGAAAAATAGGTAGATGCAAACTTCTTGAAGGTTGTGAAGTTAGACGCAAGCAGAACGCAAGTCTCGTCGCAGTTAATAATTAATAAAATTATTATTAATTTAAAACTCTTCCCGCTTTTACACCAATTGTCTAGCCCAAGTTAAGCTTCGTTTGAAACTTGATTGTTTTTGTTATACTAGATAAGGGATAAACGTACTTATTTTATTACATAAAACACCCTGACGCGATATCAATATGGAAAACAGTTACTTATTTCTAAATTGACCGGGAATTGTACCCGGGACCGGGACTCCAGAGATGGCGACGCCAGAACCGGCGCGGCGTGCAATTCAAACTAATCGACCACGGAGGCAGTGACAAAACGAAGGAGTCCACAACCTGCGCATAGTTGCTCTAAGCTCCAGAGCAACCACCAAGAAGTTTGCATCACATTATTACAATCCTACAAAAACAAAAGAAATAAACGCTTTCGATTAATTCATTCATTAATTGAAGTCGTCGATCATTTAAACGCAAGATACATAATCCCATATAAAATCGTAAAACGTTTAAAACAGTGGTTCCAACTTTTCTATACAAAAATGTTAACTAATTTTGATACTCGGCTCTACTATCATCACCACAATAGGTATTAAATTTGGACGGCAATGTCAAAGACAACTAAGAGCAATCGAATGCTCACTCTTGGTTGGAGCATTAGTTCGAGGCATCACTTTGAAAACGCTAATGCTGTATCTAGTTTTTAGATGATCAAAGATTCTAGTCAATAAACAATGTAAAGGTAACAACAACCTAGGGCATTGAGTATCTTTTGACATGACTATAAAATGCACCGTCTGCAGTTGTACAGGTACAAAAGTAAGTTTCAGTTCAATTCACCATAGAGGATCTTTTTTCCTGGACCAGAGGCTCACTGTGCATCTTCTAGGAAAATATAGACCACCAATATTTAGTTGTCTTTTCGCACTAATAAAATGTTTGTGCCTTATAATAAACATGACAACCACCGTGAAATAAACCTTCGATAGCTCGTAGGTCATCAACATACATGACGACAAAAGCATACTTTAGGTATGCCACTAAAAGTGCGTCTTGCAACACATTATAGGGCCCGATGATCTAATGAAACCCCAAGTGTCGTGACTATCTTGTTCTTAGCTCTACGGGGGCAGGTTTTTTGCTTATCTTAAAGTAAAGGAATTCAGCGCTCCATATGAATACTGTGATCAAAGTGAACACATTTAATACTATTATTGGTGTTTGGTAGGACCCCGAGGCTTCACGGATGCGACCTGAAAATATATAAAAAAACTTTTAAATACTATTAACATTAAAATTTAGTTTTCATTATCGTTGTTATCAACTAATCCTGTACGTGAAAGATCATCATCCGTTATCTCTCACGTGCGACGTGTAATGTCTATTCGAGTCTTTGATGACATTAATGACATTTTTGCTTCAGTATAATCAAGTCCAAATACGAAAGTAAAAACCATACAAATCACCATCATTCAATCAGCCTACCGATAGGAAAATTTTTCAAACTCACATAAACATACATAGTTTATCAAAGCAACTAATAGTTAAGAATACTAGTAGTAACCAAAGATACCTATAACAACCAACAGTTAATTATTTGACCATTCTTTTAGCTAACAATTCATTAAACGCATTAATTAAGCTATTTGTTTTATCATTAGCCACTATTTTAAATTATTGGTCAATCTTATGTTGGTTATTAACTTCGATCACATGGTAAAATCCTGTACTTTGATCAAATTCTCAAATCTCACTTTGCAAAATGTTTGTAGAGAAAGAATTTGTTACGTACCCAACAGCGATCCAAGTCCGATGATAGTGATTCCGTTAACGAACATCTGTATGCCGGAGGCGAACGCCAACCTTTCGATGGGGACGTAGCTCGGTATGACGATGTTCATGTACACTGTGCGGAGCCCTTTGGTGATGCCCATGGCGAGGGCGACGAACATCATGCCCATGAAAGAGGTTGTGAACAGCATTACTGGAATGGATTGGAGTATACTGGTCAATATATATTCTGATAGTAGAGATAAAAAAAGTGAAGACAGTTCCTAAATAAAGATTTAATAGCTGTCTGGTGGTGGTATACCCCGCTAGACAAAACTCACTATTTCTACTATTAGAATTTATCAGTAATCAAGTTAAATTTTTCAAAGAGAGTTCAATTTTGTTAAAGCACGTAATGAAGAATTTGCCTTTTTAATTGGATTGACATATTATCCAATGCAGTTTATGTAAAAGTTTTCTTTATATAATGAGACATACATATTATGATTTAATTTTTATAGTAAATCAACGGAATGAAGATTATAAAAATATATATTACTAGCGGATCCTCGTGGTTTTACTCGCGTGACATCCGTCCCCGTGGGAATATCAGAATAAAATATAACCTATGTCACTTGGGAAGAATGCAGCTTTTTAATGGTCAAAGTATTTTCTAAATCAGTCTACTAGTTTCAGAGCTATTCAATTCCAACAAACAAACAAACAAATCTTTTCTCTTTGTTAAAGTAGTATAGACAACGTGCAATAACAAATGAACGATTATGATACTATCCATTCGATGTATTATACTCGTATGTCATTTGTGGAGTAGTTTTACTACAGATTAAAGTTAATGAATTTGTGTCTTTATTGTTTGAACAGACGCGGGTCGGGGAGGTCAACAAACTTGCAATTGAACATTGGAACAAAAGATAGACCTCTATCGGAAATCGTGTAATGTTAACGTAAAAACATGATAGTTACCTACTGTTATATTGTATAGTGGTTTTATTAAACTAAAAGGATTCTTTTTACGGCGCCGCTCGTAGCAGCTTTGCTAGGCTCAATAAATAGTAACCACCTACGAAAAATACACGTAACATTTTTTTTGCTTTATCAGGATTGTTGCAATTGGTCTATTCTGGAAAGACTAGTGTTTTCACACTACAGTTTCACTTAATTTAGAAACTATAATGCTGATATTAGAAACACACTGATATCTGAAGAGGGTGGCAACTGTTTCCTGTGTTTTGTATAAGGAATACACGGCTTAAGGTAGACTAAAAAAAAACAATGTTTACTTACATGTTCTGGTGATAACAACCAGGCCTAAACCAATCATATACATGACTCTTGGGGGCTTTTGGCACCATTCTCCAATGAATGGAGATACTAAACGGAATAAAGTGTCTGAAAAACCTATTACAGCCATCACTTTCCCTATATCACTAGTTTCAAACTTTAACATGTCTTTCAGTATAATTGGGAAAAGCAGAGAAAAGTTCGTTTCCACACAAGCGGCCACTGACAAACCAATTAAAATATTAACAAAGATTGGATCGCTAAGCAACGTGAGATCGAAGAACTGTACAATACTCTGGGTAAATCCTTTTTCCACTTCAACCTTCTCCTTCAATCCTGCTTCTTTATTTTTTAATTCGATCCTCTTTTTCATCTCAGGTTCACTAAAAATGTTATAGGAGCTACCCAAATTGATTTCTTGAGATTCCCACCACTTGTACCGAGCCTCTTGCAGAGGCGGCTCGGGAGACTTCTTTCTGATGTCTGGGTGCGATATGGCATTTCTGGTATCTATGCCGGCAGTGCTCGACAGAGACCTCATTGATATACTTTTTGGTTGTGGTAGTCCATTCTCTATGGACTCTTCTAAACGTGGAGGAGAATGTAATTCTGTAAGTAAAATAAAACTCATTGAACTGGTGACCCATTGAAGTGAGACCTTGTTTCTTCCATTAATATGAAATGTAAATAAGAAATGAAAAGAAAAGTACAGTACAGTAAGTGCCTTTTCTAATCCTGTACCTGTTTGTTTCGACGATGTTGTTACGCTTCCGTTTACTAGTTCAGTACTTTCTTCTCTATTAAGTGGTATCTCTTCATCTGCTTGTGCAGGATATTTGAAGTACCACTTAGCTGGTCTCAACAGGCAAGCTGCTGCGAGGGAATGTAAGCAGAGGGCAGAAAGAATGAGCACAGCGTACCGCCACCCGAACGCGTACATGAGCGCGCTCATCACCAGAGGCATGTATATCGCCCCCAATCCTGTGATCGACATTCCGACGCCGATGGCTCTTCCCCTTTTCTCTTTGAAAAATGAATTGATTGCGAGTGTGAAGGCTGCCATTACTGATGCTACGCCCATTGCTGAAAATATTAACAATAGTTTTAAAATTTTACTGTTCAATGTGAAAAATGTTTGCTAACAAATACTTACCAAATTAAGCAAACGTGAGATGTGAACCTGTTGAAACATTGTAAAAGATGATGAAGTATATGTGGTGTCATCAAATAAGAAAGAAGTGTATAATTATTAAAGAAGTATAGAGACAAAAATTGACAATAAGTTGTAAATAATATATGGGCACTAATATCGTAATATGGCGTAATAATACATGACATAATGACATCATTCCTTACGAGATGATCGTATAATATATGGGGTGCAAGGAATGTTGTGTTGAACCGGGAAATAACTCGGGCTCTTATCGTGACTTCTCAAATACAAAAATCACGTCGAAACATTGCTTCGTTTTCACGTGGAATACAATACTGAGGAGCTCGATGGCGCAGCGGCTAGCGCGTTCGGCTTGCGATCTTGCCCGCTAAGCAACTTTCGCAATGCTGGGTCGCCTGATAGGTGACGAATTAAAAACATCTCGAGCTTCCTCTGTGCTTCGAAAGGCACGTTAAGCCGTTGGTCCCGGTTGTCGTCGTAAGATGGCAGTCGTTAAAACCCACCAACCCGCATTGGGCCAGCGTGGTGGGTTATGGCCCAATATCCCCACGTGCTATTGTTCACGTGGGAGGCATGTGCCCAGCAGTGGGATGTTTATAGACTGATTATATTATATAATGACTTTACTTTCTAATCTTTTTTTTTTAAAACATCAATTATCTAGCCCAAGATAAGTATTCTTATGAAACTTTTTTATAACGGATAAAAATACATAAACATAGGAAAAATACCCAGACCCGAAATCAATTTAGAAAAACAGGTTCTCTAAATTGACCCGACCGGGAATTGCACCCGGGACCTCAGAGTCAGAGATGGCGCGACGCCGACGCCAGACTCGGCGTGCTAACCACTAGACTACGGAGGTCGTCGTTTAGAAACCGCTAAACATTAAGTATAAATAATTTACTTTAAAAATAAACATGTTGTCTTAACTTACAATTTATAACACTGTATGAAAGAATGAACATCCAAAAGTCAGATGCGGCGGCAGTCATCATTAGTCCAGTGAAGATGAGAACAGCTCCGAAAATGGCCACTTTTCTGTAAGAGAACCGTCTGAGCACCGGCCCTCCGAAGAAGGACAGGAGCATTCCGATGCCATGGTTTAAGGTTATGATGAGGGTGCCTTGAGTAGCGCTCAGACCTGTCTCGGAGAACGCTTCTTGAAATACTAAGCCAAAGCCAGCTATTAATGGCAGCACTACTACCTGAAATGAGTTTAAAAATAATTGTAAGTACTAAAACTAGTTACATAAAAGTTCGTTTTAAAAATGTAGAAATAACTATCAAATTGCGTAAGTAAGTATGTCTTTTATGGTAGGCAGAGAATCCTATCTTTTATAGACTGTTGTTCTCGACATAACGCCAATTCCATGGAAGATTAGAATTTTTTTGTGGTTTCTTTTGTTTTCAAACATTCCAAATGTTTAGGAGTTATCTTATCGTACCAAATTGAGGGAAGACATGTAATGGTGCTTCGAATTCTGATTATGAAATTGAATAATTTTATCCGTGAGGTGACGGAGAAAGAATACCAATCGCCGCCCCTCTCTCCGTCCGGTGGGTGTCGTAAGAAGCGACTAACGGACTCTTTCGAGAGATGATCTGCTCCACTGGTGGTAGGGCTTGACCCGTCTGGTTGGTGACCACCGTACGCATGGTGTAAAACCCGTCAAGTGACTGCTTGTCGGTCGCGTTTCGGGATTAGCCAGCGTATAACCAGAGCTCGAGAGGATAATGCTGCGATGTATTTGGTCTGTGGAGGCTTCCGTCAAACCAGTGCCAGGAGGACTTCGTTAACCTGCCGACCAGGGAGACCCGTAGAAACGGTTGTCCCGCTGGCCGCCCGTAGCACAGTACAGGGGCCCAAGCGAGCCTTACCAGCTCGTGAGGCTGCCTCACCATGCCACGCATAATCTCGGGGTGGTCCGTCGTGCCGGTTGGTGACTGGAAGGTGGGGTCCCGGCGGCCATTCCCGGGGGGGTTCGGGGGCCCTTCCGTTCGGCAGGTTAATAATACTCGTCTGTGGGCAAATTCCTGGGGAAACAGGCCACCACACTTTGACCATTCGCATCGCGGCATCATTTTCTCGATTCACGCCTCTCTCTTTCCACTCCTAAAATGACAGCGCCTAACAACAAAACTGGTTCTACAGCGGTGCACACCCCCACCACAACCTTCCCGTTTGAGGTGGAGTTCGCTAACATCCGCGGACTCCATGCAAACCTCAATGCCGTCCACCACCATCTTGAGACAGCACGGCCAGCAATGTTGTACCTGACGGAGACGCAAATACAGCCAGCTGACACCACCTACCTGAACTATCCCGGCTTTGTGCTTGAAGAATCCTTCAAAGCCAAAGCCGGAGTTTGCTTATTCGTTCGGGCGGATGTTTGCTGTCGCCGTCTGCGCTGTCTGGAGGACCCTTCCTTCTCCCTCCTAGTGGTACACGTCGACTTAGGCTCTCATTGCCGTGTCTACGTCTGCGTCTACCGATCCCATAACGGCGACATGGAGACAACTCGACTAATTGAACATCTTAGTCGGGTAGCAGATGATGCGCAGGAGCGGTTTCCATCGGCGGAACTGGTGTTTTTGGGGGACTTCCACGCCCACCATGAGTTGTGGTTAGGTTCCTCCAAAACAGACCATGCTGGTAGAACTGCCCACGCATTCGCTCTCACGCATGACCTGACGCAACTGGTGAACCAGCCCACCAGGATCCCAGTGGCCATGCGCCCTCCTTACTCGACCTTCTGCTGACGAGTCGCCCAGCTGGATACCGGGTGGAGATTCGAGCTCCTTTAGGTTCCTCGGATCACTGCTTGATATCCAGCACAGTGCCCTTGGCATCGCGCCCGCCAACAGCGGTTTCGAAACGCCAGATTTGGCACTACGCGTCGGCAGACTGGGACGGGATGCGGGAGTATTTTGCATCCGTCCCTTGGAGGCAGCGCTGCTTTAGTGGGAAGGACCCGACCGCTAGCGCCACTGCCGTTGCTGATGAGATAGTATTAGGAATGGAATACTATATTCCACACTCCTATGTCATCAGCAAAGGCAGACGCAACCGCTGGTTCAATCGCGAGTGTGCCAGCGCTGTTGAGAGCAAACAGACGGCATACCGCGCTTGGATCAGAGGTAAAGCTCATGGGGCTCCCGAAACTCGCTCGCTAAAAGCAGCCTATAATAATGCCACCAAGTTGTGTAAGAGGGCCTACATTAGAGCGGATGCCCAGCGCGTTGCACGAGTAGGCCAAGAACTCCTGACGCATCCTACGGGCAGCCGTAGCTACTGGCGTCTGGCCAAAGCCGTGCAATCCAACTTCTGCCAACCCTCGCTGCCACCACTGAGATGTCTTGACGGAACTTTAGCTCACAAGCCGCAGAAAAAGGTCGATCTCCTGGCCAAACTCTTTGCGGCTAACTCCCGGATCGATGACTGTGATGCACAGCCACCCTCAATTCCTCACTGTGGCCACACAATGTCTGATATTAAAATCAGGCAGTGTGATGTCCGTGCGGAAATGCAGTCAATCGATGTCCGGAAAGCTAACGGTCCTGATGGCATCCCAGCAATAGTCCTGAAAATGTGTGCAGCGGAGTTGTCCCCTGTGTTAACGCGTCTGTACCGTCTCTCGCTCTCTTCGGGTTGTGTGCCGGAATCTTGGAGAGAAGCTAATGTGCAACCGATCCCTAAAAAAGGAGATCGGTCAGATCCGACTAATTACCGCCCTATAGCCGTAACTTCAGTGTTGTGTAAGATCCTAGAACGAATATTGAACAAACAGCTTATTCGATACCTAGAAGATCACTCCCTAATTCACGATCGTCAATATGGGTTTCGGCCAAAACGGTCAACGGGTGATCTTCTAGCGTACGTCACACATCTCTGGGGTGAGGCTATTGACAAGCGTGGCGAGTCACTGGCAGTTAGCCTTGACATAGCCAAGGCTTTTGATCGGGTCTGGCACAAAGCTCTTCTCTCCAAGGTCCCGGCATACGGTTTGCCCGCTCAGTTCTGTACCTGGATTGCCAGCTTCCTGCATGAGCGTAGAATCCGTGTCCTTTCGGATGGATGCGCTTCGCGGTTCATGTCAGTGAACGCTGGTGTTCCTCAAGGCTCCGTTCTATCCCCCACGCTGTTCCTTCTGCATATCAATGACATGCTTCCTCTTGGAAACATTCATTGCTATGCAGATGATAGCACAGTGCATGGGGGATATAACGGGCACCCAACGCCTGGGCGGGTAGACACCGAAATGAAGCGAGCAAATCTTGTCATTGAGCTCGATCGGATGTTGGACCTTATTTCTAAATGGGGCTCCGATAATCTGGTGGAGTTCAATGCCAAGAAAACACAGGTGTGCGCGTTCACAGCGAAAAAGTCGCCATTCCTTCCCCTTCCCTCTCTTCAGGGTACATCTCTAGGCCTGCAGAGCAGTATTAACATGCTCGGTATGGATATCCGCTGCGATCTGAACCAAAAGGACTACATCGAAACCGTGATTAAAAATGCCTCACGTAAACTCGGTGTCCTGAACAAGGTGCGGCGATTCTTCACGCCTGATCAGTTGTGTCTATTATACAAGACACAGGTGTGGTCTTGCGTGGAGTATTGCTCTCACCTTTGGGACGGCTCCGCAAAGTACCTTCTCGATGCCTTGGACAGATTGCAGCGCCGCGCTGTGCGCATCATCGGCAATGCGGAGGTCACTAAAACTCTCGAGCCTTTGCAATTGCGTAGAGATATTGCGTCACTCAGCGTCTTTTACCGTTTATACCATGGCGAGTGCTCTGAAGAACTCTTTGACCTCATCCCTCCTTCTCCCTTCCTCCATAGGAGTACGCGTGCTGCTCTGCGGAGTCACCAATTTACAGTCTCTAACATTCCATCTCGCACAAAGAAATTTGGTGACTCGTTTCTTTGCCGCACTTCCAAAAGATGGAATAGTCTACCAGCACACGTATTCCCTCCTACCTATGACATAGGGTCCTTCAAACGAGGCGTGAAGAAGCACTTTGTGGGCCGGCAGAGTGAGGATGACTGATGCTACGTCTCTTACGCTGCACCAGTTGTCCTCGCGCCTGGACCTCATTTCCACTTAACATCAGGTGGAGTGAGGTCATTTGCCGGGGTTAGTATAAAAAAAAGAAATAATGAAAATCATTTGGTAAAAAAAAATCATCGTATGATAATTGCATTCCACTTTTCTCGGTTACGAATTTTTAAGTTATGAAAGTACTAACCTATATAGGTACAATTTAATGTTAGCTACCTTCGTTATATAATTTACGTCATTTATTATGTTTCACACCGTAATGTGTATTTAGTGGAATGTATAACGTGAAGGTTAATTACTTTATCTTGCTCACACAAGACATCTCTTACGACTATCTTATTTTACTAAGGAACAAGTTTTATCAAATGTACGTTGTTTATAATTTGCCAAAAAAATCAGCAAAACTGTTATAATAATAATAATTCAATTGGCTTTGGTAATAAATAAATTAAAAATTGTAGACGATTTAGGTATACATTTGACACGTAACGCATCTCACATGCCGTTTTGAATAGTGCCATTACAGATCTCTGTTCTCTTTTTAAGTACGAGTAACAAAAGATCTCTATCATATTTTTAAGTACGATTAACACACCAGCTGACCCCAACCACACCAGCTGTTATCTACTGACGAACGAAAATGAGACAGGATTTTTTTTGGTTTTGTTGATGTCATAAAATAGTAAATAATTCCCACATAGCCACCTGAATGATTAAGTAGCTTCTAGTCGTTGTTGGCAAATTATGGATATTTTTTATCATAGGTTCTAGCGGGCAAAGAGACAATTTCACATGGATAGTTTGTTAACGCAACTCCTAATATCGCTATGCTCTGTGGCTGAGTGCTACGCATTTCGGTTTCGCATACAAACTTCCAAGTCGACATTTGTTAAAACCTATAGGCCAATTTTAATGAAACTTAGCATGCTAAAGCAAAATTATAGGGATCTAAATAGTTTGTTGAAAACATTATTAAAAAACGTTTAAAATACTGAGGTATCCCGATTTTTAACTTTCTTTAGTGGACTTTAAATCGCAATAACTCAGCTAAATAAACCTTTTTTTAAAAATGATTTCAACAAACTATTTAGATCCCTGTGTTTTGCTTTAGCATGCCTAGTTTCATTAAAATTGGCTTATTGGTTTTAAAAAATTTCGAATTTGAAGTTTGTATGGGAAACCAAAATGCGTAAACCCTCTCAATAATATCTGACAGTTTTAGGTAAAATTTCCAGGTCCGGTAAATTGTGTTTCAGATTTTGGGATGCTATTAAGCAAGCATGGTAATTAATCGAATACCTATCATTGTAGAGATTACTTGATTTCAATGTTAGACGCGTTTGCACAGCAGTGGGACAGTAGGATAATTCCTAAAGACTTGCTTACTTACAAATCATTATTACATACTAGCGGCCGATCGCGGTTTCACCCGCGTGGTTCCCGTTCCCGTGGAAATATTAGGGATAAAAAGTATCCTATGTGTTAATCCAGGTTATAAACTATCTGTTTGCCGAATTTCATCCAAATCTATTTAGTAGTTTTTACGTGAAAGAGTAACAAACATCCATCCCTCGCGTTTATAATATTAGTAAGATTAGGTATACTTACATTATTTAGAGCGTAAGCAAAAGTCACAACCCAGCCGTAGCCACCGTCTGGCGGCGCCGCCGTCCTTTTGTTTGCCATTCTGATAACTAATTGTAGTCAATAACTTTCACATCTCTGTAATTAACACACTGCGCTTTTTATAAGTCATTTGCGAATTAACACAATCTCACTGCCACAAGTAATGTTGTTGTCATGTTCATCGATGTTATCGCACTGTTCAAACTGTTCTTCTATGTTTGCTCCGATTTCCTGGGAGTATTGACTCTTCGAGTCTTCGATACAAGTCGAGAGCGACTCGCAGGCGACTACACTCTACGCTACATATGATACATGTGTCGACGATCGACTGCTAACGGATAGCAGGTCGTTATCGGTTTAATATTGTACCCCCTTATCAAGTGTTAGTTTTATTTGTTGGCATGTTTGGTTTAGGTGTAAAGGCCTCAGACTGCGCTACAACTATTTATTGGTGCAATAGTGACCTAGATGCACGATGTACGAAGTGAACTAGCTTCGTTCCTGTGTATGTATGCAGTTGAATGAGTTATTTATGCATGAGATTTTGTTTTCGTTTTAGGTATTCGAATATCTTTCGTCTTTGCATTGTCTAAGTTGGCACAGAATCAAATGATTTTATTTTTAGATGTACGCGTGTAGATTTTGTTATTATTCTTTATTAATTGCTGTTGTTGTTGTGGTCTTAAGATCCAGCGTAGTTGGGTAACATGCATGGGAAGGCCGGTGCCCAGCGCAGTAGGATTTTTAAAGGAGGATGATTAAATTTTGTTTAATTTTAAAGTCCGGCACGCGTCTGCGATTCCTCTAGTTTTGCGTGTAGGTGTCCATGGGCGGCGGTGATTTAAGAAATATTTAAATAAACGCTTTACTCTACACTCTAGTCTATTGGCTCTACATTATTGCAAATTTTGGTTTTGTTTTAAATTCATTATTATGACAAAAAAAACGCTAAAGACATCCGACCTTACTTATCACTTTTTATAGGTGATCGAAGTAAAAAACACTATTTAGGCATTTATTAGTTTAACATTGTTTTGTGTACGTCACACCAACGTCATTTTGAACTTGAGTAAAAGAAACTAAACAATGTATAGCTAAAAGTATTTATATGTAAGGCCTTTCCATTTAAGCGGAACTTAATGATCTAGGTATGTCTACCTATGAATGATCAATGTTTAACTTGATTTGAAAGTCACCCAGTTCCACGCTATTCGCTTCTAATACACACAAAATCTCAAAATTTTGCTATGAGAGATGACGGTTTTCCCTAAACTGTTCAGAAATAAGAGCAATTCCTACATAATTCTCCATTATTTAGAATACATATGAATAATAAATAGCAATTGCTCAAATTAATGGGGGTAATGAATAACGAATTTAAAATTTAAATTTGCGATGAAGTATAATCAACTAGTGTACTAACTATGGTAGAGCAGAACGTGTATTATATTAAAATTCTTTATTAATTTTGGTTCATCTCTTCTATTAGAACAATAATTGTAGGTTTTATACAAAGTTTGATTTAAAAGCAGCACCGTTCGACGGCAGCTTAAACGATAGTTAAGATTTGTATGAAAGCAATGACTAGCATGGATTTAAAGTATTGCTATTCTAAATAAGCCTTGGCCCGAGCAGCCAAATGCTCGTCCCGATTTGCGCAATCCTGGGTGCGGGCGGATACCAGCAGGTCTATCGGCTAAAAAATATGGATATGGACATGGGCTTCATTTGACATTTGAAGCCCATATTTTGTCGTTATATGGGCATATTATGGGCTTCAAATGTCAAATGAAGCGCATGTCTATATTCATATTTTTTAGCCGATAGGGTGGCAGGTCGGGCAAAGTGTGCTATGGATTTATAGAAGCATAGCCCGGGTTTGTGATCACCAACAAGCATTAAGGAAATGTGGTGTTTAAGCTTATATCCGCAATTGAAGCTTTTTATTATTATTTATGAACAAGGCCTTTGGCCAGTAGTGGGACAGTAAAGTAGCCTTGTAACTTTTACTACTGCTGACTCACTGTCGTCTGTAGAAATATTATTTTAACTTAACACTCCAATATTAACAAAACTTTTTTTTTACATTTTCCTTTTACCAAACCCTAATTGAATCAAAAGTGCAATCGAGCCGATTAAAATGAGCTATTATCAGTGATAAAACGGTCACGCACGAATTACCTAGTTACCTGATCTGATTATCTGCCATGTAGCCGAATTTATTGTAATATAAATGATTAATTAACCGTATCTGATGTATGTACCGTTCAATAAGTTACTGATAATTATCGTATTAAACCATTGGTCAATATAATTACTCTTGCTGAGTTTCTCACTGGCTCTTCCCATTATAAAGGTCTTACGAACAGATGGCGTAGTGACATCCACATGTGCTCAATTAAATTGTAGCCAACACTTAAATAATCATATGCATTTCGTTTTTTTTTAATTTTAAAGGAATTGATCATTTTCAACTACAATAATGTTTAACTTCGTCTTAAAATTAAACAACATTGCAATGTTGGCGATGCTTATCGCGATAGTTTTAATCTTTGATTTAAGGCGATGGTTCTACGAACTTTATCATTGCATTATAGAACTATTAGGTGTATCGATTTCGTCAGGGTAGCTGGCAACACTTGGATGAGATCGGCACAGTACAGAGGGGACTAGCACAAAATGAAAGAGGCCAATAACCAGCAGTGGGTGATCGTCGGCTGATGATGACGATGATGATAATCATAAAACTTAACGTCTTCAGCATTATCTAGAGCAGAATGTGTAGTTAATTTTAGATTCGCTTGACACCCGTTACTATCATTATCTCTAGTTGAATAAACATTAAATCGATTTGCTTTGACAACAAATAATAAAACTTTTCATTTTGATTGTGTAATATTTTTTGTAGCCTTGTAAGTGGTTTACGTTCATCTTTTTCTGTTTTTATTCTTACCACTGCAAGTGATTCTTGGCCCTAGTAGGTACTACTAGGCTAGTAGGATAGTAATAAGTACAATAGAAAAGGATAGGAAGTTAAATTAACACCGTAAGTCCTCAAGCCAAAACAAACAATCACCAGATGGCTTTATGAAAGCAAATAAATAACACCACGAGGATGTTAGTTTACGGGACTCACAACATAGAAATAATAATGAATTTAACCAGCGCCTGATGTTTCGTGCCAGATCTATGTACGGTTTCTGAGTTGTTGCCATTATATTTCTACTTGGCGTTACAGGAAACTACAATACGTGTTCTTAATGTTTTAACTTACACTACACACAAACAAAATGAAAAATAAGTAACAAAAACGTAGATCACATCTAGGTATCACTATGGCAACTCCTATTTTGTGAATTGTAAGATCACATAAACAATTTGTAAAATCATGTTCAAGCCCTTTGTTTATTTACACTCATTAATCAAACTGTTTTATCAAATAAAACCTGAAACAAATACGGTACGCGTTAATTCACTTTTTTATATGCACTGACTAAAACAGATCTTTCAGAGTCACAATTCAAACTTTTAGGTTAACGTTATAAAACACACAACACTTGCATACTATAGCACACGCGCCTGCGTACTGTCAAATACTCTCTCTCTCTTTCTAGGCCCCCGTTAACGCCAAGTTAACGCCGCTCCGTCGTCACAGTCTGTTTAAATTGACAATTTGATTACCGGTTATTGTTCGGTTGAACTCTGCTCCTGACCCACAAATTGACGATGGGTAGATAGATTTTAATGAAAATTAGTAATAATCACATTTAATCGTAACTTTTTGTTGAACCTATTTTATTTTATAGATAACTAGCATTATAAAAAAATTAAAACTAAGTAGGTAAAACAAAAGTACCTAGACCTTTTGTACACATTTACTTTCAAAACTTTCTCATACATCTAGCACAATAATTTAAAGATAACATCATTAGTAATCAAAAAATCTTAGAAGAGCTTAATTTTTGGTTCAAGAGAAACCAGACACAATAGAAATTCAATTGTTAGTACCTAACCGATATCGATTTTCTTACAGTCGAGAGATTAATTATAATACTTATATAGTTGCAGTAAAAATAAGAAATATAATTTATAAGTAAGTATCTATAAATACGGGTGTGTGCAAATTGTGCATTGGGCAGCATCAACGACTAAGGAATTATACAGAAATAGTGATTTCGACCGTGTTACTCGTTCATAATCACGCATAAACAATTTTATAATAAACTAAGCTGTGAAAAAAAATTGTTTCTTAAAAATTAAGGAATCCTAGCAGCAGCAGCAATAACAAATTCAAATGAATGTCTTAACATAAACATTTTAAAAATTTTCTACATTTTATGCTATGACAAGCTCTTCGTCTGACTTACTTTGACCTTTGGATCTTATGTTCTTTTGTAGACCCCAAGACAGTGCAGTAAGCCAAGCAAAGATGGGCGATTGTTACTGATTCGTACAATCGAATGGTTTGATACAACTAATATTAACAATCGAATACAATAACAATCGATCACTAGTTCGCAAATTCGAATGAAACCACTAGTTCACTCATTCACTATGCCATTCAAAATTGGTCTTATCCATCGTAACATAAAGTCTACTTTTATTTGATATTCGAATGAACAATCGAATAATGCAATGGCGCGATTGGCGGCAATGCAAAAAGAGTAAACGCCATGATTGTTTATACTTCTTTCTTTCTCTCTTACACACACTTGTTTCGTTTATCTTTTTATTCCCTCGTACAAGTTAGTTCGATGGTTTGAATATTCGACTAGATAAACTAGTAATGAAATTTGAATCGGAAGGAATGAGACGACGCTATACATTCTTATTCGCTTCTCGCTTATATTCAAAATCGAATTATTTGTAAAGTTATTCGAATAATTCGAATGACTTCTACAATCGAATAATTCGAATAACGTCATTCACAATCGCCCATCACTAAAGCCAAGTGAAGATAATCAAGCAATGTAGAGTTACTGCTGACGAAGCGTGGTTTTTAATCCTACTGGAAAATAAAAGGAATGGTAAAAATTGATGCATTTTGCAACATGTATTTGGCTTAAGTTACTATGTATTGGGTGTAACATAACATCTGTTGACATAAAAAGTTAGTTTCCTAATAAAAAGCAGACTCTACATTCAACGGACTGAGTAGATGCATACAGAACTTAAAGGTTGTTAATAATTGAACTAAAAACCTTCTTACCAACCAGGTCCCTTAACAAGATAAACAATTCCAGCAGGAGGAGGAGGAGGGTATAAATTCAATACAACATTCACCAATTAACGTTAAAATTAAACAAAGTGTTCCGCTCGCGGAATTCACATATTCTATTGGGTATCCATCAGCCACAATTTTAGTCCAATCGCCAATTATTGAAGTAGATTCACAGAAACAACCACATCTCACAAAAGTTTATGAAAACATATCAAATGCGTATGTAGTAAATGAAATACGTGATGTATATTATCTTCTCAAGCTTCTGTGGATTACGTTTCTGTCACAAAAACACTTCAAGATGTTAGCATTGAAAGTACTGGTGTGGAGGTCGAAAATGAATATATATTATTACTCAGGTCATGATCAAAGTAGTAAGTATTATTGTTTCGGAAACAACTTATCTTTAAATAATAAGTACACTGATGACCGAAAACCGATTGACTGTTCTATTGTTTTACAGTAAGTAAATGACTTTGAGAATCGGGGAGTCGGAAATAACACGACGTGGTCAGAAGTTTCTACACAGAAACATACCACTAATTCGAAAGAGGTTTTAATTTTATTATACTAACTTTCCAATTTTCCATAAACATACTCTTTTTCTTTTATTCAACCTTCGCTGCAGTCTTCTCTATCACCTATATAGTAATTAGTACCTATCACCTGAAATGTACATAAGCACATAAATAGTCTAGTTGTTGTGGATTTCACTTATAATCTCTTTATGAATATATAATTGCTAAAGTTCTACAAGAATGCAGTCATAGTGTTATGATGATAAAACGAACTTACCTTGTGAAGTTTGATTCCAATTATGCGAGGGTCTCAACCGAAGACAATTACTTATTACATGCAGCAGTCATGAGATGGTGCTATCTTCTTCACACTTTTAGAGATATCCTAAAAATAAGTTTTTATTACCGTTCCTTGTACTGGCAACCCTGCATCACGTGACGTCATTATTTTATAGAATTTAGTGATATCCTCCACAAAAAAAATCCCTTTTTGGGTTGGGAGGGATGGGTTGACGTAATCGTCTTCGGTTGAGACCCTCGCATAATTGGAACCAAACTCCACAAGGTAAGTTCGTTTGATTCTTAATTATACTTCGGATCTCAACCGAAGACGATTAAGTACTTTACATGCAGATGTTCAGAGCATTGTAATGTTAAGGCAAGTCACCGGTATATGCGGGCAAAACTGTTTTGCGAGATCAAATGGTTTATGAATTTACTATTAAATTACGCTCTTATAAAAAATAAATATGATACACTAAAGGATATTGCCTAAAGAATGTGCTAATTTGTTACGCGATTAGATGTACTTTACTCGATTATAAAAAACCCTAAAACAGGCCAAATAAAAGTCTAAAAGGGATATGTAGTTTCTTAATTTTTTTTTAAATTTTCGTCATAATTCTTACATGTAAATGTTTATTTTGAAGTACTACAGAGAACTTTCTAATTCATTAAATCTTATAAAGTCTATACAGGCAAAAACCTATAAAACCAATATTTGCGCCGCTTCGCTGTTACACCCGTCCCGTGCCGTCGTACCGTTGAGAGAGCGAGAGAGAAGCGCTCGAAAGGACTCGTCTTGACAAAATAAAAATAAAAAATATGTAAATTTAAACTTTACAAATGAAGGTAGTTTTTTAGTGATTAAACGAACTAACCTGAAGTGATGTTCTATCACAATTATAAAAGTTGCTTCGTCCGAAGAGATTAAGCAACATTTGTAGTAACACGTGTCGCCTTTCATCCACTAAGTTAAAATCAAAAATAAACAATTTTTTGTAGGGTAGTTGTCACTTTCCTCTGCGTCTCGATTGTACGGTATCTCATATAGTTGAAAGCCCTGAGCCTAATATTTCACGCTAAGGAGATATCTAGGGAGGGAGGGACCTAATCTCTCTCTCGTTTAATTACTAAAACTCGTTTAATTGTGATAGAACATCACTTCAGGTAAGTTCGTTTAATCACTAATTATACATTCGTTGTTTCGTCCTTTGAGATTAGGTAACATTTGTAGATTTTGAAAGATAGTGAAATATTAAAACGTCTTTTTCCGTGTAAATCAATAACTAGGTATATTAAATAAATATAATCAAAAAACAAAACCTAAATAAACCTAGAGGTTTATAATATATTGTAATCAAATCTTATTTAAAAATTATGATTAACATCAATCTGTGATAATGGACATGGCAAAGTCTGGTTCAGGTTGGATGTTTTTATGGTAGTGTTTTGCAAAAACAGAAGTATTGTTTACAACATTATATGTACTTACTTATAACGTGTATCAATTATGTGAGACAGTATTATAGAGTTACTCAAAGTAAACAGTCGTTTGTTCTTGTCGTCTCCCGATATGGCGACCCTGCGGGCAGTATTATTCGGACTCAGACGCGATGGGGTGAACACGGGTGTTACGGGTGTTGCTTAGGCGCCCGGCGCGCTGCGTCGGCGCCGCGCAAAGTGGAATAAAATAAGAAAGACTTTAAATAATATGGTGACACGAATATCTAAAAACTAAACACTACATTGCTGATAAAAGAAAATGATAACATAAGTAAAAAAACTATAATGATAAAATTGTTAGAAAAATCATTAAAGTGGTATAAACAAAATTAAAAGGCAAAATGGGAAATTTCGAAATCGACCCAAATACAAACGTAGCGAATCAGGATAACAAGAACACGTGTAATAACTACACGAACATTTTAATCAACAACAACAGCTATCTGCTAGCTGCGGTACTGATAATAGTGGCAATTGTTCTACTCATTGGCATCTACGAGATCCTCAAAAGACGCTACAAAAAGCATGTGGAGCGACAAGTCAAACTACGGTCTATTCGTAATCGTATTACTACAAACGACGACGAGTAAAATAGCAGACCGAAGAAGGAGCATCCCTTTTTTTTTTTTTACGGATTTATGCATGCAGCCGGGAGACCATCGTTGTCCAGGCGCTGGTTCCAGAAGCAAGTTGTTTAGTGTTACAGTAACACAAAATGTGTTAAGGCAGTGATGTTTGGAGAATTTTTCCCCTTATCAAGAATATATAGAAAACTGTGAGTACATAGGCATACTTGTGACTGTATTAATAAAAGACATTTTTTTTGTTTTGTGCGTTATACTTAGTTTAATGTAACTTGCTATATTGTTTTATTTTTCAAAGCGAAATACATATTTGTAATAATCCTTTTTAAGTTGACTAGAAATTGATCAAATAGATTACGTTACTTTTTCTATATGTTAATCTTTATTATAGATATAGTGGTCGTACTATTATGATAATGAATTTATCGTTTTATGTGTTTTAACTAATTAAATATGGTACCGAATTAATCATTTTATGTGACTTAACTAATTATCTTTATTATACATGTAAGTGGTCGTATTACGTAGTACCATTAGTTATTCTGTGGTATTATTTTCAACAATATGATAATGAATTTATCATTTTATGTGTCTTAATTAATCACTTTAACTAATTATCTTAGTTGATTAAGAAAAAAGTATATTATTACATATATATTAAGTACTTAACTTTATAATCATAAAAATATGATTTGATATGGAAATTTTGTCTTCGCTAGATACAATCGAAACCGCATTGTGTAAAATAAACACAGATCTAAGAAAATTAGGACAAAAAAGAATAGAGCGTTTTACCTACGTTAAAAGTAAATACGAAGAAGCTGTAAGTTTGTATAGTAACTACGAAATTTTGATACAAAAAGTTGACCTATCTGAAACAAATTCAGGAGTTGTAGTAGTTATAGAAAAAATAATTTCAATTTACAAAAAAATTACGGAATATTTTCACGAAACAGAAAAAAAACCGGTATCCGAATCTTTAAAAATGGAAAAATTTAACATAAAAACCGCAACTTCTTTGATCCCAGAACTAGATGGAAAACAAAGTACGATTCACAGACTAATTAACGCATCAGAACTATACCGTTCTTGTATTGACGATAAGGATGAGCAAATGTTGATTAGTTTCATAATTAAGACCAGACATGATCAAAATTCTAAATTAAAATTACAAAATAAATATGACAGTTTTAATAACTTTCTTTGTGATTTAAAAAAATTCTTATTGACAAAAAAATCACACACCTCTTTGATGACACAATTAACAAGTACTACACAGAAAGATTCAACTATAATGCAGTTCGGTAATAGGTTAGAGACCTTATTCTCAGAATTGACATTAACACAAAGTGACGGAGATTCAGACGCAAACGTTGTTCTGAAACCCATTAACGAAAAAATTGCGATTCGTCAATTTATAAATGGTTTAAGAAGTAAGCGGATAGGCACTATAATTTCAGCAAGAAATTACGATTCTTTGCGAGAAGCCATTAGCGCAGCAGTTGAGGAAGACATTGAAGACTCGTCCCGACAGCAGCAATCAATGACCGCACGGCAAAACTTCTCAGGTGAGTTTTCAAAACTTGCTTACAGATACCCTAGACCACAATATACGTTTTCGAGAGGACACAACTATCCACGTAGAGGACAATTTAGACAGTTTGGAGGACATTACCACCAGCCTCCAAGACAGTATTATTATAACGCGAATTATGAGTTCATACCACGTTTTCCTAGCAATACACAACAGGCACAGTACAATAATCATAGAAACAACAACTACAGGCTTATGAGAAACTCTAATCAAACACGAGGTGCATTTACCCAAAATCGTTACAAAAATAAACATGTCAACGTAACAACACAAAATCATAGTTCGCAACAAGATTCAGAATTTTTTCGTTCAGAACATTACCGACGTACTAGACTCCCTGTCAGGAGCAGTATATTTTTCAAAAATTGATTTAAGTAACTCATTTTATCAGGTACTATTAAATGATGACTGTCGTGACGTCACAGCATTCACTACAAACACCGGACAGTATAGACTAAAGCGTCTACCGATGGGACTCAAGATATCTCCAAGTTCTTTTTCACGACTAATGTCGATTGGCCTCTCAGGGCTTACACAAGAACAATGCCTTTTTTATTGTGATGATTTATGTGTTTATGGCCGTAACCTACTTATGCACAATAAAAACCTAATACACTCGGCGTCAAAAAAATCGCACCTCTTAGAAAATCACTTTCAAATGTCATTTACTCTTGATATGCACATGCAGTCGCATTAATTATGATTTTATTTACAAGGTTACTTAATTAACTTAATAAAAAACATTACTTTTCATTATCAAATAAAACCTAATGCAACAAATAAAGTGTCACAAAAATTCGATGCAAATTTTGCTACCCGTGAGAGTTGCTAGTTGCGCTTCCTTTGTGGGTATAAAACGGTCAACACGGGTTCAATGTGGGTCATTCGCTATTCAACCGTTGAAGAGGACACACGCACAGATTTTGATGGATACCACAGCTGATAAAGCCGCTCAAGTGGTTGCACTACTGCAATCAGGGGTGCGGCAGTGTGATGTCGCCCGGCAACTGAACCTGAGCCGTTATTCCGTTCGAAGAGTGTACCAGCGCTTCATAGAGACCGGTGGCTATATCCGCAGACACGGTTCGGGTAGACGTCGCTGCACTTCGGAAAGAGACGACCGGTTCGTTGTGTCGAACTCTTTGAGAAATCGTTTCTCCAACGCTGTTGAGTTGCAACAGCAGCTCCAGGCAGTTCGCAGACGCACCGTAAGCGTATCTACGTTTAGAAGAAGATTGAAGGAGAAGAAGATAGCGGCCCACAGAGCTGCTACGGGTCCAAAATTGACTGCAGCGCATCGGCGAGCCCGCTTGCAGTTAGCTCGTGACCACGTCGATTGGACCCTTGAGCAGTGGAGAGCTGTTCTCTTCTCAGACGAGACGCGAGTGTGTCTTTTCTGCAACGACCGACGGAGAAGAGTATACCGGAGGCAGGGTGAACGTTTCGCCCAAGCCTGCATCCAGGAGACGGTGGAATATGGTGGCGGATCCTGCATGTTCTGGGGCGGTATGTCTGCTGCCGGCAAAACCGACCTTGTCTGCGTCTCCCGGACTGGAGGTGCTCGCGGACAAGGGTCGCTGACTGCTCGCCGCTATGTCACTGAGGTCCTGGAAGTGCATGTGGTCCCCTTTGCCGAATCTTTTGGCGAGGGGTTCACATTAATGCACGACAACGCTCGCGCTCACACTGCAGGCATCGTGAGCGACTTCTTGCAGAGGTCCCAAATCTCTGTGATGCAGTGGCCAGCGCGAAGTCCGGATCTGAATCCTATAGAGCACCTCTGGGACCATCTTAAACGTAAGGTTCGATCTCGGGATCCAGCTCCTTCGACTCTACAGGAGCTCCAAGACGCGGTGATTGAAGAATGGGGGCTTATCCCTCAAGAAGAGCTCCTGAAGTTGGTGAGGTCCATGAGGGACCGTATGGAAGCCGTGATCAGGGCAAGGGGGGGTAACACTAGATTTTAAGTTAATTTTAAGACACTTTTTGTACATTTTTCTTTGTAAATTATCTGTTGTTAATTAGGACTTAATTAAGGATTTTTATTATTTTATTAATTTTAATGTTGTTTGTATAATTATAATTAAACAGAAAGTTAAATTTAATTGTTTTTTGATACTCCTTTTTGTTACCTTTCTAATGATACCCAACACTATCCTCTACATAAGGTTTAAGAATTTTTAAAGATGATTTTTAAAAGGTGCGATTTTTTTGACGCCGAGTGTAGATGTTTCCGAAAGGTTGAGAAAGTTAAACTTTAAAATTAATCCGTTAAAATGCGATTTTCTTAAAAAACAAATACTATATTTGGGACACCTAGTAACAGAACACGGCGTGCTGCCGGATCCACAAAAAACTGCAACAGTGGAAAACTACCCAAAACCCAAAAACGCAGACGAGGTCAGGAGATTCGTAGCTTTCTGCAATTATTATCGTAAATTCATTCCCAATTTCGCAACAATAACAATACCTCTTAACTACCTATGCAAAAAGAATACAGCCTTTGTATGGACAAAATCATGTGACGATGCTTTTAATTTGTTACGACATTGTGTATGACCACCGCTCCGATTCTTGACTACCCAGACTTCTCGGAACAAAACGAGTTTGTGTTGCAAACCGATGCATCGCAATTCGCGATAGGAAGCGTGCTTATGAACAATAATTTAAAACCAATTGCTTATACAAGCCGTCCACTAAATAAGGCCGAACTTAACTATCCAACAATCGAGAAAGAATTATTATCAATTCAATAAAAACTGATCATAAACGGCTAATATACTTATTTAATATGAAGGACACCTCCAGCAGACTAATGAAATTTCGTCTGGCTTTAGAGGAATATGATTTTAAAATATTATATGTTAAAGGCTCAGACAACGTCGTTGCTGACGCTCTATCACGAATAATAGTAACATCAAAAGAGTTAAAACAAATGAATAATACTGAATTATGTAATGTAATGACTAGAAAACAAAGATGTTTAGAAGAACAAAATAAACAATTTATGCCTAGCACCGGTTCTCAAAATATTCTTGAAGTAAGGGAGGGCCCGCCCATAGTTTCAGAAATATTGAGAAAACCATGCGACAGCATAGATTTAGTATTTAAAGGAAAAATATATATAGATAAATACCATAAAACTAATAAAATAAGTGACATGGGAAAATGTTTATTATACATACCTAGCGAAAGCATGATAATTTTTAATATAGAGTATAAACAACGTTACACCCGAGCGGATTTCGTTGATTTAATATTAAAATTTTGTAAAAGGCTTAATATAAACTATATAAATATAATTAAAGATAAAGATAACGTTAATTTTATTAAAGAATTACAACGTGAAATATATAGTAGAAAAAACTGGGACTTTCCCAAAATATCTATTCTGCCTAATGTAGACAGAATAGCAAATGAAAAAGATAAAATCCAAATATTACAAGATTTCCATATCTTGCCCAGCAGCGGACACGCTGGAATGCGAAGAATGATAAACAATATAAAGAGAAAACACACATGGCCTTCTCTAAATAAAGATGTAATACAATATGTGAGCAAATGTCAAAAGTGTCAATTCTTAAAACATTGTAAACCAGTTAAAATGCCTATGGAAATAACGACCACAGCACACACACCCCTCGAAAAATTTTTTTTAGATCTTGTACGACCGTTAGTAAGGGACTCATATAATAACTGCTATATATTAACGATACAATGTGAGATGTCGAAATTTGTAGAGGCTTATCCACTACAATCCAAGGATACAGTATCAGTCGCAAACTCTTTTGTCAGTAATTTCATTTTAAAATACGGAATACCAAAATGTATAGTTACAGATAAAGGTACAGAGTTTTTATCATCCACAATGACAGAGGTCTGCAAATTACTAGGAATAGAAAAATTGAACTCAACCGCATACCACCATGAGACATTAGGAGCATTGGAAAATACACACAAAAATTTACGATCTTTTCTTAGACAATACTGTACAAGCAATTTACACGAATGGTCAACATGGTTACCCTACTGGACATTCGCATTTAACACTTCTGTACATACACATACTAAATTCCAACCCTATGAACTCGAGTATGGTAAACAATGCAATTTACCAAGTAACATCATTAATGAACCTCTAGAACCGTTGTATAACCCTTTAGATTATTCTAAACATTTAAAATATAGATTGCAATTAGCGCATAAACAAGCCCGTGATAATTTAATAATGAGTAAGCAAAATATGAAAAAGCAATACGATAAAAATGTTCCCGTACAGACCTACAAAGAGGGTGACCAAATACTTATAAAAAATGAGACTACAGATAAAACGAAAAGCATTTATTTAGGTCCGTATGAATTTGTAGAAGATCTAGATTCAAATATAAAAGTTTAAAAAAATAACAAACCACATATAGTTCATAAAAATAACACCAAACTTGTTTCGGCGAAAGGCGTTCGCCGTAACAGCGACGGAATAAAAGATGTGGGTTGGGTAGGTTATGGATAGTGAAGTACTTACAGGGATACACAGGAACCTGGAGACGAGCTGTCCACGGTAGGCGGGGTAGGTTGAGTTCCTGGCGCACAGTCACTACACTAAACAGTTCACTAGGGGCACTGGTTAAGGGCGTTTAGGTCGAGCTTATTGCACTAGCTCTTAACTGCACACATGTGTTCACTTCGTGGGCTGAGTTCGAGGGCGCGCGACGCGTGGCTTCGCCCTGAGATCTCGAAAGGCACTAACTCTTGCGCGGCGCCGGCCGGCGGCGACTAGTTAACATGGCCGCGCGACGGCTTAGTGCATTCTAATATGCACTCTATTACGGCGCAGCGACGGCTGTTTTCCGTCGCGCGGTGGCGCAAACATCTTCCCGGGGCCCAGGGGTGGTCTCATCCAAAGGGAGCCTGGCAATCTTGAACACAGGCCTCCGGAGGTGTCCATTGGCGGTGTCCAGGTCTACCACCCGCACGACGCCATCCTTCCCAGGCAGGGTGCGAGTAATGCGCCCCAGTCTCCATTGAAGGGCAGGCAGGTTGTCCTCCTTGATGAGGACGAGCTCGCCGACTCGGGGAGGGGAGGATGGGGACAACCATTTGGAGCGGGTTTGAAGGGTATGCAGGTAGGACTGGGTCCACAGCGTCCAGAAGCGCTGGGAAAGGGCCTGTACCATCTGGAATCGCCTACGTGTGGAGATCGGCCTATCTTCCACGGATAGTTCGGGAAGGGCCGTTAGTGGGCGGCCTATAAGGAAATGTCCGGCTGTAAGCGGCTCAAAGTCTGAAGGATCAGACGAAAGTGGGCAGAGAGGTCTTGAGTTGAGGACCGCTTCAATTCGAGCTAAAAGTGTGGAGAATTCCTCGAATGTGAGGTGTTGTTCGCCAATTACGCGATATAAAAGTTGCTTTGTTGATTTTACGTTGATCTCATGTAACGCACCGAACCATGGTCCCTTAGGGACGTTCAACAACCAAGTAATGTGCTGACCAGCGAGCTTGTGCGCAATCGTGTCATTATTCAAGGCAAGAAAGTTTTGTACTTCGATGAGCTGATTTCTAGCGCCTACATAATTTGTACCGCAGTCCGAGCGGATGAGAACCGGGGCACCGCGGCGTGCTATAAAACGCTGTAATGCCGCGAGGAACGCTTCCGTGCTGAGGTCCGAGACCGGTTCCAAATGAACCGCCTTAGTCGAGAGGCACACGAATATACAAAAGTACGCTTTTAAGAGTTTAACATTACGTAGGGTACTAGATTTAACGAGGAATGGTCCGGCAAAATCGGTCGTGACTTGACTAAATACTGGCTGAGGCGTAACTCTATCGGCTGGCAGGTCGGCCATGAAGGGCGCTTGCGGCTGGGCCCGGCATCGAAAGCATCTAATGCATTTAAAAACTCGGTGTCTAATGATGCGGCGCGCGGACAATATCCAAAATTGTTGGCGTAGGATAGCGTGTAAAGTGTCAGCGCCAGGATGGCAGTGTATTTTGTGGTAGTGGTCAATGATAAGGTCTACAAGTGGGCTAGAGCTGGGAAGTATGAGCGGGTGCTGCGCGTCATATCGGATAGACGCATGGGACAGTCGTCCACCAACTCTAAGGAGCTCATCTTTAATGAGAGGTGACAGCCGCTGGAGTCTGACGGAGCAGATTTTGCCAGTTTGAAGGCGGTGGATGTCCTCTGCAAACTCATTGTGCTGAACACTGCGCACCCAGTAAAGTATGGCCTCTCTTCGTTCACTGACGTACAAGGGGCCTGAGCGTCGCGAATCTGGGTGGTGTCTGCAGTTGTGCACAAAGCGTTTTAGACAAGCTGTCACTCCGACGAGCTTGTCTAGTGAACTGAACCGAGTGAGCAGGTCAAAGTCAAGACCGGGCACTGTGACCAGTGACGGGACGTGTTTGGGCTTAAGGCCGGGCAGGGCGTGATGGCCCAGAGCTAAGGGCATTGCAGGCCAAAACTCACAAGGCTGTCCAAGCCACGTGGGAGACCACCATAGGTCGTGGGCTGACAGGGATTGCGCAGACATCCCTCTGCTTGCGCAATCTGCTGGGTTGAGCTCGGAGGGTACGTGTCGCCAGGTACATTCTGGTGAGCCTGAGCTGATTTTGACTACCCTGTTGGCTTCAAAGGGTTGAAGACGGTGAGGCGGTGTATTGAGCCAGGCCAGGACTATCGTACTGTCTGACCAACATATATGTTGTTGTATACTGATATGGGCCGATAACTGAACCGACACACGGATCATGAGCTGGGAGAGTAGGGTGGCGGCCGACAACTCTAACTTGGGGATTGTGAGGCGATTCTTGATTGGTGCGACTCGCGACTTGGCGACAATCAAGTGTACTAAAGTATCTCCGGAGGCATCGAGCTCATGGAGGTAAACAACGGCGGCAAACCCGGCTTCAGAGGCATCTGCAAACCCGTGAAGCGAGTATGCAGCTGAGCCTTTGCTTGCACAAACGTGCCGAGGGAAGCGAATGCTAGACAACAGCGGCAGATCCTCTGAGATGTGGTGCCACTCCTTTTGTACTTCAGAGGGAGTGGGCTCATCCCATTCCAGCTTCAGTAGCCACAATTGCTGAAGCAGCAGCTTTGCGCGGAAGATAACGGGGGAAACCCAGCCGTTTGGGTCATAAAGTGAGGCTACGATGCTTAAAATAGACCGCTTTGTGACATGTGTGATGGGGGGCAGAGAGATGCGGTAAGTGAACTCGTCTGACTGAGGGCTCCACTGTATACCCAAGACCTTAATGGACGTGGATTCTGGGTTCATGTCGAAGTCCTTGGGCATGTCGCATTGGTTGTCGGGAAATCTCTCGAGCAGCTTAGGCAAGTTAGATGTCCACTTACTGAGCTGAAAGCTGCCTAGGTCTAGCAGACTTATCAACTCGTCCTGAAGTGCTTGGGCGGATTCAACCGTGTCATGACCACACAAGATGTCATCAACGAAGATAGACTTGCGAAGAACCTGAGCGGCTCCAGGGTAGCGATGGCCTTCATCATCAGCCAGCTGGAGCAGGGTGCGGATTGCATGATATGGGCTTGATCTTAAGCCGTACGTGACTGTATTGAGGGCGTAGGTGAGCAGAGGGTGATCTGGTGAGGACCGCCATAGTATCAGCTGATACCGTCTCTGGTCTGGGGCAACCAGCACATTTCTGAACATCCTCTGGATGTCAGTGCTGAAAACGACTGGATGCGTTCTGAAGGACATGATGATGTCCACAATGTCCTGTTGAAGGGCGGGGCCTGTGTGTAGGCATTCATTTATGCTGACACCATTGGAGCTTTTGCAGCTACCATCAAAAACAATGCGCAGCTTGTCCGACCCTGACTTAAATACGCCATGGTGAGGGATGTAGAAGTGAGGTTTATGGGCGAATGTATTTGGGTGACAGGGAGCCATGTGCCCTAAGTCGATGTATTCGGCCATAAAGTCGACGTATTTAGAACGCAGAGACGGGTTCGCCATTAGCTTCTTCTCAATATTGAGGAATCTGCGTAACGCGATAGGGTGAGTTTTGCCTAGTTGAGGGGCGTCCTTTAGAAAGGGCAGAGCAACCGTATATCTGCCTGAGGGATCGCGTGTAGTGGTAGAGTGGAAGATTTCCTCGCATTGTTCCTCCAGGGGATCATTATGAGTGTGAGATTGAGGGAGGGGCTCCTCAGACTCCCAGAACCTTTCCAGACTCTGACGTATGTCCTGGGCTGATTCAGCTGAGTCTGGTTGTGAGCTGACGACGTGAGCTGAGTTAACCTGCTGCGCCGGCTGCGCATACAAGTCCTCAATGGGTCCTATCAACGCGAAGTCGAAAATCGTGCCGAAGGCTTGCCCGGGCCCAACGAGACCTTAGTCCCGTCCAACACTTGACCAAGAACGTCCGACCCCAATAAGAGGTCGATCGGGGCTGGTGTGTGGTAAAGCTGGTCAGCCAATGGCACGGGTGGCTGGCCTAGTACGTGGGAAATGTTTGGTACCTTCTCTAAGGGAAGGTAGCCAGTGACGTTTTTTAAAATGTGAGCTGTGGCAGTAATTGTAGGAGTATCATTGTGAGTGGGTCGGCATACTATTGTTATTGCCGCCTTTGACTCATGTTTGTGCTGATTCCCAACTCCTGTAATTTTTAAAGAAGTGGGTTTTGATGGCAGGTTCAAAAGTCGTGCCATGCGTGACGTTATTAACGTCAGCATACTGCCACAGTCCAATAAAGCTCTGGCTGTGTGAAGATGGCCATGTACGTCCGCGACTCTTAGTGAGACGGTTGGCAACAAAATGGGTGTGCCAGTGGGCACAGAAGGTGAGTGAGCTGATTGAGTATCAGCTGAAGTTGTGTGAGCTGAGTATGTATCAGCTGTGTGGGCATGGGTTGACTGGGCATGGGCTAAATCTACCTCTTCGCTAGGGTGCTCTGTGATAGTAGGGAGTCATAATTGCTGGCGGCGTTCGCGGGGCCTACCTGGCGAACCGGACCTGGGCGGGCTGGCTCTGTGAGCAGAGCTGGGTCGCACCTGTTTAGCCTGTGCGGGTTCGTGCCGCCTGCTGTGTCTGGGACGCTCCCTCGAGTGCTCTGTCAGCTGTGGTGGGGGTACATGTACAGACGACGAATGAGCTGAGTGCGTTGGGCCGTCTGGTCGATGGAGGGACGTGTGGTGGTTCGTGCTCCCACAGTTCTTGCATGCCCCCCTTGACCTGCACTCGCTCTCGTAGTGACGGCCGAGACAACGCTGGCAGCGCTCGCGTGCCTGTACAAAGTCCCAACGGCCCTGTGTTGGCTGGGCATTGTACCATCTGCACGTCATGAGCGTATGTCCCCTAGTGGCACAATAGGGACAGTAGGACGTCGAGCGTGAGGAAGAGGACGAGGACGATGATGAGGAGCAGCTTTGCTGGAAGGCCGAGTATACGGGGAAGGGCTGACTGCGAGCCGGGGAGGTGGATGGGCGGTGACGCATTTGCTGCGCTGGGCGGAACGGTTGGTGAGTAGGCTGCTCATGGGCGCGGTGAGGCGATGGAGCTGAGGAACGGCCACGGTAATGGTCGGGTTGTTGCTGAGCCATCTGAGCATAAGTGCGATGGGGCAACTGAGGAGGCGCGCGGCTACGAGAAGGGCCGGGCTGGGGCTGAATGGGTTGAGCCATGGCTATGTTGGAGAACTCTGTCTCCACACAGCGCGCGTGCTCCTCGAGGTAGGAGATAAGGTCCCTTAACGTGGGCAGGGTGTTACTAGACCCGTGCCTGCGTTCAAATAGCGTGCGGAGCTCGCCCTTGAGCTTCCGCACCACTATTGACACAAACACGTAATCGTCTCCTATCGGCAAATCTAAATTGTTGAGGGCACATTGAGCCGATATGAGTGGCGTGAGGAACAGTGTGCGGATGTTCGAGCGCGTATGGATGCTTGGCAGCCCCAGGATGATGTCCACAAAACTATCAATGAGAACCCGGCGGTTCTCGTACCGCTTGGTGAGGATGTCCATGGCCACGGCAAAATTTTCATTGGTGACCTTTAAGTGGGACACCATACTTAATGCCTCACCGCTGAGACTTGAGAATAGGTAGTGGAGCTTGACTGCGTCCGACAGGGTCGCCATGTCGTCAGTCAGACTCCTAAACAGCGCAATGAAGGAAGGCCAGTCCTCCACTTTTGAGCTGAACCTGGGCAGCGCTTTCTTGGGGAGGACGGCTGTGGGCGTATTGACGCCGAAACTGGGCTGAGCGCTATGGGTTGGGGATGACGTGGAAGAGGGTAAGATTTCCTCCCTAGCCACAAGAATCCCAAGGTACGCCCCGGAGGCTTTTGTGTGGTTCTCAGTGTATGCCTTCTCGGTCTTCTCGTCCAGGTCCTCCTCGTCAAGAATGCTATAATACACTGAGTCCAGCTTCTCCTTTATGCCCTGTATCTGTGCGAAACGCACGTTGAATTCCGTTATGGAATGTTTGGTGTCGCCAGCAATGATCAGTGATCCCATCTCTAGGAGCTGGTGTAAAGCTTTGGCGGCCTCCCTAAATATCGCGGCTTGTGACTTGGTCGGCATCGCGATGAATAAAAGGAGACAAAAAAAATAATAAAAAATAAAAAAAATTAACAAATTTAAAGGCAGTAAAAAGAACAACACCCTGTATATATTCTATAGTTGGGCTGGAGGTATTTGTTTACTAAGGTAAGGGCAAATGGGCTAAAATTAACGCAACAATAAAGAAGGCAAAACTAAGTTGGGGCGCCTTGTATATGGCCCACGGGTGGTGCAAACGCGTGTGTATGTGTAGGTATGTCTGTGTATATGTATGTATGCTTATTGAACGCGCGTACGTAACATTAGCCGACCGCAAGCAAAAGGCAAACAAAACAACAAAACAAAAAGAATCACGTTATCCGTAGCCCACTGTTGGGCAAGGCGCTCACAATCGGGCAGACCTGTTGCCGACACTGGCGCGAAGAATGAGTCAGTCGCAAACAAAAAAAAATAAAAATAAACTAATAATAAAAACTTAATTAAAAAGGTTGGGAGATCTGAGCCGATTTAACACGACAAGAACATAAAAAATTCCTTAAAAATTAAAACGGGAATAACAACAATATAGTCGTCTAGACGCGGGTGTGTTATACATAACCAAAGTTATATGTGCAACCAAAAAACGTAAAACGCAAACGTAACGCAATAATTTAACTACTAAACCTAATGTATCATTAGACAACGATCTTATAGGTATGTACAAGTATTACACAATTAGTACACTAGCTCGCTCAAATCACAAAGACATTGTATGACACCATAAAATCAACATCAACAACATAAACACTAAACTTGTTAGCGTAAATTAACTAGGAGTTAGCACGAATCGGATACTGGTACGAACTTTTATTTGGAACACGATACCCGAAACACGAGATTTTATTCGTGTAGGTAGGTCAACTTTGCAACGACTGTCGTGCAGAAAAGATTTTGTATGGAGATGAAATTATAAATGTTAGGAAGTGAAATAGATATAATTATGAAATATTATTTTTAGCGGACTGTAAATAATTAATTAAAGTTAAGGGCTGATTCGGGGCTGATTATGGTCGAAAGACCATGAAATTTAGAGGTATTCCGTGCTCGATGGACCAAAAATGTTTCGGCGAAAGGCGTTCGCCGTAACAGCGACGGAATAAAAGATGTCATGTAATTTCTTTTTGAATTGAACTCATGTAATTATGTCAGTTTTGTTCCCTTTTTTTTTGTTGCACCCCGATGGTATTGTGTACAACATTATATGTACTTACTTATAACGTGTATCAATTATGTGAGACAGTAATAAAGAGTTACTCAAAGTAAACAGTCGTTTGTTCTTGTCGTCTCCCGATAGAAAAGTTAGCACCCCACCTAGCAGTTTTGCGAATAGTATCGATACTGACGCCTGCTCTATGTGCAGCTGAGGTAGTAGCATGCCTCATGGTGGAGTGAGAAGAAAATAAAGAAGTGTCAACTCCGCTAGCTAATAAAGTATCTTTTATCCATCTACTAATAGTATTAGAAGATACTGCTTTATGAGGTCTTTTGAAACATAATAGGATTATTTTCGTTGTTTCTTACAGTTTTCGTCAATGTATGTCATTAATGCTTCCGCTGGACATACTTCTGAAAGTTCTCTGTAAAAGGGAATATTCAGATGAGGCTGTATTGAACCTGGACAAGATGTCTTAATAATGTCCTGTATCTTAATAAAAATGCTAAGCTGATTATTTATGTGCACCCTGTGTGCTGTTACAAGTAAAAGAAATGTAACTTTTTAATTAGCTGTTCTAGATTTAAAGAGGTATTGGGATGCAATTTTGATAGGAAATTTAAGACTAGTGATAGGTCTTAAGATATACCATATTTTGGAGCTGAAGGACGAAGTCTGTAAAATCCTTTGAATAGTTTTGTGATAGGGTCATCAGACCCTACTCTCGATCCTAAGATCAAAGATAGAGCAGAGCGATGGCTGATTAGTGAACCATATTGTAAGCTTGAATAGAAAAGCTCTGTTAAGAAATAAATTACGTGCGGAGTTGACGCCTCGTATATATGCAAACTGTGATCTTCATAAAAGCAAACCTAGCAACGGATTGCAACATCATATCGTTTTATTGAATTATAGGAGAAAGAAGCTATCATGATATTTAAGGATGATAGTGGTACACTCCTCTTCAGTAATGCCGTTCGGATAACCTTCCTGCAATCAGTGTCCGCTTGGGTAGGCTGTTGGAAACCGACATTAACACGTTATCGCTGGGCACAAATTGTACCAACTCCCAACAGAGAAGATCTTGGAACAACAACAATGCCTTCTGAGTGATCCGTTATTATTTTTCTTAATACTTTCAGTATAACAGCGAATGGCGCGAATGCGTAAAATAAAAGATGATGCCAATTTAACCTTAATGCATTTGTAGCGTAAGCTCCAAGATCTCTGTTCCAAGAGACATACCTACTTCTTACATTTATAATTTGTTCTGGATGCAAAAAGATCATTATCAGGCTTACCTAAAACTCTTACTATTTTATTAAAAGCATTATCTATCAACTCCTCTTCAGTGTCAGGATGTAATATTCGTGACTCTGCATTTGCTATTTCATTATCTTTTGAGCTGGTGTACGAGTACGAAGCGAAAACGAATATTTTTCGGATTTCGCACCACTGCCACAACTTCTTAGTTACTTCAGTAAGGTGTGAGAACCGAACTCCGCCCATTCGGTTTATATAAGAAATAACAGTTATATTATCAATACGTAACAAAATTTGTCAATTTTTATAGTTTCTAGCAATTATTATTGTTTGTAAGCCCAAAAAGGAAGGTAAGAGCTCTAAATAGTTTATGTTCTCAACTGATTCTACAAAACTCGACTGACCACTAGTAGTCACCTTAGCACCTGCCGGCCCCCCCTTTTCTTGCTTGCATCCGAAAAAGAAATTCTAAGCAGTAATTATCTTGCCTGATAAGATTATCCACCCTTCCAATAGATTTTAACCACCAAGAAAAATCGTCTTTCAAATACGGTGGTAACGACATGTAACTATCGTAGTTATTCGTATTATAAATTGCAAGATATTTACACGTTTCCATTTGTTTGGTGTATAACTAACCATATTGTACGGCGGCGGGGCAAGATGCAGTGAGAAGTCTTACTAGTCGTGCGAAGTGCCTAATTTTACATCGTTCTTAAATTTTAAAATGTTGTAACACCTTTTTTGATTATGTTTCTTTTGTCATTGGTTAAACTTATTTGAGATTTTGTCGTATCTATTAAAAACCGCTCTTTTTATAGTATAGTACTGTTTTAAAGTACAGCTCTTTTTGTCATTAATAATGAAACCTAAAGATTCTAAAAATTTTCTTATTACCAAGACATTATCGAGACAGTAATATATAATCTCTAGCAAGAGCGCATATATCCTCTTAATAAATCGTTGATAAATAGCCCAACGACCGAAGAAGACACATAACTGGTTTTAACAATTTCGTAAAAACAAACGGTGCTGTGTTAGGACCAAATTAAAGTACATTAAATTCGTAATGAATTTCTTCAAATCGGATTCGCAAATTTGTTTTATTACTAGGGTGAATACCTACTAAAAAATAAGCATTCTTCAAATCCAGGATAGCCATGAAGCTATCCTTTGAAATTAGTTTCATTGTTGTTCTTAAATGTTCAATTTTAAAGTGTTCAGCCGTAATACGCTTATTTAGTAATTTTATATTTGATATAAACGTATTTGTGCCGTTGGGTTTCTTGATCATAGAATAACTAGACAGAAACTGACCTTCACAAGGTTGGCAAGGAGAAGTGGCGTCTGAATCGATTAATTCAAAATATGGCCACTCTGTATTATAAGATAATAAAAGTAAGCGTGGTTCGTCTAACTGAGAAACACGTTTAAAAAAGGGTATTTTATAACCTTTTACCCAGCTAAAATAACCGGATCGTCAGTTATTATTCGCAAACTATCGTAAAAATAGAACAGCATACCTGCAGAACGCACCGGACCAGCGACGAGGGCCGGGCTGCTGAAAGCGCCGCGGCGACCGCGGCGGCTGCTGCTGCCGCGGGCGTTGTGCCGGTGCAGCTGGAGGTGCCAGATCCGACCGCCTCGCAAGTCCCGTTTGCCTGGCTACCGGAAGTGGAGGCCTCCGGTTTAAAGGCTGGTTTGGAGTTTGTTTGGTATACAGCTGATCCTTAAAATCTTTATTTATTGTTAAACATTTGAAACTCCTTACCGTCATAGAATCATTATGCTGTGTATCGCATAGCTGATGACTAGTTTCAGTCAAGAACTTTATGACAGCTTGGTCTCTATGTTCCAATGAAAGCAACTTGGTCAGAGAGCCTCCAATGTAGGAAATGGCAGCCGCCAGTTGCACTTACCTATATTCTAACGCTTTGTCTTTCTTGATCAGCGTTTAAGCTGCCAGATAAAGCTGCCTTTATCTCTAGCCCTAGCTTTTTCTCTTAGGGCTTTGTCCCAAATGATTCAGTATCCCTTCATCAAGTTCTGGACGAACAGTCACAACATCTGGAGACGGTTCTACTTGCATTGAGTGAATGGAAGTGGCTTCGGCTTCTTGCGTAGCTGAAGTAGACGGGCCTGGTCCAGGCTCCTCTAAGAGAATCGGTCCCCAGTCCGCCTCAGGCTGCATTTCGTTTTTGCCTTATTGAACAAGGTCGAATATTTACTTTGGCATGTCGCTAGAACGTTATTTTATTGACCTAAGATAAAATTTATATTTTATCCACAATCGTTTTTATACATAAAGTGTATCCGCGGGTCAGAGGACACCGCTAGATACAGTAGAGAATGGATGAAGGAAGGGTGACATACCGGGAGCAGGCTTTACGAGGTCTCTGGCACCGGGACACGAGCTGAACGTGGTCGCGGATGGCGCTGGCGGCGCGGGCGCTGTAGCGGCCTTCGTTGATGAGGGCGGTCGCACACACACAGTTCACTTCATTCACTGGTGTTCGTTAGGCGTTAGGGGCGAGCTGATAGTACTAGCTCTGTGTCACTGTACACTTCACATAGGGCGTCGGGGCTGAGTTCACGGACGCGTCACGCGTGGTTTCGCCTTGAGATGTCGTTGCACACTGATTCGGCGCCAGTCGGTCGGCGCAGGCTATGCGGCCGCGCTTCGCCGGCGGCGGCCCGGTCGCCTCTCATTGGCCGTCGAAGAAGCGGCAGCGATTGGTCGTTGCGGTTGTGGCGCAAACATCTTCCCGGGCCCCAGGGGGTAGGAGGGGCGGGGGAAAGGAACGGAAGTAAAAGGAGACTACAGCCTCGATTCGTGCTGTGTTGAGTTAACGTGTGGGTGTGTACATGATGAGCTGAGAGGATTGCACGTGTGTGATTGTATGAGCAAAACGGGCAACGCGCAAGGGCGTACGCTGGGCATGGTACCATATAGCCACGGAAGGCGTGCGCTGGGCATGGTACCATATAGGCACGGAAGGCGTGCGCTGGGCATGGAACCATATAGGCACGAAAGGCGTGCGCTGGGCATGGGACCATATAGTCACGAAAGGCGTGCGCTGGGCATGGGACCATATAGGCACGGAAGGCGTACGCTGGTCATGGGACCATATAGGCACGGAAGGCGTGCGCTGGGCATGGGACCATATAGGCACGGAAGGCGTGCGCTGGGCATGGGACCATGTAGGCACGGAAGGCGTGCGCTGGGCATGGGACCATATAGGCACGGAAGGCGTGCGCGCTGTGGCGCAACGCGCAACGGCGCAATAAAAGCGACCGCAATAAAAGCAAAAAATAAAAAGCAGACTGCATGTGTGTGTGTGTGTGTGTGTATGTGTTGCAAGCTGATGTGTGGTGTACGTGTTTGTACGGGCTTATTGTGTTGTGCAAAGGCGTACATGTCATGCACCGTATAGGTGCGGGCTGACTACATGTGTTTGTGTACTACTAATAACTAATAAATTTTTATTAGGGCACGAGATATAAATAGGAAAGTTACGGGAACAAATGAATTAAGGAAATGATGGCACAAAAGGAAAATAAAAAGGTGACTATCTTATGGGCCGAAATAGTTATTATATATATATATATAGCGGACTGTATTAAAGTTAGGGGGTGATTCGGGGCTGATTATGTGTTGTGCTACTGCTGCGATCCATGCGGCTGCCTCGTGTGCGCAGACGCATGCAGCGGGCTATCTCTGCCTCGGGGTGTCCCGTAGGTGGGGCGGTAGCCATCGCGCCGCCGACTGTGGCTGGCTCTGCTGCGTCGTGTCGTCCGGTCGGTGAAGAGACGTGTGATGCTCGGTGCTCCCACACACCTTGCATCCCTTCACCGACTTCTACTCGTCCGGGTAATGTGGCCCGAGGCAGCGGGGGCAGCGCTCGCGCGGGATTCACGAAATCCCACCGGCCCTGCGTCGGCTGGGCATTATAGCGGGCGCACGTGATGAGCTTGTGCCCCCTTTCGCTGCAATAGGGACAGTAGGGCGTATTTGGACTAGGCCCGGCTTGCGCGTGCATTGTGAATGTAGGTGTCTATGTGTTATATTTATATGTTATATGCGTGGCACGAGTCGAGGCGAAAATATTAAATGTGGCGGGTATGGTGTAAATAAGTGGACTGTTACTGGGATGTATCCGTCTCGAAGGACCAGAATGTATCCGCGGGTCAGAGGACACCGCCAGATACAGCAGAGAATGGATGAAGGAAGGGGGATGTAGTCGCCACGTCTGAGTGGCGATTACGCGACGTAGGGAACTGGTAGGTAGGTAGGTAGGAAGGCTTACCTGGGATGATGATGGGTGATCGGGCAACTGTAGGAGACGGGGCAGCGAGCTGGCGGGCGGCGATGTAGGCGATTTGTCACGGCACAGCACAAAGTCACTTTACGTTATCACAGGCACTCAGGCGTTCTCTTCACATTAGGTTCAGGAGTCACTATAAATAAGGGCAGATACCAGCGCGCGTATTTTGTGGGCGTCTCGCGGTAGTTCACAGACAGACTCGTCGGCGCGGTATCTCACGAAGCCAGCGGCTGCGGGTCGCGCAGCGGTGGCGCCGCGGCAGATAGGCGGACGCGGTCGTCAACAACCGCCTTACCGATGGCGGTATAGTTTGAATGGCCGTCCCGGCTTTGGCGGGAACATCCTCCGGGGGCCAGGGTGGGCTCATCCAATGGGAGCCTGGCGATCCGGAATACAGGCCTCCGAAGATGTCCATTCGCGGTGTCCAGGTCCACCACCCGCAGGACGCCATCCTTCCCAGGCAGGGTGCGAGCAATGCGCCCCAGTCTCCATTGAAGGGCAGGCAGGTTGTCCTCCTTGATGAGGACGAGCTCGCCGACTCGGGGAGGGGAGGATGGGGACAACCATTTGGATCCGGCTCGAAGGACCAAAATGTAGTCGCCACGTCTGAGTGGCGATTACGCGACGTAGGGAACTGGTAGGTAGGTAGGTAGGAAGGCTTACCTGGGATGATGATGGGTGATCGGGCAACTGTAGGAGACGGGGCAGCGAGCTGGCGGGCGGTGATGTAGGCGATTTGTCACGGCACAGCACAAAGTCACTTTACGTTATCACAGGCACTCAGGCGTTCTCTTCACATTAGGTTCAGGAGTCACTATAAATAAGGGCAGATACCAGCGCGCGTATTTTGTGGGCGTCACGCGGTAGTTCACAGACAGACTCGTCGGCGCGGTATCTCACGAAGCCAGCGGCTGCGGGTCGCGCAGCGGTGGCGCCGCGGCAGATAGGCGGACGCGGTCGTCAACAACCGCCTTACCGATGGCGGTATAGTTTGAATGGCCGTCCCGGCTTTGGCGGGAACAGGGGACTTACCGGGAGCAGGCTTTACGAGGTCGCTGGCACCGGGACACGAGCTGAACGTGGTCGCGGATGGCGCTGGCGGCGCGGGCGCTGTAGCGGCCTTCGTTGATGAAGGCGGTCGCACACACACAGTTCACTTCATTCACTGGTGTTCGTTAGGCGTTAGGGGCGAGCTGATAGCACTAGCTCTGTGTCACTGTACACTTCACATAGGGCGTCGGGGCTGAGTTCAAGGGCGCGTCACGCGTGGCTTCGCCTTGAGATGTCGTTGCACACTGATTCGGCGCCAGTCGGTCGGCGCGGGCTATGCGGCCGCGCTTCGCCGGCGGCGGCCCGGTCGCCTCTCATTGGCCGTCGAAGGGGCGGCAGCGATTGGTCGTTGCGGTTGTGGCGCAAACATAAAGTATAAAAAGTAAAGAAAACATTCCTTTTGAATGTGTACATCACTAATTATAGTAACGGTTTTAAATAACGTGAAGGCAACATCCCTTTTAGATGTAAACAACATAAATTAAAATTATTTTAATTCTTATTTTGTCAAAATACGGTAATAGTCCTTTTAAACTATACACACTATTTTCAGATAAGGAAACATTCCTTTTGAATGTGCACATCACTAATTAAAGTAACGGTTTTAAATAACGTGAAGGTAACATCTCTTTTAGATGTACACAACACAAATTAAAATTATTTTTAGAAATCTTAAACGTATTTATTTAAAAAATAAACGAACGATGCAAGCTACAATTTAATTCGAAAACGAACAATTTCTTATTAATTCGACTTTAATAGTAACAAAGCAAAATTTAAACAGAGTAGGCAATTTCAATAGACGGACGGACAGAGTTTCCTCTTATAGTAGAGGATCCGAGTATACAACGACCTTCACCGAGCGGTTAATGGATGAAAAGTATTTTATATCAAATTTAATGTGTTAAAAAATTTATTGCGAGTGGGTTGGCTGAAAAATTTCAGTCCAGTATATGATTAAATAAATATTTAAAAATATTTTTTTTTTAAATATTGCACTTGTTTCGATAATAGATAAATTACATAGGTACCAATCGAAAGTATGAAGCCTATAGAATATGCAAACGTAAGGTTGACTATTTTTTTCCTGTCATAACATTGGGTAGGCAAGTGTAAACAGGCAAGTCAATATTAGTAATTTGCAACTGTCTGGTTAAATAAATAAAATTTATGTTTATATAAAGATAAGCTCATTACAAACACACACACCAAACCAGTGCAATGTAAAAAAAAATATTTTTTTTCATATTAAATTAATCATTAATGGTACTTGTTAAGGTAATCGTAATAGTATTATTTTGTATGACAACCAAAGCAGCGCCGCTGTGGTCGTTTAGAGAACGTCCGTGCGTACGTTAACGAGAGCTAATGTATGAAAATCTGTGAAAATCGGAAGCACGAACTCGCTTTAGACCGATCGTATCGTTTCATATTCTAGCCATCGTAATGTCTACGTAGTGATTACATCCTCTTAGGTAAAATGTCATTCGCCTGACAGAGCTGTCGCTACGGTTGTTGTGGAATTAATTTAATTTAATTTATAGTAGGTGCTTAGATTAATGATTGGTCTCGCTGCGCTCGACTAGATACCTCCGTCGTACTTGTCAAATGCGGCAACAAATACTACGCCGAAATCGGCGTACCCGAGCCAGTCACACTGACAGCTGTGGGTGAAGTGTACGTACCGAATGTTTTATTCAATTTTGGGTTTAATTCAAACTAAAATGCCAGTTTGCGTAGTAAAACTGTGTAAAAACAATACTTCTAAAAATAAGAAGGACACTGGGATCACATGGTACCATCAGTAAGTATCGTATAATTTCGAAATTTCATCATAAAATAAACGCCATTCAGTGTTACCGCTTATACAAGAGTAAAGTCCCCGTGGTTGAGATTTTTATTATGTGAATTTATTGTTATTGTCTTTTATTATATTATAGGTAACCTATTTCATTTGTCTTACAAAGTTACTATCTAGTTCTATGTTATTTCATGTTTACTGATATTTGTGATCTATAATAAGGTGTAAAAACGTTAGCTGACACTATATCAAGGGGATTCTACCGATGAAACTGAACAACTTTCCATAAGGAACATGGGTCGAAAATTTATTATTTTTCCCTGTACAAAATGCGCAATCAGCTGATTGACTCAAGTATGGAAAAGTTTTTTTTTTTCATTTTGACCTATGTTCCTGAAATGTAAACTTTTCGTGTCTGTACTTACATTAAAAATATTTGCGAAAAACATAATCTAGGTGATGAAGACATCTATTGTGTTCACGTAATATACGTGAACATTAGACTCAATTTTGGAATTTTTGTCTTTCTGTTTGTTTGACGCGCATCACACAAAAACCGCTGGACGTATTTTAATGAAACTGAGAACAGGTGTTATAGCTTATGATTCGGGTAATATTATAGGTTAAAGGTTGCTTCACACATATCAGTGAAGACACAGTTCCGACACAGTACCGGCACAGTCTTTTTCATACATTCTCTATGGCAAATCACGGACGTATTCGTTTTGGAAAAATTCATAGACAATGTTTGAAATAATATTTTCAATCCTCTTGCTCAAAAAGACCGTCATTGTAGCGTTGTAAAGCGAGGCTAAAATAGCTTTTCTTGCCCTAGGGGAAAAAAGTATATTTTTTTAAATTTTTGTCTGTCACATGACAATGAGCCTACAAAAACGAAAAAGTATTTAGTCATATATAGAATAACCATGAATAAAGACTCGGTCTTATTACTGTTTACTTAGATCAACAACTTTTTTGAGATAGTTATTATTAAATTTTACGGTAAAATTAGTAATCATTTGAATCTATGGACAATACAGACCACGCCCACACAGTCCACGCTTCAGCAAGAAACAACTGCACAGTCTGCACATGTGCTTAGGTGGTGAGATTTTCCGTTAGTCGCTTTTATGACGCCAAAGAGAAGAGAGGGGTTGGTAGTATTATTTTGATGAGCCCATCGCCGCTTTATGCTGTTGTATGTATGCGCAGTCTTTAGTCTATTAGTCGCCTATTACGAGACCCAATGGAAGGGAGGGGTAAGTAGTATTATTTTGATGAGCCCATCGCCGCTCTATGCTGTTGGATGTATGTGCAGTCTTTAGTCCATTAGTCGCCTTTTACAACATCAAAAAAGTGAGGGGTTGGTAGTATTATTTTGATGAGCCCATCGTCGCTCTATGCTATTGGATGTATGTGCAGTCTTTAGTCCGTTAGTCCCCTTTTACGACATTAAAAAAGTGAAGGGTTGGTAGTATTATTTTGATGAGCCCATAGTTGCTCTATGCTGTTGGATGTATGTGCAGTCTTTAATCTGTTAGTCGCCTTTTACGACACCGAAAGGAAAAGAGAGGGGTTGGTAGTATTTTTTTTTTAATGCTATGCCCGGCAAATGACCCCACTCCACCTGATGTTAATTGGAAATGAAGTCCAGGCGCGAGGACAACTGGTGCAGCGTAAGAGACGTAGCATCAGTCACCCTCACTCTGCCGGCCCAGAAAGTGCTTCTTCACGCCTCGTTTGAAGGACCCTATGTCATAGGTAGGAGGGAATACGTGTGCTGGTAGACTATTCCATCTTTTGGAAGTGCGACAAAGAAACGAGTCACCAAATTTCATTGTGCGTGATGGAATGTTAGAGACTGTAAATTGGTGACTCCGGAGAGCAGCACGCGTACTCCTATGAAGGAAGGGAGAAGGAGGGATGAGGTCAAAGAGTTCTTCAGAGCACTCGCCATGGTATAAACGGTAAAAGACGCTGAGTGACGCAATATCTCTACGCAATTGCAAAGGCTCGAGAGTTTTAGTGACCTCCGCATTGCCGATAATGCGCACAGCACGGCGCTGCAATCTGTCCAAGGCATCGAGAAGGTACTTTGCGGAGCCGTCCCAAAGGTGAGAGCAATACTCCACGCAAGACCGCACCTGTGTCTTGTATAATAGACACAACTAACTGATCTGGCGTGAAGAATTGCCGCACCTTGTTCAGGACACCGAGTTTACGTGAGGCATTTTAAATCACGGTTTCGATGTAGTCTTTTTGGTTCAGATCGCAGCGGATATTCATACCGAGCATGTTATTACTGCTCTGCAGGCCTAGAGATGTACCCTGAAGAGAAGGAAGGGGAAGGAATGGCGACTTTTTCGCTGTGAACGCGCACACCTGTGTTTTCTTGGCATTGAACTCCACCAGATTATCGGAGCCCCATTTAGAAATGAGGTCCAACACCCGATCGAGCTCAATGACAAGATTTGCTCGCTTCATTTCGGTGTCTACCCGCCCAGGCGTTGGCTGACCGTTATATCCCCCATGCACTGTGCTATCATCTGCATAGCAATGATTGTTTCCAAGAGGAAGCATGTCATTGACATGCAGAAGGAACAACGTAGGGGATAGAACGGAGCCTTGAGGAACACCAGCGTTCACTGACATGAACCGCGAAGCGCATCCATTCGAAAGGACACGGATTCTACGCTCATGCAGAAAGGTAGCAATCCAGGTACAGAACTGAGCGGGCAAACCGTATGCCGGGACCTTGGAGAGAAGAGCTTTGTGCCAGACCCGATCAAAAGCCTTGGCTATGTCAAGGCTAACTGCCAGTGACTCGCCACGCTTGTCAATAGCCTCACCCCAGAGATGTGTGACGTACGCTAGAAGATCACCCGTTGACCGTTTTGGCCGAAACCCATATTGACGATCGTGAATTAGGGAGTGATCTTCTAGGTATCGAATAAGCTGTTTGTTCAATATTCGTTCTAGGATCTTACACAACACTGAAGTTACGGCTATAGGGCGGTAATTAGTCGGATCTAAACGATTTCCTTTTTTAGGGATCGGTTGCACATTAGCTTCTCTCCAAGATTCCGGCACACAACCCGAAGAGAGCGAGAGACGGTACAGACGCGTTAACACAGGGGACAACAAGAGTATTATTTTGATGAGCCCATCGCCGATCTATGATGTTGGATGTATGTGCAGTCTTTAGTCCGTTAGTCGCATTTTACGATACCCAAGGGAAGAAAGGGGTTAGTAGTAATAAAAAAAAACTATTAAAAAAACGAGGTCTAATCATTGCTATACATACCTACCATTTTTCTACAGAGGAAACCTACGTCTAACCTACCTAATATATACAATTATATTGATACATATTCGCTTTTAATTGTTAATTTTTAAATATTTTCTGAGCTACATTTATAACTAGCAACTTAACTAATACATCACAGCAAAAATATTTTTCCCATTAACTCGGGTAACAGTTGAGCAGCTGGCAACAAATTTTTCACGCACACTAGCATCCTTGCATATTGTCATAAACACACTACAATAATGAGTTGCCGCATTTACGGAGCTGTGGTTTATAGGTAGCGTGGTATCTAGACGAGCGCAGCGAGACCAATCATTCATTTAGGAGTAGGTGATTTCAGACACTGTAAATTATGGCTATGTTATTTAGAAATCGTCCGTTACTTAGTTATTACTTCTAGGGTTATAGTATTAGAGTAAACGAAATAAAAAAGTTAGGTTATTTGTGTAAATTTATTGAATTACGGATATTTTTACATAGGTATATACATACATTATAATCACGACTATTATCTACGGAGGGTTAGTCAGAGACTAGGCAATGAGGACCACAAAAGCAGTCCTCTGCCATAGTTCACTTTTCACCAAATAGCGACTGCACAATGTGCTGTTGCATGGAAGTGCAGTCTTTAGTCCGTTAGCCAGTCGCCTTTGTTCATTGGGTTCTTGGGTCTCGTCCAAGGGAATAGAGGGGGTGTTAGTATTGTACCCAAATATGTTTACAAAATAATTAGTGATTAAACAAACTTACCTGAAGTGATGTTCTATCACAATTATAAAAGTTGCTTCGTCCGAAGAGATTAGGTAACACTTGTAGTAACACGTATCGTGTCGCCTTTCATCCACTAAGTTAAAAGCAAAAAAAAAACTATTTTGTAGGGTAGTTGTCGTTTTCCTCTGCGCCTCGATTGTACGACCGCTCATATAGTTGAAAGCCCTGAGCCTAATATTTCACGCAAAGGGGATATCTAGGGAGGGAGGGACCTAATCTCTTCGGACGAAGCAACTCGTATAATTGTGATAGAACATCACTTCAGGTAAGTTCGTTTAATCTCTAATTATACATTCTTTCTTTCGTCCTTTGAGATTAGGTAACATTTGTAGATTTTGAAAGATAGTGAAATATTAAAACGTCTTTTTCCGTGTAAATCAATAACTAGGTATATAAAATAAATATAATCAAAAAACAAAACCTAAATAAATCTAGAGGTTTATAATATATTGTAATCAAATCTTATTTAAAAATTATGATTAACATCAATCACTGAGAATGGACATGGCAAAGTCTGGTTCAGGTTGGATGTTTCTATGGTAGTGTTTTGCAAAAACAGAAGAGTTAGCACTCCACCTAGCAGTTTTGCGAATAGTATCGATACTGACGCCTGCTCTATGTGCAGCTGAGGTAGTAGCATGCCTCATGGTGGAGTGAGTAGAAAATAAAGAAGTGTCAACTCCGCTAGCTAATAAAGTATCTTTTATCCATCTACTAACAGTATTAGAAGATACTGCTTTGAGGTCTTTTGAAACATAAAAGGATTATTTTCGTTGTTTCTTACAGTTTTCGTCCTCTCAATGTATGTCATTACTGCTTCCGCTGGACATACTTCTGAAAGTTCTCTGTAAAAGGGAATATTCAGATGAGGCTGTATTGAACCTAGACAAGATGTCTTAATAATGGCCTGTATCTTAATAAAAATGCTAAGCTGATTATTTATGTGCACCCTGTGTGCTGTTACAAGTATAAGAAATGTAACTTTTTAAGTTAGCTGTTCTAGATTTAAAGAGGTATTGGGATGCAATTTTGATAGGAAATTTAAGACTAGTGATAGGTCTCAAGATATATCATATTTTGGGGCTGAAGGACGAAGTCTGTAGAATCCTTTAAATAGTTTTGTGATACGGTCATCAGACCCTACTCTTGATCCTAAGATCAGAGATAGAGCAAAACGATGGCTGATTAATGAACCATATTGTAAGCTCGAATAAATGTTAAGAAATAAATTACTTGCGGAGTTGGCGCCTCGTATAGATCCACACTGTGATCTTTATAAAAGCTTACCTAGCAACGGATTGCAACATCATATCGTTTTATTGAATTATAAGACAGAGAAGCTATCATGATATTTAAGGATGATGGTGGTACACTCCTCTTCAGTAATGCCGTTCGTAATAACCTTCCTGCAATCAGAGTCCGCTTGGGTAGGCTGTTGGAAACCGACATTAACACGTTATCGCTGGGCACAAATTGTACCAACTCCCAACAGAGAAGATCTTGGAACAACAACAATGTCTTCTGCGTGATCCGTTATTATTTTTCATAAAACTTTTAATATAACAGCGAATGGCGCGAATATGTAAAATAAAAGATGATGCCAATTTAACCTAAATGAAATGCAATTTGTAGCGCAAGCTCTAGGATCTATGTTCCAAGAGACATACCTACCTCTTACATTTATAATTTGTTCTGGATGCAAAAAGATCATTATCAGGCTTACCTAGAACTCTTACTATTTTATTAAAAGTATTATCTATCAACTCCCCTTCAGTGTCAGGATGTAATTTTCGTGACTCTGCATTTGCTATTACATTATCTTTTAAGCTGGTGTACGAGTACGAAGCGAAAACGAATATTTTTCGGATTTCGCACCAAAGCCACAACCTCTTAGTTATTTCAGTAAGGTGTGGGAACCGAACTCCGCCCATACGGTTTATATAAGAAATAGCAGTTATAGTATCAATACGTAACAAAATTTGTCAATTTTTAAAGTTTCTAGCAATTGTTTGGAAGCAAAGAGTTCTTAATAGTTTATGTGCTCAACTGATTCTACAATACTCGACTGACCACTAGCAGTCCCAACAGCACCTGCCCCCCCCCCCCCCTTTCTTGCTTGCATCAGAAAGATTATCCACCCTTCCAATAGATTTTAACTACCAAGAAAAATCGTCTTTCAAATACGGTGGTAACAACATGTAACTATCGTAGATAATCGTATTATAAATTGCAAGATATTTACACGTTTCCATTTGTTTGGTGTATAACCAACCATATTAGACGGCGGGGCAAGATGCAGTGAGAAGTTCTACTAGTCGTGCGAAGTGCCTAATTTTACATCGTTCATTAATTTTAAAATGTTGTAACACTTTTTTGATTATGTTTCTTTTGTCATTGGTTAAACTTATTTGAAATTTTGTCGTATCTATTAAAAAAAACCAAGATTTTGCTGACTGTATTAGGGACTGTACAGCTCTTTTTCTCCTTAATAATGAAACCTAAAGATTCTAAAAATTTTCTTGTTACCAAGATATTATCGAGACAGTTTTTATAATCTCTAGCAAGAGCGCAGATATCCTTTTAATAGATCGTTGATAAATAGCCCAACGACCGAAGAAGACACATAACTGGTTTTAATAACAATTTCGTAAAAACAAACGGTGCTGTGTTAGGACCAAATTAAAGTAATGAATTTCTTCAAATCGGATTCGCAAATATTTTTTATGACTAGGGTGAATACCTACTAAAAAATAAGCATCCTATAAATTCAGAGTAGCCCTGAAGCAATCCTTTGAAATTAGTTTCATTGTTGTTCTTAAATGTTTAATTTTAAAGTGTTCAGTCGTAATATGCTTATTAGATTTAATATAAACCTATTTGTGCCGATGGGTTTCTTGATCAGAAAATAACTAGACAGAAACTGACCTTCACAAGGTTGGCAAGGAGAAGTGGCGTCTGAATCGGTTAATTCAAAATATGTTCCCGTAACTTTACTATTATATCTCGTGCCCTAATAAAAATTTATTAGTTATTAGTAGTACACAAACACATGTAGTCAGCCCGCACCTATACGGTGCATGACATGTACGCCTTTGCACAACACAATAAGCCTGTACAAACACGTACACCACACATCAGCCTGCAACACATACACACACACACACACACACACATGCAGTCTGCTTTTTATTTTTTGCTTTTATTGCGGTCGCTTTTATTGCGCCGTTGCGCGTTGCGCCACAGCGCGCACGCCTTCCGTGCCTATATGGTCCCATGCCCAGCGCACGCCTTCCGTGCCTACATGGTCCCATGCCCAGCGCACGCCTTCCGTGCCTATATGGTCCCATGCCCAGCGCACGCCTTCCGTGCCTATATGGTCCCATGACCAGCGCACGCCTTCCGTGCCTATATGGTCCCATGCCCAGCTCACGCCTTCCGTGCCTATATGGTCCCATGCCCAGCGCACGCCTTCCGTGCCTATATGGTCCCATGCCCAGCGCACGCCTTCCGTGCTTATATGGTACCATGCCCAGCGCACGCCTTCCGTGCCTATATGGTCCCATGCCCAGCGCACGCCCTTGCGCGTTGCCCGTTTTGCTCATACAATCACACACGTGCATTCCTCTCAGCTCATCATGTACACACCCACACGTTAACTCAACACAGCACGAATCAAGGCTGTAGTCTCCTTTTACTTCTGTTCCTTTCCCCCGCCCTTCCTACCCCCTGGGGCCCGGGAAGATGTTTGCTCCACAACCGCAACGACCAATCGCTGCCGCCCCTTCGACGGCCAATGAGAGGCGACCGGGCCGCCGCCGGCGAAGCGCGGCCGCATAGCCCGCGCCGACCGACTGGCGCCGAATCAGTGTGCAACGTCATCTCAAGGCGAAGCCACGCGTGACGCGCCCGTGAACTCAGCCCCGACGCCCTCTGTGAAGTGTACAGTGACACAGAGCTAGTGCTATCAGCTCGCCCCTAACGCCTAACGAACACCAGTGAATGAAGTGAACTGTGAACTGACATTCGTGCGGTTAGTATGACAGTAAATAAAAATTCAAGTTTTGAATGAATAACGTCCCTATTAAGTAATTTATTTATTTATTTGTAAACCACAATAACCCACATGGATCTATGAACGCACTTTTTCTGCGTGAGGGCACGATAGAAACTTGAGCGATATCGAATAGTTAGCAAATACGGTTACTATACCATTACGAGAGTTTTTCGTGCTAGGGGTACTGTAGATGTAAATGTTTTTCGTGCTAGGGGTACTGTAGATGTAAATGTTTTTGCAACAAATAACTGGGCTTCTTACAAATATAGGGCAATCGGATGAGCGGTTGGCTGCCAAACGCGGGTCTTGAAGTCTTAATGAAGTCGGTAATTTCAAACATAATCGCATCATTTTATATTGATATATTATTTTTGGTTAAACTAATGAACTGCGTTTTTTGAGCAGAAACAATAGAAAATATAGTGTATGAATTATGTGACAAATTAATAATTATGATCTGATTCTAAGGATAGTCTTGAAAATATGGTATAATTAACACGACATTTGTGCCCCATGTTGAATTGTGTTTTTGATTTCGAGGAATAAATCTTAGTTAGTGTACACTAACAAAACTGTGTTAACCGCAGTCATTCATGTGAAGTAAATTCGTTCCCTCAGATGACAGATAAAGCGGACCTATGAAAATGCATGGTTTGAGAGTTACCTACTCCGTATCTATTACCTATCCGTATAATGTTATCACAAGACTGGATGTAGGATGCGAATACAAAAATGTTTCTGAATAAGTTAATGCTAAGAACTTTTCTTGTTCAAACAACTTGGTGTAGGTACATCAAACCGCAACTGACAGCTCTGCATGCCGTAGACAAAAGGCCTGAATTCAGCTAAAACCTTAGAATAATAACATATAGAAGGTAAGTCCGCGCGCCCATTTTGAAGCACTTTTTTTGGAGCCAGATATGGCTTCAAACGCCGAGTTTTCAATCTACACTACGGAGTTACAAGCGTACGTGTGCGTGTCGCCGAGCGCAAGCAAGTAATCGTCACGAAAGTGTGAATCGGTTTAGTGTTTCACTTTTGACAGAGCGCTTGTATGAAGACTATCTTTCTATACGTAATTATTCTAAGGCTAAAACCCTAATTGTACATTTATGTTTAAAAACAAGTTCTGTTGCTCAGTTTTTTAGTCATGCTTTAGTAAGTGTTTGTGGCAAACCCTAATGACTCCAAAAGGGTGCACGAGTAGAAGCACCCTTTTGGAGTCATTAGGGTGGGTATAGTCATTGGAGTCAAAATACGAAGTTTCAATACTCAACAGACACTCGTCATAGTTTGAGCTTATTTTTCGTGCGTAGGTACAAAACATAAACTAAATAATTATTTGTAGAAAATTCAAATATGCGCAATTCTTCTAGAACCGGTTCCAGTAATTTCGAAAAGACAATTTAATGGTGCTAAACAAAGGCCGAACAGAAGAACATTAAATTCAACTGAAACTTCCAACTAAACCTTAACTTTGTCCAAACAACTCTATTTGCAGTAGATAATTAAAAAATAAGCATCTTGAATATCAATTGTTGACAATAGTAGTTGTGATTTAATAATGTGGGCAGTTAGATTCTTTTAAATCGTAAGACATCAACATACTTGACGACACAAGCATACCTTAGGTACGCCAGTAAAAGTAATTAACAGTAATTAATTAACGCATTATGGGGCCCGATGATCGAATGTTTGGTTAATCTTGTAACCCCAAGTGTCGTGACTATCTTGTTCTTAGCTCTGCGGGGGCAGGTTTTTTGCTTATCTTAAAGTAAAGGAATTCAGCGCTCCATATGAATACTGTGATCAAAGTGAACACATTTAATACTATTATTGGTGTTTGGTAGGACCCCGAGGCTTCACGGATGCGACCTGAAAGTATATAAAAATCTTTAAAATATTTTTAACATTAAAATTTTATTTTCATTAACGTTGTTATCGATTAATCCTTTGCGTGAAAGATCATTATCCTTACGTGCGACTGTTTTATGTCTATTCGCGTCTTTGTCGACTTTAATATCATTTTTGCTTCAGTATAATTAAGTCCAAATACGATAGTAAAAACCATAAAATCACCATCAACCAATCAGCCTACCGACAGCATAATATTCCCAACTCACATACCTACACATTCATAGTTTATCAAAGCAACTTACTAGTAGCTAAGAATATTCGTAGTAGCCAAAGATAGCTTTAACGACCAATAGTTAATTATTTAACCATTTTTTTAGCTAACAATCCCTAAAACACATTGATTGGTGTCGCGACGTCAGACGAACACTCTCAAATGATGGCAACACTCTGACGCGCTGCCAATGTCAGAATAAAAGCCCGCCAATGCGGTCGAAGTGAGTTCATTATTTTATATTATAATATTCTCTCATATGCAAGTTAAGTACTGTGTTAGTGAATTGGGTGAAAGGACGATGCGGAGGAAGGGCGCCACGTGCTGCTGTAATGAAAGCTAAGTATCTCACTAAGTATCTCACTAAGTATCTCTATGTGAAATCAAAGTACCTAGCTAAGTAGGTACCTAATTATCTAAATGACTTGTGAACTAAGTACTTATATTGGTGACTAAGTATAAGTATGATTTAAGTACAACACACTAAGTATTCTATAGATAGGTTAAACTGCATATTATCATACCTGCAGTGATAGCGTACGGCCCTTCGGGGGTGCGACGGTCCAGAAAGACCGTGGTGCATAAGTCACAAGCACCCGTAACAAGTAAGACTGCATATTATCATACCTGCAGTAATAGCGTACGGCCCTACGGGGGTGCGACGGTCCAGAAAGACCGTGGTGCATAAGTTACAAGCACCCGTAACAAGTAAGACTGCATACTATCATACCTGCAGTAGTAGCGTACGGCCCTACGGGGGTGCGACGGTCCAGAAAGACCGTGGTGCATAAGTTACCAGCACCCGTAACGAGTAAGACTGCATATTATCATACCTGCAGTAGTAGCGCACGGCCCTACGGGGGTGCAGTGGTCCAGTAAGACCTAAGTAAGATACTGAATGCAAGGGATAGTACATACAAGGATTCTCCCGTACTATCTAAGCAATAGGACCCTTCTCAATGTTCCATGTAGCAACGTCTTATTCTATAATTGTTTCCATGACTAGCCATTATCATTATGACTTAACTACTTACAATAATTACCACAGGGGGAAATTCGTGTAACTGATGTACTTAGATTCTATAACACATTTCAGCACTGTAAAGAGTCACCCCGGCTACCAGCTGGAGGTGTGACCCGTGGACAGAGGCACCACATGCTGTGGTGTCATCTGTCCCCTAAATCTACAGATGGCGAAGCAGTAATCTAATTCGAGGCAGCTGTTCCTGGAGGAAGCAGAGAGAACCTGACTTAAAGTATAACTATGTGAGTCATATTTATATTTTTTAATTGGAAACAGCATACAAAGATTGTTCTTCGGTACTTGTCGCCCATGAAACACATAACCTAGGCACATATACATTAAAGCGGCGACAAATGGTGGAGGTGCTGGGATCAAGCAGAATTCAAGATTCAGCATAAAATTAAATAGATCAAATAAAAGGCATAAGGGCTCAGTGGCTAAATAAGACTGGTAGCGGCATCTATGGACGAATGTCGGAACTACGCACCTGACGAAATATTACGAAGTTACATTAAAACAGATTTCATTATTTATAAATCATTGAAAACAAAGATAAGGGAAGAAACATGGAGATGAAGTATACATGGAAATACAATTATCACTCATGACTTGATAGAGTTAATGTAACCCAATTAGTAAACGGCGCCATCTATCGGCGACATTGGAAAAAACCAACTCGGATAGAAAGCGTCGAAAGATAGGAAATGTGCAGATTTGAAGTATCTACGAAGGATGTAGTGTTATAAAATTCAAAGGATGGAATTCATAGCTTATTAATTATAAGAAATTGTTGTAATTTAATTTGGCGTAATTTAAAGGTAGAACCGATCCTACCTACCTACCTACCCGAAGTTAGAAAAAATTGACTGAAGAACGACGAGCCAAATGACGTTTTATTTTATTTCCATATAGCAGAATTTCTAGATATGACCTGACTTATTGACTATTTGTTAGTTTATAAATAAAAACAGCTAAAGGAGTGAACATCTGGTTTAGAAATAGTAATTATCGGTATTTAAGGGCGTGTAGTGACTTCCGTAAATTTAAGCAGTGATGTCATACGAAACATTTTGGTCCAATTTAGGGTATTTTCGAAAGGTACTAGATATGGTGAAGTTGGCGGGTTTCTTACAGTTCATTTAAGTTTTATATACTGATACATCAATAATCAACGGCAAGGACCAAATCTTAGCAATTTCTTGTTTCATAATTCAGATAACCGAATTTAAAGGTAAGGTAAATCTTCACGGTGTATGGTGTTTAGAATGTTCGTATGTTGTTAACCAGTTTTAGAACGTGTTTATGTAAATCAGTTGTTTTGTATATTCTTAAATTACTAAATTCAAGTTATTTCAAGTAAACTTGACGATAATTCGTTAAGACGTAAATCTGTGTCGAGATTGTTGTTAACGTTTGTAACCAATAACAACAATTTGATATTAGGCTACATAAGCAATCAAACTAGATAAATAGACACAGTGATCTCCGAACTATAAAGGCATTAATTTAAATAAGATCACGAAACCGCAGATTTTCAGTTTCGGCACCTGGTAACACCGAAGGTTCCAACTTCCGACGCGATGCGCTTCCGCCGCTGCGATGATGGGAATCTTTTTATTTTGCTAAAATTAATGGCGGGTGCAGAGTGATAAGTTTTAAAGTGATTTTCGGCTTTAATCGGTTGTTATTCGTGATAAGGTGAATAGTAAATCAACAGGTGAGTGTTGTTACATGTGCAATTGTTTACTTTGTCGTAAGTAAAATATGTTGGTTCAGTGAAGGAGTTTATCACTATAGGTTTACAAGGAGATTCAATACGAAATTCGGCGGTTGTGTTTGTGAATTAATATTGCCGATATAACGATAATATGTAACTGAAAGTGATCGTAAAATGTAGGTGCCAACAGGCACCAGTTTAAGCACTATAGACATTTATTCTATTCTTTTCTAAGGGATAGAATACGACGCCATTGCGGCGTCACTTAGCAGTACCTACAGTAATCAAATATACGATCTTCACAAGTATTGCATACACATGATATAGCTACTTGTTTATTAGTGATCACGTTTAGTTTGGTCGAGTATTTTCGTGTTTATTAACTTGAGTTTCGAGTGAATAAGCGCTGCGGCCGCCTTGCACCTATGTAAGTATGCCGGGGGGTACTTCGGCGCCTCGCAGTTATAACTACCTACCTATAACGAGCTCCAAACTTAGGAAACTCGCAAGGATCTCTTGTTTCTGTATATGGTCGTAACGATTTATTCTTATCCTAGGGCGAAAGGGCAGGCAAGCAGGCTGGCCATAAAACGACTTGCAAGCTGCGTCGGGTGCGTCGTCATCGGGTTTGCAAGTTGATTATTCGAACGAGGGAGTGATTGCAGTCTACAGTTGCAGTTTCTTCAAGACTTGTAGCCATAAACCTAGGTATGAGATTATGCTTACACAGTTTAATATACTTAGTCTCTTCTATGTATCGCATAATAAGTACGTAGTAAATTTTCATTGTTGAAATTTATGAAAGGGTGAACTTCCACCGTTTGTACCACTTTGTACCTAGTTGACGATACGGTCGTCTGTACCTAGTATCTGACAGGAACACATTTAGTACAATAATCATTACTGTGGCACAACAACGTAGGTACGCGATTATAATACGAGTGCCGGGCGTATATTGTTCACGTTGTTTGTTTGTCTGAATTATTTTAGTTTAATGAGAGAACTCGTTCGATTTAACATTTCTAAATTTTATACGTAAAACCTATATAGGTATGAGCTTGAGTGTGACTTATCTATTCAACGGGAGCGTTTAGCGATGACATACAGCGCTCTGCAAAATAAACGTCTAAATTAAACACTAAAGAGCGATAGTAATACATTTAATAACGCGAACTATTGAATTGCAATAAACAAGGTTTATTTTAGTAAATTAAAGCAAACAATAAGTAATTTAAAACTTCAATATTTTATACTTGAACAAATACCTTTATTTTTACAGAAGTTTATTTATTACAGAATCTGACGATTAAATTAATTGATTATTAATTTATGTTTCTGGAATGAACCGATAAGCAGGGTTAGGCAGTTAATGCTAAAGTCAGTTTTGCCTATTATGGAGTACACTTATTGTTAGTGGGTATTGTTTATTACAGGGTATCAAAATGGAAGAAACACTCATAAATAGGCTTCACCAAATAATAACCCACATAAAGGGATTAAGTGATTCGGTTGATAAATTGAACTCGGTGTCCGTACTTAATGATCAGGATTATAAAGAGGCAGAAGTAATCTGTCGGAAATTAGAAAACTTTATCAATAAATTCAATACGGAATTGAACAACTATTTCAGGCTTAGTGTCGACCCATCTGCAGATGATGTTTCCCAGTTTACTACTATTCAACTACAAGCAGAAGAAGTTCAAATAGAGCTATTATTGAAATTGAGGAAACAGAAACCTGTAGCGACCAACATACACCAATCATCTAGCATACTGCCTAAGCTCAACTTACCCTCATTTGATGGAAATATATTGCGGTGGCAAGAATTTTGGGATCAGTACAAATCCAACATACATGATCGAGACCTGCCCGACGTAGACAAGCTACTGTATCTAAAGTCTTCACTTCACGGTTCTGCAAAGGATACCATTGAGGGATTAGAGAGTACAAATAAGAACTACCTGATCGCTATTACAACGTTGCGAGAACGATATGGTAAAGAAAGTCAAGTTATAGATGCACACTACTCGGCTCTCACCAAGATCCAACCTGCTGATATTTCTAACAAAGATTGTCGACGGGTGTTTAATGAAGTTGAACGTCATCTCCGTGTACTACAGTCGCTGGGTGAAAACATAGGGCACAACCATCTTCGTTTTCTCATATTAGAGAAGTTTCCTGAAGAACTTGTTTATGAATTAAAAACAAAATTAAAGGAAGACTCTATAGAAGAAATACGGTCCGAACTGGAAAGGACAATAACGGCCAGGGAAGAAGCCAACCGTCTAGTACAGGATAGAAACCCAGCAAAGTCGAACAACTACACCGTAGAGACTCTACATGTCGCAAATAGAAACTGGTCCGTGTCAGGGTTACAGCCAATCAATAAAACCCAACCAAGATACGGGTTTCGAAATTTTCATAAGGGACTTAATCATTCTAATATAGCTAATGAAACCTTTAACAAGGGTAATGGTAATTCCAGTAGAAGACGTGATAGCTTCCACCAAGGTTGTGGTACCTACGACAAAAGACATGGTGACTTCAACAAGGGAAACAGACAAACAAACGACCGGGTTTCAAATAATTTTAGACCGGACCAGAGGCGACCGGACAACCGCAACAAAAGGAAATTTGATCGACAAAATGATAGTGAAAGACAACATGTAAAGAAAAGGAGATACTCATGCTTTTTTTGCGGTGAATCTCATTATAATGATGAATGCAGCAAATTCAAAACTATGACAGAAAGAAAAGAGAAATTAAAGGATCACTGTTATGGCTGCATGCGAAGGGGTCATGTACTTAAACATTGCCGTCACGTGAGAACGTGTGCGCACTGTGGTGGGCAACACAACAGAGCACTTTGCCCTAAGAGAGTTCCACAAAGGAAGGACACTTCAACTACTATGCATGTCAACTGTAAAGGGAATATCGTTCTACAGACAGCGATTGTAAAGGTTATGAGAGAAGATGGTGAAAGGAAATACGAACCCTGCCGTGTTCTTCTGGACTCCGGTAGCCAGCGTAGCTACGTTACCGATAAATTAGCCAAGAAACTTAACCTTGATATTATGGAGAAATGTAGTCTGTCAGTCTTCACCTTCGGCGCTGAAGCTCCACTTGAATATGATAGCAGCCTTGTGAAATTACACATCAAGACTAAAACCAACAATGGAATAACTATGTACGCTAATGTGGTACCAATAATTTCTAACAGCGTGTCTTACCCTCACAAGGAGATTGACAAAATACAACTACAAGACAAGATGGTCTTGGCCGACGACGGCTCGTTAGGGGAAAGGGTCGACATGCTTATAGGCAACGACTATTACTTCTCACTTCTATCAACGACGAAGATCACGATTAAAGAAAATCTGCATCTAGTAGACTCCGAACTTGGTTGGATCCTGACAGGTCAACTAACGTCCGAACAAGACGAACCAGAACTAAAAGTAATAACTTACTTTCAAGCAAACTCACCGTCAAGGTTTAGTAAACCCGACTTGCCTCTAGACAAATTCGATTTGAAAACTCTATGGGAACTTGAGTCGATTGGAATCGTAGACTCACCGAAAATCACCAGGGAAGAAGAAGCAATCAGGAATTTTAATGAAACTACAAAGTTTATTGAAGGAAGGTACTCGATACGCTGGCCGTGGAAGGATTATCCTCCTAATTTACCTTCGAATTTTGGAGTAGCATTTGGCCGGTTGACCAATTTAGTAAAACGATTGGATACAAAATCCTTACAATCTTATGATGAAACGTTTAAACAACAACTCAAAAACGGCATAATAGAAAGGGTACCAGAGACCAAGTGTGCTCCTGAAAACCCAACGCATTACCTACCACATCACGGCATACAACAGCCAGATAAACCTATTAGAATTGTGTATGATGCCTCTGCTAAGATAAAGGATCATAAAAGTTTAAATGATTGTTTATACTGTGGACCTTCACTAGTGAAGGACCTTACAAGTCTACTTATCCGATTTAGGACTCACAGAATAGGACTGTCTGCTGATGTTGAAAAGGCTTTTCTACAGATCGCTATACAAAAGGAAGACAGAGATGTCACTCGTTTCTTATGGATTAAAAGTATCACAAAACCAGTAACAAGAGAAAATCTTTTGCATCTGCGCTTTTGTAGAGTTCCTTTCGGCATTATCTCCAGCCCCTTTCTTCTAAATGCTACAATAAAACACCATCTGTCTAAGAACAGTGACAGACTAAGAGGTATAGGAGACGATATTTATGTTGACAACTTAGTGACTGGGACAGAGACTGAGAAAGAAGCTTACGAATTGTACAACACTTCCAAACAAGTCTTTCAGGGAATATCAATGAATTTAAGAAGCTGGAGCTCTAATTCTAAGGAATTCATGAAACAAGTTACAGATACTAGCGAAAAGGAAACGTTTAAGATTCTTGGTTTAGACTGGCATCTCAATGATGACACTATTAGTTTGCGTCTTAAGAGCATGAAGGTAGCTAAAACAAAAAGAGAAATTTTGAGAAATATAGCTCAAGTGTATGACCCCTGCGGGTTTGCTACGCCCTCGTTACTACCTGGGAAACTATTCCTTCAAGATTTATGGAAAGAGAAAAGTATCAAATGGGATACGATTCTACCTTCAAAACTCACTTCTAAATGGGAAGAACTAAACACTAACTTAAGTGATATAGCAGACATTTGTATACCACGACACTGCGGCAGATCGTTACTAGAAGAAAGTAACCAACTGCATTGTTTTGCAGACTCATCCACTAAGGCATTTGCAGCGGTTGTATACTTAGTAAACAGTAAAGGAAAAAGTTTCGTAATTGGGAAGTCCAGACTAGTACCCATAAAAGACAAAGAAAACCTCAAGATTCCGCGCTTAGAGCTATTAGGAGCAGTCATAGGAAATCGTCTTCTGAAATATGCGGAAAAGTCTATCCGATTAAACATTACACAGCACTTTCTGTGGTCCGACAGCCAGATAGTTATTGATTGGATTAACTCTAGTAAACTCTTAACACCCTTCGTGGCCAGAAGAGTAAGTGAAATAAAAGAAAATAAGAAACTAATCTTGCGATACGTCCCGACTGAGCTTAATCCGGCAGACGTAGGTACTCGGCCGGGCAAAACAAAGTGTGAGAAAACCTACTGGCTACGAGGACCCGATTTCCTCTTACTCAAAGAAAACGAATGGCCTTCTAACCGACTGAAGGAACTTTCTTTGTTGACTCGGGAGGGTCTGTCAGAGACAGAAAACGTAGATGTCGAGAAGACTACAATGAGAAAGCAAGAAAGAAAAGACAACGTTACGAATAAAATAAGCAAGGCAATTGAGAACCGAGAAGGGAAAAATAACAGACAGAACGATAGTTCTATATCTGAAGAAATAAAACTTTTGCAAAAACAACACTTTCCCGACGAGTTTAACGAGAAAGCAACTCACCTTAGCCGAAATCTAAAGTTATTTATCGATGTCGATGGAGTGTTACGTAGCAAGGGCAGACTATCAAACGCTGACTGGTCTTATGACATGAGATACCCAATACTCTTACCGAAAAATTGCGACTTCACCAATGACTTGATTAGAAAGGTGCATGAGAAAAACTATCACGTAGGAGCTAATCATACCTTAAGCATCATTCGGGAAACTTATTGGATTCCGCAAGGTAAATGTCAGGTCCAGAAAGTCATACGAAGATGCCCAATATGCATTAAACACGGAGGAGGTCCATATAAACTACCGGACACTCCAGCTCTACCTCCGGAGAGAAGCAACTATAGTACACCGTTCACCTATACAGGATTAGACTATCTTGGACCCGTGCAAGTTAATACTGGAAACAGTGTCAACAAAAGATGGATATGCCTCTACACGTGTTTAGCAGTCAGGGCGATACATCTTGAAGTAGTCAAAGACATGACGGCCGAAGAAACACTTCTCGCTTTAAGAAGAATGATATCGTCTAGGGGTATCCCTAAAGTAATTACATCAGATAATGCGCAGCAGTTCAAATTAACAGCTGAAGTACTAGCCGAACCATTTTGTATCCAAAATAACATAAGGTGGAAATTCATTCCCCAATTAGCTCCGTGGTTCGGAGGATTTTATGAACGTCTAGTGGGTCTAGTGAAACACTGCATGAAAAGAACCCTACAGAAGAATCTGTTGAACGATAGCCAGCTATTAACAGTCATAAAGGAGATAGAAGCTATTCTGAACACGAGACCACTTACCTGCGTGGACGCTGAACAGGATCATATACTAAAACCTGCTGACTTCTTAACAATGTCCAAATGTTTGACTCCAGGCGTTTCTTCTAAAAATTTAACTGTGCAAGGAACAGTAAAGAAAGCCGACTTAATACAGAGTTGGAAAAGAGGTCTTAAAATATTAGAAGAATTTAAGTCAATGTTTGTGAATCGATATTTACCTAGCTTACGTGAGCGGTATAAACACTCTCCAAAGGAACCTAGGGTAAAATCCAAGTTGAGACCTAAAATCGGTCAAATAGTGCAAATCAAAGGGGATAATGCAAACCGCCAGCACTGGAAGGTTGGTAGAATAATAGAACTGTCAGAAACAGGCAGGACAGCTAAAGTGAAAGTAGGTAGTACAGAATACACAAGATCGATAGGACAGTTATATCCTCTGGAAGTTGAAGAGGACGAAACGTTTTTTGGAGTCACTGAGTCTTATGCAACTGATGACACACCTAACGCGAATCAGCACGTTACAAGTTGTGACGACAGGGTCACTGCAGCCAACGACACGTTTTACATGGAACAGGATAGAACAAATGATAGCAACAAGTCAAATAATGAGACTTGTGAAAGCGAGATGGAGGTAACTAACAATATAAGAGGGACTCAACCCATTGAGGACCTTGGAATGGAAACACTTGATGACGATCAGAATGTACGGACACTTGAGAGTCAAAATGAAAGGGAATCGCATGACGTCGAGAAACCGAGACGTGCTGCGGCCACAAGAGCCCTGGAGAAGATCCGGGAGTGGACGCAAAGCCTTATCACCTTGTTCTAACTTTCGCCGTCGGGAGTGTCGCGACGTCAGACGAACACTCTCAAATGATGGCAACACTCTGACGCGCTGCCAATGTCAGAATAAAAGCCCGCCAATGCGGTCGAAGTGAGTTCATTATTTTATATTATAATATTCTCTCATATGCAAGTTAAGTACTGTGTTAGTGAATTGGGTGAAAGGACGATGCGGAGGAAGGGCGCCACGTGCTGCTGTAATGAAAGCTAAGTATCTCACTAAGTATCTCACTAAGTATCTCACTAAGTATCTCACTAAGTATCTCACTAAGTATCTCACTAAGTATCTCTATGTGAAATCAAAGTACCTAGCTAAGTAGGTACCTAATTATCTAAATGACTTGTGAACTAAGTACTTATATTGGTGACTAAGTATAAGTATGATTTAAGTACAACACACTAAGTATTCTATAGATAGGTTAAACTGCATATTATCATACCTGCAGTGATAGCGTACGGCCCTTCGGGGGTGCGACGGTCCAGAAAGACCGTGGTGCATAAGTCACAAGCACCCGTAACAAGTAAGACTGCATATTATCATACCTGCAGTAATAGCGTACGGCCCTACGGGGGTGCGACGGTCCAGAAAGACCGTGGTGCATAAGTTACAAGCACCCGTAACAAGTAAGACTGCATACTATCATACCTGCAGTAGTAGCGTACGGCCCTACGGGGGTGCGACGGTCCAGAAAGACCGTGGTGCATAAGTTACCAGCACCCGTAACGAGTAAGACTGCATATTATCATACCTGCAGTAGTAGCGCACGGCCCTACGGGGGTGCAGTGGTCCAGTAAGACCTAAGTAAGATACTGAATGCAAGGGATAGTACATACAAGGATTCTCCCGTACTATCTAAGCAATAGGACCCTTCTCAATGTTCCATGTAGCAACGTCTTATTCTATAATTGTTTCCATGACTAGCCATTATCATTATGACTTAACTACTTACAATAATTACCACAGGGGGAAATTCGTGTAACTGATGTACTTAGATTCTATAACACATTTCAGCACTGTAAAGAGTCACCCCGGCTACCAGCTGGAGGTGTGACCCGTGGACAGAGGCACCACATGCTGTGGTGTCATCTGTCCCCTAAATCTACAGATGGCGAAGCAGTAATCTAATTCGAGGCAGCTGTTCCTGGAGGAAGCAGAGAGAACCTGACTTGAAGTATAACTATGTGAGTCATATTTATATTTTTTAATTGGAAACAGCATACAAAGATTGTTCTTCGGTACTTGTCGCCCATGAAACACATAACCTAGGCACATATACATTAAAGCGGCGACAATTGGGCTATATCTTTATCATTAGCCACTATTTTAAATTATTGGTCGGTCTTATGCTGCTAACTTCGATCACATGGTAAAATTATGTACTTTAATCAAATTCTCAAATTAAATAAAAATTTTGTAGAGAAATAATTTGTTACGTACCCAACAGCGACCCAAGTCCGATGATAGTGATTCCGTTAACGAACAACTGTATGCCGGAGGCGAACGCCAACCTTTCAATTGGGACGTAGCTCGGTATGATGATGTTCATGTACACTGTGCGGAGCCCTCTGGTGATGCCAATGGCGAAGGCGACGAACATCATGCCCGTGAATGAAGTTGTGAACAGCATCACTGCAAAAGATTGTTTGCTGGTCAATGTATTCTGATAGTAGAGATAAAGAAAGTGAAGACAGTTCCTGAATAAAGATTTAAGAACTGTCTGGTGGTGGTGTGCCCCGCTAGACAATCTGCACTATTTCTATCAGAATTTATGATTTCAAGTTAAATTTTTCAAAGAAGTTCAATTTTCTTTGAAAAATTTGCCTTTTTAATTAGATTGTCATATTATCTAGTGCAATTAATGTAAATGTTACCTTTATACAATTAGACATTTACATAAAATTTAATTTTTACAGTAAATCAATGGAAAGAAAATTAAAAAAATTAAATTACAACGTGAAATATCAAATGAATGATTATCTAGTACTATCCATTCGATGTATTTATACTCATATGCCATGTGGCGTAGTTTTACTACAGATTAAAGTTAATCAATTTGTGTCATTATTGTTTGAACAGACGCGGGTCGGGGAGGTCAACAAACTTGCAATTGAATGTTGGAACAAAAGATAGACTTCTATCTGAAATCGTGTAATTTTAACGCAAAAAACATGATAGTTTAATACTTTACTGTTATAATTTATATTTACCGTTATAATATATATTTGTAGAAGCTTTGCTAGGCTCAATATGGTTTTATATGGTTTAAGACATTTATTCTCATTAAAAAATATTTTTTTATTTTTATTTTATTTTATTTATTCAGGAAACAACAGCATATAATATACAAACTTAATTGTAAAATTTATGTTAGCACATTAGCCTAACAGTTTCCACCTTTAGTTAACTCAGATACAATTTCTGTTGAGTAACAAAGATGCAATATAATAAACGTAAGCAAAAACATATTTAAAATTATTTGTACTTACATAAGAACTAATACATAATATAGGTATATATTATTTAGGCATAACAAAACCAAAGAAAACGTAAATTGATAAACAGTTATTATTTATCACCGTTTAAAAGGTTACGAAAAAGGCTATATTTTTTCATGAAATATGTCGATGTGATTGAAAGTACTATTAAACTCATTAGCAGCTCTAATTATAAAACTGTTTCGTCTATAGTTGGTCCTACAGCAGGGAAGAATAAATGTTTGCTTATTTCGAGAATTAAGTCTTGAGCACTTTAGACTTATTTTACCTAGCAAGTAAGGGGAATCAACAAGGTTACTTATAATTTTGTAAAGTAGCACTTGGTCCCTATGAATGCGTCTTGTCGTTAAAGACTTAATTATGTCCGTATCAAAATCCTTAAACCTATATTTTAAACGCCTTCGAAATTTATTTTGGATAGTATCTAACATGTTAATATACTTAGAATAACAAGGATTCCAAACAGTGGAAGCATACTCCAACTGAGACCTAACATAGGAATTATACAAAATTATAAGTGTGTTAACATTCTTGAAATCAGAACTCTGACGAAAAATAAACCCCAATAGTTTATAAGCCTTTCCTGTTATTTTACTTATGTGTAAGTCATGATGTAAACCACTGTCCAGAATAACTCCCAGGTCCCTTACCTCACTCACCCTAACTAAAGTTTTATTATTAATTTTCATTTATGAAAACATTAAATAGCAATGGGCCGAGGTGAGAGCCCTGTGGAACCCCGGAAGAGATAGGAATAAAACTAGACGTAAATCCTTTACAAGTAACCGCTTGCGATCTATTTCTAAGGTAGGAAGTAATCCATCTTAGCAAATCGCCGTGCACACCGATTGCATCTAACTTAGAAATTAACAGTGAGTGACAAATTTTGTCAAATGCTTTTGAATAATCGGTGTACACAGCGTCCACCTGGTGTCCCTCCTCCATTGATTCAAGCACTGAGTCCAGAAATTCACAAAGGTTAGTTTCAGTGGATCGCTTAGCCACAAAACCATGTTGGTAATTGGTTAACAGTGGACTAATAACAGGATAAACAGAGTCGTATATGATTTTTTTTTTGATAATGAACTGACAACTTAGATATACCGCGATAGTTTCGGACGTTATGTTTATCACCGCTCTTGTGAATGGGGACAACGAAAGAACGCTTCCATGTAAGCGGCATGACTCCGCTAGCCAATGATAGATTGAAAAGGGAAGCAACGGGGAAAGACAGTTGCTTACAATATCTCTTTAAAAATATAGGATGTAAACCATCCGGTCCACTTCTCTTAGATATGTCAATTTTGGAGAGGTACTTCTCGACGGTTTCCCGTGTGATGAAAACATTACTAATAACGACAGAATTAGTTTCATTCGAACACATACTGTCACCCATGTGCATATTAGAATCATCATTTTCAAAGACTGATTAAAAAAATCTGCCAAATAAATTAGAGATGCTTTGACCGTCATGTGCTACCTCGTGGTCCAACTTTATTGTATCAGGAATAGAATTAATGTTTTGTTTTGACTTGATATAAGACCTAAAGTGCTTAGAATAACGATTAATGTTATTTTCCGATCTTGCAACAAATCCGTTATAGCAGGTAATTTCTAATTGTTTTACTGAACGTCTCAAATCCGAAAATGTTTCATAATCTGCAATTCTACCGTAAATTTTCCATTTCCTATGAAATTTAATTTTCCTATTTATCATTTTAATTTAGGTAAATGAAAACCATATTGGGTATACATTGTTCCCTCTTACCAATTTGGTTGGCACAATTCGATCAATTATCTCGTTAACAATAGAGTAGAATTTTTCCAGTGCACATACAATATTATTGACCAACAGGCAATGCTCCCAGTCCACACCATCGAGTTCAGTCCTAATAAGGTCATAATCCGCAGCGTGAAAACGGCGGACCGTGCGTGGAGCTTGTATAAGACTAGTCACAATTATTAACACATTAACAACAAATGACAAAGACGGGTGATGTTTATCCTCCGGCTCCGATAAAGGTTCAGTGCGTGTCACGCGACAGGGTATGCTAGACAGTATTAAATCCAAAAGTCTGTTGTTATGATTTAATACACCGTTGTGCTGATACCATCCTGTGAAACACATAAAAGTATATATCTGAGAAGTTAACGTATCGGCAGACGGATTTTGTAAAATAAAGTTATCATTTGCCTCGTCCTTCTTTGTCCAAATAGCATTCCTAACATTAAAATCGCCGACAATCAGAAACTCATCACCCGGCATGTCAATACTAAAATCGGAAATGGACTCAAAAAACAAATGTTGTGTTGATACCTGATCGTTCGTCTCCGGAAAATAACAGCAGTATAAATGTAATCGCTTAGAATTTGGACCACGAGACAATAAAACATCCACATGAGTTACGTCGGCATCAGGAAACCCGGGGAGCACCCCCGAGCAGCACGAATCCACTACAAAGTCACGTTTTATCGCAATCAATGTACCACCGCCCTTAGTCATGCCCCTACGTTCATAATCCCGGTCCGTACGGTAAATGTTATAACGCGAATCAAACAACTCCGCGTCAAATATACCTGGTAATAACCATGTCTCGCTAAGGCAAATAATATCATAATTACAATTTACCATATTTCTATAGAATAATTTAGTTTTCGTCCGTAGTCCACGCACGTTTTGATAAAAACAGTTTAAGTTACCACCCATCATGAACAAATCTCATAAGATAATAACCATGATTAATTCTAAGTTCCCCAGTACCCCCTACACTACAAAGTTTTATATTATTTATTCTAAAGCAAAAGGCGTAATATGATAATAATGAGATACAATCAAACAGTTTACAATCGATACAGATAATACATTCATAATTCAATACGCTTTGTAAATGACCATAAATTACGCATACCAATAAACACGCATAAAAACTCGCAATCGGACAACAATACTTCAACCAACCCACCAAAGAAACAAACCGCGTCGCAGAACTATTCACTAATACCCCGGGAACCACAATAAAAAAGAAATCCATATAACTCATTACGACCATTACAAAAAAGACAAAGTTATTCGCATCTGTTTTAATACGTAGTTCATAGAACCCCCCAACCACCGCATCATACGTACACGGTAAATCATTAGACAGCAGGCCGCGCCGCGCAGTCGACACGACATTAAGCTGCGCAGTCATTTGCAGTAACAAAATATAGTAGGAGCGTTTGCGCACCCGAGCAGGTAGAAGAGCATGCGCTCTCAACTGCGGGTTCGCATAATGACTAGTACACAAACCACACCGACACAACACACCAAAATAGCCTACAGTGTAATATAATATTACAATACAAAGAAACAAACACATAGATTTAGTGCTCATACAATTTTGTTTAAAGATGCGATAGAAGTGATATGCATTACTGGTGATTGTTCACTCTTGCGAACCATAATAGTACAGTTGCGAACCCAGCAAAATGCATACCTCTTATCCTTCGCTTTAATTTTAGCTTGTTGAAATAACTGCTTATTATGCGTTGATAGGTGATCATTAAAATAAATACGATCGTCGATACCCGCAAAACCGATGTCACTGGTTTTGAGTTTCAGCTTCCTAAGCGATGCCAAAAAATCGTCTTTCTTGTACCTTGACTGCATTTTTAATATTATAGGCTTCGATTTTCTGCCCAAGGTGTCGTTCTTAACTGCAACTCGAGTCACAAAGTCTATGTCGGTATCAGTATTTATAGTAAAACCACTGCGGTCCGCCAAGGTTTTAACAATCTTAACCAAGTTCTCTCCACTTTTCTGAGGTATACCGTTGATCTGAATATTAGACCTGCGCACCCACTGCTCGTTCTTGTGACTCTCATCTAAAAGCTCCCTCACCTGGGCCTTGAGCTCATCCACCTCGGTTCTACACGACTCCACGATAGATAATGTCGACTCAATGTCATTAATCCTGGTAGAAAACTCGTCCAGTCTGGAATTCACGCTAGCCTTCAAATCCGCAATGTCTGATTTTACCAATTGTATGTCCTGCTGGATGGACTGTATCGAACTCAGTTGACTTTGCATTATGGTAATTTTTGAAGATATTTCATTCAATATTGTCAGAAAGGTTGGACTTGACACAACAACCTGGCCTTCAGCATCCATAGATGTAGATGAATGGGGTGTTCCTCTCTCAAGTGCCAGTCCGGACGAAAATCTTTTAGTGCCAGAAGCCTCACTATCAGTTGTCCCCTCATCTACCTTGGAGACATCCAAACCGGCCACTGAACTATCTCTGCAATTTGTGCACATCCAAGATGCTCTGTTAGCACCGAGCCTTGAAAAACCACGTTCGGATATACCTCCACAAGAAAAATGAAATATGTTTTTGCACATCGAACAGTCGGGGCCTTCTCCCACGGTCTTAGAACAACTCGCACACTTCGTCGTAAACATACTGAGGTTGAGCACCCCTGACTTTTTTGCACCAGAATAACGTGTTTACTCAACAACTACTCGCACGCTACTGAAAAACATTAATAATATACACATTAATAAAATTTACTTACATGAGAACAACACAATTAACAAAAAAAAAAAAATATTTTAGAGAAACCTTTATAATTAAAATTAAATCGCAATAACTCAGCTAAATAAACGTTTTTTAAAAATGTTTTCAACAAACTATTTAGATCCCTGTAAAACGACACTTTACATGCAAAGTTTCATAAAAATTGATTTACTTATTGGTTTTAAAAATTTCGACTTAAAAGTTTGTATGGGAAACCGAAATCCGTAAACCCTCATATGGACGGTAGTTTTAAATCATTGTCACAACAAATACATGAGCCTCAGGTATCGGGCGCGGTGATAACAAAAACATTGATGTATAAACAAACTACGCTCAGCGCCACGCTAGATGTGGCTTGTTTTCAATAATATATTATTATGACTTTAAAACTATTTCACTTTTCTTTTTGTATTGTTTTAAATTAAGCTTTATTCTATGGGGTTTTTTTTTTATTATTTTGTTTTAATTTAATTACTATTCTGATTTTAATTATTTACACTTTTTAACCGACTTTAAAAAAAAGAAAAAACATATAAATATACCTAGGTATCTATTTATTATTGTTAATTTATTTATTTGAACTTATGTAATGTTTTAGAAGTTTTTTGAATGTGATCATTGATTGGGTTTCTTTAATGTCCCTGAGAAGCTTGTTATAAATTAGTGCACCTTCAAATAAAATATTTTTTTCGTCATAATTTGTTCTAGGGGGCCGTAATACTAAATCATTTGCATTTCTTAGTTGAATTTTTTGAATTTGCCTCTTTTTTGTGAAACTAATTTTTATGTGTATATTTTTAGTTATTATTTTACGAATCAGTAAACAAGTGTATTATGTTTTCTGAGGTTTAAGCGAGCACTACACATTAGGATTTAAATGATTTGTTTTGTACTCTTTGTATGAGGTTTATATGTGATTTGCGGCTGTACACCAGATCTCGTTCAAGTAGTCAATGTGGGGCTTAATAAGAGAATTGTAAATAGCGCACTTCCAGTGAAAGACACCTACCTACACATACCTCTCAAAGCTCCGGCCAGAGATGAAAATTTGGCTTTAATTTTATCAATAAGGCTTCCACGTCAATTTACTGTCAACAATGAGCCCCTAATATTTTTCATTGTCAATTTGGTTTATTTTACAATTATTTAACATTAAACATTCATAATCTGAAATCTTTTTGGTTTCAGTTTTTTTTCGCAACATTAATAGTTATTAAATTGTACTGAAACCATTTAGTAAGTTCAGATCACTTTGCGCGTCTTTGATTATTGTTTCAATCGAAGGACCTAAATAAAACAAGGATGAGTCATCAGCATAAAGTGTTACGTCACCTTTAAGACCAATTTAATTGATATTATTAATATAAATTAAAAATAACAAAGGACCCAAAATTGATCCTTAAAGAATTGATGACTCTATATTTTTACGACTTGATTACGTTCTGATAAGTATGATTTTAAGATATTAAAAGCTGTTCCAGTAATGCCAATTTGATTTAATTTTTGTAACAATATGACGTGACTAACGGTGTCGAAAGCTTTTTTGAGGTCTACAAATGTGCCCAAGTTTAGTAATAAAATCTACTATTGCTGAGAGAGTGTTTGATTTTGGTCTAAAAACGTACTGTTGGCTCTAGAAAAAATTTATTGAATTTACGAGTAGGTACTCTCTATTCTATTATAAATTATTCTTACAAAAAATTTGGACAGAAGAGGAAGTACTGATATTGGTTGATAGTTTCCCGGATTGGTTAAAAATAGGAGTGACTTTTGCAATTTTTAGACTATCGGAAAAAAAACCCGTTTCCAGGCACTTATTTATACAGTTTGTTAGGTCTGCAGAAAACAGATTTTTTAAACAATTAAAACATGCTAATACAATCGATACCTGACGACGTATTTGTTAAAGCGGCGGACTTTTGTTTCCAGATAAAATTGGGATGGTTCAATAAAAAAAGACAGTAATTAAGCAAGATCGCGTGTATTCGGTCCAACACCACACAAAACAAGAACGGGCGGAAACGGATATAACATAACAACCTTTTTTACATTGTGTTGCCATTCTTAAAAGTGTTGCAACTATAAAATGTTGGATATTCCAACATACTGGCCATCTAAGACTAAAACAAAAAAAAACAATGTCGTTTGAACAAAATAGTGACTTGAAATTATACTAATAAAGAATATTAAATTACAATCTACTTTACTTTACTTACTTTAAAAGTTATCCAACTGCAATACAATGGAACAATCTTATTAACTACTATTTTTATTTTTGGATAAACAAAAATATTTAAACATAAGTACAGTATTTGCATACAATGCCATAGGACAATAATACACTCTTATTCTATTGGTAACAAGCATACCTTTACAATAGATCGTCTGTGGCTTCTGCCATTAGCAGTTTTAACCTCTACCACCCTAACTTTATTATCAGAGCCTGGAAAAACATTTGTAACTCTAGCCATAGGCCAAAACATAGGGGCCACCTCGTTTTCTGTTTATTGGAGGAGAAAAGTTCTGCTTCCTGTCGCCGAGCGTCGCCTCTGCGCCATCTCATCGAGCAAGCCAGCCAACTGCCAAACAAAATCAAGCATTCTCTTTTCGCTTCTGTGTTGTGCGCGTACGCCATATTGCGTCTAGTTAAATATTTTAATTTACATTACAATCATTCATAGTGGACTTTAAGTTTACCAAATATGTCTAGTTCTGATGAAAATGATGTACAAGATAATAAGCTTGCTTTGGTACGCAAGCGTTCCGCAACTAAAGGAGCTCTTACAAAAATGTTCAATTCCTGCAAAGAGATAACACGTCGGGACGTCAACCCTCACGTCCTTGCAATCAAAGAGGAGCGTATCAGCGCTTCTTTCAATAAATTTGAGAAGTTAAATTTAGATATATGTGCCATTGACCCCGAGGCAGACGATATGGATGCTGTTGAAAAAAACCGAGCCCTTGCACTTGAGAATGCTGACAAGACTCAAATGCAACAACAACTGACTCCACAAAGGGCGGCTCACATGGTATCTGTGAAGGGTTTAACAGGAAAGGATTCCAAGGAGTCACAGCCGGCGCCCCCAGTCTGTATAACATGTTTTGCTGCCAACTGATTCCCCATTGAGCCTTCAAGGCTTGAGAGATATTAGCAATACTACACCCACAGTCCCTGGCCTCAACACTCAGTTTGGTTATGTAATTGCCGGTTCACTACCTGCAGAGCAGCATTCAAAACAAGTAACTTCTCTATTTTGTAATAAATGTGACAACACACTCAATGATGCTCTTGAACAATTTTGGAAAGTATAAAAAGTTTAAAGCATATCTGAAACTTTTAATGAAAAATTATCAGAACATGAATTTTGTGAAAAAATGTTTCATGATACGGTAACATTAGATACTCAAAATAACAAGTTTCAGGTTGCTCTGCCTCTCAAGTTGCCACTAGGATCAATTAATGAGGTTCTTGGCAGCTCATTTCACTTAGCTTTAAGAAGGTTTAAAAATTTAAAAATTAGATTTTAGAAAGATAGCCTGCTTCATCAGCTTTACAAAGAATTTATTTATAATTATTTGAAAGAAGGCTACGGTACAATAATTAATATTAGCCAATATAATATTTCTACTGATCCAGTATATTTTTTGCCTCATCATCCTGTACTCAGACTCGACAAAAAGAGTACTAAATGTAGAGTAGTGTTTGATGGGTCAATGAAGACCAATAAGAAAGTCTCGCTAAATGATATGTTATTAAACGGGCCTGTAATTCAAAAAGAACTAATAGATATACTGACACTGTTTAGATTTAATCAGTATATTTTCGTAACTGATATTAAAAGTATGTTTTTAAGAATTTCATTAGATCCTAAACACAGATCATTACAAAACATTCATTGGAGAGATTCTATAAATGAAGATATCCAATGTATACAATTGAATACAGTAACATTTGGTTTAAAAAGCTCTTCTTATCTGGCTACACGTTGTTTAAAAGAATTGGCTGATAGTTATAAAGATGAGTTTCCCTTAGCAGCTTTGATTATAGAAAACTCTACATATGTAGACGATGTGCTCTATTCGCAAGGGTCACCCAAACTCTTAATAGAGTCAAAAAGGCAGCTCTGTAGTCTTTTAGAAAAGGGTGGATTCCAGTTACACAAATGGTATTCTAATTGTGCTCAATTATTAGATGAAATACCTAAGTCACAACAACATTTTGACGATATAAATTTAGAGAAAGGTAATTTAACTTTAAAAACCCTAGGTCTTAATTATAATGTTAATACAGACTTATTCATACTCTCTCCAAAGCCAAATAAAAGCATGCCTGCAACTAAACGCAAAATATTAAGTTTTATAGGACAGTTCTTTGACCCGCTTGGCTTCGCCGGACCCATAGTGCTTAAAGCTAAGATTATAATGCAACAATTGTGGCAAGTATAATGAAACAGCGAGTATTGAGATTCAAACGGAACTGAGCCATACTTTATTGATAGACAATTACACAAGTTACAATCACAGACAATATAGAGTTGTGCGTTTTGATACACAATAACACCCCCACTATCAAAACATTACACACTTTCAATCCCCAATATATTCATAAATCTATAATGTTTTACAGAATTAAGACTCTTTGTCAACATGTCCGCAGGCATATCAGCTGTTGGCAAATATTGAATTTGTATTATTTTATCCGCTATCATTTTTCTGCAAAAATGGTACCGAACATCTATGTGTTTGGTTCTATTGTGAAAAATAGGATTTGCTGACAACTTTTGTGCACTTTGATTATCATTACATAAAGTGATAGTATACATCTTTTTTGTTATCTCAAATTGCAAGTTCCTAATATATATAGCTTCTTTACAAGCCTCTGAAATAGCTATATATTCCGCTTCTGTGCTCGACAATGCTATTGATTTTTGTTTTTTACATTCCCAAGAAATTGCACAACCTGATAACATAAAGCAGAATCCTGTGTATGACTTTCTATCAACAATATCATTAGCCCAGTCGGCGTCAACAAAACCTTTAACATTAAAATCTTTATTTTTACAATATTTTAAATCAAAACTTTTTGTATATTTTAAATATTTAAGTATTCTTTTTGCATATGACCAATGTTCATCACCATGACAATTATTGAACTGACTTAAATATCCTACTGCATAGGCAATGTCTGGTCTAGTAAGAACAGCAAGATTAAGCTGCCATTAAGCTGCCTATCAGTTCTTGGTACGGATTCTGGTTATTAACATTTTCACATTTATTAACAATCAGTTTACTCTCCATAGGAGTCTTAAAAGTTTTACAAGCAGACAGGTTAAATTTGTGTAACAATTGATTAATATAACTTTCTTGGCTCAAAGTAATTACATTATTTTTCTTGTCAATTTTAACATCTATACCTAGGCACTGCTTAACTTGCCCTAAATCTTTTATTTTAAACTGATTATTTAAAGTCTCTTTTAACTGAAGCATTTCCTTCTTATCATTTGAAAAAATAAAGAAATCGTCTACGTAAAGAGTTACCATTGTCTTATATCCATTTACAACTTTACTATATAAGCATGGTTCCAATTTAGATTTTGTATAGCCACTAGAAATCAAACAATTATCTATTTTTTCATGCCATGCCCTTGAGGATTGCTTGAGACCATATATTGCCTTTTTTAATTTAAGAACCTTTTTACTGTCTTCTTCAGAACAAACAAAACCATCTGGTTTTTGCATATATATAGTTTCATTCAATTCTCCATTCAAAAAGGCTGTTTTAACATCTAAATGTATTATATCAAAATTTAACTGAACAGAAATTGCAAATAGTAATCTTAAAGTGGTGTGTCTCACCACGGGTGAAAAAGTTTCATCGTAATCTACACCATATTTTTGACTACAACCTTTTGCTACTAGTCTTGCACGATAACGTATTTGGTTTTCACTATCACACTTTTTCTTTAATACCCATTTGCACTTTATAACTGTTCTATTGTCTTGTGGGTCTACAAGCTCCCAAGCTTTATTGTCCTCAAAACACTGTAGTTCTTCTTCTATAGCTTGTAACCAAAACTCTTTTTCCGGACCATGTATTGCTTCTTGCCATGATGTGTTGTTAATATTCTATAGTTTCTAGTTTACATAATTATGTAATTGGGTTTATACCCGTTTAATTATGTTTAATAATAAATAAATAAATAAATAAATAAATAAATAAATATGTAATCTGTCACCTTCGGTACACATATTGGAGAAACCATATCGCTCTGGCTTTTTCTTTTGTCAAGTAGGCAATATGACTGATCTTATTTGTGTATTGGCATTTTACTGGAACTGTCAAAATCTTCATTGTCACTTGGCACATATGTTTCATCATTTGGCCCTGTAATACTGGTAAATGAATCATCTGACGTTACTGGAATGTCCCCCACTGAATCTGCACACACATCTTGTAGGACAATATCAACGTCATCTTTTTCTTCAACTTCTATAACTTTTTCACTATTTAAATTATTTTCTATGATTATAACATCTCTACTGGTTGATACTGACTGAGTTCTAGGGTTATAAATTCTGTAACCCTTAACATCTTCTGAATAGCCTACTAAAATGCACTTCTCAGATTTCTTGTCCCACTTGGAGCGTCTTATTTTGGGCACATGGACCATCACAGTACTGCCAAAAAATTTTAAATGACTGATATTAGGCTTGGTATTAGTCCATAGTTCATATGGGGTTCTGTCATTTAATCCAGCAGCTACTGTTCTATTCTGTAAATAAACAGCAGTGTTAGTAGCTTCTGCCCAAAATTTCTTTTCTAAATCAGCATCAAATAAAAGACATCTGGCTTTTTCAATTATGGTTCTATTCATGCGTTCACATAAACCATTTCGCTCAGGAGTGTAAGGATTCGTTTTTTGGTGTATTATTCCCATTTTATTTTAATAGTCATCAAACTGTTTATTACAAAATTCACCGCCATTATTACTCCTTAAAATCTTTATTTTCTTGCCCAGAACATTTTCAACCTTAGCTTTATATTCCTTAAAATATTGAAAACTTTCATTTTTGCTTCTTAAAAAATAAATATATGTCATGCGGCTGTAATCATCAACAAATATTAGGAAATACCTTGATCCTCCAAGCGAAGCATTTTCCATCGGCCCACAGATATCTGTATGCACTGTATGCAGTAGCTCAGTACTCCTGCTACCCACATGAGGGAAAGGCAGCCGACTCTGCTTGCCCTCACAACATATGACACATGATGACTTACTTATATCTGTCTTCTTGTCTAGTTGAAAACCTTCTACAGCACTCTGCATTTTGTTCATATAGTTACTATTAAGATGTCCCAGTCTTCTATGCCATGCTTCTCCAGAATCTATGGCAACAGCTGATAAATAACTTGGTTTTTTTAGTTTATACACTCCGTTAATCAGTGTAGCTGTAGCCACTTTTTCTCCTCTTCTGTTGAAAATATTACATCTGTCGCCGGTAAAGGATACTCTGTTGCCCTTGCTGATTAACTGACTCACAGATAGGAGATTTGTTGTAATTCTTGGAACACACAACACGTCTTCGATGGTCACATCAAACTTGTTGTTTTCAGTTAGAGTTACAATCTGCACATCACCGCAACACTCAACGGGTACCTTATTATTGTTAGCCACAACTATTTCTTTAGTACAATGATCGTATGAAACATTTTTAATTCAATGTTTATTTGTTGTCAAATGAGCACTTGCGCCCGAATCATGTACCAGTCATTTTTACTGAAGGTTCCATTTAAGAAAACAGCACTAAAAGCATTGGTTGTTTTGTGCTCACTGTGCTTTGTAAACTTATCTTTGATAGGACATTTATTTTGATAATGACCAGTTTGTTTACAATTAAAACATTTGACGTTTGACTTTGACACTTGTGCTTGTGCGCCATCTTGCTTATGTCCAATCATAGACTTTGCATTCTTTTTATGTTGGTATTTCCGAAAACTAGCAAATGCACTATTTTCTTTCGTTTCCGGTTCCATGTCCAACAACTTTGTTTTAATGGCGTCCGTTGTTATACAAATACCTGAATGCTCAATGGCCATAATCATTGGCGAAAAACTCTCAGGCAATCCCGACAACAATAATGACCCAATCCATTCATCACTAATGTTGAATCCTGTTCCAGCTAATTTTTGCCCGTTTTCGACTATTTGCGTTACGTACGAATTCATGGAGTTACAACTTTCAAGGCGAATTGATATCAAATTTCTTAATAGACTTATTCTTCTAGTGAATCCTGAATCATCGAATAACTGTCTTAGTTTATCCCATAGCTCCATTGTAGTGTTCACGTTTCTGATATGAACGTATATCGAAGAGTCTATTGTTAAAATCAATTTGGCACGAGTTTTTGCATCATCTGCAGCTGCGATCGACGACTGTCCTGGTTTCTGTTTGATGCATTCAAGCATGCCTTCCAACACAAGAAGGTTCTCTGCTGCGAAACACCACTCGCTATAGTTTTCGCGCCCTTTTAACTTCGGCACACTAACCACATAGTTCGACGCCATAGTTGTTAGTTGTTACCGACCGACTCACGCACGCCACGTGCCCACGACACAATTAGTACTTCTCCTACTGCGAATCTAATTTATACTTAGTTCTCAATTATCGACTATTGATCACTATACAAAATTATCGCGAGATTACTTATAATTGCTAGATTTACTGGGGTCTGCGGTCTGAGCCCATAGCCTATAATGAAACAGCGAGTATTGAGATTCAAACGGAACTGAGCCATACTTTATTGATAGACAATTACACAAGTTACAATCACAGACAATATAGAGTTGTGCGTTTTGATACACAATAACAGCAAGCACATATCCACTGGGATGCAGAGCTTCCTCATGATATTTTAATTGCATGGCGTGAATTTTATAATAGCCTATATGTCATGACGCCTTTAACAATCCCGCGTTACATAAATTTTTGCGAGAATGTGTCTGTTGAAATAATAGGTTTCGCTGACGCCGCAAGTTCCACGGCGTATGGATGCTGCATTTACCTACGGGTAGTTGACTCAACAGGTACCATCAAGGTTTCCTTGCTGTGCTCAAGGTCACGTGTAAATCCATTAAGGCAAAGCTTATCCGTGCCCAAACTAGAACTCAATGCTATGTTGCTTTTAGCTAAATGTGTTGCACGGAGTCACAGCATTTCACAACATCAATTAAAAATTGACAATATTATTTTATATTCAGACTCACAAATAGCTTTGGCATGGATTAAATCAAACATAAGCATGCTTAATTCATATGTTGCAAATAGAGTGAAAGTCATAACCGAACTTACTCATAAATTCTGCTGGTCATACATAAGCTCTGAAGACAATCCTGCTGATTGTCTAAGCAGGGGAGTTTTACCGCATGAATTACAGAATCACCCTTTGTGGTGGCGAGGTCCAAAATTCCTACATACATTTGAGTACAAGTACCAAAGCGTACCTGAGGCACCTATTACAAATTCCAGTGAGGTAAAAGTCGATTCAGCATTGTCAAGTGCATTGGTGTGCAGTGTTCAATATGATCAAAATTTATGTTTAGATTTTCTCAATAAATACTCTAACATTAATAAAATGCAACGTATATTAGCATACATTTTACGTTTTGTGCAAAATGCAAAATCTAAAACTGATAAAAATAAATTTAACTATTTAACAGCTAAAGAATTAAATGAGTCATTGTTAACCATAGTGAAATATGAGCAGCAAAAGTATTTTAAATCAGAATTTTTGTCATCAATGTTAAAGCGGCGGACTTTTGTTTCCAGATATAATTGGGATGGTTCAATAAAAAAGACAGTAGTTAAGCAAGATCGCGTGTATTCGGTCCAACACCACACAAAACAAGAACGGGCGGAAACGGATATAACATAACAACCTTTTTTAGATTGTGTTGCCATTTTTAAAAGTGTTGCAACTATAAAATGTTGGATATTCCAACATACTGGCCATCTAGGACTAAAACAAAAAAAAACAATGTCGTTTGAACAAAATAGTGACTTGAAATTATACTAATAAAGAATATTAAATTACAATCTACTTTACTTTACTTACTTTAAAAGTTATCCAACTGCAATACAATGGAACAATCTTATTAACTACTATTTTTATTTTTGGTTAAACAAAAATATTTAAACATAAGTACAGTATTTGCATACAATGCCATAGGACTTTAATACACTCTTATTCTATTGGTAACAAGCATACCTTCACAATAGATCGTCTGTGGCTTCTGCCATTAGCTGTTTTAACCTCTACCACCCTAACTTTATTATCAGAGCCTGGAAAAACATTTGTAACTCTAGCCATAGGCCAAAACATAGGGGCCACCTCGTTTTCTTTCAAAATGACTAGCGAACCTACTTTTATATTAGGATGAGAGTCTCTCCATTTTGGACGTGACTGCAAAATATTTAAGTATTGCCTGTTCCACACTCTCCAAAAAGAATTCTTAATATTAGTACATATATTCCAAAATTGAAGTTTATTGGCAAGTGATACATCTGGCTCTGGATAAGCATTTAAAGCGGATCCAATTAAAAAATGACCAGGAGTAATACAAGTGAAATCATTTACATCATTAGACAACGGCATGAGAGGTCTACTATTAAGTATACATTCTATTTGACATAACACAGTATTCATCTCTTCATATGTAAGTAGAGATTTTTGTACAGTTCTTTTTAAATGGAATTTCATGCTTTTTACGCCAGCTTCGGCTAAGCCCGCGAATATAGGTGAATAACAAGGAACAAAATGGAAGTTGATGCCTTTTTGTGACGAAAAGTCATGAATCTCCTTCCGATGTTCCTTACTATTATGTAACTTATATAATTCGGTTAGTTGACTGTTAGCAGATTTGAAAGTAGATGCATTATCATTATATATGTCAGTGGGAAGTTGTCACATTTATTACAAAATAGAGAAGTTACTTGTTTTGAATGCTGCTCTGCAGGTAGTGAACCGGCAATTACATAACCAAACTGAGTGTTGAGGCCAGGGACTGTGGGTGTAGTATTGCTAATATCTCTCAAGCCTTGAAGGCTCAATGGGGAATCAGTTGGCAGCAAAACATGTTATACAGACTGGGGGCGCCGGCTGTGACTCCTTGGAATCCTTTCCTGTTAAACCCTTCACAGTTACCATGTGAGCCGCCCTTTGTGGAGTCAGTTGTTGTTGCATTTGAGTCTTGTCAGCATTCTCAAGTGCAAGGGCTCGGTTTTTTTCAACAGCATCCATATCGTCTGCCTCGGGGTCAATGGCACATATATCTAAATTTAACTTCTCAAATTTATTGAAAGAAGCGCTGATACGCTCCTCTTTGATTGCAAGGACGTGAGGGTTGACGTCCCGACGTGTTATCTCTTTGCAGGAATTGAACATTTTTGTACGAGCTCCTTTAGTTGCGGAACGCTTGCGTACCAAAGCAAGCTTATTATCTTGTACATCATTTTCATCAGAACTAGACATATTTGGTAAACTTAAAGTCCACTATGAATGATTGTAATGTAAATTAAAATATTTAACTAGACGCAATATGGCGTACGCGCACAACACAGAAGCGAAAAGAGAATGCTTGATTTACCCCACAAGTAATGATTTTCATTAAGGGACTGTTCATCAATTAGATTATCTTTAAGACTGTTATGTGCGAAGATTGAAACTCCTCCCCCGAACGTACCTTTTCTATAATTATAGTAATGAGTTTACATTCAAGGCATGTGTAATCTTTTAGAGTCATTTATGTTTTGAAAAGTATTACGACATGTATTATATTTTGAAGGGCACAATACACACCAGTTCATCAAACTTACCAGGAGCAACAATACTTCTTGCATTATGCGTATAAACATTTAAGGGACTTTTTTTTGGTGTCAGAGCTGCATAATCTCTGAAAGCTTCATAGAAAATCTGTGATTTTTTATCGGTGTGTGACAGCAGTACCCCAGTTTTAGGCCCTAGAGGTTTCAGTTTTTTGGAGCAGCGGCGGTTATTTTTGGTATACCTTTTATATATTTTGTACAAAGTTTTTTTTTACTTCATCTTGTTCGATTTTAGAGTTCTTCTTTAAGCGCCTATATACGCCTGTTGTTAGGGTGTTTGATCAGAAAAAATATTTATATTATTATCTTGCATTTGCTTTTTATTTCGTTAAATAATTACAGCCGTTTCTTTCGAGTGAAAATTTACTTTTAACAGTCGCTTCTTTTTCGGATTATATTGGCCTAAACGTATAAGTCCCTCTGGTTCGGGACATTCAGGGTATATTTTTCTTACTAAGCCGAGAAGTAATGTTTTATCCTGATCCAGCTTACTCTTAGGCATCGTCCTAATACAACGCGATAATGCGATGTGACCATCGCGTGAACGAGCGATAGCAAGAACTTAGAACGTGAATACGCGTTTTTTTTTTTGTTTTTTTTTGGTGGTATTTGAAGTGACAACACGTATTTTAAACCTCTCTTAAAATTTAATTAATTATAATTATCATACACAGTATTTATTCATAATTTTAGCATTGTATTAATGAATATTTAAGAAACCCACCAGTTGAGTGTTATCCTGTTCAAATATTTTCTCTTCACATCGATATGGACCATCTCAAACAATCACTATCCGAAATGATGACACAATTCCACAGTAGAATGGCCAATTTCGAAGCAGAGCTGCAGAGAGCACCCGCCAGCAATGTTGCAGGTTTAGCCTCGGAATACACTGCCTTCAAGACGTTTGTAGTGGAATCCCTAAACTGTATGCAGCGTCAAGTCGAAGTTCTCACACAATCAGTGGACCGCCTAGAGATGAGAGGGCGTAGGAAAATGTTGCTGCTGCACGGTGTTCCAGAGCAAAAGACCGAGGACACTTCACAGATCTTTGTCAGAGTCGTCCAGAACACTATGAAGTTTGATGGCTTAAAGATCAGCGATATTAAGAGGTGCCACAGGATGGGACGCTCAAGTGCCCCTTTAAAGCCAAGACCTATCGTTGTCAAGTTGCACGATCTTGCAATTCGGGACAAGCTGTGGTTTGCCAAGGTAAAGCTCAAAGGCACAGGTATCACTATGTCCGAGTTCCTGATGAAGACTCGTCATGAGACGTTCATGGCTGCCAGAGAGCGATTTGGTGTCAACCGGTGCTGGACCAAAGAAGGGTACGTGTTCGTCCTCGGTACCGACAATACAAGACATCGAGTCTCCACAGCCGTCGAACTTGATAAGATTGATAAAGGCACGCCGGAACATGCTGCTGCTTCGAAGGTCACGACGAAGCCAAGGCGAACAGTTGCAGCAAAGAAGTGAGGTCTTTTTTTTCATTGTGGCATAGCATAGGTAGGTACTGAAACTTTGATTGATCTTCATAACGTTTTCCAAATGTTTCTCACTACTGTTTAACGTTCTTTAATTTATTAAGTACCTTCACTTGTCTTTTTCTTAACTTTTACTACTCCTACCGTTCCTTTTTTAGAATAATTTAACTTAATTTAGTTTTAAAAACATTAAGAGTATGTCAATTTTCTGTCAGCCAGCAGCGTTAGCGTTGGTTGGTTGTCCACGCTACTATTTAAACGTTTGTGTCATTTTCGTTATTTTAACGCTTCGTTCTTTTTGTCTTGTAATTGTAAAAGCCTAGTTCGCACCTAGACCTTTGGTTTTGTTAGCTTGGCGATGCGTTTGATTGCTGCGCAGGTGCGAGCTGGTGTTTTCTTGTGTACTTTTCATGTTTGTGTATTTTTGTAAACCACTCAACTGACTGATGGAAGTTTTGTTTTTGTATTTTTTTTTAATTTTTTTTTTTTTAAGTCTTGTAATTTTAACTGCTTTATTTTATTTATTTATTTAAGTATACCTATATATATATATATATATATATTTTATCATTATATAATGGATGGATCACTATGGATGTTGTTAGTGATTCTGATAGCTTTTTATCTGTAAGTAGTGACGACAGTTTTGTTAGTATACCTACTGTTTCCGATACACTCACGGCTTAGTTCTCTGATGTTTCCAATAATTTCAATATTATCCATATAAATGCCCAAAGCATTCCGGCTCATTTTCTGATATGCTGACACATTTTGATAGTAAACACATCCATGCAATTTTAATATCTGAATCATGACTGAAGCCTTCTTTAGCCTCAATATCTTATACTCTGCCTGGCTACCAGCTTATCAGAAATGATCGCTCTGTGGGCGGCGGCGGTGGAACACATTACTTTTACTATTGCTGTATGTCGTGTCAGCCACCACCGAGGGACGCCGTAGAGCATCTGTTTCTGGAAGTGATAATTAATCATTCCAAAATACTCCTTGGTGTTTACTATAGCCCATCGTCTCGTTTAAATTTCTTTTCCTCTTTAGAAAATATTCTAGAAAATCTTTCTCTTTCCTACAGCCATGTGATATTGATGGGCGATTTTAATACCTGTTTACTTAAAAATGACTCACGTTCTTTGTCGCTACGCAAGATATTACTATCTACAAATTTTATTTAACCTTCCATTAAATGCAACTCATCACTTTCCAAATTGCTCCCCTTCTCTTCTTGATCTTATATTCGTTTCCTCTCTTGATCACGTGGCTAAGCATGGACAATATCCCGCTGATGCCTTTTCATATCATGACCTCCTTTTTCTCTCTTATAGAATCCGTCCTCCTAAGTCTAAGCATAAAACTCTTCTACAGCGTAGCTTTGGTGGCATGAATCTGGAGAAACTCTGTAGTGACGCCAACAGCCTGGACTGGTCTCAGTTGCTCTCCTGTGACAGCATTAATGATAAGGTTGAGCACCTAGTACCCAAGCTAACAGAACTGTATGATGTTCATGCCCCAGTACGAGCGGTTAAGATGAATCACCTCCCATCTCCCTGGCTGACTGAAGAAATTAAATCTCTAAGCAACCGAAAAGCAGCCGCCAAAACTAAATACAAGTGCAAGCCCACCCCTGCAAATTGGGAGAGGTACACTTTAATTCGTAATCACTGCAATAAGGTGTGTAGAGACGCACAACGCCACTTCATTCATGACTCCGTTGAAAATGGAGATCCAGCCAAAGTCTGGAAGTTTCTTAGATCATTGGGGATTGGGAAACCTCGACAGGAACCTATTCCTAGAGGTTTGGACATCAATCTATTAAATCAACATTTCTCTTCTTCTTTCCATTTTGATCGGAACACAAAGGTTAATACTTTAAGAAATCTTTCTCTACTTCCCAACCTCAATTACTCACCATTTGTCTTTAATCAATTCACGGATTGTGATGTTAAAAAGAGCATTTTGTCTATTTCCTCTAATGCTGTTGGAAGTGACTGTGTGAGCCGTAAGATGATCCTTCCCATCCTTGACAATATTCTTCCTATCCTAACGCATGTCCTCAACTACTCCATTTCAAGTGGTATCTTTCCATCTACCTGGAAAGATGCCCAGATCATTCCACATCCAAAAAAATCAAATCCTAAATCCTTCTTTGAATACCGACCCATATCCATATTGCCATTCCTTTCCAAAGTCCTTGAGCGTCTTGTCCACAATCAACTTAGTATTTTCCTTAGCAAAAACAATCTAATGAATCCTTTTCAATCCGGTTTTCGTCCCGGCCACAGTACTACTACAGCTTTGATCAACATTACAGACGATATTAGATTGGGTATGGAAGATGGTAATCTTACGGTACTGTCTTTGCTTGACTTCAGCAATGCGTTCAATGCCGTAGATTTTGACGTCCTACTTGGAACCTTACGCTCTATTAACATATCTCCAACTGTGGTTGATTGGTTTCGAAGTTACCTGTTTGGCCGCCGCATTCGCATCGAAGAGTCCTTCTCATCGTGGTGCAACACTTCTGCCGGTGTGCCGCAGGGTGGCGTATTATCTCCTCTTTACTCTTTACTCTTCGCTATTTTTATTAGTTTAATCTCAAGTCAATTAGTTTCCTCCTACCACCTTTATGCAGATGATTTACAGTTGTACACCCAAGCACCTGTAGAGCAGATTCCTAAGGCTATTACTCTACTAAATAGAGACCTAGAACAAATAAGTGAATGGAGTAAATCGCATGGACTAAAAGTGAATCCTATAAAAACGCAGGTGATAATAATTGGTAGTTCTAGAACTAGGTCTAAGCTTGATTGGTCACACATCCCCAATGTTGTTTTTGACGGTGCTATAATAGCTGTTAGCGACAAAGTAAAAAACCTTGGCGTATATTTTGACCCTCATCTATCTTGGGATCCATAACTGCAAGAGGTCAGTCACAAAATATTTGCTTCTGCCAGATCTCTGAGGCGACTTCGCAATTTCCTACCAACTGCCACTAAAGCTGCACTCGCACAGTCTCTTCTCTTACCTATCCTTAATTACGCCGATGTCAGCTATCTAGATCTTAGGGAGGATCAACTAAATAAGCTTGAGCGACTTCAAAACTTTTGTATTAGGTTTATATTTGGTTTGCGCAAATATGACCATGTCTCTGAATTTCGCGCTAAGCTCAAGTGGTTGCCAATTCGTCTTCGCCGGAATGCTCATATAGTTTGCTTAGTTTACAATATATTATTTAATCCCACCACCCCCTTTTATCTTAAAGATCGCTTCCAATTTTTACACGACTCTCACTCCCGCTTCTTGAGATCATCGGAGAACTTGAGTTTGCAAATTCCAATGCATTTTACGACATTTTACGACAAGTCCTTTACGGTTCACGCTGCCCGTTTGTGGAATGCTTTGCCTGTTACTGTAAGACGTGCAAAGTCGCTGCATACCATTGTGATTTTGATCACTGATGTGATCGGACGTGTTAAATAATTAATTAAATAAAGTAAATAAATTGCAAAACGTGACCTAGCTCTACTTTAGTCGGAAGCAAATTATCTGTGTCATTCAATATTCGTGCTAAGTAAATCATTGTTTGAACTTATAATGTGCATTTAAATAAAAAGAAAAATGGAAGGCAGTCCCGTCAACCGGAGCGCGCTCACGCACCGCAGCCCGCCGCCCTCGCCCGCGCCCGCGCCGATCCAGCGAGAGGAGGATCCTCCCGAACTAGTGTCGACCCCTGAGCTCCAAAACTGGATGTTGTCCATCGAACAGTGCCTAAATGAGGTATGCGCTATCTCTACAGAAGGGAAATTAAATACGGACCAGAAATATAAGATTCACAATCTGTGTCGAAAAGTGAACAATGGAACATCTCATATGGCCGTGCTGTACCAGTCCCTTAAACAAAAAGCCATTCAAGCCCATACCTCTATTGTAGCCCTCAAAGAAAACCGTGACCTTTCGCAGCGATTTCAAGATCTCAAACAGACTATTGAAGAGTCCTCAAAACCTCTCACGGGAACTGTTTCCTTCGCTGATATGGTTAAGAAAAGTGCCAACAATTTTATCCAGCCAAGTAACATTAAGTCGTTAGCAATTTATCCTACCGATAAAATGAAGTCGAGCGAGGAGACGAAAACGTTAGTGCAAAAAATTATCAGACCTGAACTAATGAAACTGCACGTGAGAGGTTTGCGCAAGACAAAGAACGGTGGTGTTATCATCAGCACCGATACCAAGGACGACATTGAGAAGCTGAGACAATCGGCGTTACTGACAAACTCTGGCCTTACGGTGGATGAGCCTCTTAAACGCAAGCCTAAAATTGTTGTGATCGGAGTGCCCACGTGTATGCAGGAAAGTGAAGTTTTAAACTGCATCTACCATCAAAACTTGGCTGACAAGCATCATGATATGACACTCGAAACATTTTTAACCTCTATTAAGTTAAGCCATATGTCGGGAAAGAAGGACGCCGAGACCTGCAATTACATAATCGAAGTCCCTGCACATATTCGCAAAGCCCTTATTGCGACGGATAGAGTTTTTGTAAATTGGTCGTCGTGCCCGGTAAGAGACTTCACTTTGGTTACGAGATGTTACAAGTGTCAGCAGTACGGTCATGGAGCCAAGACATGCCGAGAGGAGGCCTCCACCTGCGGGCATTGCGGCGAAGTAGGTCACGCGCTAAAGGATTGCGCGAAGAAGGCCGAGCCAGCAAAATGTGCCTCATGCTTGCACTTCAAAAAACCGCACAACCACAAAACCGGCGATGCCGATTGTCCTGCTAAAATAATTGCTGAAAAAAGGTACATCAATTCAATAGATTATGATGGCGCCTAGGTGCAGGGATATCGGTGCTCATCATGATGAAATCGATTTAGCCCATCAGCAGCTCTAGTTATTAATACGACAATAACATATTTGCTCTACTAACCTTACTAACTGTAAATTACTTACCTAAACTAACTCGCACACCAATAATTTATAAAATAATGACTACACTAAATAGAATGATAGAAGAATGATTAACTTTAACCCAGATTTCATTTCTGTTGACGCGGAAATTCGCTTGTAATACATAAACGTTATTAATTGATATTTGATTTATATACCAAGTAGTTATAAGTGAATATTGTAAATTTATTATTAATTAATATAAACAATGTAGTTAATTTCTAACGAATATTGTCTTGTAATTTATTTAGCAACTAAGAATATAACTGTATTTTGCATAGAATTATCTTAACCTTTCTCTTTGCCTGGAAAACAGGAAGATCCTAGTCCAGGCACATGCATATATTTGATTCTATTAGTACCTATATGTTTAGCAGTAAGTTAAAATATTGAAAAATTAGTTTTTCAATAAAGAATTTATTTATTTATTTATTTATTTATTTATACCTTCAAGAAGCTTGTCAAGGATCACTACTTATCAATGTAATTCCACTATTCATTCATTATTTTATTTTTATTTATTATGTGTATGTAGTTAAGTATTTATTTTTGATATGTTTGTGTATGTTGTATGTATGTGTATATATATGTGTACGTATATAGATATATTTCGTTTAAATCATAGTCACTTTTTTAACGCCTCCAACTCTGTCTGATGTATATCGTCTCCATCCCTAGGTTGCCTGGAAGATATCGCTTTTAGTGATAAGGCCGCCCATTGTACGACTTCTTTTAGATTGTAATATTTTATATTTTCTTTTTTTTTTGTTTTGTTTTTAGTGTACAATAAAGAATATTCTATTCTATTCTATTCTACGCGATCTCGATTTCTCCGCTCTCTATCGACGCTACGCAATCATCGCGCGAACCTCAGTTAGGACACCAATTCATTATTAATAGGTTTGATCGCGCGTTCGCACGGACTAAGTACGCGCGAACAGATTTTTAAACATTTTAGTAGCGCGAGTTCATCGAGCGATCGCCTAATAGGACATAGGTGTCCTTCATTCTAGATCAATATGATTAATCGTCGACTCGTACGATGGTCGCATCGCTTACTCGCGCGATGATCGCGCATTCGCGTTGTATTAGGACGATGCTTTAGGGTCTGTGGAGACAGGTTCAACTAGGCCATATATTATAATATTTCGGGATCTCAAGTTACGTTCGTTAAGCTCGGTGATAATTTATTCTTGTATGCGGAGGAAGACGAACTATTTGAAAAGACCTTAATATTGTTCAATGTTGATTGAAATGCCTCTATTTTCATTTCCATTTTATTTTTAAAATCCCGTATATTTTCTATCTCTTTCTTTAAATAATTTTGTTCGGATTTTATAGTCTCTGTTGTTAATTTTATATTGTTCATTTGTTCTTTGATGACTGATACATCATTGCTCAATTTATTAAAGTTTTCAATTTGCATATTATTGTTAGAAGTAAGGCATGACATTAGTTTACTCATTTAATTTTGCATCAATAACATTTGTTTTCTCATTTCAGTGAACTCTATCAACAAATTTTCTTTTTTTACGGAAAGTTATTTGTGTCCTTTCAATTGCATCACATGTTGCGGTTTTAATATCTGGATAAGAACCAATCCGCTTGATGTTACTGCCACTTCCAGTCGAAGACCGCTGAGTACTCATATTGATCTATGTATTGTCGCTTACCAGGTGTTCCCGCCAAGGCCGGGACGCCCATTCAAATGATACCGCCATCTGTATGGCGGTTGACTCAACGGTTGTTGACGACCGCGTCCGCCGGCCTGCCGCGGCGCCACCGCTGCGCGACTCGCGGTCGCTCGCCCCGTAAGGAGACCGCGGGAGTTCGTCGCCATCTACCTACCGCGCGCGCACGCAACAGCCTGATCGCGAGACGTACGGACGATACGCGCCCTGATATCGCCTTGGACTGCCCTTAATGATACTGCCTGTGAAGATAGTGCCTGTGATTAGGTGAAAGAACTGTGTGCTGTGACGCGACCATCAAATCGCCTACATCGCCGCCCATCAGCTCGTGTCCCGGTGCCAGCGACCTCGTAAAGCCTGCTCCCGGTAAGTCCTTCCTACCTCCCGCCTAACCACGTCGTATGTTAGTGCCTCGCACCAACATATTCTGGTCATTCGAGCCGGTAAATGAAACCCGGCGTCCTTCCCGTAAAAACTGTTTCCCATTTCACCATAACTTGGTATCACGTTCCATAAGCTCATTCAATTACAGTCCGCTAAAAAATAATTATTTCCGCCCATTATCCAATTCCTGCCATCATTTGTAAATTCACTTGTTCCCGTAACTTTATGATTTATATATCGTGGCGAAACGGCCTGCCCCAATAAAAATTTTTGTCGGTACTCGGAAAACAATTGTGGTTGTTTAGCTAGCCAACGTACACTTAAGTTATTTTGCTTTTACTTGTTGATTTCGTGTATGCATCCGATTGTCTGATCATAAATCGACAGTTGTCATACAATGTTGTTGTGATCTAAGCGCGCTTGTGTACCTAAATGATTATTGCCTAGTGATACGTTGTTCAGACTCCTAACTAAGTAGTTAAATTATTACGTTACGTTTGCGTTACGTTTATCTGCACAATTATTATTCTTGTTACGTATAACACACTCGCATTTAGTTAATAAATTGTATTTGTATGGTGACTGATATTATGACGAGAGATTGTCTGCAAGATTGTTTTTTTCCCGTTTTATTTTTTAATGCATTTTTTTTTGTTCTCGTCGTGTTAAATCGGCTCAGTTCTCGTGCATGCTCACCACGCGTGCCAAGTAGCGTGCTTTAATTTTTTTTGGTCGTGTTAATTTTTATTTTCTTTTGTTTTTAATTTGTGCCTTTGCGATTGGCTCATTCTTTGTGCGTGCTCACCACATGTGCTCAGTGTTGTTTTGTTTTCAGTTCAGTTTTCAGTTTTGTTTTAACCGCTTACAATTATTTTTTTTAAGTCTCGCTTGACGGCTATTTGCGTGCGTCGCCTTCGCTTTTACACACGTTTGCCCACCTGTGGGACATATACAGCGTGCTTTAATTTTTTTTCTCTTGTTAATTTATTATTTTTTTTGTCTTATTTGTTTTTAATTTTTGCCTTTGCTATCGGCACACTCTTAGTACACACTCCCAACGTTTGCCCACTTGTGGGACACAGATACGGAGTGTCCCAACTTTTTATTATATTCTCATTTTTTTTGCGACCGACTAATTTTTCGCGCTCGTTACCTCTACAGGTCTGCCCAACTGTGAGCGCCTTGCCCACTAGTGGGCTACGGATGACGTGATTTTTTTGTTGATTGGTTTGTTTTTTATTTTGCGGTCGGCTAATCTTACGCACGCGCGCTCAATAGACACAGACATACACATACACATGCGTTTGCCCACCCGTGGGCCATATACAAGGCGTCCCAACTAAGGTTCATTTTGTTTCTTATTGCATTAATTTTAGCCCATTTGCCCTTACCTTGGTAAACAAATACGTCCAGCCCAACTGTAGAATATACACACATCAAAAGTGTCTAGGGATCAAGCATTTTTATGCGGATTTCTTGAGATTGAGATGTGGCTTTGTAATAAATTTATGTTTTTATAAATTTATATGGATCCTTTTTGGTGCATTTCATAATTTGAAACAGGAACTTTCAATCAATTTCTAGTAAAAGATGAAAATCAGCTGTCAATATTTTCCCTATAAAAACATACAACGCATTAAAGACATTATTAGTGCTACTGTTTCCCTACTACTGATTAAAACCAACGTTATTATGGAGCGGCGACGTCATTTAAGCAGGGAAGAAATGCTCAGAGCCGTGGGAATGATAGAAGCTGGTTCCCGGCAACGTACTGTGGCTTTAGCTCTGAATACAAGTCAGAGTGTTATCAGTCGACTTTGGACACGTTACCGAAGCACTGGTACCGTGGCTGAGCGCCATGGAGGACGGTATCGCTGCACCACACGGAGACAAGACCGATACATTCAAATCACAACTCGAAGAGCTCCAACAATAACCGCCATGATGTTAGCCGTGAGGCTTCATCACTCTTCAGGGAACTTAATTAGCGACCAAACAGTCAGAAACCGCTTGCATGAAGTGAACCTTCATTCCCGAAGACCGCTAAGGGTAGTGGTACCGCTAAGGGTACTATAGGTGGCTATAGCAATGCACAATCGTAGGATTCGATATCAATGGGCTCTTGAACACAGAAATTGGGCAGAAGAACAATGGCGTTTCGTGTGCTTTTCTGATGAGTCTCGTTTTGGTATGAGACCGGATACAAGACGTATACGACACTGGAGAACCCCTGGACGCCAAAAGCGATTAAAATCCTGCCAGGAAGTCCATCCTTATAGTGGTGGAACCATCATGGTATGGGCGGGTATTTGGATCGGCGGAAGAACTGAGTTGATTTGGATCAGAGGCAACCTCAACGCTTAAATTTATGCTGAGACGATTGTATCAGATGTCATCGTTCCTCTACAAGTGCAAATCGGTCCCTTATTTCAGTTAATGCATGATAATGCACGACCGCACACCGCAAGAGTTGTAAGACAGACTCTCGCCGCAGCTAACATCAATGTCATGCCCTGGCCTGCTCAGTCGCCAGACTTGAACCCGATTGAGCATGCATGGGATATGCTACAGAGAAGAGCTCTGCCGAATATGGAAGGTATCCAGTCGCAAGAAGACCTTTTTTTGTTGTTGCAACGAACATGGGCGGCCATTCCACAGCGTGATTTGGATGAACTCATTTTGAGTATGCCAAACCGATGTTCTTGTGTTGTTAGTATTCGCGGTAGAAACACGGATTATTAATTGTTTAAGTTACCCAATAAAATTTTAAAGAAAACTGTTATTTCAGTCTGTTTTTCGAACTTTAATGTTAGTGGTTCAAATGTCAAAAATCCCTTTATTAGGAAAATGGCAAATTTCTTTATTAATGCAAAGGTGACTTGGTTTATCGTTACTGTAGACAAACGAAAACACTTTATTTGATGAATCCTTAAAGAAAATTTTAATTAATATCAATCAGGAGAAAAGTTATTGCAAAAATATATGTTGATCCCTAGACACTTTTGATGTGTGTATATACAGGGTCCTTTTTACTGCCTTTGATTTTTTTTTTTAATTTTTTTTTTTGTCTTCTTTTAATCATCGCGATGCCGACCAAGTCATAAGCCGCGATATTTAGGGAGGCCGCCAAAGCTATACACAAGCTCCTAGAGGTGGGGTCACGGATCATTGCTGGCGACATTAAACATTCCATAACGGAATTTAACGTGCGTTTCGCACAAATACAAGGCATTAAGGAGAAGCTGGATTCAGTATATTACAGCATTCTTGACGAGGAGAACTTAGACGAGGGGATTAAGAGGACATATACTGACAACCACACAAAAGCCTCCGGGGCGTACCTCTGGATACTTATGGCTAGGGAAGAAATCTCATCCTCTTCCACGTTGTCCCCAATCCATAGCGCTCAGCCCAGTTTCGGCGTTAATACGCCCACAGCCGTTCTCCCCAAGATAGCGCTGCCCACGTTCAGCTCAAAAGTGGAGGACTGGCCTTCCTTCATTGCGCTGTTTAGGAGTCTGACTGACGACATGGCGACTCTGTCGGACGCAGTCAAGCTCCACTATCTCTTCTCGAGTCTCAGCGGTGAGGCATTAAGTATGGTGTCCCACTTAAAGGTCACCAGTGAGAATTTTGCCGTGGCCATGGACATCCTCACCAAGCGGTACGAGAACCGCCGGGTTCTCATCGATAGTTTCGTCGACATAATCCTGGGGCTGCCAAGCATCCACACGCGCTCTAACATCCGCACACTGTTCCTCACGCCACTCATATCATCTCAGTGTGCCCTCAACAATTTAGATCTGCCCATAGGAGACGACTACGTGTTTGTGTCAATAGTGGTGCGGAAGCGCAAGGGCGAGCTCCGCACGCTATTTGAACGCAGGCACGGGTCTAGTAACACCCTGCCCACGTTAAGGGACCTCATCTCCTACCTCGAGGAGCACGCGCGCTGTATGGAGACAGAGTTCTCCAACATTGCCCAGCCGCAACCCATTCAGCCCCAGCCCGGCCCTTCTCGTAGCCGCGCGCCTCCTCAGTCGCCCCATCGCACTTACGCTCAGATGGCTCAGCAATAACCCGACCATTACCGTGGCCGCTCCTCAGCTCCATCGCCTCACCCCGCCTATGACCAGCCCACTTAGCAACCGTTCCGCCCAACGCAGCAAATGCGTTACCGCCCATCCACCTCCCCGGCTCGCAGTCAGCCCTTCCCCGGCTACTCGTCCTTCCAAGCAAACTGCTCCTCATCATCATCCTCGTCCTCTTCCTCACGCTCGACGCCCTACTGTCCCTATTGTGCCACTAGAGGACATAGGCTCATGACGTGCAAATGGTACAATGCTCAGCCAACACAGGGCCGTTGGGACTTTGTACAGGCACGCGAGCGCTGCCAGCGTTGTCTCGGCCGTCACTACGAGAGCGAGTGCAGGTCAAGGGGGACATGCAAGGACTGTGGGAGCTCGAACCACCACACGTCCCTCCATCGACCAGACGACCCAACGCACTCAGCTCATTCGTCGTCAGTACATATACCCCCACCACAGCTGAGAGAGCACTCGAGGGAGCGTCCCAGAAACAGCAGGCGGCACGAACCCGCACATGCTAAACAAGTGCAACCCAGCTCTGCTCACAGAGCCAGCCCGCCCAGGTCCGGTTCGCCAGGTAGGCCCCGCGGACGCCGCCTGCAATTATGACTCCCAACTATCACGGAGCACCCTAGCGAAGAGGTAGATTCAGCCCATGCCCATTCAGACCATGCCCATTTAGCCCATGTCCCTTTAGCCCATGCCCAGTCAACCCATGCCCACACAGCTGATACATACTCAGCTCATACAATCTCGGCTGCTACTGAATCAGCTCACTCACCTTCTGTGCCCACTGGCACACCCATTCTGTTGCCAACCATCTCACTAAGAGTCGCGAACGTACATGGCCATCTTCACACAGCAAGAGCTTTATTGGACTGTGGCAGTATGCTGACATTAATAACGTCACGCATGGCACGACTTTTGAACTTACCATCAAAACCCACTTCTTAAAAAATTACAGGAGTTGGGAATCAGCACAAACATGAGTCAAAAGCGGCAATAACAATAGTATGCCGACCCACTCACAATGATACTCCTACAATCACTGCCACAGCTCATATTTTAAAAAACGTCACTGGCCACCTTCCCTTAGAGAAGGTACCAAACATTTTCCACATACTAGGCCCCGATCGACCTCTTATTGGGGTCGGACGTTCTTGGCCAGATGTTGGACGGGACTAAGGTCTCGTTATGGCTACTAAAGCTGGAATGGGATGAGCCCACTCCCTCTGAAGTACAAGCAGAGTGGCACCACATCTCAGAGGATCTGCCGCTGTTGTCCAGCATTCGCTTCCCTCGGCACATTTGTGCAAACAAAGGCTCAGCTGCATACTCGCTTCACGGGTTTGCAGATGCCTCTGAAGCCGGGTTTGCCGCCGTTGTTTATCTCCATGAGCTCAATGCCTCCGGAGATAATTTAGTACACTTGATTGTCGCCAAGTCGCGAGTCGCACCAATCAAGAATCGCCTCACAATCCCCAAGTTAGAGTTGTCGGCCGCCACCCTACTCTGCCAGCTCATGATCCGTGTGTCAGTTCAGTTATCCGCCCATATCAGTATACAACAACACATATGTTGATCAGACAGTACGATAGTCCTGGCCTGGCTCAATACACCGCCTCACTGTCTTCAACCCTTTGAAGCCAACAGGGTAGTCAAAATCAGCTCAGGCTCACCAGAATGTACCTGGCGACACGTACCTTCCGAGCTCAACCCAGCAGATTGCGCAAGCAGAGGGATGTCTGCACAATCCCTGTCAGCTCACGACCTATGGTGGTCTCCCACGTGGCTTAGACAGCCTTGTGAGTCTTGGCCTGCGATGCCCTTAGCTCTGGGCCATCACGCCCTGCCCGGCCTTAAGCCCAAACACATCCCGTCACTAGTCACAGTGCCTGGTCTTGACTTTGACCTGCTCACTCGGTTCAGTTCACTAGACAAGCTCGTCGGAGTGACAGCTTGTCTAAAACGCTTTCTGCACAACTGCAGACACCACCCAGATTCGCGAGGGTCAGGCCCCTTGTACGTCAGTGAACGAAGAGAGGCCCTACTTTACTGTGGTGTGGTGGTGGTGTGTGGGTGCGCAGTGTTCAGCACAATGAGTTTGCAGAGGACATCCACCGCCTTCAAACTGGCAAAATCTGCTCCGTCAGACTCCAGCGACTGTCACCTCTTGTTAAAGATGAGCTCCTTAGAGTTGGCGGACAACTGTCCCATGCGTCTATCCGATATAACGCGCAGCATCCGCTCATACTTCCTAGCTCTAGCCCACTTGTAGACCTCATCATTGACCACTTCCACAAAATACACTGCCACCCTGGCGCAGACACTTTACACGCTATCCTACGGCAACAATTTTGGATATTGTCCGCGCGCCGTATTATTAGACACCGAGTCTTTAAATGCATTAGATGCTTTCGATGCCGAGCCCAGCCGCAAGCGCCCTTCATGGCCGACCTGCCAGCCGATAGAGTTACGCCTCAGCCAGTATTTTGGTCAAGTCACGACCGATTTTGCCGGCCCATTCCTCGTTAAATCTAGTACCCTACGTAATGTTAAACTCTTAAAAGCGTACTTTTGTATATTCGTGTGCCTCTCCACTAAGGCGGTTCATTTGGAACCGGTCTCGGACCTCAGCACGGAAGCGTTCCTCGCGACATTACAGCGTTTTATAGCACGCCGCGGTGCCCCAGTTCTCATCCGCTCGGACTGCGGTACAAATTATGTAGGCGCTAGAAATCAGCTCATTGAAGTACAAAACTTTCTTGCCTCGAATAATGACACGATTGCGCACAAGCTCGCTGGTCAGCACATTACTTGGTTATTGAACGTCCCTAAGGGACCATGGTTCGGTGCGTTACATGAGATTAACATAAAATCAACAAAGCAACTTTTATATCGCGTAATTGGCGAACAGCACCTCACATTCGAGGAATTCTCTACACTTTTAGCACGAATCGAAGCTGTCCTTAACTCTAGACCTCTCTGCCCACTTTCATCTGATCCTTCAGACTTTGAGCCGCTTACAGCCGGACATTTCATTATAGGCCGCCCACTAAAGGCCCTTCCCGAACTATCCGTGGAAGATAGGCCGATTTCCACACGTAGGCGATTCCAGATGGTACAGGCCCTTTCCCAGCGCTTCTGGACGCTGTGGACCAAGTCCTACCTCCCAAACCCGCTCCAAATGATTGTCCCCATCCTCCCCTCCCCGAGTTGGCGAGCTCGTCCTCATCAAGGAGAACAACCTGCCTGCCTTCCAATGGAGACTGGGGCGCATTACTCGCACCCTGCCTGGAAAGGATGGCGTCGTGCGGGTGGTAGACCTGGACACCGCGAATGGACATCTTCGGAGGCCTGTATTCCGGATTGCCAGGCTCCCATTGGATGAGCCCACCCTGGGCCCCGGAGGATGTTCCCACCAAGGCCGGGACGCCCATTAAAATGATACCGCCATCCGTATGGCGGTTGACTCAACGGTTGTTGACGACCGCGTCCGCTGGCCTGCCGCAGCGCCACCGCTGCGCGACTCGCGGTCGCTCGCCCCGTAAGGAGACCGCGGGAGTTCGTCGCCATCTACCTACCGCGCGCGCACGCAACAGCCTGATCGCGAGACGTACGGACGTACGCGCCCTGATATCGCCTTGGACTGCTCTTAATGATACTGCCTGTGAAGATAGTGCCCGTGATTAGGTGAAAGAACTGTGTGTTGTGACGCGGCCATCAAATCGCCTACATCGCCGCCCGTCAGCTCGTGTCCCGGTGCCAGCGACCTCGTTAAGCCTTCTCCCGGTAAGTCCTTCCTACCCCCCGCCTAACCACGTCGTCGCAGTCATGTTAGTGCCTCGCACCAACATCAGGTTTGTAAGCACAATGGCACGTGAGCGAGAACAGAGATGTTCGAAGTCCGCTTCTTTTTCTCTAGGTGGCACTGCCGCTGGCTACGTAGTGTAGAAACGTCGTTTCTGGAGTGGAGTGTCAGGTGCGCGTAGAAAGTTGCTTTATTATAACACATTAAGACTGAGTTTCAACTAGCACAGAAATTAAAATTTTTGTAATAAACTAATAACACGTCCACTTTGTACGCACTTATGCGAGCTAGAGTTTTCGAGATAAATACACAAAATTATAAGAAAACTTTCTAAATTGTCGAACACGTAAGATGTCTTTTGTTTTATCAGGTGTGTTACAATTGGCTCATTCTGGAAAAACTAGTGTTTCCTGCAACACACTACAGTTTCACTTGATTCAGAAACGTTATGGCTTATTTAAAAAAAAAACACATTGATTCAAGTTAGTATCTGCAGTGGGAGGCAAATTGTTTACTGTGTATACATAAAATATATGGTTTAAAGTTTACTTATAAAATAAACCAAAATGTGTTACTTACATGTTCTGGTGATAACAACAAGGCTTAAACCGATCATATACATGACTCTTGGGGGTTTTTGGCACCATTCTCCAATGAATGGAGATACTAAACGGAATAAAGTGTCCGAAAAGCCTTTTATAGCCATCACTTTCCCTATATCACTAGTCTCAAACTTTAACATGTCTTTCAGTATGATTGGAAAAAGCAGAGAAAAGTTCATCTCCACACAAGAGGCCACTGACAGGCCAATTAAAACGTTAACAAAGATTGGATCGCTAAGCAACATGAGATCGAAGAACTGTACAATACTCTGGGCAAATCCTTTATCCACTTCAACCTTCCCCTTTAATGCTGCTTCTTTATTTTTTAATTCGATCCTCTTTTCCTTCTCAGGCTCACTAAAAATGTTGTAGGAGCTACCCAAATTGATTTCTTGGGATTCCCACCACTCGTACCGAGCCTCTTGCAGAGGCGGCTCGGGAGACTTCTTTCTGATGTCTGGATGTGATATGGCATTTCGGGTATCTATGGCGGCAGCGCTCGACAAAGACCTCATTGATAAACTTTTTGGTTTTGGTAGTCCATTCTTCTCTATGGACTCTTCTAAACGTGGAAGAGAATGTAATTCTGTAAGTAAATTAAAACTCAATAAACTGGTGACCTATTGAAGTGAGACCTTGTCTCTTCCTTTAATATGAAATGTAAATAAACAATGAAAATAAAGTACAGTACAGTAAGTGCTTTTTCTAATCCTGTACCTGTTTGTTTCGACGATGTTGTTACGCTTCCGTTAACTAGTTCAGTACTTCCTTCTCTATTAAGTGGTATCTCTTCATCTGTTTGTGCAGGATATTTGAAGTACCACTTAGCTGGTCTCAACAGGCAAGCTGCTGCGAGAGAATGTAAGCAGAGTGCAGAAAGAATGAGCACAGCGTACCGCCACCCGAACGCGTACATAAGCGCGCTCATCACCAGGGGCATGTATATCACCCCCAATCCTGTGATCGACATTCCGACGCCGATGGCTCTTCCCCTTTTCTCTTTGAAAAATGAATTGATTGCGAGTGTGAAGGCTGCCATTACTGATGCTACGCCCATTGCTGAAAATATTAACAATAGTTTTAAAATTATACTGTATAACGTGAAAAATTATTGCTAACAAATACCAAACGTAAGATGTGAACCTGTTGAAACATTGTAAATAATGATATGAAGTATATGTGATGCCATCAAATAAGAAATAAACTTGGAATTAATGAAGAAGTAAAGACAAAAATTGACAATAAATTGTAAATAATATTTGGGCATAAGTATAATAAATGGCGTAACAATAATATATGACATAATGATATCATTCCTTACTAGCTTCCGCTCACTCGATGCATCGCCCCCGTGATGTTCGTATAATATATGGGGTGCCCCAGGGAATGCTATTTTGAACCGCGAAAAAACTAGCCTATGGTTTACTCTTACAGTGACCATCTCAATTACAAAAATCACGTCGAACCGTTGATTCGTTTTCGCGTGGAGAACAAATGAACACAACTTTCGAATTTACAATGTCAATTACGATGTCTATTAAAAACTAGTGTAGGTACTAAAACGGAGCAATGAGCTTCAGAATAATAATTAACCGAACTGCATATTGCAACGTTATTTCTGAAAATGTTTAGAAACCGATCTTCATTTCGAATAAATAATTTAAAATTAAAATAAACATGTTCTACACTTTACTTACCATTTATAACACTGTATGAAAGAATGAACACCCAAAAGTTGGATGCGGCGGCAGTCATCATTAGTCCGGTAAAGATGAGAACAGCTCCGAAAATGGCCACTTTTCTGTACGAGAACCGTCTGAGCACCGGCCCTCCGAAGAAGGACAGGAGCATTCCGATGCCATAGTTTAAGGTTATGATGAGGGTGCCTTGAGTAGCGCTCAGGCCTGTCTCGGAGAAGGCTTCTTGAAATATTATGCCAAAGTCAGCTATTAATGGCAGCACTACTACCTGAAATGAGTTAAAAAAATAATTGTAAGTACGTATACGTCAGAACTAGAACTACACATTAACGCATAATTGTTTATTTAATTAATCACAACTTCTGACATTTTTATATTATAATACCTATTTTGGATTTAACAATATTGTAATTAATTAATTAATTTGACTGTGCATGGTCCCTCAAATGTATTTGTATACCTTAGATAAGGTCAAAGTGTAGTGATACCTAGTAACAAAGTGTTGTCCTCTATTTTTGTAATACCTACATTTCACTTATAAAGATATTGCTATTACTAAATGTATATTTCAAAAATGTAGAAATAACATTCAAATTGCGTGTTTAGTCTAATAAATAAATAAATACATATTTTGTAAATGTGTAAAAATACTTTAATATGCTTTACAAACAAGCGTAAATTTTTAAAGAAAGTTAAAACGAAATGGTATGACTAAGTGACTGGATTACTTACTGTATGTATGTATGTATAATATGTATGTATGATAACTACTTATACAGTTTTTAATATTAGTTTTATTAGTTTAATTTATTAATTTTAATTTTATAGAGTATAAAAGTTAACTAAAGTTATGTATAAGTATAATAAAAAAATTTAACAAAAAAAAAATTAAGAAAGAAATGTACTCAATAGGAAATAGTTTAATTTTTTAAGTACCTATAATTAGTAGATTTTGCTTTTTTTTGTTCTAAAAAATTGTTACTCATTTGGAGTTTTACGCTGTTTAGGTACCTACTATATCTAGACTAAGTTTTTATGTAAGTAAGTTAATTATTTGTAAACCTGTGGATGGATTATTTGTCTTAGGACAGATTCTGGTTTGGACATATTCTGTTTAGCACAGATTCTATTTACGGCAGATTCTTGTTATGGCAGAAGTAACATTGCCAACAAAAGTAAAAACTACACAATGATCTGGCCATGTTAATATGGGCTAAAATGTTTTTATCGCACTATACTACTCTGTCAAGAAAGTACTGAGAAAAGATAAACAATACACAAAATGTTAGTTATTCATCCAAATTAATTTTATCGCCTTCAAAGTATGCTCCTTCAGAAACGATACACTTACCTACGCCAACGAATAATCCAATCATCAAAACATTTTTTAAACGCTTTTTCCGGAATTGAGTTCAGTTCTCGCCGCGATTTCTTCTTTATGTCTTCCACCGAATGAAAACGGGTGCCACGAAGTGGTAAGATGGAAGTCGGCTGGAGCTATATATGGTGAATAAGGTGGTTTCTCGATGGTATTTGTTGAGTTTTTGGTCAAAAATTCATTCACAATGATGGCCATGTGCGACGGCGCATTATCGTGGTGCAAAATGCAAAAATTTTCTTTCCACAAATTTGGCTTTTTCGTCAAATTTGCTCTCTTAAACGCCGCATAACACTCAAATAATATTCTTTATTTACCGCTTTACCTTCCGGTAAGAACTCCGAGTGCACACCGCGATAGTAAACCCACGTCTCGTCACCAGTAACAATGCGTTGCATGAACGTTGGGTCGGAATTGACTCGTTCTAGCATGTCCTCAGCGACTTATGCAATTGATTTTTTGAAGAAAATTCAGGTCTTTTGGGACTAACCTAATTTGTTTATTTATCACATTGGAGAGTGACTTACGTGTATTAGATAATTTGAAAACACAAATTGAGAGGGGTATTTGAACTTTAAGAAATCACCTAAGGATTAGAAATTCTAGAGAGACAGTATCAAAGTTTTATTGAGAAACATGAAAAGCTTATTGGAGACTTTACTACCGAGAAATTAAATACGCCAAGATATCGCACATGAAAACATATACAGTCATAACTCAAAATTAGACATTACGAGTAAAAGCGATTTGAAAGTTCAAAAAATCATAGAACCAAAACTATTGAAGTGGTTTAGTAGACTTAATGCACCCAGGTGATATCACCTTTTTGAACTTTCAAATCGCTTTAACTCGAAATGTCTAATTTTGAGTTATGACTGTATATGTTTTCATGTGCGATATATGAAGAATGATACATTTGAAGATGTTTTTAAGACGTTTTTAACTTATAAGGTAGCAAGGCAGCTAAAGCCTTGTTGGTTTTGTGACCTTCTTTGTGAATGACATTCTTTTATATTTAGTTTTAAATTTAAAATTCAAATATTTACTTGCATTCTCTGTCTAGCCTCTGTTTTCATTATAGCTCTACTCTTTGGTGTAAATTCAGTTCAGATTCATCCGCGGAGCTAGCTGGCGCCCCACGCTGGGCGCCAGTGTCACGTCGCGAAGAAACGGAGGAGTGTGACACGATGAGGAGGAGTAAAATGAAGATAACAGCACGATGAGTTCAGACGTATATTATTTTAAATAAATGGTTAGTTATTATATGAAGCACAATTTAAGCACACACACGACTAGGTAAAGGTTTAGGTTATAACTTATTATTATTATCAGGACGTATGCCTGGAACTGCCTAGTTATAATAATGCACTGTTCGCAATAACAATAATTCGGAAGGTAAACAATAATTAGAAGGAGCTCATTCTAGCTCCGCGGATTAATCTGAACTGAATTTACACCAAAGAGTAGAGCTATAATGGAAACAGAGACTAGACAGAGAATGCAAATAAATATTTGAATTTTAAATTTAAAACTAGATTTAAAAGAATGTCATTCACAAAGAAGGTCACAAAACCAACAAGGCTTTCGCTGCCTTGTTACAAGGTTAACCTCCAGGATACACTTTCTAAGTTGGTTGTAAAAAAGGCTATCGATGGCTCACCAGTCAACAACAGTAATTCTAAAGGTGATTGAGTGTTAAAATTACCAAAAGTTAAAATGCCTACTTTCAGCGGCAAGTACGTCGAATGAACCTTGTTTTGGACAAACCCCACCTCATTTGCCAACATCAGCCAGGCTCATAGCGGGCCCGACTTATCTCTGGGAGTGAAACGAGCTGTAGTTTGCTCTGAACATGGGGCGATACACCCCGTTAATTAGGTACCTAATTAATTAGTAGTGGGTCTGACCTGCGCTGCTATACTATCCTGAACCAGTTGATCCCACGATGCGTAGAAGGGGGCGTGCCTCCCAAATTCCTGTGCAGACGCCGTCCCACGGCCAACTCCAGGCACTTAGCACACCGTAATCAGATGGAACCTAAGCTCACCGGACCTTTCAGGTTAGATACAACGCGGCGATCGCGAACTCGTTATTTCGCGGACGCAAATCGTGGACGTCACGATTACAAGCGCGTACAATACCCGCGATTGATTTTAGCCATTCTATGGCGTCTGGCGCTGTTCCTTATCAAAACGATTGGAAATAAAATTCAGCGCACCGAACTCGAGACAGCCACTTTTTTAACTCGAATCACGACAAGACATTTTTACCGGTTTTCAATGTCAAAACCATACATGACATTTGACACTTGACAGTTTCTTTTAATTTTTAAGATGGGCAAAGGAACAACACCCATAAAACCTAATGTTATTATCTGTTCAAAATCGAATAGACGTCGTTTCATGACTTATTTACGTCACTGGTCCATAATACCAAAGACAAATAAGATAATCGTCCTTGATAATACGTACAAAAACTGCATTACTTAGAAACACAGTTGACAGGTGAGGCAGAGCAATTGATACGCCATGTGCCCATTACAAGCAATAATTACGACAAAACCTGGAAAGTGTTAAACGATAGATACAATAATAAAAGGTACTTTTTTTGTATTCTTAAGCGCCTGTTTAGTTAACGCACTATTGTACATGAATCATCAAGCGTACTTAAGGAACTGCTAGATGTAATCACTGATTGTTTGCATGAATTGTCGAATCTAGGTTTCGATGTAAGCTCCTGGGACGTTATACGTTGTCAGTTTGAAGTTGGACGCTGAGTCACGCAAGCAATGGGAATTGCAGATTAGTAGGTAACTCGTCTAATGATTTGTCTACATCAAAACAATTTTAAGAATTTTTAGGCACTCGCTTCCGTGCTCTGGAATTTATTTAACCTAAACCAAAACCAAGAGTCTTTCTCAACTTTTTTTTTTTGACTCTTCATAGTGACTGCATCCTGCCTGATGGCAAGCAGCCGATGCGGTCCAAAATAATGAGAGCGCTCCCCACCGTTGAATAAGCACGGTAACGAGCGCACCCATTCATGACGGCCTGCATAAATGCCGTTTCACGCCCCGTTTAAAAGACCCGGGACTGTAGGAGCTGGGAAACACATGCGCCGGCAAAGAATTCCAAAGCCGAATGGTCTTACAGAGGAACGACTTGCCAAATTTTTTGGTACGAGTACTTATCAGTCACACCACTACCACACTTATCAGTCTACCACAGACTGTCGTCTGTACAGTATGATGGTGGTTCCTAAGACCAGCTCGTGTAGTCGGGAGAAGAAAGGAGAGGGAGGGATAAGATCAAAAAGTTCTTAGAACACTCTTCGTAGCAATTAGAAGATACTGAGAGTAGAAATGTCTCTACGCAGCTGGATGTCCTCAAGAGAGCCTGTAACCTCAGCATCTCCAATAATGCGTACCGCTCGCCTTTGCAGTCTATCAAATGCATCGAAGAGGTATTTAGCGGAGCCGTTCCATAGATGGGAACAAAATACTCCATACTCGATCGCACCTGTGTCTTGTACAGCAAACACCGCTGCTCGGGAGTGAAAAACCGCCTCACCTTATTGAGAATACCCAACATACGGGAGGCATTTAAAATAGCACTCTCGATGCATTTTGCATGCATTTTGAATCCAGTTCCCGGCCGATGTCTATGCCAAGAATGCTGAGGTTCACCGAAATAGGTAACGGAGAGTTCTGAAGAGAGGGAGGAGTAAGGAAGGGAGTTACCTTGGACGAGAATGCACAAACCTGGGTTTTGCTAGCATTAAACTCGACCAGGTTTTTAGATCCCCAATTAGAGACACGATCGATAGTCAGGTTCAGTTTGGCAACCAGTTTTGCCTTTTCACCACGATATCGGCTTGCTTTGCCGCAGGATGTCCCAAATACCGCTCATGCACCGTACTGTCATCCGCATAACAATGAATATTGCCCAAGGACAACATTTCATTCATATGCAGAAGAAATACATAGTAGGCGAGAGCACAGAACTCTGCGGTAGCCCGGCATTGACTTTGAAGAACGCGAAGGAACTACCCTCACAAAGGACACGAATACTCCGCTCTTCTAGAAAGTCTGCAACCCAGGCGCACAAACAGGGCGGCACACCGGCAACTTGGAAAGAAGCGAACGATGCCACACTCTATCGAAAGCTTTGGCGATATCAAGGCTAACTGTCAGGGATACGCTGTATCGAACACAAAAGCTTTGCATGAGAAACGAGCCCATTCCTTCCTTAAAGGCCGGCAACAGTTCTGCGATTCCTCTGGTTTTGCGGGTGTCCATGGGTCATGACGACCTCTTTGGTAGAGTGGTTTGTACACTGGTTTTCATGGTGTCACCATCTCTGAGATCACGGGTTCGATTCCCGGTCGGGTCAATTTAGAAATTAATGATTTTCAAAATTGTCTCGGGTCTGGGTGTTTTCTATGTATAATAAGTATGTATTAAAGTATTTTAAGTATGTTTATTCGTTGTCTAGTAACCATTTAACGAGTTTCATAATGAAGCTTCTCTTGGGCTAGATAATTGGTGTGAGTGTAGGAAAGTTTATTTAATGTTTATTTATTATTATTTATTTACGGGTGGCGGTGATCAGTCTCCATCAGGTCTGATCAGGTGACCCGCCTGCTCATTTGCCTATTTACCGTCCCTATCTACCGACCCCGACAGATAGGGTATCGCAGCTGGAACTACGGGTCCGGCTGTGTTTTCAGGGGTACTACGGTTCTAGCCCCCCGCTGGTCGTGCCTTTAACCAGGCGCCTCCGGCGGGATCCGGACATGGGTTGGACTCGTAGTGGCGTGTGGTTAGCTGTAGAGCTTGGGAATGTTCGTGTGTCCTGGTATTGTGTGCCAGGACTTCCAAACTCGTGCACAGCGAGCGGGGCCTAGTAGCGGTCTCTGAGAGGCCAGAAGCGAAAAGTCCTGCGGGGAACGTGAGTTTCCCTTATAGTTGGCAGCTTTGTCCGGTGGTTTTCATTGGACATTGGTGTTGACATCTCCGGTACTAGTCTGGAGAACTAGTAGAGGCGGCCTCCTAGATGCCGTAGCCTCCGGTCCAGCCAGCCGCGTAGGACGTGGGAACTGGCTAGGCACCCGGATGGGTTCCGAGAAGTGAGTGTGCTTACTACTGCGCTACCAAGGTGGACAATTGGGAGTCGACTTTAGAGTCGACGACCCTAGCAGTGGCAACTGCGAGTTGTGCCCTTCATGCAACGAGAAGCGAGCTCGACAGCTCCGGTTACCTATCTGGACAATAGGCAGTGAACTACACGTGTTCACGGTTAGACTCTCCCGAGACACTAGTCTTATGAGTACAAGAGCGCGCTTCGGCGGGCACTGATTTGGCGTCAAGACCTAACGCAGATGGTCTTCTGCGCGAGTGTTCTACTGGCGCAGGGGGGTGTGTAATGTTTTATATAATTACTTATGATCTAACGTTCAAATAATATAATTTCATTTCATATAATTTCATTTGAAATAACAACTAACTTAATATAATAAATATTTAATATAATTTTAGATTCTATAATTTAATTTGATATAATGTACATTGGATATAATAATCAAATGATATAAAAAATTACTCATGTAATAAGCAAGCAGCATGCAAGCAAGCAAGCAGCATGCAAGCAAGCATGCAGCATGCAGGCAGGCATGAAGCATGTAGGCAGGTATGCAACATGCTAGCAGGCATGCAGCATGCAAACAGGCATGTTTTCTGTCACGGCTCCGGCGCTGCGGGACTCCGGCGGTCCCACACGAGCTTATCGTCGCAGATGGATTTCGCTCACCACCGCAGCTTCGGCTTGCTGGCCGGCTTCGCCGGCCAGCCTCAGCCGCTCGCCCCTCCGCGCCTACGCGGGATTGAATTACACTCTAGCGTAGGGCAGACAAGTCTACGTGGAGTCGGTTTTGCCGCGATTCGTTTCTGTCACTGACTTTTTAGCACAACCATAATCGAAAACACAACGCATTAACTTTTTAAGACAATATGTGAAATCAATTTAGGGTTAAAATGTTATTCTTATTTTTAAGCAAAAATAATATCAAATGAAGTTATAGAATATGATTATTCTACCAATAAAGCTTTATAGAATAACTTGTTAGAGAATATGAGTATTATATCAAATGAATAATATACGTAATGTTGTTATACGAAGTGTATTTAGAACAAGTAAAAATTATATCCAATGAACGTTATGTTCTTTGAAATTAGTTCATTTGTCATTATATGAAATGATACGCACCCGGCGCAGGGACGTTTGGCACTTCTTGCATAACCTAACGGTTGGTCTCGAGGTGCCAGTACAAATAAAACTTAGTGAATTAAAGAGAGGCGATGCTCATTTGCCTCCTTCTTTTATAAAAAAAAAACATCTGCAAGAGCAGTTGCTGTGCTGTGGCCCCCACAAAACCCAGACTGCTCTCAGACATTTTTTTCAATACCTTGGATATACAAGGTAGCAGACTAATTGGACAGAAGTCATTCATGGTGGACGGGTTGGCCTTTTTGGTATGAGTCTAACTACAGCGACCATCCAGTCACAGAAAAAATGCCTTGAATTATTGACTTGATGATTAAGGTGGTGATTGATTTCAATGTTTTCGGCAAAGTTAACAGCATCATGTCCAGGAACAAACCATCGGAGCCCTGAGCGTTAGACTGAAAGCCCTTGATGGTTTTCAGCACTTTATCCTCCAAAACTGTGTGTAGTGTAAAACTTGAGGTGCTATATCTATGATACTCAAAATATGTGAGCTGTGATGTTGACACATACCCCTCGCTCGAAATATCCAAAAAGTGCGCATTGATTAGTAGAGTAGCAGTTAACGAAAGAACCGTCCTCTTGGCGAACGTATATCCGCCCTCGTTTCGTTCACGAGTATCGGAATTTTAGCTTTCTACACTCCTCACGAACCTGATCAAAGAGCTGGCGATTATGTCGCGTCAGCCGCTCGTTGACGAAGATGCAACTCCCCGTGGCATCAGTGACGGTGCGGCGCACGCGCGCCGCCTGTAGCTGTTCGTCTCACAGGTGGCACCACGACGCGGCGCAGGCGGCCCCCTGCCTCAGCCGGCGGCAGCGTACCGACGCGCTCCGCGAACACCACGTCCCGGGCCTCCAGCGCGATGCCCAACCGCGCCGCCAGCACAGTCACCGACTAGACGACGCTCACTCCCTTCTCCTCCGGAAGCTGCCCGATATCTAAATCAGGCAGAAGAGCCTCTTGATCGCGGTCATTAAGCTCTTGCTTCAGCTCAGCAATAGTGCGCTCTAGCTCCGCAGTCACCTCCGCTCCGACATCCGGCCGGCGCTGCTCGAGAACCTTGAGCGTCTGCTCGACGATGTCCTATCGCGCCGACAAGGATGACTCCTTGTTGTCACGCAACACCAGCATCTCTTTACAGAACTCCCGCATTTCCGCCACGAACACCGTCAGCTCCCAGTCCCGACGATCCTCCCTGACGTCCGGCGCATCCACAGTTGCATTGAATTTCGTTAATACTGATGCACTCTCATTGGAAGGAGGCGTACCACAAATACCTTTTACCGGCATCTGAGTATTGTCGCTTTTGCGAGTAAGTCTCTTGCAGTTTGGGCATGCCCAGTCTTTGCTTATGCTTGCTTTATCTGAAACGACCAGACAAGCTTTGTGGTATGTTAGCGGGCACAAAGACAAGCAGTGGTGCCGGCCAATGACAGGAATTTACCGCAAGTACCGCAGTAAAGCATTTCTAATTGTCCAATTGTAATAAAAAATAATAAAACATAAAAAAAAATTAGAATAAAAAAAGTAAATATTATGTTCCTAGAATTAAGTATTATTAAGAATTAAAATACCAAATATACTCGAGATAGGAAAGAATGTGATGTACAGTACAGGCAAATCTGTCAACTTTTGAGTGAAATTTTGATTAAAAAAGTACGAGTAATGAACAGTACATGTATCACTATTGATCCATGAACGACCCCTATTTATAGACTAACTTACTTACAAATCATTATTATATATTAGGTACGTATACTTACGTTATTTAGAGCGTATGCAAAAGTCACAACCCAGCCGTAGCCACCGTCTGGCGGTGCTGCCGTCCTTTTGTTTGCCATTCTGATAACTGATAATTGTAGTCAATAAATTTCACTATAAGTCATTCACTCACACTGTCATTCACACTGTTCAAACTGTTCTTCTATGTTTGTTCCGATATCCCGGGAGTATTGACTCGTCGAGTCTTCGACACAAGTCGAGAACGACTCGCAGGCGACTAGACTTTACGCTACGATACACGTGTCGACGGTCGATTGCTAACGGATAGCAGGTCGTTATCGGTTGCCTTTATTATTGTACTGTCAGCTGTATTGTCAGCTGTCAGATGCTCTCTTGACTTTTCGGTGGAACACGCGGCTTGTGTTTGGATTTAGTGATTTACAGTTTTAATTCGGTATTTAGTTGCTAGCTTATTATATTTATGCTAACCATTTGGTGGGTGAACATCAAGAAGAACGGTGCAAGACAAGAAGATAGGTACCTCTCGTCGGAAGAAAATCGCCAGTATATGGAGTGTTTAATTAAATATTATGTAATATATGCTTAAATATATTTTTATTGATTTTTTACGCTTTTTGTCACCGCAGCTAATTGCACCTACCATGTCATCTCTGCACCACCCTATGGTTGACTGATAGAGACTGCCTTAGGCATTAAGTCCGCCATGTAATATATTGTTGCAAAGGTTTTAATAAAAAAATAAAAGGAGGCCCCGAGGTTAATTTTTTAAATCCATTTCGCGTAAGTAATTGTAATTGACACGGCGGATTGGTAGCAGAGCGTGGTTGAATTTCGTTTTAGTTTTATACGGGCATTTAGTTTGGGTTATTTTTTTTTATTTTTTTTGGGTATAGGTTAGGTACCTTTATAATAATTAAAGGTCTTTCATTTTTTTTGTTAAATGTTTTCAGTTTCTTCATAATTCGGTGAATTTAGCCAGTCTGTTAAGATTTTTTTACATTCCAATGTATTTTCAGGATAAATGTTTAATTTTTTATTTGCAGCGTTAAATATGTGACTGATGACCAAGTAGTATATTGACGCTCAGCAAAAACTGTACTGGTGATAAGGGGCTACATTATTTTTACGTCTTTTCTTTACTTTACCCGGATCAAATAGAAAATGTTTATGCAAGGCGAATATGAGTAGCAGAACGTATAGTTTTCCGATAGATAGGAGGCCACAAAGCTTATATAGATCGTTAGTCGAGTACGGCTTAAAGTACATTATCTTTAGAAGTGACCTTTGAGTCCTCTCAATATTATGAAATTTCGTCTTGGAGGCACCATCCTACAAGGAACGCAGTATGTGATAACTGATTGTGCCAAAGCCATATATATTTTATTTAGTAAACCAATGGACATTACGTAACGTAGGTTTTTGAATATTTATATAAGTTTTCTAATTCTGACCGAAATAAGTTCTTAATGCGAATGCTATGATAATCCGTGGTCTATAATTACATCGAAATATTTTGTACTGTCAACTTTTGAGTAAGAGGATATGAGCATTTTTGATCGGATTGGTCAGAACCCCCATGAATTCTGAGATAGAATCCTTCATCTGGCTGTGACCTTTGGTCCGGCGTAAAGCATATAAAATAAGTTTTATTTATTAGCGTCAGGAGATTTATGTTTAGCCAATCAGCAATTTTAGCAAGGCTTGTTTCAGCTTTAGCCTGCACATCTGTCCAAAAAACACTACTGCTGTATCAACAACAAAACAGAAGATCTGCCGTCCACTATCCAGCAAATTACACAGTTGAATTATGTAGATCAAGAACAGCGTCCGCCCAAGCACAGACTCTTGCGGAACACCGTGACTGACAAATTTTTCGTCGCTGTTTATATTTTCAATTCTGACAGTTTATTTTATTTCGTGAAGGTAGTTTTCAAAGATTGCAAGTGTTGTGTTTTTCGATCCGATGCTCTCAAGTCTGCAAACAAGGACTGGGACAGAAACGGTGTCAAAAGCCTTGTTCGGGTCTAGAAATACAGTGAGACATTTTTATCCTTTAACAACATTATCAACAATGTACTTAATTAAATCCTTTATGGCATTTTGAGTTAAAATCCCTTTCTGAAAGCCGTATTGTGTATCGGATAATATATTATTTTTGTCAAGAAACTTATTAATCTGTTATTCAATAGTTTTTCTAAAATGTTTGATACACAAGGATGGAGCGTTTCAGAGAGATGGGAAAAATACCGGTATTAAAACAAAGATTTGCTAATTGGCTGATCAGAGGGACAACGAAACTTCTACACAGTTTTAGAAAGGTTAGAATACCATCTTAACTAGGAGCCGCGTTAGAATCAAGACTCTTTAGTATAGTATTCACTTCATGAGGATCGGTTTCCAGTAGTACAAAAGAGTTTGCGTGTAGATTATTACATCTATTATATTATACTTGTGATCGTGGATGATTATGAAATATGTCTTCAGCCAATGTCTTACCAATTCTACTAAAGAAGTGATTAACAAAGTTAACTTAATTCTTGGGATCCGACTTAATACTAAGGAGATTAGCGTTTGAATTTTTTAAAGATTTTAATAGAGTAATTTTATTCATTGTTGACCATAGTAGCTTTGTGTTCTTAGTTGCGCCTTTTATTTGTTTTTTTATTATATTGCTTCTTTAATTTTCTAAGAAGGTTTGTACAATACTTTCGGCACCGCCTAAATATGGTTTTTAAAACTTCGTTCAACGGATTTGTTTTTAGCTTAAGTTGCATCCTATCCCTAAGTCTTATACAACGTTAGTCGGAAAGGGGGTACTAAGCCGCGGACAACTGGAAGTGCTACTATTAACTGTTATATTGCAAATATAAACTTTGCGAAAAACATTCATATTTTATGCATATTCATATTTAAAAAATGTACAACCCTGAATAGGGGCGGGGCTAACGCCACTTGTTAACCCCGGCAATGAACTCAATGAACTCAAATCTGTCTCTTTCTCAAAGCAGCTGACCGCCAGGGCTACCACAGCACAGCGTCATTTCTTATGAAATCTTAAAACAGCTGTTAATCTTAAATTATCAAGTTTTTACGAAAAGTTCTTAGACAAAAGTTATTTACTATCATGTATACTTTACCCTCCTTTCGGCTTAGTACCCCCTCTCCGACTGACGTTGTACATCTTAAAGCACCAATGGTCATCCAGGGTTTGAGAATGCGTTTACTGCTATGAACTAATTTAGTTTTAGTATTTGATTGAATGGCTATCTTTATGAGATTAATTAGAGAATCTGCTAAAATGTTAGGATCGGTAAAAGTGGCGAACTGTGCAAAATATATAGTTATAAGGTATTTATATGCTGCTTTAAAATCTATAATAGATTTTCAGTCTTTAAAGGTTGTCTAACTTTTATTAGAAGTTAAAATGTTAATTAAAACCATTAAAAATGGTCTGTTATGTAGTATTTAAGACCGCCACAAGAGCAGAATTTTCTTTTTATCAATCTTTATCAAATCATGATCGATGCAGTAAATACCTAAGATTGTGCAGTTGGAACCAATAATTTGAATTCCAGATGCATGTGTTAATTTTAGTTCTGTCACTTGTGCCTGTAGATTGTTTTTAATATAAGCAACAACACCATCATTCTGATTTAGTTGGCGTAAGATATGATATGATGAATAATTATTTAATATTGTAATTTGTTTGTTGATATTAAGTCTACACTCCGTTAATATTAAAATATCAGCTTCAAAGGATGACTCTGATAACGTCAATTCTAGGTCATCGTGATTGCTATAGGTATATACTTCTAATATTTTGCGTTAAAACATTGAATGACGAATATCAGTAGTCAGTTTTTACTTGTTTATGCTACGATTTGTTAGTAGATTTTTATTTAGTGTGTTTATTTGATCATTACTCTTTTGATATTTACATAAACATGTGCGATTTTATAGCTTTTTATTTTGTAAATATTCAATTTGTGTTGTAAAGCCCACAACGGTTAGTAAGGCCCAACGAAGTAGTTGCTTAGGAATATAAACAATAATTACTTAATTTTAGCATTAATAACATTAATTTATTAGTAAGATCTAATATTAATACAATAAACACTTAAAAATTCGATACCTCGGCTGTTTCATTACACAGTGGAAAAGTATTTTTTTGCAACAAAATATTGATCATTTGAGTATCCGATTGCGTTTATCGAAGTTTATGAATGTTACAATTTTGATGTGTATGTATCCTTATGGTCTTTAATGCTTACTTTTGCTCCAAAAGACTTAAAAACGGCACGGGCCTTATTGGGCATACCATGTTTAGTAAAGCCCAAAATAGGGTTTTTTTTAAATGTTTAAAAACCTAACTTATTATTATCGTTGTAGCTTTAATAACTACTTTTATTTGGATTTTGAAATAAACATAGCTTTTATTGTAAACACTCTTTTTCTTCTAAATGATAAAATACAGGTTTTATTTCAATTTGTAAAAAAGTGGGCCTTGTGACCCGGTACTACCTTATACCTCAGCTGATTGATGAACTCAGCAACACGCGCGTAGGATGTCGTATAGATATGTAAGCGTCAACAACTTTAGCTACGCTGATGACATGGTGTGCTTGAGTCCTTCGATCAGCGGCTTGCGGCAGTTGTTAAAAACTTGTGAAGCTTACGCTGTGCACCGTGGCTTAAAATATAACGAGAAAAAATCAGAATTTATGGTATTCAATAGTTTGTCTAAAAAGCCTAACGTAGTCCCGGCTTTCTCCTAAACGGAGTTCAATTGAAACGTGTTGCACAGTTTAAGTACTTGGGTCACATTGTGACAGAGGACTTAAAAGACGACTTCTGGCGCACAGATTCGCTCGTTGTTCCGTTGACGTAAAGATAACGCTGTTCAAAGCTTATTGTCAAAGCTTTTACACGGGCGCTCTGTGGGCCAGCTTTAATAAAAGATCCTATGGTGCTCTACGAGTACAATATAACAACATCTTTAGGGCTCTGTTGGGGCTCCCGCGGTACTGCAGCGCATCAGGCATGTTTGCAGACGCTCATGTGGACGACTTCGCTTCAATTAAGCGAAAAAAGACTGCCTCGATATTGCTGCGTGTGCGGAGGAGCGCCAACACAATTCTTTAATATGATTGGTGACCGGATGGAATCGGCACTTTTCGGGTGATTCACTGAACTACATGTTTTCAAACGTGTGCATCAGTGAAACCAATGATAAAATTTTTATTAATTTTTATTTTATTTTTGCCACTTTTTGATTAATTACGTTTTATTTTTGGCTTATTTTGTTTTATTTAATTCTTATTATTTTAATTACTTTTGATTTATTTTACTTTAACTGATTTTACAATTTTATAATGAATTTATAATTGTATTTAATATTATAAAGGTACATTTGTTACTAACATAGTTTTAAGTCTTAATTGTTACTAACCCATGGATCCATAATGGTCTGAAATAAATTATTTTATTTTATTTATTTATTTTATTATTGAAATTCAAATCAGAGTCCCGTAAAAAGTTTTTTCAATCTCCAATATTACATAAAGGAGATCATTCGGGCTCCATACATTTTTGGGCATTTTCTGAAAGTGCCGGCCAACAAAAAAAAATAGTACGTATTGTTAGAACAAGCCATTTGGAGTAATAGTTAATATTGCATAAAAGTTGTAGGATTGCTCTGAGCCAAGTTTTACAAGTTCGATTATTCATCATTTTCATACATTTATTGATTTCTGAAAGTGCTGGGACTGGAAACATAAAATTATGATAGATATTGCTAGAACTAATGATCTGAAGCAATTGCCATTATAGCGCAGTGGGGTCATCATCTGTTCTGTGAGTACAAAAAAATTTAGGAATCAATGAAAATGTATGAAAACGATGAATCTTCGAATTTGTATAACTTGGCTCGGAGCAATCCTATAACTTTTGTGCCATATTAACTATTTCTCCAAATGGCTAGTTCTAACAATACGTAGGTACCATTTTTTTGTCGGCCGGCACTTTCAGAAAAGGCCCAAAAAAAATTATGTCCTTTCAGTATTGTCCAATAACTCTAGTTCATGTAGGTTACTATTAATTGAGATATTCTTTAATTATAAGATAGAAGCACAAGTTTAATATTAATAATATATAACCTGAATATTACGGGTACTTATAATTACATTAAAGTCATAATTCGTATTTATAGTGTACTTTGAAGTGAGGATGGTTTTACTCGTTTGAGATAATAAATTGAGATGTTGTGTAAGTGTGATGTGTATAGAAGTGTGAGTATATGAAAAAAAAACAAGAAAAGTGCGAGTCGGACTCGCCCACCGAGGGTTCCGTACGTATACTTACTTATAAAAATAAAGAGGTTTTTTTTCATTCTTCGTCATAGTCCGAAAACCGTACATCATAAAAATAATTAAAAAACTGTTTAAGCTTGTGCCAATGAAGCCCTCTCACGAACGATACCCTACATACATGACACGTATTACAAATGTATAGTTTTCAGATTTTTCCCTATACTTGCAGTATAAGACGGTAATACTTTCCAAATTTCATAGTTCTAGGTCAAAGGAAAATACCCTTTAATTTTTGATTCCCTTGAGAGTGTCGAAATATACAAGTGTCGAAATATATAAAGATACAGCTGTTTTTGCCGCAAATATCTTTTTTTTACGTTAACTTAGGAGTTTGATTTTCCACAACTTCAAGAAACTATAGACCTGAGTATATCGTTTTAATTTCAACTCAATACGTCCACGCGTTTTCAAGATAAAGAGTATTGACAGACAGACAGACGGACAACAAAGTGATCCTATAAGGGTTCCGTTTTTTTATTTTGAGGTACGGAACCCCAAAAATTATAATTGTTTATAGATAGAATACATAACATGCTCAAATAGTTTTGTTTTAAATGAAAGTTGAATTTTTGTGTTTTACAAATTCTAAATTTTTACAAAAACATAAATAAATGCTTTAAGTACCTACCTTTATAATAAAAACATAGCATAATATGAACTCTTAAGTGTTCTTTTTTATTGGACAACAGAAAACTAGCTCCATTCAAAAATACTTTGGGGTTGACGAGGATGGAGGGGGTACGGTAATGCTAACTTTGAAGATTTTTTTTTTTCTTAAAAATAACCTAAATAAATAACCTAACATAATCTCAAAATAAAAATATCTTGAAAACTATGCATTTCCGAACTTTGTCCCCTCCTTCCTTAGGTTCCCCCTCGGCCCTCCCTCCCCCTCTTTCTCCCCCTTCCCTTTCCCCCCTTTTTCGGTGTTGCTTAATCTAAAGTGCTTCCAAAAGTTTTTAGCAACCAAATTCTAAATATTTAATACCTATATTATGCACGAGGTCTTTTTATGTTTATAGTTTTTTTCAAAGGATTTTTACTTTTCTTTTTCACCGTTTAAATCTTCTCTGAACTTTCACGAATATTTCATGATCAAAATTAGCCAAATCGGTTTCGTCATTCTCGAGTTTTTGCAAGACAAACGAACAGCAATTCATTTTTATATATTACTAGACTGGATGACCCAGTGAACTTCGTATCACCTACATTATATATGTGAAAAATATGGTCAAAACTTATTAAATACAAAATTTTTCGGTCAGCACATTTAGCCATGGAAGACAACGACTCGGAACGGAAGTCAGAAAAATTCAAGACAAAAGTTGAACGTTTTCGTTTGTCATTTGTTGCGTCGCGTCATTCATTTTGTGGTTGGCGTGTGTTGTTCAAAATGAATTCTCGAACAAAACGGCGAATTATCTAATTTAAAGTATACAGGGCGTCCTACGGATATGCCACATGGAGGGAAAGTACCTTAATTATTGTAGATGGAACATTTTACTGAAAGAAGACATTATTTGAATTTAAAAATCAATTTAAACTGCATTCATAGATATTTAAACAATTACATGGTTGAACCGGGAATCGAACCCGTTATATGAGAAAAATAATCATAGTCATCATAGTTTATCATACCGATCGAAAGGCTTCATCATAAGGATTATTTTTTGCTAAATAACATAGTGTCACAAATAAAAGGAAGACCATGAATTTGATGCAGTCGTTCTGAAATAATGTAACATATGATGTGAAATTTTGTTCAGAAAAATGAAAAGCTGACGTTGCCGTAAGGACATACAACTGACATTATCTTAAGTACCTATTACTAATAAATGTACCCACTTGAGAAGTACGCATCATTTCCCTATTATAATTTAAGTGCATGATAAAATGATAAAGAGATACGTAATTAGTAGGTACCTGGTTGTATGCATCAAATCGAGCCGTATCCTAAGCCGAAAGTCGCGTAAATTATTTTGACCATCGCAATGCGGAAAAATAAATTGATTAATTTTCTATTAAAAATGTTAAAATTCATGGTCTTCCTTTTATTTGTGACACTATGTTATTTAACAAAAAATAATCCTTATGATGAAGCCTTTCGACCAGTATGATAAAGCTCCTGTAGCTTATTTTTCTCATGTAACGGGTTTGATTCCCGGTTCAACCATGTAATTATTTAAACATCTATGAATGCAGTTTAAATTGTTTTTCAAATTCAAATAATGTCTTCTTTCAGTAAAATGTTCCATCTACAATATTAAAGATACTTTCCCTCCATGTGGCATATCCGTGGGACGCCCTGTATAATATACAGCGTGTTTCTTGTAAGGTGTCAAGCCGATGTATGGTAATAGGGAACTACCATACCTATCCATTGGACCCCATGTACGTTCTACGATTTTTCTTTTGAACTGTGAATTTTTCGTAAGAGTGTGTGTGAGTGAGTACGTATTTTCGTTAGTAAATTATGTTGTGAAATTTAATTAAAAGTGTGTCGATTACATACACGGTTATTGATAAAAACACATTTCATTACCAAATAACTAATGTAATGCTGTGACTATTGAAAACTACGAAACAACAAGAAATAGAGGCCTGAGATCGGCGCTGGCCGCCGCCGCGGCGTTAGCTATTTGCCTGCGGTGCATATTATTGTGAATAACTAAGTCAATAAGTGACTTCAAAGTCTGAAATTTGAATTGTAAATACTTGAATAAGTGTACTTTGTGGTGTTAGTGTTGCTTTGAGTGAAAGTGTATGGGCAATATGTGTATTGATGTATAAAAGTGTAGGTACGATGCGATGAATAACATTCATCTTATATCAATCCTCAGCAGCACCCTCATGTAAGTTTTTTTGTACTGAGTTTATGATATTTCGATAGGAAATTTCATGTAGATTACATTGATTTATCACACTCAAGGTGGACTTTCGATCCGAGCGTCAGCGTCAGGTCGCAGCGTCAGTAACGCCGCGTCACGTCTCTGACTGTGACAGTCGCCGCGACACAGTGCGACAGTATAAGTTACTATGAAAATACTACTGACTGACTGACTGACGTAAATTTACGCAATTCCTGTATGATTTATCCATAAAGGTACACTTTCGATCCGAGCGTCAGCGTCAGGTCGCAGCGTCAGTAACGCCGAGGTTATTTCTGAAGACTAACCCAAAAATTTAATGCAGCATTACGGGGCTTTTTTACTTTGTACGTGTCGATCGCTCAACGGGTTAATAAATTTAAACACTCCTTTTTGAAAAGGCTTATTTCTCGAAGTGCCGAAACAAAATGGCTTATTTCTTTAAACCCTATGATGATAACTCGTAATAATGAAGATTTAAAAAAAATGCGAAACTACTTACTGACTTACATAATTAAAAATGGAATATATGATAAGAATTCCTATATTCGATGTTTCTGAAAAAAATTATCATACTTAAATAAGCCGTTTTGAAAAGTCACTTCTCAATTGTATATCGTATAGCGGATGTCATCATTATGTATTTACAATTTTAGTATTTATTTGCAAAGTTCAGCACAAAAACCTTATTATACAAATATTTCTAAATTTTCAAGTAAGTATGTACCTGAGGTTTCAATTAAACATCCATAGAAGAATTTTTATTCACTAGTGGCAACATTAGAAGGGAACACCTTACTACTTTTTAGCTATCTCTTCTCTACCGTTTTTCTACTTTCATGTAGAACAGAAAAAAATCTACCTTATTGCATTGTGGTAAAGTGTAAATCTGTAATAGTAGTAAATTGAAGTGCGCAGTCCAGTTACTAGTATAGGTTCACTCATTAATCAAACTGTTTTACTTATTATCACTTGAAACACCTACGGCACGCGTTAATTCACTTTTTTATGCACTAACTAAAGAGATCTTTCACCATCCTTCTAGTTAACCTTTTACACACAACACTTGCATATAGCACACGTGCCTCCGTACTGTTAAATACTCTCTCTCTCTCTATAGGCCCCCGATAACGCCAAATTAACGCCGCGCCGCGCGCCGCCGTCACAGCACATATGAGTATTTACTCAAGTGGTCACAAGCCTTGTATAAAATTAAACTAATACAACTAATAAGTACCTAGACATTTTGTACACATTTATTTTAAAAGACTTCCTTAAGTCCACGGTCTGTTTAAATTGACAATTTGATTACTGGCTCTTGTTCGGTTGAACTCTGCTCCTGACCCACAAATTGACGAAGTGCTTATACAGGTTGTGGTTTTAAACAGTTGCCAAATTTAAGGAGGCGATTGTGTTAATGTAAATTATTATAAATCCAATTAAAAAATATACGTATAAAAAATTACAAAAATGATTTTGTTTCTTTTGCATATCAGTCTTATAAATATACTACGTTGCTTATTGCTACTAATTACTTCAAAATGCCGCCGCTTGCGCCGGCCGACCTTTGTCGGCAAGCCGCCCGCCGCGGGCGGCCCGCCACCCGCTCAAAGCGAGCGAAAGACGAGCGAGACACGACGCGAGTCGCGCGACAGTCTACTCTCTGCTCTGCTCAGTCGTCAGTCTCCCGCTACCTGCGAGCGCGCGCACACGGTTGACAAAGGAATTTCCGGGCCGTTTTCAAACGTCGGTACTCGTACCTACGATGTCGCGTTATTCCAATCACGACTACGTTGAAATGGTGCGGATGTATGCCCTCGCCGGTAACAGCTTGAGGGGTGCAGTGCAGATGTTCGCGGAGAGGTGGCCAGACCGACCAACGCCGTCCCGAACGACGATGCTGGCTGCTACTCAAAGCCTACTGGATTACAGGCAGTTCATTATCCCAGCGCACGCCAGTGGTCGAGGCAACGTGGGCCTGCCCGTCGACTTACAGGAGCAGATCTGCCAGTTCTTCGACGACGAGCCACGCGCCAGTACACGTGATGCTGCGCGGCACTTTGGCCTTGATCACACCATTGTTTGGCGCTTGTTGAAGAAGAACCAGCTGCACCCATTCCATTTTCGACGAGTTCAGGATTTGCTTCCCACTGACCAGTCCAGCCGAGACGTGTTTTGTAGGTGGCTCCTCGAACATCAGCACGTCAATATTCTGTGATGAGGCGCTGTTCCCAAGGGTCGGCGTCTACAACGTGTATAATGAGCATTGGTGGGCACACAGAGAACACAACCCTCATGTCCCAGAAAAATACTCCTTCCAAAGACGTTTCAGCCTAAATTGGGCTGGTATTATTGGCCCTTATTTACTGGGGCCTTATTTCATTGAAGGTCATCTCAACAGCCTTACCTACCTACCTAGATCTGCTGCACCACGTTGGCGATGAGCTGTTGATGGACATTCCACTGGCATTCCACAGAGATCTTTTCTACTAGCAGGATGGTGCTCCACCACATTTTTTTATTTTTTTATTTTATTAGGCAAGTGATAAAACTTAAACTAGTACAGCGGTTCAGGACCAGGCCAAAGTCCTTAGCAAGTCGCACATGAGTTTAAGCCATACCCGAATCACTACAATTAAAATCAAAATTAACAATATTAAATAATAAATTTTGTGCACAAGGATGAAAATAATGGTGAGAATAATATATAAAAAAAATACTAAAAACAAACCTGATATTAGAATCACTAGGGGCAGGAAGCAGCACCGAGGATCTCTGTGACTACTTTTTTGAAACAGACTAAACTTATACCGAACACATCAACATCACCGTGGTGTGATAGTTCATTATAGTTTCGGCACATACTTGCAACAGGGCCGAAAAATGCTTTATTATTCCTGTAAGTTGGAATGACAAAAGTAGGGAGCAAACGTCTTGGGTTATATTTAGTGTTGATGCCTAAACTGTTAAGTAGCGCAGGAGAATCAATAATAGAATGCAGTATTTTGTACAGAATTACAAGACTTTGTTTTTTTTTTTTATAGCAGAAGGAGGCAAACGAGCAAGCGGGTCACCTGATGGAAAGTAATCACCGCCGCCCATGGACACCCGCAAAACCAGAGGAATCGCAGGCGCGTTGCCGGCCTTCAAGGAAGGAATAGGATAGTTTCTTGAAGATCCCTAAGTCGTAACGGTCCGGAAATACCGCCGCCGAGAGCTGGTTCCACAACACTGTAGTTCGAGGCAAGAAATTTCTTGAAAATCGCACAGTAGTAGACCGCCATCCATCAAGGTGATGTGGATGGAATGACAGTCGATTGCGTGTAGTGCGGTGAAAGAAATTAGCGGCAGGGATCAAGCCGAACAATTCCTCAGAACACTCCCCATGATATATACGGTACAATATACAGAGAGACGCAACGTCTCTCCGAAGAGCCAGTGGATCGAGCCGACCTGAAATAACCACGTCGCCGACAATTCGAGCAGCTCTGCGTTGAATGCGGTCAAATGGAAGGAGTTGGTATTGGGGTGCTCCAGCCCAGAGATGGGAGCAGTATTCCATATGCGGCCTGACCTGTGCTTTATACAGTTGTAAACGGTGGGCCGGCGTGAAATACTGACCCGCTCTATTAAGCACACCCAGCTTTTTCGAAGCTAATTTAGCTTTACCTTCCAAATGACCACGAAACTGAACGTCACTCGAAATATCGACGCCAAGGATTCCAATAATCGGATTGGTATCAAGGAGAGCTCCCTCAAAGTTCAGAGGTACGACGAAGGGATGTTTTTTCGCGGTAAATGCGCAAACTTGTGTTTTGGAGGGGTTAAAGCGGACTAGGTTATGTCGGCCCCAATCCGAGACATGACTTAACATGTTCTCGGTGTCAGTCACAAGTTTATTCCGGCTCTCGATGACGCTTTCCAGAGACATGTTAGTTCGCCCGGTGTAGAGCGTATCCCCAGTACTGTCGTCTGCATAGCAATGAATGCTGTTGTTATGCAGCATGTCATTGATATGCAGAAGAAACAGAGTAGGGGACAACACACACCCCTGCGGGACTCCAGCATTCACGGGCTTCATGTCGGAGCACGAACCGTCGACTGCGACTCTGATGCTACGCCCAGTAAGAAAGCTGGCAACCCATGAACACAATTTCTCAGGAAGCCCGTATGATGGAAGTTTAGAGAGAAGAGCCCTGTGCCATACCCTGTCAAAAGCTTTCGCTACGTCCAAGCTACCTACCAGTGCCTCCCCCTTACTCTCGACTGCCTCCGCCCATCGGTGAGTAAGGTACACTAAAAGATCACCAGCCGATCGACCGCGACGAAAACCATACTGGCGATCACTTAGTAGCTGGTTCTCTTCTAGGTACCTTAAGAGCTGGCTGTTTTAAGCGACGAGTTCTCAGATGCACGATGTTGAAATGAGCCAGCCTCTCCTCATAGGATGCGAGTCTGTGACCAAGATTATGCCTACAACACGCCACAACATTATGCCAACAACAATGCCAACAACATTATGGACAAATAGTGAGCAGCTACCTAAACGAAACATTTGGATCGCAGTGGGTGGGACGTGGCCGTCCAGTGTCCTGGCTTCCTCGCTCCCCGGACCTAACACCTCTAGACTTTTATTTATGGGGTGATGTAAAAAGGCTAGTGAATGCTGAGGAGGTTACAAGTGTCCGCTTTTGAAACGGTAAGAGAAAACATTTACGTCCTCAACCAAATTAAAGAAAATTCTCGGCGTCGTGCTTCTTTGTGTATCGCTCGTAATGGGGCACATTTTGAACACTTTTTACGAGTAATATAAGTAAGTCACAGTTTACTTAAGAGGCCTATTACATATCGAATGTGATTTGTGCGTAAAATGCCCATTTTCGCATTTTGTAGTAATTTTGCAGTTGTATTTATCGTTTTTATCGAAATAGGATAATAAATTTGTGCATATTACAAATCTCCATTCTGTGAGCATAAGTTGGCTCTGTGTATCAGTTCGCAGATGTTATTTGTCTCTTGGTGGCACACGAAAGCGTTAATGTGGCGCAAGCAAAAATGCAAGAAAACTTTGACCTTCTATGTCAATGGTCACATGACGTTGGGCTAAATATTAACGCAAAAAAAACCAAGCTTCTTCACATTCATACTGCCCATCTAAAAGCGCCCACCACCCTTGTAATAATTGCTCACGAGCATCAATGTCAACACAGCTATCATAGTAAGTGTCATTGCGGGACGCTTGAACTAGTCTCAGAGCACAGGTACCTTGGTCTTATTATTGACTCAAAATATAATTGGGTCCCGCATATTAATTATTTATGTAACAAACTAAGAGCAATTACATCGAGACTGTCCATATTAAAGTTTAAATTACCTTATAAAATATTGCGCATACATGTCGCTGTCAGATAGCATGATACATTATTGTATTAGCAGTTATGGCAGAGCATACAAAACACATATCAATATTATTTATAAACGTCAAATTAGTTTACTAAATTAATAGTGCCACAAAAAATAAGAAACAATTCAAAGACGACGACATTGGCCTGTTTAAATACTGCAAGATAGTAAATATCTATCGATATAAATATATATATTTGATCGGTATAAACTAGAAAGTGTAAGTGAATACCTACTTTGACAAAATCCAATCATTATCAGTGTGAACTCGAGATGCGAGAATGCGCCAACTTACGTATTTGCCCATGTACAATGTACCATCATACAATAATGTACATGGGCAAAGAATGTGGGAGTATGTGCCGCCATCTACTCTAAATAGTTATCCTATTGAACTTGTATCAAAATTAAAAAACACAAATAACAAATCTTGTAAATGTGCATTAAAATAATATTATACTATTTAAAGGTTGATGCGATCTAGCGAGTGACTCACGTTACCGCAGATAAACCGTCCTACCTATGTAACCAAATTGTGTACTATTTGTATTGTAAAGCATGAATAAAGAATTGTAAAAAAAAAAGTTGAATTCGGACGGGCGGCGCATCGCATTTTGTAGTATTTTTGCAGCATTTATCGGTTTTATCGAAATAGGATAATAAATTTATTATAAAATCTTTATTCCTCATGAAGTACTTAACAATTACTCAGGTATAAATTTTGCTCAATAATATTATCGTAGATAAGAGATATTCACAGTTAACTTATAGCGATTTTTGAAGTTTTTTGGTTTAGAATAAAAAAAATTCCTATATAAAATCAAAGATATCCATAAATTCCGAGGCAGCTACGCACTATTCGACTATATAAGAGATAACATTATAATTTTTTTATTTCACTTGTTTAGAACAGTAGTTCAATAGATGAGCTCAAAAAAGTGCCTTCGCGCACCTTATGAAAATCTTTCTCTGCAATTTTGGGTTTAATTAAAAAGTTAAGCAAAATTTACAAAAGCGCTATTCCAATAGCTATTCTACAATATTCAATAAGTCATAATTGTTAATGTATTTTTGTTTCTGAGATCCATAACGCCAAAATTAGCCATTTTACGCAAAAATCAAAGTCGAGATGTAATAATAATAGGCTTCTTAAGCACATTTTCATTTTATTTTATTTCCATATCTACATACTATTGGCATAGGTACGTAGTTTAACTTTTTTCTGAATTACTCGACTGGGAATCGAACCAAGAAACTTTTAATTAGGAAGTGGCTATATAACATACATACCTACCTAGACTAAATAACGTAGGTACTTATTTAGTTTCTAGGATGTAGTAGCGTTAAATAGCCACGAAGGCAATGTTTGTTTATGTTAACGGTTGTTGACCTCAGAGTAGTAAGGTCAATGTGGGGAAGTCCGTCTAGGAGGTAAGCCCGTCTAGCGGCAATAACTTGCATATTTGAACGGCTAGGTTCTTATGCCTCGGTCGGTAAAACAGTAATACGGAGCTAGTTCGAACTGAGAATCATAGATGTCGCTAACATCATTAGGTCGAAAGAAATCGGTAGACCATTTTTTTTCGCGTTGTGTACTTGAAGTTGGAGTGTAACGTCTCTTCAAAAAACAAAAAAAAAAAGTAGAAAATCAAAGGAATTTTTGGAGTTTCCTTGATTACGTAAGTCATTTAGAGATCCACATACTTATTTCTGGTGATGAATTCATTAATATACCTTGAGTTTCGTAATTATTACCTGCAAAAAATGTCTAAACTCAAAATGTAATAGTTGGGAAGTCCGTCTACATGCATAAGGAAAGTCCGTCATATGCCGGTCTTGCCGCGATTGCAGATATTGTCAACCTTTTCAGCTGCACGTATTTTATGTTACTATACGATTCTTTGTATTTGCTAGCTACTACTTAAAAGTAGTCGCCCAATGAAAACTATCATTAGGTACCTATTTATATTCAAGCTGTATTGTCTGTCTGGCTACAAGACAATTAGCAGGTGAGGAATGCTCAGTGGAGGGACTATCATTACTGTTATAGACTAGGATAGAATATTTTGATTGTCTTAAGCAGATCTTGAAACGAATTGCTAAGAAAGCTTTTCTCAGGTTTTACACATTTCTGAATTTTGTCATTTATTATTTTTCCTTATTAATAAATATATTATGTACTTACTTAAGTATCTACCTAATCTATTTATCTATCTAAGGTATCTCTATATCTCTTTAAAACAGGCAATTTTAGACAATTCGGTCCGGGTGTCGCAAAGGGGGTGCATAAAAAATACTCTAATTTTTTTTTACAATCTGACGAGAGATATTGCTTTCGGGAAGAGATGGAAATTTTTTTTAAAAAAGTTTTTATATTATCCTGACGTTTCGAACCCTTTACAGAGTCCATGGTCACAGGGAGACAGGTGGACACAGCGAGTTAATCCGTAAAAAAGTGTTTTATTTCAATGTGTAGTGCTCGCTTAAACCTCAGAAAACAATATAAAAAAAAGTATTTTTTTTAGGAAAAAAAAAATTCAAAAAATCATTATAATTTTTATATGGAGCTAGATTTATGTTGTCTAATGCGGTAATTTAAAACAATCGCTACGCTGCGCTTCGCGATTGTCTTAAATTACCTGCATGAGTAGGGCAGTCATACATAAATGTTTCTAAGTCATAGAAATTTTTTAAAGTGTCGGCTCCATATAAACTCAACAAAAAAATTTTTTACAATTTTTTAAAACTTTTTCTATCTCTTTTTGATGGCAGTGTTTTTCGGCGGTTTGTGAAAAATAAGTAAATTTTTGCTCGAAAATTTTCTAAGTCCTGCAACCTGCTAATGTCTAATACGGGTTGGAATCTTTTGGTATACCTGTCAAATTTCTTTGTTTTTTAGCTCAAAACGGCGGCGTACAAGGGACAAATACTTAAACAAAGAAAATACAAATGTTGATTTTTATTAAAAAACCAAAGAAAGTTGACAGGTGTGCAAAAAATATAGTTAAAAAATTTCTGACCCCTTAAATGATAATGAGGGAAGGTATTTGTTCATTTTGCAGCACTACTTATAATGTTCAATAAGAAATAATGATTTATGTTTTTACTTAGTATTTTTTTTACAAAAAAGGAAATTCGTTGCTATTTTATTAAAAATGTTTGCAACCACTGTCACCAAAGATATGCCGGACTTGCCTTAAAATGAAATAAAGTAAATTATCATTGAAATTTAAACCTTGTGGACGAATTCATAAAACACACATTTCAACGCCAGTTGTACATCACTGCTACAAACTGCTTTCAAACATATTGCGTCACAAGTTTTGGTTATATTGCTACTAGACGGACACCTTAGACTGCACGGGAAGTCCGTCTACACGCCGAGTTTTAAAAAATATCATATAAATCTAAAGATTATTGCAATTCATTTGATTTTTAGACCAATATAAGTAAATAAATATATTACCTATAATTTCCGACGACACAAGTTACTTTATATAGCGTTATATTCAATAAGTTCTGTTAAACTTAAATTTTAGAAAAGTATTCCCAACAGCAAGACTTCCCAACATTGACCTTACATGTAAATTTCAAATAGAAACGAGATTTTACGAAAGATATAGGACACCGACCAATAGGTAATATTTTTTTATAAATATTTTTATTTAAATCATAACTATTTGTTCTACTTGTGTACAATATGGCAACTGTTTAAAACCACATCCTGTATATGACTCAATAATTGTTGATGCATCTAAATAGATTTTAATGAAAATTAGTAATACTTAATCACATTTATTCTTAACTTTTTATTTAACCTATTTTATTATACTGATAACTAGCATTGTATAAAATTTTAAACTAATACAACTAATAAGTACCTAGACATATTGTACACATTTATTTTAAAAGACTTTCACTTAAGTCTAGCACAATAATAATATGTATAAAGATAACATCATAGTAGGTTATCAAAAAATCTTAGATAAGAGTAACCAGACACAGTAGAAATTTAATTGTTAGTGACTAACCGATATCGGTTTTCTCACAAACGAGAGGTTAATTATACTACTTATATATTGGAGTAAAAATAAGAAATACCTATAATTTATAAGTAAGTATCTATAAATACAGGTGTATGCATATTGTACATTGGGCAGCATCAACGACTAAGAAATTATACAGAATAATTATGCTGCAATAGTGATTTCGACTGAGTTACTCGTTCATAATCACGCATATATAAAACTTAGCATTGAAAAAAAGTAATTTCTTAAAAATTAAGGAATCCTTGCAGCAGCAGCACAACAAATTTAAATAAATATTTTAACCTATTTATTATTTTCTAAAATTTTAAACACTGAAAAAAGACGAGGCTACTGAGGCAGACCTCGGTAGCCAAGTGGTTAAGGCAGCCGCCCGGAATGCGAAAGGTGCGTGGTTCGATTCCCGCCTAAGGTTGTCGTCTTTTTTCAGTGTTTAAAATTTTACTTAAGTATATTTAAGCGTTAATAAAACGCTAAAATATAAAACATTAATATTTTCTATATTTATGCTTTAACAAGCTCTTCATCTGATTTACTTAGACCTTTGGATCTTATGTACTTTTCTAGACCCCAAGACAGTGCAGTAAGCCAAGTGAAGATGTTTAGGCAATGTAGAGTTACTGCTGTCGAAGCGTGGTCTTTAATCCAACCTGAAAATAAAAGGAATGGTATAAATTTATGCATTTTGCAACATGTATTTGGCTAAAGTTACTATGTATTGGCATATGTGTAACATGACATGTGTTGTGTTGACATAAAAAGTTAGTTTCCTAATAAAAAGCAGACTACATTCAACAGTAGACTGAGTCGATGCATACAAAATTTAAAGGTTGTAAATAATTAAACTAAAAACCTTCTTACCAACAACAGGTCCCATAACAAGATAAACAATTCCAGCAGTTAGAAGTTGTATGCCAGAAGCACCAGGCAGCTTATGCAAAGGCACATGCGTTGGTATCACCAACGCCATGAATACTGTTCTTAAACCTTTCCCGAAGCCTATCATCACAGCAACCAGTAAAACAACTTGGTAGTTTTGGCAAAACGAGAGAACTGAAAAACAAATAATTTATTGAAAAAAAAAATGTAGAAAAATAAACACTAATTACCCACATAATTTTTAAAGGTTTGGTTGCTTACCTACTCGTCCCATTGCCATAGACAGAACTCCAAAAAGGAAAAAGGAGTTGTTTTCCCAGCCAATTTTTCCGGCCACTATTGGTATACAAAACCTTACACAGAGGTCTACCCCAGCTAAAAGTGACATGAAAAAGGCTACTTCAGATTTAGTCATACCATAATCGCCTAAAATAAACGGCGTTAGTATTGAAAAATTTAGTTCATTAAAATTTGCCAACGTTATGCCCAACATTAAGTTAACAAACGTAAAGTCTTTCAACAAATCTAAGTCGAAGAATATTGCAACTTTCTGACAGAATGTTAATTTTTCTTCTTCTTCTTTTTCTTCAATTTCTTCCCCTTTAACTTTCTTCTCCTTAAACACATCATCTTCTTCATCGTCTGATGGAGCGTTGATCAGTAACTTTATTTTATCAACTTGAACTTTGGTTTCATTTTCTTGTAAGTATTGCTCTAGCTTCATGGAAGCTTGCTTTAAAACTTCGCTTTCATAATTGAAATTGTTTGATTTTCTTCTATGTCTGCCTCTTATTGATTGGTTGCTATGATTGTCTTTTAAATATTTCCTTTCATCGTTATCATCCATGTTTTTAAACGAAATATTGCTTTGGTTGTCTTTTGAGTATTTTTCTCCATAATTTCCATCCATCCTAAAAGATTTGATGCTCTTGCTTGTTGCTAAATGCTGCTCCGCTCTATCAGCAATGACTTTAGCTTTTTTTGGGTCAATCTTTTCTACAACTTCTTTTTCATCCGCTTTCAAGTCTTGGGGAGCTTTTAATGTAGGACAATCTTCAATTTCTGATTCTGGAATCAGAGTATCTAGTGTAATAGAAGTCTTTCGTTTTGGTTTATAATTTTCACGTTCTTGAGCAAGAGCACCAAGATTAACTGACGAATTTTTTTTGGATTCATTCAGGTATAGTGTTGAAGATTTACGAGATCTTCCTTCTAGTAAATTGGTCATAGAAGGCTTTTTAGAGTTAAGACGAGAGTTTTTGTTAGATCCTTCTCTAGAAGATAATCTACTTCTAGATTGTCTTGATTGGCTAAAATAACCGTCATTTGCTCGGATCATCATAGGAATACCAGGGTCAGTTATTTCATAACCAGGGGTTTCGGCGTCGTCTTCATTGTAAAGGTATTGACTTGAAAACGCGCTTAAATTTTTTAATTTTGATACTTGACTAAAATAACCACTTTCCTTTTCTTTTTTATCTTTAATATTTCCATTATTTTCTGGTTTGATAAACTTCTCTTCATCTGCTTCCTTTTCTATTGAATTCTTGCAATGCCATTCTACTGGCTGTAACAGTAAAGCACACGCAATAGCATGAAGCGATATGCCAGCAAGAATGAGGATGGCTCCTGTCTCCCCAAAGACGGCAAACAACCCTGTTATGATATGCGGCCACAGCATTGGGCCCATGCCGGTTGTGGTCCATGACAGACTTGTAGCCAACCTTCTTCGTTTCTTCCAGTAGGTATTTAATGCAAGTGCATTAGCAGAACTGCTGATACCATAGCCGGCACCTGAAGTGATAATAAATGATTGTTGTTGAGTAATTGATAACGATAAGCACTAAAAATTAAATATACATGGATACACAAAATTTATTACCGTACAGTATTGAAAATGATATCAGGTACGTCATAAAATTGGATGAAAAAGTGGTTAATATCAACGCTGCGACGACAACGATGGCACCCGTCAGTGACACTTGACGGTAACTGAACGTTTTGAAGACCGGACCATTTGCTAAACCTGTAAAAGAGGAATCATATTTTCAACAAATTGTTTAGTTAATTACATAATCTAATGAAACTTTTTCGATTAAAGTATATTTGTTTAGTTTTGATGAACCTTCCCATTGTGATAGAATGAAATTGAAAGAGAAAAGCGCATTACGGTAAAGATAGTGCACAATTCAAAATTAAGGGGCCGGGATGGTATCAGGGAGTTACCATGCGACTCGCGTCACGCACCGACGCAAGCGGTCAGAGCCGAGTTCATGTTGATGATGGTGGTAGTCTCGGAGCTGCTGATGCCGAGGCGGGCAAACTTGTCTCGGAAAAGGAGGCCGAACTGCTGGAGAACTGGCAGTGCAAACAGCTGAAAACAAACGGTTATCCATCAAAATAAATATGATAAATAACGCTTAGAACGCGGCGTCACTAGATACAATAGAAATTCTCTATATGTATTATTCTTTTAATGGGAGTTTTGTGAGCTCTAGATTGAGAGTTTCGCTTAAGAGGGTTTACGCATTTCGGTTTCCCATACAAACTGCAAAGTTTAAAAATATAAACACATGTTATGAAAACCTTATAAAAACCTTATTGCTATTTTAACTCCACTATATAAAGTAAAAAATCGTCGTAACTTAGCTAAATAAACGTGGCTCTTAATTTTTTTTTAACTAATTATGTATTTTGATCTCTGTGTTTTACTTTAGCATGCAAAGTGGTTGAGATGTCATTTTGAAGACAGTCACGGGGTGTAGTAGGGCACAATTACTATATCTGTCATTCCTGGGTTAACTTTAACCATTGAAAATGGTTATCAGATGCAAGTCGCCTGAGACGTATTTTTGGCCATAGCTCCGAGGATTCTAGGAGGATCGAGATAGCAATAGTATCAAGAATTGAGGAATTTATCGAGACACGTGTGAGCGTTTGAATTTTGAAAGTAGGCTGGTACTTATCTTATTTGTAATTTTGAAAAATGTTAAAAAAATTGGGTTTTAGGGGGGTGTTCGGTAACTAAATTGTGAGTTTTTTTCTGAAAAATCAGACTTAAGAAAAATTTAAAAAATGGGTTCTAGGGTTAGTTTAGCTACAAAATGGCGAAAAAATTTTGAAAATCCTACTCTTACTAATATTATAAACGCGAAAGTTTGTAAGTATGGATGGATGTTTGTTACTCTTTCACGTAAAAACTACTGAGTGGATTTAGATGAAATTCGGCATACAGATAGTTTATAACCTGGATTACAGTAAAATAGAAATTGATGAAAAAAATACTCTAATTTTTTTTTACAATCTGACGAGAGATATTGCTTTCGGGAAGAGATGGAATTTTTTTTAAAAAAAGTTTTTATATTATCCTGACGTTTCGAACCCTTTACAGAGTCCATGGTCACAGGGAGACAGGTGGACACAGCGAGTTAATCCGTAAAAAAGTGTTTTATTTCAATGTGTAGTGCTCGCTTAAACCTCAGAAAACAATATAAAAAAAAGTATTTTTTTTAGGAAAAAAAAAATTCAAAAAATCATTATAATTTTTATATGGAGCTAGATTTATGTTGTCTAATGCGGTAATTTAAAACAATCGCTACGCTGCGCTTCGCGATTGTCTTAAATTACCTGCATGAGTAGGGCAGTCATACATAAATGTTTCTAAGTCATAGAAATTTTTTAAAGTGTCGGCTCCATATAAACTCAACAAAAAAATTTTACTTGTGGATAAAAATACCTATTTACTTTTGGATAAGAGCCATAAAATGTTTTAGATACAAGATATCTTTATAATGTACTGTTTATGTGTGTACATCTACTTATCTTTAGCCTGAAGTGCTCCGATAAGTACACAATTATTAATGATTGTTTAACGTCCGACCGCGACATTTATGATATATACCATAAACTTTGTTGCAATGTATATAAAAAATAATTAAATTTTTTAAACTTTACATTGTTCAAACTTCAATCTATCTTTTATTTTCTTTTAATATTAAGAGGCAAATAATTGTTATAGTATAGGTACTACTAATGGTTGGTAAAGTTAACCGCGTTGCGTAGCGGTGAAAGAATACTACCTTCCCCTCTCGTCCCTTGGGTGTCGTAAAAGGCGACTAACGGACTAAAGCAACAACACCACCAACAGCATAGAGCGGCGATGGGCTCACTACCTGTCATACTGAGCACGCCTGCACATGTCGTTATTTGGTGAAAAGTGGACTATTGTAGAGGACTTCTTTTGCTGTCCTTATTGCCTAGTCTCTTACTAACTCTTCGGGGATAATAGTCGTGGTTATATTATGTAGTACTTATGTATGTAAGCATATGTAAAGATATTCTGGTTCTACGCTTACATTAAATGGATTCACAACAGGTATTGTTTTCGCATTGCCGCTCAATTCTTATTTATTTATTTACGCACTCAGTAAACCAGATTCTTTACAAGAATCTTGGCAGCCGATATATGTATGGCATTTAAATCGCACAGGCGACTTTAAATAGCGCGTGATTTTTTCTAATCAGCCACGAGGTCAGACGACTTTTGGATGGTGAGGCATCTGAAAATCAGTTTCATTCAACGTACACGTGAAATCATTGTTTTCTTAAGAAAAGAACATCGACAAACGTACGACATGAGAATTAGTTCTCAGTAATTGATAAGAATTAAGGTGGTTCTCAGTTGTTAAGAATTAAGGCGTTTAAGACGTTTATGAAGAAATAATTTATTGTTTATCACCAAAGAGGTCGCGGGTCGTGGAGACCCATTTACTATAAAAATAAGGGTAGTCACAACCGGTTCAGATGATAAACTTACGAATTATTTGAATATGCTAGAATGGAGTGGAATTACCTACAACGTCCTCTTACTATATGCAAAAACTAATTAAAAATTCAAAGCAAAAACGAACACTTTATAATAACTACGTAGATTTTTTATACGGTTTTTATCTTAATTAGTAATTAGTAAAGTTATTAGGCAGGTACTTCATTATTTATGTTTTTACAATTGGGGAAAGTAAACTTTGCTTTGTAATATGCTATGTAACGAAATTGATCAATGTGAAACAAATACTTTAACAAAATTAGGTAACTATAGACAACAATCCATCACCGTAAGAACTCCTTTACTATATTTTCTTATCATACATTCACCCTTCTTTCCCGGTGGGGTAAGCATAGTTATGCTTAATATCCATAATAATATCTAGATAACACAATATCCGGCTTAATATTGTTAAAAATTGATAAAACAAATAAATCCTTAGTAATAAAAAAAGTTACATTGGAAAATCCAGCGGCGAATACTATCATCCAACCCCATCCTCCATCAGGGGGCACGAAGTCACCATCTTTCTTCAGCTTCGATTTCTTCAACACAGTATTTGCCATTAAAAAAAAAACGTAAGACTCCTTATCGAACAAGAAACTTTTAACACAACTGAACCGAATCAACACTGCATTCAACGAGCACGCTACACACAAAACTGATAAACTTTATATTATTACAATCGTATTTAATACGTTTAAGTACGACAAATGATTCAGACAGTTCATGGAACGAAACCCTTGTACACCAGACATACTCGGCTGTGATAAAACGTATGACTATGCCTTTCACGCGTTGTTGTGGTTTATCCGTGTATTTGTGAGTGGTTATTATTGAAACCAGAAAAGCCTCTTTGCGTTCCAGACGATGCAATTTTGATTGGCAGTGGCAACTGTATTGTCAAAGTCAAAGTGGTGTTTAAAAGCCTTTACAGACAATTATTATTATTCATCTATTTTATCTTTTTTGCACATAAAAACTGCAAAAGGCGGACTTAACGCCAAAATGTATAAAATTATATCTAGTTAAATCTAAACTACTGAATCTATTACTTTAATTTTGGGAGAGCCTTCAACTGAGAAGTGTAATTGGTTAGAAACATACGAAGCTTTTTTTACATCTTAGTAAATAAATTTACAGTGTAAATTATAGTACAACAATGTAGGTACAATTTTATACGCATAAAAGATAATGTTACCAACAAAAAAAAATAAAAAAAAATTGTTGCTGATTCAAGGCCGCCAATCAAAGACAATGCATCTTATTCGAAGTTCTATTTTCGGTAATGGTTAATTTGGTAAACAAACTTGTATGTGGGTGGTTGTCCATTTTCCTTTCAGATTTTCGTAATAAGGTGGAGCGATATAAACTATTGTGTTTGTGTCCCTATAGTTAATATAAGTAGTGGGAAATAGTATTGATTGATAGCAGTTAATCGCTTATTGAAATTATATTGAACCTAAATACATAAGAATACACCTACTCGCGATTATTGTAAAAACAAAGAGATAAACATAAAAATAAAACAAACTAAAATAGAAACTAAGAAAGAGTTGCCCCAGATCATCTTAATAATATATTAACCATTTCCAGTATTTTTTTTCTATGTTGCCAGCGAATATTGAACCTTAAGCTCTTGAAATAAGGTTAAAAAGCAACGTAAAATTACAATGGTACTGCCCGTGAAAGAGTTAAAGTAATGGCCTGACCGCGACTTCGTCCGCGTGAACACTCCGTATCCCGTGACGAATTACCAAAATACGTATGTTATACAAACCTCGTCCTGACGTCCTGACATATTCAAACACAACAAAAATAAATTAGCCAAAGAGTAGTAGCTGTTCTGAAGTGATACAGGAATAAACAATCGTGGTAATTGATTTTTTTTATATAGATCAGAGAATAATGTACTGAATAAACAATTACAGATGATATCTCAAGGACAATAGCAACAAACAAGAACAATAGTCTAGTGCAGCTTGTGGAAATTGTTTTTGGCGCAAAAGTAAAGTGAATCCTATTAAATGCTTTGTAGAAAATTTCATCCCTACAATTAAAATAAGAAGAAATTTAGAATACCTAGAATTAAATGTGTAATATTTCATCAGCAAGAGCAACCCAGTTGTGTCATCTGAAAGATGCCGATTTTGCATCCTTCACTATGTACTTCACCGTCTATACAAACAAACAAACACGTCTAGATACTTCACAAATATAGTGTGTGCGTCTACTTCAATCATTTTGATCCAATGCTATACAGAGGGTATGGTAATGGTTAGGTATGGTAGGCTTAATAAAACTTGTAGCTTAGTTTATGAGGAACGTTGCACGCATCTACGAGTAGAATGTTGTTAAATAGGTATGTCCATCTCTTAAAAAAAATTACGAAACCATAAATTGTATTTATATCAAGATTATCCCCTTGTCTGACACGAAGACTCCTAGAGGTTGCTAACAATTAAATTTCTGTTGTGTCTGGCTTTACGACAGCTAAGCTCTTATTAGAAAAAATACGTACAATGATAAGAAATACAAAGAATTAGAAAGATAGCACAATATAAATAATGACGCTGGAATTGCTCATAACATGATTTAGTCTCATGGTCGTCTCGTTGAGTACGACGAAGTTTTCCATCATTTTAATTACATATCATCGTAGGTAAGTATATGGTTACAAAAAAAAATGTTGCAGACTCATTTGCAGTCTATCAACTATTAGTGTGCAAAAGGTGGATATATTTATTTACTGATTAATTACAGCTACTGACGGACTAATTATAACTATTACTCACCAATCCACGTTGGACCTAACGTAACGTGTGGTGCCTAAATGTATTGTTAAGTACTTTTGTCCATGTGGGAAGGACTGTGCCTAGCAGTGGGACGTTTATATTCTGATGATGAATGGCGGACTTATTGGATAATTGCGCAAGAAATTGGGCCATAACTCATCTCGCCACGCAGGACTAAGGGTGCTTTCAATTTAGCAGGACGTTGGGGCACCGTGATGGATCATGTTATATTTGCTGTCCCTTGATTCACTTGATTGAGTCCCTTGGTCCCTATCTATTGACCCTTATAGATAGGGTATCGCTTGTGGTTAGCTGTAGAGCTTGGGAATGTTCGTTTTGTCCTGGTATTGTGTGCCAGGACTTCCAAACTCGTGCACAGCGAGCGGGCCTTAGTAGCGGTCTCTGTGGGGCCAGAAGCGAAAAGTCCTGCGGGGAACGTGAGTTTCCCTTTAAGTTGGCAGCTTTGTCCGGTGGTTCTCATTATACATTGCAGTCGGCATCTCCGGTACTAGTCTGGAGAACTGTAGAGGCGGCCCCCTAGATGCCGTAGCCTCCGGTCCAGCCAGCCGCGTAGGACGTGTGAACTGGCTAGGCTCCCGGATGGGTTCCGAGAAGTGAGTGTGCTTACTACTCCGCGACCAAGGTGGACACTTGGGAGTTGACTTTAGAGTTGACGACCCGAGCAGTGGCAACTGCGAGTTGTGCCCTTTGTGCAACGAGGAGTCGAGGAGTGAGCGAGCTAGACAGCTCCGGTTACCTATCTGGAAAATAGGCAGTGAACTACACGTGTTCACGGGGCAACTCTCCAGAGACACTTATGAGTACTGAATGAATTGGAGTACCCGAGGTTCTGCTGAGACCCAAAGATTACGTGGGGCTCTCCCCCCTCCCCATCCAGACCCTGCCAATTGCCATCTAGATAGGAGCTCGGGAGGTGGAGCCCAGCTCCAACCTCTCCATTCAAGTCCTGCGACCTCGATAGGAACCCGAGAGGAGGGGGTCTACCCACTAATACCTATTACCTACCCATAAAATGTCAAATTTCTTCATTTAATTTTGAATGGATCAGTGTCGATTAGAGTAATTTTACAGTTATGCATAGGTTGGTCTGCTGGCGTGTGTTTCTTTTCTTTTTCCAACTACTCGTGTGGTTCGGGATCAAGGTCTATAATTCACCAAAAGTAACGCAAGAGCCTGCTGTTTAGCGTCAAAAAACTGTTTAGCGGGAAAAAAAGTGGTGAAGGTGTCTAGTGAGCTAACCAGATGCTTTCCTTACTACTTTCCATGGAATGTTTTATTATTATTTTTAAAGCACCTAAGAGGTTAAGCTGTTGGTCAAGTAAGAGTAACATTTGAAGAGTGCTTATGGTGTCTTTATAGAGACGCTTAAACTCTTTTAAGTATTGTTGTTACTCTCTGACTTTGTTATTTTTTACACTATGTTATGTCAGTCTCATCATAACTTAGGCTTAGCTAACAACAATATTTGTAAAAATGATTCTATACAATCCTTATGATATTAGTAGTAGTTAATAGATAATACTTATCTGTCAAGTGATATCTACCAATCATTGACTACTCACCAAGACCATTTATCACAGACAAGTCTGGCTGCATCTGATGTAGGGTTTGCCAAAATGAATTGATTTGAAATACTCCTACATCAAACATTTTAAGGTATAATTGATTCGTCAATGATTGTCGCTCTCTTTGATTTTCGGCACATTTCGTCAACAAGTGCTGCACGTCATTCTAGTCTTATACAACACACATTACAATTCGGAGAGTCGGATTTTTTCATTAAGAAAGCAAACTTGTTTGACGGAAAGTGACCGGAATGAAGTCTGTGCAATAGTACTATATATTTTCGACTAACCTCCACGTTCGTAGACTTTGTTATGCTACACGCTAGTCGCAATGAAGATTAGATAGTAGGTATAAGTATGATACTGTTGCTAGATTGTTGTACATTAGAGCGGAGTGGTGGCAGCTTATTAAAAAAAATACTGCCGACCCATTTCTTCCCTTGGGCACATTGGGTATCGTAAAAGACGACTAACCGACGACTGCACACTGCACATACATCAACACCAAAGAACTGCGATGGGCTATACCAGGTGGTGACACGCTGAGCACATGTGCATAAAGCTGTGGAGTTTTTGCGCCCGTTCTTCTCCACTGCTAAAAGACGTCCTAAATGGGTGGGGTGGGTAGGTGGGTATCCATCCATAAAGAAGAGTAAATTTAAGTTTAGACGATTCAAAATGCTTATTTTAAGCTTACTGAATAAAGAAATTTTGATTTTGATTTTTGATTTTGAATTGTTGTTTGGTGAAACGTGGATTTGGCAGAGGACTTTTGCGGTCCCCTTTGCGTAGTCTCTGGATTAACCCTTAGGGGATAATATTCGTGAATGTAGATATCGACACCCGCATCGGATAAGGTTGTAACATTAATTCAGTAACTTGTTAGAATAAGCAAAAAGTGATAGCTTTGTGTTTGAACAATTTGTATTAAAAAATTATAATATTTGCTGATAATATATATGATATGCGTCAAATAAATAAGGTTAAATACTTAATTTTGATACAAGTGTATCTCAAAATAAACTGTTAGATGCAAAGATAGCAACAGTTACAACCCACGGTTTTGGACAACTTTAACAGTAACAAGGTTGTATCTAGCAAGTTACTACCTTGTCCGTATTGAAAGGTACCTACCTACCAACCTTTAAGGGAAGTAAGTAATTGTGATGTAAAACATAATTTAAGTAAAACACATAAATATGTGTATATGTTTTTATTGCTATAACCACTAAATCTTGTTAAACTATTTTAAACTAAACAGTCTTCTAAATCAATCAAATCTAACTAAATTATAACACATTTTAAAAATAATCAACATAATAAATTTTTTTTTTTAATAAATTTTAATTTAAACAGCATAGTATAGCGTGTCGAATAACACATTAGGCATAACCGGCCTTTTGCGTGTAATGGAACGTGCTAGTTCCACTTTTAACCGCAAGCGCAACAGCGCGCCAGTCAGTAGAGCAATGGCTGCCGCAAGAGAGACCGCGTTACGATCTCCGTTCTCGCGCCATTAGGCTAAGCATCTATTCTAAAGATTTGTACCCATAACTTTGATTGAAACCTGTGAACCTGAACAATAAACAATTTTACAGTGATCAAGTAGTTTTACCTGTTACAAGAACCCGCATACTAGCGCTCGACGTGCTAAACTGGCTGCCCAACGCGGTTTAAACAGGTTTGAACTGGTTTTTCGTCGCGACCAAAGAGTGTAAAAACTCGTTTTAGTGACTAAAAAGTGTGTTGGTCGTTCTTAAACTCTGTGTCGTGCAGTCTTAGGACTGTTCAGGTGTTCGGTCGTTATACTATGCCGCGAACACGCAGGATGTCTTTTGGAAGTGTGCACGATCAAAGTGCTGCGAACTCTGACGGCAATGTTACTATGACACAGGAGATGTTCAACAGTATCGTGTCGTCGTTTGCTTCAAACACTTCAAGGCCCAGCGGAAATTTTGCGCAGTGCACGTCCAGGTACGCCGGTCGCCCAGGAGAGTCGCTAGAAAATTTTATCAACGCCGTAAGTACATACAAGGATTGCGTCAGCGTCTCTGATGAAAATGCTCTCCGTGGTTTATCAATGCTACTAGTGGACTCTGCAGCAGTGTGGTGGCAAGGTGTGAAGAAATGCACTACATCATGGCAAGACGCCCTCATCCGATTACGAGGCGCCTTCGGGGACCATGAGCCGCCATACCGAATTTATAGGCAATTGTTTTCCCTAGACCAGGGGGCGGAACATACTAATTTGTTCATAGCGCGAATAAGAGCGCTGTTTGCAAAGTTACCTACCGATGATCTGACCGAAAAAGTCCAATTAGATATGGCCTACGGACTTCTCAGTCAACGCATCCGAAAAAGGTTAACCCGAGAAGGGGTCAACGACTTTGACGAGTTACTTCACAAGTGCCGAAACATCGAAGATTCTGTCAAAGAAAGTAGACAGTGTTCAACGAATTCTACGAGTGGTACGTCGCAATTAAAGTCGCGAGTACCTAGCGGAACGAGTACTCGAAAGCCGCAGCATTCATCGTCGCCGAGAACCGTGCCGGAGCCCGCGGAAGCCAGCTCCGAGAACGCCAATACCGTCGATTCGGGATCGAAGAAACTTTATTGTGCGTATTGTGAGCGGTCGGGCCATACGATAGAAAAGTGTGAAAAGCGTCCTAAAAGTGAAGTAGGCATAAAGTGTTACGGTTGTGGTGCCGCTAACGTAATAAAGTCGAAGTGTAAAAAGTGTAATCCGGTCGAATCATTCTATTCCGTCGATAACGACGTAAACAACTCGCGAGTTGGGACGCGGGGCGCCTCCGTCAGCCGTTGCTTAGCAACCGCGCCGAGTTCGCCGCCGCCGCCGACTGCGCATATGCGCAGTTCGCGCGATTCGCGCGTCTCGCGCGAGTCATCATCGTAGGCGCGGCCCGCCGACGATCGTTCTGCGCAGCGACAGTCTAACCCTCCGATGCAAGCGTTGAGTGAAGGTAACCCTTCGCATGCCGTGGGGGACTTTCGTATTAAAAATTGTAACTTAAATGTTTGTAATGATAATGTTTTTGACTGTGATTCGGATTTGCATTTAAATTATTTATTTTCAAGTTGTTGTAGTAACGACGATGATAAAATGGTTTTTCGTAAAAATTCTAAAAATTTTAAAAGCCGTGTTTATAATAAAAATTGTAAGAATGTTTCTAGTACAAAAGCGGATTGTTCAAAATGTTGTTTGGATAACTTAAATGTACCGCAATGTACTGACAGCAACTTAACAAATTTTCTAGATGACTGCTTTGTGAATAGTAATTTACCGAATTGTAACGATGTTTCTGAAAATTATTCTGAGTGTGCCAATGTTGTTGGTAATGTACCTTATCGTAGACCTGTGTTAGATATTGTTATTTTGGGGATCCGTGGCACTGCTCTCGTGGATTCTGCAGCTAAAAGCTGTATCGCAGGCCACACGCTCCACGCTCTCCTCTCGAAGTTAGGACACCCATTAGTGCCGTCGACGCAAGTTGTTAGGTTGGCGGATGGTGTTAGTCGGGAGATGAATGTACTAACCACGGAGGTAAAGGTGACACTCAAACATAAGACAAAAGTCGTAAAATTTTTGATCTTGCCTGATTCTAATAATAATGAAAGCTTATTGGGTATAGATTTTCTTACCGTTTTTAACCTTGTCTTCAATTTTGGAAAAAGCAGTTGGCACTTTGCTGAAAATGAAAAACAAAAGTTCGAGATGCAGTTTGAAAGAGTGTCATCTGTATCTCAGTGCGCAGCTGTAGAGGTGCTACGGGACGATGAGGCGACTTCGCTAATTAAAGAACAGCGCGAGGTCCTTGCCCGTCTTTTAGTAGATCATCAGGACATTTTTGAGCCAGGGGGAGCTCCGACTCCTTTTGCTGAGCACGCCATCGATACAGGCGATCACCCTCCCGTTGCTGTCCCGCCCTATAGGTTGACGCCGGCCAAGAAAGAGGTCATGCGGGTAGAGCTCGAGAAGATGTTAGCTGATGATATAGTTGAGGAGTGTGAATCTGCTTGGGCGTCCCCAGCACTTCTCGTACCGAAGACAAATGGCCAGGTAAGGTTTTGTGTAGACTATAGAAGGCTCAATGTGGTGACGAAAACCGACGTCTATCCGATGCCATTGATAGACGAGCTGATACAGTCGACCAAAAAGAATTGTTCGATGAGTACAATTGATATGCGTAGTGGATTTTGGCAGGTGTCTGTCCGTGAGCAGGACAGAGACAAAACAGCGTTTTTGACACCGTTTGGATCTTATAGGTTTAAAAGGATGCCGTTCGGATTGAAAAATTCACCGTCCATGTTCCAGCGTCTCATAGATAGGCTTCGATCTGGCGCTACGTTAAAGGACGTGACACTGCTAGCCTACCAAGATGATTTGTTGATCATAAGTGAGGGTGGTTTTGAGAAACACCTGTCAGATTTAAAAGCAGTCTTTGAAAGGTTACGGGTATTCAAACTTCGTGCGAACAGAGAGAAGTGTGTCTTTGCACGAGAGAAAGTAAAGTATCTCGGTCACGTAATCACCCAAGATGGTGTATCTCCTGATGATAATAAGGTCCGTGCTGTATTAGACATGAAACCACCTTCGTCTGTACGCCATCTCAGAACTTTCATTCAGACTTGCTCTTGGTTTAGAAAATTTATTCCGAATTTTTCCGCTATTGCAGAGCCCTTAACACGCTTACTGAAAAAGAATCAGCCATGGTCTTGGGGTTCAGATCAGGCTAGTGCCTTTGAAGAGTTAAAGCAGCGTCTTTCTTCAGCACCGGTTCTCGTTCAGGCAGATTATAGTAAGCCGTTTGTGTTAAGGACGGACGCAAGTAGTTACGCGCTAGGTGCAGTGTTGCTTCAGGGTGAAGGTAAAGACGAACGCCCTATAGAATACGCCAGCCGTTTGCTTCTGCCTGCCGAAAGAAATTACAGCACAACGGAGCGAGAAGCTCTAGCTGTTTTATGGGCTGTCGAACGTTTCAGGGGGTATGTCGATGGTCATGAGATAACTGTAGGTAGTGATCATCAGCCGTTGCGGTGGCTCCTAACCCTAAAGTCGCCGTCGGGTAGACTAGTTCGATGGGCTCTAAAGTTACAATCCTACAACATCAATTTGCAGTATACTCCTGGTAAAGCTAATGTCATCGCTGACGCGCTCAGCCGGCCAACCTGTAATACAGAAGAAAAGGATCAGTGTGGTGTTTGTTCTGTTGTAATAGACTTACCTGCTCGTAGTCCTGCTGATCTCCGTCGCGCGCAGCTCGATGACCTGGAACTGTAAAAGATAATTAGTGATTTGGAGGATACGTCTGATGCAGATTCTGTTGGGTTGAAACGTTGGTCTGAAAGAGGCTATTTCTTGCAACAAGGTGTGTTGTACAGGTACAATCCAGATGTCGACAATGAGGAGCCGCAGTTGGTTGTTCCTGCTTCTCTTCGTCCAGACATTTTGGAAGAGTGTCATGACTCCGGTGGACACCACGGAGTAGATAGGACTTATAACAAAGTCGCAAATAGTTTTTATTTTCCAGGTATGCGCCGAATCATAGCCGAGTATATCAAAACCTGCGCTACCTGTCAGAAATATAAACCTTCGAACACTAAACCATCAGGTCTCCTGCAGACTCCAGTTTTGAACCAAAGGGGCGAAGTTTTGGCCATATATTTGTTCGGTCCACTTCCCACAGGAGCCAACGGTGAAAGGTGGATATTATTGGTCGAAGATACCGCAACTCGCTGGACCGAGCTTTACGCTCTGAAGGAAGCAACCTCAGAGGCGTGCGCTCGTACTTTGATAGAGGAGTATTTCTTACGATATGGTCTTCCTCGACGCATTGTGTCTGACAATGGCGTCCAATTCGTTTCAGCAGTGATGCAACAGTGCATGTTTGTGTTGGGTATCTCACAAGAGTTATTGCCGCTTTATCATCCCTCAGCAAACCCAGCTGAACGTAAGAATAGGGATTTGAAGTTTCATCTGTCGCGTCTTGTTGACGCAGATCATCCATCATGGCCTCAACATATTCCCGCCGTAAGGTTTGCCATGAATTCGGCAGTTTGTCAGACCACCGGTATGTCTCCAGCCTACCTTACTTTTGCTAGGGAACTTCGTTCGCCACTTGATGTGCATTACGACATAAGGTCCATTCTTAATAAAGATAACTTTGTTCCTCAAATCACTCCGTATTTGAAAAAGTTTGTTTCCTCTCTTATTGCTGTCAGAGAAAGAGTTGATGAACAGCAGGATCGCCGAAAGGAATGTGCAGACAAATGTAGAAAACCTAGTGAAGTCTTCAACGTCGGTGATCAGGTTCTATTAAAGTCTCATGTCCTTAGTAACGCATCAAAGAATATCACTGCAAAGTTTGTTCCAAAGAGAGATGGTCCCTATTTAATTGTGAAAAGAGCTAGTCCAACAGCGTATTTTATTGCAGATTTAGATGCTCCTGAGGAGACTTTGGGCAAATTTCATGTTTCTGAGCTAACCAAATTTAACAGTCGTGACAATGACGATGCGCGTCCACGTCCCGTAGTTCCTAAAAGACAAAGAGGACGTCCACGCAAACATGTTTGTCCTGTATGTTAATATTTTGTGTTTTACATGTTTTTTTTTTTTTTCGTTTGTATGCGAGTTTATGAGCGAGGACGTTCTCACAAACTCGAGGGGGAGTGTATAGCGTGTCGAATAACACATTAGGCATAACCGGCCTTTTGCGTGTAATGGAACGTGCTAGTTCCACTTTTAACCGCAAGCGCAACAGCGCGCCAGTAGAGCAATGGCTGCCGCAAGAGAGACCGCGTTACGATCTCCGTTCACGCGCCATTAGGCTAAGCATCTATTCTAAAGATTTGTACCCATAACTTTGATTGAAACCTGTGAACCTGAACAATAAACAATTTTACAGTGATCAAGTAGTTTTACCTGTTACAAGAACCCGCATACTAGCGCTCGACGTGCTAAAATAGCTAATATTTAAAGAATAATAATTTAACTTTAAATACTTCGTATAACATTTAGTAGTTACTTTTCCTCTAAAAAAAACAATAAAAACAACACTTCCTTACTTGATATTATTCCGAATCATCTGCATCACCCTTTTGATTAGATGTATATTTTAAGTTCTTGTAATAATCATGATACGAACGGGGTTTGCACTCGTATTACATAAATGCATGAGATCTTTATATTTTAACAACGACACAGGAATAATTTCTTTATAAGCAATGTTGAGATCAGTGGGATATGTAAAAGGTACCTACAATTCAATTTCTGCTTTTTCGCTGCGATGATGGTTTGTTACAGAAGTCAATCAAAATAACATTCTGTATGTAATTCATATCCAATCTAATGACTGAAATTGTTACAAAATTTTATATGACTGTTTTCAGTCCATTTAATTTTGGAGTTGTCAGTACTAGAATCCGTGTTTGGTAAACTGTTCATCAGTTTTAAAATCAAATATCTCTTGTTGACTGACTTCAAATTAATACAACATAAGGTTTAGCTGTAATTTTCGCATTTCCAGCGCAGCGTCAAGCGTAACCCATTGATCCGGTACATAAATCACTTGATTTTGTTTATTTCTCAATCACACTTTGCATAGAATCACCCTCATTATACGTACCTATGTCCAACTTCAAAATAAATGTGAGTAATGTCAATATTATATTTTTGAGCAGCATAAGCATACATGGCAAAAATTATAGTTTAAAAAAATTAATTTATTTAAAGGTAAATTTAATAAGCATTTTTTTCTCTCAGCGGATAAGTCTAGCCATACAAAGGCAATGCCGCCAGTCTTTTGGGTACCTTGCCTCAAACAGGCGAGTTAGTTAATTTTTTTATATATAAATGTCTTTTCTTTTTTATTTGTTGTTTTTTTTTTGTGTGTAATTAAGTTATGTTGTTTTTGTTCTCCTTTTAATGTTGTTTAGTAGTTTGTCGCATTATATCTTATCACCATTTAATATGTAAAGTAGTTTTAAATATTTAATAATAGTGACCCAACCCAAAATACGTCTATGTCATTGCTGAAACTTTCCAGTTGAAAACTAGAAAAGAGGTGTAATTTGAAATGCTTCTGTTTCTTCCGAAGTAAACATGACAGTTACTACCTTTTTCGACCGGCTATCTTAGAAACTACTAATGCTAGAGATACGTCGATTTCACTGTCGTGTAGCTTTTTTCACGGACTTAACGCCTATGGTGGTAACTCAAATTGGAAGTAATTCCAGTTACTGCCTTGTCCGATGCGGGTTTCGATATGTTAATTTAGGGTACAACTGGTCACTTCGAAAATAAGTTCTACTTCATAACGTGAAAATCTCTTAAATTTGTTTTAATTGGTCATACTTTAATTTAGTTCCTATTTGTCATATAATGTTTTTTTGCTGTACATTACAAGTACTTAAGTAGGCAGCGATACTTTTTAGCAAAATGACTTTTCTTAACGTATTCAAGATACAAACCCACCGACTAACTTACGTTACGACTGCACACTGCACGTACTTCCAACCGTATAGAGCGGCGATGGGCTCACTACCTGTCACGCTGAGCACATGTGCAGTCGCTATTTGGTGAAAAATGGACTACGGTAGAGGACTGCTTTTGCTGTCCTCATTGGCCTAGTTTCTGACTAATCCTTTGGGGATAATAGTCGTGATTATATGTATGTATTGCTAGATACATTAAGGTAAGGGAATATGTGGGACTTAGACCTCGGACAATATTCAATAGGACCAAGGGCGTTGCCAAGGGGGCAGTAGGGGCTGCTGAATTTTTTTGATCTCTAAGGGTGGTCCCCCCTGGTGGGGGGGGGGGGGGGGAAGATAGAGATTAAAAAAAAATACTGTACGTAAAATTCACAATAACTGTTAGAAATAAACTTGAAAAGTATTATACTTCAAGTATATATTTCTACCTAGTCTTGCCATAAATTCTGTCCATCATAAGTAAACATGTCTAAAAAAAGAAGTGCAATTTTTAAAGCATGTATTTTATACGTTTATCTGTGTTAGTTACCCCAAATATTTAAAGTATTCAAAATACACAAAATACACGCTTTAACACATTTCTCCAAACGTCCTGGCCATTCATATGGCGCACGTACCTAAGTCTTCACTAAGTCTGCTTTTAACGACTCGATATTTCGATGAGGTTTAGAGCAGGGTTTCTCCTCTAAAATATTCCATAAGCAATAATCCAAAGGATTAAGATCAGGACTTGCAGTGGGCCAATCTTCAGAGGCTAATGCGTCTAGCGCGCAGCGCTGCACTGTGGTACAAGCGCCCTACAAGCGCGGTCATAAATACCTTAGTTTGTAAAATGGATATTTTCTGAAGGGATAATAATAAAAAATGATTCATAAATGTATATTAACGCTTTATTTATCTAATTTAATACATAATATACAAAATATATATGCAATATGTACTGTTTCTATATAAATTTAAATATAAATATTTAAGATTTATTAACCCTTGTTCGGAAATACATCTGAATATGATATTAACGTTATTCATGCAGGGGCTACAATTTTATATGTATTCTTTTTATATACTATTATAATAAAAAGCAAGAAAACAAAAAAATACAATTAATAAATATCGATGCTTCGTCAACTTAGCCTCAACAAAAACAGATAAGACCTCTTCCGCATTAATATTCAGTCTTAAGCTAGTATTAGACGTACCAGAAGTATTGAGCAGTGTATTTACAGCAGAGTCATCTACTTGAGATAATTCTGCCAATCTTCTACGTTTCAAGCGCTTAGACAATTCTGGAAAATCTTTCCTGGGGCGACCGCAAGACGGCCCGGGCTGGTTCGCGTTTTCTTGAATGCACTGCTCATTATTTCTTACTAATTCGACACTTTCAATTTATTTAACCAATCTGAGTACTTATTCATAAATTTTGATTTATTTCTAGAAACAATTTTCCGAAATCTATCAAGACTTTTACATAATTGAGTATCTTATTATCTAAGTTTCTAATATCTAGATTATGCACCTCATCCAGTGAAGCTAGAATAGTTTTCAACATGTGTTGGTGTTTCTGAGGAATACTTCTAGCTAAGGCAAACCAAATTTCAAAGAAATGCATCCTTGAGAAAGTACATTTAATCAAAGTACCTGAAAAGAAAATTTTAATATTTTACGTATATTTCATAGATTGTTCTACTTACATCTGAGCCTAACTACTAAAGTCGCAAAAAGACGCAAAAAATTTCTTTATATTCTCAAAATAGACAGTTCAACCTTTAATTTAAGGTATGTGAGAGTATTCGACTATAGTGGCAATTAGTTATAAGTCTATGTTAAGTCAACTATAAAATAAACATTTGGCAGAAATCCTGTGTCGTGTAGAACGTAAAAATACGTTATAATAAGTCAAATAAAAATTATAATAAATACTAAATAGTAAGAACATACCTTGTTCTTGGAAATCCATGTCACAACCACCACTCAAAAACAATGCGATTCTGAAAATTCACCGTTACACAAACAATATTTACTAATGAGATAATGATATCGCGAGTGCAACGTGATTGTGTTAACTTCGGAGGTAGAAAAATAAGTGATTAGGTAAAATGGGTGACATATTTATATTTTTGGCTAGCTTGTTTATCGGTTAATCGTTGTAAATAGTTAAAGTGGGAGTAGTTCACAATGAAATTTTTGCATTATGACCTATGGAGGTACCACCGTGCGCTGGGTTGATTTCGCTTTGTGCGCTGGTACTGAGTCTTGTTGAAATATCCATTGTTTACCAGCGAACACTTAGTTAGTGGCTTAACCACCTTCTCTAAAATATCGCTTTGGTAGTTTTGTCACGCCTTTGTAAGACACGTCCCACCAAACCATCACAGATGCTGGGTGGTGGCCTCTTTCGACCTTTCGAATTGTCTCAGTAGCTTCTTGAGACCTGTCTGCATACACCCTATCGTTTTGACGGTTAAACATCAATTCAACACAACTAAAAATTAATGGCTTTAGGAAGTTGAAAATACTTGAAAATCTCGACTAATACTTTCTTACATTTGTGTGATCGAAATTAATAGTATAAAACCTACTTAATATAGATAAGTAATGATATCTAATAATAGTAAGTACTACCGTCATATTTTTTTTTTAAATATCCTCATTTGTTGGGACAGAACTTATGGCAAGACTAGGTACAAGATAATAAGTATGTACCTACTTATATGAAGGTTAGTTAGTTAGTTATAGTTTTCTTTTAAGTTTCCTGTTAAAGATGTCCAGCACTTCATCACTGGTAACACTGAATTTGTCACAGTAACATCACGCTCCCAAATTTATAATATTTTAAACCGGCAAATAATTGATAAAACTAATAAGGTTTATTGTGTAAAAAGTGAAGAACACCTCCTATAGGACGCGCGAAATCGTTATCAACGTGATTCTTCAGCTGCATGTTATCAAAAGTGCTAAAGATAAGTAATAATTTTGTACCCTCAAACACTTTATAATTTGAGTGGATGCAGGATACCCTCATTTTGCATTAATTTTAAACTGTCAATATCAAGTGACAACGTCAAATTTGATTTTGACAAGACGAAAGTGTTGCCCTTATCGAAATATTGAAACATTTTGGGGTAATTTTAAATACGTCAAGCAACAAAATGCTTTGCGGTGGTTGTCCGCGCGTTGTAGAAGACGGAAGATATTTATCATGCCTGGCTGTAATCAGCATTATGATCTGGACTGTGCTAATGTTCCGGACCAGCATTTCTACAATGCGATGACAAAAGAGCATAGGGAGGCTTGGAGATGTGATCTGTGTAGCATTTAGACAAGAGATGCGGGACGAGTTAAGGGCCAATCGGGCGCAAATAACACAGCTTAATGAGACTGTGGCTGTTCTCTCAGGTAGAGTGACTGATTGTGAGGACCGCTTTGTAAAGATGAATGATCGACTTAATGATTTGGAGCAACGCGTTGGCACTTACCTCACTCTTAGCCTCAGTCGAACAGTTAAAGGCGGAGTTGAATGAGCGTGACCAAGACCTCTTATTATGTGACGTAGAAATTTCTTGCATCCAAGAGCAGAAGGGGGAGAGCCTGCTTCATGTCGTCACAGTTTTGGCAGGGATGCTAGGCATGAACTTGGCTGATCAGGACGTCGTGAGTGTGACGCGCGTTGTTTGTATTCTTGAACCAACGACAGCTGGGAATCCGGTCACGTCCCCGCCCTCGCCCTATTGTGGTTCGCCTGACGCGACGTGCTGTACGCGATCAACAAATTGAACGTGTTCATGAGGCAAGAAATCTGGGAGTAGTTTTCGACAGCCAATTGCGCTTTGAGAACCATGTGTTGGGTCTCGTTAGGGTTTGCTTTTATCGCCTAAAGATTCTCTACAAGATACGTAACTTTCTTTCTGAAAAGTCAAGAATCACACTATGCGAATCGCTAATACTATCGAGACTCAACTACGGTGATTTAGTGTATGGACCGCGTTTGTTGTACAAGACCCATAGGATGATACAGCGTGTACAGAATGCATGTGGTCGATTCTGTTTTAACATACCCCCGCGCACACATGTATCGCCATTTTTAAATAATGCGTCCATGTTAGATATGAAGTCACGTAGGCGTTTGCATCTAGCTATGCTTATGTTCGACCTTGTAAAGTTTAAAAACCCAGAATATTTATATGACAAACTAAAGCACTCTACGTTTCATCATCACTATGGGTCGGGAGTACCCAGGTCTACTCGAGCTCCGTTAGCAAGTTACAGTCATAGGACTGTGGGCTTCACGGGAAGTTTCCGCTACCAGGCGACTAAATGCTGGAATGATATACCCCCTCCCTTAAGGCTTGTTGCTAGCAGACAAACTTTTAAAGTCCATCTAAGATCGGCTTTACTTGAAGTTCAAAAAATGGAAACTTGCAGCAAATAGTTGCTTCGGTGGTGGATTTCTCTAGAATTGTTTTTATTTGTGATGAATAAGATTTGAATATCAATCAATGTTTTGTTCTTGTTTAATTTTTTTATATAAATTGTATCTGTGTATAAAAATTGTACTGTATAAATAATTGCAAGTTATTTTGAATGTTAAATTTTTATTTTGTTTATTATTGTAATGATGATTTAAATTGATTATTTAAATTTTTATTGTCAATTATTTGAGTTGTTTTATCACAGTTTTTTGTAGTTTTTGTTATGTTAGTATTTGAATGTGAATCAATTATTCGTTTGTTTTTAATAATTTATATTAATTCTTTCTGTACCATAAATTATAATATGAATTATTTATTTTAATTTGTAAGTATAAATTTTGATTGAACTAATTAAAATTTATTGTATGAACTACTTTTTGAGGGACCTCACAGGTTTTATTAAGGTGGAAACTGAAAATCAGTGATTTACTCTCTGAGTAAATATCTCGCTGAGTTTCTGCCTATTTGCATCGCTACGGCACACAAACCGTTAAAATATTTGTTTTAAGTTAATTTATTATTTTGTCTTTTTATATTACTTCTTTGCAAATAAATTGCAAATAAATAATTTATCTATCTATCTATCTATCATTAGCGTCCATTTTTGCAGTTCTGTTATTTTATTCATATATTATAACAAGTCTGATATTTGATTAGCTTAGCTTCTAAGTACCTACGAGTATGTTCTGGGATGAAATCTCCACAGTACTCAAAAATACCGTCTCCCCCCCCCCCCCCCTTAAATCCGCCCTTGAAAAGAAATAGATTATTGCCTCATAGGGCTGAGAGCCTGGTATTTTTACATCATAATTTACCACTCTTAAATTTTTATTATTAATTATGTTGTTTTAATATGTTCATAAATCATCATAATTTAAGTAGGTATGTTAATTTTACGATATGATTGTTAAAGGTCTTAATTGTAAATTAGTAATCACTGATATCAGATTTTATTTTGCTGACATTGTCATTCATCAAAAAAACTTATTTAAATACTAACTTAAAATAACTAATGTTGATTCTTTTCTCAAATTTGTATTTTTTTATTTGTGATCTAATATATTTGATCTATATTTGTTACTCAAGTTTTTTTATTGTTGATTTCAAAAATTTTGTTTTTAACATACATTTACATTTATTAAAAAAAAACTTAAGTTGATTATACTTTTTAATACTAGTGTTGGTTCCATAAGATAGTTATACTTGTTTAAAAAATCTGATAAAGTTGTTAGTACTCAAAGCAATGTTCAAATTGTTAATTTCATATAAATTTAATTTAAGTAGTTTATATTATCATTTGTAAAATAACAGAAGTTTATTTGGTTTAAATTTTAATTAAATTGATTGTTGAATTTAGTATTTTTTTATTTTGACAATAAATAATTGGTACACAAAGTAGTGTTTCCTTAATTTACAAAAACTATGCACAAATTTCGGAATAAACCACACTTATTTAGTAATTAAGAGTGTGGTTTGGTTTACCTTACCGTTTAATTTTTTTTTTCTTTTAATATATACAATAATTTAAATATTCGGTAATTGTTCGGCAAATGAACTGTATGTTCGGCAGAATACGAACATAAAAAATAATTCCGAATGTACCTAATACGAATATTCGGCCGAACATTCGGCGCATCTCTACTAATTATCTACTACATAGTACATAGTAACGTACCTAGCTAGTTAACTATAATAATCGTATTATCCGTTCATAATATTACAATTATCTACCTACTGCTGAGTTTTATAGACCTTTCAAAGAAGACGTAAGTAATGTTTAAAGACTAAAACAAGCGGCGGGTGTGAGCGTGATTGATAATGATAAGTGTTTGTGATACTACATAGCGTCGCTCGCATGACATACAGACGTAACTAACATCAATCAAAATGTTCACAGCAACGTTTTTTCGGTTTTGGTGTCAATACTTAACGATATAACTTTTTAATTATAAATTCTACCCGGAAACCAAAAATGTACTTAAGTTAAGTATATTTTTCTCTTTATTTCTTCATATATCATTATCAATATGTATTTATATTACTTGTGTAATACAGCTTTTAAACAGTTATGACACTTTGTGATAACTTTTTTTTTGTAGGCGGGACAAAAATGTAGTTACGACACTACATTCGCAAAGTAATGAAAAGGAAATTTATAGGAAAGAATTAGATTTTAATCACTTTATTCAAAAGCAAATAAACAAATTTCTATTTCTTTATATTACTATCACATTATAACAGCTTTTTCAATCATAAATCAATTGGTAGCATTTTAAAAATGACCAAACTAAAATAATACTCCTATTTTTACAGCTCAATATTATAATAAATTAGTCCAGTTGCGTTCTTCAGTCAGTACACAGACTTACATAGGTTAATAAGTTTATTTATGTAGTTAAAAAACCATACTTTTACCTTATAAATAATTACCTAAGTCAAATAAGACTTCTCCTAATCCAATTACTAGCTCCTAAGTTTTCCATCACAAAAACAACTTGAATAAAATCAGTATCAACTAGGTACCTAATTATTATCTTAGTCTGAAACATTTTGATATTATCTTAATAAACTCAGTTTCTACTTATTTATTTATTTAATATGGTAAACATACAGCCAAAACACGTAATTACACTTAAGCATTGTCAGAAAATTACTTAATTAATTTACTTACCTATTGATTATTATAAAGTAAAATCAACTAGTTAATTAAATACCTAATTATAATAGAATAGTAGTGAACAATGTTATACTTAACCTAAAAATTAATGATCTAAAGACTTATACAAATCAACATATTCATTTAATTTTATTACTGGGGTGTCCCCAGTTATCAATAATAGTAAGGCGTTTTATTTGTCTACTGCTATTTTAGGAGGAAACTGGTGAAGAGCTGGAATGGAATTCTCTTACGCAACTCGTTTGAAGCATTTCTTTTGAGAGATAATTTTTGTCGAGATTGCTTCTGCATGGCTAGTATGAAAAAAAAATCAGTGGGATTGCTTCTAAAGACTTGAAATTTAATTTCGGTTCAATTGACTGACTGACCAGAACTATCTGTGCGTAATGAGAGGAGCTTCAAGGCACTTGATTTTTTTTTAAATCCAACATAATATCTGAATACTAATGACTTCATATGGCTTGTTCCTGCGAGTCAATTTAAAAATAGGTACCATCTGACTAGGAATAAAAATGTTTCCACTCTCTTTTATAGCATAGTTAATGGCGCTGTGTGCCGAATCTCCCTCACTTCTTCCATGTCCGGGAATGGAGAAACGTAAAACAATTTCCTCAATATTAGAACAATAATTGTTTATCGTATACAGCAAAGTGCAAGCGGTTATAGAATTTTTAGTTATATAATCGGCACAAGGCAGTAGAAATCCTACAAGCTCCACGTTTACTCTCACCCTCGTGCCATGTGAAGCAGAAACTCCTGATGTCATGTGGAGTGAAGTTATACACTGATAACTTTCTTTTATAAAATCTAGTTGCTAATTGGTAAACATATGACATCTTATGACCTATTGTAGATCAAATGTTGCTTCCATACGTATATTCCATTATGATCCCTATGTTTTTTAAATACAACACTCTTTTGTTTGCTCTTTTTATAAATCGAACAGTCGTAAATGGTAAAAACTTCATTAATTTTACACCACTGACCGTCGTAAGTTACTTACGTCATATAGTAAAACTAAAATATCTATTTCTTTGAAGATACGTCGTTCTAATACTTGTCTATTTCCGAAACTATGATACTTGCAAATGCGACACTTTGTGACAATGAAAAGCAATAGAAACTATATATGTTACTGCATTTAGTTCAGACACGACAAAATTGTAAGATACTCGTACGACAGTATGTCATGTGAGCGACGAATTATTAGTATTGTAAAATTGAAATAGTTTATAATCTTTGTCATATAGATACTTCTAAATTGAACGTAAGTACCAACCTACATAAGGACAAGGTAAGTAGGTATAGGTAATTAATTACCCACAGAACACAGAGAGGTGTTCTGTGTGGATACCTAAAGCTAAGAAGGAAGTGTTATAGGAAAATACCGACATGATTAATCAAGTCATTGAGTATTTGTTATAGGTCATTTATTAGATAATGTATGTGTTTTTTTCTAATTCTTGATGTTACAACAGGGAAGCTCTTGATATTTATCTTACCAGCTGAAGTGTTAATAATGCTGATCAGCATTATCATCATTTCAGATATGATGGAAATACATTTCACTCGGAATACAATAGGTACCTACCTACTCAATTTATTTGACTATCTTAAGGCAAAGTTGTCACATTGATGTTATGCACGGCGACGCTAACGTAGGCGTGTGCCTGTCCTAATCCTCAGTTTGCAACATACCTATGTAGGTATTGAGGTCGACCGTCGTTTTGGCTGCTGATGTTGGCTAGCCCATAGCTATTAGTAACTACTTTAGTAAATGACACAATGGCACACCCGAAAAGGTGCTCTTATTCCACCTTTGGTTAATTCAGTTATTTTAAAACATTTGTAACAGTTTCTAAACGATCTTCTTTTGTCATTTTTGTCTAATGCAAAAGTCGCTGGGACATGATATCTTCTTTTACTGTTCTGTGGACACGATTTAAAACATTTTAAAATAGCAGAATCGAGACAAATTAATCTGATGAAAGACAAGAGTTTCCCGTGGTAGACTTAAACCGTAGAAATAATTATTTTATAAATTATGTGAAAGTCAGTTTGTGAGACAGATGGGGTCCTGCAAATGGTTTTAAGTTACTTTCTCTGCGAAAAATTAACGCGAACGAAGCCGCGGGAAAAAATCTAGTAAACAATTTATTACAAGAACTGTGTAGGTAATTAAAAGTGATTGTTCCAAATCCCATAACTTGTCGCCGAATCATAAATATGATAACACGCTCAGCTGGCATGCTTCCGCAAATGACGTCGCTGTCAATATTGTTTGGTTCATGAACAATGCCACCTAGCTTTACGATAATAGCCACATATTAAAATTTGTCTTAAAGAGATTTAGTTTTAGAGTCGCTGTACAATGTTGTTGTACTTAAGTACATGTACTGTACGTTATACTTATATTTGTACAGAGGTAAGTATATCTCAGTTAGCATTGTGATATTCATATGAAGAATGTGTGACACACATGTTTGTCCTGGATTAGGTACAGATAATATTGTTTTTCAACTGTATGTAAAGAAGTAAGACGAAGTAGTAAGAAGAGGGAGACATGAAAGCGTACGAGGCATAGACATACTTTTACCTAGTCATATAGTCTAGCTATTTGAAGCATATTAATTTCATTATGAAATAGCTGAGCGGTTATAGCTTAACGAGCTTAACCTGATTTATGGAAGATCTTTAGCATCACTTCACTCTGGTCGAAACATCAGCAGAAAATAACATTCTAAAAAATTCCAGGTCATTATAAAATAAAATAAATTTTATTTACAAATAAAACTAGTTGAAATAATATGCCTATAATAAAGAGAAATAAGCCTTTAAAAGTTAAGAAGAAAAAGACGCAATTAATCGAATGATACCTAACTAGTAGACCGCTGGCGACTTCGTTCGCGTCAAAGAGAGTTTAATGTCTTTGGTTCGCGTGGACCCCGTACCCCGTGACGAATTTTTAATATGACACCCTAGAACACTTATTGTGACGTAACTATAATAGTTAGACATAATGATATTGCGACACTTTTTGTAGATAATGATGTGTTCTGCAAAGCCACTTTTGAGGGACGGGTAGGTATTTTTTAAAATGTAAATATGGCATGTATTAATGCCATGCCGTCCTGACAAAGACGTTATTTTATTCTATCATCAATAGTTTTCTTAGCGCACGCTATGTAAGGAATTTATTTGAGTTTTAGTAAGGATTCCCAATTTGTTTGAAATTATAATATAACCTATGTCACCCGGAGATAGTGTAGCTTCTCAACGGTGAAAGATTTTTTTAAAGCGGTCGCGGTTTAAGGAATTTATTTGAGTTTTAGTAAGGATTTCTAATTTTTTTGAAATTTTAATATAGCCTATTTCGCCCGGCGATAGTGTAGCTTCAGAAGGTGAAAAAGTTTTTTAAATAGGTCTAATATTTTTGGAGCCTATTTAACACAAACAAACAATCAAATCTTTCCTCTTTATATATTACTATAGATAGGTTAAGTTGAACAATGGAATGTTAAAATAAGTTAAGTAATAATAAGTCAAACGAATACTGGGTCTTTTTACGTAGGTAGGTACTTACCTAACCTAACATAAAGTATAAAGCCTTCGATCAACAATACAACTGATCGAAGTATAAAACAAAGGCTGAAGAGGCCTACTACATCTCGACTGTGATTTTTGTGTAAATGCCTAAGTAATTTTGCATTTGTATTTATCGTTCTTATCGAAAAAGTATAATAAATTCATGCTTAATCATACAAATCTCCACTCTGCGAGAATAAGCTGAGTTCGGACGGTCGGTGCATCGCATTTTGTAGTAATTTTGCAGTTGTAATGGGTTGGGGAAAAGTTTCTTCGCATTTTTTAAGAAAATTCAAAATAATTTTTAAAATAGTTTATTTACATTTCACTAAAGTATGTAGGTGCCATTGTGTTCGATAACTTTTTGCCATCTTGTAGGTAGGGACATGATCCCATTGCTATAGAAAGGACAATGTTCTGCGCCCATACATTGTAAGCCTAAGAACCAACAATTATGAAATATTCTTTTCTAGGTTCGAAATTGCATGTAAATAACAGTAAAAACAAATATTTTTGACGGACATTCCCGAGAACCTAAATATCAGGAAAACTTGAGGTTATGTTTAATTCTTCTGAGGTTTAATTACAGAATTTGAGAAGTGATGTTACACTATTTTGTTTTATTTGCCAACACTCATGCACGTTCACTAACAAATAAATAATACATCATTATTTCACATTAATATTCGAAAAACACAAATTAAAGAAAAGAAAACAAAACTGCTAACATGACGTTTCACTTTCCCGCCAAGAAGTCTAGAACGTCAACTTTTTTTCTTGAGTATGGATACTAGTCCTTCAGTCGTATTATTAGAGTTCATTGATCGACTTAAGTCGACTAACATTTACAGTTTGGAATAAAATGCGATGTATCGTATTCTAATGATGCTTGGAGTATTTGGCACTAAGTATATCGAGTCAGCCATACATGCATAATATTATTGGGTTTGTTTGTACATATTATAAATATTTTGGTCACAAACCTTTAATTCACTGGCTGAATGCACTGAACTCTCAATACCCAACCCATCATATAAAAATGATACTCAATATTAATGTCTAAAAAGTTCTTTTTATTATTGGTTACTTAACTAAAAGTGTCCGCGAATATCTAAATACTGTTCTGTCTCTGTCGTAAATCTGTCGTAAAAAATAAGCTAAGAATTATCATGTATGTCATGTTTGTGTTGGTTCTTAGGCTAAATTCAACAATGTCCTTTTGAGGCTTCTGATCAAAATACCGCGACAAGTGGTTTTGACAGTCCTCTCGTGATGTTAACCTGACACTGCCTAAAGAATTCTGAAGAGACCAAAACAGGTGGAAATCTGTAGGTGCAAGGTCAGGACTATACGGCGGATGCATTATCACCTCCCAACCAAACTCTCTTAATTTTTGCTCGGTGGCTAAAGATGTGCGAGGTCTAGCGTTATCATGATGAAAAACCAAAACCCTTCTGTTGATTAATTCCGGCCGCTTTCTCTCAACTTCTTGCTTTACTCTCATCAGTCGTTCGCAGTAGATTTATGTACAAGCTTAAATCTATATAAACACCATGACTGCCCTTTCAATTGTCAACTATTTCTTCTATCAGTCCAACATGGTTGCCTGGAAGAAATTGCTGTTTAGCGATAAGGCCGCCAATTGTATGTACTATGTGTTTGTCCTATTGTATGTTTTCTGTGGTGTACAATAAAGCATATTTTATCTTTTATCTATTTTTATCTTAGAGTTCAGAATCGATGGTCCTGCCTGGTGGTAACGGCTCATAATAAATATTGCTCTTCCAATCCCACCACACACACAGCTCACCTTGTTGCGAGTTAACCCTTGTTTCGCCACAGTCTGTGAAGCCTGACCGGCCTTTGACCACGCCTTTTCGCACGTTCTTGTCGTATGTGATTCACTTTTCATCATCAGTTATCAGCTTCTTCAAAAATGGTTTGGTTTCATTACGTCGTAATAAAGAATCACAAATAAGTACACGATTCATTAGGTTTCTTTCAGTAAGCTCGTGAGGTACCCAAATATCGAGCTTTTTTGTGTACCCAGTTTTTTTCAAACTCGCTAAAACTGTTTTGTGATCAATTCCCTTCAGCTACGTCGTAACTACTGATATGCCGATCTTGCTCTACTTTTTCAAAAAATTGCATCCATTTTATCCATAATAGGGCGACCGGAGCATCGTGCATCTTTGACATCTAAATTTCCGGATTGAAAACGCTTAAACCGAAGGAGAACCGGCATTTTCCATAGAAAAAATGCTTAATTTGTATACAATAGAATTTGGTCATAAAGTAAAGCTAATATTATTTGCTACCTAAACCAAGTTTTGTCTTATTTTTACCGAATCGCGAATAAGAGTTATTTAATTATTAATATTTTTTAATATGGTAACATTAAGTCTTCAAAAAACAGACATCTTACTTTAAAAATGTGTAACGTGGCAGCATAAACCATAATTCATTTGCTTTTAAAAAGAGAAATGTCAAAAATGCCCCCACGTCATATTTGATTTGACAGCTAGCGGCTGTTATTTGTCAACAACTGTCATTTGTTGACAGATATTGCCAGATAGGTAATGTATAACAGATAAAAAAATTAAAAAAAGTAAGTATACAACTTAAGCATAAAACGCCGGGTCTCCTTTGTGCTACTCTGACAGACACTGCACTAGGTCCATAAACGTCGTAAATTTTTTTCGCGGTTTGCGTTGCATTTATCCCTTTTTAGGGTTTCCCATACTTAGAACTGAAACTCAAAATGTTTTCTAATAATCTAAACTATTACTACACCAAAGTGGTAAAATGTATGTGTGTCCGCCCCCCCCCCCCCCCCCTGTAAATTCTAAAATAATAGAACGATAAATCTAAAAAAAATTATGATGTACATTACCATGCAAACTTCCACCGAAAATTGGTTTGAACGAAATCGAGATTTATTAAATAATTTAAAAAAAATACACTATTATTAAAATATCGATCAAAGTTGTAAAATTTTATAATGTATCGAATCTCTTCATCAGATTCACTCATCTTGACATCCCCTCTCCTTACATCACTAAGTTTATTTGTACTGGCACCTCGAGACCAACCGTTAGGTTACCTATGCAAGAAGTGCCAGACGTCCCTGCGCCAGTAGAACACTCGCGCAGGAGACCATCTGCGTTAGGTCTTGAAGCCAAATCAATGCTCGCCGCAGCGCGCTCTTCATTCGGTACTCATAAGACTAGTGTCTCGGGAGAGTATCCCCGTGAACAGGTGTAGTTCACTGCCTATTGTCCAGATAGGTAGCCGGAGCTGTCGAGCTCGCTTACTTCTCGTTGCACGAAGGGCACAACTCGCAGTTGCCACTGCTAGGGTCGTCGACTCTAAAGTCGACTCCCAAGTGTCCACCTTGGTAGCGGAGTAGTAAGCACACTCACTTCTCGGAACCCATCCAGGCTCCTAGCCAGTTCCCACGTTCTACGCGGCTGGCTGGACCGGAGGCTACGGCATCTGGGAGGCCGCCTCTAGTAGTTATCCAGACTAGTACCGGAGATGTCAACACCAATGTCCAATGAGAACCACCGGATAAAGCTGCCAACTATAAGGGAAACTCACGTTCCCCGCAGAACTTTTCGCTTCTGGCCCCTCAGAGACCGCTACTAGGCCCCGCTCGCTGTGCACGAGTTTGGAAGTCCTGGCACACAATACCAGGACAGACGAACATTCCCAAGCTCTACAGCTAACCACAAGCCACTACGAGTCCAACCCACGTCCGGATCCCGCCGGAGGCGCCGGTCAAGGCACAACCAGCGGGGGGCTTGAACCGGAACCCCGTAGTACCCCTGAAAACACAACCGGACCCGTAGTTCCAGTTGCGATACCCTATCTATCGGGGTCAGTAGATAGGGACAATCACTCATCTTGACAGTAAGAAAAACAAATGAACATCAAACATTTTCCTAATTTGAAATTATCTTCTTTAAAATTTAAACTTTTAATGATACCAAAACCAGCCAGATTCAAATATGTAGTATAGAGATTTTATTACAAGTGCATACATACTTTATGCGAAAAGACTTTTTCCCCAACCTAAATTTATCGTTTTTATCGAAATAATATAATAAATTCATTTTAAAATATTTATTCCTCATGAACCTAACAATTATTCTGGTATAAATGCTCAATAATATTATCGTAGGTAGGATAAATTCACAGTTAACTTAAAGCGATTTTCGAAGTTTTTTGGTTATGAATAAGATTTATTTTTTATATATATATAAAGGATATCTAAAAATTGGACTTAAAAAAACATAATGAAAACTTATACGGCTATAAAAGAAGTAATCTATTTTTTTAAAATTCATTTGTTTAGTACAGTAGGAGCTCCAAAAAGTGCATTCACGCATTTTATGAAAATCTTTCTCTGCAATTTTGGGCTGAATTAAACAAAAAGCGAGGCCGCTACAAACTATGCCAGTAGCTCTATTCTACACTAAAAATACATTAACAGTTTTGACTTATTGTATAATAAGTCAAAACTGTTAATGTATTTTTATTTCTAAGATCAAGAACGCAAAAATTCGCCATTTTACGCAGAATTCACAGTCGAGATGTAATAAGCACAGAATAATATTGTAATAGGGCTGAAATGAAACACTTTTTACGTATTAACTCGCGTTTAATTTGACTACTTAAGTACATAGTTTTTTTTAGTTTTCTGACGTTTTGGAACATTTACAGGGTCCGTGGTCACAGGGAGACTGCTATTTCCAGTCCGTACTGGAGACTGTCTTAAGTCTCCCTGTTTTAAGTACGCCTGTGACCACGGACCCTGTAAAGGTTCCGAAACGTCAGGAAACTAAAAAACTATGGAATGTGAGTAGTCAAGTTAAACCCAAACCAAAACCAAAAATCCTTTCCTATATTAGGTAAGGATTTTTGTTTTATTTTTATTTAGGTCGTGAGACACTGGTGAGAGAAACCCAATGTAATTTTGTGTTATTGGTTAGTATTTCCAGTTCTCCGTTGGTAAATCAGTAAATAAATTTGTTATTTATAATCTCTCTCAAGAAACAATCCGAGTCACACTAGATATTTGTATTAAGAATAATTGTGGTTAATTTGTTTATAAACATATTCTTTTTCGAATGTTCATTCTTTGTTTATTTAATAATTAAGAAATATGGAAAATATTTTCTCTGGCAGCAACAGCACAGGCTGTCTAACAAGTTAATAAGTGGAATGAAAACTTGTTGGTAAGTAGGTAGGTACCTATAAATTATTAAATGCAAGTTTTGCAAAAGCAAAAAGAGAAAAGATTTTTCATATTAATAATAATGAAAATTGAATAAAAAACTACTTTTAAGGGGTATACACATAGGTACTTATCAGTAAATACTTACTTAAGCAAGGAATAATAGAGATTATTTTTAGGAACTATTATTTATATTTCTAGTGAAAATAAAAATATTTTAAATCTAAGTATGTAGGTATTTTTTTATTTTTATAATGACTCGTCATAGTGACTGCATCCTGCCTGATGGTAAGCAGCCGGTGCAATCCAAAATAATGAGAGCGCTCCCCATCGTGGAATAAGCACGATAACGAGCGCACCCATTCATGACGGCCTGCATAAATGCCGTTTCACGCCCCGCTTAAAAAGCCCGGGACTGTAGTAGCTGGGAAACACATGCGCCGGCAAAAAATTCCAAAGCCGAATGGTCTTACAGAGGAACGACTTGCCAAATTTTTTGGTACGAGTACTGATAGTCTGTACGTATGATGGTGGTTCCTAAGACCAGCACGTGTAGTCCGGGGAGGAAAGGAGAGGGCGGGATAAGATCAAAAAGTTCTTCAGAACACTCTCCGTAGTAGTTCCGGTTGAAGACACTGAGAGAAGCAATGTCTCTACGCAGCTGGAGGCCCTTAAGGGAGGCTGTAACCTCAGCATCTCCAATAATAGGGTATTCCTCGAAGCGCACCCAATAAGCGCACCCAGACCAAGCGCACCTTAACTATTCCTCCAAGCGCACCCTTTGAGTGCGCTTCAGAATAGATAATTAAAATATTAATTTTTCATTCCTCTAAGCTCACCCACGGAAAAAATGTTGAAAGAGATGTAGTAACTATCAGAAAATATCGATAACGAATAACGTCGTTTATTTTTATTGATTGATGGCAACTAACTACTAATACTCGTTCATTTCTTTTTACCTGATAGTTAAAGGTAAGTGAGATCGCTAACGCGCCTATCTACCTCTTTTCATTTATGTCTCCCTGGTACTTTTAGATCAAAATGACTGTCATAATTCAATTTATTATTGACGTAGTAAGTTTTTTAAGCACCTAGTCCTAGTCTCTATCGACACCAATATTACGAATCTTTTAAGAGTTAATTTCTTTTTTCCTGATAGTTAAAGGTAAGTGAGATCGCTAACGCGCTTATCTACCTCTTTTCATTTATGTCTCCCTGGTACTTTTAGATCAAAATGACTGACATGATTCAATTTATTGTTGACGTAGTAAGTTGCATAAGCACCTAGTCCTAGTCTCTATCGACATCAATATTACGAATCTTTTAAGCTCCTCTCTATTTTTGTCCGTGGGTGCGCTTCGAGGAATAAAAAATTAATATTTTAATTACCTATTCTGAAGCGCACCCAAGGGGTGCGCTTGGAGGAATAGTTTAGGTGCGCTTGGTCTGGGTGCGCTTCATATTGGGTGCGCTTCGAGGAATACCCCAAATAATGGGGATGCGTAACGCTCGCCTTTGAAGTCTATCAAGTGCATCGAGGAGGTATTTGGCGGAGCCGTCCCATAGATGGGAACAATACTCTCAGAGATACTCAATCGCACCTGAGTTTTATACAGCAAACAGCGCTGCTCGGGAGTGAAAAACCGCCTCACCTTATTGAGAATGCCCAACTTCCGGGAGGCAGTTAAAATAGCACTCTCGATGTAGCATTTTGGATGCAGTTCCTGGCCGATGTCCATGCCAAAAATGCTGAGGTCCACTGAAATGAGTAAAGGAGAGTACTGAAGAGAGGGAGGAGTAAGAAAGAGAGTTACCTTGGACGAGAATGCACAAACCTGGGTTTTGCTAGCATTAAACTCGACCAGGTTTTTAGATCCCTACTTAGAGACACGATCGAGAGTCAGGTTCAGGTAGGTAGGTATATTAATAAAAATCAGTAGCCCAAATTTTTGTACGCGCATCACTTTAGAACGGCGCGACCGATTTGCCCGATTCTTTTTTGTTGTGTTCGTAATTGTCAGGACAAGGTTTGTGTAAAATAAAATTTATGGAAATTTGTCACGTGATACAGGAGGGTCGCGCGGGCGAAGTCGCGGGCGGGCCGCTAGCAGTTTACAAATAGGTATCTATGTTTAAAAATATAAAAACAGACTAGAAATTGGTTACCTTTTATCTCCCTATCAGAACTAATACTCACTTACACACCTATCTAAATTAAAACGCCTAAAAAAAGTAGCAGAATTGTAAAGTGTAGTCTTTACTACACTTACTACTACCTACTATAAGAAAACCGTATGTTACTTAAACTTTATCATAGCAACATTGGTAACAACTCCAAACTAATATATGGTTTAACTGACAGGCGCTTGTCGTAGAATATTATCAGAATCATTAACGTCCGTCAGTCTATAAACCTCCGCGTCTGTTACCAGTAACTAACTAACTAAGTTGGCGCCGCAACCCAAAACGAGTCTTGCTCATCGATAGTAAGAGCTTCCACCGTCCAGCTTCTACCTGTAGTGCGATTCTCTAAGCACAAACATCGTTATAGCCTTGGTAGCAGCGGCTGCAACAGCAGTGATCGTGACCATTGGTGTTCTTCTAAATAACTTACAACGCTGTTCGCATTGATGTAAAAAAATACCTCAATGGCTGTTCGACACTTGAATCGTAAAAGGCGACTAACGGATAAAAGACTGCACATACATTCAACAGCATAGAGCGGCGATGGAAACACCACCTATCACGCTGAGCACATGTGCGTTATCATTTGGTGAAATGTGGACTGTGGCAGTGGACTGCTTTTGCAGTCCTCATTGCCTGGTCTCTGACTGACCTTTCGGGGCTAATAGTCGTCGTGAACATATATAAGAATCTACGCCATAGATAGGTACAAGTACCGATTTCCGTACACGGTTTTAAACTCCATTAACCCATAAAGGAGAATATGTCCGTGACCCTAGCAGAATAACCCCTTCAGATCGGTTTCAAATTTCGCCATGATTTACTTGATATTGTGTTTAAATTTGTTAGCAAATATTAAAATTTGTTTACCAATAGTTATCGAGATATCCCATGTTAAAGGGTATCCCGCTGGGGTCACGCTCGTCAAAATTATTTGACCTAAAACGAGCAGCTAAACGAGACACGCTACTGACATAGTTATTGTGCTAAGATTTTGTTGATTCAATTAGGAATCCATCAATGAAAATTCCAGGATTCTACCTTCTGTAGATACCGAGTTATCAAATACCTACTTTTCGTCAAAATTCCTCCAAAAAGTAAGTTCTAGTTGAGGTGTAACAAAAAAGGCTACGTTCATGAAATCTAGGGCTGATTTTGTTGACTCTGAGAGAAAATTTGTTAGATAAAAACGAGAACTCTAGTTACAGTATATCTTGAGAATAACGCTAGCGGGTCACGGTGTTAATAATACCTAAACAAGGTCCCACAGAAATGGAGCAAGTAGCGAGTTTATGACTATAGCCAAGATTTTGTGGGTGTAAAAATGTAACCAGTTCCTATTTTTCAGTTTTCTAGGTACCTACTTACAGTATTTTAGGAGATATCAAAGTTTACACTTTTTGCATACTAAAAGCTCATGTGCTAAAAGTACGCGTTTATGCCGACCAAATTAAGTTGACATATTAGGTTGATAATTATATACGTTGGTTAAAGTTACTCGCGTCAGTAGGTTTACCCTTGAGACCCTACACGTGACCCCTGGGTGGTGCTAAATGAGTGACACTGACTGAGTGGTAGAGCCACGCTGCGTTGCAGCACGCATTGAGCCAGCTCGTCCGGCGTAATACCACCCTCTCACGAATATTCGGCGTGAAACAATTGCACTCTGTGCTGTTGCGTTTCGTCCGGCGAGTGAGGGTTCCGGAGGCCTCTTATCTCCACCCTAGGCATGACCATTTGACACCTGTCACAGGAATCAAGCTATATTGAACAGACTATAGTAATTTCATTGAGTAGAAGTACCTTAGAATAATAATAATTTAGTTATTACTTTATGAGAAGTACACACTTCAGCAGTTCAACCTACCCAAAACTGATAAATTTCTTACTCTAATCGATATTGATCCTGATATATGTAGATGAAATCTCAAAGGAGAAACCCGGTTCGGGCCTGAATGTGGGTGAATCAATCATAATTCAAAAAAATCGTAAATTTTACCTGATTAACCTCTGTAAATAACAGCATCGTTTGCAGTGGCCAACAGGATGATAATTTGGTAATTATGTATAATTCATAATTCATAATTTATTTCTAATAAAATATGGTAACATAAATAATTATTTAGTTTATCGATTCGCAAAAATCGATAGGAAGAGGTTAAACGAAATGCAACATTATTTCAGAATCTTTTAACTATCCATTAAAAAACTAAAAGCATTTATGATTCGAAATAAATATCTTAATAATTAGGTCATTGACCTAGAAGTATAGACAAGAACGTTCATACAAACCATTTGTTCAAATTCTGGAATGAGAGACCTAAAATTCGCCGCAGCCGTTGCAGCGCTTAAACATTTATATGTCATCTAATCAACAACATCGCAGCGCCGCAGCGCCAGATCAGTCAAAGACAACGTAGTGTGCATCAAGATGGCGTCTCAAATAGATTGTCAATAACAATAATTGAAAAAATATCTTTTCTATTCTTATAAAACGATATAACTACATAATAATGACTTGAATAACAATTAATTTCACTTACTTGACAACTGAATTGTAGTAAACGTCTTGGCGTATGTACACTTTGAAAAAAAATAAAAAATTTGTTTCGTCTCTACGCACGCGCGAATGTCAAAGTCACACTAAAGCAAGGTGCCGAGTCGACTCCGCAGATGAGTGAAACAATAGTGCGGGTTCGGAAGGGCCTATCTAGTGTAACGTATATGTCGCTGTAATTAGGTATCCACTTTTCCTTATTTCATTATCAGTGTAAGGTTCATTTAAAATTATTTGCATAATTCAATTTTAGTCTATTCTTAAATCTATAGAACGATTGACAATCTATGATTTGACACATGTCATGTGTCGGAGACTCGGGGGGGAGAAGTAGGACGGCAGTCAGTGACTCGGTGAGTGAGGCATTCTGGCTTTGGCGCTTGTACTGCCGTGCGATTCTCTAAGCTAAAGCCTTGATAGCTGCGGCTGCCGCAGCGCTGAGAAATGACTCTGTCTCTTTCATATTCATAGAATTGGAAAGAGACCGCAGATCACAGCCATGCGCGCAGCGTCTATGTGTCGCTTAGAGAATCGCATAGCTGTGCGGACGGTTAAACGGTGTTCATACTTTATACTGTGTGTGACTAAATGTAAAATACTGGTTGTTGAAGAAAAATAAAAAATATCTATCCTGGTCAGCAGCGTTTTACAACAAATCAGAAGTGGTAAGTACATGCTCACATTCGACAACGTTTTTCTTTAGCAGTGTTAATGCATAACTACTCGACTGTGAGGTGGCTAAATTCAGCTAGAAATTAACCGCAACTAATTTAAAAAAAAAAAGCATTTCACACCGATGGTTAGACAAAATGTAGGGAGGTTTCGTGTAGTGTTTGGAATCTTGTCAGAGGAGGGCAGTCCCTTCTCGGGTCAATCTTCATACCTTGTTGAAGGTAAAGCCAGAACTAACTGGATGTGCCATGGTAGAATTGTGCGCAAGCCAATTTAATACCAGGTGGAGATTGTCTTTTGAGAGTGGGGTTTGTCTAGACTGGCAGGGGACAGCATACTAGTCGAAAGCATACTGTAGGATAGGCAGGAAATATTAAGTTAATCATGATTCGTTAGACAAAATGTAGGGAGGTTTCGTGTAGTGTTTGGAATCTTGTCAGAGGAGGGCAGTCTCCTTCTCGGGTCAATCTTCATACCTTGTTGAAGGTAAAGCCAGAACTAATTGGATGTGCCTGGTAGAATTGTGCGCAAGCCGATTTAATGCCAGGTGGAGATTGTCTTTTGAGAGTGGGGTTTGTCTAGACTGGCAGGGGACAGCATACTAGTCGAAAGCATACTGTAGGATAGGCAGGAAATATTAAGTTAATCATGATTCGTTATGGTATGGTTGCGTGTGCTTTTAATTACATTTTGTGATTCCATCATAGATATTTTGACTAAAACTGTTTTGAGATAATTACTTATTAATATCTGCGCTGGGTATTTTAGATTTTCATCAAAAGACTTAAATTAGGTGACTACTACTATTTAAAATATAATACTACCCTCTTATTTTTGCTAAAAAATTTTATAATCCCCTACCGATTGAAGTTTAGTTGTAAAGTCTAGGTCAAGGTCATTTGAGGTCAAAATTAAGTGTATGTTCAATTCAGTGGGATTTCTAAAAGGGTAACGAAATTTTTTCCGTTTCGCGCTAGGACGCCCCGTTTCCGAGATATCTTGCATTTTCTTGGTAGAAGGAGGAAACTCATACAAGTTTTGTTTTGTGTTCGAGCGCCAGATAATGGAGCAAGACGGGAACGACGAAGGACGCCGCTGGCGCCGTCGCGTTGATGGGATCTGGCGAGGGCTGCCGATTGTGGACATCGCGGGTGTATGGCTGTGACGGCGACGACGACGGGGACAGCTGGAGTCGAGCCATCTGCGTAGCGTGGTGCAGCACAGCGGGAATCGGCGCTACGAACGGTTAGAACGCAAGCGAGATAGCCGGGCCGTTGGAAATGAAGTTGTGAATCGGTAAAGTAGGTAGATTGCTATATTTGGAAAGTGATTAATTATGAGTTATTATAGCCGGCCAGAAGAGTAAAAACTTTATTTAATAGAGGTACATTTTATGCTTTGTTTAATAGATGTATAGCATTTCCAAGATCTAGATCCTTCAGAACGATACTTTGTTGGGTTGCAGAGTTACTTTGATTGGCTACAGAGCTATATCGTATTATTAAAATATGTAAATTGGTCTAGGTCATGTAGTCATGTATGTACCCAGGTGGGCACTATTGGATCTTTATCGACATAAATTAGCTTCCATTAAATATAGATTTCGATGAATAGTTAGTTAATGCGACCGTGACAGACCGAAGTCCGGGCGGGCAGAGCTTGTATAGGTGTGGGTATTCGGGCAATGTTCTACGTTACTACTCCACGCCTACCTACTAAGCTGGACAGCTGGAGTAAGCAAAGAGGTGACCACGAGAATAAATAAATTACATTGATTCAAGACTATTATCCCCAAAGGATAAAATTAGGCAGTGAGGACCGCAGAAGCAGTCCACTGCCATAGTCCACATTTCACCAAATCACAACTGCAATGTGCTCAGCGTGACAGATGGTAGGCCCAGCGCCGCTCTATGCTGTTTGATGGATGCGTAGTCTTTAGTCCGTAATCGCCTTTAACGATAGTCAAGGGGAGAGAGGGTGGTAGTATTCTTTTAGTGAGCCGCTACACGACCCGAAATAAATAAAAATTTAAAATAATTAAGTACTAGGTAGGTATCAGCTTTATTTGCAGACAGTAATAGCACAGTATTAGAAGCTAAGGCTGTGGTAATAGTTATAATAAGTGGAGATATACTTCGCGTCTATAGATTGTTATAGATTAATATAAACATTCAAATCATATTCTATGTGTGGCGGCCTGCGTCGCCACATAATTTATTATCATCACGTATTGGTTAAAGAGTCTGTAAGCACATTCCTAAACGCGTGCAGATCCGATAAAGATATGACACGGCATCATCCCTCCAACATCTACGTAGTCATTATTGTATAAATAGTCTTGTAAGGTTTAGATAATAAGATAGTCACAATGTAGTCACTGTAAATATACAACATCACTTTAAGAGACGCAGTCGTTATTTATTATCGCCATGGAACCCTTCGTACATTCCCCAGCTGGAACACTGGTGACCCTGCTCAAGCAACAAGCAACCTTCCAACGGAGTACCCCGGAAAAAACACGTGAGTCATTTGTAATATCTACACATCAACCATGGCAGCAACATCTATTCAGCGACGGACACAACAAAATCTTCAAGATAAAATCACTACGGCGTGCCACTTCGAGCTGCGACTACGTCATTTAACATCATCATCATCTCCCACAACTTTGGCTTTCTTTCCGGCACATCGTATCAAGAACGTTTCATCGACCAAGGCAAAGAAATAAGGTACCCAGAAAAACAATGCGAGATATAATATACTAACGATTTCATAACTGCACACATTATGTCATAAATTGTGCGGCGCAGCGAACGCGCAAGAATTTCCGACGCAGCATTTTTCGCCGTTTGCTCTACGCTTGCGCAAGGTCAAGTTCACTGCAGAAAGAACACAATATGTCACTTATTCATCACGATAATGAAAAATGAAACAAAGGAAAATAAGCATATATGTATACAACGAGTATTCACCCGTTTAACCGCCTCACTTACCGCCTGACAAAGTGGTTTGAGGTATGTTATTTATACTTACGGGAAGAGATTATTTATAAAAGCATTATTTTACCAGTCGATTGTTTTATGAGATATTATTACACTTCATAAGACACTTAAATGCTACTAGCTACCTCCAGTGCGAATTGATTTCTCCGGTTATCTGACAAAGAGCCAAGGAATACGCCAGTCTGAGGATAATTATGAAGCTATAATGAAGTTGTACTCAAAATGAAGATATTCAACAAGTTTAAAATGCTTTGATTGTGCAATAAGAATACAGTAGAATAAATAAGCATAAAAATGAACCATGTTAGGGTAACTAATGTAATAATAAGATTTTAGTCAATTTTAATAATATTTTTTAGCTAGGCACTTATTTTCTTATATTAAGTATGTATATTGAATGCAACATGTCTTATCTCTATGTACTTAATGTTTAATCTTAGTCAATTCTAATTTTTATGTTTTGTTATTATGTATTTTATTAAGTCTAATAGTTCAATTTATTATTAACATGTAATGCGTAATTTAAAGTTCATTGCAAGAATATGCATAATTTAAAGTTGTACTTGTTTATGCCACTTAATTTGTGCGTATAATATAGTCTTGGTACAACGTGATATAAAAATAATATTAGTAACAATATTATGATGTTGAGAGGAATTATAAAAAATATTCGTGTACGTAAATGTAAAACGACCGAACGTTTTTTAAAAGGTATACCTATAATAAGTATTTTGTTTAAATATCGGAAACAGCTCTCATTAGCAGCATTCAGCAAGCCAGCCTGCCTCAAGGTTCCATCGCAGCAACGTATCGCTTCCTGGATCCTCGGCATCACTCGACGGTCAAAAAAGTACCGTCGCACTCCACACGTCTCGACTCACAGCAGACATGGTAGCACACGCTCGTCTCGAGTCACTGTAGACTGGAGAACGCTCGTATTGTCAACGAAGACTTGAGCACGCTCATCACGACTTAACGTGGATTAGAGCACCACTGGCATCTCCGAGCTGAAGACCTGATGGATTTTTTCCCTTTTTCTAGACGGGGAGTACTGTGGCGGCCTGCGTCGCCACATAATTTATTATCATCACGTATTGGTTAAAGAGTCTGTAAGCACATTCCTAAACGCGTGCAGATCCGATAAAGATATGACACGGCATCATCCCTCCAACATCTAAGTAGTTATTATTGTATAAATAGTCTTGTAAGGTTTAGATAATAAGTTAGTCACAATGTAGTCACTGTAAATATACAACATCACACAAAAAGACGTAGTCGTTATTTACTATCACCATGGAATCCCATCATCATCACAACCTCTCATACCACGCCCGATGGAACACTATGCATTCAACAAAACAGTTGATAATGTGTCGTGCCGTGGCTTGCGAGGATGCGCGGGAGCGACTTCGATTGGTGAGGGGACGTAATGCTGAATACTATTATATTATACTGTGGCTCAGCTGTTGTAATACCGGACATGGCGAAGGCTCAGTTGTTGGCGGCCTCTGGGAGTCTTCATGACAGTTAAGGGGATGGATAAACATGTGATAGTAACAAGGGTAACTTGACTTTATGATATAAACAATGACGGTAGAAGACCTAACTAGACAGCGGCAATTAATTTTGATTAGTTTTGCTATACATAATGGTGAAGGGCGCGGGCCTCCCATAATACTGTGTCTCACTTGTGATAGATTTGGTCATCAATCCAACTATTTTGATGTGAGGCCTGGAAGTGAAAATAGGATTAAAGTCGATTTTGTAAATAATACATGATTGCTTAAAAATAGTGATTGGACGGGGTTGCATAAAAGATCCCAATGGGTCGACGTGCTGCTGCGAGAGGAAGATTTCTGCAGACCTCACTAGATAAGACAAATAAAACTTAAACGTTGTCATTACAAACATAATTATATGAATAAATAATAAAGGGTCTGGGTTTGTCGCGGTATTAGAGTCATGCCGGGTTTAAATGTGTTCTTAGTGCAAGGCTAAGACCTTCTATAACACATGATAGTCCAGGGTTTAATAAGAGAATCCACAGTTAATAAACTTCAGATGCTAATTTTCCATTCGTTCGTACAATCATCATTCAGTTTACCGTTTCGTTTTACTCACAGGTTTTACTAGATGTTTATACTTCTTTTTAGTTAAATTATTTAGTTTACTAGTCATACAACAGGTTAAGAGTGAACCACAAGTAAAAATATGTCACAATTTCTTTCTTTTGGTTGTATTTCAACCTAATTAATGTCAGACTTGTGATTTAACTTTCATTTTAGACTAGAGTTATATCGCTGAAAGCACTATCTATATTCCAGCTAGCGTGAGTGGGGCTGCGTTGCAGTCGCTGTGCGCACGTGATTCAATACTGTTTAAACATTTTGTCAGAATTATGAAAGTACCACAGACATATAATAGGAAAATACCTCCAAAAATACTTATGAGTGTTCTTAGTTTATTTTGCTGCATTAGGTTGAAAGCGCTATGCGCTCTTATAAGGTATAGTGTGTTCATGTAAAAACAATTAAACACAAAAAAATATACTGTAAGTAATAGAAATAGTATGTAATCCTGTTGAAAATGGTTGTGCAGCAATGTAAATGGTTTTTAATATTTGACGGTGATTTAAATAATTAATAGTTAAAGTCCGGGTCGAATTCATTTATTGCAAATTGTTTCGTAACAAATTAATATCACGTCAAAATGTTTTTCGGTTCAAACTATTTCTTTTTATTTTAGTATTTACAAAACTTAGTTTTTGCAAAGCCTAAAGGTTTGGTTTGTCTGCAAGTGCAGTCCCAATTAATAGCAACTAGTTTGATTTTGATATTTATCACAATGATGTAGGTAAACATAAATAAAATCATCCACTAGAGAACGCGTGGGTTTATCTGCAGCACCGTAGATGGTTCATGCAATCATGCATGACTTCAGACTTTCAGAATCTTTAGATCATGAATATTTACTTTAAAAGTGGTTTGGAAATTAAATTGTACTTACTATCGTTTGGAAGTGTTAGCGCTCGTATAGAAATTGATAATGTAGAAGCTGATATTATATTCCTGGTGGTTGGGGACTAATTCCTAGAAGTACCGGCGCACATTTGACAGTCGTTAACTAAATAGAAACACGTGATGGTGCCTAAAAGCTCTGTTCTGTTCTTTTGGGAAATAAGGGGAAGAGTAGGTACCTAAACAACTTCTTTATTCCCACATAGGACCGTACCTGGTAGTCACAGTTTTTAAAATGACCGTATGTAGGTTTGGTTCGATAATCGGTCTCACAGATCACAGGCACTAAAAACACTCAAGACAGTGGCAGTTGTTGATCGAATTTTACACATGGGTCACATGATAAATAATAACAATGAAACGCTAGAGATAGTATAATTAGACAACTGAAGTACTTATTTTATGAATTTTTATTTTTGTTCTATTTTAAATATGTTGGTTTAAATCTTCGATCAACAAAGGTTTAAATAGATTACGGAAGGTTAAAAGTGTACATGTGTCCGTATGTTCTTGCACAGTAGATGTTTAATAAAATAGAAATCATTAGAATATTTATTGTTGAATTCAATGAGATTAAGGTTGGTGTATTCGCGGGTCAGAAGACACCGCCAAATACAGCAGAGTAAAGTGGGTTAGGCGGGAGGTCGAAAGGAACTTACCGGGAGCAGGCTTGACGAGGTCACTGGAACCGGAAGACGAGCTGACCACGGGCGGTGAGGTAGGTTGAGTTCCTAGCGCACAGTCACTACACTAAACTATTCACTAGGGGCACTGGTTCGTTAGGCGTTAGGCGTAACTGTACACATATGCTATTTCGAAGGCTGATTTCAAGGGCGCGTGACGCGTGGTTTCGTCTTGAGATCTCAAAAGGCACTAGGTTTGCGCGGGCCTCGCCGCGGCGGTCCGCTCGCCTGTGATTGGCTGACGGAGTCGGCGGCCGTCAGTCCGTTGCGCTGGCGCAAACATCTTCCCGGGCCCCAGGGGTGGGCTCATCCAATGGGAGCCTGGCGATCCGGAATACAGGCCTCCGAAGATGTCCATTCGCGGTGTCCAGGTCTACCACCCGCACGACGCCATCCTTCCCAGGCAGGGTGCGAGCAATGCGCCCCAGTCTCCATTGGAGGGCAGGCAGGTTGTCCTCCTTGATGAGGACGAGCTCGCCAACTCGGGGAGGGGAGGATGGGGACAACCATTTGGAGCGGGTTTGGAGGGTATGAAGGTAGGACTGGGTCCACAGCGTCCAGAAGCGCTGGGAAAGGGCCTGTACCATCTGGAATCGCCTACGTGTGGAGATCGGCCTATCTTCTACGGATAGTTCGGGAAGGGCCGTTAGTGGGCGGCCTATAAGGAAATGTCCGGCTGTAAGCGGCTCAAAGTCTGAAGGATCAGACGAAAGTGGGCAGAGAGGTCTTGAGTTGAGGACCGCTTCAATTCGAGCTAAAAGTGTGGAGAATTCCTCGAATGTGAGGTGTTGTTCGCCAATTACGCGATATAAAAGTTGCTTTGTTGATTTTACGTTGATCTCATGTAACGCACCGAACCATGGTCCCTTAGGGACGTTCAACAACCAAGTAATGTGCTGACCAGCGAGCTTGTGCGCAATCGTGTCATTGTTTAAGGCAAGAAAGTTTTGTACTTCGATGAGCTGATTTTTAGCGCCTACATAATTTGTACCGCAGTCCGAGCGGATGAGAACCGGGGCACCGCGGCGTGCTATAAAACGCTGTAATGCCGCGAGGAACGCTTCCGTGCTGAGGTCCGAGACCGGTTCCAAATGAACCGCCTTAGTCGAGAGGCACACGACTATACAAAAGTACGCTTTTAAGAGTTTAACATTACGTAGGGTACTAGATTTAACGAGGAATGGTCCGGCAAAATCGGTCGTGACTTGACTAAATACTGGCTGAGGCGTAACTCTATCGGCTGGCAGGTCGGCCATGAAGGGCGCTTGCGGCTGGGCCCGGCATCGAAAGCATCTAATGCATTTAAAGACTCGGTGTCTAATAATACGGAGCGCGGACAATATCCAAAATTGTTGGCGTAGGATTGCGTGTAAGGTGTCAGCGCCAGGGTGGCAGTGTATTTTGTGGTAGTGGTCAATGATCAGGTCTACAAGTGGGCTAGAGCTGGGAAGTATGAGCGGATGCTGCGCGTCATATCGGATAGACGCATGGGACAGTCGTCCACCAACTCTAAGGAGCTCATCTTTAATGAGAGGTGACAGCCGCTGGAGTCTGACGTAGCAGATTTTGCCAGTTTGAAGGCGGTGGATGTCTTCCGCAAACTCATTGTGCTGAACACTGCGCACCCAGTAAAGTAGGGCATCTCTTCGTTCACTGACGTACAAGGGGCCTGAGCGTCGCGAATCTGGGTGGTGTCTGCAGTTGTGCAGAAAGCGTTTTAGACAAGCTGTCACTCCGACGAGCTTGTCTAGCGAACTGAACCGAGTGAGCAGGTCAAAGTCAAGACCGGGCACTGTGACCAGTGACGGGACGTGTTTGGGCTTAAGGCCGGGCAGGGCGTGATGGCCCAGAGCTAAAGGCATCGCAGGCCAAGACCCACAAGGCTGTCTAAGCCACGTGGGAGACCACCATAAGTCGTGGGCTGACAGGGATTGCGCAGACATCCCTCTGCTTGCGCAATCTGCCGGGTTGAGCTCGGAAGGAACGTGTCGCCAGGTACACTCTGGTGAGCCTGAGCTGATTTTGACTACCCTGTTGGCTTCAAAGGGTTGAAGACGGTGAGGCGGTGTATTGAGCCAGGCCAGGACTATCGTACTGTCTGACCAACATATGTGTTGTTGTATACTGATATGGGCCGATAACTGAACCGACACACGGATCATGAGCTGGGAGAGTAGAGTGGCGGCCGACAACTCTAACTTGGGGATTGTGAGGCGGTTCTTGATTGGTGCGACTCGCGACTTGGCGACAATCAAGTGTACCAAAGTATCTCCGGAGGCATCGAGCTCATGGAGGTAAACAACGGCGGCAAACCCGGCTTCAGAGGCATCTGCAAACCCGTGAAGCGAGTATGCAGCTGAGCCTTTGTTTGCACAAATGTGCCGAGGGAAGCGAATGCTAGACAACAGCGGCAGATCCTCTGAGATGTGGTGCCACTCCGTTTGTACTTCAGAGGGAGTGGGTTCATCCCATTCCAGCTTCAGTAGCCACAATTGCTGAAGCAGCAGCTTTGCGCGGAAGATAACGGGAGAAACCCAGCCGTTTGGGTCATAAAGTGAGGCTACGGTACTTAAAATAGACCGCTTTGTGACATGTGTGATGGGGGGCAGAGAGATGCGGTAGGTGAACTCGTCTGACTAAGGGCTCCACTGTATACCCAAGACCTTAATGGACGTGGACTCTGGGTTCATGTCGAAGTCCTTGGGCATGTCGCATTGGTTGTCGGGAAATCTCTCGAGCAGCTTAGGCAAGTTAGATGTCCACTTACTGAGCTGAAAGCTGCCTAGGTCTAGCAGACTTATCAACTCGTCCTGAAGTGCTTGGGCGGATTCAACCGTGTCATGACCACACAAGATGTCATCAACGAAGATAGACTTGCGAAGAACCTGAGCGGCTCCAGGGTAGCGATGGCCTTCATCATCAGCCAGCTGAAGCAGAGTGCGGATTGCATGATATGGGCTTGATCTTAAGCCGTACGTGACTGTATTGAGGGCGTAGGTGAGCAGAGGGTGATCTGGTGAGGACCGCCATAGTATCAGCTGATACCGTCTCTGGTCTGGGGCAACCAGCACATTTCTGAACATCCTCTGGATGTCAGTGCTGAAAACGACTGGATGCGTTCTGAAGGACATGATGATGTCCACAATGTCCTGTTGAAGGGCGGGGCCTGTGTGTAGGCATTCATTTATGCTGACACCATTGGAGCTTTTGCAGCTACCATCAAAAACAATGCGCAGCTTGTCCGACCCTGTCTTAAATACGCCATGGTGAGGGATGTAGAAGTGAGGTTTATGGGCGAATGTATTTGGGTGACAGGGAGCCATGTGCCCTAGGTCGATGTATTCGGCCATAAAGTCGACGTATTTAGAACGCAGAGACGGGTTCGCCATTAGCTTCTTCTCAATATTGAGGAATCTGCGTAATGCGATAGGGTGAGTTTTACCTAGTTGAGGGGCGTCGTTTAGAAAGGGCAGAGCGACCGTATATCTGCCTGAGGGATCGCGTGTAGTGGTAGAGCGGAAGATTTCCTCGCATTGTTCCTCCAGGGGATCATTATGAGTGTGAGATTGAGGGAGGGGCTCCTCAGACTCCCAGAACCTTTCCAGACTCTGACGTATGTCCTGGGCTGATTCAGCTGAGTCTGGTTGTGAGCTGACGACGTGAGCTGAGTTAACCTGCTGCGCCGGCTGCGCATACAAGTCCTCAATGGGTCCTATCAACGCGAAGTCGAAAATCGTGCCGAAGGCTATGGGCTTGCCCGGGCCCAACGAGACCTTAGTCCCGTCCAAGACCTAGCCAAGAACGTCCGAACCCAATAAGAGGTCGATCGGGGCTGGTGTGTGGTAAAGCTGGTCAGCTAATGGCACGGGTGGCTGGCCTAGTACGTGGGAAATGTTTGGTACCTTCTCTAAGGGAAGGTAGCCAGTGACGTTTTTTAAAATGTGAGCTGTGGCAGTGATTGTAGGCGCGGTGAGGCGATGGAGCTGAAGAGCGGCCACGGTAATGGTCGGGTTGTTGCTGAGCCATCTGAGCATAAGTGCGATGGGGCAACTGTGGAGGCGCGCGGCTACGAGAAGGGCCGGGCAGGGCGTGAATGGGCTGCGGCTGGGCTATGTTGGAGAACTCTGTCTCCACACAGCGCGCGTGCTCCTCGAGGTAGGAGATGAGGTCACTCAACGTGGGCAGGGTGCTGCTAGACCCGTGCCTGCGTTCAAATAACGTGCGGAGCTCACCCTTAAGCTTTCGCACCACTATCGACACAAACACGTAGTCGTCTCCTATGGGCAGATCCAAATTACTAAGGGCACACTGGGCGGACACCAGCGGAGTGAGGAAAAGTGTGCTCATGTTAGAGCGCGTGTGGATGCTCGGCAGCCCCAGGATTATGTCGACGAAACTATCGATGAGAACCCGGCGGTTCTCGTACCGCTTTGTAAGGATGTCCATGGCCACGGCAAAATTTTCATTGGTGACCTTTAGGTGGGACACCATGCTTAATGCCTCACCGCTGAGACTTGAGAAGAGATAGTGGAGCTTGACTGCTTCCGACAAGGTCGCCATATCGTCAGTCAAACTCCTGAACAGTGCAATAAAGGAGGGCCAGTCCTCCACCTTTGAGCTGAACCTGGGCAGCGCTATCTTGGGGAGGACGGCTGTAGGCGTATTGACGCCGAGACTGGGCTGAGCGTTATGGGTTGGGGACGACGTGGAAGAGGGTAAGATTTCCTCCCTAGCCACAAGTATCCCCAGGTATGCCCCGGAGGCTTTTGTGTGGTTCTCAGTGTATGTCCTCTCAACCCCCTCGTCTAAGTTCTCTTCGTCCGGCTCGAAGGACCAAAATGTATTCGCGGGTCAGAAGACACCGCCAAATACAGCAGAGTAAAGTGGGTTAGGCGGGAGGTCGAAAGGAACTTACCGGGAGCAGGCTTGACGAGGTCACTGGAACCGGAAGACGAGCTGACCACGGGCGGCGAGGTAGGTTGAGTTCCTAGCGCACAGTCACTACACTAAACTATTCACTAGGGGCACTGGTTCGTTAGGCGTTAGGCGTAACTGTACACATATGCTATTTCGAAGGCTGATTTCAAGGGCGCGTGACGCGTGGTTTCGTCTTGAGATCTCAAAAGGCACTAGGTTTGCGCGGGCCTCGCCGCGGCGGTCCGCTCGCCTGTGATTGGCTGACGGAGTCGGCGGCCGTCAGTCCGTTGCGCTGGCGCAAACAGTTGGGATACATTAATGAACGCTAAAAAGAAAAATACGATGATGATACGATTAACTTAAAGGAGCTTATATGATTTATGTAACGTAAAATGTAAAAGTTAATGGATGAATTTCCTTATTGCTTAATATTTATTTATGAATTAATTACTAATTTGAAGATAATGAACAAACTGTTTGTCAATTGTACGCAGAATCCCTGGTAGAAGTGGATGACTTAGCAGAGATTATTATAATTTACAATGGGAGAAGTATAGGAGAAATGTATGGGTTCACATAAGGGACTGTGTTTTCTTATTGGTGTAGATTCATTTCTTATTTGGTTGGATTAATAATCCTGAAAGAACGTAGGATGGGTTTTTACAAGATTCTTTGGTTTCTTAAATTTTAATTGTTATTGTTTTTCTTTACAATATACCTTATAAGTTCTTATTCATTTTAATTTGGCACTCGGTGATTTGTGTACAGAGAACGTAGGAATACAAGATTCATTGGTGCCTTAAATTTTAATTGTATTGTTTAGCTTTACAATATACCTTATATGAGTTCTTATTAATTTATTTTGGCATTCGGTGATTTGTGCACAGAGAACGTAGGATGAGTTTTACAAGATTCATTGGTGGCTTAAATATTAATTGTTATCGTTTGTCTTTATAATATACCTTGTTCTTCTTCATTTAATTTGACACTCGGTGATTTATGTACAGTTTAGGTAATGGTCATGGATCGGAGTGGGTGGAGTTTTCTGGTATTGGCATTCAAACGATAATTATCAAATGTATAGATAAGCTTCCGAAATTAAATTTTGAGAGAGATTAATTTCCCGTATTCATTTGTTTGTCTTGATAATGGGTTAGTCATATAAAACACTATTCACGCAGTTATATATTATTATCTGAAGTTTAACACGCTATTGAAATTGAAAAAGTGAATATGAAATTGATACCATAAAATTACTTAAAATAACAAAAGTTATGATGTACTAAATGATAAGAAATCACTTGTTTCATATTATTTTATGGCATTTTAAATAAATAACAATGTTTGTCTGGACATATCCATATTAGGCGGTCGTTGCAAAAGTGCAGAAATAGGTCCTGCCTATTCCGATCTATGGTAACAATATACAATACTACATCCAACAAATTATTTGTTACGTATGAAAGAATTCAATTTATTGTAATTTTATTTTATTTGCTTAGGTACTGTTGATATACGTTTTCTCTTTGATAGGTAAATTTCTCGCTGAAAACAAGTCCGTAATTAGTATGGTTTACTATGACCAAATGTTTTGTTACTAAGGTATTGTAGGATGAAAAACTATAATATAAAAAAAACTACTTTTTGTAAAATAAGAATTTGTCATAAGAATCTAAATGTTATAATATGGAAAATGTATAAATGGATGGATAAATAATCAAATATAATTCAAAACATATGTAAAGAGAAAGATTTGTCAAATGTATGTTTGTCAAGTGATTGTTAGTAAAATGAAACATTTGCGGAGCATATCGTTATTAAAAATGAACATAAGTGTACTTATTATATGAAACGATGGTTGTAAAGAAAAGGTTATCAGTGACCCTGTTTTATAACTAAGATAATTGGATGGGTTTAAAGTCGGTGTTTTTCGAGCCGCAAGAATCGGATGGGTTTGCGGCTAGAAGAATGTAATAACCTGTGGGAATTGGATGAGTTTACAATGAAATGAAATAGTTTATTTGCTTTCAAACACAGGATTTTTGGTAACTTTTAATTTGTTTTTGAATTATGTAAGAGTTGGATAGGCAAGAATTGGATGGTTTTCGGCTAGGAGAATTTAATAATCCTGTGGGAATTCGATGGGTTTACTGGATTTTTGGTAGCTTTTAATTGTTTCTGAATCATCTAAGAGTTGGATAGGTATGCAGGATATTAGTAGCTTGTATTTTAAGTAATTTGTTTTATGTTTTCGGGTTTTCTGGGTCGCAAGAAAACCCGGGTTTGGAAAATCAAAAACCGGGTTTTCGGGTTTTTCGAGCTTTTTTACAATCGTTTTCTTGTCGGCGTTTTTTTGTATCATAAATATATTTACGCCTTTTCTAAATAATCTCTTTGATTGAACACGGTCAAAAAGTACCTAACCCCATTGTATCTCACTACATACAAACCTTTGTATGTAATCAAAGATACAAACAAGTTAGTGAAGTTTACTTCTCTCTTAACATTTTTTGCACTAGGCACTAATAATTTCTCTTAACTAGTTGTTAACAAGCTAGGTGGACACAACAGGGTGAGATTGATCTGGGTACCAGGTCACATGGGAATCCAAGAAATGAGATGGCTGATGCACTTGCAAGGGAAGGCTCAGAGACCCCATTTATTGGTCCTGAGCCGTTTGTTGCACTGGCACCGAGCACCATCAACCAGGCCTTTAAGGACCAAATCCAAAACAGGCATAAAACCGAATAGGAAAAGCTACCCGGCATGAAACACTCAAAATCCTTCATAGGTGGAGACGCCCTAGAACGGAGTAAAATCATATGCGGAGGTAGCAAACGGCAGGCACGAACAATCATCGGAGCCCTGACCGGGCACTACGCCACAAAACAAATGCTCCATAGAATGCAACTAGCAACAGACAGCTTGTGCAGGGCATGTGGGGAGAAAACGGAATCCATGCAACACTTACTGTGTGACTGTGACTCCCTTGCTAGGAAAAGAATGAGTCTCATGGGATTCGCCTACCCGAAACCAGAAGATTTTAGGCTCTTCGCCCTCAAAGATCGAGGCAAGATGCGTCGTCTCGTTGTTGACACGCAACAGGACCCTTATTCTGTAACGATTCCTTGTTTCAAAACCACGTTAATTCCTTAAAAAGTTACGATATCTTTCCAAAAACGTATGCGTTTGACGTTTGTGCGCGGTAAGGTTTAGGTGTAGAATCTATAGATTGCGATACAGAATCAGGGCCCAGGAGCGGTGAGCTGCGAGTGACTCCCCCGCCATTTTGTTTCGTCAGTCCTCCTCAGAAATCTCCTTTACCCATTTCAGTGGACCTCAGCATTCTTGGCATGGATATCGGCCAGGAACTGAATTCAAAATGCTACATCGAGTGTTATTTTAACTGCCTCCCGTAAGTTGGGTATTCTCAATAAGGTGAGGCGGTTTTTCACTCCCGAGCAGCGCTGTTTGCTGTACAAGACTCAGGTGCGATGGAGTATGGAGTATTGTTCCCATATATGGGACGGCCCCGCTAAATGCACTTGATAGACTGCAAAGGCGAGCCTTATGCATTATTGTAGATGCTGAGGTAACAGCCTCTTTTGAGGACCTCCAGCTGCGTGTGCGTAGAGACATTGCTTCTCTCAGTGTCTTCTACCGAAATTACTACTGAGTGTTCTGAAGAACTTTTTAATACCTATTAAAAATATTTTTGTGATTTTGAAAGTAGGTACTGTTTAATTGGTATGAATCCTTCCCTTGTTTTATATAGGTACCTACTCGTATTGACTAGTAAATCCATACTAAAATACAGTTTCCTCATATTTAAAAAAATATCAAAAAACCCGAAAAAGCTCTGAAAAAACCGGCTACCCTGGTTTTGACTACAAGAAAACCAGAAACCCGGGTTTTTGAAAATTGGACCGGGTTTCGATGCCCTAGTTATGCGACGACGAGCGACGTGAAGCGTGCGTCGCGAGCGGCAACCTTTACTGCCATACGCCTGGGCGGCCTGCCTGGGAGGCGCGCCGGCCGAACGTACCTAAACTGCAGAGTGACACCCCCAGCTATCAGGTCTGTCTGCAGGCCTATTCGCTTACTCGACTGACAGTTAAAATGATGAATACCCAAGAAAATTCGGCGTACGCTGGTGTATACTGTAAAAATACAGAGCGCGCTCGCAATGTATGGCGAATTCCCCTGGGGGTTCAATTGTTCATCATTTTAACTGTTAGTCAAGTTAGGGAATAGGGCTGCAGGTATTAGGTCCGCAAGTCTCTCCGTTAAATCCCGTATGATAAAATTGTTACTTTGTAACATTATAAGAACAATTTAATTTTGGCCGATGCAGTACCTTATCTACTAAGTCCTTGTTCGCACCAGGTACCTAATTTAGTTGAGAAGTGAAGCGAGTACATCGCTTTGCTACTTTGGTGAGAGTAAGAATTTTTCAAACGAGCAACGCAATGTACGCGCTACTCAACTAAATTACTTGCCTATGTTAAAGAAATAAAACCACTTCAACTTGTAACTAATATTTTAACTATATTTTTCCAATAACAAATTACACTTTTTTAAAATCACACAGCTATCGGACATAGATATAACAAGTAGTTTTAACACCGCCGTGGTCGGCAAAAGAATGACCATCGACTCCACTCTTGGTCTGAGAAGAGCCTCTCTACCCCTACTACCGTAAGAGACTGATGACTGCCTGGCCCATACTGCAAAGGAGAAAGCCGATCTCTTGGGAACTCTTTTCGGATGAAACTCAACCTTGGACGATGGGGAAAACTCTCCACCAACCATACCGCATAGCGCTTGTTCAATGTCAAACGTTCGGTTTCTACAAAGGTCAGTTCGTAAGGCTCTTTTTTCACTTGATATCCATAAGTCGAGTGATGCAGTTCCTCCCATTGTGCTTCGGACATGTACTCCTGAGTTGGCGCCGGTTCTAACGTGCCTTTTCCGGCTCTCTTTCACTACTGGCGTCGTCTCGAGCTCTTGGAAGACAGCCCTTGTCCACCCGATTCCCAAAAAAGGCGATCGCTCAGATCCGTCCAGCTACAGGCCAATATCTATCACCGTTTTACTCTCCAAAGTAATGGAGTCCATTACAAATCCCCTCAGGCCCCAAGCGGTCGTATGAGACCGCACCTACAAAAACACACTTGACTTTGTACCGTGTTTTCATAGACTTACAGACTACTTTAGTAGGAACAAGTTTGATTATTTCGGTTCTGTGGTACATCTTATGTATCGTGATCGCAAAATATCGCATAGTCTATGCTCGATTCTGTCAAATTTGACGTTGACAGTTGCGCCAATTTTTGTGTCAAAAAATTTTCAAGACTGAGGGGAAGAGAACCACCTACTAAGTGATAGCCAGTATGGTTTTCATCGCGGTCGTTCGGCTGGTGATCTTTAAGTGTACCTTACTCACCGATGGGCGGAGGCAGTCGAGCGAGAGTAAAGGAGAGACACTGGTTGTTAGCTTGGACGTAACGAAAGCCTTTGACAGGGTATGGCATAGGGTTCTTCTCTCTAAACTTCTATCATACGAGCTTCCTGAGAAATTGTGTTCGTGGGTTGCCAGCTTTCTTACTTAGCGTAGCATCAGAGTCGTAGTCGACGGTTCATGCTCCGTCATGAAGCCTGTGAATGCTGGAGTCCCGCAGGGGTGTGTGTTATCCCCTACTCCGTTTCTTCTGCATATCAATGACATGTTGCATAACAGCAGCATTCATTGCTATACGGACAACAGTACTGGGGATACGCTCTACACCGGACGAGCTAATATTTATCGGGAAAGCGTCATCGAGAGCCGGAATAAACTTGTGACTGACACCGAGAACATGTTACTTAGTCATGTCTCGAATTGGGGTCGACAAAACCTAGTCCACTTTAACCCCTCAAAAACACAAGTTTGCGCATTTACCGCGAAAAAACATCCTTTCGTCATACCTCTGAACTTTGAAGGAGTTTCCCTTGATACCAATCCGACTATTGGAATCCTTGGCGTCGATATTTCGAGTGACGTTCAGTTTCGATGTCATTTGGAAGGTAAAGCTAAATTAGTTTCGACAAAGTTGGGTGTGCTTAATAGAGTGGGTCAGTATTTCACGCCGGCCCACCGCTTACAACTGTATAAAGCACACGTCACGCTGCATATGGAATACTGCTACCATCTTTGGGCTGTAGCACCTCAATACCAACTCCTTCCTTTTGACCGCATTCAACGCACAGCTGCTCGAATTGTCGACGACGTGGTTATTTCAGGTCGACACGATCCACTGGCTCTTCGGAGAGACGTTGCGTCTCTCTGTATATTATACCGCATATATCATGTGGAGTGTTCTGACTGAGGAATTGTTCGGCTTGAACCCTGCGCCCTGCCGCTGATTTCCTACACCGCACTACACGCAATCCACTGTCATTCTATCCACATTACCTTGATGGATGGCGGTCTACTACTGTGCGTTATTCACGAAATTTCTTGCCTCGAACGACAGTGTTGTGCAACCCGCTCTCGGCGGCGGTATTTCCAGACCGTTACAACTTAGAGATCTTCAAGAAACGAGCCTATTCCTTCCTTAAAGGCCGGCAACGCGTCTGCAATTCCTCTGGTGTCCATGGGCGGCGGTGATTACTTTGCATCAGGTGACCCGCTTGCTCGTTTGCGTCTTTCTGCAGTAAAAAAAAACGCTGCAACTTTGCCAACTAAGCGCAATTTTGCCTATTTCATTTAGATTACGATATCTCACCTTTGCTAAGTTGTTTCTTCTTTTCTACAATTTGATAAGTACTAATTTTACATTGTTATTGCATCATATTTTACTTTTTTCTTTACTGGCAACTTAAACGTTCTCTGACAGTTGAGTATACAAATGCGACGGGAGTGCAGAAAAATTTCGAGAGTGCGTTTAAATTTTTAGTTTTTGCAAAAATATACTTGTGTAACACTTCTGTCTAGCCACAAATCCTAAAATGTGCTGTTGTGCAAATAAAAACTAAAACATATAATGATTGGTCAACAATGAATTCTTGCTGTTAGAGTACTTACGTTGTTGTTCATTCCATAATATCATATCAAATCAAATGATCTTACTATAAACGTCCTACTGCTGGGCAAATATGATTAATTTAGCTAATTATACACATCCAATAAACATTAATTTTTGACAGCTGCCAAAGACGCCTAACAGAGGTTGTTCTTACTCTTCATAATATTCTGTCGTTTAGCCACTTACGTTAAGACGGTGAAAGCGTGTTCCAGCCTGGTTGAAGTGGTTTTCAATGATTAAATTTTGTAGTGCTAAATGCTAATTTTTTATAATTATATCGTGTTTTGGGTAAGACATATTGAAGAAACATCATGGAGTTTTCTGTGTGTCTTACACCATAATATACCACTTATAATTTTGTGACATTTAGCGAATGTGTAGGCCCGTGTATATTGCTCTGTATTCCTTATGGTCTGAGCGCTGGTTTTTTGTCTCTGCTTGAGTGATCAGAAGACGCATTGACGCTGGAAGATTTGAAATAACAGTCGGAGTATTTTTTTTGACTGTCTTCAGTCGATATAAAAGGCTGACCCTCCAGGAGTTCGGTTTCTTTGCTGTTCCGGGTCTACCTACTCACATTGTGGTGCTGAAATTTTACTCGGAATAATATAACCCCGAATTCTTGGGGTTCCTGCACCGGAGTACACCCCTGGGCCTGTACGCTGCCTGCCTGCCTGCCTGCTAAAGCCTGTGCGTGACCAGCTGCCTGGCGTACACGACTCCGCTTTCGTCCCTGCGCGCAGACTGATCCCGCCAGTTCCAGGTTCCGGGTAGCCGCAGTCTACGAAGAAGATTAGCTTAGAGCTAAGTCTTTTAAGTCCTACTCAAGCGGGCAGAGTGAGCGATCCGTGTACCCTCCCCGAGTTTTGTAAATTCTTTGCAAAAATAATAAGAATAAACTTTGTTACCTATTCGCTGTTTCACTCCTATTCTGAAGCTGGGACTAAATAATTGTAGAAGGTTTAGCCCCTCTAAACCGCTTCACTTGTTCCCTTCAAGTGGTAACGTCCCAGGGTAAGAATATAAGGGCTTTTTTCCGTAGTGCGTTATATATTTATGAACATGACACAATTTCAGCTAAATAACCTAGTAGGCATAGTTGCAAAGTATTTTGTAAACCTTAGTAACACAACTTTGCCTAGGTCTAGGGTTGTCAGTTGTCACTGGTAGGATTTTAATTTAACTTAAAAAAAAATGAATTAAATGAAAGCTCACCCACCATGTTCTAACTCCGCTTTTTATTATTATGCGGTGTATCATTTTTTATATTATTTATTTTATGTGGGGAGCTTACAGCCCCATTTACAAAAGAGCCAACACATAGTAGCTTACAAATTAATAACAAGCTACCGCCTCTAATTATGTGTTATTCTTTATCACCCGTGCATGTGTGTTAAGTGTGCTTACTTTAAATTTTGCAACTGAATTTTATACGAGTATCACCCAGCCCATTGAGGTGAAATGCACGCACTTTTAGTGCTTTTTTATATTATTTATTTTATTTGGGGAGCTTACAGCACCATTTACAAAAGAGACAACACATAGTATCTTACAAATTAATAACTAGCTACCGCCTCTAAAAATGTGTTTAATTATGTGTTATTCTTTATCACCTGTGCATGTATGTTAAGTGTGCTTACTTTAAATTTTGCAACTGAATTTTATACGAGTAACACCCAGCCCATTGAGGTGAAATGCACGCACTTTTAGTGCTGGTAATACACTTTTGTGATAAGCAGGACCTAATTCTGTAGCGAGGATTTGGGTATTTCTTATATTTAACTTATTTTTACTTACCCATCAAACAGCCATACCTAGGCAACCCATTTAAGAGAGTTTTATTTATGTACTTATTTACATCCGCAGGTCAGGCCAAGCTCAGCTTAGTGTGCGGGCCAGGTAAAACTATAATTTTACGTAACTATGTTTATTGGAAAAGACATTTTAAATTTTTATTATTTCTTATCTCTAATATCTTTAAGATATGTTTGTGTTATATTTTAATTTAACGATTGTTTTTATGAAACTTAAAAATAATGATCAAAGTAATATTTTTTTAATTTATATTTTTCGCAGCCCTACAGCTCACTCCGTTTTTGTATGAGGAGTTTGTGATACTTACTACAACGACAAGGCTTTGCGCACTTGTGATTCGGAAAACTCGTATGATATAAAAAAATTGGGTCGTATTGGCCAAGCATAAGTCTATTTTATCATTGACAACTTAATAAAAGCTATAACAATATATAGGTTCAGAGATATTTACAAAAACTTCAAAATCCAGGCAAAGTAGCAGCATTTTACTTTACCACTTCCCCAGATAAACAGGTAATGTCAAGAGGCGGGAAAGTCAGTATTGCCATTTTATATTCTAAAAATATCTAAAAACATGACACCTAGTGCAAACCAGATTTAAGTGTTATCACCGGTCAATTACCTATTTATAGAGTCAAATGTCTTTTCAACATAATGTAACAAAACCTAATAAATCAAGTTTATTTAACATGGCATTTAGTAAAACGATAATAAATTTTACAGTCTTTACAACCTTCTACTACTACGCACATGAGTAAAGAAACGGAACAGAGTCAAAGCTTCTAGGAGCATACGAAAATTCTTACCTATTCTAGTAGGGTTTGCAAAAGAGAATAAAATAAAATAAACAAACTTTATATTGAGACTACCTATGGCATATTTACAAATTGGCTAGTCTAAATATTTTTCACACATACTTAACTACATAACATAAACGTTTGTGCGACCTACTTAAACATATCGCTTTTAAATAGGTATAACCTGGTTTTCATTTACTTACCTAGTAGACTCCTTGGGATAATTGAAGTAATGAAAAATCTTTTTTTTTTCTAGTATTATTCATACAAGTGAACAACCATTTTACAAGTTCAGAACGCCATAACACCTTATTTTACACTTTTTTTACGTTACAACCTATAACGTCATTACACAATTAACATGATTTAAGAGGTTGTCGCGAGATTTAAGTAAGTACTCATGTTTTCTTAGATTTCTTAGATAAAAATCAATCACATCAAGTTATTTAATATACTTACTTGTTTATTTACATTTAAATCTCGCGAAAACCTTATAATACAAACAAATTGTGTAATGACGTTATAAGTTGATAGTAAAAGTTTTAAAGTAAAAGTTGCTTTTTTCTTTTTAGCGCATTTAAATAAAATCTTGTTCTATAAAAGGTTTTACTTTTAATTTATTTTTTACTTTTATATAGTTATCTAGTTATATAGTTATCCCTGGGCACGTTTCTCATCTGTTCATCTCACTGAACATGTATACAAAATTTATTTACGTCCATCAAACCACGACCACTCACCACCCATCAAAAACGGTCCACCCATTAAGACGATTCAAACTCGACGCGGTTGTGTCGCTTAATTAATGAGTTCCTATGGCCACCTTCCAGCTCCATCATCAGACCTTGGATACCATCTAGCACCAAAGTACTCGTCGAGACGAATGAAAGGAGTCGGAACTCGATGGGGTTGCCTCGTTTCATTACAGAGTTCCTAGGACCACCTTCCAGCTCTATCATCAGATCAGACCCCGGTAACCATCTAAAAACAAAGTACTTGTCAAGACGAATGAAACGAGCCGGAACTCGATGGGGTTGCGTCGTTCATTACAGAGTTCCTATGACCACCCTACAGCTCCATGATCAGACCCTGGTTACCATTGAAAGACAAACTACTCGTCAAGACGATTCAAACGAGCCCAAACTCGATGAGGTTGTGTTTTTTCATTGCGAAGTTCCTATGGCCACCTTCCAGCTCCATCATCAGATCATCACCATGTCATCATAATAATGCATTGCCACGCGATTTACACATGTAAGCAAAATTTCAGCTCAATCGCAATCGGAAGTGGATCAAAAGTTCGCTGCCCTATTATTGCTCTGTACCAACTCCACTCACCCTAGTTTTGAGGGGTTGTTGTACATTCGCCACAAAGTTGATTTGCCACGTTTTTGTAACTCCATACATTGAAAGTTAATTCGCCACAGGTAGGTAATCGTTATTGTACATTCGCCACAAGTCTTATTAGTACATCATTTTTGCATAAAGTACCGGTAGCAAGGAAAGTTCGTTTTGAGCGCTCGAAATGAAAGGTAGTTATTTTATTCTAAAATTATTGATGTAATCAATCAATCAAAATATCTTTATTCAGTAAGCCTAAAATAAGCATTTTGAATCGTCAAAATTTTTTTTTTAATGGATGTATGGATAGGCGCAGGAAGTATATAGAACGAAAAATAATAAGAACTAAGTAACCATAAACTAACAGAAAATATCAATAACGAATAACGTACGTTTATTATTAGAGTATCTACCTCTTTTCATTTATGTCACCCTGGTACTTTTAGCACAGAATAAGTAATAGTACTACTGTACTTTTAGTTCAAAGTAACTGTCATGATTCAATTTACTTTTTATATAGTAAGTTGCAGCACCTAGTCCTACTCGTTTATTTCTTTTTTCCTGATAGTTAAAGGTAAGTAAGATCGCTAAGGCGCCTATCTACCTCTTTTCATTTATGTCTCCCTGGTACTTTTAGATCAGCATGACTGTCATGATTAAATTTATTATTGACGTAGTAAGTTGCATAAGTCCTTGTTTCTATCGACATCGATATTACGAATCTTTTAAGGTCCTCTCTATTTTTTACGGTATGTGCGCTTCGAGGAATAAAAATATAATATTTTAATTACCTATTCTGACGCGCAGCCAACGGGTGCGCTTGGAGGAATAGTTTAGGTGCGCTTGGTCTGGTGAGCTTCAAAATGGGTGCGCTTCGAGGAATACCCCAAGCTCTGGTGAGCATGGTGTAAGTATTTTTTATAATTACTTACTATTATTTTGTTATCTAACTATCTAAAATATAATAAATAACGTTTTTACTTCAATTATTGTTTGATTTTTCTGCTGTCTGTATCGAAAATAAAAGTGTGGCGAATCAACTTTACAAAAGTAGAACTGTGGCGAATGTACACTTACTTTTTTCCGTGGCAAATCAACTTTGTGGCGAATGTACAACAACCCGTTTTGAGGGTTTTGAGTTATCGACATCCAAAGTTTTCAAAATCATACTTCCTTTAGGTAATACCATTCTGAAGTTTAATATGCTCCATTGGCTAGACAGGTTTTTAAGGAGATATTCCATGTAAATTACACTGGTTTTTGAACATATTTAATAATAATAATGAAATAAAATATAAATGACAATTGTACTATGTAGTCCAGAATTAGCAATGGTATTACCTCAGAGTAAATAATTTCAGTACCAAGTACATGTATATATGTATATAAATTAAAGGTTAAACTGATTGGAGAAAATCAACTAAACACATTTTAAATGAGACATGTTTTACTTTAAAACAAACGAGATAATTAAAATTTTAAACACTGAAAAAAGACGACAACCTCAGGTGGGGATTGAACCATCACCTTCCGCATTCTTCACTTGGCTACCGAGGTCTGGCTCTCAACCGTCGAAATTTGTCAGTGCTTGATGCTTATGTTTTTAGTCAACATTGCTTCATAAAATCTTAGAAGTTTTCACCTCTGAGATCCGAAAGAAATATTTTTACAAATATTTAAACATTCGGTTAAGATGAAGCTGCGTTTATAGATTAATGTTTTTTATTTTAGAGTTTTATTAACGCTTAAATATACTTAAGAAAAATTTTAAACACTGAAAAAAGACGACAACTTCAGGCGGGAATCGAACCACGCACCTTCCGCATTCCGGGCGGCTGCCTTAACCACTTCGCTACCGAGGTCTGGCTTTCAACCGTCGAAATTTGTCAGTGCTTGATGCTTATGTTTTTAGTCAACATTGCTTCATCAAATCTTAGAAGTTTTCACCTCTGAGATCCGAAAGAAATATTTTTACAAATATTAAACATTTGGTTAAGATGAAGCTGCGTTTATAGATTAATGTTTTTTATTTTAGAGTTTTATTAACGCTTAAATATACTTTAGTAAAATTTTAAACACTGAAAAAAGACGACAACCGCAGGCGGGAATCGAACCACGCACCTTCCGCATTCCGGGCGGCTGCCTTAACCACTTGGCTACCGAGGTCTGGCTTTCAACCGTCGAAATTTGTCAGTGCTTGATGCTTATGTTTTTAGTCAACATTGCTTCATCAAATCTTAGAAGTTTTCACCTCTGAGATCCGAAAGAAATATTTTTATAAATATTTAAACATTCGGTTAAGATGAAGCTGCGTTTATAAATTAATGTTTTTTATTTTAGCGTTTTATTAACGCTTAAATATACTTAAGTAAAATTTTAAACACTGAAAATAGACGATAACCTCAGGCGGGAATCGAACCACGCACCTTCCGCATTTCGGGCGGCTGCTTTAACCACTTGGCTACCGAGGTCTGGCTTTTAACCGTCGAAATTTGTCAGTGCTTGATGCTTATGTTTTTAGTCAACGTCTTTTTTCAGTGTGAAGATTTGCAACCACTCAAAGATAATCAGATGATAGCTTAGCTTGCAGGTATTATTATTTATTAACAATAGCATGATACATAAGAAGTCTGGTGCAGATTTACATAAAGGTCTTGTGGAATTATAAGAGTCTTGTGGAAATATAAGAGTCTTGTGGAAGTTTAAAAGTCTTGTGGAAATATAAAAGTCTGGTGGAAATATAAGAGTCTTGTGCAATTTACGGGCCCCAACCGCCGCCCTATAGCGTGCCTTTCATCTCATTGTTTAACTATGGCTCCGTCACATTGGCTTTAACTTTAATTATTAGCTTGTGCCTTTAATTCTTTAAAACTGAGAATTTACATCTCTCCTCAAAATTTAATTTCGTTTTACATTATGAACTATGTGTTAGCAATTTAAATTCTTATTGTTCCACATAAATCAATAGAGTTTATCTCAAGGCTTGCTATCATCCAAATATCCTTTTCACATTAAGAACTTAATTATTCAATGCAATAACTTATGTCTTATGATATCACTTATTGAACAGAGGTGGTAAGCCAGCATTCAACCGGACACACTTATTTCTCTGATTATTGTGTCTATTATAAAGAGATCACAATGTAACAATATTAACTGACTGTCCTTTTGTCTTATTAGAAAATTAATATTCAGTTCTATAAAGGGTGGATAATTTATTCAAACCCCACTTCAGGCGGTGGCTAAAATAGAATGCTATTAATACAGGTAAAATTACTTTTATTACTCTTAGTATTTATTATACAGGTCTCATAAAGTTCCAATATAGCTACATTGGATTGGCTACATTGGCAGATTATCACATCTTAAGTTTATTAAAGGATGTTTGATTTATTCAATATCCTACTCATTTAGGAAGTGAACTTAAATAGAATACTATCATTTGAAGTAAAATTACTTTGGGTTACTCTTAGTGTTTATTATACAGTACTTACCAATATAACTACATTGGCAGATTATCACATCTTAAATTTATTAGAGGATGTTTGATTTATTCAATATCCTAACTTTAGGAATTGAACTTCAGTTAATTATTTTCCCATTAACTTCCACCTCTGTCTCTCAGACTGAGGGCTTAATTTGATAGCCTACTAAATCATAGTTAGTATATTTTTAGTAGGTAGTTAATTATCCCTGTTAATCATTGAATCAATTATATTTAGAAGTTACCTTTTACTCACTTTAATAGGTATAAAGCTGACTGTACTAGATATTAGTCTGATTGGTTTAGATTGTTCCCATCAAATATTTCTATGTTTCATATTATTAGAAGTAAGTACTTACATATCTTAAGAGGTCTTTAGACCATTAAGGAGAACTCAAATGGTATAAGTAGTCTGTATTATCAGGCTAATTAGTAGGTTGTTATCAATCAATTAGAATTAACCTAGGTTCTAAACTGGTTTTAGTTGTTTAGTCTCAGCTTATATTTTACCAATAGGTATCGGATGTATACTTTTAATACTTTGAAGAGTGTAGCAATATAAGGCCGTATTGTACCCTAGGGAAAGCTAAAAATGCCTGTTTGGTCATTTCAGTATTAGAAATCACACATCGCAGTACAGCTATGCTTATTTGCTATAACTTTTAGTATTTTCTTGTAATAGGAAACCAGTCTAGACCTTTTAGGTATTCCAAAGTAATGATGGTACGATATTGTTCCGTACCGGAATATTTCATTTAGTTTCTTTGTATTTATAATCTGAATCAAGTTTTAAGATAACACAACATGGAGGGTACACCACAAAACTTTTGTTGATTTTATTTGCCTACTGTGGGTAGCCTGTTCTTTGAAGCAGTAGTCTCGCTCGTGAGGCCGCTCCGAACACTCGTCGCGTCTTCCGACTTTCTCTGTCTGGAGTACCAAACCTATACTTAATTAGTTCGTGATATAAAACCCTTCGTGAGTGCAAAATAATACTTGTGGTTGGTTGAAGTGACACAACCGTTACATTAGAAATAAGAGCTCTTAAGGTGGCCACTGACGATCAGTTTTTCCCATCAGTTGAACTGTCGTCAGTCCAAAATTTGATCGTGAATGTCGAATCGTCACTCCAGAGTTTTAACTGACGGCGCGACACGTAAAGCCGGCGCGTCGCGCCAAACTGACCGTGAGTGTGTGATCGTCACCCCAATTGAGTCAGTTTGAATTTCTCCAATGAATATATTGATCATTAGCACCATACAATAAAGTTCAAAATTGATTGTTTCGCGTCAGTTCGAACTTCTCCAATGAATATTGATCCTTAGAGCCAAACACTAAAGTTCAAAATTGATTGTACCGGCCGGTCGAGACTGACGAGCCGGCGTGACGCCAGTGAATGGGGAAATCTGTTTGGCGTAAAACCATTTAGAGTGACGCCACAGTTTTACGCCTGGACTGCCGCGCAAAACTGATCGTCAGTGGCCAGCTTTAGTGCCTATCAAGAAACAGCGACCTTCTAGAAAAGTGTAAAACTAAGGACTATAGCAAGCCTCATCTTCCCAGAGACGAACTGAGGAGAAGTCAGGTAAGCCCCACAGTAGCCCCTTATTTATACAAAACATTTTTGTTTCTTCGGCCGGATAGCACATTGATCGGCACGAGGGCTTAATCCGTTCGAATCGGATTAGTTGGTAATCAAATTCAGGTTGTGTTGTCTTAATCTTGCTGTACTACGTACACATATTCATTTCGCACCATCTTTTCGGTATATTTTACAGTATTTCGTATTTAAAATATTCAATCGTTTGTCGGATTCATTTGCGCCATCATTGACTCGCAATATGGCGGATGAATCAATCATCGAACAAGACCTTTTCGAAAGGGATATTATTTTAGAAGAACTAAAACGAACCTTGTTATTTGCTACAACTGACATAACACAATTTCGTTCTCGATGTAGTGATTTAGCTGCTCAACAACGGAAGTTTAGCAAAGTTCAATCAAAAATAGAAAAAGCTTTGCTCAAATTAAAAACTTTCAATCGTGACGAACAACTCAAAATTCGTAATGATTTTAGCGATTGTTATCGTAAATCGTAGAATTATTGCTTCAAATCATTTAGATCGTATTTTGGATTTGGAACCATTTACTAAAGATAATCATTTTAATATTCGCAACATAGTGAATGTTTTTACTGAAAATATTAAAGCCCTTGAGATGATGCATTTTCCTGTTCATGAATGGAACTTCATTTTACTTAATATTTTGTTACGTAAAATACCACACTCACTTCGTAGACGTTTCGAGTTATCTCTAACTAAACCATCGGAAATCCCTAACATTGACGTTTTTATAACCTTTTTGCAGCAGGAAATTGCCGCATTCGAAATAATGTCAAGTCAAGAAAAATCGCTCGTAGGTAGTAGTAATAATAATGCGACAAATCAAATTAGTAAACAAAACAAATCGCAAAATAATTTCCACTCGATTCCGCGACGTTCCTTTGCCGTTAGTACAAATCATTCTCAAGATTTGCCAAACAAAATTCAATCTGGTTTCGGTAGTAATAAAAATCAGAATGTTTGTATTTGTTGTAACATTGAACAGCACTCGTTGTCAAAGTGTTCGGTATTTATGAACAAATCCCCTAAAGATAGATACATTTTTGTTAAATCTCAAAACATTTGTTTGAATTGTTTGTCCCTGGGGCATAGTGTAAAACAATGTAAAAGTAGTTATGCTTGTCGAACTTGTAATTCGCGATCTCATCATTCATATCTTCATTTTGATAACAACATGCAATCTAATGTCGTCTCTTTCCCTCCCACGGTGGAGAATCGTACTGTCGCAGTTGCACCAGACTCCTGCACTATGCAACAAGCGAACGTTAATCATGCTATGAACGATAACAGTTGTATCACGTCCATGGCCGCTTTCCCTCATAACTCTCGTACTACGACGGTTATGTTATGTACCGCACTCGTCGATGTATGCGTAGGCGACGCGAAGTTTACAGTTCGTTGTTTGATCGATACGGGTAGCTTTATGACGGCTGCCTGCGCGCAGAGATTAGGCTTAGCGCGTAAAAACATTAACGTACCAATATTCGGAATTGGTGAATCGCCACCAATACAGCCAAAAGGAATCGTTTCTTTTAACTTAGCCCCACGCAACCAATCGAATCCTATTATTTCGGTAGATGCATTGATCTTAACAAAAATAGTTTCGCAAACGCCGTGTGTTCCGGTACCTCTTAAAACTTGGCCGCACATTTTAAATCTAGATTTAGCTGATCCAACTTTTAATGCGCTTTACCCTCAGCCTGTCGACGTGCTCCTGGGAGCAGATGTTTTGTCACAAGTATTTTTGGGTCAAGTTATAAAGGGACCACCGGGCTCGCCGGTCGCAATTAGTAGTATTTTCGGTTTTTTGTTGATGGGCAAAGTTTCGTATTTTGTTACGTCACCACTCCAAGTTTGTCATAGCTCCTTTTTCGAGGACATTGACTTACAACGATTTTGGGAGCTGGAGACCATCCCCGAAGATCGTATTCTCACACCTGATGAACAGTTGTGTGAAGAGATCTATCAAACCACTTTCGCTCGTGACAAGGAGGGTAGATATATCGTTTCCTTGCCATTCAAACGCGATGCACCTATACTAGGTCAATCGCGCGACATCGCCCTAGCTCGTTTTCGCAAATTAGAATTTCGTCTCGAAAAAGATCCTAAACTCAAATTCGCATATCATGCTTGCTTGCAAGAGTATCTCGACCTGAATCACATGGAGCCTTGTTCTCCACCCCTCGATAATAAGCAACATTATTATATTCCTTATTTCGCTGTCATCAAACCGTCAAGTGAAACTACTAAAACTCGTGTTGTTTTCGATGCTAGTTGCAAAACCACAAACAATCACTCGTTGAATGATATTCTATTACCTGGTCCAAAGTTACAATCGGACATTGTCGAACTTTTACTTAACTTTCGTATCCATTTAGTAGTCTTCACCTGCGACATAAAACAGATGTATAGAAATATTCTCCTGAGAGAATCCGATAGGGATTTTCAACGTATCGTGTGGCGTTCGTCTCCCCACCAACCGATACTCGATTTTCGACTACGTACTGTCACATTCGGTGTAAGTCCGTCGCCGTACCTTGCTCTTCGAACTATTCGTCAATTAGCACTCGATGAAGCTTCTCAATTTCCACAAGCTTCTAAAATTCTCTTAAAACAGACATTCGTTGATGACATTCATGGGGGTGCACACTCGATCGAACACGCCTTAAGTTTACAACAAGAACTTATAGGTATTTGTAAAACAGCTGGTTTTGAACTTCGTAAGTGGCATAGTAACACGCCACAAATACTCGATACAGTACGCCCGCCAGATTCTCATGGTGAGCGGGTACTCGAACGTATCTCATTTTCATTTTTAGAAAATGATAAACAAACCAAAGTTTTAGGGCTTCAATGGGACCCTAAATCTGACGTTTTCACCTTCAGTGTACAAATATCGAATTTAAAGAACTAAACGAATTATTCTTTCGGAAATTGCTAAAATTTACGACCCTTTAGGTCTATTATCCCCGGTCACATTAGTCGCAAAACATTTGATACAGTTGTTATGGACTGCAGGGACTACTTGGGATGAACAACCACCTATCGATATAGTCAATTCTTGGTCAACCTTTATACGGGAACTTCCACTTTTAGCAAAGATTTCGTTTCCACGACATGTATTTATTTCATCGGCATCATTCGAATTACATGGGTTCTCGGATGCCTCAGAAAAGGCATACGCAGCTTGTATTTACATTCGTTGTATACAAAACAATCATGCTGTCAAAGTATTTCTCGTTTTAGCAAAAACTCGTGTCGCGCCATTAAAGAAATTATCGATTCCCCGTTTGGAATTAATGGCTGCTTTATTGATGTCAAAACTCATAAGTAAAACATTGCTCGCTTACGGCGACAAAATTAAAATAGTTGATGTCTTCGCGTGGACTGACTCGTCTATTGTATTAGCATGGCTACGCTCAGCACCCCATGAGTGGAAAACTTTTGTGTCGAATCGCACCAGCGAAATCTTATCTCGCGTATCGGCCAGTTGTTGGCGGCACGTACGTTCCCAGGATAACCCAAGTGATGTAGCATCCCGTGGAGTGTTAGTTAGTTCGTTTGTTAATCATTCGTTATGGTTTGAAGGACCTACCTGGCTCAAACTAGATCAGTCGCTTTGGCCCGAGTCGACGGGCATCGTAGGTACTTGTGAAGAAAAACGTAATCTCTCGTTCTCAGTTAACACTTTGACTTCAAAATCTAATGAAGACTTAGATAAAATCATAAATCGATTTTCGTCCTTAAGAAAGCTTATTCGTGTCGTTTCAATCATATTTCGTTTTTTCCATAAATGTAATAAATTACAAAAGTCGTTTCCTAACTATATAACAGTGCCCGAATATAACTTTAGTCTAAATCGTATAATTTATTTAGTACAACATAACGTTTTCATATACGACATAAACAATATTTTGAAAGGAAATCGTCCTTCAAATATGTTACAACGTTTAACTCCATTTCTCGATAAATTTAACAATTTACGTGTCGAGGGCTGTTACATAATTCGCATATTTCGTTCGAATCGAAACATCAATTAATTTTACCTAAAAGACATCATTTAACTACATTGATAATCGAAGACACGCATGTTACACATATGCATGCCGGCTCGCAAACTACTCAATATATTTTAATGCAGAAATATTGGATTTTATCAGCTCGAGATATCATTAGGCAACTTATACACCGTTGCATTCATTGTTTTCGTGCTCGACCAACACGTACACAGCCGTCTATGGCTCGTTTACCTGGCGTTCGGACACAATCCGCACGACCTTTTATTAAAATCGCCGTAGATTTCTGCGGTCCCTTTTATGTTCGAGCAAATAAAGTTCGTAATGCAAAAATAGTCAAATCCTATGTTGCAGTTTTTGTTTGCATGAGCGTCAAGGCCATTCATTTGGAGTTGGTCTCAGACCTTTCAACTGAAGCCTTTCTAGCTGCGTTGCGACGCTTCACGTCCCGCAGAGGTTTATGTACAGATATCTATTCCGATAATGGAAGGAATTTTGTCGGATGCAATAATTACCTTAATGAATTGTATGCCTTTTTACGAAGCGACTCTGTTCAAAAAGATTTGAATAATAAATTGCTTAATCAAAACATTACTTGGCATTTTCATCCCCCGACCGGTAGTCATTTTTCAGGCTTAGTTGAAGCGGGTGTGAAAAGTTTTAAATCACATTTATATCGTGTTATCGGTGCTCGTACACAAACGTACGACGAAATGCATACTTTGTTGTGCCAAATAGAGGCAGTATTGAACTCGCGCCCTTTGTGCGTTTTGAGCGCGGACCCCATAGATCCCACACCGTTGACTCCGTCACATTTTTTGATAGGAGAACCTTTAACTGCGTTACCAGACGTGTCGTTGGTAGATTCGAATTCAGACCGTTTAACTCGGTGGCGCTGGATTCAACAATGCATTCAGCATTTTTGGAAAAGATGGAGCCGTGAATATTTGCATGAGATTCAACAAACTAGTAAATGGTTTCATGAACGCGGACCACCAATTCGTGAAGGCGTAATCGTTGTGGTTTGTGATGATAACCTTCCTCCGCTGCAGTGGAGGCTCGCTCGTGTTCATGCGTTGCACCCCGGCTCTGACAACATAACTCGCGTTGTTACGGTACAAATGGGCAACACGTTTGCTAAACGTCCTGTTGTCAAACTTTGTCCTCTTCCTATTAATTAAAATATAGTGTAGTTGCATATAACAAAATCGTAGTGTAGTTAGTAGTAGGTATTTGTATTACAACAATTAGTTAAGTTTAGTTATAATTCGATTTTGAATATTTCGTTAAAAGAAACTAGTTCTTTTAAGGTGAGCGGAATGTTCCGTACCGGAATATTTCATTTAGTTTCTTTGTATTTATAATCTGAATCAAGTTTTAAGATAACACAACATGGAGGGTACACCACAAAACTTTTGTTGATTTTATTTGCCTACTGTGGGTAGCCTGTTCTTTGAAGCAGTAGTCTCGCTCGTGAGGCCGCTCCGAACACTCGTCGCGTCTTCCGACTTTCTCTGTCTGGAGTACCAAACCTATACTTAATTAGTTCGTGATATAAAACCCTTCGTGAGTGCAAAATAATACTTGTGGTTGGTTGAAGTGACACAACCGTTACATTAGAAATAAGAGCTCTTAGTGCCTATCAAGAAACAGCGACCTTCTAGAAAAGTGTAAAACTAAGGACTATAGCAAGCCTCATCTTCCCAGAGACGAACTGAGGAGAAGTCAGGTAAGCCCCACAGTAGCCCCTTATTTATACAAAACAGATATTATCATACTTCTGTTAATTATTTAAAATGAATAATTAATTGGTAACAACTTTAGGAAACAATTAGAATTTTATCGGCCTACGGTAACAGATTACATGCCTAGATAGGACCCACATCACTTCATCGTAAATTTTATTTAACACCGCAACTTAATTATCCCTACCTTATTAGTCTGAATTAATCTAGCCTGGCCCCGCGGTCCACGTACCGAGTTTATGTACGCCCAACGTGCTCGCACCATACTGTCCTCCCACTTCCTCATAACAATTATATAGAACCGCCTACCTATAGATTCCTACAGCTTTCCTCACTTGAAATGCCTATATTTTGTCGAACTAACAGTCCCTACTTGTGTACCTTGCAATCTAGGCCCAAGCCACATTTAACTTAACTTCGTGGTGAGTTGTGTGAGTCGCATTGCCCCTGAAAGCAACTGACTTCTAAATGTACTATCAGTCGAGCCAGTATACTCAGTGTGTTATTCCTATCACTACACTGTGTGTACGGAGGTAGACTCGAAATTGGACTGGGTCATACGGGTCTACCTCCAGCTAAATGGTGTCTGACCTATCTTCAACTTTCACTAGGGAGACAACTGTCTCTCCCCCATTACTCCGTCGAAGATAGTGTATTGTTTAGCGTAATAATAGAAAACGCCGACCTTATTAAATACAGTCAAAGGTCATCCAGACCGAAGTCTGTTGAAAACTATATTGGTTTCGTTGGCACCGTGATGCGTTTCCGCCAATATACCCCGAAATACATCATTTCGTTAACGGATTCAAGTTGCGATCGCAATAGTTTTACTTTATTAATCACTTTCAATTTCACAACCAATGTTAGTTAAAATCGCAACTCGAATATCACTTAGCGCGCTAAAAATCGCTCGGACGCTCGCTTTCCCGTATGAGTATTTACCGCACTCTTCAATCGGACCACGCCTCCGACGTCTCAAAATTGAATGCCCCGCAAATTTCCCTCTCTTCCCCAAGCATCTTAACTTTCGCGCCACGCGCGCCTAACATCCCTCCCCAACTCTCCGCTTTTCTTCCCTTCAACCAATCGCTAGCTGTTTTCCGATGCGCCTCGCCTTCGCGTCGCTTATTATTTGTTAAACGCGAACTTCGCGTTGCGCCACGTGGAGATAACATCCTACCTCTCTTTCTATCTTTTTCCCAACCTCTCGCTCGCTCATTGCCGCCGTTCGCCGCGCAATTCTAAAGTTTTTCCATAATCCAACCAAATCTCGTCAGATAGCCAATATTACATGTTTGAATATCTAAATGTAGCCTTCTATTAACAATTCCCTCTCAATAATCATCCACTTAAGCCAATAATCCTGTATTTTGTGAAATTCTAAAAAGTTTCGTATTCCGACCATAGGTGGCGCCCGCCCGTATGTGCACCGGCTTGCCAACCTCGCAAGACCACATGGAGCAGTCCCCGCGAAATTCAAACTAAAGATAAAGCCCTGGACCATAGTCAAACTAGCAACCTTACGCGAAGCTCAAGTAAATAACTCACGCTAGACGGCGCCTATGTCGCAAGGGGCACACAGAGCAGTCCCCGCGAAATTCAAACTAAAGATAAAGCCCTAGACCACTGACCATTATTCTGAACTAGTTTATTATTCCCTTTTTCATGCTTATTATATTAATGGTGCTACGCATTAATATTTATTTTAGTGCTACTCCCATACATTCCTTACTAACGGACGGATACCATTCATTCTGTACCGTTACAAATATAATCAAAGTTAGCCAGAAAATCAATATTTAAATCGTTTTGACAATAAACCAATTAAAAGAATATTCACATAAATAAAGAAATAGAGCACTAACCTACAATGAAATTAATTAATGTCAAATATTGTTTTTTTTTGCAATAGATATTAAGATAAAATTATATTATGATATTATATTATATTGTTTTATAATTGAAATTATTTTTCTAATAGGGTAAAACACCATGTTAATGAAGTATCATTATAATTTTAACACCTATCAAAAATAATTTTAATTAAGTATAAAACAATTTTAACATTATTAATACAACTTGTTACAAAACAACCCGTTATGCCTGAAATGTCAGTAACTATGCTTAAAACTGAAGTGGTGGGTGCTGTTCTTTATGTTGTGGGCACAGCACTTTCGGAAAAAAACAATATCGAAGTTCAGGAAAAATATCGATAAGGTTTTTAGAAGATTCCCAACACTGCTGATCAGCTGTAGAGGTCATTAGCTTCTAAATCAAAGAATATTATTTTTTTCAGACTGGTCATCTATCGGTATATGTGCCTATGTAACAGTATAGTGACCTCTAAGCTAGTTAAGTACCTAACACATTAACACGCAAAGTCCCTTTTAAAAGATTTTCCAAATAAAATACTTGATAGTTCAATTAATACTAATTCAGATTTGCTTTAGAATTTGATTTCATTCTTCATGTACGAAATCATTTTAACTTAAATATGGTCGTTCTCTAATATTCCACAAACCATTTTGAAAAGACCTAAACGTAATCATCAGTATTAAAATAGCATGAAATAAGGTCATCACTAATTTACCTAGACTGTTTAATTTGGTAATCTATGTCTTTTAGTACACTAGTTTAATTTTCAAATAGGTACGGGAACAAGAATCATAGCCGTTAGCTGCGATTAAGTAGGTACTTGCCTAACCTATGCACGAAACCTTTCTGTAGGTTTAATCTTTGAAGTTGAATTTTTCCACCTCCTTTTTTTAGAAATCATGTTGACCTGGTACTTTTGGTAATATTTATTTAGTGGGTTCCGCATAATAATAATTAAAATTAAATCATTTTACTCTAGCGGAACAAATGATGAACAGCTATTTATCATAATATTAAGTCTTTTATAGCGTCGTAACATATCGGTTGATGGATAGGTTAGTTAAGTGGGTGGGTTTTCACTTACCATGCTAACAGTAGTATCATCCTAAGATGTACCAGAGAGGAGTTGCCTTTTCGCACTGGTATGTACCTTTCTTTTGATTACCTGACATTTTTTTCTAAAGTTTACGCTAACACTACCTACACATTAAAATGAAACACTTTTTGTAAACTATAAAAAATGTAATAATAAACGCGAGTAGATCCATACAAAAAGGTTTCATTTAAATATTAATCGACTACTGATCACGTATCGTGTTGTGCCGCCTTCAACAGACATCAGATCAACCCCTAACAAAGTTTGTAAAAATGTGCAAACGTTACTATCGCGTTTGAGTTAAGTTTTCACAGATAGACTTAGCGAATTATTAAACTTTATTTTTAATGCTCTAAAGCAGATAGATCATAATTCAATTCTGGAAATGTAAATCGTATCTTAATTATGATTCGAATGCGGAGTGTTTTCCCCACAAACTACACAGCAGGTACTACTGTAGTACTAGCACAGAAAACATTAGCTTTTTACCGCATAGATTGACAACATTTTTCTAAGACGTGCTTACAATAAGTAGGTAGGGTAGACAAGATGATGTTTAAACAAATGGATATCAACAGTATTTAAAAAATTAAAACATCGACTACAGCATTGAACGAAGGGAAGCATCAGTAAAAAGCGTAGACCCTGTTTATTCCAAAACTAGGATTAAACTTAGACCTGGGGCATTACCACCATGAGCTTATTGCGATTCAGTTTATGACCTAAACTGAGTCGATCGCTGTCAAATCTCAGTACGATTTGACAGATTCTGACAGCGATCACCTCAGAAACTTTTAATCACAATAAGAGCTCATGGTAAGGCCCCTGGCTTAAAACTAATGCCGTCTCTTTTATTAACAGTAAGTAAATGAGCTGCGTAGTAGTTCCTCATTTAAAGAATACTACTAACCTAACTTGAGTGGGGCGTAAGATAAGAGGCACACTGAATGAAACACGTAGGTACGTGTTTGGTTAAACATGGACTGTGGCTTTTGCGGTGCTTATTGCCTAGCCTCTGAATGACCCTTTGGGATAAAACAAATAAATTTCTTTAAGTACTCGTAGGCGTAGGTAACTAATTTTATTTACAATTTTTGAGTCTTATAATTTTTACACAAGTAGATTATCTACACTAAACAAACAACTAACAGTTAAACAATATCAAAATAGTAATTAGTCCTTTATGATTAAATTTGCCCGGTGTCTTTTAAGACTAAAAACTGTAAAAACCCAAATTAGATTTTAAATCCGTACAAAATGTTGACCACCTCGCAGTTGCCGTACTAGGCGGTCAGAAGTGTAGGCATATCTTCTTTGAGAGCGAGCCGAGCGAAAGAGAGAACCGTCTCGGCCGGCCGCCGCACCGCCGAGCGAGAAAGAGAGCCGTCTCGTCCCGCCCCGCGCTGCCGAGCGAGAAAGAGAGCCGTCTCCGCCTCCACGTCGCCGAGCGAAAGAGAGAGCCGTCCCGGCCGGGGGCCAATTGTGTAACTCCAACATCTATCGTTATACCTTTAAATTGAATTGAAAGATACTCACGAACTTACACTACAACTATTTGATAAAAGGAAAGCGATTGCAATCGTGACGCGTTTTGAAAGCTGAATGTAAACTAAATAAATAATTTTCATCACAAAATCGTAATGATTATTCGAGGACACAGCCACAATAAAAAACAATGAATTGTCTATGCCATTTAGTATTTAGAACATTGTTCTGACTTCAGAACATTATTCATTTATTAGCGATTGCGACTTTCTATTTACACATTTTCATCAATCGCTACCACAATCGCTAAATCTTTGTAAGGTATTGCGATAGGTGTTGAAGTAAGACAATAAGGCCCTAGCTCCTCGATAAAATGAGAATTCCGGGTAAAGCGCTCTTTTACCTTCGGCTTTATCGTCATTTAACTTACGGTGAGATGTAGATCAAGCGCATTCCCGTTGTGAATTTAAAAAAAAATTGCATTAGTTTTCGTTTTGCATAAGAAATAAACATTATTTAACTTGAAATTAATCTGATATCTAAAGAAATTTCAAAATACGAAGATATTTCATTCATTGTTCATTGAGTGATATTCGATCCGCTTAATAAAATATTGCGTAACAAGACCAAATAACATTGTTTAAAAATGTTACCTTCATCTTTTCCAAAGACAAAACAAAAATGTTTGGTAAATAGAAACAAAGGTGTTATCTGTTTTCGCGTTAAATAATTAGATACTTAATTCAAAGTTCCTAATAATAAAACAAACATTATGTACCTACTGCCTACGTCTCGTCACGACTCCGACCACTGTGCAGCGGATACCAGGAGCACAGAATAGATTGTCTGGAGCATAGGTAGATTAGGTAGAGACAGGAGAGAGTAGACAGAAGTCATTATTACTCCTGGTAGATAGTAAGGTCGTGAAACCGAAATAGTCATGTGCCTTAACATAGTCGATATTTTTATAAATCATTAAAAATAACTCATTTTACTAAAAACTAAACCTTAATGCAAAATTTCTAAGAAATTTACAGACGACTCTTTATAAGATGTAGGTACTTTAACAACCTTTGGGTATAACGGGTAGTTTTGCAACGCCCTGTATAAGGTGGTTAACCCTATTGCTTAAACAATCTTTGACATTAATAATATTATTGTATGTACTGCTGTAGGTATCTACTTGACAATGTGGCACCTTATTAATAAAATAGATTTATAGATTACCAACTAGTTGGATGTTATATTATATTGCTTACAAATTTTATGCAACTTACGAGTAGGTACTTTTCTTTTTGAGTTTGGGACTACTTGGTGGAGTATTTTCAATAATTTCTGAAACAAAACCAATACTTAGAAGTAGTTTCAGATGATTTTCACAGCAATCAATGTCAATTATTAACATACCTACCTAATAAATTTAGTAAAACGGTTAAGCTTTTTAGTAAATACTCACCATTTTTTTATCTGAAGTGTTCTCCATGGTGAAGGAACAAAATCGAATCAAAAAACACGTCCGTCTCATAAAACCCTACCACATAAAACAACGCCATTCGACTCGACATTCCTCTCAACTCAAGGGAAGCGGAAGCTTTGTTTTTTCTTTTCCTTTTTATTCCGAAGGGCAAGGCAAAGGGTAATAATAGCTCATACAGCCTTGTACGCTACCACGCATGTTACTTCGTCCATTCTGCTAAAGTCATCTTTAATTGGCTTCCTCATAAAATTCACATGGTTGGATATAGAACAAAGCGAGATACAAAGTTTCCTAATATAGCTTTGTACCATCAGATTCAAAATAAACTGTTTATGAATTTGGTACATTTCAATACTTATCACATCTCTTCAATACCTGGAAATACCTGGACGTAGTACAATATCACATTGCGTAATATCTCAGTGACTATACAAATATTTTACGATCCGATCGGTGGTTATAGTACAGAAAAATTACTTTATTTGCATGGTACATAAACTCAAAATAGCTAAAAAGTGGAGTTGGTACAAAGCAATAATAGGGCAGCGAGTTATCTACACTTTTATAACTTTTTACAGTTTATTCCACTTAAAACAATTTTGTAAGAAATGTACATGAGCACAAAACAAAATAATGGCGTGCTTTGTGCAGGCCCTCCTTTAGTCCACTGGCCGAGCGAGCGTAAACCCGGTTTTATCTAGTGGCGGCACGTACACGACGCAGCAGCTAGTAGACACGCACACATGCGCCGTATGCTTGTAGTCTTAGTTGACTCGCGACGGGCGGCGCTGTTGATAAAGCTTTGACTCTGTTCCGTTTCTTTACTCATGTGATACTACTGACAAACCTTCAGTTTTAGCGAGTGTAACAATTTCGTTCTTGGCGGCTGCTTGGTTAAAAAAAATAACGACAACGGACAGGAGTTAGGTATTTTAATAATAACGACGCACTGTTTTATTTTGGAATGAGAATTATGGGCGAAGTGAGGTACCATTTTGGAAATAATATTATTTTGCTATTAGGTAAATCAAAAGGAACATTTGGAGCAAGCGCATCTTCAAAACCAATTAATCAAAAAATATCGATTTAACCAATTGAACACAAACAACAACGCGCAACAACACTATACATGTCACTGCTATGTCAATGTCAGATTTCCGGACTGACGAGTTGACGACTTTTTCATGTCATTCATTTTTTCGTTTCGTTCGTTTCATTGTCGTGTCGGGTCGGTCGTCGTATTGGATTGGATTTGGTTGGATAAACTTTTGTATGGGTGAACCACGTTCGGCACTTGCTTTAATTAATTAAGTGTTTACAAAGCTTTACGTGGACGACTTACATAACTGTCGCTAGCCCTAAAAGAATTATTCATAAATCGTCAGCTGACTTCTATATCAAAATAAATTAGGTTTAGCTAGTAAAGCACTGTGTTCACAGTGCTTACTTTTTTAACAAGTTTTTCTTTGTGACTTTGAAACTTGGGGATAGTGAAATTATCCTTTGTTTTGGTTATTTATTGCCCAATGACAGTTACGAGATTAAGTTCCTTCTGAGACACCATTTATGGAAAACCACTTTTTAACGGTAAGTGATTCTAAATAATTATAATATAAAGCATGCACAAGCACACTGACCTAACTTTTGTCTAAAATTTTAATAAGAAAATAGTCCTACAAAATTAGATTTTACAAGCATAATGTTCTCTGATTCCAAATTCAAATCAAGGGACTGAATTCTCTCCTTGGTAACTTTGTAGAAACTTTTGTTTATCTCTATTAGAAATTAAAAACAGACTGTTCATCATTAGCTTATAAACTTAGGCCTCTTTGCACATGGACTACAACAAATTGTAGCACTCAACAACAGATTATGCAATATACCACCACACTGGCCAAAATAAATGTGGGTTAATACTTTTTAACTGACTTTAAGAAAAAGGAAGAGGTTTCTTCTCAATTTTGTTGCTTTTACATAAATTTATTAAATAAAAATTGTTTCATTCAATCAAATAAGCCTTACAGAATGTAAGATGATTTTATAACCATTAAGTCATGCTGTAGAGTTTGATGACAGTAAAGATGTTTATTTATTTTTTATATTTTAATGCTAGGGGTACTGAAAATATTAAAATATCAATAGACAGTTAACTATTGCTCTAAAAAGGAATTCTATTCTATTCTAATTATAATATTTATAGAACAAGCCCAATATTGAACAACCAAAACCGAGAGCTATGGCTTTCAGTCGTTTGGTGCTTTAATAGTAGAATATTTAATAAATTGATGTTGAATTGAGCAATTCCATATTGTAAAGATTTCATATCACTGTGTCATAGGTAAAACCTTCAATCTGGTCAATTTTTTGACCCAGTTAGTCCGTTCTGCCTTTAACACAGTGATATTGGATTAGAAAAGAGTAAATATAAAAAACAAACTTTACAGCATGTATTTATTAGGTACCTACTGTATCCTATTGTAAATTGAAAATTTTTCATGTGGACATTTAATGTCAGTAATTAGGAAGCACTAATTAAGATCATCAAGCTTAATATTTTAAATTGTTTTGACTCATACACAACCGTTCTAACACTTGTTTGTTGCTCACACAATATTCAGGTACGAATGTCATTGCTCCTTAGTGATAGACGTGGAACATGGTATAGGTACCTGCGTATGTTAACAGCACATGGAGTTGTGAAATCTCTTTGCTATTTAATTAACCGGTCAAGCATCATTTGACCGCCGGCGGTCATAAACAATAGAATTTCAACTGTGTCTGGTTTTACGATCCTCAAGGGTTGTTTATTTAATTTTGTACTATCCCGGACTCCGTCGCTTTACCAGTCTAAAGGTCAAAATCCCTTGCACACCGCATCGTCTATTTGGTATGGGCACATAGCCGGGCGGTTGGTGCGCTTCATATGAAAATCGCTGCAAAGTGGTAAAGCGACCATGACCCCAACTGTACCTATTACATGAGAAGCATCTTTTAAAAATAAACCCCATTGGTACTTTTTTAAGTTTCAGTTATCTTTTGTTTAGTTAGATTTAAAACAATAAATACAATGCATTATATTAGTTGTTGTTGTTTGTACTAAAATAGCTGTTTTGGGACATGCCAAACAAAAAAAGGCAGACAAATGGTCCATTCAAATTATACCTGACATACCTAGTATTTTGTAAAAATTTGAAATTGAAAATGAATTGGATTTAAACCGACATTCTCAAGACCCGTGCAAACATCCTTATTTTTTCATCCCTTATTCAAAGTACCTGCCTAGTGCCTACTTATTATTCTTTCACTGCATCAAACTTAAGTTACATAAGTACCTATTTACTTAACCTGTCAGGTGCCATAGAAAAAGGCACAATAGAAATTCAATTATTAGAATTTAGGGTTTTCACACAGACGAGAGGATAATACTGTTTGTATTTTTATATTTCTAATAGTTTTACTGTCTCTGTCTACCTAGACCATGTATCCTTTTTAATGTATGTTTAATGCTATTGGTTGTGCACACAATTAATGCTTTTTATACTTATTCAAGAATTATTCAAATTGTAGGTTTATACACAGGTTTTGTAGGTTTACACATTACCTACTTAGGTACCTAGATAAACATTTTTTCTTTGAATAAAATTCCCTAGCTCCATAAAAAAATATATTTTTACGATAGCATAGGTACTTTATCTTTGTAAAAACAAGCCAGTGAATTCAATCGAAATTGAAAGTGCATTGAAACATTATGTAAATCTGTTTGCGTGGGTGCATTATCGCCTTGCCGAGTTTATTGTGACGTCAGACCGCGACTGTAGGGCATCTGGGCTCGGTCACTCGGCGTACGTATGGTTGAATAGGCTTCTAGGGAAAACGAAGACCGTTTTCTTACCGCCCTCGCCCGCCGCAATCGTTCTTTTAAACTGTACACCGATATGTTTGTACTTGAATCCTGACAAAGGTTTTCTTTGGCTTGTCAAGGAGTTCTATGAAGAAACTTAGTTTTCTTTTAAATTAAGTACCTACCGTACTTTCTTTTTTGATCGTTGAGCTGTTTTCTGTTAGGTACTTATTGGAAAAAAAAAAAATTTATGTCACGTACGGGATGTGAACCCGCACTTTCTGACTATCAGAAGGCCGTAACGTCACCCTTTACGGAGCATTAATTACAAGATAATTATGATTAATAAATATCTTGTTGATTTATTTTCGGCAACAACAAAATAAATCAACCCAAGCTACCCGCTTAGTGGATTAGAGTAAGTACCTGATATACTTACCTACTGAAAATTTTAATTTACTTACCTTCATCACTTTTGTTTTAATGTTTTACTCCCTTAACTTAAGAGGCCTATTACATCTCGACAGATTTTTGCGTAAAATGGCCCATTTTAGCGTTATGGATCTCAGAAACAAAACTACATTAACGATGTTGACTTATTGAATAGTGTAGAATAGCTATTGGAATAGTGCGTAGCGGCCTCGCTATTTGTAAATTTTGCTTAACTTTTTAATTAAACCCAAAATTGCAGAGAAAGATTTTCATAAAATGCGCGACGGCATCTTTTTTGAGCTCCTAGATTGAACTACTGTTCTAAACAAATGAAATTAAAAATTAGGATATTATCTCTTTTGGTCGTATAGTGCGTAGCGGCCTCGGAATTTTTAGATATCATTGATTTTTTATAGAAAAAAAATCCTAAAGTAAACCAAAAAACTTCGAAAATTGCTCTAAGTTAACTGTGAATTTCTCCTATCTACGATAATATTATTGAGCAAAATGTATACCAGAATAATCGTTACTTCATGATAAATAAAGATTTTATAATGAATTTATTATCATATTTCGATAAAAAACGATAAATACAACTGCAAAATTACTTCAAAATGCGTTGCGCCAGCGGCGCGGCCGTCCGAACTCAGCTTATCCTCGCAGAGTAATATTATGCATGAATTTATTGTCCTATTTCGATAAAAACGATAAATACAACTGTAAAGTTACAACAAAATGCGAATATGGGCATTTTATGCAAAAGTCACAGTTGAGATATAATAAGCCTGTTAAGCACAGCCCCGGGTCACGTGTTACTGGATACGAAGTAGTCTCTCGTGAAGCGTGCAATTTTTTTCCCAAAGATCCGCTTACATACTCGTATTTGTCCGAGAAGCGAGAAATAAAGTTTATTGCGTTCAAATTCAAACCAGGGACGTTATCACCCGAAATATGTTATGTGTATTCATACTTCAAACACACGTGTGTCTATTATCGTGTCTTCTTAACCAGTTATTGAAGGCCGTAAATAGGTGTCCAGTCCAGTCCAGTAGGCACCTAACTATGTAACGCGAGATCATAAACTCTCCGTGCTTTATTGTCCTCGACCTTTGATGTTCGCCCACTTGGTCATTGGTCGTTTTCCTTAGTTTTCTCTTATTATTTTTAGCATTACTTACCAATTTATTGAACAACGTGAGCGTTGTTAGTGCTCAATCATTATTCTATCCGAATCGAAACAATGATATTACTTACCTATTTATTATTTTTACTTACGCCAGCAGGACAACCTATACCACAAATTGTGTAATTTCTCCAATCGCAACTATAAGGTTCAAAATGTATTTTTGGTAGCTTGATCTGTTGGCGTCTGTACACACCGTAGTAGGTAACATGCATGGGTTCCCCACGTGTCTTCGGAACACTATTCTATTCCACGATACTTTTAAGAAAAGAAAGTATAATAGTTTTTTACATTTCGCAAACGAGCGAGCGCCTAGCGTGGCCAAACGCACGCTGGCTAGTCAAGTCGACTGTCGGTCGCTCCTGCTCCCGAAAATGTAGTGTCCGGCCTTTTTACCCAAATGTCCGGCCAAACTGGCTGGTCTGTCCGGCTATTAGGTTTGGCGATCTGGCATCCCTACTTACAAGTAATTAGCCCATATAGGCACTGTCCCATTGCCTCCTATCATTGAAATATCGGACCTAGCGCTGGGCCACTCTGCAACCGAGACATTCTAATTTAATATTACCTACCTGTAGGTTAAAATTTAAATTAAAATAACTTATAAAATTTGTAAAAGAAGCTACTTATGTTATTCGTGATATAATATTGACTACCATCTATGGCAACCACCATCTAATCGTCTGCAAATTTTCTATATATTGTATTAATAACTGATTGACATTTACACATCTACGTTTATGTGTTACATAACAATAGTTAACACGACTTCCTTTTCAAAAGCCGTTTGGAACTGTTCAAGGCAAAGCGAATTAAGCTAATATAATATAAGTACCTGTCTATATTTCCTCTAATACGAGCACTTTTCTGAATTTTTATTAGTCAACTTTTTATGTTGATCAATGGGCTCTATAATCTGAGCGAGATAATAATACGTTACTAAAAATGTCAAAAAAAAACAACAACAACATTTCTTGTCTCTCTCTCTCTCTCTCTAATTTATAATGGAATAAAGAATAAAAAAGTTAAGTACCTACTTACTTTTGACCCAACATCAACAACATAAACAGGTCAAGCTAAATAAAACCAGCCAGCTTTCTTACTGGGCGTAGCATCAGAGTCGCAGTCGACGGTTCGTGCTCCGACATGAAGCCCGTGAATGCTGGAGTCCCGCAGGGGTGTGTGTTGTCCCCTACTTTGTTTCTTCTGCATATCAATGACATGCTGCATAACGACAGCATTCATTGCTATGCGGATGACAGTACTGGGGATACGCTCTACACCGGGCGAGCTAATATTTCTCTGGAAAGCGTCATCGAGAGCCGGAATAAACTTGTGACTGACACCGAGAACATGTTAAGTCATGTCTCGGATTGGGGCCGACATAACCTAGTCCGCTTTAACCCCTCCAAAACACAAGTTTGCGCATTTACCGCGAAAAAACATCCCTTCGTCGTACCTCTGAACTTTGAGGGAGCTCCCCTTGATACCAATCCGATTATTGGAATCCTTGGCGTCGATATTTCGAGTGACGTTCAGTTTCGTGGTCATTTGGAAGGTAAAGCTAAATTAGCTTCGAAAAAGCTGGGTGTGCTTAATAGAGCGGGTCAGTATTTCACGCCGGCCCACCGTTTACAACTGTATAAAGCACAGGTCAGGCCGCATATGGAATACTGCTCCCATCTCTGGGCTGGAGCACCCCAATACCAACTCCTTCCATTTGACCGCATTCAACGCAGAGCTGCTCGAATTGTCGGCGACGTGGTTATTTCAGGTCGGCTCGATCCACTGGCTCTTCGGAGAGACGTTGCGTCTCTCTGTATATTGTACCGTATATATCATGGGGAGTGTTCTGAGGAATTGTTCGGCTTGATCCCTGCCGCTAATTTCCTTCACCGCACTACACGCAATCGACTGTCATTCCATCCACATCGCCTTGATGGATGGCGGTCTACTACTGTGCGTTTTTCAAGAAATTTCTTGCCTCGAACTACAGTGTTGTGGAACCAGCTCTCGGCGGCGGTATTTCCGGACCGTTACGACTTAGGGATCTTCAAGAAACGAGCCTATTCCTTCCTTAAAGGCCGGCAACGCGCCTGCGATTCCTCTGGTTTTGCGGGTGTCCATGGGCGGCGGTGATTACTTTCCATCAGGTGACCCGCTTGCTCGTTTGCCTCCTTCTGCTATAAAAAAAAAAACCGTTTAAAAATATACAATGATGTGACTAAATTAGGTTATTGATGTGAAAAAATTAAAATTACTCACTGCTATTATTATCAATAAAAATTATTAGGCGTTCGCCTAATGGCGAGCGTTGACAACCTCAAATCCCATACATTCGTCAATCTATTTCTTTTGTCATGTCATGTCATTATGCCACTCGGCTAGGCCCTCAGATCAAGATATGATCCACTGTCGATAAATTAAGATAAAATCGTTTGTTCTATAATTTTCTAATTGATATCTTTCCGAATGATTTTTAATTGACAGATCTCGAGTTTTTTTAATCAAATCTGCCATTTATTGACGTCATTTCTGCACTTAAATTTGAACTTATTAAGGGGGTGCTGCGCGATCTCAAAAGTTGACATAAGACTACAAAATAAGTCAATAATATTGATATTTATAATTAGAGCAATTTATAGTTCTGCTTTGATTTTTCAGACCTAGTAATTTAATTAGGGCAATGTTTTTTTTCTGCTAAATGTGCAAAACCATCATGCGCTTGTGTTAAAAATATATTTGTTTACTTTCAAAGAAGGGGGTGCCCTGAGGAATATCAATACAAATATTTTCATGTAAGAAATATTATTTCATGCGAATCACGCGTAAAATTAAGAAAGTTTTCGAAAAAATAATGTTTTTAGATGTCAATACATTTTTGTATTGTTTGCCAATTTTTAAAAAAAACCGATACTTAAGCATTTATGTTAGGTATATTATGTATGAGATAAATTGTTGATCGTAGGAGATAATAAAGAGTACCTACCTACTTACATATGAGTATAGTATCAGTGACGTTGGTGACGGTGTTGTAGGTATGTACCTATAGTTACCAGTAGAATAATAAATACCTTCTACATCTTAGAATAATAACGCTATAGAAAGATAGTCTTCATACAAGCGCTCTGTCAAAAATGAAGCACTAAACCGATTCACACACGCGTGACGTGCGCGCATGGCCGTGATCTGCTGTCTCTTTCCAATTCTATGAATATGAAAGAGACAGCACTGCGGCAGCCGCTGCTACCGAGGCTTTAACAGAATCACACTGCAGTACGTTTATATTTTGACCTAATTAACTACAAGATACTATGAAATACTGAAAGCTTACCTGTGAAAAGTGATGTTATTACACTTCTTTTGTTTTTCAGATGTGTTGTGACACAATTTAACTGCACAAACCGTCATATTTTTTTTGTTTTCGCGAGACACGTTCGGCGCGCTGTGACATTGAACACTACGGAGCGGTCCGGCGTTTGGTGCCATTTCTGGCTCCAATTAATGTGCTTCAAAATAGGCGCGCGAACTTGGTTTCTATAGCGTTATTATTCTAAGTTCTACATACTTAAAATAAATAAGTAATAGTGTCTCGGCTTTAGTGAAAGGTCTTAGGTACCACCGCGTAGCACTTATAATACCTTATGGACTTATTTTTTTTTCTTAATATCTGTACATTTTCTTTCCCTCCATCTACCCTACGAGTCATAAAGTCTTAAGAAGATCCGGCTGACTCAAAGACAAAGTACCGGTACTTACTTAAATAATATTTCAATAAAGCAACCAAACTTGAATCTAATATTATTAACTGTCACGAAAAGATATTGGAACTTGGAACCTTATTTTCTTTTTCTGTTGGTACACCAAAACAATAAATGAACCAAGTAACATTTAAATAAAGTGAACGCGAAAGCGTTTGAACAGCCACAGAGCTTTTTTGAAAAACTTCGGTTCTACAAATTTCGTAGGTGTGGTCAATCAAACACAAAGTATTCCTGAAAGCTTCTGAACACGCTCCGACCTAATGTTTGAGACACTTGATTTATTTCCAAACAAGTGGCTATCTCATCATGTATGACGTCATCGTACGTTGATAACGTCAACTGCTTTTCACGTGATTTGTGTACGAGATGATAACAATAGGTATCTAGTTTTGTTTGTGTAGCATATAATGTAACAACAAATAACTCATTGACCTACATTCTTCTGTTGCTTGTTACGAAAATCAACTTTACAATGTAGGACGAATCTCATCCAATCGCAATTCTATTTTCATTACAATTGACTAGGTGCTCGGTGGCCCAGCGGCTAACGCGCTTGCGGCTTGCGATCTTGCCCGCTAAGCAACTTTGCAACAATGCTGTCGGGTCACTGGATGGGTGACCATTAAAACATCTCGAGCTCACCTCCGTGCTTCGGAAAGCAAAGAGTAAAAATTTAATGAAAATTGTAAAGCAAAAGCACGAGACAGTTGCCATTATTTATTTAAAGTTTTGTTTTGAAGTCTATTAATTTTTGCTCCTACGCATTTTATCACCTTACTATCTATATAAAAGGTAAAAGTGATTGACTGATGTATCAACGCACAGGCCAAAACCTTAAGGCTTGAAAATTATTCCTCATATGACGTAGGCATCTTAGCATCCACTAAGGAAGGATTTTTCAAAATTCAACCCAAACCAACCCAAGGGTGTGAAATAGGGAATAAAATTTTGTATGAAACTTTTTATTCCTTGGACATATTTGCATGACATTTTGTATGAATCAAGTACGACAAAAATAATGAGTCACGTATTTCAGTGTTTTCCAAAATTTAACCCCTAAGAGGGTACAATAGGGGATGAAAGCTTTAAATAAACGCACAGGCCAAACCCTTGCTAGAAATTTAAAATTTCCCATACGTATTCCTCATATGACGTGGCATCCACTAAGGAAAGATTTTTCAAAATAAAATAGGGGATATTTTTATATACTTAAATATAATATATATTTTATATTCCGTTAAAAGGTAATTAATGGAATCAGGCGTTACTTTGCGGAAATCGATGATATACAAAAATGGAATAAAAATATATAGTGTTAATCCCGCTAACTTAAGAGTTAACGGGATTAACACTATATATTTTTGATCCATTTTGTCCGTTAAAAGCAGTACTTAAAATATTTTATAACAATTCTAATTTTAGCGTTTATTTATTTTTTATTTAAACCTCAAACGTTTTAAGTGCCTAGGTATTTTAAAGTGGGTATTGTGCAAATATGTTTAATTGTTTATGTACAATGCAGTTACTGATAAACGTTACTTACATTTAAAATAACTTAAGATTTGACATCTATGATTTAGGTAGGTACATGTGAATTTTTTTAGGGTTACACATTTCGGTTTCCCATACAAACTTCCAATTAAAAAAATTGCAAACCAATGGTCTGATTTCATTAAAACTTTGCATTCAGATATCTAAATAGATGCTTACAAACAATAAAAAGAACGTTTATTCAGCAGAGTTATTTCGATTTTAAACTTTCCATAGTGGACTTTAATAGCTATAACTCAGCTAAATAAACGTTTTTTATAAAAAAAATTTTTATTCTACAACGGGAAAGCGCTTGACCTCCATCTCTCTCACCTCATGGTAAGTAAAAAGTGACGATAAGGCCGAAGGTGGAAGCGCGCTTCACCCGGAAATGCCCGGAAACTTTAACCACGGAGAACTGGCTATCTTTTTTTTTTTTTTTTTTTTTTATAGCAGAAGGAGGCAAACGAGCAAGCGGGTCACCTGATGGAAAGTAATCACCGCCGCCCATGGACACCCGCAAAACCAGAGGAATCGCAGGCGCGTTGCCGGCCTTTAAGGAAAGAATAGGCTCGTTTCTTGAAGATCCCTAAGTCGTAACGGTCTGGAAATACCGCCGCCGAGAGCTGGTTCCACAACACTGTAGTTCGAGGCAAGAAATTTCTTGAAAAACGCACAGTAGTAGACCGCCATCCATCAAGGCGATGTGGATGGAATGACAGTCGATTGCGTGTAGTGCGGTGAAGGAAATTAGCGGCAGGGATTAAGCCGAACAATTCCTCAGAACACTCCCCATGATATATACGGTACAATATACAGAGAGACGCAACGTCTCTCCGAAGAGCCAGTGGATCGAGCCGACCTGAAATAACCACGTCGACGACAATTCGAGCAGCTCTGCGTTGAATGCGGTCAAATGGAAGGAGTTGGTATTGGGGTGCTCCAGCCCAGAGATGGGAGCAGTATTCCATATGCGGCCTGACCTGTGCTTTACACAGTTGTAAACGGTGGGCCGGCGTGAAATACTGACCCGCTCTATTAAGCACACCCAGCTTTTTCGAAGCTAATTTAGCTTTACCTTCCAAATGACCACGAAACTGAACGTCACTCGAAATATCGACGCCAAGGATTCCAATAATCGGATTGGTATCAAGGGGAGCTCCCTCAAAGTTCAGAGGTACGACGAAGGGATGTTTTTTCGCGGTAAATGCGCAAACTTGTGTTTTGGAGGGGTTAAAGCGGACTAGGTTATGTCGGCCCCAATCCGAGACATGACTTAACATGTTCTCGGTGTCAGTCACAAGTTTATTCCGGCTCTCGATGACGCTTTCCAGAGAAATATTAGCTCGCCCGGTGTAGAGCGTATCCCCAGTACTGTCATCCGCATAGCAATGAATGCTGTTGTTATGCAGCATGTCATTGATATGCAGAAGAAACAAAGTAGGGGACAACACACACCCCTGCGGGACTCCAGCATTCACGGGCTTCATGTCGGAGCACGAACCGTCGACTGCGACTCTGATGCTACGCCCAGTAAGAAAGCTGGCAACCCATGAACACAATTTCTCAGGAAGCCCGTATGATGGAAGTTTAGAGAAAAGAGCCCTGTGCCATACCCTGTCAAAAGCTTTCGCTACGTCCAAGCTAACTGCCAGTGCCTCCCCTTTATTCTCGACTGCCTCCGCCCATCGGTGAGTAAGGTACACTAAAAGATCACCAGCCGATCGACCGCGACGAAAACCATACTGGCGATCACTTAGTAGCTGGTTCTCTTCTAGGTACCTTAAGAGCTGGCGGTTTATAATGGACTCCATTACTTTGGAGAGTAAAGAGGTAATAGCTATTGGCCTGTAGTTAGACGGATCTGAGCGATCGCCTTTTTTTGGAATCGGGTGCACAAGGGCTGTCTTCCAAGAGCTCGGGACGACGCCAGTGGTGTAAGAGAGCTGGAAAAGGCGCGTTAGAACTGGTGTCAATTCAGGAGCACACGTCCGAAGCACAATGGGTGGAACTGCATCTGGCCCACTCGCCTTATGGATATCAAGGGAAAAAAGAGCCTTACGAACTGACCTTTGCAGGAACTGAACGTTTGGCATTGTACAAGCGCAATGCGGTATGGTTGGTGGAGAGTTTTCCCCATCGTCCAAGGTCGAGTTTGATGCGAAAAGAGAGCCCAAGAGATCGGCTTTCTCCTTTGCAGTATAGGCCAGGCAGTCATCGGTCTTGTGCAATGGTGGTAGGGACGGCTGACAAAAATTCCCTAAGATAGCTTTGGCGAGAGACCAGAACGCACGCGTCCCCGAAGGAAGACGCACTAGCCTCTCGCCAATTCTACCTATGAATGATGACTTCGCCTTGGCGATGTCCTTCTTAAAGGATCTGGCGGCAAAGTTGTACTTCTTTCTGAGCGCACTGGTGTTTGGATCCTTTGATGACACCGCATTAGCCCAGGCTTGGTAATGCTGTCGCTTTTGGCGAGACGCCATTTTGCAGCAACGACCAAACCATGGTTGGGACTTGCCGCCAATGGGAACCACAGAGTTTGGAATGAAAAGTTCCATTCCCTGCAGTATCACATCAACGACAGAGTCAGCGGCGACATCAGGATCATCCAGCGAGAAGCAAACTCGCCACCACGGGTAGGACGCAAAGAAGCTTCGCATCCCATCCCAGTCCGCCGACCTATAATGCCAGACTCGACGGCTAGCCGCTGGTTGCGGTTTTGAAGTTTCTGTGAGAGGCACAGTGCTGCGAATCAGACAGTGGTCTGATGAGCCTAGTGGTGCATCAACAGAAACTTGATAGCCGTCTGGGTGCGAGGTCAGCAGAAGGTCCAATAAAGAAGGTGCATGGCCCTCCACATCTGGAACCCGTGTTGGCTCGGTTACCAATTGGGACAGACTGTAGGCCAAAGCGAAGTCATGAACGGCTCTACCCGCGTGGTCAGTTGTGCGTGAACCAAGCCATTCGACGTGGTGGGCATTGAAGTCTCCCAATACCACAATCTCGGCCGAGGGGATCCGTTGGAGAAGGGAGTCTGTCTTCTTATCTTTAACTTTGTTACAATGCTATTAACATCGTTGTTATGGCGACAGATTTAGATAAGATGGTGTTAGCTAGCCAGGCGGACCTAACAGCCCTACCACCAACCAAATCAAGCACACAAAGATGCCCGCTGGGAATCGCACCCGGGATTGGTGGCTTAGCCACTAGACCACAGATGCGATTTACTTTTTAACAATTTTAATGAAACTGTGCAGTTTAAATAAAATTGGTTTACTTATTGGTTTGTAAAATATTGAACTTGGAAAATGGTATAGAAAACCGAAATGCGCAAACTCTCACTATTTATCGTTTGTAAGTAAGGCCGAAAAACGTCAAAAGTAAGTGTGACATGACATTTATAATAAATTGACTCTTTTGCAGTGAATAAACATCTAATTCAATTTCTAGGAATTACATTCACTCTCTAGTTAGAAGTGTGTTCGAAATGTTACAAGAAAGTCATGAAACCTACCACTTCTTTATAATATTTTATCTGGCTTGTCACTTTCTAGTACTTATACAGTGAATGTTAGGTAGGTGTGTAATATATTTTATAAATGTTTCTTGCAAAGAAATGTACCTAACTATCTAGTCGTCGTCCACATTCCATTCAATATTTACCTACCTATATCATAAAAGTGGATGTCCCCATGTGTACCCTACCTACTACATTGAATAAAGATTAAATAAATTAAAAAGAATAAAGATCTCTTTAAAAAAACTATTGTTTCTAATAATAATACTTTATTGCACAAATAAATTACATTAACCCATTAACGCCCAAAATGAAACTGCTCGTAAAAATTCTTTTTTCATGTTATTTATTGTATCATTACCGATTAAACAAAAGGTATCATAATCAAAATTTCAGGAAAAAAAATTAAAACATATGTTATAGGGGTGTACTCGGCCGGGTACAGTGGGCGGATTAAGTATGGAAACTACCAAAGCAAGGCCGCTCAACACATAATGTTTTCATGCAAAGTTCGCAACGCCAACGACGAACACGATTGTGACAAATAACACACCGCAACTGATTTTCTATACGTTCTGGGTTGTGACCGTTATTTTTTCGATCAAATCCTACTACTGACGATGACGAAAGTCGGATATTTGTTTTTGTAGGTGTCAGGTAGGCTCTTGCTATGGTACGTCGAAATGATAACTGATCCATCCATTCAGCTACTTTATTCTTGCTTAGCAAAACAAGCAACCGCCGTGCATTAGAAATAGCAATATCTAGAAGGTAGGTAAGCATCACCCAGCACCATTTCTTTCCCTTCATGGCTCATACTCTATAAAGGCTGATCGACTGGTCCATTTGGTCAACACCTCCCATACCTTTGTTGTAATGTACAAATAATCTAGGAATATTGAAATAAACTTTCTGCTTAGCAATATGCACCATCTTTTTACTATTCCCATGGGCTCAATCTGATCAAAACTAGTTCCAATTCTAACTATGTAATTATCTTTTCACCGCACCATTGTAATTTCATTATTCGTATCGGTAATCGGTAGTCGTATTCTGCTCTTGGCCGTTTCTTCATATCCTGAACAGGAGTGACAGGGCATTTTTTTGTCCTATTATCTCGAATTGTGCCCGTTGCTCAGTAGCTTAGACGCCGTAGATCCCATAGTAACTGATAATTGGTGAACAAATTGTCAAAATAAACAATATGTTCACTGGGAACAATTTTTGAGTAGTACTATTACTGTGGCGACGCGGAGTCACCTCAATTGTCCCTGGCACATCTCTTGGCATAGTCTTATTTAGCGAGATCATCATCATTTCCTTCTTCTTCGTCACTTACTATGGCTGATACAGGTGGCAAGAAGAAGACATCATACTAAATATCATCACTTTCATCAGCCATATATGGCTGATGAAAGTGATGATATTTAATATGATGTCTTCTTAATTGATTTAATAGCTTCTTCCAGCCTTGAATACTCATTTCTACTTGTAAAAACGCGACGGTTGGCCATGGTGGATTATTCAAAAATACCTGCAAAATACCAGTAATTATAGTACCTACATAAGTGCCCACTGTACCCGCCCAAGTACAGTGTGATAAAATAGAGTCTAATACGTATTTATTGGAATGAAATGAAGCTAAAACAGTATTTTATGATTATGTGTATTCGAACAATAAGCACTAATACAAAACAAGTCCAAATAAATCAATAATAATATTTAAAACAAATTATCAAAACTTACCTTAGTGCTTTGATCTGCAACTCGTATTTTACAACAGAAAACAATACATTAATTTTTGCGTTTCCACCAAATTTAATCTTTTTTTAATCTGCTAGTGTGATGTCTAGTAATGAAATAAATGGTTTTTATAACAAAAACCATAGATAATTAGTATGAATTGTTACACTTTGTAGCTGTACTCGCACGAGTACAGAGAGCGCTAATGGGTTAAGACACACGTTACACAGGACATATACAAAGGCGAGCTTATCTCTAGAAGAGATCTCTTCCAGCCAACCCTAGCTGTGGTGATAAAAATTTAATATGCGGGACTTATTGCACTAAACTTATATATATAGGTACATAAATTAAATATATTTATTTAAATAAATAGACATACATAGGTATATAAAATATTATAACAAACAAATTACTTATACTTACATAATACATTCTACACCTATCTTCAAATAAATTAAAAAGAATAAAGATCTCTTTCAAAAAAACTATTGTTTCTACACCTATCTCATCATTATCATCAGCCTATAAACGTCCCACTGCTGGGCACATGCCGCACGTGGGGATATTGGGCCATAACCCACCACGCTGGCCCAATGCGGGTTGATGGGTTTAACGACTGTCATTTTACAACAACCGGGACCAACGGCTTAACGTGCCTTCCGAAGCGCGGAGGAGCTCGAGATGTTTTTAATTTGGTCACCCATCCAGCGACCCGGCATTGCGAAAGTTGCTTAGCGGACAAGTTCGCAAGCTGAACGCGCTAGCCGCTGCGCCATCGAGCTCCACCTACACCTATCTACTATCTATCTATCATGTAAAATGGTGTAAAGCAATTTATCTAGAACATCACTAGGACATAAAAATTATTATCTCGATAATTTGAATGGAGTTCCAAGAAAGCTAGTTAGTGGAACAACAACGCAGCCTATGTTTACATTCAATTTGCATGGGTACCCGTGCATCGCCAACATTGCATTCCAAAGCTTTCCGTTCATTCAGTGTACAATCGAGGCAGTTCCCGGTCGACCACTTTAGGGACTAGGGTTACCATTTAGGAATTTGAAAAGTCCTGACATTTCGATAGAAGTCCGGACTTTTTAGTCTCAAAATGGAAACATTACTCACTTTTTAGGGTTCCGTAGCTAAATGGCAAAAAACGGAACCCTTATTCATGTCTGTCTGTCTGTCCGTCCGTCCGTATGTCACAGCCACTTTTTTCCGAAACTATAAGAACTATACTGTTGAAACTTGGTAAGTAGATGTTGTATTCTCTGAACCGCATTAAGATTTTTACACAAAAATAGAAAAAAAAAACAATAAATTTTGGGGGTTCCCCATACTTGGAACTGAAACATATTGGGGTTTCTTATATCATTTTTTTATAAACTGAATAGTTTGCGCGAAAGACACTTCCAAAGTGGTAAAATGTGTGCGCCCCCCCTCCCCCCCTGTAACTTCTAAAATAAGAGAATGATAAAACTAAAAAAATATATGATGTACCTGTATATGTATGTGTATATGATGATAAAAATGTATGATGATTACCATGCAAACTTCCACCGAAAATTGGTTTAAACGAGATCTAGTCTAGTAAGTAGTTTTTTTTAATACGTCATAAATTAATTAATTAAAAAAAATACACTATTATTAAAACATCGATCAAAGTTACAACAAACAACAAGAACTTTTATATGATGTTAGTTGCTGCTACGGAACTCTTCATGGGCGAGTCTGACTCGCACTTGGCCGGTTTTTATATTTTGTTTTTAAATAAATGAGAAGTTAATAAAGATTTAAGACTTATTTGAAATTACTTAATGTGTTGTTTTGTTAATCATATTCCAAAATCCGGACAAATTAAAGAGCTGGAAAAGGTCCGGATTAGAGTTTAAAAGTCCGGACATGTCCAGACTAACCGGATGGATGGTTACCCTAACCGGGAACTTCTCGACTGTACTGTTAGCATTTTGCCCGGCTGAGCAGAGCAATCTTGATGGATAGGTAGATGCAGTTTTTTGCGCGTTCTGACATCAGCAAAGGACAGGTTATTGGCCGCTGCTGTTTCCATGGCGAGTTTTTTTTGCGAGCGCATGATCTGAGCGGCTGTTTCACCTTCCGTTTTGGTTATCTAATATGTGGCAGTATTTAAAACTTATCTGGAAATAGCGATTAGGCACAGTCTTGCCGTTTTAAAGATAAAAAGATTTTTAAGTTGATGTACTGATGACCTACATCGATGGTTATCTAATTTTTAGCGATTACAATTAAGTATAGAATTAGGATCGTTAACGTCAAGAGGCTAGGATCTCTAGAAATATTTCCGTTGTCTCGCTTAACTATTTTATTCAATCAAAAGTTACTCAATCCCCACACACAAAGAAAAGTATGTGTTTGGTATCTGAAAACCTAATTATGCTCGTATACCTACTTAAGACATTATAGAAATTAACATACCTACGAGTAATTACCTCAGTGTAGTATTGCGAAATGTATTTTTAACTCTTCATAATGCACAAACTGTGCCTTCAATTCAATGTCATATTATTACAATATCCATGTATTGGCGTTTAATTATTAGATATATATGACACTTCAACTGAATCAAGTATGTGAAACTTGACCATATTTAAAAACATTTACAAACAAGTACAAATATTTACAAATATGAAAACTGATAAAGCCCGTGGAGAGGTGAATGTATTCTATAGCCAATACGATACAATGTCCATTCTAATGTTTTGGCTCTGAGGTTGTTATTGTAATTGTAACACCATAATGTAAGCATAGTATCATATTATTATTATTGACATTTCGTAGCATCAACAATATAAAAAGTACCTAACCTACCTACTTAGGATCATGTTCTAAATTATGAAGTTCACAATGCCAATTGATAAAACATCACAACCGATGAAAGCTAATGAGTTAAACTAAATAAACGTAATAAGCGTGTTCATAATAATTGATTTAAAAGTTTTGTAGTTCGTTGTAACTTTGATCGATGTTTTAATAATAGTTTATTTTTTTAAATTAATTAATTTATGACGTATTAAAAAAAACTACTTACTAGATCTCGTTCAAACCAATTTTCGGTGAAAGACTGCATTTTTTTTCTATTTTTGTGTGCAAATCTTAATGCGGTTCACAGAATACATCTACTTACCAAGTTTCAACAGTAAAGTTCTTATAGTTTCGGAAAAAAGTGGCTGTGACATACGGACGGACAGACATACAGACATGACGAGTCCATAAGGGTTCCGTTTTTTGCCATTTGGCTACGGAACCCTAAAAAGCTGGCAACAAATTGTAATTAAAAAAGAAAACATTCATTATTTTCACGTCAAAGTTTTTTATTTATTTTTTTACCCCATATTTTCTTTTGGCGGGTGGTCCAAAATTAACCCTGTATGTTATGATGTGTAAAGGATTCAATTTTGAAACGTCGTCAGTAAGAATAAAATAGGTATTTAATTATAATGTTTAGGTAGTGTTCCAGTAAACATTAGAAAACAATTTTATTTTTATAAATTTTCTAGAATTCCTCCTAGGAATCAAACTTGGGTCTAAGACCGGTGTTGTCTAAACCTCTCGTCACAGAGGCAGATAAGATTACAATCCTACTAATATTATAAACGCGAAAGTTTGTAAGTATGGATGGATATTTGTTACTCTTTCAGTAAAAACTACTAAATGGATTTGGATAAAATTCAGCATACAGATAGTTTATAACCTGGATTAACATATAGGATACTTTTTATCTCGATATTCCCACGGGAACGGGAACCACGCGGGTGAAACCGCGAGCGGCCCCTAGTACATTATAAAGGCTCTTGTTTCCCGGATATAGTTGCTGGATGACGATGCATTGTGCAATTTTAATGATTCTAGTGCCGTCATTGTGGATTGCCAATTAATTTACCTCATTTTTATTGGTTTACACGTGAACAAACCTGATTGATAAGGTTGATAACTGATTAGAACTATTGTGCAAATTAAAGAAGCTCGTGGCAGATCGGTAGATTATGTTCAAAGAGTTATCGTTTATTTGGCACTTAGTTACCTATTTATTTTATCAACATTTAATTTTGATGTATTGCGTTGCAAACGGGCACGATTAAAAATGTATAAGTAATCAAATTCACATCTGATAGTACCTAGTCAATATATTTGAACTTGATCCATTCCCATTATTACTTTTGCTTCTACTTTTCGATGTATGACGATACGACTTTACATAATCTAGGTTAATGATAACGAAACATTAAAAAAAATTGATTAAATAAATTTTTGCGGAGGACGCGGGTTCGATTCCCACCGGAGTTTAGAGTTAACATGAGCGTTTTAACGCAAACAATCTAATAAGTATTTCGTATTTAGTAAATTTATTTTTTTCTTATTTAGGTTATTTATTTGTAATTTAATCTATTTGATGTTACATTTTTATATTGAACTAGCGGCCGCTCGCGGTTTCACCCGCGTGGTTCCCGTTCCCGTGGGAATATCGGGATAAGAAGTATCCTATGTGTTAATCCAGGTTATAAACAATATGTATGTTGAATTTCATCCAAATCTAGTTCTATTATTTAGTTAGTTCTATTCCATCCTATCCCATCGTGACTGGATCACCGCGTGTCGCAAGGTCGCACTGAATGGACCAATTTATTTTTGTCCGCACCGAGCCAACTCTTGAGATTGCAGTGACATTCGGATTTACGTTGCTGACCAAAAATGATATGATCAAGCTTCTTGTCTTTGTTAATCCAATTTATTGGGCAACAGGCCTTCTCACATGGGGAGATTGGGTGGGCCATAACTCACCACGCTGGCCCAAGGCTGACTGGTGGATGGTGGGATTTAATGACTGCCATCTTACGACAACAACCTGGAGCAACGGCTTAACGTGCCCTCCGAAGCACGGAGGAGCTTAAGATGTTTTGGATTTGGTCACCCATCCAGTAACTTAACTGGCAATACTAATCGCAAACTGCTATGCGATTCCCTAAGCGACACATAGACGCTATGCGCGTGGCTGTGATCTATGATCATAGATGTTAGTTACATTACATTGCTCGTTGAAGTCCCACCCAGTTACAACAAATGTCAAAGAAGTGATTTCCTATCACGCCGCTTACAGCCGTGCGGAGCTAGTGTCGAACAGCGTTGAAAAACTATTTAGAAAGAAATAATTTCTAAATAATTTTCAACGCTGACGCTGACGTTGACGCTCAACGTTGACCACGTCCGTGACTGCAGCGAAAGGTTTGGCGGCTGTAACATCTATGATCACACACAGCCATGCGCGCATTGCAGCGTCGGGTTCGCTTAAGGTCACTGACGATCCGTTTTTCCCATCAGTTGAACTGACGTCAATCCAAAATTTGATCGTGAATGTCGAATCGTCACTCCAGAGTTTTAACTAACGGCGCGACACGGAATTTTGCGTGGCTACCATAATCCAAGCCGGCGCGTTCGCGCCAAACTGAACGTGAGTGTGTAATCGTCACTCCAATCGCGTCAGTTCGAATTTCTCTAATGAATATTTATTCTTAAAACCAAACGATAAAGTTCAAAATACAGCCCGGCCGGTCGAAAACATTCCAATCGCGTCAGTTCAAATTTCTCCAATGAATATTGATCGTTGCTACCAAACAATAAAATTCAAAATTGATTGTACCGGCCGGTCGAGAACTGACGAGCCGGAGTGACGCCAGTGAGTGGTAAAATCTGTTTGGCGTAAAACCATTTGAAGTGACCACGGTGGGCTGTAAATCGGCTTTCATAGACTAGAAACAATGAAACTCAATTAGCACGTAATTTTCGTTCATATTTTTTTTGTATTGTGAATGCATTAATACATTTTCATTTTACAAGTTACAAGCTTTTATTTAACTTCACAACATGTATGTATGTCCTGGAATTTTGCAATCAATATTTCACCCACTTCCCGCTTACCGATTGAGCTGAAATTTTGCATACATGTGTAAATCGCGTGACAATGCCAGGGCATGCTCCCGGGAATTCCCGGTACCGATTTTTCCCGGTATTTCCCGGGAAATTGACTTTTTACGCAGTACCGGTACTGAGACTTTGTTTCCCGGGAAATCCGGTACTTTCGGTAAATTTGTTATAACTTAAAATTACGCCAATATTAGGCTCCGCGTTTGCGGTAGTCGTTACCGGTAACCTCGGCCTATGCTCTTAGTTGCAAACCAGGCAAATTTCGTAGCGTTACCAAATTTTTATCTCCTGGGTACTCAACCGTGTCGTCACTGGTACTATTTACTGGGGATTTTTTTTTAAATTAATGTACCCGTGCCCTACACCGTACGGTTTCATCGTCATCATCTCTCCAATGATTTGATAATTCCATTTCAATAATTTCTTTTTTGTTTGCTAATTTAGCTTTACCTTTAAAATGAGCTCGTAACTGAACGTCACTCGAAATATCGAGTGATATTTTAGTGACGTTGAGCCAAGGACTCCAATAGTTGGATTGGTATCAAGGACGGCTCCCTCAAAGTTCAGAGGTACGACGAAGGGATGTATTTTCGCGGTAAATGCGCAAACTTGTGTTTTGGAGGGGCTAAAGTGGACTAGGTTGTCGGCCCCAATTCGAGACATGACTTAACATGTTCTCGGTATCAGTTACAAGTTTATTCCGGCTCTCGATGACGCCTTCCAGAGAACTATTATTCGGTGTAGAGCGTTACCCCCGTACTGTCGTCCGCAAAGCAATGAATGCTGTTGTTATGCAACATGTCATTGATATGCAGAAGAAACAGAGTAGGGGCTTACACACACCCCTGCGGGACTCCAGCATTCACGCACAAACCGTCGACTACGACTCTGATGCTACGCCCAGAAAGAAAGCTAGCAACCCACGAACACAATTTTTCAGGAAGCCCGTATGATGGAAGACGCAGGGCTTTCTTTCAAGAGCTCAGGAAAACGCCAGTGGTGTAGGAGAGTCGGAAAAGGTGCGTTACAACCGGCACCAACTCAGGTGCACACGTCCGAAGCACAATGGGAGGAACTGCATCAGGCCCACTCGACTTGTGGATATCAAGGGAAAAAAGAGCCTTACGAACTGACCTTTGTAGGAACTGGACGTTCGGCATTGAACAAGCGCAATGCGGTATGGTTGGTGGAGAGTTTTCCCCATCATCAAAGGTAGAGTTTGATGTGAATAGAGTTCCCAAGAGAACGGCTTTATCCTTTGCAGTATGGGCCAGGCAGTCATCGGTCTTGTGCAATGGTGGTAGGGACAGCTGCCAATAAACCTTAAGATAGCGTTGGCGAGAGACCAGAACGCACGCGTGCCCGAAGGAAGACGCACTAGTCTCTCGCCAATTCCACTTATGAATCGCCTTGGCAATGTCCTTCTTAAAGGACCTGGCGGCAAAGTTGTACCTCTTTCTGAGCGCACTGATGTTTGGATCCTTTGATGACATCGCATTGGCACAGGCTTGGTAATGTTGTCGCTTTTGGCGAGACGCCATTTTGCAGCAACGACCAAACCATGGTTGGGACCTGCCGCCAATGGGAATCACAGAGTTTGGATTGAAAAGTTCCATTCCCTGCAGTATCACATCAACGACAGAGTCAGTGTCGACATCAGGATCATCCAGCGAGAAGCACACTCGCCACCATGGGTAGGACGCAAAGAAACTTTGCATCCTATCTCAGTCCGCTGACCTATAAAGGCAGACTCGACGTTTTTTAAGTTTCTATCAGAGGCACAGTGCTACGAATTAGGCAGTGATCTGATGAGCCGAGTGTGCATCAACAGAAACGTGATAACCGTCGAGGTCAGCAGAAGGTCCAATAAGAAAGGTGCATGGCCCTTAACATCTGGAACCCGCGTAGGCTCGGTTAGCAATTGGGCCAAAGCGAAGTCATGAACGGCTCTACCCACGTGGTCAGTTGTGCGAGAACCAAGCCATTCGACGTGGTGGGCATTGAAGTCTCCCAATACCACAATCTCGGCCGAGGGGATCCGTTGGAGAAGGGAGTCTGCCGCCGTTTGAACGGTCTCGGTTTGAACGAATTTATATTATTTACTCACCTTAAAACACTCATGATAAAAATCCATTGTATATAGATAGTCCCTTTTAAATTTAAAACATTCAACTTGGATGACCTCTAACCAATTCCATTCAACAAAGTTATTAGACAGCTAGTACAACAATTGACATACAATTTTTTTACTATAAAACATTTTGTGTAATATTTTATTTTATCTGGGGTGATCTGGGTTAAAAAAAAATCTCAGTACCAAAATTTCCCGGTTTTCCCGGTACCAGAGTTAGCGCAGTACCGGGAATCCCGTTTTCTCCACAGTACCGGGACTGCAACCTCTAAATTTATGCAATATTATGATGAAATGGTGATGATCTGATGATGGAGCTGGAAGGTGGCCATAGGAACTTTGCAATGAAACAACACAACCTCATCGAGATTGAGCTTGTTTGAATCGTCTTGACGAGTAGTTAGTCCTTCAATGGTAACCAGGGTCTGATGATGGAGCTGGAAGGTGGTCATAGGAACTCTGTAATAAACGACGCAACCCCATTGAGTTTCGGTTCGTTTCATTCTTCTTGACGAGTACTTTGTTTTTAGATGGTTACCAGGGTATGATCTGATGATGGAGCTGGAAGGTGGTCCTAGGAACTCAGTAAAGAAACGAAGCAGCCCCATCTAGTCTCGGCTCGTTTGATTCCTCTTGACGAGTACTTTGGTGCTAGATGGTAACCAGGGTCTGATGATGTAGCTGGAAGATGGCCATAGGAACTCCGTAATTAAACGACATAACACCATCGAGTATGGGCTCGTTTGATTCGTCTTGACGAGTACTTTGGTGCTAGATGGTAACCAGGGCCTGATGATGCAGCTGGAAGGTGGCCATAGAAACTCGCAGTAATTAAGCGACACAATTCGTCGAGTTTGATTCGTCTTAATGGGTGGACTGTTTTTGATTGGTGGACGTGAATAAATTTTGTATAACTACATAAATATCTGTATTTAATGCTAGATGAACAGATGAAAAACGTGTCCATAACTAAAAAGTAAATAATAAATTATTAGTAAAAAACCTTTTTAAAAAACAAGCTATTATTAAATTGCTCTAAAAAAAAATAACTTACTTATTTATTTATTTATTTAGGTTTGCCAACATTTGTGTACAACGATACTTATGCTTACTTAATTCTATATATAAAAAAACTATTTGGCATGCACTGGCTGGATGTATGCTGCAATTCTTACAGGCAAATACAGCATGCACTGGATGCATGCTAATGCATGCATCTTTGCATCTTTTGGCAAAGATATGTATTAACATATCTTTGCCAATTACCTTTCCCTACTATCAACTTACTTATAACGTCATTCATTACACAATTTATAAAATATGATTTAAAAGGTTGTCGCCAGATTTACTATACACCCTTATTTTTTAGTTACTATAAAAAAATTAAAGGTGAGTTCCACCCATGAAACTGAACAACTTTCCCCAAGAAACCAATGTGCAAAAATAACAAAAAAATTTAGACCTCCCATACTATTGTCGTCAGCTGATCGGACAGTTTTCTATGGGAGAGCGAAATTTTTTTGTCATTTTTGCACATAGGTTTCTTGGGGAAAGTTGTTTAGTTTCATGGGTGGAACTCACCCTTAATTTTTTTATAGTGACTAAAAAATAACGAAGTATAACTACTATAATGTGTAAATAAACAAGTAAATTAAATAACTTGATGTGATTAATTTAAACTAAAAATTTTATTCTAAGAAAATACGAGTAAACTTAAATCTCGCGACAACTTTTTATATCAAATTTTATAAATTGTGTAATGACGTTATAAGTAAGTTGATAGTAAAAGTTTCAAAGTGAAAGTTTATTTTTTCTTTTTAGCGCATTTAAATAGTAAATAAGTTTCGGCCAAAACAGTCAACGGGTGATCTTCTAGCGTACGTTACACATCTCTTAGGTGAGGCTATTGACAAGCGTGGCGAGTCACTGGCAGTTAGCCTTGACACAGCCAAGGCTTTTGATCGGGTCTAGGACAAAGCTTCTCTCTCCCAAGCTCCCGGCATACGGTTTGTCCGCTCAGTTCTGTACCTGGGTTGCTAGCTTCCTGCATGAGCGTGGAATCCGTGTCCTTTCGGATGGATGCGCTTTGCGGTTCATGTCAGTGGACGCTGGTGTTCCTCAAGGCTCCGTTCTATCGCCCACGCTGTTCCTTCTGCATATCAATGACATGCTTCCTCTTGGAAACATTCATTGCTATGCAGATGATAGCACAGTGCATGGGGGATATAACGGTCACCCAACGGCTGGGTGGGTAGACACTGAAATGAAGCGAGTAAATCTTGTCATTGAGCTCGATCGGGTGTTGGACCTCATTTCTAAATGGGGCTCCGATAATCTGGTGGAGTTCAATGCCAAGAAAACACAGGTTCACAGCGAAAAAGTCGCCATTCCTTCCCCTTCCCTCTCTTCAGGGTACATCTCTAGGCCTGCACAGCAGTATTAAATGCTCGGTATGGATATTCGCTGCGATCTGAACCAAAAGGACTACATCGAAACCGTGTTTAAAAATGTCTCACGTAAACTCGGTGTCCTGAACAAGGTACGGCGATTCTTCACGCCTGATCAGTTGTGTCTATTAAACAAGACACAGGTGAGGAGGGAGTATTGCTCTCACCTTTGGGACGGCTCCGCAAGGTACCTTCTCGATGCCTTAGACAGATTGCAGCGCCGTGCTGTGCGCATTATTGGCAATGCAGAGGTCACTAACACTCTCGAGCCTTTGCAATTGCTTAGAGATATTGCGTCACTCAGCGTCTTTTACCGTTTATACCATGGCGTGCCCTGAAGAACTCTTTGACTCCCTTTCACCATAGGACTACGCGAGCTGCTCTCCGGAGTCACCAATTTACAGTCTCTAATATTCGATCACGCACAAAGAAATTTGGTGACTCGTTTCTTTGTCGCACTTCCAAAAGATCTATCAGCACACGTATTCCCTGCTACGTATGACAGAATACTTCAAACGAGGCGTGAAGAGGCACTTTGTGGGCCGGCAGAACGAGGGTGACTGATGCTACGTCTCTTACGCTGCACAAGTTGTCCTCGCGCCTGGACTTCATTTACACTTAACATCAGGTGGAGTGAGGTCATTTGCCGGGCTTTGTATATAAAAAAACCTAGTTTAGGTTAATGAATGATATATAAAAGTGCACAATAATAATCTTTTTTCCTGTATTGTAGACGGCCATAGCACGATGGTACAAGCGCCCTACAAGCGCGGTCATAAATACCTTAGTTTGTAAAATGGATTTTTTCTGAAGGGATAATAATAAAAAATGATTCATAAATGTATATTAACGCTTTATTTCCCTAATTTAATACATAATATACAAAATATATATGCAATATGTACTGTTTCTATATAAATTTAAATATCAATATTTAAGATTTATTATCCCTTGTTCGGAAATACATCTGAATATGATATTAACGTTATTCATGCAGGGGCTACAATTATATATGTATTCTTTTTATATACTATTATAATAAAAAGCAAGAAAACAAAAAAATACAATTAATAAATATTGATGCTTCGTCAACTTAGCCTCAACAAAATCAGATAAGACCTCTTCCGCATTAATATTCAGTCTTAAGCCAGTATTAGACGTACCAGAAGTATTGAGTAGTGTATTCACAGCAGAGTTATTTACTTGATATAATTCTGCCAATCTTCTACGTTTCAAGAGCTTAGACAATTCTGGAAAATCTTTCCTGGGGCGACCGCAAAATGGCCAGGGCTGGTTTGCGTTTTCTTGAATGCACTGCTCATTATTTCTTACTAATTCGACACTTTTAATTTCATTTAACCAATCTGAGTACTTATTCATAAATTTTGATTTATTTCTAGAAACAATTTTCCGTAATATACCTATCAAGAGTTTTACATAAACTGAGTATCTTATTATCTAAGATTCTAATATCTAGATTATGCACCTCATCCAGTGAAGCTAGAATAGTTTTCAACATGTTTTGGTGTTTCTGAGGAATACTTCCAGCTACGGCAGACCAAATTTCAAAGAAATGCATCCTTGAGAAAGTACATTTAATCAAAGTACCTGAAAAGAAAATTTTAATATTTTACGTATATTTCATAGATTGTACTACTTACATCTGAGCCTAACTACCAAAGTCGCAAAAAGACGCAAAAAATTTCTTTATATTTTCAAAATAGACAGTTCAACCTTTAATTTAAGGTATGTGAAAGTATTCGACTATAGTGGCAATTAGTTATAAGTCTATGTTAAGTCAACTATAAGATAAACATTTGGTAGAAATCCTGTGTCGTGTAGAACGTAAAAATACGTTATAATAAGTCAAATAAAAATTAAAATAAATACTAAATAGTAAGAACATACCTTGATCTTGGAAATCCATGTCACAACCACCACTCAAAAACAATGCAATTCTGAAAATTCACCGTTACACAAACAATATTTACGAATGAGATAATGATATCGCGAGTGCAACGTGATTGTGTTCACTTCGGAGGTAGAAAAATAAGTGATAATTAGGTAAAATGGGTGACATATTTATATTTTTGGGTAGCTTGTTTATCGGTTAATCGTTGTAAATAATTAAAGTGGGGGTAGTTCACAATGAAATTTTTGCATTATGACCTATGGAGGTACCACCGTACATAGGTAAGAATCATATTATGTCAAATATTTTTGTAATACTTATTATTTGCGACAAAAAACCTGATTGTCATAAAAAGTTTAAAAGGTTAATTGGTGTTATTGTCATGAGAACGTTCGGGCAAACTCTTTAATCTCTAGTAAAGTTAAAAATATGAGTTGAATGACCGGAGTAAAATGTTTGGATATGACATAAACGCATTCAATCGAACAACTCCGCGAGCGTACGTAGTCCTAGCATAATTATGCGAATATCGCACTAAATAGCGATATAGAAAAAAGAAAATATCAAGTAAAAAGTCACCGAAAAATCGGTTAAGCAGCTGTTGTTTGGGACCTATATATTAGGTTGGTAAAAAAGTTTCTTCGCATTTTTTAAGAAAATTCAAAATATTTTTTAATATTGTCTACTTACATTTAACTAAAGTATGTAGGTGCCATTTTGTTCGATAACTTTTTGCCATCTTGTAGGTAGGGACATGATCGCATTACTATACTAATTTTGGGGCTTCTGATCAAAATACCGCGACAAGTGGTTTTGGCAGTCCTCTCGTGATGTTAACCTGACACTGCCTAAAGAATTCTGAAGAGACCAAAACAGGTGGAAATCTGAAGGTGCAAGGTCAGGACTATACGGCGGATGCATTAACATCTCCCAGCCAAAGTCAGCCACTCAGCAAAAATAAAGATGTGTGAGGTTGCGTTATCATGATGAAAAACCACACCCCTTTTGTTGATTAATTCCGGCCGCTTTCTCTCAACTTCTTGCTTTAATCTCATCAGTTGTTCGCAGTAGACCTCAGAATCGATGGTCCTGCGTGGTGGTAACAGCTCATAATGAATAATGCCCTTCCAATCCCACCACACACACAGCATCACCTTGTTGCGAGTTAACCCGGATTTCGCTACAGTCTGTGAAGCCTGACCGGCCTTTGACCACGACCTTTTCGCACGTTCTTGTCGTACGTGATCCACTTTTCATCACCATTTATCAGCTTCTTCAAAAATGGTTCGGTTTCATTACGTCGTAATGAAGAATCACAAATGAGTACACGGTTCATTAGGTTTCTTTCAGTGAGCTCGTGAGGTACCCAAATATCGAGCTTTTTTGTGTACCCAGTTTTTTTCAAATGCGCCAAAACTGTTTTGTGGTCAGTTACCAGTTCTTCAGGTACGTCGTAACTATTAATCCGTCCGATCCAGGCATCCATTTTATCCGTAATAATAGGGTGACCAGAGCGACGTGCATCTTTGACATCAAATTTTCCGGATTGAAAACGCTTAAACCAATTTTGTGCTACTCTCAGAGACAGGTCCATAAACATCGCAATTTTTTTTCGCGGTTGCGTTGCATTTTTACCATTTTACCCTTTTTCGTAGCAAAATTTTAAAATGTATAGAATTTCTTCATTAGATTCAGAGAGAAAACAAATGAAAATCACACACTTTCCTAATTTGAATTTGGAATTATCTTCTTTAAAATTTAAACTTTTAATGATACCAAAACCAGCCAGATATAAATAGTATAGCCAAAGAGATTTTATTACAAGTTCATAGGTACATATACTTTATAAAGTATGTGCATATAGGTTAGTAATTCAAGACAACGCTACGCTGCGCTTCGCGATTGTCTTAAATTACTAAACACGTCGCTTCACTTTCCCGTTAAGAAGTCGATGGAGGCCTTTGCCATGCAGTGGGACGGTATACAGGCTGTACTTTTTTTATAAAAAAAATAGCAGTATTGACTCCTGCTTCTATTTATATTCTTGCATACATTTTCTTGGAAATATTGGTACGGCAGGTTGTTTTTACAACATATGAAATATTGATTATAAATTCTAAGTGTAAATGAGTGAATGGTATTACGCGTCACGTTTCATGAGCCTCCGTTTCCCACAAAATTTGCTCATTGGCAATTATTTACAAACTCAGCCCCCTTAGAATATTATTATTATTATTCTAAGTCAGCCCTTTTATTCAGTTTTGGCAATCATATGTATATTATAATGTAATGATAGGTTTCCATGTCGATGTCGTGTAAGAATTTGAACATATACAAAAAATGCGCGTTTTTTGGAAAAAGTTACTGTTAGATTGTGAACAGGTGTCTAGGTCAGATGACTTACTTATATCTGCTTACAATACGATGTTTCGCTAATTGAAGAGTGAAGCACGTGCTATCAGCAGGGTTGAGAACTTGAGACGTCACTCAGTCCAAGTAGGGACTTACTCTTAGTGCATTAACCGCGTATTTTTTTTAGTTGTAATGCAGAAAATTCGCAATTTGACATTATTCGCGGAGACACTTATATTTAATTTTAATCAAAATCAAAAACACGAGAATATTTGTCTAAAATCTGGATATTACCGACGCGGTCTTTTTACACAGTGAAAGAAATCAATTGGATCAATAAGAAGAGCAGTCGCCCTGATTAAGAAAGGTCGTTACATCATTTTAGTAAAAGGAAGCGTTCTAAAGTAACACCTTCAGCAATCGGTATTTTGACAACCCTGACTTGAATCAAGTAGTGAAGTACATCTCGCTCGGCACGAGGCAACTGCATGGGTCCTATCCTGCCAAATACTACACTTGACGTCACATACATCACATGATGTTCCGTCTCCCTCACACGTAGCCCGGTTTGTATTAATAGTGCATGTCAAAGTGCCGCGCCCGACGCGACGAATACACTAATATTTCATGTGTACGCTGATAACATTGATTTGGAAATATTGAGTTAGTGGTAAATTATTCATTCTTAATCAATTCATAATTCATACTTCATTTTTTTCTGATTCAGTCAAAGATTATATAGACCGTTGGTCGGGCATTGGAACTGGGTCACTTTTATTTCGGATTATTTATCTAAATAATTGTTACGACTTAGGTATATAAATATGCACTTTATTGAAAGCCATTTAATTAATATATTGCCATGCATTTATTCATAAATTACTTACCTATAATTACTTACTTTTGTTATAAACTTACTTAACCTGATCTGCTGCAATGTATTTAAATTAAAAATAAAATATTTAAACGTGTACCTATATATTTCTTGTGTGTCGCGTTTTGCGTACATTGAGTTATAATGTCCTACGGTCGCGTAGCGGTAAAGAATACTACCACCCCCTCTCTTCCTTTGGGTATCGTAAAAGGCGACTAACGGACTAAAGACTGCACATACATCCAATAAAGAGCGGCGATGGGTCACCACACCACCTGTCACGCTGAGCACAATATGTGCAGTCAGTCGCTATTTGGTGAAAACTACTGGACTATGGTAGAGGACTTCCTTTGTGGTCCTCAATGCCTAGTCTCTGACTCTAACCCTTTGGGGATAATAGTCGTGATTATGTATTTATGTATGCATGTATTTATTTTCTAAATGTTTATAGAGATAGCGAGTGGCGAAAGGTCAATTAACATTTTTAATTCATCATGTTAGAGCATTCTACTTTCGTCTTTTTTTTGTGAATTCATTTAAGTAATAGGGTGTCCGTAAGGGTGTTTTTAATATCGTGCGGATTTCATCACACACGCGGGATTGCCCCGCAAGTGTCCTTTACCATTACAATAAATACTTATATGAAAAGGACACTTGCGGGTGTCACGCATGCGGGGCAATCCCGCGTGCATAATGAAATCCGCACGATATTAAAGATATCCTAAGATCTCAGAAAAAATTAAAATAATTAGTCTCTTTTCTGTTTTCTTTTCTTAAAGGTCTTCAATATTGATACCGTGTAGTGTAGTAGTAACCCAATCGGGTGAAACACAAACGATTAAGAACTTTTAATTCTAGGGAAATTCAGAATTAATACTATTCCTAAAAATCATGATTTTCTGCTATGTGTAGCGTAAAATTCTTTCTTAGAATTAGATTTACTAAGTTTGACAACTGTTTAAAATTAATACTGAAAATGTTTAGTAAATTATCGTTACACGACTGCGATTAGCCCGATCGGTAATATGATAACATTGTTTAGCACGAGCCGAATTGTACAGTGAAATTATGCAACAATTCTGCTACTTCAAAATGCATTGACGCAATAACTAAACTGTATAACGGTATAACATTAATTATAATGTTATATACATAATGGTATAAACATCATTAGATGTTTCGTTCTCAAGTTCGATATTGTAATTGCACGTCTGCAGTGTTTGAGATATCTTGATATCATTTTATGTGATTTTACTAAGCAACCTTTTTTTTGAGAAGAACAAAAAAAAAATAATTTTTCATTGATTAATTCTACCAAATGGAGACATAAAATGTGGACGACCGTTTTTGTGGGCAAAATAGATATAGGGCAACGTTCGATGGCGCTGTACTTTGAAGGTACTTTTCTAACTTGCGTTAGAAATATTTTTTTCTATATTATTTACTAAATACTTCAACAGTTTCCTAATAAATAACAGTACCGCCAAGCTATACTATACAGGGTTAATTTTGGACCCCCCGCCAATTTTTTTCGTGATCCTATAGCAGCAGTATGTTTATTTTTAGTATGTTATTTAAAAGTTAAAAATAATTTTCACGCACTCTTCCACTTTTTGTTACCGAAAATGCACCTACCATGTTATCTCTGCACCACCCTAACTGACTGGTAGAAAATGCCTCAGGCATTAAGTCCGCCATGTAATATTATAATGTTGCAAAAGTTTAAATAAATAAAAAAGCAGTACAACCAAATAATATATTTTTTTTTTTTACATTTTGTCTCCACTTTTCCTTAAGAAAATTAAAATTATTGTCACCTAGCGCGCGGCCTATCGCGGTTATCAGAGCGCATGCGTGTGAACGCTATTATTCACCCCGTGCACCAATGATAGCGCACCGTCGCACAGTGGGACGTTTGTATGGGAAAAACGGCAAAACCTATTACTTTTAAAGTATAATTCTAGGCTCGTTACTTTTTTTGTGTCATCTTTTTAAATACTAAACATTCATTATTATTGATCTAAAACAGGATTATATTAAATTTAAAATAAATTATGCATGTATTACTTTTATAATTGCCAATAATCATAAATAAAAATAAAAATATGCACTTTCTCTCATAGTAACACACAAATAATAGTAATGGTATGTGAAATCACTCATCTGAAATGTCAGAATCTGAGCTGAGGTCGAAGAGGGTTGGTATGCCTAAGGAAAGACGTAAAGAAGACTCTGACGACTCTGAGCCAGTAAATATTCTTTAACGTCTTCATCACTCTAAAAAGACTTATTTGTGGTGATGTTACATAGGCTAGCCACATAGGGATCTGAAGAAACTAACATTCATTAGGTTTTCATTTGTATTTATACGAGAGGTCTTTCTAGTATGAAAAAAACGATTTTTCCGAAATAATGCCTCCTCCGATAATAGGCAAGTCAAAAAATGAAATTATATCAATCCCGTGAATTAATAATTTGTGTTATGTGTTTGGCATGTAATACCAACTGTAATGTTGTAGATTATATTGTTTCGTATTTTCTATTAGGTGTTTCAGCTTGAAAAACAATCGTTATGCAACGAGTTTGCCACTGATTTTAAAATATTATACTTTATTTTAGTTAAATCATAGTTTTTGGATAAATCTAAGTTTAAGTAAAGTACAAGAGTTTGTTGAAGTGTCAAAGTCTTGTTCTCTTTCGATGGTGACCCTGAAAGGCGGTTAGACATATTGGACGCCAAATTTAATTTCTTGCATAACTAACGTTTTGAACCAATTCTTTAAACTACAGTCTTCAAAATTTTTCTGCGGTCTCCACCTTTACTTGTACTTGGCATGGGTGTTGGTTGAACTAATTCACGCATGTAATATACTATATTATCTGGTAATATCAAATTCTGACTAAGCTACTCTTCATTTTTAGTTATTAAGTTGTTTTAAGGAATAAACTCTGATGACTTTGATATTTGTAGACGAACATCATCTGGACACTCAGTTAATCCTAACAATTCCCCAATAAGAGTCGCTACTGATGTCTTTTTTTCACTCTTCGGGCTGGAAACCCAAGTTTCGAACAGGTCCCTATTTTTTATTATTGGGAGGGGCTCCGTAAAATGCAAATTACGGATAAGTTTGCATGTAGGTAGTTGCAAAAAAAGTTAACGAATAATCAAAGTACAGACATAGATTGACTTAACAAAACAAATATCCCAGAGAGGGTTTTTGAAGTATTTTAGTAAATCTTCGATATATCTTGGCAATTGAATTAATTTTGAATATAAATTTATGTTACACTTTAAAGTTCTTAAAATGCACTAATGTATCCAAATTAAAATCGGTCGGTTGTACTCTCCATGACAATATTTGGATGAAAAATCGAACAAATATTCTATAAATAAACCGTAATAAATTAATAATGCAACGTACTTTTTAATGAAAATAATAGCAGGTGGTTTGCTTGTCACAGTTCACAAAGCAATAACTCATTATTGGCGTTGACGAATACGATATTATTTTGATATGTAAGAAGAGTAGACATCTAGGAATACTTACATGTGTTTGAAAACTACCCTTGTCTATTTCAATAATTTAGGTTTTGGGTATGGCACGTCCCATTGTGCGTCGCGTCTCGCTTTGACCGCGAGGGTGAGCGCACGCACCTAGAACTACAGGATATAAAAATCAGGCAAAAAATTGTATTTAAAAAAAGAAAACATTCATTTAAGTAGGTACGTCAAATATTTTATTATTACTTTTTTACCCCATTTTACTTTTTATTAACCCTGTATAGGATATTTCATGTGTATTTACAATATACAATGTATATACAATTTATTTCCCTCAGGCTGAGAACGGCAACTTCCTAAAATGACAACATTTTAGAATGTTAACTTCCTAAAACGAGAACTTTCTAAAATGGCAAGTTCCGAAAACGATAACTTCTTAAAATGACAACATTTTAGAATGTCAACTTCCAAAAACGAGAACTTCCTAAAATGACAATTTTCAAAAAGGACTACCTACCTTTTTCCTAAAATGACAACATTTTAGAATGACAACTTCCACAAACGATAAATTTGTCATTCATACAAACACTATGAAAAACAAAGTAAGTAATTTAAAGTATAGCAACTTGAAAACAACGCTCTTAATAGCATAATTTTTTTTAAAGATTAGCAATATTTAAAGTAAAAAAAAAACAACGAAAAGTAAAGAACGATGACGACGACGTCGATAGACATCAGACCCGTTAGGTGGATACAGAAGTTGTGGCAAAGTCATAAATCATTTGATTTAATCTAAGGGCAAAGCATTTATTTTTAACGAAAAGCACTTATAACCATACGCTACGACCTAATACGTATAAATTTGACATTTCATAACTGAGGGCCGAAATTGACACCCCTTCTTATTTACTTAATATTTTTTTATTAGTAAGTTGTAATTTTCGGAACATGTCACTTTCGATAATTGTCATTTGCGGAAATTGTCTATTTTGGAATAGACGTTTTAGGAAGTTGTCGTTTTCGGAACTTGTCATTTTAGGAAGTTGCTGTTCTCAGCCTGAGCGCACAATAAAATTTTAGGCAAAAGTTCTAAAAAAAAAAAAGTTATAGTTTATAGTAATAATAATCATCTTTTAAACGTCTCGAACAATCCTATGATGCAGTTACTTATCCATAAATTTAAGGTTTCTTGGAATAAATTATTTTCCGGTTTATCCATACTTACTGGTTACGGTGAATTTTTATTTTGATTTCTTCTTGTTCCAGACGCACAGGTGACAATAGCTAAAGATGACGGCGGAGAAGACCAAAGGGCAATTCACCAAAATGCCACCGCCCACGAAGAAGGTCGCCCCGGACGGCGGCTGGGCGTGGATGGTCTGCTTAGGTGTTAGTTTAGTCAATGTAAGTATTTATACTACATATCTTACATACATTAATATTTACGTTAATGTAATTAATGGTTTTATACTGTCTTTCCTCTGGATCAGAGAAGAGAGGAGTAGAGCGGAGCTGTGCTAATATATTAACCAATAGAATCTAAGCTCTGCTATAGTGGACGGATTCTATTTGTTAATATTGGCATAGTTCCGGTACTCTCTTCTTTTCTCTGCTCAAGTGGACAGCCAGACTTACCAATAGAATCAGTCCACTATAGCTGAGCTCGGATTGTATTGGTTAATGTTTGCATAGTTCCGCGACTCTCCTGTCTTCTCTGCTCCCAAGTTGGCAAAGCATAGACAGCTCCCCATTTAAAAAGCAAATAAAAGTTACCGACTAATTGTAATTGCCAGTAAGTACAAGGTTTGTATGAAATATATTTTTTTTTAAATTTACGGGAAAAGTCGGAAAGAGTTTCCTTTCGATAGGTAGTGTAGTCCTCACGAACGAAGTCGCGGCCCGCGGGCAACATCTACGAGGGAGGTCCAAAAGTTCGCGGAATGAAAGGGTTGTCAAATAAATAAAATTACCAAACTGTTTTTCTTTTTTAATATAATCCCCCTTGAGTTCAATACACATTTTACTTCGTGGTATTGCAAATTTTCAATTCAATTCAATTCATAAGTTTATTTCAGACAAAGTCCATAAAGGGTTAGTTACAAAGGTACTTCATTCTATAGTTAGTAAACAATAATACCTACAAATAAACAAAATTACTAACTTAAATAAAATACAATTATTTAAATTAAACTTTTTCTTTGTCGATTACAAAGAAAAAGGTATCTAAAATAAATATAAGGTAAGGTATTGATAAAAACTCGTAGCCATCAACTTCCCGACCGATTCCGACACCTTAAATTTCTTGGGGGTTGTTTGAAAAGTTCATGCCATTTATAAACTATCGTTTTACCAGGAGAACGATCACCATAAACAGCTCCCATTTCGTTTAATATAGTTTGAGCGGATTTTCCCTGATTGGTTAGGAACTTTATCACAGCACGGAAATGAATTTGCTCCATAATAATAATTGCAATTAACTTCCCGATTTACTTTTTAGTTTGGCGATTACTCGTAAACGAATGAAGGTGTGAGGTTGTAATTTGACATTTAATCCCTTAAAGGGATCCTTCACGAAATTGTGAAAATTTACGTGTTTTTAAGTTACTTGTACTATGCGCTGAATAGTTAAATACATTAAAAGGACTTGTAAGTTAGCCTGATCATTGCACAAGGTCGTGGCCTTGTTGAAATTTGAAACAAATTCTTTAAACAATAACAAACAATACATAAATGTAATGATTCCTAAAAACTTTTTTTTGACAACTTTCTTAATTTTATGCATGAAACAATAATCTTACATGAAAATATTATGTATTGATATTCAATTGATAAGTCAATCAAGTTCTGAACTTATGTCAGGTTTTGGTGTAGGGTTAAAGTAAGTAAGAGTTTACAAATACGCCGGTACAAAAAATATTTCTACCCCCACTCGTTCATCTCCATTCCGCGGACTTTTGGAGCTCCCCTCGTATGTTGGTAATAAAATATTATTTAATAAATATTTTTTTTAATAAAAGGGAATATTTTCTCACTGTCGGAATCTCTTTTCTAGTATATCTTATCTTTTGTTTAGAACGACCTGCAATTATATTTAATTATTTATTTATCTAGACTAGACAAAGACAAACTTCCGGAACGCGTGCCCTGGGAGTGCCCGTTTGACCACGATAATGTAAACTATTATGGCACTCTCGGGTCCTCCTTGTACTATCAAACTAAACTAGGTATCTATGAGAACCATAAAGAAGAACAAACAAACACTTCCGCATAATATTAATTATGATTACAGATTTAACAAATCGATCATCGTTTTTACAACAGTCATTGTAATAAAGAGTACTTAGCTATTTATGATGATTGTCATAAGTATGTAATGATGGTCTATGAAGTTACGTTGATTATTCTTATTTATTTTACGGCTGCCACCTCCAATACAATACGGCAATAATACATAATTAATTGTGGCATACTTGTACATATTTCTGTCCGTACAATTTATCTCTAATTCCATTTTGAGTGTATCCGCAAAACGTGAATCGGTTATCGCTTGCTTCACAATATTTATCTGTGCTAACACGACTTTGCTTAGATATTGTGATGTGATGCGATCAAGAGAGCACTTGACGGCAGTATTTATGATTGCTAAACTAGTCACATGATCCACAATGTAATGACACAGTTACTGTGGAGTGCTGTGTTGACGTTGCGGCACTTATGTTGTTCGCATTGTTTGTATGAATATTGATATGAATGAGTTTATTTAACAAAAACCGCAACCATGATCTTATAGAAAAAGAGCGAACAGAATTTTCTTGCCAATAAATACAATTTGAATTTGTTCCAGCAAACATTTGGTTCAGCAAACGTATTTTTAATAGTACCTATACCAACAATTACCTACCCATAACGACGAGAGTGCATTATGATTTTGCATTTAATGAAAATTACAGACAATTGCACACAGTAATCTATGAATAGTTCTTTGTGCCCTAGTTAGCTGAAGGATAGCCTTGAAAAACTAAACGTTTGGGTAAAAATAAAACGAAATAAAAATAAGAAATAGTTGTTGTTTTCTCTGAGCTTGTGTTCCTTCTTTCCTATATAAAATATTTTTTTGTTTAAGATATAACTATTCAACACTGAAGATGAGACACAAAAACTCCACTGGTCTAATACCTGAGGGTTCTTAAGTCTCAGCTTCCAATTAGCGCGGAGGTGTAATTAGTTTGCGTTCGTTGATTCACAAGGGGCTTTATTGATTAGGTATCTTTTTACCAGGCTTACATAATTAGTTTTATCTACCTCGTTAGAATATGCGTCTGTATAATAATACATTTTTATTTTTTAAATTTAAATGACCATACAACAATTTTGTTATACTTATTCATTAAAAATCATTATTGTAAGTGTTACAAAATGGTCTCCATTCAGCATAAATATAATAATGTATGCTTTCATTGTGGGCACTTTGTTTTCATTTCCAGAGAGCGCAAACGATTAAGTTGATACCTAAAGATTTTTTTTATCGAGGAATTGACTTTTACCTAAGTTTGTAAAGATATTTGGTGACTCGTTCCTTTGTCGCACCTCCAAAAGATGGAATAGTCTACCAGCACATGTTTTCCCTCCTACGGGGTCCTTCAAACGAGGCTTGAAGTGGGCCGGCAAAGTGAGAGTGACTGATGCTACGTCTCTTACGCTGCACCAGTTGTCCTCGCGCCTGGACTCCACTGAACATCAGGTGGAGTAGGGTCATTTGCAGGGATTAAATAAAAAAAAACCGGCGAAGTGCGAGTCGGACTCGCCCATGAAGGGTTCCGTAGCAGCTTGCTGCTGTTAATGTAACCATTGACCTAAAGAGATAGACAAGAACGTCCATACAAAACATTTGTTACAATTCGTAGGGCGTGTCAAGATGGCGTCCCAAATTGATTGTCAACTACCAGAAGGGACACAACTTTTGTGCCTACAATAATTTGTCATCTCGGCGGTCCGTAATTGACTTTTAGTACTAACAGCACTGGAATATGACAGATCGCCCATACTTCAACTATGAAATCACCGTGACGTAGATAACATATTGACGCAAAAAAACTCAAAATATCAATCTGGTTGAAAAACAACTTAAAATATTTTTTTAAAACAACACAATAAGTCAGTGCTCCTCAGTCACATATTTTACCTACAACCGGTTTTGTATGGGAACATCTGTAGGTTTTTAGTTTATGATTGTAGAAGCCGTGGCACAGAAATTAAAAAATATCTTTCCTATTCGATTATTACGATATAACTACTTATTATTGACTTGAATAACAATTAATTTCACTTACTTGACAGCTGAGTTGTTGTAAACGTCTAGGAGTACACTTTGTCATTAAATAAAGACTTGTTTTCGCCGCTCCGCACGCGCGTGCCGTGTGAATGTCAAAGTCACACTAAAGCAAGGTGCCGAGTCGACTCCGCAGATGAGTGGAACATAATGCGTGTTCGGAAGGGCCTATCAAGTGTAACGTATATATCGCTGCTTGTAACATCATATAAAAATTCTTGTAGTTCGTCGTAACTTTGACCAATGTTTCAATAATAGTGTATTTTTTTAAATTAATTAATTTATGACGTATTAAAAGAAAACTACTTACTAGATCTCGTTCAAACCAATTTTCGGTGGAAGTTTGCATGGTAATGTACATCATATATATTTTTTTAGTTTTATCATTCTCTTATTTTAGAAGTTACAGGGGGGGGGGGGACACATTTTACCACTTTGGAATTGTCTCTCGCGCAAACTATTCAGTTTAGAAAAAAATGATATTAGAAACCTCAATATGTAACAGATATAACAGATATGACGAATCCATAAGGGTTCCGTTTTTTGCCATTTGGCTACGGAACCCTCGGTGAGTCGGACTCGCATACCGAGGGTTCCGAAAAGAGGTTTTTTTGTTCATTCTTCGTCATAAATCGATAAATATACATCATAAAAATAAATAAAAATCTGTTTAAGCTTGTGCCAATGAAGCCCTTTCATACGATACCCCACATGACACTGCTAACTCAATTCAAAATTTGGACCGCCCGGCGCCGTTCCTGGAATAAAGACCCTGTTTTTTTAATGATTTAATTACAAATGTATAGTTTTCAGATTTTTCCCTATACCTGTAGTATAAGACGGTAATACTTGCCAAATTGCATAGTTCTAGGTCAACGGAAAATATCCTATAAATTTTGATTCCTTTGAGAGTGTCGAAATATAGGTTTTTTGCGGCATAAACGGCCGTATCTTTTTTTTACGTTAACTTAGGAGTTTGATTTTTCACAGCTTCAAGAGACTGTAGACCTGAGTATATCGTTTTAATTTCAACTGGATACCTCCACGCGTTCCCGAGATAAAGGGTCTTGCTGACAGAAAGACAGACGGACAACAAAGTGATCCTTATAAGGGTTTCGTTTTTTCCTTTTGAGGTACGGAGCCCTAAAAAGAATGTCAAAGAAACATTATTTGTCGAAATCAATTATAAATAGTTAAGTAAATGGTGAAAATAGAGACTGACTTGGAATCTGAACAACGTCGCTGATAAAGTTTCGAAGCGGTACCTACTCGTTCTCGTGAATTTCAAATATCTTCGAGATATCGAACGAATAAAAACAGTTTCTAATTAAAACTATCATCTAGGATTTCTTTGACGGTTCTATCTTAGCACAGTTCTCGTATTGTTTGAGAATGTTTTGACAGTAGAATTAAAAGAAGTGTGTCATGATCACAGAAATATATCGAGATATTTCTGTGGTCATGATCGTAGCAAATGGAAATCTGTGGTCTCTGCGTACTTCTCCGGGAAATGGGCGTGATGTATTTAGGTTAGATGTCTTCTGGATCATCTGAAAGGAAATTAGCCCATGGTGTATTAAATAAACATAAATGCAGTGTGTCTTTTTCTTAGACCGTGTTTTTATTCAATGTTAATAACACAGTTAACGTAAACTACAATTTTGTATGGCATCAAAGCAAGTTACAAGTTGATTACTCAAGTCGTCACTAGGTTACGCTTCGATACCTACCACACAAATTGCTATTAACCTTACTCGTTCAAATATAAGAAAAAAATCATCTCGCATTCAGCAGACAGTGGCTCGACTCTGTTATTTAAAAACGTCTTCAATCGTGTGTTCAAACAAAGAATCTATGCGTTTAGTGAGTAATTCCGTAATTCCCCTGATCCTGACCTTTTTCCTATAGTAGAGAACATTTGGCGAACTCAAGAACTGTCTAATGAGTAAACTGGTGAAACAGTAACATTGACGAGTAAGAAAACTGACCAGTGATACGCGAATCCGTAGTAAATATGTCAAAATTAGAGCGCCGCGATACAATTGTGGTCATTTTAAAGTAGCAGAGACGAGGCACTGGATCTTTTGAAATAGTATCAGGAACACAGACAGTACGGTACAGTGTTGTATAAAGCTCAAGCGTAGCCGTTGGATAGTGTGTATTCTTTTAGTGAGCCATGTGTGTAGCGGGTCTAAACAACCCTCTCTTCTCTGGTTGTCGTTAAAGGCGACTAACGGAATAAAGACTGCACATATATCCAACGGCATAGAATGAAGATGGGCTCACCATCTATCACGCTGAGCACAAGTGTAGTTGTAATTTGGTGAAACGTAGACTATGGCAGTGGACTGCTCTACGCTCCTCATTGCCTAGTCTCTAGAATCAAAGTATTAATTGGTAAAGTTCAAAATACTTGTTTGCAGTTCTCAACCCGCTCCCTCGAGCCGTCGTTCGGCCTCCTCTTCAAAGACCTGCTGGACGACCTCGGCGTGCACACCACGGGCGCGTCCATCATCGCCAGCACGCTCGACTCCGTCGTCAACTTCTCCGGATTTTTCGTGGGGCCCGTCATCAAAACGTTCTCGTACAGAAAAGTCTGTCTCGTCGGCTCCACGATATGCGCCCTCGGTCTTCTTTTTACCGCTCCGGCAAACAGTATGGCACACATACTGGCTACTTATAGTACTTTGGGAGGTAAGTTTTTAAATTATTGAATTTGTTTTGATAGAGGTGTAATCGGGGTCGGCCGCGAAAGATCAGATAGCGAGATGATTTGAATGCCTTTGTGGGAGACTGGTGGGAATGCACTAAGGATAGAGATTCGTGGAAGGTGGGTGGATTTGGGTGAGGCCGTTGCTCAGCAGTGGGACAAAAGTAGCTGATAAAAGAATGAAAAAATAACAACGAGAGGCACAGCATAAAATTTGAAAAATAATTCTAAAATATACTTAAACATTATTTTGTAAACTCGGCAGTAGAGTTTTACTTAGGGCATTCTGAAAGTTTCTAGATTCTCATAAATAAGACTATATAGATATAAGACTTACGATACATTTATTGTTTTACAAAGTATGTTCCCTCGCAATTAATGCATTTTTGCATTTGCTGAAACCACTGTACATAAGCAATTAGACCAGTCTTCCTTAGAGACCTCTTCAAAGGCTTCATAGAACGCATTCACCGCCGATTCAGGGCTCGACAACAACGCTGTTCGACACTAGCTCCGCACGACTGTAAGCGGCGTGATAGGGAATCACTTTTTTGACATTTCTTGTGGGTATAAAATCGGTATTCTACAGGTAAAACAGCCTCAAATTTGACCACAGCCGTGACTGCAGCGAACGATGTGACGGCTGTAACATCTATGATCACAGCCATGCCGTTACCTTAGCGGAATGTGAGGATGCGTATCGTGGTAAAGGACAACATTGCATCGAGGACGCTTTTCGCTAACTTTTTCTAAGACTCTAGGCAAGCAAGTGTTGACGTACCAATCTGCAGTCACTGTCCTTTGATCTTCAAGCGATACTGTAGTGTAATGTCCTGATTTAAAAAAAAAAACAATAGTTTTTTTACCAATGCTTCGACTTTTGTTAACTTTCGTCGGCAAATCTTCAAAAGGAAAGACCCACTCTGCCGACTTGCTTTTTCTTTTGGGTTCAAAGCAGTACACCCAGGTTTCGTCACCTGTCACGATCACGATATTATAGACAGCCAATGACTGTCCTCCATTAATTTTTTTTATCATTTTACGGCACCACTGGACACGTAGTCCTCCGTTAGGTCATGCGGTATCCATCGAGTGCAAAGCTTCCGAACCTTACGATGCACATGTAAATGTTTTGCACTTGGCTTATTCCGATGCATAACAAAGCACGAATTTGCCAACAAGTAATTTTTTTGTCAGTTTCAATAAGTTGTCGTACGATGTCAATATTAGAGTCTGTAACCGCAGTCGCCGGCCGACCTTCACGTGCCTCGTCATGTAGATGATCTCGTCCACATCTAAATTCTCCAAACCACGAATACACAGAGCTGCGATTTGGTGCTTTATCACCAAATGCCAATTGAAGTTCCTGGCAACTCTCTTGTTGACTTAAGCCACAACGAAAATCATAAAAATCATTGAACGAAAATTTTCGAATGGATGTCACGATTGAAAAACAAATGACAGTCTCGTAAAAAAAAAGTAACATGTAACCAAAGAGTTCCATTTTCGAATTCCGTAATTGTTTTTTTCATTATTTTATTGGCCAGATCCAGAAACTTTCAGTATGCCCAATCAAATTGTTTTCATTTTGCTACCTACATTACCTACTTAAACAAAATTTACTTCCCTAAAATAATTAAAATAGCATGACAGTACGGATTTAGTTGCGGTTCCGCAATGCTTACACATTATTATTATCATCTAAAAAGAGGCAATCCAGTACAGAATTCAAATAAACAAACTGGACTGTATTCAGTCAATTAAAAATATAAAAAAACTTATTTATTGTTATTATTAGACAAGATAAACTTTTTCATTAAAATAAATTGATATTATCAAGATAGTTTTTGTCACGTCGTCGTCTACGTAAACGTAACCATCAAGCGTTATTTATAAATTGGCTCGCACATACTTACGGAATCTGTAGTTCACCTCGTTTGATTCATCTACTATAGTATAGTCCAAAGTATAGATTCTATACTTTGGACTCTGTACCGGCCGTGTTTCCTAACAATAAGCTTGTTATCATAAACACAACTTCATTCTGATGAATTTTGTAATGTTTTTATTTTTTTAACGAACAAATGCGAATCCGCCGGTACATGACTTTCATATCTTTATTTTTTTTAACCCTTTAACTGGTACAGCATACATTTTTTTTATTGGTTTACACCCTGTTACAACTGAATAAGGTTTAAATTATGGTGGCATCTATATTGCCATTTCTTACGGGGTAGCCAGAGTGACCACTTACATGTGGTTAGTTTTAGGCAATGCGCAAACGTAGACACTATTCTGTTGCCGCTACCGGACACTTTGTGCAAATCGCATTTTTGTACAAGCCTCAAGTAAATAAGTGTCAACATAAAGTGTCTACGTTTGCGTAGTGCCTTAGTTTATCATTATCAACCTTCAAACGTCCCACTGCTGGGATCCGGTCTTCTCACTCGGGGCTATCTTACGACAACTACCACAATTAATGTGCCTTCCGAGGCTCGAAGGGGGTATTTCCATTGGTACAATAAGACACTATTGCACTTAATTCGAGTTTGTGTTGGTAAGTATTAACTTCAAATTCTCCGTAATTTAATAATAAATGTTATTCCCTGTGTACGCCGCACGAGCTTTGCATTAATTAGCTAATTAACTGACCGCCTTACGGGAAACTCATTCTATTTAATAAAAAATGAATGTTAACGATTTTAACCTTTTGACGTTGTTATTTTTACTGACTCGTAGATTTTTCATCGATAATAATTATACTTACTGTACTATTCTGTTGTGTTATATATTGGTAGCTGACAAAATGGTAGAGCCGCGTTATCTTTATACTGGTAGAGCTGTCGCTCGGATTAAGAAAGGATTCGACCCACGACTTTGACATTCGCTTATCTTCATATAAAGTAAAGTCACCGCTTTCCTCTGTCTGTGGCACCGCACTATTTTTTTAAACCACGCAATGGATTTTTATGCGATTTTCACTAAAAGATAGAGCGTTAACTAAAGATGGGTTTTGTTTATATTATGTAAATATATTTTTTTAAATGGCTGAAGTATGACGGTTTTTCTAAGTTAGCGTGTATTTGGCTAATTCTTTTTTTGTTGAGTTCGTGAACTAGATAATGTGTTAAATATATTTTTTAAAATTCGTCACGAGACAAAAAGTTTTCACGCAGACGAAGTCGCGGGCGGGCCACTAGTATAGTCTATAATTATCCTTACAACCAGTTGTTGTTTTGTTGAAATAGTGTAATTTGCATTTTTATTTCTTCATACGGACTATTTTGGTCAACTCACTATCCTTTACTATGTATGTTAGAATATGTACTCTGAGGTTATTCCTTGTTCATTACACTGTGTCATTTCATGATTCATTAGGTAAGCCATCTGTTTAGTTTTATTTATGTATACATACCGGCTAATTGTTTTAATTGGTTTGGTAATCAGCAACGTGTGCGGTTAGGCTATTATTAGCGATTAGTGTTAGCGACTGCGGTGTTGTACGATTTTGAACTTTGCCCCGTAAATAATAAGCGTTCTCACGGTGTCGTGTGAAAATCAAACAACTCTTGTTTGTGATAATAAGTAAACGTGTTTTTTTAAAAGAAATATTCGCGATCTGCCTAGGTACAAGTCTTAGGGTAATCCTGATTAGGTTTGCTTTTCTCGATATGTCTAAAACAACTTTGTAAACTGGCGCAGCGGTTTGCGCGTGCAATTTAGGGTCGTATAATGTTAAGCCACTTTCGCAATGCACGGTCACCGGACCAAATTGAAATTATCGTAAACTCCTCCCTACTTCGGAAGGCACGTTTAAAGCCATTGGTCGCGATTGTTGCGGCCTTCCAATGAATAAATAAATTAATAAACAAATTTCTACGCTCACACCATATATCAAGCCCAAGATAAGCTTCTTTTTGAAACTCATTCACATGGTTAATTAGATAACGGATAAATACATAAACAGAAAAAACTTTCAGACCCGAAATCAACTTAGAAAAACAGTTTTTTTCTTAATTGACCCGACCGGGATTGGAACCCGGGACTCAGAGATGGCGTGACGCCGGAAACGGCGTGCTAACCACTCTACCACGGAGGTAGTTAATGGAAGGTTTTATCAGTAGTTATCACTCCATAACTCAGCACAGTGGCCTTATGCGTGTTGAGTGTTGACCGTTTTCCCACTTATTATGTTATTAAGGTATTTAATCTTCTTTGCATAAAAAAAGTACTGATAAAATAATAATTTTACTATGCGAAAATTCATATTTTAATTTGCTAAGTAAGATTAAAGTAATAGGTAGTGCTCTAAGAATTTATGGTAAAGCCTCTGGTGATCATAAGTTATTTCTAAGCAAAACCTTTTGTAAAAAATACCCTATTGGCATTCTACCGACTAAAATGCATTGTTACATGCCAATCCGATTGTTCTTTGCATAAAAAAGTACTGATAAAATAATAATTTTACTATGCGAAAATTCATATTTTAATTTGCTAAGTAAGATTAAAGTAATAGGTACTGCTCTAAGAATTTATGGTAAAGCCTCTGATGATCATAAGTTATTTCTAAGCAAAACCTTTTGTAAAAAATACCCTATTGGCATTCTACCGACTAAAATGCATTGCTACATGCCAAAACCGATTGTAACACATCTATACATCATGATTATGAATTTGGCAAACTAAGCGACCACCTAGCGAGTGAGTGGAAACTTTATGATTCATGCAAAAATCAACTAAGTCTACGTGTTAACACTTATTTTCTTCGATCATCAATACCGACTAGATAACGCGTCACGCACAAAATCAAAGCTAAATTCTGTCCACGTGATTAAATACTTTTTCAAAGCAATAAATTACTTACTTCTGTCACTTAACAAATAAAAGGCGTCAATAACATTTAGTGGTGAAATCGACCTTATGGGGCAACAAATAAAGTAAGTACTTTTTCCTGTTATGCCTTGCGTGAAAATTGCTCACTTCTCAAGTGCGCTCTTATTTACCGAGACACATTTTTAGCGCCGACCTGACATCTAGTTGTATTGTTGATCGAAGTTTATTTTACTAATATGCATAGAGAGTACCGCGATGGTGTTACAATCGGTTTTGGTATGCAACAATGCATTTAAGTCGGTAGAATGCCAATAGGTATTTCACCAAAAAAAACAATTGTTATTTTGGCAATGTTTGGCTTATAAATAACTTTCTAGAAGCATTTGGCCATCAAATTTCCATTCGCTATGCAGACAGTGACTTCAATAATGAGGTAGGTAGGTATACTTAGGTCGCATACTTAGCACGACACCGTTGTGTTGCAGGTGATGCCTGCTTTTTTTAAAGGCCAATTTTAAGGAGCAACCTATTACAGATTAAATTAAAAAAAAACTACTTGTTAATTGTGTTAGGAAGTTGATGTATGCACAATTCACTGATGAACTTTTCCCAAGAAAACTTATAAGTAAGTACTTACTTACTTACTATAAATAACTAATAAAATAACATGAAAAAAAATATATGTATTACCCATCCTAAATAAACGTTAACAATTTTGTACTTACAAAGGTCTAAAATATTATTGACATATTTTGCCTAAGCTTCTTTCTATATCCTCTTATCCTTTTTGTCACGCACGAACACTAGAGGTTGCCAACATCTGCATTTCTTTCTATTGTACCTACCTATCTATATATTACGGCAGCATATTTTCTGACACTAAACTCTTTTTACTCACTTTACTACACCTAAGTACCTACCTACTTGTCAACATTTAAAATTTAATAATTACCAAATATATTTTTGTGTAAGTATAAACGAATGTGTAATATGTCTATGAGTAATATTATTAATCGAATCATTTAATCGCGTTGCGCCGCTACCAAACTTATTTTCAGGAAAAAAGAGAAAAATATCCACATCCTCAAACTGACAAAATATTCCTGAATATCCACTTTTTCAAAATTATGTTATTCATCTGACACAGAAACTAAATAAGTAACTACCTATATAAAACAGCATAAAAAATGGGATTTCTATTGTTTTTTTCCAAGGCTTCAAGGTTTCTTCAATATAAATAAATACTTATAAATATTACGGTACCTAATGAATGAGCCTCATTCAGTCAATGTCAAATGACAATTTAATAAAAATCAATTGCCGAAATGTTTGTACGCGCATCACTTCAGAACGGCTGCACCTATTTGGCTAATTCTTTTTTTTTGTTGTGTTCGTAATTGTCAGGACTAGGTTTGTGTGAAATAAAATAATTGGAAATTCGTCACGGGATACAGGGTGTTCTATTCATGCAGACGAAGTCGCGGGCGGGCCGCTAGTAATATTATGAAATACGATGTCAGATTTTACATTTGTATGACGTGTTGACTATTACTTTTTCGACACACATATATTTATTTAAAAGAGCAGTGCTTTCTTAACCTAATGACAAAATACAATCTGATATTTTTATCTCAATGCTACTTCAATTTTGCTTGTCTACATTCAATTCATGTGACATTCACATTACGAAATGTGGTGGAAATCATAACTGTAAAGTTTAGTAAAGTCGTCATTATCATCCTTTAAACATCCTACTGCTGGGTTGCACAGTTCTTCTCATATGGACAACAGTATATGGGGAGATTGGGCCATAACCCACCACGCTGGCCCAATGCGGATGTGGCCAAAGTAAAATAGGTAATCCCATGCTCACTGCTGGGCAAATAAATAAATAATAATTTTTCCTACACTCACACCAATTATCTAGCCCAAGAGAAGCTTCGTCATAAAACTCGTTAAATGGTTACTAGACAACGGATAAACATACTTAAATACATACTTATTATACATAGAAAACACCCAGACCCAAAACAATTTAGAAAAACAATAATTTCTAAATTGACCCGACCGGGGATCGAACCCGGGACCTCAGAGATGGCGACACCATGAAAACCGGTGTACAAACCACTCGACCAAGGAGGTCATCAAATGCACCTATCATTAAAATCAAGTCATCACTACAATCGATGGGTGTTGTTGGCAATTGGAATAATCACCATGTTTACGAAATGCGGGTTTCTGATCACAAACCTGGACTCCTGGATCAATAAATCCCCTATCGCCTAACTGGGATTTGAACCCGGCCATCATCGAGGCGTATGTAAATAGCATTGCTGTGGTCCGCAATTAAGAGATAATATAACCAGTTCCTCAGTGGTTGAGGATTCCGGGGGTAGCGTGCTTCCACCTTCGGCCTTAGCGTCACCTACCATCAAGTGAGATGATGGCCAAGCGCTTAACCCTATTGAATAAAAAAAACACTTTCCAATTCCTCAGGTTTCGGAGTAGGCCTCGCATCTGCCTCATCCTTCGTGTCGCTCAACCATTACTTCTCCAAGAAGCGTGGTCAGGCGGTCGGTCTGTCGATGGCTGGCACCGGTTTCGGTCTGATGGTGATGCCCCAATTGGTTAAACTGCTGTTAGGAGAGTATGGCTTCAGGTGGACCGTTGTGATACTGGGCGCGCTGGCGTTCCACGCTGTGCTGGGATCGTGTCTACTGCAACCAGTGAAGAGGCATTTGAAGGAGGTGCCGGTGGATTGCGAGATGCAGCATGTGAAGGTTGGTTTGGCTTGGTTTTTTAATATATAAAAAAAACTTAGGGCAAAAAGTAGCTGCAATACATGCCTACTATACTACTATATTAAAGATCGTTATTTAAACTTTAAAAAAAATGTTCTTGTTACGTTAATCCTGATGCAAAACAGCGATTATCCTGTTAAAGAGAGCAAAACGTCTAAATGTTTAGGTCCTTATTGATAATATGGAGGTAATCTTGTCTTATCTAACGCTAATCCTAAATTGTTTCAGGAAATGGAGTGCATACACGAAAGCGACGAGGAAGCCGAAGACAAATTCGAGAATAGCGCGCAGCTCGCTCCGCTCGTCACCCACCCAATGCCGAAACTGACGCCTCAAAGAACCCATAACAACATGAACCATCCATCAGTGCGAACGATCGGGATGCCCAGAGCAAAAACTTGCGATAAGCCCCTCCAAGATTTCGAGAAGAACGCGAAACTAGTGGGGTTAACCACCGCCGCGTCAGTGGCAGCGATGCCAAGGGTGACATCTAGCGGCAGCATGAGCGAAGCGGCCCGCCGCAGGAAGGTGTCCGTCATATCCAACATATCCAATATGGACTTCACGGGCAGCTATCTGCAGCTGTACCTTGATGTAGGTATAACACCTTTTTTATTAAAATGCATTACACACAGAAAATAGGTCGGTTTCAGAACAATGTGTTCAGTCCGTGTGTCCATCTAGCCATACAGGTACTGGCTACTGGTGCCGGACATTTTCACAATGAAAGTACGGTCGCGCCCGCTCGCTCATTGTTGGCGTGTTTGCAAGTTGCAGGGTTAGTGTTTGTTAGGCTGACGATTTCGCTGCACCCGCTACCTACATTAGACTAAACTTTAAATCTTAGGTACTTAAGTCATTTTGAGTTCAGGAGAGCTACCATGTCAATAAAATATTTAGATAATTTGCTAATTTGTCTCTCTTATAAAAGTGTCAATTAAATAGCTCAAAATAGAATAACTAGTGCAATTTCGTAATTTGAAAACACATAATATTATTTATACACACATCAAAAGTGTCTAGGGATCAAGCATTTTTATGCGGATTTCTTGAGATTGAGATGTGGCTTTGTAATAAATTTATGATTTTATAAATTTATATGGATCCTTTTTGGTGCATTTCATAATTTGAAACAGGAACTTTCAATCAATTTCTAGTAAAAGATGAAAATCAGCTGTCAATATTTTCCCTATAAAAACATAGAACGCATTGAAGACATTATTAGTGCTACTGTTTCCCTACTACTGATTAAAACCAACGTTATTATGGAGCGGCGACGTCATTTAAGCAGGGAAGAAATGCTCAGAGCCGTGGGAATGATAGAAGCTGGTTCCCGGCAACGTACTGTGGCTTTAGCTCTGAATACAAGTCAGAGTGTTATCAGTCGACTTTGAATACGTTACCGAAGCACTGGTACCGTGGCTGAGCGCCATGGAGGACGGTATCGCTGCACAACACGGAGACAAGACCGATACATTCAAATCACAACTCGAAGAGCTCCAACAATAACCGCCATGATGTTAGCCGTGAGGCTTCATCACTCTTCAGGGAACTTAATTAGCGACCAAACAGTCAGAAACCGCTTGCATGAAGTGAACCTTCATTCCCGAAGACCGCTAAGGGTAGTGGTACCGCTAAGGGTACTATAGGTGGCTATAGCAATGCACAATCGTAGGATTCGATATCAATGGGCTCTTGAACACAGAAATTGGGCAGAAGAACAATGGCGTTTCGTGTGCTTTTCTGATGAGTCTCGTTTTGGTATGAGACCGGATACAAGACGTATACGACACTGGAGAACCCCTGGACGCCAACAGCGATTAAAATCCTGCCAGGAAGTCCATCCTTATAGTGGTGGAACCATCATGGTATGGGCGGGTATTTGGATCGGCGGAAGAACTGAGTTGATTTGGATCAGAGGCAACCTCAACGCTCAAATTTATGCTGAGACGATTGTATCAGACGTCATCGTTCCTCTACAAGTGCAAATCGGTCCCTTATTTCAGTTAATGCATGATAATGCACGACCGCACACCGCAAGAGTTGTAAGACAGACTCTCGCCGCAGCTAACATCAATGTCATGCCCTGGCCTGCTCAGTCGCCAGACTTGAACCCGATTGAGCATGCATGGGATATGCTACAGAGGAGAGCTCTGCCGAATATGGAGGGTATCCAGTCGCAAGAAGACCTTTTTTGTTGTTGCAACGAACATGGACGGCCATTCCACAGCGTGATTTGGATGAACTCATTTTGAGTATGCCAAACCGATGTTCTTGTGTTGTTAGTGTTCGCGGTAGAAACACGGATTATTAATTGTTTAAGTTACCCAATAAAGTTACCCAATTAAACTGTTATTTCAGTCTTTTTTTCGAACTTTAATGTTAGTGGTTCAAATGTCAAAAATCCCTTTATTAGGAAAATGGCAAATTTCTTTATTAATGCAAAGGTGACTTGGTTTATCGTTACTGTAGACAAACGAAAACACTTTATTTGATGAATCCTTAAAGAAAATTTTAATTAATATCAATCAGGAGAAAAGTTATTGCAAAAATATATGTTGATCCCTAGACACTTTTGATGTGTGTATTATCCTGTTATTGTAGAATATTTTGAAAAGTAAATGCTTTGCTGGTATAAAAGTAGTGCTATAAAATATCATGCTAATAAATAAAACAGAATTATTTATCAACCAATATTTATTTTAGTTTCTGGAAGTAAAGGGGGCTTCAGAGGAGGTAACATAGTCATTGCAAATTATATCAACAATGACCGGCATGATAAACGTGTGTTTTTGCGATCATCAACTGAATAGTTAAGTCTATGCCATAATAAAATAACATTCATTAACATCTTTTCATGACCCTTAATTTTACTCAACTACCCTCCACTTTATGACCCTAATGTTTCTGTGCCACAGACTTTATTTTACCACTATTCATAGATTCTAGAAACTGAAATGTCCTGAATCGCTTTACAGAATAAATGAAAGTCCAGCTAATCAGTAACTTTATATATAAATCAATACATCTATTACTTTAAAATTTAAATAATACTATCGAAGGATATGTTCTTCCTTTCTACATAACAGCTAGTAATGGCTGGAAGCGATCTCTTAAAAGAGATCTTGTCGACTTAATTGTGTCTGTCTCGTACAATGTTTGTGGTAATGTCTTTGTATTGATATTTTTACAATTAATATTATAATACGACGTCGCTTAACATTCTCCTCTGAATTCACCTCATTGTACTCGTAAATACATAAGCTTGACGCGTGCTGTATCAAATAGTATTAACAAGTAATTTCATCTTTTTGTTACAATTGGCTATTTGACAGTTGTAACAATAAAATATGAAATATGTCGGAAATGGTAGGTTATGGTTAAACGATAATTATCCAATAGTATTTTTTTTTAAGATAAATTGTAAATATTTTATTTTTACAAAATAAATTTGCGTTTTTTTATCTGTGGATTACAAGACTCGAAACACGGGCGGCCATGATTGAGCTTCATGTGACGGATTGTGACGTAACATTTCACAAAGTATACAGAAACTATCTGTCAGGTTTCAAGTCAAGTTTCTATATTTATTGAAATGTGACGTCACCGAGCAAAATGTCACGTGACCAACCGTTTTCGCACGAAGTTTGAAATCAACAAAGAAAAATATGTTTTTTTCTGTTAAATAAAGGTTTTTCGAGAAAGAAAATATTGTACGGGGTATAAAATAAGCGTTTGTAACTTTTTAAATACTTTTTTGAAAACTGTCAAGTAGCCAATTCGTTGTTATTTGCCGCTTTGATTATAGCTCGTATCACCGTTGCGCCTTTATATGAAATTAATATTATCTAATACTCGTTTGAATAGATTAATTTAGTGATAAATAAACGTTTAATTATTGAAATATAGCATCGTTAACTATCATTTTTAATCCTTTAATTACTAAATGTAAATAAGATTTAGCATTTGATAAATTTATTTTTGTCTTTGTAAGCGTTCGAATGATATTGATACCGAGTATGTGTACGATGAATTGATGAAGCCGGTTCTCATAATAAGCATACTTACTTACCAACCCCTCTGTTTCCTTGTGTGTCGTAAAAGGCGACTAACGGACTGCACATACATCCAACAACATAAAGCGGCGGGCTCACCACCTATCACGCCGAGCACATGTGTAGTTGTAATTTGGTGAAAAGTGGACTATGGCAGTGGACTGCTTCTGCAGTCCTCATTGCCTAGTCTCCGACTAACCCTTTGGGGATAATGATCGGGAATCTATGATATATGTACAGTCAAGAGCAAAAACATGTAAACAATTGTAACTCTTAATACAATGGAATAAGAGTCAAAGTGTTTACATATTGGTACTCGTGACTGTACGAATGATAAAGAGTGAGAAGAGCCCGATGTTGCAGCGGCTTCCGCGCTTAATAATTTTAATGGCAAACTATGTTTGTGCAAACGAAATTTCAAATAATAAGTACCATAGTAGATGCAAGCAGCACAAGACCGGACGTGGTGGAGATCCTTGGGGAAGGCCTTTGTCCAGCAGTGGACGTCTTCTGGCTGACGATGATGACGATGAAGTACCATAGTAGGAAATTAGCGAGGTTTCTATCGAAATTTCGTTTTTACACGGAATCTATGGTCTGTCTTCTGTCTCTTTCTGAATCCATACATCTGACAGCGATCTAACAAAACCGAAAGCACATTAACTTAAACACTGTGTTTAGATACTTGTCTTATCGGTTGAAAGAAATAGATTTACAATGCTTCAATTTTGTTTTCAGACAGCAGACGAAGAAGCTATACAAATGAGGTCGTTCAAAAAATCCGAACCGGAGGCAGAGAAGAAGAAGGGTTTCTTTAGGAGGTTTATAGCGCTTATGGACTTAGATCTACTGAAAGACTGGTCGTTTTTGAACCTTTTACTTGGCCTCTCACTTTTTTGGAGTGGGGAGTTGCAATTTAGGATGTTGACGCCTTTTTTTATAAGAAGCTTGGGGTACAACATGAATGACACGGCGTTTTGCCTCTCTATGACCGCTATCACGGATATTTTGGTGCGGTTGATACTACCCCCTATATTTGATAGAACGACTATATCGAAGAAAATGATATTTTTTATATCCGCTTTCTTTTTGGCGGCGACCAGATCGGGTGAGTTGAATTTTTGTTAATATTTCAGATACCTATTGTATTTTTTTATTTATAATATACATTTCAACTCTAATTATTCACATCCCTTGGCTGTTCAAGAATAAGGCAAGCATGATAAGTTTTAGTTTTAACAATTAACTATATCAAACGTTAAACCTTTTATGCATCTTCGTTTTTAGTATTAACAATTGCAAGCCAGGCTCTTGTTTGTGTCAAAGTTATTCGAAACATGCCTTTCAAAGAAGATATAAAAATGTTAAAACCTTAATTGTTTAAAATATTGCTGCAGATGCAGACATTTAGTAATGAGAGTAATGTATATTCCAACTACGCTTAGCTATAGTACCTTAACTTTTGTGATCTCTATAATTTAATGTATAATTGCTTGCAGTGTTAGCGGAGCAAAGTGAATGGGTGCCGCTAATGATTTGGCTGTCAATCTGCGGTTTCTTCCGCGGCATGTGCCTAAGCAACTTCACTCTGACCATATCGGAGTACTGCCCGCTGGAGAAGCTGCCCGCCGCCTTCGGGCTGCATATGGTCAGCAAGGGGGTGTTCGTGGTCGTCATTGGGCCTTTTATTGGTGAGAAATTATGTCATCTTCATCCTTATCATTGTATAACCCTATGACATACAGTCCGCCTTTTATTTAAGTCTTAGGATTAAGACCCTTACATTGGTCCTTCGAGTCGGATCAATGTAAGAGTCCTAAGACTTAAATAAAAGGCGGACTGTATATCATAGGGTTGGTTTTAATGCCAACAATTACAAAGAACGGTCCCTAACAAACATCAAATTTAAAAAGGGTCGCGATTGTCGTTGGTGCTGTCCGAAAGCCGAGTGTCCTACGTTTGGTAGTCGGTGCCGCGCCGGTCGGGCACAGGCAGCGGGGGGCGCCTGCGGCAACCGTTTCTATGCTCGCCGCGATGATGGCACGCCCTCCTCCCTAGCGTCTCCTCCCGTGCTTATGTAGGCATTAACAATGATCATCATCATCTGAGCTATGTGGTAAAATAAATAAAGTTGAGCCTATTATTCCCAAAAGGTTATAGACTAGGCAGTGCACTGTTTACCTCATTTTTAGGGTTCCGTAGCCAAATGGCAAAAAACGGAACCCTTATGGATTCGTCATGTCTGTCTGTCTGTCCGTCCGTATGTCACATCCACTTTTTTCCGTAACTATAAGAACGATACTGTTGAAACTTGGTAAGTAGATGTATTCTGTAAACCGCATTAAGATTTTCACACAAACATAGAAAAAAAACACTAAATCTTGGGGGTTCCCCATACTTAGAACTAAAACTCAAAAATTTTTTTTTCAGGTTTCTAATAATTTTTTTTTCTAAACTGAATAGTTTGCGCGAGAGACACTTCCAAAATAGTAAACTGTGCCTCCCCCCCTGTAACTTCTAAAATAAGAGAGTGATAAAACTAAAAAAAATGTATGATGTACATTACCATGCAAACCTCCACCGAAAATTGGTTTAAACTAGATCTAGTAAGTAGTTTTTTTTAATACGTCATAAATTAATTAATTTTAAAAAATACACTATTATTCAAACATCGATCAAAGTTACAACGAACTACAAGAACTTTTATATTATGTCACTTGTTGCTACGGAACCCTTCATGGGCGAGTCCGACTCGCACTTGGCCGGTTTTTTTACAAATTATGTCCCACTGCAGGGCAAAGGCCTCCATCATTAATATCAAGTAATCGCTACAATTGATGGCTTCATCACCAACTTCGATCAACAATACCAACTAGATAACGCGTCACGTACAAAATCAAAGCTAAATTCTGTCCACGTGAATAAATACTTTTTCAAAGCAATAAATTACTCCTGTCCCTTATAAAAGAAAAGACGTCAATAACATTTAGTGGTGAAATCAACCTTAAGGGGCAACAAATAAAGTACTTTTTCCTGTTATGCCTTGCGAGAAAATGAGAGCTCACTTCTCAAGTGCGCTCTTATTTACTGAGACACATTTTTAGCGCCGACGGGACATCTAGTTGTATTGTTGATCGAAGATCACCACGCTTGCCAAATATGCGGTTCGGTGATCACAAACCCGGGTTATGTATCGAAAAATCCGATACACGCTTACTACAGACCCAACTCTTCTCTTGGGTGTCGTAAAAGGTGACAAACGGACTGTACACTGCATGTGGCGGCGCCACCTACCGCATGACGCCGCACATAGTTCGACATGAAGCAAACACCTTCACAACCGTGTTAACAGATGGCGCCACAAACGTATAACCACATAGGGGCCAAATGCCTGTTTAGTGATATTAATTAATAACTCAGCAGCCAGAAACACTTTCTTTTTGAAATTTAGTATGGTTAAAGTATATTTATATTCACAACAATTTAAAAGTAAATATTTAAAAGTTATTTCAGATAATGATGTGTGGTATCATTTGAAAGAGATTTATTTGTAAGTAACTAAGTACTGTTAATAAAATTTTTTTGTCTAAATTTAGTTCGTTAACTAGTTTTTTAATTAAAAATAATTAAATTAAAACTAGTTTATTGATATCTTAATTGTTTTAAGGGATCTTTTAAATCATCCATGTGATCTTCTGTACTTACACAGTTTTTTCCGCCAATATATACTAATAAATTTAACAACATGTTTTTTGAATTTACTCCCAAAATATACATTAATCAAAGATAGCTAACATGTGTATCTGCGGTCGTTTCGAATTTAAAATACAAATTAAAAAACGTTTATTTTCATCAATCAAAAACAATTGGTAGCTTTTGTATGAATGAAAAAGTGAAAAAAATAGGCAACAAAAAAATAAAAATAAAGTATTTTCGGCAAAAGTCAACCACTTTTGTTTGAGGGACGGGTAGGTATTTTTTTAAATGTAAATATGGCATGTATTAATGCCATGCCGCCCTTGTACTTTATCAAGCTTTAGCTTTTTTTGTTATAACAACAGACCTGCTTGACTATTGCCGAAACATATTTGTTAAAATTCAGTCCCGGTCCTAATGTTTTGTAAACTATGATTATTTTAGAAAACTTTATAGTCCAATACAATATACATACCTTCTGCTATAACATCCATATCAAATATTATAACAAACTACTATAGATATCCACTAAATAATTAAATAACGCGCAACACCAATTAATATTAACACAGCAACTTGAATAAGCTTAGGCACACGTTTATGTTATTATAAGGGATAGATAAAAAATCAATATACCTCTTATTTGAAAGTTTAGACATTGCGGATTATGAATATACCATTAATTGTGTCAGTGCCGCCATTCCGAATAAGTGACTTATTATCATCGCTTGTATGGAGCGTCCCCTATGTGCGACGTCTCCAATACTATGACGGTACAATAGTATGGGAAGCCGGCATCGCGGTATCAAAGAATTCACCATTTCCTTCGCTATTATTAGCACCTCCAACTAAAATCCGATGGACTTCGGTCCCCAATTATATCACCCAGCTCGGAGGACGATCTTCCCTTTGGCTTTCCTACAATGTGGCATCCATCCATATCCGTCCCTACAGTGGTGACCCCAACAGGTGGACTTCGGTTCCCTAACCAGCTCGGAGGACGATCTTACCATTGGCCTTCCTACAATGTGGCATCCATCCATATCCATCCCTATAGTGGTGACCCCAACAGGGGAGTTTGGTCCCCGAGCTATACCACTCAGCTCGGAAGAAGATCTTCCCTTTGGCTTTCCTACAATGTGGCATCCATCCATATCCATCCCTACAGTGCTGACCCCAACCGGGGACTTCAGTGCTTGAGCTATACCACCCAGCTTGGAGGAAGATCTTCCCTTTGGCTTCCCTATAGTGGGGCATCCATTCTACCTACCATCCGCACCCTTACAGTGGTGACGCCGACGTGATATGAACTGCACTGCACATACATCCAATAGCATAAAGCGGCGATGGGCTCACCACCTACTCGTAATACGCTGAGCACATGTGCACAATTTATTCATCATCATCATCAGCCTATAAACGTCCCACTGCTGGGCACAGGCCTCCCACGTGGACAATGCACGAGGGGATATTGGGCCATAACCCACCACGTTGGCCCAATGCGGGTTGGTGGGTTTTAACGACTGTCATCTTACGACAACAACCGGGACCAACGGCTTAACGTGCCTTCCGAAGCACGGAGGAGCTCGAGATGTTTTAAATTTGGTCACCCATCCAGCGACCAGGCATTGCGAAAGTTGCTTAACGGGCAAGTTCGCAAGCCGAACGCGCTAGCCGCTGCGCCATCGAGCTCCTCAATTTATTGTATCTTTTATTTATCTGCCAGAAGGCATTCACTGAATCCGAAGGTAGTCCGTAGCCCGAATTATCAAGAAATCATGAAAACTATTATTTTTATTACAGGATACGTAAGAGACTACACAGGCAGTTTCGCAGTGTGCATTCACGTGCAAAACGCACTGATCATGTCCTGCGTGTTAGTATGGGGCATCGAGTACGCCTTACAATTCACTCGCCGCAGAAAGATCGTGCAGATTTAGTGTTAGCCAGCCTCGTTGGAAAAACGCCCTTATGTAGCGTAAGGTAAGGTCCTGTGTTAATCACGATTAAACTGCTCGTGAAAGCTTTAAAAAGCTCAACATGTAATCAAATTTATTTGTCTTGAAACTTTTTGCGTACGACCGCTTTAGTTGCACGTTGTTTGCTCTCTCTCTTATCAGTCGTATATGTTTAATGAAAGAGTGGGACGGGCAATTTAACTATAGCGGTCGTACACAATGTTCGTATAAGACAAAATTATATTAGAACATAAACAATATGTTTATATAATTACCTCTTTTGGTATAATTGTAGTGGACATGTGGTGATTAAAAACCCAGCCACTGTTTCTTCCTTACGTCTTCTCTCCAGTGCCACTCTATTTATCATGACATTTTGAATGAATTTTATCGAATTAGTAATTTACAATGAAAATCATGACTATATGAATGTCTTATATTGTAGAATTTTGTGTAGACGTTTACTCCTTGATAGTTGATATTGAAAAATAAAAATCGAGAGATTGTGAATGTGACGAGATGACAAAGATAGAACAGATAGCTCTATGGAAATAGTAATAAATTAAATGGTATCTGTATTGGATTGACGGACGACTTATTTGTAATTTGTCGCATTCATGGATTATTACCTTGATTATTTATTTATTATCAAAAGTTAGACAAATACTATCTAAGTAACTTGTGTTTATATTAATGTATCTAGTTAGAATTTCAATTACGTAAGCTCACTGAAATTTTAACTAAGTTACAGTTTTACCAAAACAATTAAATTGATTAATTGTGATTGACTTTTGTTTGTTTATATTTTGGATACTTATTTTTTTTCCCTAGACAATATTTTGTATATTTATTTTATTAAATTACTTTATTAATTCAGTGAGCAATGACTATACAATATCTGTACAGGCGACGACAAAAATGGCTTTGTACAAAAATACCTTGTCATATGTGTTTAATTTTATTATTATACATGACAGTTTCTACGGAACAACGTGTTAACTAATATGACATTACAGTATTCTAGCTGTTTTTGTGGGCGACTGTTAGTATTATGTCACATTTAGAATGTGACTCTTTAGAAATTGAGTTTTAATAATCATAATATTTTTAGATGGCTGTTTGTAGTTTGGAAACGTTTTATGTAGTTAATGAAGTATTTTAGATGAACACTTTTAGTCGGAGTAACCACTAACTATATGATAAGTGTCATGTAGTATTTCTAGAGCTTTTGTATGTATTTGTTCAGCAATACATACATATAATCACGACTGACTTTTATCAACGATGGGTAGTCATAGACTACGCAATGAAGACCGCAAAAGCCGTGTTCTACCATAGTCCACTTCTCACCAAATAGCGACTGCACATGTGTACAGCAAAAGTCTCTAATATAAAATGTTTGATGACGATGACACTTAACACAAAGTGGTAGAGTAGTGAATTTCTTTAGATAGACGTTTCGAAAAGGAAAGGGAAATGGATTTCTGGAGACAGTGAGTGTAAAAAATGAAGGCAGCATTTCTGTAAATGTAAGAAATTACTAACAAATGTAGTACTTATAATAGTGCGAATAGGATTCAATTTTCCATTCTGTGATTGTGAAATGTGCTTTGACTATTACTTTTATTGATAATTACTTTATGCGATATCTAAAACGTAATAGGAACGTGGAATATTTTGTTGTCCAAGTGTATTTATTGTTCTTTTTTAAAACTTTGTTACTGTTGTTGGTTTGATGGGAACTCACAATGGTAACACAGTCCAGTTAACTCATATGCATTTTACTTACAATTTAATTCATAAATCACAACTTCATAATCTACATTATTATGTCTTCCAAAATATCAGAAGAATAAACTAATGTGACGAAATGGCGCTTAGCTATCTGTTAACTCCTAATCTATTCAAAACCAAACTCATAAGGCCTGAAATTAATTACTAATAGGTATATGTGTTGTTTTGCTAGATTTATTAAGTTCTGCCGTATGTATAAAAGGCGACTGCTAGAAACCGCAAGAAACTTCAAGGGCTGGTCAGGTCAAGTGTTTTAAACAGACAAAAATGACAAAAAAGAAATTCGTACTTTGTCATTTGTAATTAAATAATTCATTTTGCGAATTTTAATTGGAGTCTTTGAGTATCTAATTAATTTAAAGCAATAACATAAGAAAAATAAAATGAAAAACACTTAAAAATAACGATTATTTACAAAGCGCGGGCAGCGGCCGGTCGATGACCCAACCGTCTGTTGACCCGTCCGCGTCAGCCGGGCGATAAGTACCTACGTTAGTCTGCAATAAGACCATTTATATTCCTATTACGAAATGTGCGTATTTTTCTTATGTTATTGCTTTAAAATAAATTAGATACTTAAAGACTATCCAATTTAAATTCGCAAAATGAATTATTTAATTAAAAATGAAAAAAAAGCACGAATTTCTTTTTTGTCATTTTTGTCATCTTTACAATACTGGACCTGGACCAGCCCTTGCAGTTTCTTGCGGTATCTAGCAGTCGCCTTATTTACACATATTGCTTATTACTTACGGCCGAATACAATTTATATAGTTACAGGGTTAATTTTGGACCCCCCCCCCCATTTTTTACGTGATTGTATAGCAGCAGTACAAGTAGACAGCTGTAGGACAACCAAATAAAAAAACATATTTTTTTAAATGTTTTTTATATATTTTAGCGTTTCATTAACGCTTAAATATACTTAAGTAAAATTTAAAACACTGAAAAAAAAAATTTTTTATTAAAAATATATTTTTTGTTACATTTTTGTCTCAACTTTTCCTTAAGAGGTTTCATTTTATTTCATTTCGGTTTCCCATACAAATTTCCAAGTTGAAATTTTTAAAAACCAGTAAGCCAATTATGATGAAACTCGGCATGCTGAAGTAAAATATAGAGGTCTGATTAGTTTGTTGCAACATTTTTTAAAATGGTTTATTTAACTGAGTTATAGCGATTTTAAACTTTCTCAAGTGGACTTTAAATCGCAATAACTCAGCCAAATAAACCTTTTTTTAAAATGTTTTCAACAAACTATTTATATCCCTGTATTTTACTTTAGCATGCAAAATTTCATTAAAATTAGCTTATTGGTGTTTAAAAATTTCGACTTGGAAAATTGTATGGGGAACCGAAATGCGTTAACCCTCTTAAGAAAATTAAAATTATTGTCACCTAGCGCGCGGCCTATCTCGGTTATCGATATGTATGTAGACCAGGTATTATTCACCCCGTGCACCAATGACAGCGCGCCGTCTCGTCGCTTTGACCGCGAGGGTGAGCGCACGCACCTATGTTCCCGTGGGAATATCGAGATAAAAAGTATCCTATGTGTTAATCCAGGTTATAAACTATCTGTATGCCGAATTTCATCTAAATCCATTCAGTAGTTTTTACGTGAAAGAGTAACAAACATCCATCCATACGTTCCCGTGGGAATATCGGGATAAAAAGTATCCTATGCGTTATTCCAGGTTATAAACTATCTGAATTCCAAATTTCATCCAAATTCATTCAGTAGTTTTTACGTGAAAGAGTAACAAATATCCATACACACAAACTTTCGCGTTTATAATATTAGTAGGATAAAGAGCAGGCAAAAAATTGTAAGTATAAAAAAAAAGAAAACATTAATTATTTTTACGTCAAATATTTTATTAATTATTACTTTTTTTTACCTCATATTTACTTTTAGCGGGGGGTCCAAAATAAATCCAATAGTTTTGACAGCTGCTAAAAAGTTTTTCTAACAAATAACTAACCAGTTAACTACCCGATTATTAAGTTTACGCGGACACCGCACTCAAGTATAATAGTATTCACAATAACATCCCTTTACAAAATTCCTTAATATTTTTTTTTACTTTACATGAATGTACTGCAGAGGAAGCATCAGACCTACACCCATTACCAGTATACAATTTTTTTATGTCTATGTCGTCTCCTTATGTTTATTGCTCTGAGTGTAAATATTTACTTACAAATATCAATATTATTTCTTGACGTGTGATTTTATTGACCAAATATATTGAAGTACTTACTAATCGACTAAGTATAAAAACACTATTAATCAAACTTATTATCATTTTGTACTTATACACTGACTTGTATTTTAGACATTATGAAACATGCAGGCTCGCTATTCTTTAAATTATTTTAAATATATGAATTAACAAGAAATAAAACCAATTTATTTACTCTAAACCGTTTAACTAGTATATGAATATTATTTGTAGCTGTCCAATTTACGTTTGGAGTGTAAATCCGTAGTATTTTTGAACTTAAATTTGTAATTGGCACTCAAAATGAGTTTTATCGATATTTCGGAAACCAACGTGCTAATTGTATGTCAAATTTTTTAACTCTGTAAAGGATTATATCGATATAAATACGTGTATGTATCGTTTTTAATTAAAGGCGATGTAAAATAATAGGATATTAGTTCATAAGGTATGGGAGTTGAAGTGTTCGAGCAGGGATTGTAAATAAAACAAGAGCTGTTTCGATGCTATGCTATAAGTAATGAATATGATAAAGCCTTTTATCTATTACAATGTATCATGCCATGACCTAAATAAGAACCTGTAAGTTAAGGGGACCCTGCAAGAAATTGTGAAAATTTACGTATTTTTAAGTTACTTGTACTATGCGCTAAATTAGTTAAATACATTAAAAGAACTTACATAAGTTAGCCTCATCATTGCACAAGGTCGTGGCCTTGTTGAAATTTGAAACAAATTCTTTAAACAATAACAAACAATACATAAATCGAATGACTCCTTAAAAACAACTTTCTTAATTTTACCCATGAAACAATTATTCTTACATGAAAATATTTGTATTGATATTCCGCATCTTAAAAAAGTAAATTTTAGTTTTTAAACCAAGCGCGTGATGGTTTTGTACATTTCGCAGAATAAAAACATTGCTCTATTCAAATTACTAGGTCTGAAACTTCAAAGCAGAATTGTTCTAATTTTAAATATCAATATGATTGATTTTGCTTTGAAATTTATTATGAGACTTATGTCAGTTTTTGCGATCGCGCGGCACCTCCATAAGCTAAAACCGTTTCGAATATTACCTACTATGCCATCTGCAATTGAAAACAGCCATCAGTCTTCATACATAACGTCGTTTATACAATACAGGGTCCCATGTAGGGCTGGATATGGTATGCGACATGGTCATGGTAATAGGCAAAAGCCCTTAAATTCATAAGCCTATAAATGCCTTACGGCTGAGGCCTTGCCACAGTGAACATAAGCAAATAGTTAAATTGAGCGGAAAAGATTGACGACCTCGCAATTACGTGTTCGTTGTAACGATCAGAAAAGTTAAGTGTGCGGTGGTCGTGGTCAGTATCCGGGTGGGTGATCAAAAACTTGCTTTCGATATGCCGCACCAAGAGCTACGTAAGTTGGTAGTTTTAAAGCGAAAGCAAAAGGACAGTAGTCAGAACATCTTCTAGCCCTTCAGAATGCGGGTGTAAAAAGGGAACTATATGCAAGCTTCATGTGTCTTTTAATATAGAAAAGTAATTATTTTAATAAAACGGTAATTAGGGGCTAAAGCCCCTCCAAAATGTTTGCAAGTGTTGCAAACTATTTGCTGCTAAAGAGGGTAAAACCACAATTTTCTTAATTCGGAGGGTATTGGTGAAAATGTGTAATTGAGAAACGGGTTAAGAATGCGTATTTGTTTTCTCACTTCTCGAAACGTAAATAGTTTTTTATTTATTTTATAAAATGGAAATAAAATCGTAACGTTAATGACATTTCTGAGCTCGTTCCAACTTTACCCCCAATAAGCAACAGGGAAGAGAATTAAATAAATTAAAGCAAAACTTTTAACTGTATTAACCCCCGAGGGGCGGGTAGGTATTTTTTAATTTTTTTTTAATGCCGCCCTCTAGCTGACGGACGGCATGGCATTAATACATGCCATATTTACATTTAAAAAAAAAATACCTACCCGCCCCTCGGGGGTTAAAACAACTGAAGAAACGCAATGAAGATACAGTTGTATAGATACATATCCTGTAGTCTTCCCTCGTAAGATTATCGAAATGGTACTTCGATAGATGTCACGGTTGTAGGTACGATTGAGTTACTAAAAAGTAGATAAGTACTAAAATGTACTAAATTAATGTACCTCTAAAATAGTAAAGTGTCCGATATATTCGTAGTTCAAACTATCTTCCGAAGTAAAATACTATGCAATGTGTTCCTACCTAGAACGGCCCCCCGAGCTAGGCACGTTAAACTAATGGCAATGCTTCAGTTGCACAATGAATCTAGAATTTATCAACAGAATTCAATGTACCTCGACCGTTTTGACAGAAATTACGATAAAATGCCTGATCTTCCCAGCTGGGCCTTCGGCTGCATAACGCTCGAAATACATAAAAAATATACTGATCTAATGTACCTCCAATGAACCTCCCGACTTATGTATTAAATTCCAGAAATTCTAATTAGAACAGAAGATATTCAGCTTTAAAGTTTTGTCTTCCTAGAGGGGCCCTCTGTAATCATAAGTAGTGAATACCATTTTTATGTTTTTCCTATGTACCTCTTAGTTCTTCGCAATTTACCAAATTTAGATACAAAATTATGATATTGGTAAATAACAGTACAGCTAAACTATTCACAGCTACCCTCATTGCAGCAAATATTACCTGTTGCTAAACTTACCTCACCAAGCGTGTACTGTTATTTGCCAATGTCATAATTTTGTATCTAAATTTGGTAAATTGCGAACAACTAAGACATTGGAAAAACATAAAAATGGTATACTATGCCGTGCTAGGTACCTACACATTACTATGCAGGGAGTGTACTTATAATACTACGTACTTATAATAATAATAATGTAATAAAATATTTTAATTATGTCGTCACAAATTTACTAATGGCTAATACTTATTTAGAAGCGCTGTACCCCAAAGTGAGAGGCTGGCGCCTGATATTGATTCAATAAAACCTGTAAGACAGGTTACCAGGCCCCCTATAATTTATACTAAACCACTTATAATATATTCCAAAATAAAGGTTTAAAACTAAATTTTGATCGGGGGGTCGCCAACACTATTATTCGTTTTTCCGAAGTTTAGGTTTCTAAAGCGTATATCTCTTCTATCTTTTGTTGAATTATTTAGTGTAAAAAAAGGAATTTTCGTCCAAAATAGAACGAGTTGAGAGGCACGTGATCTTCTTAATGTTTAATTAATTCTGTGCGTTATTAAACCAAAAACTTGTTTAACCTTAAAAACGTGACATGTATTAGCTTAACGTATCTCCGAGGCTGTATTCGGAACAATGGCTGATACGAGCTTTGTTTTGTCTTCGATCTACATTAAAAAGCAATAAAAACAACTTTATAGTCGGTCATCATGTGGCATGTGACATGCCGCATGTCGCTCATTATCACTATATATTTTTATATTATTTTTTAACATTTCAGCATAAATTATGTATCAAGTATGACGTTGAGTGCGTTGCGTAAATTGCGTTTTAATGGTAGTGTGATAACCTGATGACAATTTGTTGATATATTTAACGTTAATTGCAAAGTTGGTTTTATTTGTGCTATTTTTATTCCAATGTAAGATTGTTTTTTGATGATTGTTACTGTTTTGAATGACGTGTACCTACACTTTTTGTTTTAATAAGCGTGTAGGTACATTTAAATTTTTGTATTTTTAGCAGTTACAATTAATTATGTGTGTGACTTATAATACTACTTACTATCGTAGTGGTGGTAAAACATCAATACATCGTTGATGGCAAGAGTGTTTAAATACTTATAAGTAATTATTTTTTATTGTGAAACTGCTAATGTCGTCTACTCCGTGAATCAAACTTTGGGTCGTTGATAGTGCCAATGCGCAAATAAGTATACTTACCTACTTACTAAATAACAGTTTTGAGCTCTGCAATGTACAGTCGACCACACATCAAGTGTATCCGTAAGCATTTTTGATAACTTCGTAAAATGCTGTCTTACGTTTTTTATCTTAATTTATCGGTAAGCACTTGTCTTTAATCGGGTGACCAAGAGTTATGTAATTGGACTCTGCCCTTCCTTATAATCTCGACGAGAAGAGGGGGGCCTATTCACTTAAAACCTTTATTATCATCCCTAATAAAGTAAAATCTTATCCGGTAAGGGGAGCCAATCGGATTTAAGATGCGGAATCAATTTTACGACAAAAAATTTAATCGATGATGAATGCCCGATCAATGGAGTAGAAAACAAAATCGATTGTGTAATTTTGTAAATAGTACTTTTTTGTTATATTGAAAATGAATCTTATTGCAAAATTACATTACTTACTGATTATTGTAGACTCTTTTGTTTGCGTCACACAGACCTAGTGATATTATTAAGTCTAATGACTATTAACGTTTTTTATAACGACAATGCATTTTCTGTTTATACGCCTAAAGCTCTTCTATATACGTGATTTGAATGTACTATTTTAAGATAATAATATCTAAAAATGAATAGCCAGGTTGGCATTTCAATATTGTATTTATCTTTTTCGATGTTAGTTTGAAGTAGTACGCAGTTATATCAAATAAGTTTACGTGTGAGTTCAAATGTCGGTGCGGGAAGATTGTTAAAATACTTAATTCTTCTATATTTTCCGAATTCTATGTAATTTGTTTTAAAACCATTTAAAGATGATGATTGAGAAAAGACAACGGATTAAATAAATAAGTGGTTACCGAAGGCTTTAGTATTATTTAACACCTTTCACCCATGTTATGAATTTTATTATACATATACAGGTGTTTGCAGTTTTGTATGGAAAAACTGATTTCTTTCGCAATTTCAGAGTTGCTTCCATACAAATAGTTGTTCTTTGGATTAGGCTGGCTCAGTTGCAGGGAAAAGTCAGAAAACTATACATTTAAATTAAAGAGCCTTTCCGTTCGGCAGGTTAATGAAACTGTTCTGGGGGCAGATTCCTGGTGAAACGGGCCACCACTCTTTGACCATTCGCTTCGCGGCATCATTTTCTCGATTCACGCCTTTCTCCTTCCACTCCTAAAATGACAGCGCCTAACAACAAAACTGGTATTACACCGGTGCACACCCCCACTACAACCTTACCGTCTGAGGTTGAGTTCGCTTACAACCGCGGACTCCATGCAAACTTCAATGCCGTCCACCACCATCATGAGACGGCACGGCCAGCAATGTTGTTCTTAAAGAAGACGCAAATAATTCGCCCAGCTGACACCACCTATCTGAACTATCCCGGCTTTGTGCTTGAACAATCCTTCAAAGCCAAACCCGGAGTTTGATGTCGCCGTCTCCGCTGTCTGGAGGACCCTTCCTTCTCCTTCCTATTGGTACACGTCGACTTAGGCTCTCATTGGCGTGTCTACGTCTGCGTCTACCGATCCCGTAACGGCGACATGAAGACAACTCGACTGATTGAACATCTAAGTCGGGTGGCAGATGATGCGCAGGAGCGGTTTCCATCGGCGGAATTGGTGTTTTTGGGGAACTTCAACGCCCACCATGAGTTGTGGCTAGGTTCCTCCAAACCTGACCATGCTGGTAGAACCCACGCATTCGCTCTCACGCATGACCTGACTCAACTGGTGAACCAGCCCACCAGGATCCCAGATATATTTGCCCATGCGCCCTCCTTACTCGACCTTCTGCTGAAGAGTCGCCCTGCTGGATACCGGGTGGAGGTCCGATCTCCTTTAGGTTCCTCGGATCACTGCTTGATATCCAGCATAGTGCTCCTGGCAACGCTCCCGCCAACAGCGGTTTCGAAACGCCAGATTTGGCATTACGCGTCGGCAGACTGATCCGTTTCTTGGCGGCGGCGCTGCTTCAGTGGGAAGGACCCGACAGCAAACACCACTGCCGCTGCTGATAAGATAGTGTTAGGGATGGAATACTCCCTAACACTCTTATGTCATCAGCAAAAGCAGACGCAACCGTTGGTTCAATCGCAAGTGTACCAGCGCTGTTGAAAGCAAACAGACGACTCATGGGGATCCCGAAACTCGCTCGCTGAAAGCAGCCTATAATAATGGCACCAAGTTCTGTAAAAGGGCCTACATTAGAGCGGATGCCCAGCGCGTTGCAGCCCAGCGAGGAGGCCAAGAACTCTTGACGCATCCTACGGCAGCCGTAGCTACTGGCGTCTGGCCAAAGCCGTCGAATCCAACTTCTGCCAACCCTCGCTGCCACCACTGAGATGTCCTTTTTTTTTTTTTTTCCAGAGGAATGCGTTACGCATACCCAGGGCCTTGAAGAGGCCCCGGGTTATGTGACGCTCGCCCGTCCGTCTTTCCACTTCCCGCCGACTGTATGGGGACGACATTGTCCCCAGGACGGAACCTTAGCCCACAAGCCGCAGGAAAAGGTCGATCTCCTGACCAAACTCTTTGCGGCTAACTCCCGATTCGATGACTGTAATGCCACCACCCTTAGTCACTCAAACCTGTGGCCTCACTGTGGCCACAGTGTCTGATATTAAAATCAGGCAATGTGATGTCCGCAAAGCTAACGGTCCTGATGGCATTCCAGCAAAAGTTCTGAAAATTTGTGCAGCGGAGTTGTCCCCTGTGTTAACGCGTCTGTACCTCTCGCTCCCTTCGGGTTGCTATGCAGATGATAGCACAGTGCATGGGGGATATAACGATAACCCAACGGCTGGGCGGGTAGAAACCGAAATGAAGCGAGCAAATCGTGTCATTAAGCTCGATCGGGTGTTGGATCTCATTTCTAAATGGGGCTCCGATGATCTGGTGGAGTTCAATGTCAAGAAAACACAGGTGTGCGCGTTCACAGCGAAAAAACGCCATTCCTCCCCCTTCTCTCTCTTCAGGGTACATCTCTAGGACTGCAAAGCAGTATTAACATGCTCGGTATGGATATCCGCTGCGATCGGAACTAAAAGGACTACATCTAGGCTGTGATTAAAAATGCCTTACGTTAACTCGGGTGTCCTGAACAAGCTGATCAGTTGTGTCTATTATAAAAGACAGGTGCGGTCTTGCGTGGAGTATTGCTCTCACTTTTGGGACAGCTCCGCAAAGTACCTTCTCAATGCCTTAGACAGATTGCAGCGCGCGCTGTGCGTATTATCACTAACACTAGTCACTAACACTCTCGAGCCTTTGCAATTGCGTAGAGATGTTGCGTCACTCAACGTCTATTACCGTTTATACCATGGCGAGTGCTCTGAAAAACTCTTTGACCTCATCCCTCCTCCCTTCCTCCAAAGTACGCGTGCTGCTCTCCGAAGTCACCAATTTACAGTCTCTAATATCCATCTCGCACAAAAAAATATGGTGACTCGTTTCTTTGTCGCACCTCCAAAAGATGGAATAGTCTTCCAGCACACGTATTTCCTCCTACCTATGGCAAAGGGTCCTTCAAACGAGGCGTGAAGAGGCACTTTGTGGGCCAGCAGAGTGAGGGTGACTGATGCTACGTCTCTTACGTTGCATCAGTTGTCCTCGCGCCTGGACTTCACTTCCACTTAACATCAGGTGGAGAGTGGGGTCATTTATTTTATTTTATTTTTTTCATGAAAAAAAAGCATATAATATACAAACTTAATTGTAAAATTACAACATAACTTAATAATAATAAAAAAAAACTTAATTACTTACATAAATAAATAAAATTCCACCTAAACTAAACTACGGTAAAAAAAGAAAAAAAAACCTATAAATTAAAGATGTCCTCCAACTGTGGGCTCATGGGTGCGGTACCAAGAATGCTGGCAACGTTACCTCTTTGGATTGCGAGGCTGATACGCTGGCAGAGGTAGCTGCCAGCCTTCTTGTCACCGGAGGCCTCAATAAGGTGACGACATAACTCTTTAACGAGCTGCTTGGCCTCCTGCCCCCATGGACCCATTGTCTCCACTGCAAACGGAACAAATATGTAGTTGCGGCCTAGGTTCGCGTACTTGTTCCGTTTGCGACTTTCAGCACTTACCGCAGCAGCCCCGACTTGAAGCGAGGTGGCGCGTCCATGTGAGGGAGCCACGGTGTCTGCACAGGTCGCATCCCACACCAACGACCTGCCAAGCTTCCAAGGTCCAATGGTCATACCGTCAGGCCTTTTGCCATCGCTGCGAGAGATACCAGTTGGCTCTAAAACAGCCGGTACACCAACGGTGGCAAAAGCACTGCGAATGATGCTGTTGAGTGAGGAGTGCCGTAACATACGACCAGCACTGCGAGCGCAAGAAAGGCCGTGGTGGCCAAGCTCGTCAACAGCCTCCCCACACACAGCGATGAGGGTGGACTACCCTGGCGCCAAGACGGAGGCAGACCGCTAGAGTGAGGGACGGCCCGTCCAACAATGTACCGACGTTGGCAGACGGTAATGCCTGGAGCCAGTGGCCTGACTCTCTCTCGGAGACGGCAGTGAGACGAGTTCTGCCGAATCAGCAGAAGTGGATAGGAGCTCCTCATGAACTTGTTTGCAAAGTGGCTCGTCCCATTGCCTCTGCGACTGTGGTAACAAAGGGAGGTCTGAATTTTTACGGGTGGATATCCAAGCGTTTTTGGCATCTGCCACACACGACAACTCTACGGAACCCAGGGATGGGTTGATAATCTTCCGGTAGAGATTGTGCGTGCTATGAGCAGAAGACAAAAACGCTGGCAGGGCCACACTGCTTAAATTTCTAATACCTAGGCCCCCGAAGCGTACAGGAAGGGAAGCCTGAAGCCATCCGCGGTCGCTCATGGGACAATTAAGAATTTTAACTAGAGTATCTCTAATAAGAATATCTAAGTTTGATAATAAGTTTGGAAAAAGCCAGAGTTGGGAGCATCGGAGTACGTAGGTAAATTTTGGAACGAAGAGACAAAAACGAATAATAAATAGTGCCATGTGTGGATTAATTTGGAATAGACGGTCTGAATTTAAATTGAATTTAGCGATGGCATCATCAATAAAAGCCGGCATGGCAGCATCGAGAAGTGGTGCACCTCATAAAAATAATGAGTCGTCGCTGAGAATTTTGATGTTCGGGGCCAGAAGACTAAAGTCAGAAATAATTTGAGCTCTACGATCCGGGGCCACGGTATTGGATATGTATAATTCACACTTCGAGAAATTTAGTTCCAAACCTATGGTGCCAAACTGGTTTATTAAATTCTGTAGGTCCTCGAGAACCAGGTCGGAGTTACCCCCTAAAGTGCCGTCATCGAGGTACCAGACGTTAAATTTAGAATTTAGATTTGTAATTATTTGGTGGATAGCCAAAGAGAAAATTGCTGGACCCAGAGGGTCGCCCTGCTGGCAACCAACGGCAGAATGTAAAAGATTGTTACAGTGAATCAATTTAGTTGGTTCACTGTAACATTGCCATAAATAATTAAAAAACATAGGTATTTCCTCCTTTACTTTCGCCAGCAGGGCACCCCTGTCTACGGAGTTGAAGGCGTTTTTGACGTCCACCTTCAGCAGAACTTCGCCACCATCATTGAGCAAGAAGGTGCGGGCTGAGTGAACGGCGGCCTCGCAGCCACCTTTCGAACCGAACCCGAGTTGTATTGGCTGAAATTTTGATGAAAGGTCAGAAAGGGTGTGTTTGACACAAATTTTAGAAACGATGCGCCTGATGGTACACCCTACGGCGATCGGCCTTATACCGCCATCTTTCTTTCTTAAAGCGCAGAGGTTAGCGCCGTAGAGTATACCGGTGATGTCTCGCGGAACTTTACCGGCAAGCATGAGGTTGGAGAGTTGGGTAATTTTGGTGAGTAGGACTCTGCCGGCGTCTCCAGAGGTACCACAAACCAAATCTTTAAAATGTTGCGGAGAGAGACCGTCGAGGCCACCGGCAGAGCCATTTCTAAATGAAAATATAGAACTGTAGACTTCGTCTTCGTTGGTCGAAGGCGAAGCATCTGTAGACTCGGGCGGATCGGGGAAGCGAAGTGTTGCTGCAGGAGGAGGGTGTTTAGAAATTAGTGATGCCACAGTCTCTGGAGAGTCAGGAGCAACGGTATCACTAGAAAAAATCAACTGAGTGGCCCCTTTTAAATCACCTTCATTGATTTTTTCTTCAACCTTGCTTATGTTAAATGAAGTGATTTGTGATTTTCTAAAACTAACGACTGAATTATGAAGCGGTGGTGATGGATTTGTGCAGTTGGATTTGATTTTATGGGTTAGGGTACCACTATTGTCATCCTTGCTTACATGAAGAACGCGATAAGCAAATGACAATAGTAGTTCCCAGCTGTACGAGGTGTTTTCGTGGATGACCCTACCTATGGTTTGCGCTAGAGAATGAGCTACTGAGGTGCGAGCTCCTCTCGGAATTCGTTTTATAATTGGGGTAGCATTTTTTAATTTTGCAAGTTGTTGCCAAAATTCAATATTTTGTTGGATGGGTGGGTCAACTGAACGAGAGGGTACATAAGGGGTGGGCTGGGAGACATGAGAAGGTCTGTGCACCTTACCAATGTGGATCTTTAGACCTCTGGTGCCTCTAAAAAATTTTGGTTGAGAGCAGAGCTCGCACCTCACATAATGGCCATTACCGGTATCTTGGCCTAAAGTCGTGGAGTGTTGGGACATCTAGTAAACTTAATCATAAGAAAATTAAATTATAAACAAATAAACCTAAAAAAAGAAAACAAATTAGTAGAAAACAAGGTGACGGATCTTGTGAGCGGCAGCGGGCGCAGGCGCGAAACGTCAGCAGCACGAAAAAAACTCGGTTCTTATTGGTTCGGAAGTGCGGGCTCAACGCCTATTGGTCAAAGCGGAGCCGTCGTCAAGGCGACAAAAGACAGCTCGTTGTTTACAAGATGTTGCTTGATGGATCACCATAAACCTTGTAAACATTGGGTGCTCCACAGACGCCACAGCGGCGGCGCACGCAGTAGAAAACGATAGCGCTGGTGTATTACGAGGCGGGATTACAAAACCCACCTTGAGCTTGTCATATCAAGCTTCAAAACTTTATATTTTAATTAATTATTGAAGAGCGAGTGTATAGACAAGTGTCACGCTCTAGCTCTAATTGTAAAATTTATGTTAGCACATTAGCCTAACAGTTTCCACTATTAGTTAACTCAGATACAATTTCTGTTGAGTAACAAAGATGCAATATAATAAACGTAAGCAAAAACAAATTTAAAATTATTTGAACTTACATGAGATCTAATACATAATATAGGTAAGTATATATTATTTAGGCATAACAAAACCAAAGAAAACGTAAATTGATAAACAGTTATTATTTATCACCGTTTAAAAGGTTACGAAAACGCCTTATTTTTTCATGAAATATGTCGATGTGATTGAAAGTACTATTAAACTCATTAGCAGCTCTAATTATAAAACTGTTTCGTCTATAGTTGGTCCTACAGCAGGGAAGAATATGTTTGCTTATTTCGAGAATTAAGTCTTGAGCACTTTAGACTTATTTTACCTAGCAAGTAAGGGGAATCAACAAGGTTATTTATAATTTTGTAAAGTAGCACTTGGTCTCTATGAATGCGTCGAGTCGTTAAAGACTTAATTATGTCTGTATCAAAATCCTTAAACCTATATTTTAAACGCCTTCGAAATTTATTTTGGATAGTATCTAACATGTTAATATACTTAGAATAACAAGGATTCCAAACAGTGGAAGCATACTCCAACTGAGACCTAACATAGGAATTATACAAAATTATAAGTGTGTTAACATTCTTGAAATCAGAACTCTGACGAAAAATAAACCCCAATAGTTTATATGCCTTTCCTGTTATTTTACTTAAGTATGTGTAAGTCAAGATGTAAACCACTGTCCAGAATAACTCCCAGGTCCGTCACCTCACTCACCCTAACTAAAGTTTTATTATTAATTTTATAATCAAAAAGTATGTTATCCTTCTTCCTTGTAAATGTAATGACGTGATATTTTTTAACATTTAGATATAACTTATTAAGAAGACAGTATTCAGATAGACGAATTAAATCATTCTGCAAATTTACACAATCAGTACGGGACTTGACAACCGAATATATTTTAGTGTCATCAGCATATAACAATAATTTTGAATTTTGAAAACATTTGATGACGTCATTTATGAAAATATTAAATAGCAATAGGCCGAGGTGAGAGCCCTGTGGAACCCCGGAAGAGATAGGAATAAAACTAGACGTAAATCCTTTACAAGTAACCGCTTGCGATCTATTTCTAAGGTAGGAAGTAAGCCACCTTAGCAAATCGCCGTGCACACCGATTGCATCTAACTTAGAAATTAACAGTGAGTGACAAATTTTGTCAAATGCTTTTGAATAATCGGTGTACACAGCATCCACCTGGTGTCCCTCCTCCATTGATTGAAGCAATTAGTTCAGAAATTCACAAAGGTTAGTTTCAGTGGATCGCTTAGCCACAAAACCATGTTGGTAATTGGTTAATAGTGGACTAATAACAGGATAAACAGAGCCGTTATGACTTTTTCGAAAACTTTAGGAAGAACTGACAACTTAGATATACCGCGATAGTTTCGGACATTATGTTTATCACCGCTCTTGTGAATGGGGACAACGAAAGAACGCTTCCATGTAAGCGGCATGACTCCGCTAGCCAATGATAGATTGAAAAGGGAAGCAACGGGGAAAGACAGTTGCTTACAACATCTCTTTAAAAATATAGGATGTAAACCATCCGGTTCACTACCCTTAGAAATTTCAATTTTGGAGAGGTACTTCTCGACGGTTTCCCGTGTGATGAAAACATCACTAATAACGACAGAATTAGTTTCATTCGAACACATACTGTCACCCATGTGCATATTAGAATCATCATTTTCAAAGACTGATTGAAAGAATCTGCAAAATTAGAAATGCTTTGACCGTCATGTGCCACCTCGTGGTCCAACTTCATTGTATCAGGAATAGAATTAATGTTTTGTTTTGACTTGATATAAGACCAAAAGTGCTTAGAACTTTTGCTAGAAATTAATGTTATTTTCCGATCTTGCAACAAATCCGTTATAGCAGGTAATTTGTAATTGTTTTACTGAACGTCTCAAATCCGAAAATGTTTCATAATCTGCAATTCTACCGTAAATTTTCCATTTCCTATGAAATTTAATTTTCCTATTTATCATTTTAATTAAAGTAAAGGAAAACCATATTGGGTTAACATTGTTCCCTCTTACCAATTTGCCGGGCTAATGGGCGATTTTCCGAGATAAAAAAAAAAGAAATTGGTTCGTAAATGACTTCATAGATGGCGCTTAGCATAGATTAGTATGGCGCATGGTAAAAGGCGGGTTCATGAAGAGCACGTGTATGGCTGCGTAATATTTATTCTATTCCAAAATAGAAATAGGTTCTGGATGTCCTGAATATGAATAGGTAAGGACTTACTATTTTTTTATTCTTTTGGTAGACAAGTAAAAGTGTAGAATTTAACGGCTGGTGGCTGGCTTTTATAAAACGACATCTATCGGGTGTTTTTGAACTAATTTTTACTTTTTAATATGGGCTGTCAGAAAATCGCCCATTATAAAAAAAAACCTACAAAGAATGAATGGCGAGTCCCATACAACATTTTGTGCAAAAAAAAAAAACAGAAAATATAGAGAGTTTGAACCTTCATGTAATGGGCGATTTTCTGACAGCCCAAATTAAAAAGTAAAAATTAGTTCAAAAACACCCGATAGATGTCGTTTTATAAAAGCCGTACCCTACCTAAGGGCTGTAATAAATTCTACACTTTTACTTGTCTACCAAAAGAATAAAAAATTAGTAAGTCCTTACCCGCCTTTTACCATGCGCCATACTAATCTATGCTAAGCGCCATCTATGAAGTCATTTACAAACCAATTTCTTTTTTTTTTTTGATCTCGAAAAATCGCCCATTGAAAGATAATCTTACTGGGAATACGTAGATTCCTTTAGAATATTTTTAAAACCCGGCAATATCAAAATATTTACCAAAAACTAATAAGTATAGTGTAATTCTATTGTCTACAAAATAAAAGCTGTCAAAATACATGCTGTTCTTTAGGGTTTTTTTTCTCTTTGGTTTTTCAGCTTGTTTGTTTGTTTGAAATTAAAATGCAATCTGCAAAGTTGTATGTGTCGCAGCATCACTTCTAGGCTGTCGCGTTATTCTTCCAATCTATCACGCTATTTATTGAGCTATGTCAGATTTAATTAAACGGAAACGGCATGTGTCTAATAGACACTTATGTAAGGTCGATCTCAGAACAAGAACAATAACTAAAGCATTGTTCTGAGTGGTCGATACAGCGGCGATGACATTGACAGTTGTCTCTGGCTGACTATTGACAGTGACTGATGAGTGGGGGTTGTCAATTCGAGATGACATTAGGTTCGACAGGGGAGACCGCCTCGGACCAAATATAACAATTGGTCCGAGGAGACCGCCGTCATTCTTGTTTAAAGATGTCCAAAATAATCATTTGTATCGATACAGAGCATCGATACGTATCGCAACCAATCGTATCGATTCAGCGATATATTGCAACGTGTTGTATCGATACATACGATATTTATCCATTTTTTTAACCGGTTAAAATAAAACAAAAGTATTAGTTCACCCAGTAAAAATAATTTATTTCTTAAAAATGGAATATTTTACAATTGCCACTGAGAGGCGGTAAGGCTACGTAAAAATAAGAGTCTCAGGCGTTGCGGATTTAAGCGATTGTCTATCTGAAATTGTGTTTCCGGCTAGTGAAAACAAGCGTTCAGATGGCACTGAAGTCGCAACCACGGATAAATATCGAAGAGCAAAAGTACTGAGATTAGGTCAAATACTTAGTCTTGTGTTCTATTACAATATTGGTTTTTCATTTCTGTCCATAAGTGGTTCTCTGAGATACAGTTTTAAAATGTCTTCCATGCCTTCTCTACGTACATTTTTTGAAGATTCAGAAACCAACTGTTTGTGGAACTTCCATATTGTATTGCTTTGGGGCCCTCCATTAAACACGTGATGATTTTTTAGCATTTTTTAAGCCCCCCCTCCCCCCTGGTGATACGTGGTGAGGTTTAAGACTACCCCCCCCCCCCTCTACCCAAAATCACGTGTATTTGTTAATTTTAAAATTTTTGATTAAGTAATATCTTTAAATACAGGTATAAAGTAGGTATAATCTAAATGTATTCTAGAACTAGGCATCGGCGCCACAGTATAAATAAATAATAGTACTTCCACGGCGAGTCAAGGTCACACTACACGTTGCTTTTGGTTTAAAAATCGCGCGTTTGACGAAAAAATAAATACACGTGATATCTTACTACACCCCCCCTCCCCCTTGTGATATTTCGTGATTTTTTCCGAACCCCCTCCCCCCCTTTCGAGCCTCACGTGATTAATGGACGGCCCCTTTGTTGTGTAGATGAAACGTTTATTTTTTGATATTCACTAGAAGTAGAAGGTGTGGCAACAGTTGACTTTAAATAATATCATTTAAATCTTTAGCACAAGCCTGAGCGTCTGTGAAATTTTTTTTTTGAACCTGGGATCCAAAATTGTAGAAATGGCCAAAATATGCACTTTTTCAGAATTTTTAAATCGTTTTTTAATTTCGCTCAATATTTTAGCTTTAAATTCTGAGCCAATATCTGAAATGACTGACTTTCTAAATTGGCCAATTCAATGGCCTTAGACATACAATATATCATCGGAATTACGAGGCTACTTGTATGTATATAATTCTGTCCCGATATTTCTTTAGTGACATGTTCAATTGGAGTCAGAACATTTATTATTTCTTTAATAGTTGCCATCTCTGTACCACTCAGCATAGCAGGGGCTTTAGCATTTTGCAGTAAAATGGATCCAATAAAATCACTCAGCTCAATAAACCGTTCAAGCATGTATACTTTTGAATTCCAGCGCGTAATAACATCCTGCATTAGTTTTTTAGGTTCAATATTGTTATTTTTCTGAAGTTTTACAAGTTCGTCATGTGCCACAACGCTTTGTTTAAAATAAGTCACAATATGTTTAACTTTGTTGAGAATGGTTTCAAGACCCCTTATGTCATCTAGAGATTTCTGTACGACCAAATTCAGGGTATGCGCAAAACATGGCAAATGATTATTTTTGCCAATGAAATCATGAATCGCTTTAACTATATTTGATCCGTTATCTGTGACAACTGCTAATATTTTTTCTTTTGTAATGTGCCATTCCAAACAAATATTTTCAATGACATTGCGCAAATAGTAAGAGGTGTGTCGTTCATCTAGTTCAGTAACACCTATGACAGTTGATTTTAAGTTTCCGTCTTCTAAATAGTGGCATGTTAAACCTAAGTAGCCTATAGTATTCATAGTGTCAGTCCGTACAGAAACCAGAAACTATTAATTCTTTTGAATTGGTGTTTTATTATATTAGATAGTGTATCATATTTTTCATCTATCAATCTTGTGACAGTGCTCCGGCTTGGAATCTGGTAGGACGGGCACACCACTTTCATTAAATGTTGAAACCCTCTTTTTTTCAGTTGTGCTTAGAGCCAAATCATCAACAACAATAAAGTATAAAACGGCATTTGTTAATTTACCTTCCTTTGATCCGGCCTTGCGAAACGCGTTAATATTAAAAATAACATTTCGATTCATCCATTTGTGAATTATTAAGAGAAACTGCGTAGCTTGTCGATGGGCCAGAGCTAATTGGCTGTTCTACCTAAAAATAAATAAAAAATTAATAGGAAAATGCTTTTTTACACACAATAATTAATAAACTTTATATCAAAAAAATACATTTAACGAATCAAAATCTACTTACTTGTTCTTGTGCCAAAGTTATAGAGGACTTCGATGTTGAGCATTGATCGCTATCGAATGTTTCCTTGTGGTGTCGCTGCAAATGAGTTCTTAGATTTGTAGTATTATTTTTAGTTTCCACTTTCGCTTGACACAGTTTACATTTACCACCGTCATCTGTTTTAATAAAAAATGACCACACATATGATTTTTGTGGGGCGGCATAGTGTTAAAATATATTTCAACAAAGTTTGTTATGACGACGTGTTACTTAAAACAAAGACGACTCTTCAATAAAGCAAGCAAGAAAATTATTTTATTTTATTATGCCGATACCTAACATTAGATAAAATACTTATCTATCTACAAAATTTATAAACAAGTGTCGGGTAGGTAGTGCACAAAGCGTGCCGCACGACGCCAGCCCAGTTGGTCTTTTTTTACATTAATCTCTCCTTACCGAAACATAGAGAATGTTTAATATTACAGGTTCAAAATCATAATTTTAAGCAGATATACAGTGCGACATAAAAGAGTAGAAATTAAATGAGGGCGCTGTTGTCGTTAACATAGCAACCCTGATAGGTCGAGTAAATTGGTCTTGATACTTGTTTTTATATAATATGTTCATATAATTGGAAAACATCACTTACACATTGCTCTGATATAAAGGAACTAGCTAAGGCACTTGTGTTGTAGAAATCAGAAACAACGACGGTACCACAACACCCAGATCCGAGACAATATAGAAAAGTTGGTTTTCTACATTAACCCAACCGGGAATCGAACCCAGGACCTCAGAGATGGCGACGCCAAGTCTGGAGTGCTCTACTCTCGGCTACGGAGGTCGTCAAAATAATTAATTTGAGTAGTTTGTATGTAGTAATGAAAACAGCCATTGTACATAACTTATTTTTATTTAGATATAAAACTAATAAATTAAAATCCAGATACTCTTCAAGTTTCGCAAATGCTCGCGGCTTCCATCATAGCCAATAAGTTGCCTTAATTGAGCTATTAATTTGCATATTGTTGGTACTTCTTTTTTTACAGTGTAAAAAAAATCATTTTCTGACGGATTGCACACATATCAAAGTCATCGAGTTCCTTTGCAAGTCGACCCTTTCTGTGTTTAGCGGGAGTCGAAAATTTTCCTCCATTTCCGGAGCCTTGTTTAGCTATTCTCCGCACAGTACTTTCAGACACACCTTGAACAATAAAAACATATATGCATAAAAAAAACAAAACCAAAATTGTTCAGTCCTATGGACTGAGTTATTAACATAATTGGTAAAACTTTTGAATCGAGTCGCCTGAATCGGGCTCGGGTTGGTGAAGATAAGGGGTGGGGGAGGAGTACCCCCACTTACCCCCCCCCCCTCCCCCCTGCCGCAAACAAGTAGTTTTTAAGTTATGTTAATTTTTGTATTTTGAGGTCTCAAAATACAATAAAATTCCAAATCCTTAGATATCCGGAGGCCGTTTGGGTTACGAATCAATTATAATAAAATTAATCTTTAGACAAAATCTTATTATTTTCTAATGTTATTTGGCTTACTTAATGAAGTTTGAAATCCAATCGCCAATGGGCGGTCTCGGCCTGCCGATGGGCGGGCAAGGCACCATTAGGTATAGGACCTACGCATAAGTCGCAAATTATAATTTCTCACAAACTGATGTAGGTTGGTACCTACGTCATTTTTGTCATAGTTGCGGAACTATTTACGAATTGGAAAGGTCTTTCACCTATTGGGATCTTATGCTGCTACCGAAGTATAATGACACCCAACGCCCACTTAGTTGGATTAACTCAGTTTTATATTGGTTTCCCGCTCGATCACGGTTCATGGGACAACTAATTTCAGTAACTCGACTCCACGTTGAAGTAAAGTATAAAAAATAAATAAATAACATAAGTAGGTAGGTACCTAATTTACTTACGGCCTCACTTGTCTTATAAACGTTACTATTTAAGTGTTTAGTAATAGTACAAAGTTGGACAGGAAGAGCCGAATATCGGTGTGGTACTATTATTTATTCTGTGATATCGGGCTCAGCGGCATGCGTTGGGGGAAGCCAATGTCCAGCAGTGGGCTCACAGGGGCTAATTATGATGAAATAAACTAACTAATTTCACTCGAAACAAACAGCATGATCGGTCCACGGGAAGTGGTTCTCCCTTGCAAGATTCCACCCGAACACAATGTAACCGAATTTATTTTATGACAAATTTAATAAAAACATACTTAATGAAAACAAAAATTACAGCTGTAATGTTGGTAACAAGTAGAAAGATGATGCTGACTGTACCTACCGATAAAACACCTACTGCGTGCATAGCGTACCTACCTACTGCGCTTGAATGCTAAAACAGTAAGTACCTATTTAATTATCAGATCCCAGTTCCCAACAAAATTTTTCACATTGTGTAATTAACTAATTAAGAAGAACAACATGCAGTACCTACCTACCTAAGTGATTTTTAAGGAAAAATGTATCTAGATGAAACTATACCTAGTTGCATTTGAGTATTACGTTACGAGTCCGTTCCATGTTGCGACACAGAGAAAACTGATGCTAACCCTTCAAGGATCATAAGACCGCCGGCGGCGGTTGCGAAACAATAGGTTTTCAATTGTGTCTGCTTTTACGGTGCTCCAGGGATTAAAAGGGATTTAGCGCTCCTTAGGGCGTACGCACAGCTGATTTTGTGCCGAAATATTTTAGTTTATTTTTGACAAATGCTAGAAAAATTTATGTTAGTTAAGGCATTAATTAAACAAGATGATTTGATATACCAGTTGCTTTTGCAAGCAATTTTTATGACTTTATTTTTATTTGAGGTCGTGACACACTTACGAATCTATATTAATAAAAATCAGTTGCAGAAATGTTTGTACGCGCATCACTTCAAGCGGCTGCACCTAATTGGCTAATTCTTTTTTTGTTGTGTGCGTAATAGTTAGGACAAGGTTTGTGTGAGAGAAAATGTTTAAAATATCGTCCGAAAAAATGTAAACCATATACTTTTTTTTTCCTCTTAAATTATGGCTTCGTGCGATCAGCACATTTAGCCAGTGTCAAGTTTTTAGTAGTAATTATTATTTTCTTAGATTAAGTGGATGATAATGACTAATGAGTGATAATGAACGTTTAATGGTAAATGATTTTCCCCCAAACCCCTCGAGACTCAATAAACTTTATTGAGGCCTCACACGGACTTCTTGAGAGAATTCGAAAAGTGATGTTGCACTGTTTTGTTTTATTTGCTAACACTCATGCACGTTCACGAACACTTAACAGTAAATAATCCACCATTATTTCACATTAATATTCGACAAAACACAAAATAGAAAATAAAACAAAATTGCAGACATGACGCTCACTTTCCCGCCAAAAAGTCGACCATATGTGATTGTGTGAGTGACATAGAAAACAGCAAAGAGGATTTAAGTAATGAAGACAGGTTGGAAGATATTTAAATTAAATAAAAAAAATATTGACAGATTTGACATTTAAGTAGGTACTTCATTGATCGTTAAACGCGGAACGAAGTTCGCCGGGTCAGCTTGTTGTAAGAGGGTTTAGGCATTTCGGTTTCCACTACAATTTTCCAAGTCAACATTTTTAAAGACTACTAAGCTAATTTTAATAAAATTTTGCATTCTAAACTAAAATACAGGGGTCTAAATAGTTTGTTGAAAACATTTTTAAAAAGGTTTATTTGGCTGAGTTATTGCGATTTAAAGTCCACTATAGAAAGTTTAAAATCGCAATAACTCAGTTAAAAAAACGTTTTTTAGAAATGTTTTCAACAAACTATTTTGATCTCTATATTTTACTCCAGCATGCCGAGTTTCATTAAAATTGGCTTACTGGTTTTTCAAAATTTCAATTTGGAAATTTGTATGGGAAACCGAAACGCGTAAACCCTCTTAATTAATTTTCAAGGGACGAAGGTGATTTATTATCTGTTTTGCCGACCTTTACCTTTATGAAGGCATTATTTTGCACATTAATATTCGGCAAAACAGAAAATAAAACACCTTCGTCCCTTGAAAACTATTATTTAAAACAAGCTGACCCGGCGAACTTCGTTCCGCCTTTAACAATCAATGAAGTACTTAAATGTCAAATCTGTCAATATTTTATTTTATTTTATTTGAATATCTTCCAACCTGTCTTCATTATTTATATCCTCTTTGCTGTTTTCTATGTCACTCACACAATCACATAATGGTTGACTTTTTGGCGGGAAAATGAAGCGTCATGTCTGCAATTTTGTTTTATTTTCTATTTTGTGTTTTGTCGAATATTAATGTGAAATAATGGTGGATTATTTACTGTTAAGTGTTCGTGAACGTGCGTGAGTGTTAGCAAATAAAACAAAACAGTGCAACATCACTTTTCAAATTCTCTCAAGAAGTCCGTGTGAGACCTCAATAAAGTTTAATGAGTCTCGAGGGGTTTGGGGGAAAAGCATTTACCATTAAACGTTCATTATCACTCATTATTTAAGAGAAAAAAAACATACACTTTTTCGGATGATATTTAAACATTTTCTCTTACACAAACCTTGTCCCAACTATTACGCACACAACAAAAAAAGAATTAGCCAATTAGGTGCAGCCGCTCTGAAGTGATGCGCGTACAAACATTTCGGCAATTGATTTTTATTAATATAGATTCTAAAGTGTGTCACGACCTCAAATAAAAATAAAGTCATAAAAATTGCTTGCAAAAGCAACTGGAAAAACACGATTGAAAATAAAGAATTCCTAAAATCTAGCAACGTGTCGCACTCCGCATGTTATTCACCTATGGTAATGTGTAGTAGTATCTAGTTTATCACAACCTAAATAAACATTGTAACTAGATTAAGTGAAAATACATTTTCTCGTTTGAATACACAGACGTCAGTTCGAATGTGTAACCGTATAGCTTGCGCCATTTTCCCCACCGACGCGCGAGCAGTGTGGACAAGCCTTACAACGTAAGGAGTAAAGTTACACACTTTCAATTCATTCACCGTTTCGGTGCCATATTAATGGAGCGATTTTGTACTTTGATATATTATGTACAGCGGCGCACTAAACGGTGACACAAACTATCTAGTGCGGGTGCGCGAGTGACGTACACGGCAAAATGCAAACTGGTCCGAATGTCTGTCCTCACAATAATAATTTAGTCTAGTCATTCGGCAGCGGCTAAAATGGACAAGCGAAGCTAGTTTTTAATTGTGCACAAATCACGTAGATACTTACGATTTTATTGACTTTTTAGTACCTACCTAATTGTATTTGTAAGAAGGACTTTTTTATTGTGTGAAAATGGATGAGGCTTTCGCTCACTGTGAAGGCAGCACGAAGAAATTCAAAAGGGGGTTGATACCCCCGGATGGCGGCTGGGGGTACATGATAGCGATCGGCGTAGGATTCACTTTCGTAAGTAATGCTTGAATTTTACTTTTTTATTCATACGTTAGTTAAGTAGGTTACAAACGACTGTTAGCAGGAAAATGTTCTGGTTCTAAGTTCGATCTAATGATCAAATTAGAAAAAAAAACTTGTATTCGCTTTGCAAGTGTGTGATTTTTAAACCGGTGACGTTAATTCATACATTCGTATTAAATGTGTCTATTTTACTAACAAAGTTATCGAGTGGCCGGGCTAGGACGTGACACACAAGTGCGAATACTGCAAACTTAAGCCCATATTCTATTAGAAAAAGAGATCGAAAACTGTAGAAACTAGGTTAAATGTCACACTAACAAATTATTAACATTGCGTTAATTTATGAAATTAAACGAATGTTTCTAAATATACTAAGAAATGATAATCAGGTACATAATTGAATTACTACGGCATTCACTATCAGATTCCATTTCAGCTATTGAAACCTACAAGTCTGACCTAATAAAGGTTGAAGGCCCAACGGTTTAGTGTGATAGCTTAATTTTCGCGTAACGATCGCATAAGCCGGACTGCTTTCCTAGTGCCTAGTGAAATAATATAATACTAAATGTATTTATACCTATAAACCCGTTTTGCCAAACATATTCTCGAATCGAACGATGAAAACAACGCAATAAGCACTTCTGGATGTAATAATTTATTCTGTGTCACAGATTAAGAGAACTCAGCAATCTGAGTGTTTTCATGTCAGGTAGTCTAATGGAACTATGTAGGTATTATTTGGACCGAAGCATCTGTCCTTTCGGCTACCGACGACGCTTCAAAGCCTTTATTCACATTTTGAATCACTATTCGATGATGCACTCATCAGAGACACTCACTGAATCGGCGGATCTGGGGTAACCCACGAGTTAAATGGGGCTATCCCCCTCGCCGACCAACCGTATTGGGGCAGCGTAGTGGGTTATGGTATGGCCCAATCTCCCCCCATGTACAGTCACGAGCACCAATTGTATACAGTTTGACTCATAATCCTTTGTAAACCAGATGTTACTGAAACTATTTTTTTTTCCAATCGGATTTTCGGATATGATTGTTAAAACGACTCTTAATAACTGGGAAAAGAAGTAAAAATATTGTTTTCAGGTCTTTTAAAAGCCCCGTCGCAGTGTCTGGGTTGAGTTACAATTGTTTACATATTTTTGCTTGTGACTGTACTGTTGTCCATGTGGGAAGGATTGTGTTCAGCAGTGAGAAGTTCATATAATCTCCTCGCACCCCCTATTGGGGATAAAGGGGTTGGGCGCGGATTCCCTAAATCGGAATTCATCTGATTATCTAAATTACCAGTTTCTCACTTCGTACACATTACAAATCGTCTTAGCCGCAAAATGTCTAAATTTTAAAATAAGTATGGATTGGGTCGGGTCGGGCGTGGTTTTTTTATTTTTTATTCCACAACGGGTAAGCCCTTGGCCTTCATCTCACCTGATGGTAAGTGAAGATAAGGCCGAAGGTGGAAGCGCGCTTCACCCGGAATCCTCAACCACTGAGGAAAGTGCTATCTTATCTCAGACTGTCGGAACACAACAATGCTATAAACATCGTTGTTATGGCGACAGACTCAGATAAGATGGTGGTAGCTAGCCAGGCGGACTTAACAGCCCTACTACAAACCAAACCGAGCACACAAAGATGTACCCCCCGCTGGGAATCGAACCCGGGACCTCTGGGTCTAAAACCGGTCGGTGGCTTTGCCACTGGACCACAGAGGCGGTTATTAGGGTATAGATGCGGAGGTTGCTTGTTATCACGAACACAGAGTCTATACCACTCCGCGGATTTAACCTGACACAACTTAACGTAATGGTAACTAAAATACGAAAATCTTTATTTTTTCTCTTACATAGATATATGCACAGATACTTATAGAAAAATGTTAAAGTTAGTTATCTATGTGAGATACTGATTTCTGCGCTAAGAGACCTGTATGACAGACAACCAGCCTCTCCAACTGTGAACCAGGTGTTTAATGTCAAAAACTAACTTCTATCTATACTTATGTCACAGTATAAATAATGCTTATGTTTTAATTTAAATAATGACACTTATTTATGTGAGGATATTTGGAGGTTAATTGTGCGTGTGAGTATATAATTATGTATGCGTGCGTGTTGTGTGTAACTATGTGTGCGTGCAAATGTCTGCTAGCTCATTGTACGTTATATTGTGGTAGTCTTAGTCAACGGTAATAGAAAGAACGCAAGGAACAGAGAAATCGCGCGTCGCGTCGTATCTACTCGTAAACATAACAATCGGACTGGCAAGAATAGTAAAATATCACGTGTCTTAGAACCAGCATCTCCTATATTTATTGGTGTGAATTTAATAAAGCTTAAAGTCAATTTGTTTATCATGTAAGTAACACAAACAAGTCAACGTTTAAGCCAAACAGTTTTAATTACCTACTTTTAGTGCCATTAATAAGTTATAATATAACTGATTCAAATCGCGATATATTTATATCACTACCACACCTACCGCAGATAACTGGTATTGTAAAACTGTGACAGAAGTGCTGAACTAATGACATAAAATATAGAACGAGTTTTTTGATCTTATGCCATTAACATAACTTTATTAATAACTTAGTAGTGTCAATAATCTCACTACCTACATTATAACCAATCGTTAACAACTGGTATAAAAATACACGTAATTCCAACGCGTCATTAAAACTGCAATAAATAAGTAATATTAATGTGATAAGTTAAGATAATGTATATTTTTTATGAAACTCAGACATGGAAAGTGTGATTGTTCATTACGTCAAATTTTATCTTATTTATTTATCTAAGGACAACCAATATAACAAACGCCATTCACATTTTTATACAATAGATACCTACAGATAAAGGTTACATTTTAAAACGATGTCATACTTGAAGTTTGCTACGACGACAACCACAAGTTTTAAAAATATTCTTATTAAAAGAGCCGTGTGATGCATACCGACTCACTAAAAAGACAGTACCAACCCTCTCTCCCTTGGATGTCGTGTCCTAAAAGGCGACTAACGGACGAAAGACTGCGCATAGGTACTCGTACATCCAACACCGTATCCAACAGTAAAGCACATTCGCTGTTGTAATTTGTAATTTGATGAAACGCGGTCTAATGGCAGTGGAGTGCTTCTGCTATCTTCAGTGCCTAGTCTCAGACTAACCCTTTAGATATATTATAGTAGTAAACCCTTAGAATAATAACGCATAGAAAGCGAGAACACGCACGATAAATGAGGCCAGTAAAACCAAGCCATACTGGCTTAGTACCGAAACGGCCCGCGTCAGTACTAATAATCTAAACTTATCTATCTATCAACAGTTCCAATTTCCTAAGTTTTGGTGCAAATCTGATTCCTCTAGCAACATTACTTGTACACTTGTGTGCGTGTCGCCGAGATAGTACGTGTAACTTACTCCTACATCCATTTTTTTCTTGCCTCACCCCATGACAGTTATCTAATACGAGACTATCGTTCTATGCGTTATTATTCTATGAGTAAACCTATGTATATTTATTATATTACCTACTTTCCTGAAAAAAAATGCTTTGACACAGTCAGGGCACGATTAAAAAAATAACATTTAACCGCCTGTGTGGTCCAGTGGCTAAGCCACCGGTTTCAGACCCAGAGGTCCCGAGTTCGATTCCCAGCGGGGGGTATCTTTTAGTGCTCGGTTTGGTTGGTGGTAGGACTATTAAGTCCGCCTGGTTAGCTACCACCATCTTATCTAGGTCTGTCGACATAACAACGTTGTTTATGGCATTGTTGTGTTCCGACAGTTTGAGATAAGATAGCCAGTTCCTCAGTTGTAGAGGATTCCGGATAAAGCGCGCTTCCACCTTCGGCCTTATCGTCACTTACCATCGGGTGAGATGAAGGCAAAGCGCTTACCCGTTATAGCATTTTAAAAAAAAGTAGCAGCAATTTAGTTTCACGTCATAACCGACAGACATGTTTTTTGAACAATTTTTTATACAGTTTTAAAAACAGACAACTTTAAAAAATCTTCTTAATGAATTCCTAGCACCCAGTTAGGTATCATCTCGAATAATATAAGAAAAATGCTTAAGACTTGTTTACCATCGTCACATATTGGAAAAACGAGTTTTAACCCAGATAACCCTGAAACTATTTTATCATCTCGGATCTTTAAAATATTCTAGTATGTTGTTATTTATGCTTCAAAAGTTTTAGGAAAAATAATGAAAAAATTGAAAGTCACTTGGGAAAGCCGGCAAATGGGCGATGTTATAACACCTGGTAGGAGGATGCGCTACTATACCAAGTAGGTACTGAGGGGGTAAGGAAAACGGTGTCAAGTTTAAATAAAAAATAAAATAGAATGAAATGTTTATAACCATTCTGATAATATAAATTTAAGCCGGAGTATGACTCTTTACAAAACGCGTTTTGGGACGTAAATAAACGACACATTTCCTACAAAATAAATTAATTTCTTAGTTAACGAAAAGCTAAAAAAAATTCCATTCCAGAATTAACAAGTAGGTAGGTAAATGACATGATGCAATCTACCGAAGTTTCCTTATGAGTATTTAAAATGAGAGAACGTCCACGCATTTCTTTTTCCTTGTAGGTCTATAACAAAGACCTTGTAACAACTCCAAAAGTGGACAATTATAACCTCTTCCGTTATCGTCTATAGATGAAAAGCTTTGTATGCGGCCTTATCTAAACAATGACAAAATATGTGGAAAGTACCACTTTTTGTCACGAATAGTTCTAGCACGAGTTCGGTAGGTAATAGCCTATATTTTAATCTGATTTGTATACATGCCATATTTTTATTATATTTCTATTATATCAATTTAAATTTCCTTTGCTGTAGATCTTACCGTTTTGTTTTGATGTAGTGGCTCGACGCTATCTACATTGGACGCAACATCCATTTCGCTATTGTTGTTTCAATTACTAAGGCCTAAAAAGGCAGATACAGTTTATTTTTAGTCAATGACAAGTGATTAGCAATGTTAAAATGATATCAAAATACATTTGTACGGGGAAGATTACGCAAACTCCAAGTTTTCATTACCCGAATCCTCCTCTGTTATATCCGCATTTGCATTATCAGGGGGCAAAATAGTGATAACACTTCGCAAGATTGTATCATCATCCACTGTCTTCAATAATTCTGCTATATCTCAGTAAGCTGTAACGCTCTGTTTCGTCGTACCCTAAAACTACATACAAAATGTATTAGACGTGGATATTTCTACCGTGTTAAAACACCTATGATATATTAATAGCAAAATAAAACAATAATATGTAATTACCATTCTTAATTTATTTTTGATGCGGTAACTAACAGTTACATTAAAAAAATACGTGAAAAACGAGTAAAAAATACAAATATATATTTTGTATTGCTTACCTTTTATCAGACTTAATAAATCAAAATAACTGCTGCTTGTGTATTGTTACACAATTTATGTATCAAAATAACTACCTTCTAAATGAAATAACCGAAGAAAAACTATGAAAATGTCACTTTTTAACATCATAATTATATTTGAGGGTAGCATCAATGTAAGCGGTGTAAGACCTGCTGTGCGTGCACGGATCTTTTATAGACGATAAAACTTGACAGTTCAAGTCGACAAATTAACATCGGCAGCATAGGACTTGCTTTATCGACCCGTAGACATAATCGGTAAATTTTATCTATTTTGTCTACAAGCTGAGCATGGGACTCGAAAATAACATTTCTTTTAGGTATATAGATAAATTATATCTATATGTAGAGAATTTTATCGGCATCTAAAAGTTAGTATATAAACTTATCGACGCGACGCTTTCGACGCCATTGGAAAGTTACTAAATATTACACTTTTCTTGGGCGGTCGTGAAAAATGGATTTTGGGCACCTTTTGCTGGTTGCAGAAGAGACAAAAACGACGCCGCGAATAAACTAAAATTGTCCGGCGCCATCTGAGGGAGAGCAACAACCCCATGGATTTAGAAGATTCTGATTTCATGAGGTTGTTTCGCATATCCCAAGAAATAGCCTTTGTGGTTATCGAGAGCATTTGGGGCGACATCTGACGGATTAGTTCAAACGGATTGTCCGTCCATGTTGTTGTAAGCAGCAGGAATTTAGTTTTATTTTAATATTTTTATTCTAACCTCAAAAATCTACTTTTTGCAGATCCGCTGTGCGGTTTTATGCGGTCGGTAGTTATCGGTAGTTATTTTACCGACATAGTAAAATAATATTAAATAAATAATAATCATCAGCATGTATCTATCATGCCTAAGCACATGGCCGAGGTATTCAATTTTGCGCTTTTTAATAGCATGTATGAGCTGCCGGGTCATTCAGGCGCGCTGGAGAACGGTATCGTTCCTGACCTGTGTCCAACTGATGCGGAGTATTCGACGGTAACACCACACCTCAAGAGCTTTATGGCGTCTCTTGGTATCCTTTTTTACTGTCCATGCTTCGCAGCCATACATGACGGCAGGCCAGATATAACAAAATAGGAGCCTTATTCGGAGCTTTAAGTTTATTTGACGACAGCACAAGACTTTCCTAATTTTATTAAACGACGCTCGGGCAATCTCGATCCGGGTCTTAATTTCTTGATCGGAATCCCATACTTCATTTACCCAGGCGCCGAGGTATTTATATTGTTGCACCCGCTCAAGTTTTTTACCACCGATAGTGATAGATGGGCTCAGCTCCGGATTTCTGGATACCACTAATAATTTGGTCTTGCTGATGTTAATTGTCAATCCAGCTTTCTCACTGCTTTACGATTATCTGAAGGTCTTTTTCCGATGCTGCAATGAGGACAGTGTCATCTGCGTAACGTAAGTTATTAACTAATTTTCCGTTAATTTTGATACTAGCTTCTAGATCTTCAAGAGCCTCAGACATCACCGCTTCCGAGTATTAATTGAAAAGCAGTGGTGATAGGATCCACCCTTGTCGAACGCCACGGCAGATTTTAACCTCTTCGGTGTTTTCGTTATCAACCCTTACAGTAGCTGTCTGATTCTTGTGAAGGTTTCGTATGATCCTCGCATCCTTACTATCGAGACCAATATTTTCTAAAAGCTCCAGTAATCGTCCGTGTTTAACACGGTCAAACGCCTTTTCATAATCAATGAAGCATATTAGTACATCAATTTGCATATCCCTGCACTTATACATAATAATCATCAATAACGTCAAAAAAATATTTTGTACATCAAGGTAGAGATATCTCAAAATTTCAATAAAAAACATATCTTGTAATCTGGTGAAAACTGATTTTTTCCCTGGCGGTTCTTGACAGGTCCCTTGGTGAACTATTTAAAAAAAATTATACGCATTATGGATCTTTCTAAAACCTTTGAGAAGGTGGAAAGCAAAGAAATTGGCCAGTAGTCATTTACGTCATTTTTCGGACAACTCTTATAAACGGGCACAATTATAGCAGTTTTCCAACAACGAGGAACAGTTCCTTCCTTCAGACTACGGTTGTATAAATGAAAGCGGATTACTATTAATATACTTAGTAACCCACTTGATAAATAAGGGAGGAATTTTATCGAGGCCAGGACCTCTAGTAACGTCTAACGGCGTTAACGCGGTAATTATAATATCCTCAGGAAAGTATAAATCTGATACAACTTCACAGTTATCTGACATTGTTAGCGTGTCAGGTTGCTGTGACCCCTTTACGTTATTTTTTTTTTCATATAAGTACTGAAGTGAAAAAGTTGGAAAACAAATTGCAAATTTGTTCAGGACTAGATACCTCATCGCCTCCATAATGCACCTTACTAGGAATGCCAGATCTTGTTTATTACGATTTACATTAGACCAGAATAGCTTCATGTCTTTTTAATACCATTTTCTATAGATTTAATATATGAGTTAAACTATTTAGATTAAAGTTTCTTGAATCTTTTTCTATATGACATGACAAATCTGTTCATGATGTGAAATATTTTTATATTTTTTCCGTTTTGTCCAAGCGCGTTGAATCAAAGGGCGCGTAAACCAGACTGGTAAGTCGTTGGATTTATCAGGCCGCAGCGGAATATGCGAAGCTCCCTAATTATAATATATAAGTTACCATAAAAATGGTTAGTAGCTGATTCTAGAGAAAGCTCTTTAAATTTATTCTCCCAGTCGATATTACGGATGTGATTATTTGTGTCGGTATAATTACCTTCTATAAAACTAAACTTAAGCATAGAACGTCTAGGCATAAAATCATTGTCTACATTAAATGAAAGACTTGTGTTAAATGGAGGATGGTATGAATCGACTGGAATTAAGGAACTGGTTGACGGCTCACATATAGATGTTGCGTCGTCTGTTAAAAAAAAGTTAAGTATACGGTACTTTCTATTTTACAACCAATACAACAACAAATTACATTGTTTACAATTAGTAAAAGATAAAAAGTTAAATAAAAGTGAACTAGTGGGATTAACGTAATCATTCATTATGGGAACATTTGATTAGATAACTCATCATCCCACCAGATATGCGGGAGATTAAATTCGCTGAAGATTTAAACATGCCTTACCTCGCGCAATAATATTTCTTTATGTAAGGAGTCAAAAATATTCTCATAAACACATGGCGCTTGGTTGGGTAGTATACTTTATAAGCCACATACTAAGTTATAGTCCTTCGTAGCACTGCAATACAATTTTAATAACACGTACTCGACACTCACTATAAACAAATCATTTTTGTTATTATTATTACAACCGGAATATAAAGAGCATCGGAAAGCACATAACTCTCGCCGTACACCAATTAAAACACCCCCACCGTCTGACTTACCATAGGCTTCCCGATTCCTGTCACAACAAACACTGTGTAGCGGGAGTCCATAAGTTTATTATCAGAAATAGTCAGTCTATATCATCCATGTTTCAGAAAGTATTATATGTCGTTACACTCCGCTAGTATATTAGTGTATAACGTACCTATAGTCTTGCCATAAATTCTGTCCCACATGTAAACATTCTAGTGTAAAAAAAGAAATGAAATTTTAAAAGCATGTGTTTTATACGTTTAACTGTGTAGATTATTTAAACTATTTAAAATTACCACCTTTAGCTTAATTACACATTTCTCCAAACGTCCTGGCCATTCATCTAAGGCCGCACGTACCACTGGTATCGAGGTGGCTGTCTTAACTAAGTCTGCTTTTAACGACTCAATATTTCGATGAGATTTAGAGCAGGCTTTCTCCTCTAAAATATTCCATGTGCAGTTCCATGATCCCCCAGTCAATCAAGATCAGGACTTGCAGGAACCAATCTTCAGAGGCGATGAATTCCGTTAAATTCACGTTTAACCAGCGCTGGGTTAGTTTTGCTTTGTGCGCTGGTGCTGAGTCTTGTTGAAATATCCATTGTTTACCAGCGAACACAGTGTTACTTAGTGGCTTAACCACCGTCTCTTAAATATCGCTTCATGGTAGTTAGTTGCTTGTGTTTTCACCCCTTGTTCACAAAAATGAAACTTTGTCACGCCTTCGTAGGACACACCCTCTTTCGACCTTCGGAATTTTGTCAGTAGCTTCTTGGGAGCTGTGTGCATACACCCTATCGTTTTAACGGTAAAACTTCTCTTCAACACAAAAAAAAATATTATGGCTTTAGCAAGTTGAAAATCTTGTCTGGTGTTTTCTTATATTTGTGTAACGCAATCACTGCGATTCGATTCTCAGTGGTACCCCACTCCATGTTTACACAGCTATGTGTTAGATCGAAATGAATAGTATAATAACCTACTTAATTTAATGGTAATATCTAATAATAGTACTACCGTCATATAATTTATTTTAAAATACCCTCATTTGAGTTGTGACAGAACTTATGGCAAGAATAGGTATTGATTTTTGTGCGCAATTCTCGGCAATTCTGATAGTAAATACTTAAATTATTAGCAATTTATAATAAATAATAAAATATGACAAATAAAAATTAATGAAAAAAGTGGAAATAACCAAAATAGAAACAACGCAATCACTTTTAATATTAGAAACTCACTGATAAATATTAGTCCTGAGTGACAATACGTACACAAATGAGTTTTTCGTTTTAGATAAATGTATAAACAGGTGAATAATTTGCATTTCTTAAAAATAATGATTTTTAAATATCAAAAGTTCACATAAGAGATAACTCGCACACTTTTACGAACTATGACCAAATACATTATAATCAGTAAAACTAGGAAAACCAGTAGGTACCTACTTTGTAGTACCCAGGAAAGCGTATTGCCTAATTTATGGTAAAATAATGTATTTCATTTTCGTATTTTTAAGTTACGATACCAGCGCTAATTTACCACGCATATCCACGCAATATGAATCCATATTAGCTCTGGTGTCGTAACTTAGGAGTACGAAAATTCACAATACCAATCCGATCCAATAGCGATCGGTTTCAAGAGTAAGGGAGCTGGTAGGTATCTAAATAATAAAAAACAATACCGACCAGAGCGCACAAGCAGCGGCGAAACAAATAACGCATAAATAAAAATAATAATTATTAAAAAAGCACTAAGCGCTTCCAGCGAATTTGAAATAACATTTGTCTCTTTAGGGAACCGAAGTGAGTGGCTTAGTTTTACATAATTCTTCTTCTGAACTAATGGTAAGAACAGGAGATGTATCCTTTGCTCTAACGAGTATACTGCCATTCTTGATCCACACGTAAGTCGTACAGCAGATATAAAATTGTCACGTTTAATTTGGCTGCAGAATTTCGCCACAATATTTCTTGGTCTTGGTACATCTGAGCAACACGATGAATTGCTACAATATCTTGACTAGAAAGTGGACAATTTACGACCTTGGAAATCTTTTCTACTATTGTGATAAGTTTTCGCCGCGCTTTTCCGAATTATTTCTATATTGCAGTTGCGCGATTTTTGTTCTAAGTCTGCCAGTGGAGATTGCAACTTCGTGATTATCTCGGCTGATTGGGAAGATTTAACTTGTTGTTCGACCTGTGTGAGTCGTGTCGTGCACTAATTAATTGAGTTTTTTTCACTATATACCATATAAGTTCACTATATTCTTCACTTAAAAAGTTAATGGATTGCTTCATATCTTTAAACTCAGTTAAAATCAAAGATAGTTTGTCATCCTGTCTGGCAAACCAGCTTTCGAGTTGTTTGTTCCTGCTTGCTTGAAAAAGTTGAAAATATTTCGGAGATTATAATCGGCATCTCGTAGGGCATCCTTCCTCTCAGTCACATAAGAGGGTGGCGATTGCACTTCTACAAGAGAATTGTCCACACTCATGTCTCCCCTTTAATTTGTCTTCAGTTTGACTGACAAAAGTACTACCGAGTTTGCTCATATTAACAAAATATAAGACGTTTTTACATCAAAGCTACTCTGTGCAGATTGCGAAACTAGCTTAGAGCGAGAGCGTGCGAAGTGAATTCGCGGGAGTCGACTGATGGCTATTCTTTACACTCGCACTTAGGGAATTTCGCACGACACTAAATAAGTACAAATCAACACAACTGACTATCACAGTAGCAAACGGCGAATGACGATCAATATTAATCAATATTTATAACCAATATCGTCAGGGGCCTGACCATGACCGCAACATAATGTTTTATTGTAGGTTAAGAGGAAACTGTTTCACTTTTATCTCTGGAAAGTTTGTTACAACCACCTATATAATAGCAACATAAATGCAGCAAGTTTGTAATCAGCCTATCAACGTCCCACTACTGGGCACAGACCTTCCCACATGGACAATGTCCTGTACATAAGCCATAACCCAACAATGGGTTACTTTACTTACAAGCCTCAAAACTTTTTATTTTGGTATTGGTTAGTTTTGTACTACAAAACTCTTTAAATCTTGGGAATGCCATTGCAACGTGTCAGTTACAAATGCTTGTCCTGAAGTAAAAAGAGAAATCGCAAAAGCCCAGTCCTCGTACCTCATGAGCCTGATTAAGCCTTGTTTCCTTGATGGGGAGGTTCAAATTATTTGTCCTTTGGAATTGTTTCAGATGTTAGGATTCGGTTCGTCGAACGCGTTCGGCATACTGTTCAACAATTTCTTCATGGAGCAGGGGGGCGCTAGTGGGCTGCCTCTCGTCATTGGAGTGTACAATGGGGCGCTGTCCATCGCTGGTATGTTTTTTAGAATAGAATACTTTCTAGCTGAACAAAAAAGGAAATGTAGGTATTCTTAGTTTATGATGATGACGATGATGATGACGCTATGTAACCTCTCCATCTCTCTATAAATTTCTACACCTTTCTATAAATTCTCTATACCTAAATCTAATGCCTTTCACACCTATATGCCTAGCTACCTTATAATACATACACACATCCTCGCCGCTTTTACCTTAACTTAACTTATTATCTAATTCTTAAAACTAATTAACCTAATTTATCTACAATCTAATGGTTGTGTCTGGAGTTTTTGTTTAGTGCGTATTGTTTGTATGATGATGAAACCTTAGCATAGCTTAATTCTATTTGCAGTGAATTTCAGTCAAGCAATGTAATATTATAATAACTACTATTTTGGCCAGATCGTCTAGTGAACCCTCCGTTGTTAACCGCATTTAAGTAACTCAAGTTCTTTCGTGAAAGTTTAGTAATTGGCTTATCCCTGTGTTAAATTATTTTCTCCTGACCTAATTACCTACCAGTCTATAGATCATAACATAAATATGTGTAGCCTAGCAATGACTCCGTCTGAACTGTGACCTAAATCCTTCACTGTAGCTGCGGGGAAGATCAAAGGTAATCAGATGATAGCTTAGCTTGTAGGTATTATTATTTATTATCAGTAGCATGATACATAAGAAGCCTGGTGCAATTTATGAGCCCCACCGCCGCTCCATAGCGTACTATACATCTCATGGTTTAATTATAGTTCCGTCACATTGGCTTTAACTTTAATTATTAGCTTGTGCCTTTAATTCTTTAAACTGAGAATTTACATCTCTCCTCAAATTTAATTTCATTTTACATTATGAACTATGTGTTAGCAATTTAAATTCTTATTATTCCACATAAATCAATAGAGTTTATCTCAAGGCTTGCTATCATCCAAATATCCTTTCACATTAAGAACTTAATTATTCAATGCAATAACTTATATTCAGTTCCGTAAAGGGTGGATAATTTAATCAAACGCCACTTCAGGCGGTGGCTAAAGTAGAATGCTATTAATACAGGTAAAACTACTTTTATTTACTCTTAGTATTTATTATACAGGTCTTGTAAAGTTCCAATATAACTACATTGGATTAGCTGCATTGGCAGATTATCACATCTTAAGTTTATTAAAGGATGTTTAATTCATTCAATATCCTTGACTTTAGGAAGTGAACTTAAATAGAATACTATCATTTGAAGTAAATTACTTTGGGTTACTCTTAGTGTTCATTATACAGATCTTATAAAGTATAAGTACATATCAAGTTTATTGAAAAATGTTTAATTTATTCAATATCCTTGACTTTTAGGAAGTGAACTTAAATAGAATACTATCATTTGAAGTAAATTACTTTGGGTTACTCTTAGTGTTCATTATACAGATCTTATAAAGTATAAGTACATATCAAGTTTATTGAAAGATGTTTAATTTATTCAATATCCTTGACTTTTAGGAAGTGAACTTAAATAGAATACTATCATTTGAAGTAAATTACTTTGGGTTACTCTTAGTGTTCATTATACAGATTTATAAAGTATAAGTACATCTCAAGTTTATTGAAAGATGTTTAATTTATTCAACATCCCTGACTTTTAGGAAGTGAACTTAAATAGAATACTACAATTTGAAGTAAATTACTTTGGGTTACTCTTAGTGTTCATTATACAGATTTATAAAGTATAAGTACATCTCAAGTTTATTGAAAGATGTTTAATTTATTCAACATCCCTGACTTTTAGGAAGTGAACTTAAGTTAATTATTTTTCCATTAACTTCCACCCTCTGTCTCTCAGACTGAGTGGTTAATTTGATAGACTACTAAATCATAGTCAGTATACTTTTAGTAGGTAGTAAATTAGGTAGTTAATTATCCCTGTTAATCATTGAATTAATTACATTTAGAAGTTATCTTTTACTCACTTTAATAGATATAAATTAGACTGTACTAGGTATTAGTCTGATTGATTAGATTGTTCCCATCAAATATTTCTATGTTTCATATTATTAGAAGTAAGTACTTACATATCTTAAGAGGTCTATTCAAATGGTATTAGTAGACCATTGTCAGGTTAATTAGCTGGTTGTTATCAATCAATTATTTCTATGTTTCAGATTTTTAGAAGCTCATAGCTTGCAATGTCTTCTTTCAACGACTTATCCTAGGTTCTAAACTGGTTTTAGTTGTTCAGTTTGTATCAGCTTATTTTTGCTAATAGGTAGCGGGTGTAAAATTTCCATACCTTGAAGAGTGTAGCTATTTTAAGGCCGTATTGCACCTCAGGGAAAGCTAAAAAATGCCTGTTTGGTCATTTCAGTATTAGAAATCAAACATCACAGTACGGCTAAGCTTATTTGCTATAACTTTTTAGTATTTTTCTTGTAATAGGAAACCAGTCTAGACTTTTAGGTACTCCAAAGTAATGATGGTACGATATTATCATACCTCTGTTAATTATTTAAACGAATAATTAATTGGTAACAACTTTAGGAAAACAATTAGAATTTTACCGGCCTGCGGTAACAGATTACTTGCCTAGCTAGGACCCACATCACTTCATCATAATTTTATTTAGCGCCGTAACTTAATTATCCCTACCTTATTAGTCTGAATTAATAACTAACCATATATATATCCGCCTACCTATAGATTCATACAACTTTCCTCACTTGAAAATGCCTATATTTTGTCGAACTAACAGTCCCTTTTGTGTACCTTGCAATCTAGGCCAAGCCACATTTAACTTAAATTCGTGATGTGTGGTGAGAGTCGCATTGCCCCTGAAAGCAACTAACTCCTAAATGTTCTATCAGTCGAGCCAGTATACTCAGTGTGTCATTTTCCTATCACTACACTGTATGTACGGAGGTAGACTCGAAATTGGACTGGGTCATACGGGTCTACCTCCAGCTAAATGGTGTCTGACCTATCTTCAACTTTCACTAGGGAGACAACTGTCTCTCCCCCATTACTCCGTCGAAGATAGTGTATTGTTTAGCGTAATAATATAAAACGCCGATCTTATTAAATACAATCAAAGATCATCTAGACCGAAGTCTGTTGAAAGGTACATAGGTTTTCGTTGCCACCGTTACGCGTTTCCGCCGATGTACCCCGGAATACTTCATTCCGTTAACGGATTCGAGTTGCGACCGCAATAGTTTTACTTTATTAATCACTTTCAATTTCACAAATCTTAATTAATATCGTAGCTCGAATATCACTTAGCGCACTATCAAAGCTCGGACACTATTTTCCCCGTATGAGTAGTACCGCACTCTTAAGTTGGACCGCACCGCCGACGTCCCAAAATTGAATGCCCGCTAATTTTCCGCCCTTTTCCCAAGCGTCTTAACTTTCGCGCCATGCGCGCCTAACATTCCCCCGCGCGAGTCCGCTTTCTTCCCTTCAACCAATCGCTAGCTGTTTCCCCGATGCCCCCCGCCTTCGCGTCGCGCCACGTGGAGCTATCATCCGACCTCTCTTTCTGTCTTTTTCTCAACCTCTCGCTCGCTCATTGCCGCTTTCGCCGCGCAATTCTAAAATTTTTCCATAATCTAACCAAATCTCGTCCGACAGCCAATATTTCATCTTTGAATATCTAAATGTAGCCTTCTATTAACAATTCCCTCTTAATAATCCTCCACTTAAGCCAATAATCCTATATTTTGGGAAATTATCAAAAGTTCCGTATTCCGACCATAGATGGCGTCCGCCCGTAGGTGAACCACTTTGCCGACTCGCAAAGCCCCGCGAAATTCAAAATAAAGATAAAGTCCTAGTCAACCTAGCAACCTTACGCGAAGCCCAAGTAAATGACTTCCGCTAGACGGCGCCTATGTCGCAAGGGACGCGCAGAGCAGTCCCCGCGAAATTCAAAATAAAGAAGTCAAACTAGCAACCTTATGCGAAGCTCAAGTAAATAACTCACGCTAGATGGCGCCTATGTCGCAAGGAGCACACAGAGCAGTCCCCGCGAAGTTCAAACTAAAGATAAAGCGTTAGACCACGGACCATTATTCTGAACTAGTTTATTATTCCCTTTTTCATGCTTATTATATTAATGGTGCTACGCATTAATATTTATGTTAGTGCTACTCCCACACATTCCTTACTAACGGACGGATACCATTCATTCTGTACCGTTACAGCTAACTTAGAAACAGAAGTATGACACTTCACCCATTTTGTACAAAATATCTACAAATTTTAAACAAAAATAATAATATGTTATTTTTATTATTCTACAACCGAACGAGTTCCGTTCTTATCATACCGTTGGTTTTATTAAAGTTTACATAAATGAGGAAATTGAAATGAGTAATGAAATACCTCACAATAACCATATCGAAGTAATGTGATGTGTAATGTATTCATCCATTTTATCAATGATAAAGAAACGTATACAAATATTTGCAAATGACGAAGCATTTGAAAAAAAATATTAATAAAAAGTAAATGTAGCAATATGGAAAAATTATATTTTTAAAAGCCTGTGACCACGACCGATGTAACTCGATAAAAACGTCTCTGGTATAAAAAGGTATGCGTAGATGCCTTTAATAAGTACTTAGTTAGAGTTAATTATCGTCTAATGTTTTGTATAAAACGGAACGCGGAAGTTTAAAAGTGTATTACGTAATATTGTTTTTTTATATTAAGCCCGGCAAATGACCCCACTCCACCTGATGTTAAGTGGAAGTGAAGTCCAGGCGCGAGGACAACTGATGCAGCGTAAGAGACGTAGGGTCAGTCACCCTCACTCTGCCGGCCCACAAAGTGCCTCTTCACGCCTCGTTTCAAGGACCCTATGTCATAGGTAGGAGGGAATAAGTGTGCTGGTAGACTATTCCATCTTTTGGAGTTGCGACAAAGAAACGAGTCACCAAATTTCTTTGTGCGTAATGGAATATTAGTAATTACTTTTTTGAAAATCCCTTGAATAAATCTTATTAATTATTTCTTATAATTCTCACTACTAAGCATGCGACTTAATAGAAAACCGCAGTTAATAACCTGCATCAAACTTTTTTCAAGCAGACGAAGTCGCGGGCGATCCCCTGGTTTTCCATTTACATATCATACATACCTACGTCATGCCACCCACGGTTTTCGAAAAACGTTTCCCGAAGGAGGAAGAAGAAGTTAACCGTGTCTCGTAGCGGTGAAAAAATACTACCATCCCCTCTCTTCCCACATGTGCAGTCGCTTTTTGTTGAAAAGTGGACTATAGCAGAGGACTGCTTTTGCGGTCCTCATTGCCTGTCTCTGACTAACTCTTCGGGGATAATAGTCGTGATTAAATGTATGTATGTATGTTTCCCGAAGGAGTAGGCAAAGGTGGCAAAGACCAAAGCTTCTTTCCATGTGTTTCTCATATAAACGTGGCACTGCCACTGGCTAAATTCACGCCTTTTCGCACAGAAGCCTCCACTTGCGATTGAGCGATTTACCTACCTACACGTCGCATTAAGTTGTCTGCCAATCTTTACTTGCTTGGTATTGGAAAACATCTTGAGCATTTTCATAAAAGTTCATCTTATCATGGATTTAATAAAAATTGGTATCTACCTAACGTCAACTCAATGCAGCTCAGAACTTATGTTTACGTTGTGTGACCTTGATGAAATAATGTTTTGCCGATTGTTTGTATTTGATTTAGCTTATATTTTTTCATTCCATTTAATTTAATAATCAATAAGTGTACCTATAACCAAAGCTACGTTCTAATTTGACAAAACCAAAGGAACTCTCATAAGGGTCTGATCTGAAATGAGTAAAGAGGATCCGCTGAAGAAATTAAGTCATCAGCATAACTCATATATCAAACGAAGATATTGTAATCTATAGGCAATATTCGTAGTATGTACATATTGTCTCAATCTATTTCAATAAACTCGTATGACATATACATCGATGCTTTGTGTACCGTAATTATTCGTCAATTCACATATTCGTTAAGTTCATGTATCGGGTATGGAACTGTCCTTAATTGTATAGCGGCTTAAAATCAACTTGCTTAGCCAAAGAACTATGATTGAATAAACGGAGTGGGTCGGTGACCGAGTTATCGTTAATCAGTTCAATAGAGATCCGATGTCAATCATGTCGGCAGTCATCAAGAGAATCAGTAGTTTAAAATAGCTTCATTGACTGTTGTAAACCGTATTAACAAGGATTGAAATGAAACATTGTAATTTTTTATAAAAATTAACATTACAACTCTGAACTAGAGTAACTAAATCATTGTATTTGTTAGCCTATAAAGCGCTGTCTTCCTACATGCGCACTATACGGAGAGATCAGCAAAATACAATTTAGAAGCTTCGTTCATATTGATATGATCGAAGTTTAGGAGTATGCGAAATAGATGTGGAATGGAAAACAGAAAATAAGTGTAAATAAATAAACAGTGTACTGAATAAAACAGCAGAACAAAGCAGAGCAAAACAAAAGAGCGCGGACATTTGTAACATCACATAATCCACCTCGCTGGCTGCCCCAATACGTATTGGTGGCTTAGGAATGCTCTAAGATTGGTGGGTTTCACGTGGATTTTATTTTAGCGACTGCCAGTGCCATCTTCTTTCTTACCGGGACTTGGGGCGAAGTGTATACCAAATATATACCAAAGATTCAACGAATTTTCAAATAAGTGATTATAGCTTTAGGTTATAAAAACTACATAATATCTAAATATTATTTTGGTATTAAAAAAAATAAGTAGGTATATTTTTCTTTGTTGATTACCGAATCACTTGTTATTTAAATGTGTATTATTATTGCTAATATAATTTAAATCGTTCTGTTTTCAATAACTGTTTCATTATCATGTATTTAAGTACCTTTATTATTATTTGAATCGAAGATGTCATTGTAATAATATATATTTTTTTTTATATAAGAGGGAGGCAAACGAGCAGGCGGGTCACCTGATGGAGAGTAATCACCGCCGCCCATGGACACCCGCAAAACCAGAGGAATCGCAGACGCGTTGCCGGCCTTTAAGGGAGGAATAGGTTTAAGGAAGGAATAGGAATTGGGAGGAGGGGGGGGGGGGGGGGGGAAGGGGCCTCCGGAACCCTCACTGGTCGGACGAAACACAACAGCACCAAGTGCCATTATTTCACGCCGAATATTAGTGAGAGGGTGGTATTACGCCGGGCGAGCCGGAATTCACCAGCGAAGACTTCACTGAGGAACTTTCTATTATATAATATTTTTAAGTGTTACAACTTACAACCTTGTTTGTTTCCCAGATAGAGATAAAATAAAATACATTTAAGAAGTAACAAGAGAACCCTTCTGACTATTCAAATTGTAATTTCGAATTAAGTTGTCAAATAAAGATTTTCATTTTCCTCATTCAAGATGCATTTTTAAACTTTAATCGGTACATTGTTCTCTGCGTAGATGTAATATGAAACGATATTAACATGGTGAATGGGATGAAACGGATACTGCCTTCCGTAACACGATAGTGTGCGTAGATACAGAATGGGCCATAGTTTCATCACATGGCCGATGGTAACACAATTCTAATTGTACGATCGATGCGTGATGTCAAATCTATACAGGGGCCCAAGTCTGCTAATTTACGAATGGCATAATTGAATCGCTATTGTATCGCAATTGTATCGCATTGTAATTGTTTGACACATTTGGTATTCTTAAAAGAGTAAGAGAATACCAAATGTGTCAAGCAATTACAATGCGATCCAATTGCGATTCAATTATGCCATTCGTAAATTAGCAGACTTGGGCCCCTGGTTGTTCTAAATCCCAATAGAAGAGACAGGCGAATTCATTGTAAGATCGATTCGTATTTTAAATGTACTTATCCAGGGTGTCCCGAGTAGAAGAATTATTATAGTAGCCTAGTTAGAGCACAGTTTGAGATACTATGAGTGAGTACAATTTATGGTTAATGGCTTAACCTTGATTGTTAAATAAATAGATGATGATCACATAAGATATCATCTGTTTATTAAGAAATATACATGAAATTTTGTCAAATAGGTAGTTTCTGTGCGGTTTTACATTTCAATAACTTTAATTAGAAACATTTATGTTATTGTTTGAAAAATATTTTATCCAACGCTAACTGATCAGGTAAGTACTTACTAAATTATCCACTTATGCGTTTTAGTGTTATTTAAAGTAGGTATGGTAAATAGCGAATTAAATAAACAAAGTTTAACGAAATAAGACCTAGGCTATACTACGTCCAAATTCGATGAAGAATTTTTGTAAAGAAATTCATAACAGCCCGTGACGAATTTCCGAAAATTTATTTCATACAAACCTTGTCCTGGCAATTACAAACGCAAAAAAACCGGCCAAGTGCGACTCGGACTCGCCCATGAAGGGTTCCGTAGCAGCAAGTAACATCATATAAAAGTTCTTGCAGTTTGTTGATCGATGTTTAAATAATAGTGTATTTTTTGTTAATTAATTAATTTATGACGTATTAAAAAAAACTACTTACTAAATCTCGTTCAAACCAATTTTCGGTGGAAGTTTGCATGGTCATGTACATCATATATTTTTTTAGAGTTTTATCATTCTCTTATTTTAGAAGTTACGGGGGGGGGGGGGGGACACACACATTTTACCACTTTGGAAGTGTCTCTCGCGCAAACTATTTAGTTTAGAAAAAAATGATATTAGAAACCTCAATATCATTTTTGAAGACTTATCCATAGATCCACACGAATGGGTTTGATGAAAAAAATATTTTTTTGAGTTTCAGTTCTAAGTATGGGGAACCCCCAAACATTATTGTTTATTTTCTATTTTTGAGTGAAAATCTTAATGCGGTTCACAGAATACATCTACTTACCAAGTTTCAAGAGTATAGTTCTTATAGTTTCGGAAAAAAGTGGCTGTGACATACGGACGGACAGACAGACATAACGAATTCATAATAAAGATTCCGTTTTTTGCTATTTGGCTACGGAACCCTAATAATAGGTGCCGCCGCCGTTCTGAAGTGATGCGCCAACAAACATGCGTGGCAATTGATATTTTGATAAATTGATTCATTCTTTGTGCTCGAAGGATTTTTTATATAATTAAACTTTTGCAACAATATACTATTACAAGGCGGACTTAATGCCTGAGGCATTCTCTACCAGACTACCATAGGGTGGTGCAGAGATAACATGGTAGGTGCAATTATAAAAATGGAAGAGAGCATGAATATAAATTTTAACTTTGAAATAAACATACTAAAACAAAAATATATATACAAATTCATAAATACAAAAATACTTATACATTCACAAATACATTAATACTTATATAAATATACCTACATACACTACATAATATAAAATAGATAGGACGTTACTGAGATAATTCTGCCATGCTTTTATCAAACAGGAGCATGTGGACTTTCTTTTTGAATGAGTTACGACTCGTAGCTATCCTGACTTCCTGAGGTAACGCTTTCCAGAGGAGTTTGGACTGAATAAAGAAAGACGAATGTACAAAGCCAGAAGAGTGGGAAGGAGAAAAAAGGAGAAGGTTATTTGATGACCTGAGATTTCTGTCGTGAGAGGTGCAGAGTTATTGAAAATGGGGAGTAAGATAGGAAGGAGCATTTGGAGAATTTAGAAAGGAGGAAAGTGTAGTAAGAGCTCACAAACACCTTACGCTGACGAATGGGCAACCATTTCAGATCAGACCTATGCTGTGAGATGTGGTCGTACTTCTTCAGATTGAAAATAAATCGAATACCATTTTTGAGCAGTCTCTCGAGCTTATTAAGCAAGTCGGCATTGAGATCGTAATAACACACGTCACCATAGTCGATTATGGGAAATATTAAAGACTGCGCTAGCATTACCTTCGTCTCGAACGGTAAAAAGTTCCTCAAGCGGTATAAAGAGCGCAAAGTCCAGGTCACTTTTTGGCTAACACTAGCTACCTGAGCATGCCAGCTGAGTGTGGAATCAAGATGTAGGCCAAGATTTTTTACTGAAGTACTAAATGGAATAATCGTTCCGTCGAACACTATTGGCTCTAGAGAATTATGCTTCAATTTACCTATCAATCGCAAGCTGCCAATAAGTATCGATTGACACTGTGGGATTTACGGCCACACCAAACCTACGATACCAGTCGTTAAAAGCGTCTAAATCCCGATTCAGTCTTCAATGGCGTCCGGTAAGTCGTCTACACGTGCTTGATGGTAAAGCTGAATAAACAGATGATGCAAACACTGAAGGTAGTATGTTATGAAGTTAATAAATATTGAGAATAATAAAGGAGACAGAATACTGCCTTGTGGGACGCCTGCATCCAAATTACACCAACTTATGATGTCTCATCAATGCGAACCGACTGCTGACGCTCTCGAAGATATGAAGAGAACCATTTATGTACCTCAGATGAAACCATAAGATGGGAGAGGATAGAAAGGAGAACGTCGTGACTGACGGCATTAAAGGCATTTGAAAAATCAATAAGTACCAAGATTGTGACTTTAGTATCCTTCATACCTTGCCTAATGTCGCAAAAGCGGAGAAGAGGAGACTGTGCTATGCCTGGGCTTGAAACCAGACTGTAAAGGACTAACGAGGTTGTTTCCGTAGGATTCTTTGTGCAAATGTTTCATAATGTTCTTTTGAATAAAATACCACATCATTAGTGATTTACTTGTGAAGTTTAATTTTTTAAAAACAAATGAGCTAATTTTAATTGAACTTGGCATGCTAAAGTAAAATACATATACCTAAATAGTTTGAAAAGTTTATCTAACTGAGTTATTGCGATTTTAAACTTTCTATAGGTATATTTCTATAATACGTTTTTCAAAAATGTTTTCAACAAACTATTTAGATCCTTGTTTTTTTTAATTTAACAAAACAAAATTTCATTAAAATTGGCTAATTGCTTTTAAAAAAAAATCGATTTGGAAGTTTGTATGGGAACCGAAATGCGTAAACCCTTTTATTAATTAAACTTGGCATGCTAAAGCCAAAATACAAATACCTAAATAGTTTGAAAAGTTTATCTAACTGAGTTAATGCGATTTTAAACTTTCTATAGGAATATTTCTTTATTACGTTTTTCAAAAATGTTTTCAACAAACTATTTAGATCCTTGTTTTTTTTTAATTTAACAATACAAAGTTTCATTAAAATTGGCTAATTGGTTTAAAAAAAAATCGATTTGGAAGTTTGTATGGGAACCGAAATGCGTAAAGTAATGCGTGAGTTTGTTTGTTTGTTACGCTTTCACACCTTACCTTATTAACCAATCATCACAAAACTTTGCCTACACGTTTTCAGGAGTACAGATAGTTTCTTTTATTTTTATAAAATCCACATCCATTTAGGACACTATATCCCGGTGAAAGGTACCTGTAATTAAGAAATGCACGCGTACGAAGTCGCAGGCAAAAGCTGTATTATAAAATATAAATATTCAACAACGTATTAGTTATAACATTTTTAAAAATCGTATTACTAAATGCTTATAATGCAAAATTTTTATGTTTGGTAAACGATGAATATCAAATATATTATCTTATTTTCAAAAATGTAAATTTATTTACTTTAAAAAGAATAACAAACTTTAGAATCTATAATAAAATTTCAAAATATTTGTATTTTTGTGAGCAGAAAATGTGTTCGGTCTGCCCAAATGGCTAGTTGGTCAGCAACTATTATATATCATATCAATAAGCAATTAGTGTCATACCGAACAGTTCTGTAATTAGTTTAAATATTTTTTCACTCCTCTTGCTCAAAAAGACCGTCATTGTAGCGCTCTAGAGCGGGGCTAAAATAGCTTTTCTCGCCCTAGGGGAAAAAGTATTTTTTTTTTAAATTTTTGTCTGTCACATGACAATGAGCCTACAAAAACGAAAAAGTATTTAGTCTTATGTAGAATAATCATGAATAAAGACTCGACTTATTACTGTTTACTTAGATCAACAATTTTTTTATGATAGTTATTATTTTGGTAAAATTAGTAATCATTTGAATCTATGGACAACACAGACCACGCTTCAGCAAGAAAAAACTGCACAGTCTGCACATGTGCTTAGGTGGTGAGCCTTTAGCCCGCTAGTCGCTTTTACGACACCCAAGGGAAGAGAGGGGTTGGTAGTATTATTTTGATGAGCCCATCGCCGCTCTATGCTGTTGGAAGTATGTGCAGTCTTTAGTCCATTAGTCGCCTTTTACGACATCCAAGGGAAGAAAGAGGTTGGTAGTATTATTTTGATGAGCCCATCACCGCTTTATGCTGTTGGATGTGTGCGCAGTCTTTAGTCCGTTAGTCGCCTTTTACGACACCGAAGAGAAGAGAGGGGTTGGTAGTATTATTTTGATGAGCCCATCGCCGCTCTATGCTGTAGGATGTATGTGCAGTCATTAGTCCGTTAGTCGCCTTTGACGACACCCAAGGGAAGAGATGGAAAAACTGCACATACCTACTATCCAACAGCATAGAGCGGCGATGGGCTCATCGAAATTATACTACCAACCATTCTCTTTCCTTGGGTGTCGTTAAAGCAACTAACGGGTTTATTTTTAATAAAATAAACCAATTCATATTGTATTGGATTGTTTTATTTTCTCGCATTCGTAGTGAAAAGCAGAGTGTAACACACGGCGCTAAAAACCCATTAAAACTCGGTTTCTATTTACTCCCTCGCTAAAGCTCGTGAGTAAAACTACCTCGTATATAATGGGCCATTTTAGCCCCTTGTATAACAATCTACTATTATTCTATTGTGTTTGTGTGTGTCAATATTTTGGCTGCATTGAGTGAGCCAAGTTTAATAAAAATTTGATAAGCAGTCATAAATAGTAAGCTAAACGAAAACTGACGATTATTCAATACAAACGCATTTCGGTCAGGGTTTAAATGCAAATATGGCCTAAGTATCGATAATGATGATGATGCATATTATGCATTCCGAAACACCGAACCGGTGTGGCAGTCGGTAACCACTCTGTGGTTACTTTGGCCGAGAGAGCTGAGTGTAAGTTTGTAAATGTGCAAACGTTACTATCGCGTTTGTGTTAAGAGTTTTGATTCTCGATCTTATTTACTTAGCATTAAGATCTATCTGTCAAAACTTAACTCAAACGCGATAGTAACGTTTGCACATTTACAAACTTACACTCAGCTCTCAGAGCTCGTTTGGCATACGGCAGACATGGCCTGCCCAGTTCCATTTTAATATGGCAGCTGAGGAACGCACGTACGCAATTTTTGTTTTTGAACGAAGTATGCTATTCTTTATACGTATATATATTTCTGTATCATCATCATCATCATCATCAGCCTATAAACGTCCCACTGCTGGGCACAGGCCTCCCACGTGAACAATAGCAGGTGGGGATATTGGGCCATAACCCACCACGCTGGCCCAGTGCGGGTTGGTGGGTTTTAACGGCTGCCATCTTACGACAACAACAGGGACCAACAGCTTAACGTGCCTTCCGAAGCACGGAGGAGCTCGAGATGTTTTTAAATTTGGTCACCCATCCAGCGACCCGGCATTGCGAAAGTTGCTTAGCGAGCAAGTTCGCAAGCCGAACGCGCTAGCCGCTGCGCCATCGAGCTCCTCAGTATTTCTTTATACGTCTATGATTTTGACTCCCAGAATACTTCGATCCATTGCTCGTTGGCAAACCTCGAGGGCGGACTTTTGACGTTTCGTTATTGACCACGTTTGCGCTCCTAATGCTAATGCTTATTTAAATTAAATCAAATTATCATTTTATAGATTAAAAAAAAATAATGTCAATTCAAATCTCAGTCGGGTCAATGTCGCGACGATATAAACTATAGTTTACAATACAGAGAATTGTTAAAGACTTTTCGCTTTATACTAAGTATTACATCTCGGTAGCGGTGAAAGAATACTACTAAGGTGACTAATGGACTAAAGACTGTACACTCACATCCAACAGCATAGAGCGGCGATGGGCTCACCACCTGTCACGTTGAGCATGTGCAGTCGCTATTTGGTGAAAAGTGGACTATGGCAGAGGACTGATTTTACGGTCCTCATTGCCTAGTCTCTGACTAACCCTTCGGGGATAATAGTCGTGATTATATGTATACATGTATGTATTACGCCTCGGTGGCCGAGTGGTAAAGCGAGTGTTTCCGTTTTCATCCCACTTTTTCATCCCACGTCTATTTAATTCCGTTTTCCACCCAAAATCTATTCCTTTTTCAACCTACAAATATTTAAATCGTTTTTTCAACCCATAATTCTTTCCGCTTTCATCCCATGACCAATTACTATCAATAGTTGACGACTGCAAAAAAGATAGTATCTAATTAATTCATAATAATAAATATTAACCCCCCACCCCCCACCCCACCCCCAACAAGAGCTTTAAAAAAATATATTTTTGTATAGAGCTAGATTTAGGACAATTTAAGAAATTTAAGACAATCGCTACGCTGCGCTTTGCGATTGTCTTATATTTCTAACCTATCACGTGACCTACAGTACGTTCATAAACACTTGTAACTTATTTTGATTAAAAATATTTAAAATCAACCAAAAAATTTTAATCAATAATTGTTTGATTTCTATTTATCTGCTGCCGTTACATTCTGCTCAAATGGCGTCCCCTTGGGAAAACGGAATTGATTTAGGCAATGGGACGAAAGCGGAATTATTATTATTATTTTAAGAAGGTGGGATTAAAACGGAAAGCCCTGGTAAAGCGCTTGACCCGATAACCGGAGATACTGGGTTAATTCCCAGGTCGGGTGAAGTGTGTTTCATATTGCTAGATGCCAACCAATGCCATGGTTTGTGATCGCCAACTCGCGTTTGGCAGCCTATTACATCTCGACTGTGTTTTTTGCGTAAAATGGGCAATTTTGGCGTTCTTGATCTCAGAAACAAAAATACATTAACAATTTTGACTTCATGAATAGTAAATAACTATTAGCATAGTTCGTAGCGGTCTCGCTTTTTTGTAAATTTTGCTTAACTTTTTAATTAAACCCAAAATTGCAGAGAAAGATTTTTATAAAATGCGCGACGGCACTTTTTTGAGCTCCTAGATTTAACTACTGTTCTAAACAAATGAAATAAAATGTTAGAATGTTATTTCTTATATGGTCGGCCTCGAAATTTTTAGACATCATTGTTTTCAAATAGAAAAAAAATCTTATTCTAGACCAAAAAACTTAGAAAGTCGCTTTAAGTCACTGTGTTTCTCCTATCTACGATAATATTATTGAGCAAAATTTATACCAGAATAATTGTAACTTCATGAGGAATAAAGATTTTATAATTAATTTATGATCCTATTTCGATAAAAACGATAAATACAGCTGCAAAATTATTACGAAATGCGATGCGCCGGCCGTCTGAACCCAGCTTATTCTCGAAGAGTGGAGATTTGTAACATTATTGTATTTCGATAAAAACGATAAATAGGTACAAGGTACCTACAACTGCAAAATTACTACAAAATACGAAATTGGGCATTTTACGCAAAAACACAGTAGAAAGTAATAGGGTCCTTAAGACAGTTTATAAGCTTGTACTTGCTTGCTTGACTTACTACTTTTATAGTAATTTATATGTAGGGTGACTGACCCAAATACTAGCACTGCACCAGTTTATCAGCACCTCGGAAAAAACTAAAAATATAAGATAATGTCTAAAATTTTAAAGTTGCAAGGGTAGAAAACGCGTTCAGATAATTTTAAATTATTGTACTAGCAACACTGTGCATAGTTTGACATTTTTATTGGCGCTTTATTTTTGAGGAGAAGTAAATGTTGTGTGATTAGAAGTGATTTTCAGCCATTGTGACACGTCAAGGGTAAGATTTTTCTTACGATTATTAGTCATTTAGTAATGCGATTATAGCACTATTTATAATTACTGGTATTTAAACACATTCTTAACGTTTTTCGCATCCTAAATTGAAATAATTTTAAGGTACTTTTTTTTACTAACAATAGAATATAGAGTGGTGACAATATATGGATAAGAAATTTCAAGTTGTCCAATTATCGGCACACCTGCTAATAATTGGATAAAATAGACATAATCATAAATAATGTATTTCTTTTAAAATGTATGGTTGAGTGTTGTGTAAAAAGTGAATTTAGCCTTGTTATCCAAATTTCAGCCCCGTGCTGAAAATCCATTTTCCATTTATCATCATGGTGCTGATATTTGGTTCAAAACTATGCTGATATATGGATTTGCTTAAATTATTTTTACATGTTTCAGCTCTCTTAAGATGAACCCATCAAAAACAACAAAAAACCCTAATAAAAGAAAGAAAATAATTATTATGAGAAGAAAACAGTATACTGAGGAGTAAACTATTTTTAAGTAATGTTTGTATTGCTCTGCCTTCACTGGTTCCTAGTTCTAAGCAAATAATTTATGGTTCTTTTACTTATTTTCCTAATTTTAAGCAAAGAATTTTATGGTTTTATTTTAAGATTAATTATGTTAAAGTTTATCTAACTAGTTTAAAAGTAATGTTCCTAATTCCAAAGATCTGTCCATTACAGTCGACTCAAAGTTGAACAAGTTATGTGTTATGGTAAATTTTGATGTGCCATAATTAATAGAAATGTTAAAAGATTAATAAACAATAAAAAAAGTACTAATTTCTAAAGGATATTTTATTTTTCAGCCCTTAAAACGTATTACAATTCACAGTGCTAATAATTGGGTAAGTGGGTGATGTTAATTGGTGATGACTGTGCTGATAAATGGTGATAGGCTTGTTTTTTGATAAATTGTAATTTTGACTCAATAATTACTACAAATATTAAAAAAAAATTACTTTACACAACAGGTGGTTATATTCTCAACATTAATAACACAACACAAAAGTTATAGAATATTGTGATATATGAAATATTTAGAGTTGAAATTTAATGACCTCTTAAAGTGCTGATAATTGGGTCCGTCACCCTAGTAATGTTTCTTAATTTCCAGGTTTCCTCAGCGGGATAGCGCTAAAAAAGTATACGTTCCGACAAGTTGGGCTCGTCGGAGCAGGACTATTCGTCCTTGGTGACGTCATGACAATATTTGTCCAAAAAACATATCAATTGGTATTCACATTTGGAGTGGTTAGAGGTAAGACAGAATATTTTTTTTTATTATCATGGTTTTAAACTAACATTTTATTAATTCTGTAATAAAATAAATAATAAAAGAGGTCTTCATTGTTATCATCGTCAGTGATAAGAGTAATTGTTAATTGTAATCTTAGAGAATCTCGTTTTGATTACTTTATGTTGATATTCCTTAATCTCTCCTGAGATAAATGGTAAATCTTACTACGTGTTGGGAAACTGATAACAACGTTTTTGCACTTTAAGTCAATATAGTAATAATTTATAGGAAGGAATTTACTAAGGATTACTAAGTATTAAATGTATAAAAAGAAAGTGTATAATTTTTTTATTATTTGAAAGTAATAAAAATTTCTTCACTAAGTTCTTGGCCACGGAGACGTGCTAGGCGCGGTTGCGGGTGGCGGCGGCGGTTGGCTAATTTAACAAATGTATGAGAATGTATAAAGCATGCCACGACGCGCGCGCGGCGGGCTAGAGCGGCTGCGGCTGGCATGGCGGCGGCGGTCGGCGGCAGCGGTGGCGGGCGAGGCGGGCGGGTGGAAACAATGCTATGGGCTAGTTTGCGCCTGGCCACGGTCACAATAAATAATAGTACTACGTACCACTGTGCACAGCGGTTTGTCGGGCGGTTGAAAAGGGCTAGCGCGGGACGGATCGAGCGAAACAATTTTTTTAGACGCATCTATGAGCGGTGGGACTTTATTATGGACAATAATGGACTACTTCAATATGTTGAAGTTTATTTAATGAAAAGTTTCAATACTCATTCTAGCGTACTCATAAAATTTGTCCGGATACTTTCGATAATCTGCATAAAGATTCAAAAATTCTTCACATTTATGACGATCTTTATTTAATCCATACACTCCGTCATGTCGTGCAGAAAATACGAACTGCTGCAAGGCAACTACGCGTCACTTTAGTTAGAGCCATCCCATCCTCAATACGTCCACTTAGCCAGCCGCTGTAGCCGCTACTGAATGTACGTGGCATGCCACCCGCGCCCGCAGAAGTCACCCGCGCCCGCGCTAAGCCTAGCCCGTCTACGTGGCCAGGGCGTAAATCTGGGTGGTGGGGTGGCAGCTCATAATTAAAAGAATACTCATCTCATCTCTAGGGTGTCGTAAAAGGCGACTAATACATCCTACAGCATAAAGCGGCGATAGGCTCGCCACCTATCACGCTAAGCACATGTGCAGCTGTTACTTGATAAAATGTGGACTGTGGCAGTGAACTGCTTTTGCGGTCCTCATTGCCTAGTCTCTGACTAACCCTTTGGGTATATAGTCGTGAGTAGGGTTCCCACCCGTCCGGATAAGTCCGGACACGTCCGGATTTTTAGGATCTAGTCCGGAACTTTGTCCGGCTCTTTAATTTGTCCGGATTTTGTAAGATGAGGAACAAAACTACATTATAAGTAAAATCAAATAAGTCTTTAATCTTTATTAACTTCTAAAAAATTAAAAAAACAAAACATAAAAAGTAAGTAATATGTTTCCATTAAAAAGTCCGGACTTTTATCGAAATTGCAGGCTTTTTGTCAGGACTTTTCAAATTCCTAAATAGTAACCCTAGTCGTGAGTGTATTGCGTGTATGTAACTACTCTTAATTTTGGGTTGTGCCGTATTTAACCCACATGAACTCATCCCACTACTAAATTTTTTCTTACCCATCCCATTTCTATTCCTTACTCAACCCACAGCAATATTTTAATTTTTAATTCCTTACTCATCCTACATGTATTCCTTACTCAAATCACATCGAAATTATAAAGAAAACCCCTAGTTGTGTCTACTCCTAGTCCTACTAGTAACTACAAAACTAATAGTGCCTGTTACTATTTTGTTTGTCATACATTAATTTTACGGTTCATAAAATAGTTTCTTCATAGTATACTCGTAATTACTTGTCTACAGCTGCTTGACTACATTGTTGAAGACAAGTAACATATATCATTCATTATATAATAGTTTATTTATTTAATTTCATAGCCGTGTCGCGTTGCGGCTCATTAAAAGAATACTACCACCCCCTCTCTGCCCTTGGGTGTCGTAAAAGGTGACTAACGGACTAAAGACTGCACATACATCCAACAGCATAATAGCGGCGATGGGCTCACCACATATAGTCGCTATTTGTGAAGAGTGAGAGAGTGAAAAGTGGACTATGGTAGAGGACTGCTTTGGCTGTCCTCATTGCCTAGTCTCTGACTAACCCTTCGGGATAATAGTCTTGATTATATGACATGTAATTTCATCCTTCTAATAAAATCTAAATAAATGTACCTACATTTCATGAAGTCCAGAATGTATACCATGAAATATTCCAGTTTAGTGAAGTACAATTGTGTAGAAACTACATACATTTCTAAAGGACTTAGAAATTTTGCAAATAGTTTCAGCACCCGATATTTAAACATAACTAATAAAAAACAGTAATTAAATTATAAACGGTACCTTAATCATATTCCAATCTCTAATTCCAGGAGCTGGCTTCGGTGTCATGATACCAGTCGTCTTCACAGCATTCAATTGTTACTTCACCAGTAAAAGAACGACAATGATGAGTGCCAACCAGACCATGAGCAGCATGGCATCCATAACGTTTCCAATGTTGGTGACGTATTTGCTGGCAGAATACGGATTCAGGTGGACTCTAGCTTTGATAATGGCTGTCGACCTCCATCTGGTGTTTGCGATGATAATTATGCACCCAGTGGAATGGCACCTCATCGAATCTGATGATCCTAATGTTGGAACAGGTAAGTTTATTGGTGTTTTTGTAGTTTGTGTCGGTGGTTGGCGCCCTGTACTGTTCATCAGAACTTCATCAAATGTAAGGTATTATGGAATGGGTATTGGTGGTTGGAATTGTGAAGTAAAATTAATCGAGGAGCTCCATGCAGCGCTTAAGGGTATCCTGCACGAAATTGTGAAAATTTACGTATTTTTAAGTTACTTGTACTATGCGCTGAATTAGTTAAATACATTAAAAAAACTTACGTAAGTTAGCCTGATCATTGCACAAGGTCGTGGCCTTGTTGAAAATTAAAAGAAATTCTTTAAAAATAACAAACAATACATAAATCTTATGACTCCTAAAAACATTTTGTTTCGACATCTTTCTTAATTTTACGCATGAAACATTAATTCTTACATGAAAATATTTGTATTGATAATAATATTCCCAATAATCAATAAATTAAAAAAAAAAATTAAATTTAAATTTTTAATACAAGCGCATGATGGATTTGTATATTTCGCAGAAAAAAAACATTGCTCTAATTAAATTACTAGGTCTGAAACTTTAAAGCAGAATTGTTCTATTTTCAAATATCAATAATATAATTGATTTTACTTTGAAGTTCATAAAGGTCAGTTTTTGCGATCGCGCGGCACCTTTTTTGAAATATTGGGTCACTGGATGGGTGACCAAATAAAAAAATCGTGTTAGTCCCAGTTGTTGGCGTAATATCGTAGTCGTTAAAACCCACTAACCCACATTGGGCCATCAGCGTGGTGGGTTATGGCGCAATCTCCCCATGTGCTTGTAGGAGGCCTGTGTCCAGCAGTAGGATGATGATGATGATGATGATGATAAAATAAATACGTGATGAACATGATCCCTTACTTGCGACATAAAAGATAATAAATAGTAGAGAAAAATTATCATAAAAGTGTGACACTGAAATTACTACTTATCGTAGTTAGTACCTTTATGTAGGCACTGGATAACTGAGTTTATCAATTATTAGTTATTTGCATTTTTATATTAACCACTTCTGCAATTATATTTCTTGCATGTCTTACTTATTACAAATATCTGGGGGCTTTGCAGTACCCCCGCCAAGTCGAGCAAAAAAACGGACGGCGGGCGGCCATACTATCCTTTTCTCGAAGCAGTTCAGGCCATTTTCGACCCCCTATAACTTCGTTGTGGATAAAACTAGAAACCTGAATTTTCAGTAACCAAGCAGGCATTGTATAAACACGTGAGTGAAAGAGATAGTACTCGGTCGCGGTAGTGTATAGGTATTATATTCTATGACTCGGTGCAACTCCGAATTACGTTCTCGATGCCGGGAGATTTTTCCGTAAAGAAAGTGGTAATAGGCGCCGCTTACAGATAAAATTTTTGGATTAAATATTGGTGAAACCATTATTACTTACTGTTTAACTAACTAGGACAATTTATGTAAATAAAAGCAGATTCGCTATTGCCGTATTTATTGTTTTGGAGCAGAATGGCAAAAGAAGCGTTAAGGTTATTACAAAGTTTTTAAATGTTTTTAATGTAATCAGATGATGCATGACTTTTGTACGCGTGTTTTTTTTTTGTTCAAAGAAGAAATATTCTTTCGATTTTAATACAAAACAGTAAAATATGAGTATTAAAAAAATCAGCTGATAGACCAAGGGTCGTTACCAGCTATTACGACTGTATTGCCCGGGACCGACGATGTTATTATGACTTATAAATATTCTAAGTTTTCATTAATTGTCCTAAAACTATTTGTGTCCATGCTTATGTGGTGTGTTGTGTCGCCGTTGTTCCAGAACTAACAAAATCTGAAGTTAAAAAATATAAGGTTGAAAGCCGTGACGAATCCATTGTAAAAATGTTACCAGGCAACGACACCGAAGCAGACACCGTAACAGACAATAAAGGAAAAAGACACGAATCCCTCCAAAAGAGCATGATGTGAGTATTTTAAAAATTATGGGATCCTACTATGCCGAAGGCTCTAAGCCTAAACGTAAAGTACACCAGATCCAAGTCCAGATTAACCAATTCCAAATGGTTAAATTACTATTAAGTGTTAAGTATTAATTAATACTAAGTATTGAAGAAATTTGACATTTTTGTTAGGTTGAAGTACATACATACACATTACACATAATAAACCCATTTATTGAAAGAGTAAGCGAAACCACAGATGTCTAATAGTTGGTTATAGAAAGTCTTATAACCTGCGGGGCAAAACCCTCTACCAAATCAAGTCATTAGGTACATTGCCTAACCATCCCGCTTCCCAAATTCGGGATTTTTTGTTTTCTTTTATAACAATGTGCTAATCAGTTACAAAAGCTAAAGGCTGGGATTCCCGAAAATAGGGTATTTTAAGTTATGGATTACTCGCAAACCACAAGTACTCAAAATTTTGAAAAAATATATGTTATTCCAGTCTTTTATCTAGTCATCCCGCCCATTAAATACTCTATTAGTGATACTTTACTGCATCAAATAAAATTTCAAACATCCGTCTAATCGTAATTCAAATATCGTATTACTTGCATTATACTTGGTTTTAGTTAATGAAAAATATACGAAAATAATTGTTTTTGAATAAGTGAAACATTCCGGCCGTTATAAGTTAAAAAATTTAAAAAGAATTCTTGATTTTCAAAATTACCTAAAACCTATTTTGCTTAGTTGACAGTCGCGAATCGCTATGTGCAATCAATCAGTCCCCTACTAGTTTCTGCACTCGGGAATCCTAGCTTTAAGGATATCAGCAACACTAAATGTAGCTACTCAGTAAAACCTTTTTATACGCATCTTGAAAAACCCCAAGGAGCTTATTCCAGAACTAATTGCCTATCCTACTAATATTATAAACGCGAAAGTTTGTATGTATAAACGCGAATATTTGTTACTCTTTCACGTAAAAACTACTGAATGGATTCGGATGATATTCGGCATACAGATAGTTTATAACCTGGAATAACACATAGGATACTTTTTATCCTGATATTCCCACGGGAACGTATTGATGGATGTTTGTTACTCTTTCACGTAAAAACTACTGAATGGATTTGGATGAAATTCGGCATACAGATAGTTTATAACCTGGATTAACACATAGGATACTTTTTATTCCGATATTCCCACGGGAACGGGAACCACGCGGGTGAAACCGCGAGCGGCCGCTTATTGTAAATATATTCAATCACATTATTACATAATTATCATGATAAGAACCTCTACCTCTTAAAATCAACCTACAGACCAGACAGATATATACAGGGTATAAAAAGACCCATAATGAAGCCAAAATTTAGCTATCATTAGTAAAATTTTTTTGTGCTAGGCCATTCCTTGGAACCGTCTCTGGTTTAACAAACTATGGTCCACTCTGATTTTCTATCACCGATAAGTTCAAAGCAAATAGCCTTTACAAACAAAACATTTATATGGGCATATTACTAGCAAAAACGTATACTTACGTGGGAAATCTTTACTAAAGGAAAGCGAAGGTTTTAAAATATCTTTGTTTTTTTTTCAGCAAAATAATTTATGACAACATAGAGTTAGACCTATTGAAGGACCCTCGTTTTGTGAGCACGCTCGTGGGCCTGGGGTTCGCGTTTGTGTCTGACGTCACGTACTTGGCCATGGAACCCATGCTGTTGTTTTCGTATGGATTTTCAAAGGTACGTTACATTCGCTTTTTTAATTATTTTATTCGTGTTAGGTTGTTTTGCTATATTCATCGTCATCATTTACATCTCCGTGCTTCGGAAGGCACGTACAGCTGTTGGTACTGACTGTTGCTGTAAGATGGCAGTCGACGTAAAGTCACCAAGAACACCAGATGTCCGGTATATATAATACAATGTCTAGACTGATCTACTACTTTCTCAGACTTTTCTGCGTTTGCCTACTGTGTACGAACTTAATTGACGAACGATGACGACACCAAAAACTTTTTTGGTCTCTTAAGTTTTTATTATGAAAAATTATATATATCTATTTATTTTTGCCTTAGATGCAAGTGGCTACTTGTGTGATGGTGGGTGCCATAGCAGATCTGGTGGCAAGGTTCCTTCTGGCTATCTTCACTTACTTTTATGCAATCGACAGCAGAAAAATATTTTTCGCGGGCACTTGTGTTACTATCGTGCTACGTATAGGTAAGTATTGTAATTTCATTCATAATAGTTTTACCATAATCATAAAAGTTGAAAGAAGAAGAGGATAAAAAGTAGGCGTGATATATGATAGCCCAGTCTTTCCATGGGACAACTTTACATAATGGAAAACCAGCGATTTATACGTTACACTAGTAGTCTAAGATCCGAGTATAGAACGACCTTAACCGGGCCGGTTGATGGATGAAAAGTATTTTATATCAAATTTAACATGTTAAAAAATATATCGCGAGTGGGTTGGCTGGAAAAATTCAGTCCAGTACCTATTGAGATTAATTAAATATTTAAAAAAAGAAAATTTTAAACATTGCACTGGTTTGATGTGTGTGTGTTTGTAATGAGATTATCTTTATTTAAACATAAATTTTATTTATTAACCAGACGGTTGCAAATTACTAATATTGACTTACTTGTTTACACCTTTTTTTTTTTTTTTTTTTTTTTTTTGGATTGGGGAAAATGTGTTGTACACAGGCCATGCGCACCCAATGGGTTATGGGATGACGCATGGCACAGAGAGGGACTCGAGGCCACATGTCCCCACCCGCACCCACGAATGAGCCGGGTGAGTTAGGACTAGTGGCCCCACCCCATAAAAACCCCAATGCTTGCCATCAGCACCGCTAGCGGAACCCGGGGCCGCGTTAGCAATCTCCGGGAATCCGCCTACGGGATGGCCAGTCTTACCTGGCCTCCTGCAGAAGAGGTGGGAGCCGGCAAGCGGACTCCCACCCAGACGGGGATAGAGCAGTGCAATGCGACTAGGTAGCCCATCTACCTAGCCGCTGCTCTATCAGGGGGAGGAGGAGGTTTCCCTCGACCCCCCCCCCCCCTCCGCCTCTTCCCTGTGTGGGACCGCGGCCCCACACGTGAGGCCGCGGTCCCACACAGGGAGGCCACCGATTCGTGCGGCCCGCGCCGAGGCGCAGGGCGCACGGACCGGCCCCAGTTTTGCGGGAGGAGGGCGGCGTTTAACCGCCACCCTCCCCCCCCTCCACTCCTTCCCCGCGTGTGACCGCGGTCCCACCCGCGGGCCGCGTGCAAGACCACGACCCGCGGGCGAGACCGAGGCCCCACACAAGGAACACCATCAACTCCCCACAACGGACAACTTGGTCCCCAATACCTGGGCTTACGGGGAGGCATAATGAAATGCTCACACCGAAGCCCCACCACCTCCACTTGCGACCCACGTCCACAAGCGTACCACACCACGCGACCCCGGCCATCGACCGCCGGGCCACAGCTCGGAGGCGACGTCCCCGAATGCCGTCAGATGCCGAGAGGGTTTTCCCATGGCTTTCCGGACTTTCACGGGTGTTGAGCCTCACCCGCTACTCGTCGGTACTCCCCAGGTACTCAGCCTCCCATCGTCACCTCTCCAAGCAACATCCCCCGAACGCCGTCAGATCCGAGAGGGTTTTCCCAGGGCTTTCTGGACTTTCACGGGTGTTGAGCCTCACCCGCTACTCGTCGGTACTCACCGGGTACTCAGCCTCCAATCGTCTCCTACCTGGCCCCCCGCAACGTGTGGTTTCAGGGCGGTTTCCCGATTTTCACGGGCTGGGCACTCCCGCTACACGTCGGTACTAAGGCCGTTACTCCCTCCCAAGCCTGGGCACCGCCACCTCCAGCCCAACACCCGACCCTCGACGTCCGAGGCCGCGTCCCACTCAAAGCCCATAGAGGGGCACCGGCAGAAAACTCCTCTCAAAGCCGCTCAAAAGGAGCGGCGAGCGTGCGGCCCAGAGTGGACACGCACGAGGAGATGCAGGGCCCAGAAGGGGCCCCGCCTAAGATTCGACGCCCAGAAGGGGCGTCAGGGATTGGCATAAAGCCCCTTGTGGGGGAGAGGCCTTACCCCAGGTGCACCACGAGGAGGTTCCCTAATTTGCACCCTACCTGTTTACACCTGCCTACCCAATAGTTGTGACGGAAAAAAAATAGTCAACCTAACGTTTGCATATTTTATAGGCTTCATACTTTCGATTGGTACCTATGTAATTTAACTATTATCCAAAGTAGTGCAATGATTAAATTTTTTTTAAAATATATAATTAATCAATTAAAGTACTGAACTGAAATTTTTTAGTCAACCCACTCGCAATATATTTTTTAACGTATTAAATTTAACTGGCCCGGTGAAGGTCGTTGTATCCTCCGATCCTCTACTATACTCGTAGATAGGCCGTTCCGAACACGCACTATGTTCCACTCGTCTGCGGAATCGACTCGGCAGTCGGCACCTTGCTTTAGCGTGGCTTCGACATTCACACGGCTTAGGCGCGTGCGGAGCGGCAAAAATAAGTGAAATGAATTGTTATTCAAGTCATTATTATGTAGTTATATCGTATTATTAGAATAGAAAAGATATTTTTTCAATTATTGTTATTGACAATCTATTTCGGAAGCCATCTTGATACACACTACGTTGTCTTTGACCGATCTGGCGCTGCGGCGCTGCGATGTTTGTCTGTTGATTAGACGACATAAATGTTCAAGCGCTGCAGCGGCTGCAGCGAACTTTAAGTCTCTCATTCCAGAATTTGAACAAATGGTTTGTATGAACGTTCTATCTTCAATGTGGAAAACAGTCTTGGAAAAATATGTTACTCTCATTATTTAATTAATTAGGTACCAAATTGTTACACATTATACCTAAGTATTTCACTATGGAAGGCCTCAGCAATGCCACAGGACGTTGAGAGGCTGATAATCAGTGAATAAAACACTTTTTTATCTTCCCATCTCAGAAAGAGTATTTTTACTCTTCGATATTATTATCTGAGTGCAAAAGCCGTTTTTAACTGCTAGAGGATAAAGTAAATTGAATTTAGAACTTCGTGTGCACTAAGTTTGTGAATTCAAAACATCATTAAACCTATTTACTTCTCTCTCCATGGTGCAAAAATTAATCATGCAACGTTTTTTAATTTGTTAAAAACTCAGACTCGTAACCTTTTTGGTGTACTTTTTTTAGTCATTTCCTCGCTGAGGTGTGATGAAAAGTTACGTGTTGCACTCGAGTGCAAAGATTTTTCACCTCGTGCTCTTTTGATCCGCTCAGGATTTAACACAGCTGCAAAATAGAGAGTATTTTCTCTCTATTTTGCAGCTTTGTTATTTACGTTTCTGTTTCCCCCCAGCTCTGGTGAGCTCCAGCGAGCTGTGGTACGTGTTCGCTATGACTGCCATATCGGGCCTGGTCCGGTGCTCGGTTCAGGTTCTGTTCCCGCTGGTGTTGGTGATGGCGGCGCCGGACAAGTTCCCCGCGGCGCTGGCGTTGCATATACTGTTTTCTGGAGCGTTGATGCTCATGGCTGATCCGTTGATAGGTAAGGTTACTGCGACGATCTTATTTATTAGGTGGGTCATAAAGATAAGAAAATAATCACCGCCGCTCACTACAAACTAGGGTTGATGAGGAATCCTCTTCCGCTTCAACATGTTGCGGAAGTTCCGCAATTATTACAGTTCCCCTACCGCTATCGCTTCCCCATAAATGAAAGTAAAAAAATCCTCTTCCGCTATCGCTTCCTCATAAATTAAGAGGAAATAAGGAGGAATTAAAATTGCGCGCGAAATTTCCGGCCCGCAACAAATAAATAAAACACTAAGTAGTTACTTTGTTTTATTAATAACTAAAAGAAAAACGTCGAGTGTGATGAAATACTAATAATAATGTGCCTGTTTCATCACACTTTATTTTTCTTCCTCTTCCTCGTACATATGTTTTTCGCATCCTCATCCGCATCCTCATCCGCATCCTCTTTCTTTGTGCTGTACAATCCCTCTTCCCCTTCCTCTTCCTCATAACCACATCCTCAACAAACCCTACTACAAACTGCTCTGAAAAACCATGGGAGTCAAAGAAGCGTTGCCGGCCTAAAGGAAGGTGTAATGACATTTGATTAAGGGAGTAGGATGTGTGTGTGGAGGTAACTTTCACTCACCTAACGAAACACGAGTGCAGCAGATGTTACACATGATTAGATTTTAAGTGCTATTGTTTGTGTCGCGGTAGCAGTGAAAGAATACTGCACCCCCTCTCTTCCCGTAAAAGGCGACTAACGGATTAAAGACTGCACATACATCTAAAAGCATAGAGCGGTGATAGCCTGTCACGCTGAGCATATATGAAGTTGCTATTTGGTGAAAAGTGGACTATGGCAGAGGACTGCTTGTGCGGTCCTCATTGCCTAGTCTCTGACTAACCCTATAATTATAATAGTCGATTACATGTATGTAAAAGAATGCTGCTTAACAGCAGAAATATATCCGAAAACCATGGATGCGCGCGACACAAAGGGCATCACGTGAAGCTTCAGCTCTTATGCTTCTATGCCATGTAATTTTACTGGATCTGTTATGTAGTACCCTTCAAACAGGAATGCAGTAATGTAAAAGGGTAATGCTCAGCAGCAAACATATTTATTAGGGTGGTCGACATCCAGTCGTACTCTGGACAGAATCCTAACATCCTGCGAAGTAGAACATAATTGTAATTTGCTACGATCTGAAGTCTAATGAATGTTGTTGTTTTCAGGTGTGCTGTATGAAGCAACAGGAAGTTATGTCTTCTGTTTTCTGGCAATGAGTTTCTGTTGCCTGATCTGTGTTGTACTATGGACGATAGAATTTATAGTATACAGAAAAAGCAATACGTGAACTTTAACATAATATTTTAACCGTAATGTTAAGTAGGATATAAAATATACGATTCCAATATTATATTTTAAAGATTGGATTAGTACTTTTAAGAAGTGACTTTATACAATGTTTGTTATAAGTTTTTTACGATGAATACTCAATACTTTATAATAGATGAAAAAGTTAATAGATTCAATAAAAAACTAAACTTATTTATTTATTAATTATATATTGTGTTTAAAACAAATTTATAAAATACTATATCTATAGAAACACACATACATTTCACACACACACGCACACCCCAACACACCCACATACACGCACACTGACACACATACGTACACATTCACATAGTTAAAAATTATGTACTTTTCTAGTTAAAACTTTATAATTTGGCATTGCAAAACTAGAAATAAGTTTATAGATATGGAAGAGCGGGGTCTTCTGGTACAGATCCTTATATCTAAAAGGGGGCCCCAAAAATATGTTTGTAACTGTAATCTGGTTTTGAAATAAAACATTTATTTATTTATTTATTTATTTATTTAATGTTGAATATAATTGTTTCTCCTGGGGATTTTAAACAAAAATAATTATATGAATGAAAAACTATTTATTAGTTAGTTATTTATGTACAACTACCGATACATATAGAGAAGACAAAACCAATTTTTATAAAGTTTTTTTAAAGGTCAATTAGTTATTATAACAAGTACAATGACTATCTTAAATATTTTCTATGAAAGTATCAAGATTTCAACTAAATTAAGGAACTAAGTAGGAAGTAGACAACAAATTCTCAGAGAGCTGAATGTGAGTTTGGAAATGTGCAAACGTTATCGCGTTTGAGTTAAGTTTTGACAGATAGATCTTAATGCTAAGTAAATAAGATCGAGAATCAAAACTCTTAACACAAACGCGATAGTAACGTTTGTACATTTACAAACTTACACTCAGCTCTCTGTACTTTAATAATTATGTCGCCATGCTTATTAATGTAACTACTAAACATACCAACTACAACGTGGTATTATCCTATATATGTTAAGTGCGTATACTATTTTGTATTTATTAAAAATGATATAGAAGCCTATAACATCTCAAATTGCTGTTACATAAACAAAATACACAGATTACTGGTCTAACAAGAATTTAAATTTGTTATATTTGCAAAATATTTCGAATGAAAAATGCTAACTTGATTTTATTGCTTAATAAAATTACATTTTCATTAATGTATGGATTTATTTAATTAAACGACCACCATTGAGCGACGCTGACGCGACCTCTCGGTGGCAGAATGGCAAAACGCTTAACTCAAAATCAGAAGGTCCTCTGTTCAAATTCAAGTATTTCGTTTTTTTTCGGATCCGGACTCCGGTTTGAGATCACTAACTCTTCACCTCAGAGATGGCGCGACGCCAGAACCGGCGTGCGGCGTGATGGAGATCACTGGGACAGCAGTGGAACAGTAGGTATAAACCTACAGCGTAGTTCTGTAGTTACATCATGTCATATATCTTCTTCTTTCTAATCGTTCACTCACTGCTGAGAATCGTTACTCCGTTTCATCCGGTCAACCAACTGACTCCATCGGCTGCGCTCAGTCGCTTGATGGAGTGCGGCGTTGACAGGCACCTCCAGTTGTTCTGAGATCTGGTCTGACCATCGTTTGGGGCTCCGGCCTCTTGGTCTTTTACCTTCTACTTTCCGTTACCATCAGACGCTAGAGGTTATCTGCACCTCTTCGTGCGACGTGACCGAAATAACGCACCACCCGTTGCATGCAGATCGAAGACAGACGCTGTGCATTTTCTCGTGTCATAATAGTTTATTGATATAGATAAGATATATTATATCTTATCTATATTAATAAACTTCAATTGCCGAAATGTTTCTACGCGCATCACTTCAAAACGGCTGCACCTATTTCGGTAATTCTCTTTTTGTTTTGTACGTAATTGTTAGGACAAGGTTTATGTAAAAGAAAATGTTTAAAAAAAGTACGGAAAAGTGTAAAAAATTAAATTTAAAAATCTCCATACAAAATGATTGACTGAGTGACATAGAAGGCAGCAAAGATGATGTAAGGAATGAAAACAGTTCGAAGATATTTAAAATAGTTTAAAAAATATTAAAAATCGACTTTAGAATTGACAGCTTGACGTTATTGTTCAATTATTTCTTTCATTGTATGAAATTAAAATGTATTAAGTTTTGTAAATATTCCTAAATAAATTTTAACTAACAGTTGACACTACATTCATAGATTGTTAGGCGGGACGAAGTTCGCCGGGACAGCTTGAATATTAATAAAAATCAATTGTTAAAATGCTTGTACGCGCATCACTTCAGAACGGCGGCACCTATTTGGGTAATTATTTTTTTGTTGTGTTTGTAATTGTCAGGACTAGGTTTGTGTGAAATAAAATTTTTGGAAGTTCGTCACGGGATACAGGGCGGTTCACGTTATTACATAAATATATATATGTATATGTTAACGGAAATGTATGTAATCTGTCATTGTATACATTTCCTAGGAAATGTATGTAATTCCTAAAATCTCCCGGAAATGTGTGAAATAAATTATTAAGACACATTTCCTAGGAAATCTATGCATTTTCTAAATAGCAATCGGAAATGTAAAACATTTAAGATATCAATGAGTACGCGGGGATAGTGGGGGAACAGCTGCCCTACTCCTGTAGGTCACGTGATAGGATAGAAATTTAAGACTTCTGTTCCCGCCAAAGCCGGGACGGCCATTCAAACCGTACCGCCATCTGTATGGCGGTTGACTCAGCGGTTGTTGACGACCGCGTCCGCCTGTCTGCCGCGGCGCCACCGCTGCGCGACCCGCCGCCGCTAGCTTGGTGAGCCGAGCGCGCGACTAGTCTGGCTGCTAGCTAACGCGAGACGCCCACAAAATACGCGCGCTGGTATCTCCCCTTATTATAGTGACTCCTGAACCTAATGTGAAGAGACCGCCTAAATGCCTATTGTGGAGTGAAGTGACTGTGTGACCGTGAAGTCCATTTCAACGCCCTGCCCGTGCTTTGCCCAGCTACAGTTGCCCGATCACCCATCATCATCCCAGGTAAGCCTTCCTACCTACCTACCTACCAGTTCCCTACGTCGCGTAATCGCCACTCAGACGTGGCGACTACATTTGGTCCTTCGAGCGCGGAGTAACCGCTAAGGTTCAGCCCTAATCTGAACCTAACTTTCTTTAAATTTTTAATTTTAATACAGTCCGCTAAAGATAATTATTTCCGCCCATATTCTTATTCTATTTCTAAATCTTATATCTAATTCGTGCCTTCATTTCTAAATTCATTTGTTCACATAACATTACCCTGTCCCAATAAAAATTTGATGAGGTAGTTATGAATCATTTGTGTTAGTATAGTTGGCCAACGTACACCTATTATTTTTTGCCTAATGATACGTTGTTCATACTCCTACCGTTAAATTATTACGTTACGTATGTTATTATGACGAGAGGTTGCATTGTTATTTTTCCCGTTTTATTTTTTAAGGAATTTTTTATGTTCTTGTCGTGTTAAATCGGCTCAGATCTCGTGCATGCTCACCACGCGTGCCAAATAGCGTGCTTTATTTTTTCGCTCGTGTTAATTTTATATCTATTTTTTTATTTTTTATTTTTGCCTTTGTGATCGGCTCATTCTTTGTGCGTGCTCACCACATGAGCTTAGTGTGTTTCATTTAGTTTCATCAGTTTTTTTTATATCGCTTACGGCTATTTGCGTGCGTCGCCTTCGCTTCTACACACGTTAAGTTTAATTAAGTTTTTATTATTTGTTTATTTGTTTATTTTGTTTACTTATTTTTTGTGTGACCGACTCATTCTTCGCGCTAGTGTCGGCAACAGGTCTGCCCGACTGTGAGCGCCTTGCTCAACAGTGGGCTACGGATAACGTGATTTTTTTTTGTTTTTGTTGTTTTGTTTGCCTTTTGTTTTGCGGTCGGCTAATGTTACGTACGCGCGTTCAATAAGCATACATACACATACACAGACATACACATACACACGCGTTTGCACCACCCGTGGGCCATATACAAGGCGCCCCAACTTAGTTTTGCCTTCTTTATTGTTGCGTTAATTTTAGCCCATTTGCCCTTGCCTTAGTAAACAAATACCTCCAGCCCAACTATAGAATATATACAGGGTGTTGTTCTTTTTACTGCCTTTAAATTTGTTTAATTATTTTATTTTTTATTATTTTTTTTGTCTCCTTTTATTCATCGCGATGCCGACCAAGTCACAAGCCGCGATATTTAGGGAGGCCGCCAAAGCTTTACACCAGCTCCTAGAGATGGGATCACTGATCATTGCTGGCGACACCAAACATTCCATAACGGAATTCAACGTGCGTTTCGCACAGATACAGGGCATAAAGACGAAGCTGGACTCAGTGTATTATAGCATTCTTGACGAGGAGGACCTGGACGAGAAGACCGAGAAGGCATACACTGAGAACCACACAAAAGCCTCCGGGGCGTACCTTGGGATTCTTGTGGCTAGGGAGGAAATCTTACCCTCTTCCACGTCATCCCCAACCCATAGCGCTCAGCCCAGTTTCGGCGTCAATACGCCCACAGCCGTCCTCCCCAAGATAGCGCTGCCCAGGTTCAGCTCAAAAGTGGAGGACTGGCCTTCCTTCATTGCGCTGTTTAGGAGTCTGACTGACGACATGGCGACCCTGTCGGACGCAGTCAAGCTCCACTACCTATTCTCATGTCTCAGCGGTGAGGCATTAAGTATGGTGTCCCACTTAAAGGTCACCAATGAAAATTTTGCCGTGGCCATGGACATCCTCACCAAGCGGTACGAGAACCGCCGGGTTCTCATTGATAGTTTTGTGGACATCATCCTGGGGCTGCCAAGCATCCATACGCGCTCGAACATCCACACACTGTTCCTCACGCCGCTCATATCGGCTCAGTGTGCCCTCAACAATTTAGATTTGCCCATAGGAGACGATTACGTGTTTGTGTCAATAGTGGTGCGGAAGCTCAAGGGCGAGCTCCGCACGCTATTTGAACGCAGGCACGGGTCTAGTAACACCCTGCCCACGTTAAGGGACCTTATCTCCTACCTCGAGGAGCACGCGCGCTGTGTGGAGACAGAGTTCTCCAACATAGCCATGGCTCAACCCATTCAGCCCCAGCCCGGCCCTTCTCGTAGCCGCGCGCCTCCTCAGTTGCCCCATCGCACTTATGCGCAGATGGCTCAGCAACAACCCGACCATTACCATGGCCGTTCTTCAGCTCCATCGCCTCACCGCGCCCATGAGCAGGCTCCCCCTCCCCGGCTCGCAGTCAGCCCTTCCCCGTATACTCGGCCTTCCAGCAAAGCTGCTTCTCATCATCGTCCTCGTCCTCTTCCTCACGCTCGACGTCCTACTGTCCCTATTGTGCCACTAGGGGACATACGCTCATGACGTGCAGATGGTACAATGCCCAGCCAACACAGGGCCGTTGGGACTTTGTACAGGCACGCGAGCGCTGCCAGCGTTGTCTCGGCCGTCACTACGAGAGCGAGTGCAGGTCAAGGGGGGCATGCAAGAACTGTGGAAGTACGAACCACCACACGTCCCTCCATCGACCAGACGGCCCAACGCACTCAGCTCATTCGTCGTCTGTACATGTGCCCCCACCACAGCTGACAGAGCACTCGAGAGAGCGTCCCAGAAACAGCAGGCGGCACGAACCCGCACATGCCAAACAGGCGCAACCCAGCTCTGCTCACAGAGCCAGCCCGCCCAGGTCCGGTTCGCCAGGTAGGCCCCGCGAACGCCGCCAGCAATTATGACTCCCTACTATCACAGAGCACCCTAGCGAAGAGGTAGATTTAGCCCATGCCCAGTCAACCCATGCCCACACAGCTGATACATACTCAGCTCATACAATTTCAGCTGATACTCAATCAGCTCACTCACCTTCTGTGCCCACTGGCACACCCATTTTGTTGCCAACCGTCTCACTAAGAGTCGCGGACGTACATGGCCATCTTCACACAGCCAGAGCTTTATTGGACTGTGGCAGTATGCTGACGTTAATAACGTCACGCATGGCACGACTTTTGAACCTGCCATCAAAACCCACTTCTTTAAAAATTACAGGAGTTGGGAATCAGCACAAACATGAGTCAAAGGCGGCAATAACAATAGTATGCCGACCCACTCACAATGATACTCCTACCATTACTGCGACAGCTCACATTTTAAAAAACGTCACTGGCTACCTTCCCTTAGAGAAGGTACCAAACATTTCCCACGTACTAGGCCAGCCACCCGTGCCATTGGCTGACCAGCTTTACCACACACCAGCCCCGATCGACCTTATTGGGGTCGGACGTTCTTGGTCAAGTGTTGGACGGGACTAAGGTCTCGTTGGGCCCGGGCAAGCCCATAGCCTTCGGCACGATTTTCGACTTCGCGTTGATAGGACCCATTGAGGACTTGTATGCGCAGCCGGAGCAGCAGGTTAACTCAGCTCACGTCGTCAGCTCACAACCAGACTCAGCTGAATCAGCCCAGGACATACGTCAGAGTCTGGAAAGGTTCTGGGAGTCTGAGGAGCCCCTCCCTCAATCTCACACTCATAATGATCCCCTGGAGGAACAATGCGAGGAAATCTTCCGCTCTACCACTACACGCGACCCCTCAGGCAGATATACGGTCGCTCTGCCCTTTCTAAAGGACGCCCCTCAACTAGGCAAAACTCACCCTATCGCATTACGCAGATTCCTCAATATTGAGAAGAAGCTAATGGCGAACCCGTCTCTGCGTTCTAAATACGTCGACTTTATGGCCGAATACATCGACTTAGGGCACATGGCTCCCTGTCACCCAAATACATTCGCCCATAAACCTCACTTCTACATCCCTCACCATGGCGTATTTAAGTCAGGGTCGGACAAGCTGCGCATTGTTTTTGATGGTAGCTGCAAAAGCTCCAATGGTGTCAGCATAAAAGAATGCCTACACACAGGCCCCGCCCTTCAACAGGACATTGTGGACATCATCATGTCCTTCAGAACGCATCCAGTCGTTTTCAGCACTGACATCCAGAGGATGTTCAGAAATGTGCTGGTTGCCCCAGACCAGAGACGGTATCAGCTGATAGTATGGCGGTCCTCACCAGATCACCCTCTGCTCACCTACGCCCTCAATACAGTCACGTACGGCTTAAGATCAAGCCCATATCATGCAATCCGCACCCTGCTCCAGCTGGCTGATGATGAAGGCCATCGCTACCCTGGAGCCGCTCAGGTTCTTCGCAAGTCTATCTTCGTTGATGACATCTTGTGTGGTCATGACACGGTTGAATCCGCCCAAGCACTTCAGGACGAGTTGATAAGTCTGCTAGACCTAGGCGGCTTTCAGCTCAGTAAGTGGACATCTAACTCGCCTAAGCTGCTCGAGAGATTTCCCGACAACCAATGCGACATGCCCAAGGACTTCGACATGAACCCAGAGTCCACGTCCATTAAGGTCTTGGGTATACAGTGGAGCCCTCAGTCAGACGAGTTCACCTACCGCATCTCTCTGCCCCCCATCACACATGTCACAAAGCGGTCTATTTTAAGCACCGTAGCCTCACTTTATGACCCAAACGGCTGGGTTTCACCCGTTATCTTCCGCGCAAAGCTGCTGCTTCAGCAATTGTGGCTACTGAAGCTGGAATGGGATGAGCCCACTCCCTCTGAAGTACAAACGGAGTGGCACCACATCTCAGAGGATCTGCCGCTGTTGTCTAGCATTCGCCTCCCTCGGCACATTTGTGCAAGCAAAGGCTCAGCTGCATACTCGCTTCACGGGTTTGCAGATGCCTCTGAAGCCGGGTTTGCCGCCGTTGTTTACCTCCATGAGCTCGATGCCTCCGGAGATACTTTAGTACACTTGATTGTCGCCAAGTCGCGAGTCGCAACAATCAAGAATCGCCTCACAATCTCCAAGTTAGAGTTGTCGGCCGCCACCCTACTCTCCCAGCTCATGATCCGTGTGTCGGTTCAGTTATCGGCCCATATCAGTATACAACAACATATATGTTGGTCAGACAGTACGATAGTCCTGGCCTGGCTCAATACACCGCCTCACCGTCTTCAACCCTTTGAAGCCAACAGGGTAGTCAAAATCAGCTTAGGCTCACCAGAATGTACCTGGCGACACGTACCCTCCGAGCTCAACCCGGCAGATTGCGCAAGCAGAGGGATGTCTGCGCAATCCCTGTCAGCCCACGACCTATGGTGGTCTCCCACGTGGCTTGGACAGCCTTCTGAGTCTTGGCCTGCGATGCCCTTAGCTCTGGGCCATCACGCCCTGCCCGGCCTTAAGCCCAAACACGTCCCGTCACTGGTCACAGTGCCCGGTCTTGACTTTGACCTGCTCACTCGGTTCAGTTCACTAGACAAGCTCGTCGGAGTGACAGCTTGTCTAAAACGCTTTCTGCACAACTGCAGACACCACCCAGATTCGCGACGCTCAGGCCCCTTGTACGTCAGTGAACGAAGAGAGGCCCTGCTTTACTGGGTTCGCAGTGTTCAGCACAATGAGTTTGCAGAGGACATCCACCGCCTTCAAACTGGCAAAATCTGCTCCGTCAGACTCCAGCGGCTGTCACCTCTCATTAAAGATGAGCTCCTTAGAGTTGGTGGACGACTGTCCCATGCGTCTATCCGATATGACGCGCAGCATCCGCTCATACTTCCCAGCTCTAGCCCACTTGTAGACCTTATCATTGACCACTACCACAAAATACACTGCCACCCTGGCGCTGACACTTTACACGCTATCCTACGCCAACAATTTTGGATATTGTCCGCGCGCCGTATTATTAGACACCGAGTTTTTAAATGCATTAGATGCTTTCGATGCCGGGCCCAGCCGCAAGCGCCCTTCATGGCCGACCTGCCAGCCGATAGAGTTACGCCTCAGCCAGTATTTAGTCAAGTCACGACCGATTTTGCCGGACCATTCCTCGTTAAATCTAGTACCCTACGTAATGTTAAACTCTTAAAAGCGTACTTTTGTATATTCGTGTGCCTCTCGACTAAGGCGGTTCATTTAGAACCGGTCTCGGACCTCAGCACGGAAGCGTTCCTCGCGGCATTACAGCGTTTTATAGCACGCCGCGGTGCCCCGGTTCTCATCCGCTCGGACTGCGGTACAAATTGTGTAGGCGCTAGAAATCAGCTCATCGAAGTACAAAACTTTCTTGCCTTGAACAATGATACGATTGCGCACAAGCTCGCTGGTCAGCACATTACTTGGTTGTTAAACGTCCCTAAGGGACCATGGTTCGGTGCGTTACATGAGATCAACGTAAAATCAACAAAGCAACTTTTATATCGCGTAATTGGCGAACAGCACCTCACATTCGAGGAATTCTCCACACTTTTAGCTCGAATTGAAGCGGTCCTTAACTCAAGACCTCTCTGCCCACTTTCGTCTGATCCTTTAGACTTTGAGCCGCTTACAGCCGGACACTTCCTTATAGGCCGCCCACTAACGGCCCTTCCCGAACTATCCATGGAAGATAGGCCGATCTCCACACGTAGGCGATTCCAGATGGTACAGGCCCTTTCCCAGCGCTTCTGGACGCTGTGGACCCAGTCCTACCTTCATACCCTCCAAACCCGCTCCAAATGGTTGTCCCCATCCTCCCCTCCCCGAGTTGGCGAGCTCGTCCTCATCAAGGAGGACAACCTGCCTGCCCTCCAATGGAGACTGGGGCGCATTGCTCGCACCCTGCCTGGGAAGGATGGCGTCGTGCGGGTGGTAGACCTGGACACCGCGAATGGACATCTTCGGAGGCCTGTATTCCGGATCGCCAGGCTCCCAGTGGATGAGCCCCCCCTGGCCCCCGGAGGATGTTCCCGCCAAAGCCGGGACGGCCATTCAAACCGTACCGCCATCTGTATGGCGGTTGACTCAGCGGTTGTTGACGACCGCGTCCGCCTGTCTGCCGCGGCGCCACCGCTGCGCGACCCGCCGCCGCTAGCTTGGTGAGCCGAGCGCGCGACTAGTCTGGCTGCTAGCTAACGCGAGACGCCCACAAAATACGCGCGCTGGTATCTCCCCTTATTATAGTGACTCCTGAACCTAATGTGAAGAGACCGCCTAAATGCCTATTGTGGAGTGAAGTGACTGTGTGACCGTGAAGTCCATTTCAACGCTCTGCCCGTGCTTTGCGCAGCTACAGTTGCCCGATCACCCATCATCATCCCAGTTAAGCCTTCCTACCTACCTACCTACCAGTTCCCTACGTCGCGTAATCGCCACTCAGACGTGGCGACTACAACTTCTATGAAATTTAATGTCTTGAATCTCGAGGTTATTTTTTAAATTAGTCAACAGAAATACTAGAACAGAAATTTAAGACTTTGTACGGTATGATTGTTACCTGGTTGTCTCAACAAGTGCCTTAATAAAAATTATTATTATGATTTTAACATCGTGTTTTATTACAGAAAGTATTTTTTTTATACATTTCCTAATACGATATTGGAATTATGTACAATTTCTAGGAAATGTATACATTTCCCAGGATATGTGTGTATTAAACAATTTTTAAAAGAATATTTTACACATTTCCTAATTTATTTTTCATTTTCCTAAGCTATTTATAGCTTCAGAATTGTATACATTTCCTCGGAGTTGTATACAATTCCTAGATTTCATACATTTCCGGTAACATATATATAAATACGTAGATGACATCAATGATATTACATGTATGACATGATGTGACTACAGCACCAGCACGCATGTATATATTCGTGCTACGGAAGGCACCTAGAGCCACGTTGGTCTTGGTTATTATCACAAGATGGCATCCGTTGAAACCCACCAACCCGCACTGAACCAGCGTGGTGGGCTATAGTCCCCCAAGTACTGTTCCCATGTGGAGAAGCCTGTGCCCAGTAGTGGGACGTTTATAGTCTTATAATGATAGTGATGAATTGACGTTGATGATAAAAGCAGTCAACAAACAAAAGTAGAACGAACTATAGATATTGTTTTTTTATTTATTGATTAAGTGGTTTACAGTTTAGGTCAAGCCAGAATAAGTTTTTTAAGAAGCAGTAGATGGCACCCTTTTCCGTGGTTCTATAATGATCTGGAATCCCTCCTCCCTCTTTAAAATGATATCAGCCTGCAGTCTGAATTTGTCTTCAGGAATTTTAGAAACCGTTTTATAGTTCCTTAGAATCGTTGCCAGAAGCACTTTTAGTTTCAGCATTGCGTATTTGCGACCTGAAAAATTATAAAATATTTATAAATTTGGCTACCTAATGAGGAGTTTAATTTAGTTACCATGTAAAATTTCTTTAATAACGTTGGTATATTTTTGAGATAATAATGAAAAATGATTCTCTGTGCATGTTGTCGACATGTTTCTCAACCAATTTTCATTGATTGCCAAGCGAGGTTGTAGTTATTTGCAATTATAAGCGTAATTAACAATAATCCATGAAACTACAATGTAACTTAGAACACTTTTCTACTGATTATAAGTAGGTATTTATTAATTACTGTTTAATTATTTATAGTTAAGATAATTATGTTTTACCACATTTTAGTAATAATACCAAACACTTCTAGGTATATTATTATTGTAATATACAATATTTTAAATAGTATAATTTTCACTGGTTTTGTAACACATATGTCGTAGAATCCTAAAATTGTCTCAATATTATTTTATTTTTTTGTAACTTTAAATTCTTCTTTACGCGATTACTCGTTTTTTGAAGAAGAAGAAGCATTTGACAGTAATAGCTTAAACGTAGCTTATTAAGCCTTTATATCTGTGATCAATGTTACGGGTGCGTATCATTTCATATAATGACAAATGAACTAATTTCAAAGAACATAACGTTCATTGGATATAATTTTTACTTGTTCTAAATACACTTCGTATAACAACATTACGTATATTATTCATTTGATATAATACTCATATTCTCTAACAACTTATTCTATAAAGCTATATTGGTAGAATAATAATATTCTATAACTTCATTTGATATAATTTTTGCTTAAAAATAAGAATAACATTTTAACTCTAAATTGATTTCAAGTATTGTCTTAAAAAGTTAATGCGTTGTGTTTTCGATTATGGTTGTGCTAAAAAAGTCAGTGACAGAAACGAATCGCGGCAAAACCGACTCCACGTAGACTTGTCTGCCCTACGCTAGAGTGTAATTCAATCCCGCGTAGGCGCGGAGGGGCGAGGCGGCCCACGAGCTGAGGAGCAGGTGGGTTTATCTGCGACGATAAGCTCGTGTGGGACCGCCGGAGTCCCACAGCGCCGGAGCCGTGACAGAAGACATGCCTGCTTGCATGCTACATGCCTGCTTGCATGTTGCATGCCTGCCTGCATGCTGCATGCCTGTCTGCATGCTGCATGCCTGCTTGCATGCTGCTTGCATGCTGCATGCTTGCTTGCATGCTGTTTGCTTGCTTGCATGCTGCTTGCTTATTACATGAGTAATGTTTTATACCATTTGATTATTATTTCAAATGTACATTATATCAAAGGTACATTATATCAAAAGTATATTATATCAAATGAAATTATATTATCTGAACGTTAGATCATAAGTAATTATATAAAACATTACACACCCCAATGTTACATACGACCACACAAAGACCTTACCAACACAACTTCTCGGGCCAGCGCTGAATGGAATGAAGCTGTAGTAGTGCCGGTTCTGGGTGTTCTCAGGCAAAAAGTTGTCAGGGTTGAACTCCTCAGGGTTCTTGTAATGGTTTTCACTTCGGTGGATCTTGTACGTTGCAATCACTACTGTTGCGCCAGCAGGTACGATGTAGTTGTTTGTCACTGGAGGATGGGATTATAAAGATGCAATTTAAAAAAATCTATGTGAGTACCAGAATATTTGTAAGTGACATACTTCAATAGTAATAAATATTATAATAATTATTTCACGCTGTGAGATATACTCATAGAAAAGTGATTTCAACCAGAAGTACTTAAAACCATTTTTCAGACAATGTTAGAAAAAAAAACGGTATTTATTGCAGGCGTTTAGAAAATGAAAAATTATTAATTTTAAGTATGTATTTAATGTGTTTAATAAGATATAACAAAGCATGTTATGTAACATGTTGTTTATTTAAGTACATACTTATATTATTTGTTAATGAGACTTGATTTTTATGTTTGGCGAGATTTCGGATTTCGAGCTTACCTAGTTGGACGTCATGTTTCAGCTTTCTAGCAATAATAGGTACGGGTGGGTACATTCTCAGCGATTCCAGAATGACCCTTTCCAAATATTTCATCTGCAGTGTATCAGAGAATGTGACTGGCCTGTCTGAATCCTGGAATATCTCGTAGAGCTCATCGTAAACCTTGGCTTGGATGTCCTGGTGAATGCCAAGAAGGGAAAGCACGAAACTGGACCCTGCGGCAGTAGTGTCGTGACCCTGAACATGAATCAACATTACAAGAATGAACGATTGAAATAAATTCAAGAACGTAGGTGATGATGATGAAAATAATGTTCAACACCTTGTCGACGAACGAATCAACGAAGACTCAAGGTTGCTAACAATTGAATAATTATATTGGGTCTGGTATTACGACAGCTGTCCCCTGAGCACGGATCTTTTATCGAACGATAAAGTGACATTAGACGATAAAATTTGATAGTTCATGTACGGCCGATGACAATTTGTCGACGTCTAATGTCACTTTATCGGTCGATAAAAGATCCGTGCTCGCACTGCTGAGCTCTTAAATTCTGTTGACGAATCATTACTTTAATAGTAAGCTAAGTACTCGTATTTATAATTAATCAAATCAAATCAATTTAAGAAAAAGTTTACGTATTGGTCAAGAAATAATGAATAAAACAAAATCTAATCTATAATCGCCTCCTGGGTCTAGTGGCTAAGCCACCGGTTTCAGACCCAGAGGTTCCGGGTTCGATTCCCAGCGGGTGTACGTCTTTGTGTGCTCGGTTTGGTTGGTGGTAGGGCTGTTAAGTCCGCCTGGCTAGCAGCTACCACCATCTTATCAAAGTCTGTCACCATAACAACGATGTTTATAGCATAGTTGTGTTCCGACAGTTAGAGATAAGATAGCCAGTTCCTCAGTGGTTGAGGATTCCGGGTGTAGCGCGCTTCCACCTTCGGCCTTATCGTCACTTACCATTAGGTAAGATGAAGGCCAAGCGCTTACCCGTTGCAGAATAAAATAATAATAATAATACTAATGGAGCTTACCTCAAACATAATAGTGTCAACCTCTTCCTTGATTTCATGGTCAGTAATATTATTTGTCCCGTTTTGTGCCGATTCTATCATCAGATCTAAGAAAGCAAGTCGTTTCTTCTCTCCTGAAAACAAATATCATTAGGTAATACAATTTTCTATATCAATAAACAGTAAATTCTAAAAAAGTAACTATTATTTTGTTTTGATAAGAATTGATTATTTAGTGCAGCCTTCATCACTTCAGCATCGATAGTTAGTGATGATGCTGTTAAAACAGTATTTATCTCACCAACATCATTTTCGTCGTTGAAATCTAGGTCGTCTCTATAGCCTTTGAAAACATTGTCGGCAAATGTTTTTGTATACCCCAGGTCTTCGTTATCTTCGGCCCTTGTCAGCTCTTCGATTGTAAGCGGGATAATACCTTTAGCTTTGTTCTCAAAGTACTTTTTCTTTTTTTCGATTATCACCTGTGGCATTCAAGTAAATAGATTAAATAGTTTTATAATAGATTGTATTTATTCCATAAAATCGGAAAAAAGGAAAAAGGAAGACTCCCGTCTTTGCTTTTGCAATAGGACAAAATACGATGGTATAAAAAATAAGGAACATTTACCTACCGTGTTAAATAATTATAATTGTTTGACTATAAAATCGAAGATCATTGTTTATTTGTATTTATTAAACAAAAACCATCAAATAATAGTTTAGTACCTACCTTTTTTGTAAGTCCGTGGATAATATTTAATAGTTCAATTTGTTTCTTAAAAAAGGAAGTTAATTTAAATAAGGCGTCTACTCGCATCCAAAACGTGTAATGTCTCTGGTGTATAATGTCGCACATTCTGTAAAAATAACAAACATGATATAAAAAAGAAAAATGTGTGAAAAATATAAAATATAAATGGAAGTGAGCGATGCAATTATTTACTTCATTACAGCCATAGCGTAATCGAAACCAGCGTCATTTTGAGTATTTCGAGTGATGCCCATCGCAGTTTCTAAAAAAAAAGAACTTTACAGTAAATTCAGCGTTGTTTTATTGTATCGATATAATAATTGTACGTATTTAGTATGTACATAAAAGTTTTATTACAAAAATAATCTTGCTCATGTTGAATTTTTAAAAAGCAAATAATAGTGAACGCAGTCGATACATTTTTCAAAGGGACATTATAATTTTGTGGATTTCACAATATCGCTGAGACATAGGTAAATAATGTCGTTTAGTAATAATTTCCATTTACAGTAAGGACGGACGTGGCCTTCATTTGTCCTAAAGGCACTTCACCCAGAATCCTCGACTACTGAGAAGTTGGCTATCTTATTTCTAACTACTGGAACATAACGATGCCTCAAACAATGATGTTATGTCGAAATATTTAGATAAGATGGTGGTGGCTAGCCAGGACTTAACAAGCGCTACCAACCAAACCGAATACAAACATGTATTCCCTGCTGGGAATCGAACCCGGGACCACTGTGTCTTAGACGGTGTCAAATGTATTATGAATGGTTGAATTTAGTATAATGTCAACGCCTTATTAAAAAATTTTACTTAAGTATATTTAAGCGTTAATAAAACGCTAAAATATAAAACATTAATCTATAAACGCTGCTTCATCTTAACCGAATGTTTAAATATTTGTAAAAATATTTCTCTCGGATCTCAGAGGTGAAAACTTCTAAGATTTGATGAAGCAATGTTGACTAAAAACATAAGCATCAAGCACTGACAAATTTCGACGGTTGAAAGCCAGACCTCGGTAGCCAAGTGGTTAAGGCAGCCGCCCGGAATGCGGAAGGTTCGTGGTTCGATTCCCGCCTGAGGTTGTCGTCTGTTTTCAGTGTTTAAAATTTTACTTAAGTATATTTAAGCGTTAATAAAACGCTAAAATATAAAACATTAACGCCTTATTATTATCTCCAGATGCTAGTAGTGATTCTGATTCTGAAAATTCATACAATTTTTTTTTCTTATATTGGCTTGGTGCGGGTAGCACATTAACCCAGTGCCAACTAAAAGAGATACCTATTCCATCGTTATTTCACATTCATATTCGACAAAATTTTACACAATAATATGATGCTTCACTTTCCCGCCAAGTCGTCCACTTTTTGACATAGTTTCTTGGCAAAAAAACAGTATCACGGTAGGTATACTTACACAAAATCAATTACTAATTACATTAATACGACAGGATACAGATCATGTTTAATTCGTGTTGTATGCGTATGACGTGTAGATAATGTTAATAAATGCAAACGTTTAATGCGTTTCTGACGTGTGCGAGTAACGGTCAATTGATTCCAGCATTAATGCATGTTGCAAACAATACATGGATGTTGTGAATTTTAAATAATTGCATTTTGAGTAATTGAGGCCGTAAACTTCAGGTAAACGCAAGGTCAATACATGAATATGCCTTCGTTTACGAACGTTGTCAAAACATTAAAGAATTTATATTCTATTTATGTTCGTCGTTGTTTACAGTAAGTACATAATAGACTACGAAAAATTTCACCTGTGGCATTCAAGTAAATAGATTAAATAGTTCTCTAATAGATTGTATTTATTCCTTAAAATCGGAAAGAAGGAAAAAGGGTGACCTCCCGTCTTTGCTTTGCAATAGGACATAATACGATGGTATTAAAAATAAGGAACATTTACCTACCGTGTTAAATAATTATTTCTTATTGTTTGACTAATTTCCGTAAGTATTTATTCCAGAATCCAGGTATCAATTTATTTAAATAAACGGTGACCAGTGGCTCATCATCAGCCTATAAATGTCCCACTGCTGGACACAGGCTTCCCACCTGAAGCACGTGGGTATATTAGGCCATAACCCATCACGATGGCCTATTGCGGGTTGGTGGGTTTTAACAACTGCCATCTTACGACAACAACCGGGACCAACAGCTTAGCGTGCCTTCCGAAGCACGGAGGAGCTCGATATGTGTTTAATTGGTCACCCATCAGGCGACCCGGTATTGCGAAAGTTGCTTATCGGGCAAGATCGCAAGCCTAACGCGCTAGCAGCTGCGCCCGCCATCGAGCTCCTCCGACCGGTGGCTCGGCTCGGCATTTTCTCAGCAGTGGGGTAATAAATAGGCTGTTGACTTAAACGCTACCTAATTATATCCCATTGTCTGTCACGAACATTTGAATTTCTATTTTGTCTGGTTTTACGGCACCTGAGCTCATATAGGACTTGATTTAAGTTACTTACAACATTACAAAAAAAATCCGTAAATGATGTTTTTAAACCTTTTATCCGAACCGTTTATTGTATTTATATACTTACCGAGTAAAATATCGACAGTGACGCCACTCATGTAGTCGTGGACGTCGAACTCCTTTCCTATTTCAGGCCTCATTTTCTCGACGACATTTTTGCTGTTCTGATTGAAAACACCGACGAAGGACTTCAATATGTTGATGTGGAATGTTGGGGCGATCATTTTCCTATGCGACCTCCATTTCTCACCTGTTTTGTGAATACCAATCTATAATTACTGCATTTTCACCACTCTATCATAAATAATAAACATTGTTTTCAGTGTCACCTTCGTAATGATAATCATTAAACTTAAAGCGAGTAGAATGGCCCTTACTCATCATAAAAAAATCGTGGAGCTGGATTGACGCTGGTCTTCAGTGGACACCAAAAAAGGTTTTGTGCAATCCACTCCTAATCCAGAATAGATATTTTTAGGAAAATTTACATATGGTACTTCGTTGTCTATATTTGGCATGTTTCTGTATTTTTTTAGGATGCACGTAGAATTACGTATATTATTTTAAACCTATCTACGTTCGTATGTTAAAGTAAGTAAAAAGTTTATTTGTAATAATTAAAACCCGTGTAAAATAATGCTCTGTAGGAAATGGTACAGAAGATCAACATTCTACAAAATGAAATATAAATAATGTGCGTACCAACATGTAAAAATAGATGAGATGAAATTTGGGCATAGAAAGAAAGAAAAAAATTAGATTTTTATCTTACCTGAGCTTATCAGAAGGCCTTCTCCAAGCCAAGGCTTGAAAAATTTGTATTCAGTGGCTTTGTCAATATGCACTGGGCTGTTCAGAATTACTTCAACGTCGTCAGGGTCAGCGAGGAAAACAATTAGCTTGGTACCCATCCACACACGAACCACGTTGTCATACCTCTGTGCGTAGTCTAGGGCTAGTTTCATGACCTCTGAAATGGGAATGAAACACTCATGTACGGTATGTAACCACTGTCTACAAAACTCAGTTTACTTGATTAGAAGTAAAACACCTATCTCATAAATTTCTAAACTCATACCGTATAACGTATAGATAATTTGGATTAAAGCTTGTCCCGGTTGTTAACGTACGATGTCAGTTGTAAGTAGCCCAAAAACCCTAAGGGCCATTTACCCATGCTGTTGTCCTGTGCTCAGCAGTGGAACTATTATAGGTTGACTTTTCGATCACATAATATTTGTGATCGAAGCAAGATGTTTAGGTAAGTACTCATTTTGTTTAGTAGTGTGCGAGTTAAGTGTCAACATATCGAAGTGCTCCTACACCAATTTAATAGAAAAAACACATAATATGTATATTATATTAAAGTTGCCACTATTCCACAACGATTTAGTTTAGAATTGTGTATCCAGTTTTTACATTCTGATCGAAGACACCATGCAGTAAGGCACATAATATGTGATCGAAGGGTTGAATTTGAAATTTGAAAAAAGTTGAAAAATTGAAATGTACCTGCTGGGTTTTTCCTTAGAGTCATGAGCGCGTTCCCTATGAATGGCAAAGTTACAGGGCCGGGAATCTTATTGCCCATCATGTATAGTCTTGACTGCTGCTGCCATCGGTGGTAAATCCATAAGACTGTCACCAAAGACACCAGAGGATAGAACACTAGCCGCGCCGTACTGTAGCCTCCCCCTTGGGGATCTTGCAGTACCACGCTCATTGTGCTGTAAGCAATTAAATACTTTTTAGTTTCGCTGTACAGTTTGTATGTCGATGACATAATAATATAATGACACGCGGGACACAGGTTGTTAACTATTAACGAACTTAAGTTACGTTACGTTTTTAGTCCGTTTGGGTAGCTGCCACCATCAATGTTGGAAGCATTGCTGTGTTTCAAAAGTTAGGACATCTAGCGCTTCAGTAGTTTAGGATTCCGGGCCTTTGGCCTTATCGTCACTTACCATCGGGTGAGATAAAGTATTATCATTTTTTGAGATAAATTTTTAATATTTTACGGAAATAAAAATAAGGCCTGCATTTGCTAACTACTTCTTGATGAGCCGGACAATGTTGATTTTTAAATTAGTTCTAGGTTTCCTGTAGCTTCCTACTCTAGATAATTATCTTTCTGATTGGTGGTTTTTCTTTTTATTTTTTGTTTTTTTTTGGTGAAGTTGTTATGTATTTTTAGGCTGACATTATATATTACATGGATGCACCTATGCCAAAATATTTACAATGTAATTTTCCATACCTAATGTTAATTTTTGGATTTTTATAAATGTTTGTTTAACGCTTTTTCCGAATTGCGTTTATCAAAACGCATACCATACGCATACCCATACGCGAATATTAGGTAATCCTAATGTAATTAATTGACACTTTTTTATTTACTTACCCAATTAGAGAAACTTACCCGATTAAAGAAACCTCCTCCTCGTAATTGAGGACACGCGGTATGAAATACTGTTTTGCATATTAGTCTTTTTTATAGCAATGACCTTTGACGCTATGCAAATTTTATGAAAATAACTTATAATTTTGATAAGGTGTTAAAAGTCAACCCTAAAAGTTATTATAGGTACTTTTGATCATGGTTTGCGATTTTGATAGGTAAGCAACTTTTAAAATTCCCCGTCTGCATGGGTCACTGAATTAAAATATCTTGGAGTTCTTCCAAGCTTCAGCAAACTTTTTTCTATTTTTTCTTGTCTGATGTAATGTCGTTTAGAGGGTTATACTGATGGTGACTATAATATTGGGTAGTGTTATGGTATCACTACGTATAGATTATTGACAAATGTGACTAATGTTTATCTCGCTTAAAAGTTTCTTCTTTTATTATAATGATATTATTAATATTATAATTAAATAAACACAAATTCAACGTAACTACATATTAAGGTTACTCAGCTATTATTGTGACTGCATGAACTGTATTGAACTAGTCCCAGTTACTTGGGTTCAGTAGGCACGTTCACCTGTTAATCTCAGCTATACTCATGATGAGATAATATGTAGGTATACTCACTTGCAGTTACATGCAAAATATACTTACATACTGTTGAAATTACAGTTACTGGACTGGGCATCAGTGAGTCATCACTACAATTGATGGGAATAATCTTAATCACCAAGCTTGCCAAAAGCGAGTTGGTAATCACAAAACCAATTATGCATCCAATATTCTTGGTACAAAGTCATTAGTACCTCCGAATATCGGTAACAAGAAAGAGATTTAAACAGTAAAGGCTCTTAAAGGCGCTTTGCCATCTTCTGGCTATGACATTGCATAGTTTTTTTAAAATTCTTTTTAGGCAAGTATTTGACCGCGATCTCACCTGATGGTAAGTGACGATGCGACCTAGGATGTAGCATACTTGCCTAGATAATGCTTGTTCACCCTTGCCTTGAAAATGTCCAGGTTGTACGTGTCAGGAAACAGATCCGCAGGAAGGGAATTCCACTCCCGCATCAAAAATGATGACGCAAAGCCGCAAAGCCCTTTGTGCGTATAGGTGGTACGTTGATAGTGTAAGGGTGAGATCTCAGTCCACGTCTCGTTCCCCGAAGATAGAAGGGAGAAGGCGGAATCAGCTCGTGTAGTTCCTGCGCACACTCGCCGAAGTGCAATCGATAAAAAACCGAAAGTTTGGCAACCTTGCGTCGATGTTCAAGACTCTGCAGCTTGGATTCGACGAGTGTAGAGTCGCCAATGACCCTCTTAGCACGCTTTTCAATAGAGTCTAAAGCGATTAACTGATAATTGGCAGATCCATCCCAGAGATGGCAGAAGTATTCCATACAGAATCGGACTTGTTAAAGCTGAAGCAGCTCTCCCGGTTTAAAATACCGCCTTACCTTAGAAAGGATGCCAAGTTTTTTAGCTGCTGATGTTTTTGCCATGGACTCTATGTAGTGGCCGAAGTTTAGGTTTGCAGAGATGATCATATAGGTAGCCTAGGGGCTAAGATGGTCACATATCGACACAGATACTCCACGAAAAGTCGGAGCGAGTTTAAAGGGACTCCGTTTGATGATATTATTTGGCAAGACTCAACCTTAAACCTAAGCGATACTCCTCCTTTCTGTTATCCACTTCGTTTGAACAGTTTTAGTACTTTTGTACTATTATTATATTGGCACAGTTTTAAATGTAGTAACACTGTGATATTGGGCTGCTTTTTAGATAATTACAAAAATGTTTCTGTTTTTTTTTTTCAGAAAATTCTAAAGTTTTGTCTAGATGAATAAGTCGCTTATGAAACTGCTTTAACTATGTATTTTGCAATTGTAATGATTTTTATTTTTGGATATACATAAATGATAATATTAGTTTAATGACTTTCAGGTAAGCAACTTTAATTGAGGCAAAGAAAAATTAAATATTACCACAGCACTCGTTGTATATGATTATAGAAAATCATACATACCTACCATATTGCAAAGCTAATAAATAATTCAAAAAGTTTCAAAAATATTTTCACGAGCACGTTGTCATTAGACAATTCGGGTCAGGTGACCTACCAAATGGGTAGACCGTATCCGACCTGACCTGACGGTATTACCTTGTTAGACAATCTTCACCTTATTTAATGTTAACAACGGAATTTCTACATACATACATACGTAATTATATTCACGACCATAATTCTCAAAAGGTTAGTCAGAGACCAGCTTATGAGGACCGCAAAAGCAGTCCTCTGCCATAGTCCACTTTTCACCAAATAGCGACTGCACTTGTGCTCAGCGTGACAGGTGGTGAACCCATCGCCGCTCTATGCTGTTGGATGTATGTTCAGTCTTTGGTCCATTAGTCGTCGCCTTTTAAGACACTCAAGGGAAGCACTTTTGTATCGGTATTTCTAATGACGTATTTACTAAAATTAAAATTGGGGATTAAAAATAAGAGGATAAGTATTTATTTTATAAAATAAGTGCATACATTTTTCGTAATGTTCATTGTTAACAAATTATAAATTGTTAAAATAACACCTACGAGATTACATCAGTACCTACAACAGAAAAAGTAATCTCTCTTCTGTTCTGATAACAGTAGTTTTTCCAAATTATATAGAGGTGTTGATTAACCTGTGTTGTAATGGTAAAGTATTAGAAGTAGGTACTCATAACATGAGTAAATAAAACGGAACCAATGTAAGTTTAAGCATCATCTTTAATGACATTAATTACATCACAACACAACATATTTTTAGCTTAAACACTTATGAATAAAGACACTCCAAGGCGTACTTTAATACAATAAAACCTTTTTTTATGTAAAAATCACCACAGCATTTATGGATCTGAAGTCTTTATTTCGTTTTCTAACGGCGGAGAGTTATGTCCACGTAGTATCAGTTAAAGCACATAAAGCTGCCTGTTATCTTAATAATATAATCATATCATAACGACATGTCACCGTCAAAACAAATTAGAGCTATTCAATTAGAGCCCTATTTAATTCAACTTAGTACATATTATTACTCATTTTTTTACTTTATATTTAGACTGCGGGACCCTTTTCCTGGGTTCAATCTTGACTCTAAAGCCATCGGATCTCTTCAGTATGATGTCTCCTAGTAAAGCATATTCATTCTCAGGAATGTCTGACACTGTCTTGTAGTTTCGCAAGATCGTAGACAATAGTACCTTTAGTTTCAACATAGCGTATTTACGACCTGAAACAAAACCTAATTTATTTCTAAACTTTATTATGTACTGACATACATATAATCACGACTATTAAACTCAGACTCAATAGATGGCGATACTAGTAGCAAAACACAAACAACAAAAACTGGAAAACCAGCAAAAATATGCATAATTAGCAGTATTAACCATGATAAAAAATCGAAAATAATAAGACAACAATTTGAAGAGCTGCAGATGTGTCACTATCGCATGCCGGGAAGAGGTATTGATCAACTACTTAACGGACTCGAGACCAAGTTGAAAACGTTTACAAATACTGACTATTGTGTTATAATTATGGGAGAATCTGATTTTGATATTTCTAAAAACTACGCTTCCTTAGTCAAAGAAATGAGATGTAAGCTTTTGTCTTTACAGCACACTAATATTATTCTTTGTATACCAAATTTTAAGTATTCTTTTAATGCAAATATCTATAACAATAGGCTAGAAATGTTTAATAAATTAATTTATTATGATAATTTAAAATATAAATATTGTTACATTCTCGATTCTAATAAAAATATATCATACTCATTTGGAATGTTCTCTAGGCAAACTGGAAGAATTAATAACTATGCTTTTAGAGTTATTGTAAAGGATCTAGCTCAATTAATTTTAGAAATTAGTGATGAATTTGTTATTGACAACTGTTTATTGTCGAATTCGACTACTGCTACTAATCTTAATAATAGAACTCATGACGAAAACATAAAAATAAATAAAAAAAAGTATTCCTTTCGAGACTAAAAGCTATACCATTATGTGTCAAAATATTCAGTGTTTAACAAATAAGGTTGATGATCTGAATGTATTCCTCTCAGAGTCATGTTGTGACGTTGATATCATTGTAATTAATGAGCACTGGCTATTACCTAGCAATTATCATCTTTACCCATTGGAGGGCTTTGACCTGCGTGCTAAATACCTACGTCAAAAGCATGTTCACGGTGGTGTGGCTGTATTTACCCGGAACCATATAAAAACCAAAGAACGATTAGATATTCAGTTGTTCACAATAGAATTCGTGGTAGAATTTTGTGCGGTTGAAATAATTACATGTAACTTGATATTAAAGCAAAAAATTATTATAGCTGGAGACATTAACTTGGATATAACAAAACAAAATAAAAATTCCCATATATTTAAGAATCTCCTCCAATCTTTTGGTTTCCGTTGTTTAATAGATTCACCCATGCGAGTAACGCTTCATAGCTCAGCCTGTATAGATCAGTTCATAGCCAGTGAAAATGTAATGCTTAAAACCACAATAAGCGACTGCCAACTGTCCGACCATAAGACTCTATTCGGGCAAATTTCATTGCAGGGGCTTGAAACTAAAAGTACTAAGACTTACAAAACAATTACAAGAATATTTAGCAAAAATAAAATGGAATTATTTAGATGTGCATTAAGCAAAATTCAATGGAAATATATCTTATCATTAGATGCAGATATAGACAAAAATTATAATAAATTTATTGGTAAAATTAAACAATTATTGGATACGTATTTTCCAAAAAAAAACCTAAAACTAGTTAACAATAAAAAGACGAAATGGATAACAAAGGGTATAAAAAATGCTGCTATCATAAACGCATACTACGCAGCCTTACGACTCTATCCGAAAGTGAAGCTTTAAAAACTTATTCTAAATTATATACAAAATTATTAAAAAAAATAATAACTTCTGAAAAAAGAAAATCAAATATACAAAGATTATTAACTGCTCGAAATAAAAATAAAACCATGTGGAGCATAATTAAAGAAAAAACAAATTCATTAAAAAATCTGAAACACGACAACATAGTTTTAAACATACGGAATGACAACATAACATCTCCTTCTCGAGTAGCTACTCGAGAAGGAGATGTTATGTTGTCATTCCGTTTTAACATTTAATAACTATTATTTAAGTATATGCTCGAATAATAATAACGTTACCCCTTATTTTCTCAGCACGAAATCGCTAAGTAATTCCTTTTATTTGGGAGATGTCACGGAATCAGACGTAAAAAATGCTATATTAAAAATAAAACGCAATAATACTAGTGGGCATGACGATATACCGGGTTCATTGGTTGTGTATTGTGTACACGAATTTGTGGCACCATTAACATTTCTCGTGAATCAGTCATACAACGAAGGCCAATTCCCAGAGAGTCTAAAATTGGCAATCATAAAACCAATTTTCAAAAAAGGAAAAAAATCATGTGTATCGAATTATCGCCCTATTGAAATCCTACCGGTCATGTCAAAAATATTCGAAAGTATAATTTGCAAAGATATTTATAAATTTATGGAAAAATATAACGTATTTAACAGCAATCAGCATGGATTCAGGGAAAACCGATCCACAACGTCGGCCGTGTTTGATTGCAATTTAGAAATATTAAACTCCTTGAATAATAAAAAGTGCGCAATTGCAATTTTTATGGATTTATCTAAAGCCTACGATAGGGTCTCGCATAGCATTTTAATAAAAAAGCTAGAGCTTCTTGGCCTACGCGGGCAAGCAAAGAAGTGGCTTACTTCATACCTAAGTAATAGGAGACAAATTGTACAAATCACACACTTAGATGAGGTGACTGGAGAGGTACAAAAATTTAACTCTTGTAGCAAATTAGTGACTGGATCTATACCACAGGGGAGTGTGCTAGGATGCTTACTTTTTCTTTCCTACATTAATGAGCTCCCTTCTGTGATACCCCATAAGCTTACACTGTTTGCCGATGATGCAACCCTTATAATCTCCCATGACTACGATGATATGAGCGGAGTCCATAGATTAATAACAGAATCACTAACAAAAATTGCGGAGCATTTAAAAGAAATAAATCTAGTACTTAATTATGAAAAGACTAAAATAATGCAATTTAGACCATACCAACGAGTGGGACTATGTCTTAACATAACACACGAAGCCCATACCATCGAGGAAGTCGACTCATATCAACTGTTGGGTATTACAGTGGACTCTCACTTGACATGGAAATTTCAGATTGAGTCAGTTGCAAATAAACTTAGCCGATTTTCATATGCACTGCGTGAGCTTCGAAAATGTACAAACGAAGAGTGCGCGCTTACAGCGTACCACAGCTATGCCGCGGCTTGGATACGATACGTCATCGCTCTCTGGGGTAACTCAACTGATGTGTCTGTTATCGCCATCTTACAAAAGCGCTGTTTGAGAATTATAGCCTTAGCGGGGAGAAGAGATACATGTAGATTGCTGTTTGTTAAGTTTCGCGTTCTTACAGTGACTTCAGTCTATATCTTTGAGTTATGTAGACTTGTCAGAAGACACGCCCGCTACTTTCCTAAGATCGGAGACAAGCAAGGTCGATACGTGTCTCGCCGTAGAGAGAATGATATAGTCGTACCCAAAGTGCATCTTGCGACTTATAGGAATGGTTCATACTATATGGCTGTTAAGGTGTACAACCATTTGCCAAATTACATAAAGGCCCTCCAAGACAGTAAATTTGAGAATGAGCTAAAAAAAATTTTAATTGCTGAAGCCTTCTATAATATAAAATAATATTTTGGAAAAAAAATATAAATATTGTATGGGTAATTCATTTATATACTTTCATTGATTTTAATTTTATTACTTAATTTTATTGAATTGTTAAATTTTGTTTTAAATGTAATTTATTCATGTAATGTAATGCTTATAATATCAATTTGACACTATAATTATTACCTCCAAATTATAAAATCACAATGCCCTGAAAGGGTAAATTTGTAGCACACTAAAACATCTATTTTATACACTAACACTAACACCACTGTTATGTTCTGATTGCTATAAATTTAATGTGAATAAATGAATATGAATATGAATATATTAAGACACATGTGCTTAGCGTGACAGGTAGTGAGCCCATCGCCGCTTTATGCAGTTAGATTTAAGTGCAGTCTTTAGTCCGTTAGTCGCCTTTTACGACACCCAAGGAAAGAGAGGGGGTGGTAGTATTCTTTCAACGCGACACGGTTATAGATAGGTATGAATATAAATAAATAATTTCCCCGGATGTTCGGTTTTATTTGAATATTTTCCCCTTTTTAGGTATTTATTCTATCAGGACATTACAACATAATCAAATGCTATTTCTGGAATGACGTACACTTATTTAACCATTTTGTCTCTTACCAACACAGCTCCTAGGGCCAGCACTGAATGGTATGTAGCTGTAGTAATGTCTGCTTTGCGTGTTCTCTGGTAAGAAGTTATCAGGGTTAAAGACATTGGGGTTTTTGTAATACTTTGGGTTACGGTGTATTCTGTACATCCCTATTACAACCGTAGCCCCCGCAGGAAGAACGTAATTGTTGGTCGCTGTAAAGATTATGAGTAAAATTAAGTGCCTGAAAGTTATTCTTTCTACAGAACACATCAGATACAAATAAACCGCTATCACCTTAAAAAACTAGAAACTTTTACATTATTGTATCATTTTTATAACACGTCAATACATTTCGAATATATTAAAACGTTAAGTCTGAATTTTCAAACATAGCATGATTTAAATCAAATAATAAGTTTATGTGATCTGTGAAAGTCAAACTTAGAAAATATACGAAACACCTACCAATTGTCAAATCTTGTTTCAAATAGCAACATCAAAGCCCCTAGTCCTCTAAGATCATTATAAATAAATGTAAATACATACTTATTGTTAGATCCTCCTTCAATTCCCTAGCTATAACAGGTACTGGTGGAAACAATCTCATGGATTCAAGAATTACTCTTTCCAAGTATTTCATATGAACAGTGTCATCAAAGGTGGCAGGTCTATCAGAATCGCCAAAAATATCGTACAATTCATCATATACTTTCGCTTGAATATCTTGATGGACACCCAACAGACACAAAACAAAGCTGGATCCAGCTGCTGTTGTATCATGACCCTGATGGAGAGAAACCATGAATAAACATGAAGTTTAATATTATTAAAAGTTAATTTCAATTCACAAATTTAATTTCAAAACATAAAACTCCATATATCTTACTTCGAACATTATAGTATCCACTTCTTCTTTTATTTCGTTATCAGTTATCATATGTGTGCCATTCTGAGCAGATTCGATCATCAAATCTAAGAAGGCAAGACGTTTCTTTTCACCTAAAAGTATAAAAATAAATGAGTGCTTTGTCATTTAGCAACTGAAGCATAGCTTGAGTAAGCTATAGTAAGTTCCCTGAATATAAATATACATCAAAAGATAGCTTGCACTTATTATTATTACTTACCAACATCATTTTCATCAATGAAATCTAAATCATCACGATACCCTTTAAAAATATTGTCAGCATCAGTAGTAACGTCATTTTGAGACTTATTTCTAGTTGTATCATCAGATACTTGAGTCAATTCTTCTAGTGTAGGAGGAATTATACCTTTCGATTTGTTCAAAAGGTAAATTTCTTTTTTATTTTTGATAACCTGCAACAATTATTGCACCTTAAACGATATACCGGGTGGAAGACCGTGGTTGAAGGAAAAGAACCCTTAATATTGATGATGGCAAATTCTACAGAAAGGAAACATTCCTTTATTTAAAAAAAAAATTAAAACGCCATTTAAATATTTTTGAAAAATCACCTGCTTGAGCCGGGAAAAGAACCGGTGAAATGTGAAGAAAAACATCCTGTATTTTATGATACCAACCGAAATAGAAATCTTTTACTCAGCTCGGTTTATTTATTTATTTTGGAAAGATTTACAAATCTAATAATAATCACTGTATGTGAGAAGTTTTAGGTTACGATTTTTTTAATTTAATCAAAGGAATAGTTACAAGGTTGATTTGGCTACTTGAGCATTACTCTATAGGAAAAAAGAGTAAGTTTAAAAATTCTTATATTTCAATCCGTGGGTAGCAGAATCAGTCACTTCATTTTGATTTGAGTTCGAAAATTTAAAGTGATTTGCTTTTTGTATTTTGGTTTGGAGTTGCAGAGTTGCTTTTACAGCAAACAGGGTGCACCCTAATTTCTTGCATGTGATTACACTTTTATATGGAAATAGGTCTATTGATACATAATTAAATAAAATGTGTGTTACCTTATTAGTTAGCCCATGAATGATATTCAACAGTTGAGTTTGCTTTTCGGAGAATGACGTAAATTTAAAAAGAAAATTTGGGCGAAGCCAGAATTTGTAATGTCTCTGATGAATTATATCACACATCCTGGAAGTATTTATAAGCAGTAATGAGTAAAACTTAAAATAAATATACTCAAAATAATAAAATATGTATAATAAAAGTGAATGTTAATCTAATCCAATTTTCACAAATGCCTATCTATAGTTAGGGAAACAAACTACATAGAAAATAAAGTTAATGCACTTTTAGCTTACTTCATTACCGCCGTAGCATAATCGTATCCGGACTTATCTTGAGTTTTTCTTGTAATACCCATTGCGGTTTCTGCAAAACAATTATATTTAAACCGTTCTCTTTCTCCTCAATCCCTTAACCAGCCACAAGGTTAAAATGCATGCACTAATTAAACACTGTCATCAAATTAGCATTCAATGAATATTTCGATGGCTTTTACATTGCATGTAGGTATATAATTAACGACATTGATTTATTGAAGTTGATTGTATTAATCAGTTGTTCCTAACATAAAAACAGAAAACAAACTTACCAAGTAGAATATCTACAGTAACTTCGCCCATGTAGTCATGGACATCGAATGTATTCCCAATCTCTGGCCTCATTTTGTCAACAACGTTTTTGCTGTTTTGATTGAACACACTGACAAAGGACTTCAGAATGTTAATGTGAAACGTAGGAGCTATCATCTTTCGATGTGATTGCCATTTTGATCCTGGAAAGTGTTTTTATTTTGTGTAAATATTCCGGTTTCAAGTTACAACATCATTTAATTCAAAACAAAAAAAAATACAAACTTACACATTTCATCAATAATAGTTGTAAAATGTATAATTATACTGCTAAGTCTAGACTTTAGTTACAATAACAACAAGTATAACAAAATTTACCTGAACTAATCAAGAGCCCTTCGCCAAGCCAGGGTTTGAACAGGTTGTACTCTGATGACTTGTTGATGTGAACATGGCTATTCAAGACCACTTCTACGTCGACAGGGTCGCTAAGGAAGACGATCAGCTTAGGCCCAAGCCAACCTCGGATCACATCTCCATACTCATCGACATAGCGCATCCCTGTTGTAACTATATCTAGGATCAAAACATTAACTTTATTATAACAAGTTTAACATAAGAAATTGATTGGTGAACTAACGTTGGTGATTATTAGTTTATTCCAAATTTATCTGGTACTATTATGGAATGTTTTATAAAACACATTTGCTGCTACTTGTAAGTTTACTCGTCATAAATAAAGAGATTGAAATTAAAAGACTTACCAGTGGGCTTTTTTCCGAGTGCCAAGAGGGCATTTCCAAATATCGGTAACGGAGTAGGACCGGGTAATTTGTTACCAAGCCTAAATAGTCTCGACCTCTGCTGTCTTCTATACAGCAGCCACAGTCCAGTAGTTAGTAAAACCAGCAAGTAAAAGACCAAGCGATCACAGGTGACCTGGTCTTGTACCTTCTCGGATGTAGTCGACATGCTTTTCTTTTCGAAGTAGGTACGGGCGGCGTATAACCTATTGAAATTCTTAAGATGCCTGGCGATAAGTACTGAATGTAGTACCCCTTTCGGATGAGATGATAACTAAAAAAAAAAAATATTTTCGTCTTGTTTAAATAAGAATTTTCATTAAGATTTTTGACACACATCGAGGAGATCTGCCTAAATTCGTACCGTCGTCCGTGGCAAATTTTTAATTTTAAAGGTTAACTTGACAAATTATTTTTACTGGATGGACTGTAGGACCATACCTGTGACTTTACCATTAACCATACAGTTTTATACCCTTTTCGTTTTCCATGAATCCTGTGTCAGGATAATATTTTTTTTCTGTCAAAAGTTTTGGACAGCGATATTTGATAAGTAACACTTTGAAATTAGGTTGGTATTCGAAATAATTAAAAACTGATATATCTGATGAACATGATGAGTACGTACATCATGCTGCTCTAAAGTTAATAAGAAGATTAAAGGGAAATCAGTAGAGCCTTCGTTTACTTACGTGTTATAAATACCTTGAATCTTGCACGAAATATTGAGATCGAATAATATGTTAGCAATTATCTGTTCGGTGATTAACCAACACGATGACGACCTTTGCACCCGAGTCATCAATACTTAGAATATAACACCATCAAACGTCCCGGGTTCAATAGTGACTGGTCTGAGTACCTAAATAAAAAACTGTGGTTGCCGATATTATGGCCACATACAGAAGTGAAGATACCAGAATATTACATCTTTTTAATTTTCTTTTTACGTGACAGGTTTTTGTTATAGGTACTTACCTATCTATTATTTATTTTACATATTTTATTTTTAAAATTTTGAAAGTGAATAACAGGAATAAATTGACAGTGTTCTCCGTGGTTTTGTTTTTAATTACACCCCCCAATCAAACCAGTACAAAAATAACTACAAACAGTCCACTCGCCGAGTTAAAAAAACCGCTACAGGTAACCCATTTGATAAGGATTCCTTTACCACAATTATTGCATAATCAGCATAATTTCTTTTTATATTCATTCATTTATTTTAAATTGATTAATTTATTTATTGGGACTGCTAACATTGTTACATTACAACATTGTATATTTATACACAATTATAGATAGGTCATACATATAATCACGACTTTTATCCTCGAAGGGTTAGTCAGAGACTAAGAAATGGGGATTACAAAAGCAGTCCTCTACCATAGTCCACTTTTCATGAAATAGCGACTGCATAAATGTGCTCAGCGTGACATGCTGTTGGATGTATGTGCAGTCTTTAGTATATATTATATATCATAACTCAAATATAAAATCAGTTATTTCACTAGGCTCTCTGTATATCTTAAATATCAAACCAAAGATACTTCAATGATTGAACATTACACGACCACTAACATCTATTACATTACGGTGTATGTTCACATAAAAATAACATCAGGAAAACATCTGGCTGGTGACGGACGTGCAATAGAAAAAAAAACAAACTATACAAGTAAGTGGATGCCAAAAGGGCTCACCACGTTTTTTTTTTATATTTAAAAAGAGAGATAATGGCTAACTTGGAGGGAATAACCAAGGACATTGATCAATTCAATGTCGCCCAATCATTCTATTGCACCCCTGTTAGTTGCAAGGATTATATTCCTACTGATATACCATCATTGAAAATAATTCACACACATATTAGAAGTTTGGGGAAGAATTTTAATGATTTTATTGCAACACTAACATTAACAGAGATAGACTACAACATCATTATCTTTACTGAATGCTGGCTGAGGGTCACTGGTATGCTCCCTCACCTGGACAGTTACACTCCATAATCCTCTACAAATAATCAACTACAGAATGACGGAGTTGTGATTTACGTCAAAACTATCCTAAAATGTCACATCGGCGAGCCTGATATATTGGATGCGAATTGCCTCTTGTGCGAAATTAGTAACGTAACCATATTAGCTATCTATCGTCCCCCATCATTTGATAAATTAGACAATTTTTACAATAGCTTAGAAGACATAATTATCACTGTCCGATCTCAAAATATTGCTGTCATAGGGGACCTAAACATAGATACCAAAAAAAACGCACATAGACCCTCCGACGGAGATATTCTTCACTCTCATGTCTGGTCTGGGTCTCCTTCCAGCACATCTACTCCCGACGAGATCAGGAAACTGTCTGGGCCACATACTTTTGAAAACCATATTGGATGCCACATTCGCGGTTGTTCAGACGGATATTACTGACCACTACCAAATACAGCTAGCACTAACACTAAAAACCATTCAAACTAACATTTCTAGTGCCAATACAATCATTAAACTGAACTATGAGACAATAAAACACACATTAGACAATGTTAACTACAGCACAATCCTACACGAAGAAAACCCAGAAGCAGCAACGAACAATCTTATTACCGTGATTCAAAATGCAATTGAATGTAATAAAATAACCAAAAAAGTACCCCGTAAATGGAAAATCATAAAGCCTTGGATCACTTCCGGCCTTCTTCGCTGTATTCGCAATCCTGATGCCATGAATCTCAAATTGAAAAAGGACCCCGACAATCCTATTCTTAGGACTACATATACCAGGTACAGAAATTTTAGTAATACATTGTTAAAAAACATAAAAATATCTTATGAAAAAGCGGAGTTTGAAAAAGCCAAAAATAACCCCAAGGCAATCTGGAACGTTGTTAAAAATATCACCAACTCTAAACGTAACAAATTGCCTCCAACGGAGCTCTTGGAGATTGCTGAGAGTGAATATTTGTCAATAAATCGGGTAAATGAGTTCTTCGTCAGTATAAGAAGAGAGTTAGCTTCCAAAATATATATTTTTCCAAATATGATAGCACAGTGCATGGGGGATATAACGGGCACCCAACAGCTGGGCGGGTAGACACCGAAATAAAGCGAGCAAATCTTGTCATTGAGCTCGATCAGGTGTTGGACCTCATTTCTAAATGGGGCTCCGATAATCTGGTCGAGTTCAATGCCAAGAAAACACAGGTATGCGCGTTCACAGCAAAAATGTCGCCATTCCTTCCCCTTCCCTCTCTTCAGGGTACATCTCTAGGCCTGCAGAGCAGTATTAACATGCTCGGTATGGATATCCGGTGCGATCTGAACCAAAAGGACTACATCGAAACCGTGATTAAAAATGCCTCACGTAAACTCGGTGTCCTGAACAAGGTGCGGCGATTCTTCACGCCTGATCAGTTGTGTCTATTATACAAGACACAGGTGCGGTCTTGCGTGGAGTATTGCTCTCACCTTTGGGACGGCTCCGCAAAGTACCTTCTCGATGCCTTGGACAGATTGCAGCGCCGCGCTGTGCGCATTATCGGCAATGCGGAGGTTACTAAAACTCTCGAGCCTTTGCAATTGCGTAGAGATATTGCGTCACTTAGCGTCTTTTACCGTTTATACCATGGCGAGTGCTCTGAAGAACTCTTTGACCTCATCCCTCCTTCTCCCTTCCTCCATAGGAGTACGCGTGCTGCTCTCCGGAGTCACCAATTTACAGTCTCTAACATTCCATCACGCACAAAGAAATTTGGTGACTCGTTTCTTTGCCGCACTTCCAAAAGATGGAATAGTCTGCCAGCAAACGTATTCCCTCCTACCTATGACATAGGGTCCTTCAAACGAGGCGTGAAGAAGCACTTTGTGGGCCGGCAGAGTGAGGGTGACTGATGCTACGTCTCTTACGCTGCACCAGTTGTCCTCGCGCCTGGACTTCATTTCCACTTAACATCAGGTGGAGTGGGGTCATTTGCCGGGCTTAGTATAAAAAAAAAAAAAGAATCTTCATATCCAAGCTGGAAAACGTTGGTGTGCGTGACCTCGGGATGGGCATGTTCACCAGTTACCTCTCTCACCGCTCGCAGTGTGTTAAAATAGGGTCTTTGGTGAGCGGTGATCAGGAAATAGGTTATGGTGTTCCCTAGGGAAACATTTTGGGGTCCACTCTCTTCCTGGTATATATTAATCAGTTAGGCAGTAGCAGCAGATGACACTGCATTGCTGGTTCACGGGGACTGCTGGGAGACTGCTGATGGATATGCTGCGAGCGCATTGGACACCGTCAAGAACTGGCTAGATAGCAATTTGCTGACGCTCAACCTAGACAAAACACGGGTAGTACGGTTTAACATATCCAAAGCAGAAAAACCTGAACCCGCAAACTCCAACATCACTATCCACACATGTCAGAATGACGGTCTGACTGCTTGTTGCTGCAAGGCTCTGGAAACTGTTAGTAGCATCAAATATCTGGGGGTACACCTGGATGAGCGACTGGACTGGCATGTTCAGATTGAGACTGTTATTACAAGGGTTAGAAGATTTATTTATATATTTAAAAACTTACGGAATTCGGCATACAGGAGAACCCTTTTTACCATTTATTCTGGACTATGCCAGTCCATCATCTCGTACTTTGTGACGGTTTGGGAAGGAGCTAACAAAACACTAATGCTTAAACTGGAACGTTCACAAAGAGCCGTTTTAAAGGTCATTACACGGAAAAAACGCACATACCCTACAAGGAAACTCTACGCCGAACTGGCCATACTCCGAATGGTGCTACGTCGTCACACAACTCTAACATACGACCATCAGGCCGCATCCAGACGTCAAGGATCGCTTAGGGTGTGTCCCCTGGTGAAATGCCGCACAAGTTGGGCAAAAGTAAAACTACGAAAATTTATTCCCTAAAAAAACATGAAGTGAAAAAGTCAGCCGAGATGTACTTACGTACACTGAGTTATAATAAGACTGAAGATATATTGAACTAGTGGTTATATTTTATACACGAAAAACACACTCAAACATACACCCCCCCCCCCCACACACGCATAAACTCCCGCACGCAACACACACACGCACACTCATACATACATACATACATAATCACTCATATAATCTACGTACACTCTTCACCTCCCATATTAATGTTAATAGGTCTTACAATATTTAAATACAGTTTGGATTACAAAATATGTACTAGTATTACGTAATATTGCAGCAAACTTTTCTAAGTACTAGTTGTCTGGTTTTTATATACGCATAGCATAATAGTTGGAGGAATCGCTGCGGACTAAGATTCAGGTTCAGTCCTAGTTTAGAAAGCAACACTTCAAAAAAAAAAATTGTTTACGCTGTTAAATTATTATTACCTAACTGTACCTACACTGTTACTGTAAACTAAAATTTGATGCAATAAATTTTTATTATTATGCTCTTTATTTAAATATAATCTTAAGTAAAATTTTTTACAATATTTTATATAAAAAAATATATTTACAATATAAAATATTATAAAAAACTTAACCTAGGTTGCCACCGGCAGCGGGGATAGACCCAAGTTACCGGTGGTTAGGGCTGCAGAGTGAGGAACCTCCTGACAATACGTGCCGTGTCAAGGAGTACTGCCTTCTGTATCTGACCCTTGACCCAACCTTTTAGCGAGAGCCTCTCTAGGTGTTGATCGAGGCTCTTAGCTAAAAGACCGTTTGCCGAAACGACTATCGGTACAATAATGGTTGAATCCACATCCCACATGGCGGTAACCTCGTGAGCCAAGTCAAGGTACTTACTGAGCTTGTCCTTCTCGGCTTTCACGAGGTTCTCATCATGAGGTACGGTGATATCAACCAATATTGCTCGGCGCTGAGATCGGTCGACCACCACGATATCAGGCTTATTGGCGACAATAGTCCTGTCCGTGATGATAGAGCGATCCCAGTAAAGCGTTGCATCACCATTCTCGAGAACTGGCGCAGGTGCGTACTTATAGTACGGCACCTCTGATTCAACAAGGCCATATTGAAGAGCAAGTTGCTGGTGAATTATTCTGGCTACTTGGTTGTGTCTGTGGAAATACTCTCCGTTAGCAAGATGAGAACAACCGGAAATAATATGTCGGAGTGATTCTCCAGGACGGCGGCATGCCCGACAGATGTCGACCGTACCGTCCTTCATAATATATTTCCGGTAGTTATTATTAGTTATTATTATTATTAGTCCGTTAGTCGCCTATTACGATACCCAAGAGAAGAGAGGGGGTGATAGTATTCTTTCACCGCTACGCGACATGGTTATACACAATTATATATTTATTAATATTTCAACGCTAAATAGCTAGGTACAATGCAACAACAGTTAGAGGAAAACGCAACATAACAATGATGACAAATAATGTCCAAGCAATTCTATATCTCATATTAGAATAAATAAAATTTTGGGGGTTTAAGTTACTTGCGTCCGTAGGTTTACCTTTGAGACCCTACACGTGACCCCTGGGTGGTGCTAAACGAGTGACATTGACTGAGTGGTAGAGCCACGCTGCGTTGCAACACGCATTGGGCGGGCTCGCCCGGCGTAATACCACCCTCTCACGAAAATGTAGAGTGAAATAATGGCTGCTTGTGCTTGGTGCTGTTGTGTTTCGTCCAGCCAGTGAGCCCTCACTTCGGCCCTCCCTCCCTCCCCCCTCTCACAATTCCTATTCCTTCCGCCTGGTGAACCGCCAGCTCGTTTGTCTCCTTCTTAAAAAAAAGAAATAAAATAATAAAAAAGAATTAATTTTAACTTAGTATTTAATATACCTATGAGGAGCTCAATGGCTCAGCCGCTAAGGCGTTCGGTTTGCGACCTTAAAAGTTAGGAAACTTTCGCGATGCTGGGTCGCTGACTTGAGCTTGCGATGCTTTCAATTTGGGTGACCAAATTGAAAGCATCGCAAGCTCCTCCGTGCTTCGGAGGAAACGTAAAGTCGTTACTCCCGATTGTTGTCGTTACTATTTGTCTAAATTGATTTCGGATCTGTGTGTTTTCTATGTTTATGTATGTTTATCCGTTATCTACATAGTTAAAAATATAAACAAGTTTCAAAAGAAGCTTAAATTGGGCTACATAATTAGTGTGAGCGTACAAAGTTATATTACCTGTGACTCTACCTGTAACCACAGAGTTTTATTTATACGGTTTAATACCTTTTCGCTATCCATATCATACATACATACATAATATAATAACGAACAAAATATTTCGAACACAATCGTCGATTAAGATTATGTATTGATTTATGAATTACACTAAAATAATTACATTGGCAAAATTAATAAAATCAAAGTCCAAATTGTATAGGTATAATTATTAAGTTAACTAAGGCCCCTAAAATTAACTGTGAAATAAAAATACTTCGAACACAATCGTCGAATAAGATTAGGTATGTATTGTTTCATGAATTACACCAAAACAATTACATTAGCAAAATTTTTATCAAGTATAAATTGTATAGGTATATTTATTGAGTTCAGCTATAGCTGAGACCATGTAATTACAACTATAGTGGTTAAGGATATTTACACATAATAAGTACTTATGTACCTATTATTAGTAAATAAAATCATCGTCATATCGAATGGCAAAACTGCGGCGTCCTAAACCTTAATGTTCAAGTATAACAATTCTTTGGCTGCACACGCTGGCGAGTCCTTTAGTCCCCATTTGTAAAGATGGTGGTTTGAACGTCCATGTCCAGATCTGAACCAATTTAATTTTACCCACGGCGCGCGTTGACTATCGCTTCCTGCGGGACTTTCTATTGGGTCAGGGATCAAAATACTTATTCGGCACTTTGAAGCGGCCCAAGGAAGAACGCGACGCTTCCTTCAGGCTGAAAGGGACGTTTTCACGTTCATCGGCCCAGATAGGAGATCTTGATGGAAGGCGTTGGGTCGGCAGTTGCCTTTTTTTAATAAATAAAACAGAAATTATGTGAGTTGAAGGAAACATCATCTTTAATTATATCCCAACATCTGGCAGAAACATTGAGTATCTTTAGATTTGCCATGTCAGCTTCCGCTTCAAGAGGGATGAGAGAAAGTAAAAAGGAGCTGAGTGGTACATAATTATGTTGAAGGTTGGTTTGCGTTATGAGTTAAGGCAACAACGTAGCATCAATAAAGCAGCTGCCCGACGAAGAATTTAGAAATATGTAACCGTAACCATAATTTTAGGTAAGTATTTTTTCCTTTATAATTAGTGTTTTGTGTAAAACATTATGCTGACTGCGGGAGCCTTTCCCTAGGTTCAATCTTGACTCTAAAGCCATCGGATCTTTTCAGTATGATGTCTCCTTGTAATACATATTCACTCTCTGGAATTTCTGATATCGTCTTGTAGTTTCGCAAGATCGTAGACAACAATACCTTTAGTTTTAACATAGCATATTTACGACCTGAAAAAGAAAACAATATTATTATTTACTTTCTCAGTTTTTTAATTAAATTTTAAGTACAATAAAAAATATATATTAAGGGGGTGCCGCGCAACCGCAAAAACTGACATAAGTCTCTTCATGAACTTCAAAGCAAAATCAATCATATTGATATTTATAATTAGAGCAATAATTCTGCTTTGAAGTTTCAGACCTAGTAATTTAATTAGAGCAATGTTTTTAATTCTGCAAAATAAAAATCTGCAAATGTGCGAAACCATCACGCCATCTTGTTAAAAATTAAAATTTACTTTTTAAAGAAGGGGGTGCCCTGCGGAATATCAATACAAATATTTTCATGTAAGAATTATTGTTTCATGCTTAAAATTAAGTAAGTTCTCAAAGAAATAGGTTTTTATGAGTCGTTAGATTTATGTATTGTTTGTTATTGTTTAATGAATTTGTTTCAAGTTTCAACAGGGCCAAGGTCATGACCTTGTGCAATAATCAGGCTAACTTACATAAGTTCTTATTAATGTATTTAACTAATTCAGCGCATAGTACAAGTGACTTAAAAATACGTAAATTTTCACAATTTCGTCATATTTAAGGTTAAATGTTTTTAGTGGACACCATTTCCATTCCTAGATAGTTTCATTTAAATGAAGTACTTTTATGCAACACTAGTGACGAATGGTATATAAAAATAAATATTAGTTTATAAGTATATCATACATTGAACATTAAAAAACCAAGTAGATTTTAATCTCAACTTTCTTGATTTCGATAGTCAATTATTAAATAATCATGAAAGATAGTCACACTAAGAAGATTTTACTTTAAAAGAATCCTTAGTATGTATGGCTATCCTAGACTTTATAATAACTTTACTATTCAAATTTCGTAATTATAGCTCAGCTGTTTCAGTTAAATAATCAATCAGTTTGTATTTATCTCGTAATAATATCATAGATTACTACTCAACTAAGCATAAGTACCATTGTTTAAGTACAGGTATGACAGATGAGTCGATGACTGGCATGACAAATTTTACTTATTTGTATGGTAATACATAGAAGCAAATTGCAATCTAAACATGAATAATTATGCAGAGGTTACATACGCCTGTCACTCTTAATCGCGTGTTAAGGCTAGGTGTTAGTGAAAAATTAAAATAACACGTTCATAGAATTACTTTTTAAAGTACACTCAGCGGCACGGAAAGTGGCCCAAACCTAAACAATGCGATATAAATGAAATAAGTCGTCGTATCTTATAACTTTGTGTGACCATTCATCAGTACGATCGTTTTTGTCATTATAAGAGAGTTGTTACAAAAACATGTTCGTTACTTAGGCTTTGTGACACTTAAAACTCATGTCTATGTTAACATCCGGTGGGTGTCGTAACAACTCTCTCCGTCCGGTGGGTGTCGTAAGAAGCGACTAACGGACTCTTTCGAGCGATGATCTGCTCCACTGGTGGTAGGGCTTGACCCGTCTGGTTGGTGACCACCGTACGCATGATGTAAAACCCGTCAAGTGACTGCTTGTCGGTCGCGTTTGGGGATCAGCCAGCGTATAACCAGAGCTCGAGAGGATGATGCAGCGATATACTTGGTCTGTGGAGGCTTCCGTCAAACCAGTGCTAGGAGGACTTCGTTAACCTGCCGACCAGGGAGACCCGTAGAAACGGTTGTCCCGCTGGCCGCCCGTGGCACAGTACAGGGGCCCAAGCGAGCCTAACAAGCTCGTGAGGCTGCCTCACCATGCCACGCACAATCTCGGGGTGATCCGTCGTGCCGGTTGGTGACCGGAAGGTGGGGTCCCGGCGGCCATTCCCGGAAGGGGGGGGGGGGGGGGTTCGGGGGCCCTTCCGTTCGGCAGGTTAATAATACTCGTCTGTGGGCAAATTCCTGGGAAAATAGGCCACCACACTTTGACCACTCGCATCGCAGCATCATTTTCTCGATTCACGCCTCTCTCTTTCCACTCCTAAAATGACAGCGCCTAACAACAAAACTGGTACTACAGCGGTGCACACCCCCACCACAACCTTAACGTTTGAGGTGGAGTTCGCTAACATCCGCGGACTCCATGCAAACCTCAATGCCGTTCACCACCATCTTGAGACGGCACGGCCAGCAATGTTGTTCCTGACGGAGACGCAAATAATCCGCCCTGCTGACACCACCTACCTGAACTATCCCGGATTTGTGCTTGAAGAATCCTTCAAAGCCAAAGCAGGAGTTTGCTTATTCGTTCGGGCGGATGTTTGCTGTCGCCGTCTGCGCTGTCTGGAGGACCCTTCCTTCTCCCTCCTAGTGGTACACGTCGACTTAGGCTCTCATTGCCGTGTCTACGTCTGCGTCTACCGATCCCATAACGGCGACATGGAGACAACTCGACTAATTGAACATCTTAGTCGGGTAGCAGATGATGCGCAGGAGCGGTTTCCATCGGCGGAATTGGTGTTTTTGGGGGACTTCAACGCCCACCATGAGTTGTGGTTAGGTTCCTCCAAAACAGACCATGCTGGTAGAACTGCCCACGCATTCGCTCTCACGCATGACCTGACGCAACTGGTGAACCAGCCCACCAGGATCCCAGACATAGTTGGCCATGCGCCCTCCTTACTCGACCTTCTGCTGACGAGTCTCCCTGCTGGATACCGGGTGGAGATTCGAGCTCCTTTAGGTTCCTCGGATCACTGCTTGATATCCAGCACAGTGCCCTTGGCATCGCGCCTGCCAACAGCGGTTTCGAAATGCCAGATTTGGCACTACGCGTCGGCAGACTGGGACGGTATGCGGGAGTATTTTGCATCCGTCCCTTGGAGGCAGCGCTGCTTTAGTGGGAAGGACCCGACCGCTAGCGCCACTGCCGTTGCTGATGAGATAGTATTAGGAATGGAATACTATATTCCACACTCCTATGTCATCAGCAAAGGCAGACGCAACAGCTGGTTCAATCGCGAGTGTGCCAGCGCTGTTGAGAGCAAACAGACGGCATACCGCGCTTGGATCAGAGGTAAAGCTCATGGGGATCCCGAAACTCGCTCGCTAAAAGCAGCCTATAATAATGCCACCAAGTCGTGTAAGAGGGCCTACATTAGAGCGGATGCCCAGCGCGTTGCACGAGTAGGCCAAGAACTCCTGACGCATCCTACGGGCAGCCGTAGCTACTGGCGTCTGGCCAAAGCCGTGCAATCCAACTTCTGCCAACCCTCGCTGCCACCACTGAGATGTCCTGACGGAACTTTAGCTCACAAGCCGCAGGAAAAGGTCGATCTCCTGGCCAAACTCTTTGCAGCTAACTCCCGGATCGATGACTGTAATGCACAGCCACCCTCAATTCCTCACTGTGGCCACACAATGTCTGATATTAAAATCAGGCAGTGTGATGTCCGTGCGGAGCTGCAGTCAATCGATGTCCGGAAAGCTAACGGTCCTGATCTCAGCAATAGTCCTGAAAATGTGTGCAGCGGAGTTGTCCCCTGTGTTAACGCGTCTGTACCGTCTCTCGCTCTCTTCGGGTTGTGTGCCGGAATCTTGGAGAGAAGCTAATGTGCAACCGATCCCTAAAAAAGGAGATCGGTCAGATCCGACTAATTACTGCCCTATAGCCGTAACTTCAGTGTTGTGTAAGATCCTAGAACGAATATTGAACAAACAGCTTATTCGATACCTAGAAGATCACTCCCTAATTCACGATCGTCAATATGGGTTTCGGCTAAAACGGTCAACGGGTGATCTTCTAGCGTACGTCACACATCTCTGGGGTGAGGCTATTGACAAGCGTGGCGAGTCACTGGCAGTTAGCCTTGACATAGCCAAGGCTTTTGATCGGGTCTGGCACAAAGCTCTTCTCTCCAGGCTCCCGGCATACGGTTTGCCCGCTCAGTTCTGTACCTGGATTGCTAGCTTCCTGCATGAGCGTAGAATCCGTGTCCTTTCGGATGGATGCGCTTCGCGGTTCATGTCAGTGAACGCTGGTGTTCCTCAAGGCTCCGTTGTATCCCCCACGCTGTTCCTTCTGCATATCAATGACATGCTTCCTCTTGGAAACATTCATTGCTATGCAGATGATAGCACAGTCCATGGGGGATATAACGGTCACCCAACGGCTGGGCGGGTAGACACCGAAATGAAGCGAGCAAACCTTGTCATTGAGCTCGATCGGGTGTTGGACCTCATTTCTAAATGGGGCTCCGATAATCTGGTGGAGTTCAATGCCAAGAAAACACAGGTATGCGCGTTCACAGCGAAAATGTCGCCATTCCTTCCCCTTCCCTCTCTTCAGGGTACATCTCTAGGCCTGCAGAGCAGTATTAACATGCTCGGTATGGATATCCGCTGCGATCTGAACCAAAAGGACTTCATCGAAACCGTGATTAAAAATGCCTCACGTAAACTCGGTGTCGGTTGCGTAGAGATATTGCGTCACTCAGCGTCTTTTACCGTTTATACCATGGCGAGTGCTCTGTAGCACTCTTTGACCTCATCCCTCCTTCTCCCTTCCTCCATAGGAGTACGCGTGCTGCTCTCCGCAGTCACCATTTTACAGTCTCTGACATTCGATCACGCACAAAGAAATTTTGTGACTCGTTTCTTTGTCGCACTTCCAAAAGATGGAATAGTCTACCAGCACACGTATTCCCTCCTACCTATGACATAGGGTCCTTCAAACGAGGCATGAAGAAGCACTTTGTGGGCCGGCAGAGTGAGGGTGACTGATGCTACGTCTCTTACGGTGCACCAGTTGTCCTCGCGCCTGGACTTCATTTCCACTTAACATCAGGTGGAGTGGGGTCATTTGCCGGGCTTACCATACAAAAAAAAAAGAAAACATTAAAAAAATAAATGTGAGTTATAATTAAATAAAAAAATGTGTTTGCAATTAAAATTGTTTCTTTTGTTTTTAAATTATTCTGTACTTATGCTTCTTTGCAGAATCATACCACAATGCCCATTACTTCAGCTCAAATCACTCAAGCTGTACAGCTTAGGAATCAAGGGAAACCTCAACGGGAAATTGCTGAGATTTTAAATGTACCGCGTACAAATCTGAGATAAGCAATGACAAAGTACGATCAGAATGGGCTCTATAGCAGAAGGCCAGAAATTGGTGGAATAAGGTACACTTCGGCACGTGACGATCGATTCATTGGACTCGCAATTTTGCGAAATCAGTTTCTTAACGCGGTCGAGGTCCGACAACACCTGCAAATTGCAAGAGGGGTTAACGTGAGTGAGCGTACATTTAGACGAAGAACGGAGGAACGAAATCTACGTGCCAGAAGACCTGCTCGGGGTCCAGAACTCCTCCAACAGCATCGTGTAGGTCTACTTCGTTTTGCCAACACGCAAATTGGACGCATGAGCAGTGGAGCAAGGTTTTGTGGACTGATGCAAGCAGAGTGGCCTAAAGAGCCCCTGATGGTCAACAGCGTGTGTGGAGAAGGCATAGAGAACGGTTTCTGCCTATCACTACTATTCAACTGTCAACTTTCATGGAGGATCCGTTATGGTTTGGGGCGGGATCAGTTCCATGACACGTACAGAGTTAGTGGTGGTGGAGGGTCGTCTAAATTCAATGCAATACTTCGTAGACATCCTTAAAGAACATGTTTTGCCAAACGTAGGGTTCATTGGGCATGAAGAATTTCTCCTAATGCAGGATAATGCTCGACCTCACACAGCTCGTTGCGTGAATGATTATCTTTTAGATGTCGAAATTCAAAATTTCAGTGGTCAGCAAGAAGCTCAGACATGAACCCTATAGAACATGTCTAGGATATGCTATAAAGAAAAGTTAAAGGTAATCCTAACCTTCTACAAACGCTTCATAACTTGAAAACCGCGCTGGGAAGAAATTCCTCAAGTAGACATAAAAAACATCATCCAAAGCATGCCTGATTGCATGCAGGCGGTTATCAGGGCCAGGGGTGGTAAACCTCGTTATTAATTTTAAGTGTAATGTTTTAATTTTTTAAGGGCTTATGTTTGAAATTTAACATTGTTTGTAGCGAAAATTTCCCTTTCTTGTAAATTAATTTAAAATAACATTTTTCTGTTAATTTTTGGCACAAAAGTATGTAAAGATAAGTACTTTAATGCAAACAAAAAATTTATGCATTTTAACTTCAAAAAAAATTATATGCGCCAAAATAGGTTTGTGCCACTTTCCGTACCGCTGAGTGTAGTAAACAGTAAAATTAAGTCTGCGAAAATTATGAAATATTGTTGAGGCTTTATTCTGTGAAACACACCTGATGGAATTACAATTCGATTAAGTTGGCTCAATAGAATAAATTCACAAAGTTACATATTTTTGTGTCATTTTATCTTCTTTCCCAGGTTTTATTCTTAAAATAAGTAATTTGACACTATGAGTCATTTACCAAAATGAAGTTCATAGATAACTTGAGGGATTATAACCGATAGTTTTTTTATTTATTACATCTATACATTTTTTTAAATATAAAATGCGTTTATTCGCTCCGCTTCGCTATTATACCCGTCCCTTACCGTCATACTGTCGAGAGAGCGAGAGAGAAGCGCTCGAAATACCTCTACAAGAGTTACCTTAAGTGATACTGATAACTCTCTAGTTTAAAAAAATCTCGTCGGTACGTTGTTGTTCCGCTGAAATGTTATGTGCAAAAAATAAAAACATAACATAAAATTGTTAGGGTTTACAGGTGAGACTAAAAACCTAGTTTTAATGTCCTCTTTCGAATGATGTATTTATTTGAAGTAGGAGCTCAATTCGATCGTCGATAACGTTTGCGATGCCGGGTCACGTGCGCCTCCGTGAGCAATGGCAGTCGTTATACCCATCAACCCGCAAAGGGCCAGCGAGCGTGGTGGGTTATCCGTGCTGTTGTTCATGTGGGAGGCCCGTGCCCAACAGTAGGACGTTTATAGAATGATGATGAAACTTTCAAAACTTTTTGTCTCTTACCAACACAGCTCCTAGGCCCAGCACTGAAAGGTATGTAGCTGTAGTAATGTCGACTCTGTGTGTTCTCTGGTAAGAAATTATCAGGATTAAACACTTTGGGGTTTTTGTAGTACTTTGGGCTGCGGTGTATCATGTATGGCGCTATTACAACCGTAGCACCGGCAGGTAGAACGTAGTTGTTGTTTTCTGTAAATGTCGAAACAATAATTCATTTATTCATTTCATTTATTCATTTAAAAATAATTAGACGCGTTGCCATGAAGTTTATCGCTTTCTCGAGATGATTTTTACACGCCAGCAGTGGGTCATATAATATATAATCACGACTATTATCCCCGAAGGGTTTGTCAGATACTAGGCAATGAGGACAGCAAAACCAGTCTTCTGCCATAGCCCACATTTCCCCAAATAGCGAGTGCACATGTGCTCAGTGTGACAGGTGGTGAGCCCGTCGCCGCTCTATACTGTTGGATATATATGCAGTCTTTAGTCCGTTAGTCGCATTTTACGACTTCCAAGGAAAGAGAGGGGGTGGTAGTATTCTTTCACCAATACGCGACATGGTTAAATGGTCGATACTGCTATTTGAAAATTACCATAATCATGTTTGAGTGGCTTGAATACAGAGTCACTATTGTGTACGTATTGAAATAGCAACATCAAAGCCCCTAGTCCTCTAAGATCATTATAAATAAATGTAAATACATACTTATTGTTAGATCCTCCTTCAAATCCCTTGCTATCCAAGGTACTGGCGGAAACAATCGGAGGGATTCAAGAATGACTCTTTCCAAGTATTTCATGTTAACAGTGTCTTCATAGGTGGCAGGTCTATCAGAATTGCTAAAGATTTCGTACAACTCGTCATACACTTTCGCTTGGATATTTTGATGGACACCTAACAGGCACAAAACAAAGCTGGATCCGGCTGCTGTTGTATCATGACCCTAATAGACAGAAACAAGACATTAAAACTTTGTACTGATAAGTAAATTTTACTATGGGGGATATAACAATAAAAAATCACTCTCTGCATATAGCCCGAAGATCTTTAAAGCTCGAGTGAATAGGCCGCTTGTGGGCAAGCTCGCTCCATGATCGGCCTCTTCTTAATCCTACAGATAAGAATGTGGCTAAGAGCAAGCCCAATTATTGTTTGAAATAAAAAATTTCGTCTATTAATTATCTATAACTTCAATAAATAGACAATCTTACTTCAAACATTATAGTGTCCACCTCTTCTTTTATTTCTTGATCAGTTATCGCGTTTGTGCCGTTCTGAGCAGATTCTATCATTAAATCCAAAAATGCCATACGTTTTTTTTCACCTAAAAATAAAAATATGCAAATCATAATTTTATAGTTCTGTAAGAATCACAATAATATTTTAAATAATTTCAAAAAGAAATTTATGGATGTACACTGTGATTTTAACTGCCAACCCACAGTGCGGTATCTTTATTGAGTAACATGTCAGTCATGTGCAATCTATTACGTACCTATTTAATTGTAATGTACAAAGTTTCTCTGAAAAACCATACAACCCAAAAACTAGATATTTTTTTCTATGCTTAAGTTATGAGTTGTGACTTACCAACATCATTATCGTCAATATAATCTAAATCATCACGGTATCTCTTAAATACGTTGTCAGAATACGTCGTACCGTCTTTTTGAGAATCACCACTGCTTTTGTCGTCGGATTCCTGAGTCAAGTCTTCTATGGAGGGAGGAGTGATAACTTTGGATTTATTTGTAAGATAGATTTCTTTTTTATTTTTGATCACCTGAAACGTAATGGGTCATATCAGTTCAAAAGGGAAAGAAACTTGAAGAAAAAATTGAAGTCCACTATTGTATTAAACAGGTACGATGACATTTAAACTATAATGAAATGTGTTACCTTATTAGTTAGTCCATGAATTATTTTTAATAGTTGCTTTTGTTTTTTATAAAATGATGTTAAATTGAAAATAAAATTGGGTCAAAGCCAGAATTTGTAATGTCTCTGATGAATTATATCACACATGCTGAAAGAATTGGAACGCATTTTAGAATTAAAAAAGTAAAAAGAAAGAAAGAATAATACGATACAAAGTGAGTTCTCCATGCTTACTTCATTACCGCCATAGCATAATCAAATCCTGACTTGTCCTGAGTTTTTCTTGTAATACCCATTGCGGTTTCTGCAATACATAATGATGTTCAAAATAATTAGCTGTTCTAAACACTACTCAGTTTATGTACAGATACTCTTTCACCAGCGCGATTTGTATGCGTAGCAGATCAAGTTTTGAGTGTCTTGTATCGCTTCATTGTTAAACGCTCACGCTTAGTAAAATCTTACATACATAGATAACGAGCCGCGATAACCGCTGAGCGGACGGTAAGTGTGACTGTAAAACCACACTAAATGAATGCTGAATACATTAATAAAACATAATAATCAATAAAATTTCCATGATTTTCATATTTTTAATAGTACCTATTTACATACTTACTCTTTGAAACATTTTTCGTTGATAAGCAAAGTAACAAATCTTACCAAGTAGAATATCAACTGTGGCTTCACTCATGTAGTCATGGACATCGAAAGTATTCCCAACCTCTGGCCTCATTTTGTCAACAACATTTATGCTGTTTTCATTGAAGACGCTGACAAAGGACTTCAGAATATTGATGTGGAACGTCGGAGCTATCATTTTTCTATGCGACCACCATTTTGATCCTGGAGAGTGTGTTTATTTTGTACAAAAATTTCGGGTAGAATAATTACATATGATAATAGTCTCGAAGTACAAAATCATAACATGAACAAAAACTGCACATATATCCAACTGCATAGAGCGGCGATGGGCTCACCACCAGTTACGCTGAGCACATGTGCACATGTGTGCAGTCGCTGTTTGGTGAAAAGTGGACTGTGGCAGAGTACAGCTACTGCGGTCCTTATTGCCTAGTCTCTTTCTCACCCTTCGGGGATAGTAGTAGTGATTATAGTATAGTATGTATGTAGGTACCTATGTATGGAACATGATTTAAAAAAAATATAGTTTTCCTTCAACACTAACATCTAGTTCAATCAATGAAAGTTATATTATAACAAAGCTAATTTGAAACGTTAATTTTGAAAACGTGAAATTTTCCTTAAGATCGTTTGCCGGTTCAAAATCTAAAAAAACAATAGAATTTTACCTGAACTAATCAGGAGACCTTCGCCAAGCCAGGGTTTAAAAAAGCTGTACTCTGGAGCCTTGTTGATGTGCACATGGCTATTTAGGACCAGTTCTACGTCGACAGGATCGGTAAGGACGATGACCAGCCTCGACCCAAACCATCCTCGTATCACGTCGCCATACATATCAGCGTATGCCATCGCAATTTTAACTAAATCTTTAATCAAAATAATTATGTTCATTTAAACATGTTCGTAATTGTAAAATTGTTATGAACAGAAAAAACCATCTCATCATTTACGAGTTTACGAAAAACCTTAAGTAAACAAACTTTAGTGATTGCTTGAGCTAACTAAATTATCGTTTTTATTATATTTAAATGCAAAAGCTATAGCAGAGCTACAGACTAAAAAACTTACCAGAAGGCTTTTTACCAAGTGCCATGAGTGCATTTCCAAATATTGGTAACGATGTGGGACCGGGTATTTTGTTACCAAGCCTATATAGTCTCGACCTCTGTTGTCTTCTATACAGCAGAAACAGTCCAGCAGTTAGTAGAACCAGCAAGTAAAAGGCTAAGCGATCACCGGTGACCTGATGGTCTTGTGCCTTTTCTGATATTGTCGACATCCTATTTGAAGGCCTTCAGTATGCAGAAAGGCTTGAGAGACCCCGGAGTAAATTGTAGAAATCTTTTCTGATGGGGCCAAATATCACTTTATGTGAAGACAAATACTTACATAAATCTTATTATTTTTTAAACTTTCATGGTCACTACGATAACTTTTAGGAAAATGCGGGATTCGGGGACTTAAAACCAACCACATAAACATGGTAAATATCCCGGATTTCCTAAAAATTAAATCTTGTATTGCCAAATATAAACACTACAAAAAAGCTTTTTTCAAATAAGTTCAGCCGCGTTGAAGTGATGCGCAAACTTACATTCTTGGCAATTAACTTTTATTTATATAGATTTTTTATAAGTTTCAGACAACAAATTTGATACTTTTTTGCGACATCATATGTAAGGTAGGTATTTAAACTTATCTATGGTAAAGTCTCCTGTTGTAACGGTAATCAAAATCGGTTTAATTAGGGTGGTATTTTTATTTTCATGTTTTTTATTCTCAATATTAAGTACTTACACCAAAATGAAAGGACATAATTTTTTTACTATGGGGTTTGGTACTAAATAACGATAACTTTTAGGAAAAACGGGATTCGGTGACTAAAAACCTACAACATTAACATGGTAAAAAACCCGTTTTTTCCTAAAAATTAAATCTTGCCTTGACAAATATAAACACAACAAAAAAGCTTTTTTCAATTAAGTTCAGCCGCGTTGAAGTGATGCACAAACTTACATTCTTGGCAATTAACTTTTATTTATATAGATTTTTTATAAGTTTCAGACAACAAATTTGATACTTTTTTGCGACATCATAATATGTAACGTAGGTATTTAAACTTATCTATGGTAAAGTCTCCTGTTGTAACGGTAATCAAAATCGGTTTAATTACGGTGGTATATTTATTTTCATGTTTTATTCTCAATATTAAGTACTTACACCAAAATGAAATGACATAATTTTTTTACTATGGGGTTTGGTACTAAATAACGAAAACTTGTAGGAAAAAACGGGATTCGGGGACTTAAAACCTACAACATTAACATGGTAAAAAACCCGTTTTTTCCTAAAAATTAAATCTTGCCTTGACAAATATAAACACAACAAAAATGCTTTTTTCAATTAAGTTCAGCCGCGTTGAAGTGATGCACAAACTTACATTCTTGGCAATTAACTTTTATTTATATAGATTTTTTATAAGTTTCAGACAACAAATTTGATACTTTTTTGCGACATCATAATATGTAACGTAGGTATTTAAACTTATCTATGGTAAAGTCTCCTGTTGTAACGGTAATCAAAATCGGTTTAATTACGGTGGTATATTTATTTTCATGTTTTATTCTCAATATTAAGTACTTACACCAAAATGAAATGACATAATTTTTTTACTATGGGGTTTGGTACTAAATAACGAAAACTTGTAGGAAAAAACGGGATTCGGGGACTTAAAACCAACAACATAAACATGGTTAAAATCCCGTTTTTTCCTAAAAGTTAAATCTTGTCTTGCCAAATTTAAGCACAACAAAAAAGCTTTTTTCAAATAAGTTCAGCCGCGTTGAAGTGATGAGCAAACATACATTCTTGGCAATTAATTTTTATTTAAGTAAGTATATACATTTTTATAAGTTTCAGACAACAAATTTGATACGTCTTTGCGACATCATATGTAAGGTAGGTATTTAAACTTATCTATGGTAAAGTCTCCTGTTATAACGGTAATCAAAATCGGCTCAATTACGGTGGTATTTTTATTTTCATGTTTTATTCTCAATATTAAGTACTTACACCAAAATGAAAGGACATAATTTTTTTATTATGGGTTTTGGTACTAAATAACGATAACTTTTAGGAAAATACGGGATTCGGGGACTTAAAACCAACAACATAAACATGGTTAAAATCCCGTTTTTTCCTAAAAGTTAAATCTTGTCTTGCCAAATATAAGCACAACAAAAAAGCTATTTTCAAACAAGTTCAGACGCGCTGAAGTGATGCGCAAACATACATTCTTGGCAATTAATTTTTATTTAAGTAAGTAAGTAAATAGATTTTTATAAGTTTTAGACAACAAATTTGATACTTCTTTGCGACATATTATGTAAGGTAGGTATTTAAATTTATCTATGGTAAAGTCTCCTGTTGTAACGGTAATCAAAATCGGCTCAATTACGGTGGTATTTTTATTTTCATGTTTTATTCTCAATATTAAGTACACCAAAATGGAAACACATTTAAAGTCAAGTTCTCTTATTACGGAGGTAGTTAGTCATTTTCTGGTTCCTTTGTAACAGGCTCCGCCAATATTACAGTAACAAAATAATAGGAAAATACCCTTAATATAATAGTTATAATAATAAAAAACTACCGATTCTACAAAAACCAATAAACTTAAACCTATAAGACTTATACGTATACTTTGGACACTACTTAGTACTCTTAGGGTGGATTCTACCAAACTTAAATAAGACTTACTCTGAGATTAGTCAAATACGGCGTTTAATCTAGGTATAAGACCTTATTCCAGTTTGGTCGAATCCACCCTTAGTAGTGTAGAGTTTATACCATGTTAGGGCGCTGGCTGGTTTTACTTTATAGTAATTTATTAAAAACATAATTTGAAATGACAAGATGTCAAACCGGGAATTGGGGAGAACGATCTGAAGTGCCAACATGGGTAGACTTGACCATGTTATTTTTATATTGTAAATATGTAATTGTAAATGTATATAAAAGTATACAATAAATGAACTCGTATACTAAATAAAGGTTATTGTTATTAAAACAAACGCCCCCCAACCTTTTACGAGTTCCACAATGGTGGAGGCGCCAAGAGCCGACCGTGCGCGAAAAGTTTCCGTTTTTCAGGTGGCACGAAAGCACTGAAAAGAATGGTGAAAAAGCTAAGTGTTGAAGAATGAAGAATAGAAAAGAAATTAAGATAACCTATACCTGAAAGAAAAGGATTTTTTAAAGCAAAATGGATTGCGTAGTCACTTGTTTTACGGGTCATTTTGATGAGTCGGTGGAAGAGTTTCTGGAGCAGTTCCAAGCAGTAGCAGTATATAAGAAGTGCACTAGCTCTGAGGAACTATTGTTGTTGTTGCCAGCATTTTTAAGAGGATCAGCACTTTTCTACTTTCGATCAATAAAAGCTTCATGTAAAAGCTTTGAAGAAGTGGTGGATAAATTGAGGGAAGAATTTGAAGTGTGTGATTACTCCGAATTGTTTTATAGTGCGAAACAGGACCAGAAAGGCCTGAGTGAGCATTTTTATAATTTATCGGAGTTGGCTGGCAAAGCAAACATAACCAATGAAGCAACATTCATTACGCAATTTTTAAAGGGATTAAAGCCTTACTACAAGAGTAAACTGGCATATTCCCACTATGCGTGTAAAAGAGACCTCAGGGCGGTTATTTTGCAATTGGAGAAGGTGTATCCACAAGCACGTGAAGAGCAGATGAACTTAGCGCAGAATCCTGCTGCGTTCGTTCACAAGTTTGTTGATGGGGGAGGTGATCGTAGTACGCCCAATCCATTTGGTCCGCCAATGACGACGAAAGTGCAAGATGAATGCCGCGTTGTACCAGGACCTGCACCTTCAAATAGCTATAATTTACGTTCTAATTTTAGGAAAACGCAGTCGCAGCCGGGTTTTCCACCGCGCCGACAATAAAGAAGGCCAATTGTCGCGACGGTGATGTTTTTGAGATGTCGTCTGGTCTTTTGCAAGCGCACACATCTGACGTGAAATTGCAAGCGATGGATGAAGCGAGTCAACAGGTTAGACCTTCTTCTGCGTTATTGCCATTATTAGTATTTTCTACAAATGAGGTAAATTGTGTAGCTCTTGTAGACACAGGTGCCACGGTTTCCTGCATCAGTCAAGTTGCCGCGGATGAGATAGGAATAAAATGTAGAGATATAGAAAATAGATGTATTAGTGCGAGTAATGGTAGTAGGTTAAAAGTAGTTGGAAAATGCGATGTAATGTTTTCTTTGAGCGATTTTTTATTTAAACAAGAATTTATAATTATAGCTGACTTAAAATGTAGTGTAGTATTAGGATTTCTTAATAACGAATAAAATGTGTATTGATTTTTATAACAATTGTGTGTCTTTTTCCCAAGGAAAAATTCATTTTGTTCAACCAAATGTGTTGGGCCAAAAAGATGAATCCGCTTTTGTTGCAAGACAGGACTCTGAAAGATGTTCGATTGTTAGACAAAAGTTAGGAAATACTCATTCTGTTCAGCAAAATGTATTGAGCCAAAAAGATGAATCCGCTTTTGTTGCAAGACAGGATTCGCAAAGATCGAGTTCGATTGTTAGACAAAAGTTAGGAGATATTCATTTAGTTCAGCCAAATGTGTCGAGCGAAATAGGTAAAGCCGCTATTGTTGCAAGGCAGGATTCGGAAAAATCGAGTTCGCTTGTTAGACAAAAGTTAGGTAAGTCATCGAATGTTCCATGTCAAACAATTGATTTAGAAAGTTTGAAGTTAGAACAAAAGTCAGATAGGTCATCGAATGTTCTATATCAGGCAATTGTTTTAGAAAGTTCTGAGCCGGGCGCGGAAAAGAAAAACATTGATGTGTCAACAAGTGACAGGCATCAATCAATTGTTGACTTTATTGATTTTCAGAAATTGCGTAACAATGATTACGTTTATTTTTTGAAGGCACCAAATAGTGGTGAATTTTCCTTGCCGGTGGAGGAAAAACGTTTTGTAACTAATGTAGATTTAGGAACGGGTTATCCTAAAACGAAAATTCGATAGAATAGGTAGGTTGTATGAGTAGATTATTTACGAAGGCACTACGTAAGAGTTAGGCCGGTATTCTTTAACGTCAATGATTTAATTTTATTATGTTCCAAAGCGAGTTATTGGCAGATGTACGAAACTGGCACGTCTTTATCAATGGCATATAAAATCATTGAGCGGTGGGAGGTCTAATGTTGGTGGCTTGTAAAGTTCGTTTTTCATACAAATCGCCTAAAGCATTTCATGTCACGATGATGTGTGTTTGTAGACATTGTTGTGTATGTATGTTTGTAAAATATAATAAGTTTGTGTATAAAGGGAAGGCTTTAGTAGGTTAATTTTAAGTTATATGTTATCATTGTAATTTGCTAATATGTGTCTTAATGTTTCATATGTACGAGGGAAATGAGAAAAACGTATTTTAGGTAAACTAATGATGGCAGGGAGCATTGATGTATGAAAAAGAGGTCCTTGAGCATTGATGTTTGAAAAAGAGGGCAATAAATAGTAGTTTGATATAATTAGAAAGAAAATATTGTTAAAAAGCGTGAGATAGGTTTGTTAACGTATATGTAATGTTGAATGCTGGTAAAGTAATGATTTGAGAAAGATAAAAAGGAGTTGTAAGGGTTAAGTAGAATTAGATTGTTATAGAACTAGTCGACTAATTCTATTATTTAGTGTAACATGATTAGGCAATAAGCTATTTGTCATGGATTCCTGATTTGGGTTTCACACACATAAATGATGGGATATAGGGTTAGTATCTGGTTTGTAAATGGTGTGTTATTATTACTGAAGGTTAAAGGATTGAGTATTTATAGCATAGTTGGTGAAGGTTTAGGAGTTAGCAGTATGTAGTATGCAGATAAAGGGTTGAGTATTTATAGCATTAATTTATGAAGGGTTAAGGAGTTAGTAGTATGGAGGAGTATGATGTTGTAGGTTATTTGATTTATAGGAGTAGTGTAATAGTAGTTTAGGGTTAATTAATAGTTTGTTATTTTAGTAGTTTGTAGTGAGTTAATAAATTTTTCTCACGATATGCAATTTCTGGTGTAGAATAGAGTGACTTTTCTCATAAGCATTCGGAATTACTTAGTAGAAGTTCTACCTAAGTAATGGATTGGAAATAGAGGGATTATCTTTTGCCTTAAAGTTTAATCAATAATTCCCTAATTCTATAGATTATGAGGGAATATTGTATTGTTGAGTATCAAGTCATAACGTGGGATAGTTGACATGTTTTTGGGGATTCTATTTCTTACATTGTACTTGAGCCTCTTGAATTCATGAGAGTTTTAAATATAATGGTGTAGAATATTTTTTCCTATTGATAAGTTGATAGTATCTGCTTTGAGTCTTGCTATAAAGCTTAAGTTTAAGAACGACTATCACACCCTTAGAAAGTTGGAATTTTTCTCTGCATTAACATTAAATATTTTAACATGCAGATTGATAAAGTTAGTTATGTAATTTTTGTTAAGGGTGATGTATATGTGTTAGTTTGTAATTTAGAGGATGATTCGAAATAGGTATATAGTTTTGACGGGTTCATATGTGCCAAGTTCTTCGAAGTTTAATTCTTCGAATAGCTAAATCCAAGTCGGGTTTAGGTTGAATTATTCTTGTATGTATTTTTTTTCCCATTTCTGCTAGGATGTTTAGAAATGTTTAGAAATGGGTAGAAATGTAAAAAAAAAAGTTGGAAAAAATTTTTTTTTGTTTAAAAATTTTTTTTTCCCCAGGTCGGGAGGAATGTAGAGTTTATACCATGTTAGGGCGCTGGCTGGTTTTACTTTATAGTAATTTATTAAAAACATAATTTGAAATGACAAGATGTCAAACCGGGAATTGGGGAGAACGATCTGAAGTGCCAACATGGGTAGACTTGACCATGTTATTTTTATATTGTAAATATGTAATTGTAAATGTGTATAAAAGTATACAATAAATGAACTCGTATACTAAATAAAGGTTATTGTTATTAAAACAAACGCCCCCCAACCTTTTACGAGTTCCACAGTAGTGTCAAAAGCAATATAAAATTTTATCTTTTTTTTTTATTGTGGCACGCCATAATGGCCTCACTCTTCCTGATGAAAAGCAGCCATTGACGCCCAAGAAGTGAAAGCGTTCATCACAGCGCTACCACGCTATGCCAAACGCTCACACTATGGCGGCCTGCATAAATGCTTTTTACGCCCCGCTTAAATAACCCGGGAGAGAAAGAGGAAGGAAACACGTGTGCGGGAAGCGCATTCCACGTACGGGCAGTTCGGCAAAGGAACGATTGTCCAAACTTTTTGGTACGTGTCTTGATGGTCAGCCAGCACGGTATGAGGGTGGCTTCTAAGACCTGCACGCGTCGATCTGGAAAGGAAAGGAGAGGGAGGGATGAGGTCAAAGAGCTCCTCAGAGCATTCACCGTGGTAAAGGCGGTAATAAGTACTAAGGGAAGCAATGTCCCTACGTAGCTGTAACGGCTCCAGACTTGTCGTAACGTCATCGTTACCGATAATACGGACAGCACGTCTTTGCAACCTGTCAAGAGCTTCGAGCAAGTACTTGGCGGATCCGTCACAAAGATGAGAGCAATACTCCACGCAGGAGCGCACCTGAGTGTTATATAAAAGACAACGTTGCTCCGGCGTAAAGAACCGATTCACTTTGTTTAGTATCTCTATGTTTGTCGAAAATATTTTTTGAAATCAGTCGTAAGTCATTATAATACTTACAAATGCTTGTTTTTCTTTGTTCCTTTTAAAGGGTACCAAATGCCTCCGTAATAGGTTTCACCATAAAACTTAAATATCGAGTGTACACGTGTACGTACATCAACAATAGAAAAGATTCAAGATAAATTTTAAAGGCACCAGCTACGCAAGTGTTATGAATACCTTGAACCCTTCATGAACTACCTCATACATAGTTGACTGATTAGTCAATAGAGAAACATTTTAGCACCTGTCAAAGGGATATTCTGCCATAGAATTTATGTATATCCACTGTTTGTCACATAAAATCATGCATAAGTCAATTCAAATTATGTTAATTGAATAAAAGAGCTGTTGTATAATGCCTGAATGTGAAATGCATCAACATACATAACTTTCTTATTTAACAATATATATGAAAATAAAAACCTACGATAAATTGTTTGAATTCTTACCACATTACATCTTTGATGTAGAAGTTTATGTTAACATTAGGGGGTTAAAGTTATTCGCGTTCGTAGGTTTACCGTTGAGACCCTACACGTGACCCCTGGGTGGTGCTAAATGAGTAACACTGACTGAGTGGTAGAGCCACGCTGCGTTGCAGCACGCATTGGGCCGGCTTGCCCGGGGTAATACCACCTCCCCCCCCTCACAATTCCTATTCCTTCCATAACCCTATTCCTTTTTTAAAAGTCGGCAACGCATCTGCGACTCCTCGGGTTTTGCGGGTGTCTATGGGCGGCAGTGATTGCTCTCCATCAGGTGACCCTGCTCGTTTGCCTCCTTCTTATATAAAAAAAAAGTGTAGAGTTTCTTAAGTCGATAATAACTATTAAGTTAGTAAAGTCCCATATCGTAATAACTGATATTTTAATTTCACTAACCATCTATTTACAAATACTTTTTGTAATGAAATAAAAAATACTAAATTTTACAAGTAAACCAAATGCATACAAAGAACAGGTGGTTTACTTGTTTGTTAATATGGTGTTGTGTGTATTTGCCTTCACTAAACAGCAAGGAGTAAACGCTCAGCCGAAAAGCAGGGACCCATAAGGTTAACCGTTTAAGGGGTTTTAAACTGTTTAATTTTAACGATTCGGCTTAAAAACCGTTGCATCCGATTAACCCCTACATACGGGTTAATCGAATCCAATACAATGCTCACTTTCGCTCATTTAGTTTTATTAGAAGATATAGACGTTAATTTACGTTGAGGTACAATAAACAAGAGAAGACACCGCGAAGCAAGTTTGTGCGCACTAAGGTGCAGCCCATGGGCTGCAAACGCCTCAGTAATTGCGCGTGATTCAAGCGATTGTGGACCTTGCGGCTAACCTTAGTTGCGCACAAGCTTTGCGGTGTCTTTTCTAGTTTATTGTACCTCAATGGTCCTAATAACCGCCTCCGTGGTCTAGTGGCTAAGCCACCAGTATCAGGCCCAGAGGTCCCGGGTTCGATTCCCAGTAGTACCGGGAGGTACATCTTTGTGTGCTCGGTTTGGTTGGTGGTGGGGCTGTAAAGTCCGCCTGGCTAGCTACCACCATCTTATCTAAGTCTGTCGCCATAACAACGATGTTTATAGCATAGTTGTGTTCCGACAGTTAGAGATAAGATAGCCAGTTCCTCAGTGGTTGAGGATTCCGGGTGAAGCGCGCTACCACCTTCGGCCTTATCGTCACTTACCATTAGATGAGATGAAGGCCAAGCGCTTACCCGTTACGCGTAAAAAAAAATACGCGCTGTTTATGCGAAACTGAATTTACGAGTAGCTGCGTAAAAAGTTGGTTACTTTGTGCTCTCTCAAGCACGCAGCAAGCATTTTGTTTGTGTACCTACGTTTTTATTTTACAAGCTTTTATTTAGCTTGCAATGTTTGTGCGGTGTAGGTATCAGAAGTATGTATGGTCCAATCAAATCTTTCTAGGACGATTTAAAAAAAGCAACAAAAAATATTTATTGCTTTAAAAAGGTTTAGGCGCTGCAGCTCCTCCCTTAAATTTTGTTTTCGTCAACACAAACACACATATAATATTTCATCATCATCAGCCTATTAGCGTCCCACTACTGGGCACAGGCCTCCCACGTGGACAATAGCACACATGGGGATATTGGGCAATAACCCACCACGCTGGCCCAATGCGGGTTGGTGGGTTTTAACGACTGTCATCTTACGACAACAACCGGGACCAACGGCTTAACGTGCCTTCCGAAGCACGAAGGAGCTCGAGATGTTTTTTTATTAATTTGGTCACCCATCCAGTGACCCGGCATTGAGAAAGAGGCTTAGCGAGCAAGATCGCAAGCCGAACGCGCTAGCCGCTGCGCCATCGAGCTCCTCGCATATAATATTTACAAACATACAATTAATATGAACTGTAAAATAACAATAATAATATTCACATAGTAAAACACTACTAAAATATCTAATTATATTTAAACAATATTATTCTGTATACACTTTTAAACTTTCGCGTTTCATTATGCACACATTAAGATGGGATTTAACGCAAAAAGACTTAGTAAAGGCATTCTATGCATACCTTTTATACCCGACGTTTCGACCGAATTGCACCGGCCGTGGTCACGGGTGGACTGCTGTCGCGGTGTATCGCCTCCGTTTGCGTCGCTGAGTCTTCATCCACCACCATGTTTACCGAAAACCCACGCACACGGACAGATACCTACACGCTACCTCACATCACCACCCTCGACACTTGCAATCCGTGATAACGTCACTAAAACCAGAGCATTTGATCCTGTGAACATGAGCATTTAAAGCGTGAGCTGGATCATGTTCAGGAGGTACTCAATAAAAACGGATATCGAGCGAATCGACTACGGAAGCAGCCGACTAAGAGTGACAAGCATCCCGAAATTAGAAGACAACCAGCCTATATGCCGTATGTTAAAGGAGTCACGGACAAGATCGGCTACATATTACGTGAGTACTCGATACCGACAATATACACTCCAGGCATAAAGGTAAAACGAACATTGTGGGCTCTCCGAAGGATGTTTTGCCACTTCAAACACCAGGCGTATACAAGATAGACTGCAGCTGCGGTAGTTCCTACATAGGCCAAACAAAACGGACTATCCATGAGAGGGTCAAGGAACATATTGCGGCTGTGAAAAACCACCAGTCTAACAAATCAGCCATTGCGAAGCATCTACTTGAAAGAGGTGCAAATCACTGGATTGAATTTCATCGTACGCAAGTCCTCTCCACAGATCGCCTCTTTTATTCAAGAGTAGTGCGTGAAGCGATTGAAATTAAGAGACATCCGAACAATTTCAATCGGGAAGATGGTCACAAACTATCATCAGCGTGGAATCTAGTGTTTGCAAAAACGCCACTTCGTTTTAGTCCGCAATCAGCTAACTACCAGAATAAGGCTTGTATACGGAATAGGGACACCGTTAGTGTTGTGTGTGATGGTAGTTGGATAAATAATGTGATAGTCGATGAAGACTCAGCGACGCAAATGGTGGCGATACACAGCGACAGCAGTCCACCCGTGACCACGGCCGGTGCAACTCGGTCGAAACGTCGGGTATAAAAGGTATGCGTAGAATACCTTTACTAAGTAGTTTGGCGTTAAATCCCGTCTTAATATGTGTGCAATATTATTCTAAATTCATATTAGCTCGTTGTTCAATATCAATAACGCGCATCACCGCGCGCGCATATAACGTCCTTTGTTTCGCTATGCATGAAGTATTTACTCAGCGGTAGACAACCGGTCGCCGGCGTCGCCTGCGTACGTGCTACGTAAACCAGTCGAGACACCCTAACGACGCGAAGCGCACGCTTCTTTTTTTGACGCTCCGACCTCGCTTTCTCCTCGCCGCTTAATTTGCTTTTATGTTGTATGTGCTACGCTTGCTATTTCATGTGTGTTCCTTCTAACTTTCATCTTCCGAACTGTGAACTATAATATCTGTGCTTGTGCTTTGTGAAATCCTATTCTCCTTCGTTATATTTTATGACTTTTGTATTGGGTAGTGTGGACATTATACACCTAAATCTGTAAGTTGGCACTTATTTATTTTAACCACCACTGACACCACTAAATTGGTGGCCCTGTTTCGAGCATGAATAAGGATTTAGAAGATGCACATAGCCACTCCCCGACGGTGCGCGGGTCCATTGACGAAGACGAGAAAAATGCCGGACGCAGTTTCCATGATCGGACCGAAGTTTTTAAGGTCAGCGTCCACGTGCCACCATTCTAGCCCGAGGAGCCTAAAATCCGGTTCGCCCAGGTTGAAGGTCAATTTGCCATATCCGGGATAACTAGTGACCTAACGAAGTTCAATTACGTTATAAGTCAGTTAGATAACAAGTTCTCGACGAAAGTAAAGGGCGTAATAATCAGCTCACCAGCAACTTACAAATATGGCAAACTGAAGACAGAAGTACTAAAGAGGCTCTCGGCATCATACGAGAAGAAGCTGCAACAACTTCTGATTACGAAGGGCTTGAAGATAGCAAACCGTTTCAGTTTCTGCGTTATCTCAAGGGCCTCGCAGGAGTAGTTGTTACCGATGACTTTTTGAAGACGATCTGGACCAGCCATCTTCCACATGGCGTCCAGAATATGCTCGCCGGGCAACCATCTTCCAGCACCATCGATGACCTGGCGGACTAAGCGGATCGTGTTCATGATCTCGCTATATCGACTCCCAGAGTGGCTGCTATTAGCGACGTGCAGCTCTGTTCTTGGCGAACTCCGGAAAGAGATTGCAGAATTTAGGACGCAGATGCTGAGTCTGGCATCTTCAGACAGAAACGGCAGGGCTCGATACCAGTTATCGAGTCGTCTCAGAAGCAGATCTTCGTCGAGGCAGCGGTCGAACTCCATTTACCGAAAGTTCCCGCTGTGCTGGTATCATAGCAAGTTTGGTGACAAGGACAGTGAGTGCAACCAGCCTTGTGACTTCAAGTCGGGAAACGCCGGGGGCAATCGTTAATGGCGATGAACATTGCCCATCTACTGGTCGCCTCTTCGTGGCCGATCGATCGTCGAAGATGCAGTTCCTGGTCGATACCGGAAGCGACCTCTGTGTCTACCCTCGGTCATCACTTCGAGATCGTCGAGCCAGGAGCAACTTCAAGCTTTCTGCGGCCAACGGATTTAGGACTTATCGCTTTGTAGTTGCTGATGTGACAAAGTCAATTATAGGTGTAAATTTTCTTAATTTTTATAATCTTGTTGTAGATTGTCACATTAGGAAATTAATCGATAATATTACATCTGTATCTGCTTTAGCTTCTTTTGCTTCATGTAAACTTGTGTACTTTCTGTAAAGGTATCAACGGGCAACACCCGATATCACAGACTATAAGATGAGTTTCCGGAGTTAACTCGACCTGCTGGTAAACACCGTAACACTCCTCCACATAACACGGTAACTCCTCTCCCACTAGCTTCAGAGTAACTAAAAATTGCAGGCCAAGAGTTTCAGTCAATGCTGGCTAATGGTACAGCCCATCCTTCGGAGAGTCCTTGGGCATATCCCTTACACCTCGCTCCGATGAAGAACAATGGCTTGCGTCCTTGTGGCGATTACAGAACGCACGTACTGTACCCGACCGATACCGAATTAGGCACCTTCATGACTTCGCCCACAGCATAACTGGCTGTAAGGTCTTCAGCACGCTTGACTTGGTAAAGGCTTTTAATCAGGTACCAGTAAACCCAGAGGACAAACCAATGACGTCCATCACCACACCCTTTAAAGCGTTCGAATTCCAGTACATGACCTTTGGTTTGAGGAACGCGGGACAAACATTTCAAAGGTTCATGGATGAAGTGATCCGGGGCCTGGATTTAGTCTACTGTTATTTAGACGATTTTTTGGTCTTTTCTAGAACGGAGAGTGAGCACCAGAAGCACCTTTACATTGTTTTTACAAGGCTCAATGAGTATGGCATGCTTGTAAACACGTCCAAGTGCGTTTTCGGGGCAAGCGAGGTAACCTTCTTAGAATATCACATCTCGGAGCGTGGCACCAAACCACTGGACGCAAAAGTACAAGCCATTAAGTATTTCCCTCCACCCACCAATGTACAGCAACTCAGACGTTTCTTGGGTATGTTAAATTTTAATCATAATCATCATCATCATCATCATCATGTTAATTTTTTACAGGAGAATACTTCCTAAATCAGCTCAAATTCAAGCCCCATTGCATGCTTTGCTTCGAATTTTTCGAAACTTTCGTACCTGGTACAATGTGTCCGTTTGCTCGATTGGGTTGTCCAACGGACACAACGACGGACAGAGGCCGTCAATTTGAGTCGACTTCATTTCAAAGTCTCGCTAAAATGACGGGGTTTGAGCACAAGCAAACAACTGCCTACCACCATGCCGTTACCTGCCTACCGGCATGGAGCAGTTCCATAGGCAGTTAAAAGCCGCTATAGTGTGCCACGCGAACGATAGGTGGACTGAGTCATTGCCGCGGGTCTTACTTGGCGTGAGAACCGCTTTTAAAGAAGACCTGCAATCGTCGTCTGCTGAATTGGTATACGGGGAACCCTTACGTCTTCCCGGCGATTTTTCGAAACTTTCGTACCTGGTACAATGTGTCAGAGTTAATTTCTGCACGGTTACGAAATGTTGCAGAAAAGTTGCGACCCGTACCCGCTTCGCGCCGCGGTTATGCGAAAGTTTTTATTTACAAGGAGCTGGCCACTAGTGATCACGTTATCCTACGTAAAGACGCATTACGTGGTTCTCTTACTCCCGCATATTCCGGTCCCTATAAAACTCTAGGCAGAGGAGATTAAATATTTAAGCTACTGCATAAAGGTAAAGAAGTCACGGTTTCAATAGATAGGATCAAACCGGCTTATATTCTTTCCAGTCAATGTGATGAACCCGTTCCACACACACATCGAGAGCGAATAACCCGCTCTGGGCGTCAGGTGAGAGTTCCCGATTTTTATCGCTCTTGAAAGTCGCTGGAGAGGGGTTGTGTAGGTGACTCCCTTAAATTTTATTTTCGTTTACACAAACACACACACACTTAAAATATTTACAAACATACAATTAATATTTACACTAAAATAACAATAATGATATTTACATGATAAACAACTACTAAAATATCTAATTATATTTAAACAGTATTATTCTGAATTCATATTAGCTCGTCGTTCAATATCAATACGTTTAGCAAAACCACAAAATCGTGCGTTGGAAACGCGCATCATCGCGCGCGCATATAACGTCCTTTGTTTCACTATGTATTATATTGTATGATTATTTTATATTGATAAATACCTGAACTTTTTATTTTTAATAATTATTTTTTTATTTTTATGTCCTTGTAGTTGTTTTATGTTTTTATTATTATAATTGAAAGTGCCCTTCTATGATAGGGAGGGCATTTTACAATTCTAATTGACGCTGTAAGAGAAAGGGAGAAAATAAATGCCCTTGCAGAGTTTCTTGCCGGTTCTTCTCAGTACAAGGCTCCCGCCCCATAGTTAGACTTACGAACCGATGGCATAATGACATTCATAATTGCTGTAACCTAAACATGGCCTAACCTTAATAAATGATATTGAATCTTGAATCTACACCCACCAACAATACAAAATAAAAATATTAGTGAAAAACAATGATGTGACAATGATAAATTCACGGAGGATTGCCGCAGTTAAAACTGTAAACAATGACAAATAACGATCACATTTTGCTATGAAGAGGATTTATACAAGTTAACTCATTGACAGATTTTCAAATGTATGGACAGTGGCCATTATTCTTTGTACGACGAGTTTAATTACGTCATACATTACGTACATTTGAAAATGTGTTTACGACGTGGTTTGATATTAAAAAAAGTTCATAGAGTATAAAATTCAAACAAAGCCCATTGTTTTCGCGCTTTTATTTGTTTCCTTGTGTGAGAGGGTAGTAGCACCATAAATGGTTATCGGTGAACCGTCCGCACAAGCGATTCTCGGCGCGCCCCAGCATTCCTCTGACTGTCATCTGACAGTTGCGAAATCACCGCTGAGCTGAACGCCCGCTCCCGCTAGTTCGCTTTTCGCCGCCGCCGCGAACACCGCCGCCGCCACCAACGCTAACCGCTCATCGCCCGCGCGAGTCCGTGCCACACACCGCCGCCGTAGCTAGCTGCCAGAATCCAGGGTGCTGAAGACGCCGATTACCAGGTTAGTGTTGCTGCTTATTTCACGCAGAGGAACACTTGAAGGCCGTAACCGCCGCTCTTGGCTTCCTTCGTTCAAACTGCCCCTTTCTATTTATTTATATATGTGATAACCGCCCCCGCTCATACAGTCCACTGCGCCTAGCATTATTTACCCGCCCTTCAGTAAAACGGAGACACCACAAATTTTGGTCCATACGACCTGGATTAAAACCAGTTTATTTATTTTTTTACCCGCTCCGCTTATAATTATATTTATTTATCACATATATTTTAAGTACCTCAACCATTTATAACTGTGTTTTCAATAGTCATTATTTTCTAGCACATACCTACCCACATTCCGTGGTAGGGGGCACTTACCCACCGCTAAATTATTTAACGGTTTTAAATCAACCGCGCTTATAGCACATTAATTGTTTCTTCGACTACAAAATGGCAGCCGAAGAAGCAAAATTAAAATTAGTCATTGCAAAAAAGCAATCGATTTATAAACGCGTTACCAAGTTACCTATATGATGTTTCTAAGCAATTGGTGCCAGGCGCCGTCGATACTAGAACTAAATCTGAGTTTATGGCGATGTCGTCTAACTTAAAAGGTACATATGAACAATTCAGCTCGTTGTCTGATGAACACAATCTGATGTTGTTGCAGCAACAACCAGACATTGAAATTAAGTACAATGACGGGGAATCTTTTGAGACCTTATATACGCGTATAAGTCATACACGCACTCTAATGTCTGGGAGTAATGAGTCGCCATCAGCGCCTGCAGATAGTACCCCTCCTAAATGCAAATTACCGCCTATCGAATTGCCATCGTTTGATGGGAACCCGGAACATTGCCCTGTTTTCTATGAGTCATTCAAGGCAAACATCCATACTAATAATAGTTTGTCTAACGCGCAACGGGTCCAGTACTTAGTGGCTAAACTGAATGGGAAAGCTCTTTCGGTATTTGCAGGTATTATACCTAACGAGTCTAATTATCCCATAATTTGGGATTCGCTCATAACTAAGTACCAAGATAAAAGAATGTTGGGTACCTTATATTTAAATAATATTTTTGAATCGCAACCGCCCGCCAATTCACCCGCTCATTTAAATAATTTTATAGAAAAAATACACTCGTCACTATCCGCTTTAAGACAATTAGATATTTCTGATTTGGCCGATTTTATCGTCACGCATATAGCATTAAAAAAGTTAGACTTGCAGCTTGTGCAATCGTTTGAACTATCGCTAAAGGACAAAGATATTCCTAACAGTTCCGATTGAATTAACTTTGTTCGTCATCATATTAAAATACTCGAGAGAAAGTTCGAAGTCTACCTCGCCAATCAGTAACTAAGATGTCGCATACCTTCGCTTTAACCAGTAATCATAACCGTCAAATGTCGGCACCCGCTTCCACTTGCGGTTATTGCAATAGGTCCAATCATTCTCAATTATTTAATTGTCTCGCATTTAAAAAATTACTGGTTAAGGATCGTTTCAATTTCGTGAAGCAAAGTAAGTTATGTATAAACTGTTTAAGCGCAAAACACTCAACGTCTTATTGTAAATCGCTTAATACTTGCAACGTATGTCATAAAAGTCATCATTCACTTTTACATTTTAATACGGAAACCGGTTCGATAATGTGCCTAATTCTGATAATGATAACGCTATTATACGGTGTTTAATAGATAGTGCTTCACAAAACAATCTCATAACGCTCGCATCTTGTAAGAAATTAAACTTAAAAATTAAACCGCTTAATAACACTAACATAAAAACTGTAGGACTGATTAGTACACCTATTTTAGGATACGTTCCGCTCAGGATTAAATCGCGCTATACGGATGCTCAATACAGTTTGTTATGTTCAGTAGTTAACCAAATTACAGAATATCTGCCTACCCAAATTATTAATTCAGACTTTATTAATAATGTCGCAAACTTACCGTTAGCTGACGATTCGTGGAATATTCCTGGTGAAATTCATGTTATACTTGGCGCTCAAATGTTTCCACATATAATACTTGGAAATAAAATCATTTCCACGCCGCCGCCGTCGCGATCAGCTGATCGTACGAACGCTGTTCAGATAGTACCATATGCGCTTGAAACTACGCTTGTTTATATTGTTATTGGAGAAATATCTACTATGGAACTGACTAATACGACGTTGTCCTTTGGTCCTTTACTAAACGAAAATTTAAATAAAAATTTAAAATTTTCAGAACTCAAGCAAGTGCGTACGATTAAAAATAATGTTAGTTCGGACGATCGCAAATGTAAAAAGTCATATCAATATTCGGTAACGCGCCACCCTTCTGGTCGATTTATTGAATCCTCACCATTTAAGGGCGATCAGTGTCACACAACATTAGGGCACTCGCACATGTCGGCTCAACGTCGTCAGTTAACGTCGATTGAACGTAAATTCATTTCGCGTCCGGCTTTACGCCAAACATTATTTTAATACTTAATGCCTAAACGCAACGTAATTTAACGTCAATTCTTTCTTCAATAACCCGCTTATTTGACGTTTTAGTTTAGTCGCGCCTGTTATACTTTATGCCAAATTGTTATTACAAGAATTGTGGCTCGCTAAAATAGGTTGGGATGAGGAACCGCCTCAACCAATTATCAACCGCTTTTTAATTCAAAGTGAATTACCACTTCTATCGCATTTACAAATAAATACCGCGGCATTTAGGAATTTCGACAGATTGTACTGCACATCTATAGGTTTTGGTGACGCAAGCCTGCGGGCCGATCGCCGTAATTTTGTGACGCATTAGTCGAGTGTACGTGCAGATCACGCATACGTGAAGTACACCTTAACCACTCACCAGTCCACCAGTGTTGCCAGATCCGTAGGTCAAAACTATCCTAGATTTACTGCAAAATTATCGTGTTTTTATCGCATTCAAAAAGACAGAATTTATACGACTGGGCACTCCAAATATGGTAACATCCAACGTCACGAGCTAAAAAAAAAAAAAAAAAAGCTCATCACCTAGAAAAAGGACTGACTGTGGTACCTTAAATTTCGTTATTTCCAAAGTGTGACTGAACGACTGATGCTAAACCAGGTTTGTCACAAAATTATCGTAGAACTGACAAAAAATATCGTGGAAAGTCGACGAATTATACAAATTATCGTGCGATACTTAATTATTATTTTTTATCGCATGCCCCTCCAAATTATCGTGGATCTACGATAATTATCGCACGTCTGGCAACGCTGCAGTCCACGACCGTATATACAGTATGGCTCCTACCGTCCACTCAATCTGACAGCTGTCCGAAAGTTGGCCGACGCTGACCCGAGACTACCCGAGCTGACAAAAAGCTAGAACTAACCCATTGATATAGCTATATCAAAACCTAAACTACGTACCAAATGCTTAGAAAACTCAGTATTTTAATAAGTTAAAAGTTAATTACGAAAAGCTACAACAAAAATGACAAAAATGAAGATTCCAAGACAAAAAACAAAAATATTTTTTTATATCGACATTTAGAAGTCGTTATTACTTGGAAGTCACTGTTTCAAACTATAAAGAATCATATCATTTTCGATAGCTAAAACCATAACGATTGTTTTGATGTGCACATTATTAGGAAGAACGATGATTACGAAGAGTAATTAACACATTAATTGCACAAAAAAATCCTATGCAAAAAAAATGGCGAACCGTCAAAATTGTCAACAATTTAATTTTTTTACTAAAGGTACTCGTACACTATGCCATAGTTTCAATTGCTCTACGGATCAATTGATATCCATAGAGCCACCTCAAATTTTCTTGCGGAACTACGAACTAGGTGTAGTGAGCAAAGACCTTAACAAAGAACGTTGCCGTGTTTATGGCGCTTGGTCAGAAAAAAAAAATGGAATGTCACTGTCTACAAATGTAAACAAACTATAATAATCCTTAACAATAATTAGTATGCGATTGTTTTGATGTGCACTTATTTAGGAAATACGGTGAGTAAAGTTGCTCGCGTCCGTAGGTTTACCCTTGAGACCCTACACGTGATCCCTGGGTGGTGCTAAATGAGTAACACTGACTGAGTGGTAGAGCCACGCTGCGTTGCAGCACGCATTGGGCCGGCTCGCCCGGCGTAATACCACCCTCTCACGAATATTCGACGTGAAATAACGGCACTTGGTGCTGTTGTGTTTCGTCCGACCAGTGAGGGTTCCGGAGGCCCCTTCCCCGCCCCCCCTCCCAATTCCTATTCCTTCCTTAAACCTATTCCTCCCTTGAAGGCCGGCAACGCATCTGCGATTCCTCTGGTTTTGCGGGTGTCCATGGGCGGCGGTGATTACTTTCCATCAGGTGACCCGCCTGCTCGTTTGCCTCCCTCTTTTATAAAAAAAAAAAAAAAAAAAAGAGTAGAAGAGTATTTCGACATTTTTAAAAACGCTTACGTTGCAAAATTCCGTTTTGGCGAACTGTCAATTCTCGCCAACTTCATTATTTTTTTCTGTGAAATTGTGTTTGTCATTAAATAGATTTCTTTTACTTTTATACTGAATTAGTAACCACAGAATCATCTCAAATAAAACTAGAATAAAACTACGCGTCATCGTCACCTGCACTGCACGTCTACTTCACCTACGCGTGAAACCAGTTTGTGTTGCCGTACGCAAGTTTTGATAATTCTATATCGATTATTCGTTATGTAATCGATTATGTCCACGAATAAAGTTGTTGTTACAGGGCTACATAACGCCTAATAACCTAGTTTCTAAGTTTATACACAAACATAACACTTGATTTTGTTCTAAGCATAGTAAAAATGGTATTAAAACGGAGATATTGAACACAAAATATGGATGTATGGATGTATCCCTTTGCATACCCTCCCATGAAGAAAAAAGCACTGTTGGTTCTGATTGACAGTTGGGTTGACGTTAGGTTTAAATATTAAAGTAGGTGTCCAATCATTTGACAAAAAACAAATACCAAATTTTTATTTGAAAAATAACATTTGACAAAATTATACTTGATAAATGTATCATTTTACAAACTATTGTTTAATAAACTACTCATTAGACAATATACCTATTTACTAAAAAAATAAATTCATTATGCTAAAACATTATTTCACAAATTGATTATTTTTTAAACATGTTAGTTGGCAAAACAATGTAAAGCATAAATAACATTTAACAAATACTAGCTGCCCTACTCCAGTAAATCACGTGATAGGTTAGAAATTTAAGACAATCGCGAAGCGCAGCGTAGCGATTGTCTTAAAATTGTTGATGATTTTTTCTCAAAAGCCAGGGCTACATTAATATGTAAATTGGTGACTGTTGCAATAAACGTTTTTTTCATTTTCATTTTCAATGTGATACTTTATGCTTTCCATGTTTATAAATTATTTGTGTATTTTTTTTTGTTCATTTCATGGTCAATCTGTGTTCGCTAGCATAAAATTGAAGAGGTATTTACTGAGCATTTTAGTAGTGATAATATTTGTGTGTTCATTTGCTTTATATTAACTAAAATGCAGAGGCCACTAAGGAGCTTCCACAATCCATGCGGTTAGAAAAGGTGAACTATCCTTTTTTAATTTTAAGTCAGGGATGCGAAAAGAAAAAGAGTTTTTGAGATGTGAAGATAGAATCATCATCATCATCAGCCTATAAACGTCCCACTGCTGGGCACATGCCTCCCACGTGGTCAATGGTACGTGGGGATATTGGGCCATAACCCACCACGCTGGCCCAATGCGGGTTGGTGGGTTTTAACGACTGTCATCTTACGACAACAACCCGGGACCAACGGCTTAACGTGCCTTCCGAAGCACGAGATCTTTTTAATTTGGTCATCCATCCAGCGACCTGGCATTGCCAAAGTTGCTTAGCGGGCAAGATCGCAAGCCGAACGCGCTAGCCGCTGCGCCATCGAACTCAACTAACGAGTGAAGATAGAATACTGCTGTTTAAAAATGTATATTTTGCTTACAGAATAAACGTTGCTGCTGTCCTTGTTCTGATGATGAGCTAACTAAGGACTTCCCCTAATATAAGTACCTATGTGTAGAATTTAAGGATTTGAGTTATTGTGACAATAATAAACAATTTTTTATTAAATTTTATATTTGTTTTTATTACATAAGGTTTCTCTCGTTCAAAGCCTTTGAATAAGAGCCTGTTGGACTGTCCTCTTCTACATTAACTCGATATTTACACGCCTATCAATATTTTGTGGTACTAGAGCCACTCTTCTTAACTCTGCCTTAGCAGCCACCCTGCGGACTTGATTTAAAGCCTCACGCTTGCGTTCTTGTAAATTAAGTTGAGGAGCAGGAATTTGGGCACGTAGAGCCATGTTGTGCAGCCACAGCACATGTATTCACGATTTGCCCAGCAAATACTGGATCATACTGAAGCATCCTCGCAGACAACAAACATCTAAAAAATAAGATTTACATTCACAGCTAAACAGATTTGGATGAAGCATAGTATGTAAATTTATTTATGTAAGATGGATCACGCGCTTGATCAACAAATAAGCTACTTCATCTAATAACTAACTAACTAATAAGATCCATCGAGTGGTTACTGTGGGAGAAACAAAATTATGCTACAATCTCAAATCTTCTTGTTCTGCCAAATCCAACATTTGCCGGTTTAGGCGCATTAGGGCTAATTCTCATTATGGCAACCGACTCGCTAATGGACTACTTCTCATAATGGCCACTTCTCATTTTGGCTACTTCTCACTTGGGCTACTTCTCATTAGTGCTACTTCTCATTAGGGCTACTTTTCATTAGGGCTACTTCTCATTAGGGCTACTTCTCATTAGGGCTACTTCTCATTTGGGCTACTTCTCAAAATTTGGGAATGTTTATTGATATAAGTACTGTATTTATGTATATAAACATGTTTATTCATTCATAAGAATTCAATTACATAATTTTAAGAATAAATCAACATTAATTGAACCAATGTAATAGGTAAGTATACAATATTATAAGTATTATTACTTTAGTCTGGTTTGAAATTAACATTTATTTGTTTATAACATACACAAATCAATATTTAAAGGATAGGTAAACATTACTAGGTGTCACATCTTTTAATTAAATTTGACTAAAAGAAAAGAAACAAGACAGATTATAAAAAAATGCTATTTTACCACTTTTACCCGCAGAAAATATTCCAGAGGGTTGCCAAAAACTAACAGAGATTATTGAAAATAAATCGTTGTTACCATTGTTTGAAACGTTTTTAAAATACTTACTTTTCAAAACAGTGGTATCCAAGAATGAACCCTGCGCTTCTTAGTTGCTCTGGACAATGCCACCGCTCTACCTACGCTTTGAGGGGTGGCACCATCGGATAAATGTGAAAATTCCCAAGCGTCAAGTTAATTTTTATTCTTACAGAAACTCTGAAAAGAAGCTAACCATTTTGACTCTTAACTCAAGAACAGCCATATCCAAACAAAAAAAACGGCATAACAAGTACATTCATTTCGACAAAAAGTATAAAAAAGTACTTACGAAACTAAAAAATGGTCAAATAACATTTATTACATTTCTAAAGAAAATGACTTATTACCAGCTTCTTATATAAAGGAAACTAATTAATACTGATTATTAATTATTGTGTTGATTTATGCTTATATAAAGATATACCTAATTAATATTGTTTGTTGGTTATTGTGTGGATTTATGTTGATTTTTTTGAAATTAAACTAATTAAAAGAAGTGACACCTAGTAATGTTTACCTTTTTTTTTTTATAGCAGAAGGAGGCAAACGAGCAAGCGGGTCACCTGATGGAAAGTAATCACCGCCGCCCATGGACACCCGCAAAACCAGAGGAATCGCAGGCGCGTTGCCGGCCTTTAAGGAAGGAATAGGCTCGTTTCTTGAAGATCCCTAAGTCGTAACGGTCCGGAAATACCGCCGCCGAGAGCTGGTTCCACAACACTGTAGTTCGAGGCAAGAAATTTCTTGAAAAACGCACAGTAGTAGACCGCCATCCATCAAGGTGATGTGGATGGAATGACAGTCGATTGCGTGTAGTGCGGTGAAGGAAATTAGCGGCAGGGATCAAGCCGAACAATTCCTCAGAACACTCCCCATGATATATACGGTACAATATACAGAGAGACGCAACGTCTCTCCGAAGAGCCAGTGGATCGAGCTGACCTGAAATAACCACGTCGCCGACAATTCGAGCAGCTCTGCGTTGAATGCGGTCAAATGGAAGGAGTTGGTATTGGGGTGCTCCAGCCCAGAGATGGGAGCAGTATTCCATATGCGGCCTGACCTGTGCTTTATACAGTTGTAAACGGTGGGCCGGCGTGAAATACTGACCCGCTCTATTAAGCACACCCAGCTTTTTCGAAGCTAATTTAGCTTTACCTTCCAAATGACCACGAAACTGAACGTCACTCGAAATATCGACGCCAAGGATTCCAATAATCGGATTGGTATCAAGGGGAGCTCCCTCAAAGTTCAGAGGTACGACGAAGGGATGTTTTTTCGCGGTAAATGCGCAAACTTGTGTTTTGGAGGGGTTAAAGCGGACTAGGTTATGTCGGCCCCAATCCGAGACATGACTTAACATGTTCTCGGTGTCAGTCACAAGTTTATTCCGGCTCTCGATGACGCTTTCCAGAGAAATATTAGCTCGCCCGGTGTAGAGCGTATCCCCAGTACTGTCATCCGCATAGCAATGAATGCTGTTGTTATGCAGCATGTCATTGATATGCAGAAGAAACAAAGTAGGGGACAACACACACCCCTGCGGGACTCCAGCATTCACGGGCTTCATGTCGGAGCACGAACCGTCGACTGCGACTCTGATGCTACGCCCAGTAAGAAAGCTGGCAACCCATGAACACAATTTCTCAGGAAGCCCGTATGATGGAAGTTTAGAGAAAAGAGCCCTGTGCCAAACCCTGTCAAAAGCTTTCGCTACGTCCAAGCTAACTGCCAGTGCCTCCCCTTTACTCTCGACTGCCTCCGCCCATCGGTGAGTAAGGTACACTAAAAGATCACCAGCCGATCGACCGCGACGAAAACCATACTGGCGATCACTTAGTAGCTGGTTCTCTTCTAGGTACCTTAAGAGCTGGCGGTTTATAATGGACTCCATTACTTTGGAGAGTAAAGAGGTAATAGCTATTGGCCTGTAGTTAGACGGATCTGAGCGATCGCCTTTTTTTGGAATCGGGTGGACAAGGGCTGTCTTCCAAGAGCTCGGGACGACGCCAGTGGTGTAAGAGAGCTGGAAAAGGCGCGTTAGAACTGGTGCCAATTCAGGAGCACACGTCCGAAGCACAATGGGTGGAACTGCATCAGGCCCACTCGCCTTATGGATATCAAGGGAAAAAAGAGCCTTACGAACTGACCTTTGCAGGAACTGAACGTTTGGCATTGTACAAGCGCAATGCGGTATGGTTGGTGGAGAGTTTAGACCTATCCTTTAACTATTACTATTGATTTGTGTATGTACTACTTTAACTATTGATTTGTGTATGTTATAAATAAATAAATGTTAGTTTCGAACCAGACTAAAGTAATTACAAGAAGTAATACTTATGAAATTGTATACTTACCTATTACATTGGTTCAATTAATATTGATTTATTCTTAAAATAATGTCATTGACCTCTTACAAATGAATAAACATGTTTAGATACATAAAGACACTACTTATTTCAATAAACATTCCCAAATTTTAAGAAGTAGTCCTAATGAGAAGTAGTCCTAATGAGAAGTAGCCCTAATGAGAAGTAGCCCTAATGAGAAGTAGCCCTAATGAGAAAGGGTTGTTGTACATTCGCCACAAAGTTGATTTGCCACGTTTTTGTAACTCCATACATTGAAAGTTAATTCGCCACAGGTAGGTTATCGTTATTGTACATTCGCCACAAGTCTTCCTACTACATCATTTTTGCATAAAGTACCGGTAGCAAGGAAAGTTCGTTTTGAGCGCTCGAAATGAAAGGTAGTTGTTTTATTCTAAAATTATTGATGTAATCAATCAATCAATCAAAATATCATTATTCAGTAAGCCTAAAATAAGCATTTTGAGTCGTATAAATTTATTTATTTTATGGATGGATGGATAGGCGCAGGAAGTACCTGTAACCTACGAAAAATAATTAGAACTATGTAACCATAAACTAACAGAAAATATCAATAACGAATAACGTACGTTTATTTTTAGAGTATCTACCTCTTTTTATTTATGTCACCCTGGTACTTTTAGCACAGAATAAGTAATAGTAATACCGTAATTTTAGTTCAAAGTAACTGTCATGATTCAATTTACTATTGACATAGTAAGTTGCAGCACCTAGTCCTACTCGTTTATTTCTTTTTTCCTGATAGTTAAAGGTAAGTAAGATCGCTAAGGCGCCTATCTACCTCTTTTCATTTATGTCTCCCTGGTACTTTTAGATCAGCATGACTGTCGTGACGTGATTCAATTTATTATTGACGTAGTAAGTTGCATAAGCACCTAGTCCTAGTTTCTATCGACATCAATATTACGAATATTTTAAGGTCCTCTCTATTTTTTACGGTAGGTGCGCTTCGAGGAATAAAAATATAATATTTAATTACCTATTCTGAAGCGCAGCCAATGGGTGCGCTTGGAGGAATAGTTTAGGTGCGCTTGGTCTGGTGCGCTTCGAGGTATACCTACCCCAAGCTCTGGTGAGCATGGTGTAAGTATTTTTTATAATTACTTACTATTATTTTGTTATCTAACTATCTAAAAAAAAAAATGTTTTTACTTCACTTATTGTTTGATTTTTCTGCTGTCTGTGTCGAAAATAAAAGTGTGGCGAATCAACTTTACAAAAATAGAACTGTGGCGAATGTACATATACTTTTTTCTGTGGCAAATCAACTTTGTGGCGAATGCACAACAACCCATGAGAAATAGCCCTAATGAGAAATAGCCCAAGTGAGAAGTGGCCTTAATGAGAAGTAGTCCATTAGCGAGTCGGTTGCCATAACGAGAATTAGCCCTAATGCGCCTAAACCCATTTGCCAACGCCAATGGTTCCTGCTCAAATTTTGTGGCTGAAAAATTAAGTAGATAGGTATGACATTATAAGGTAGGTAAGTACATTACTCGGTAATTGTGTATGATGCTGTTTTTTTACTATATATCTGTAGGAAATGACATAAAAGTTACTTACGAGATTTGCAAAGTTAACAATCCATACACTTCTGCAATGCGTTACTAACACTCGATGAACAAGTAATAAACACTGCAAAGTGACATTTCATTTGACATTTATGAAACGTCTAAATTTAGCGCGATACCGTTTTTGTGCGATACAAAAAACGCGTAAGTGAGGTTCTATTATGACAATACGGCCGGTGCGCTGCATTGAGGTGAGCGTGACGTGTGGTGTGCGTCATTATTTAATTACGGCAATACGAAATCAAACGCTATGACGCAAACACAGTCAAGACGCGCTGCATAACATTACGGCGATCGGCAAAGCTTAGGGTTGTGTCATTTATTTACACGTTAGCGTGCTGCGCATTCGCCGCGCATTCGCCAGATGTGGACGCACCCGAATCCTAATGGAGACGTATCAATAAATTTGGTACCTATGTTCGAAATCTAAAGTCGCTCCGCTGAAAGCAATAACACTCGCTAGGCTCGAGTTATGTACCGCGCTGCTTCTGTCTGAGCTAATAAATAAAGTTTACCACATATTACATAATCGCTATCCCTATAAAAGATATATTCGCTTTTTCCGATTCTACTATCGCGTTATCGTGGATACATTCTTCGCCGCACCGTTGGCAAACGTTTGTTGCCAACCGTGTTAGTATAATACAGGATAATTGATCTCCTGATCGCTTCTTCCATATACCTGGGACTGTGAACCCCAGTAATTGTGTTTCGCGTGACCTTTTGCCCTCTCAAATACTTTATGTGGAGGCATGGTCCACTGTGGACTCATAGCCCTATATCCGCATGGCCTATTGTGCCTTTCGAGCATTCTCAAACTAAAGATGTACCAGAAATTAATCTTCCGTTATGTATCCGCTTATTAAACTCGCACTCCAGGTCTCGTCCTGAAAACAATTATTTACGCATAATAATTTACCTATGTTTTACGCTTTATAAAATAAAATTACTCTAGTCCCCGCGGATTAAAATTTAATTATTTACATAGTTAAAAATGGTATACCATTTTTAACTATGTAAATAATTTATAGTTAATAAAGTATCTCATGGTTAGTAACCTATAAAATAGTTTTTTTAGAATCTTATTGTAGAATAAATGGTTTAAATGTGTTATTATTTGGTCTGGTCACTCGAAATGTACCAAATCAATAATATAATTAGATTAAATATTGGTTTATGAACATAGTAAAAAAACTACGAAATATTATTTATATTTTTATTAAACTAATGAACATTGAAAAAAATGTTATTAAGCCAATTAATTATCAAGAGCAATTAAAAAATAAAATTAGGGCGATAACTTACTGGCTTAATATTTATAATTGAGTACCTATTACAAAAATATTAAAGAAGTTCGAAGAATATTACAAAATATTAAACTTCTAGCACACTTGTAACGTGATCATACGTGGAATAAAGTAAACATATGCGGTCCCACGGGAGAGTTGAAGTTGTCATACTCAGCACCCCCTTCTCCCCCCCACTTCCCGCAAAGCGTGTGAACTTAAGAAATGAGACTCATTATAATTCTGGATTTAGTACTGAAAACAAGTGTTTTATTTAATTATCAAAACCCTAGAAGACCCAGCATGTTTCATGGCGACCCTGCCAGGATCAGCAAAAGCTAATTCCACCGTCAACGCCGAAAATTAATAACCATGGGGAAAAGCTATTCCAAGGACGAAGTCGTCATCGCCCAAAATGCGAATGGAGCAGCAACTGCAAACACAGAAATAGCGAAGGCTGAACACTCGAATTATAGTATCCAATCTCTGCTGATAGTTGCTATCGTCATCCTCTCTGCAGCGTCGATATATTATCTCCTGGAAAAGTGTCAAAAGAGTGCTGTCAAAACTCTGAGGCGTGAGTTAAATGCCGCCTCGATGGACAATCTCGCCCGCACTAGCGTTTAAAAGTGAAAGTGAAGGAGATCCCGGCCCACACTGCAGAAGGTATCTGGAGATCCCGACCCCGACAGCCGCCGTCGCTGTATCCGTAAAATGTGTTGTGTTGTGATTGTGTTGTGCCAGTGATAACGTGAAGTATAGACTGCATTGATAAGACAATTTTTATCACCATGCTTACGTAAGTTTATATTGAAATCTGGAATTATGAGTTGGGCATTTTTTTTTCTTATTATGTGTTATAAAATGTTTACCGATTGTATCGTATCACTTCAACACTAAATGTGTCAAATTTAAAGAATTGTTTAACAGTTTAAACAACATTAAGACTTATTTGGTAAAAATAGGACCAGCTCGTAGAGAAAGTTCTGATAGGGCTAAAGAAAATTTAATTCTAGCACAGAAGTTGTATAATCGTTTAGAGAACATTTCAACTTTAATTAAAATAAAAGTAGAGAATTCTGAGATAAGTAGCGAAACTGTTCAACATATAAATAAAGAGATACACTAAACGATGCAGGCAATAAACTGTTAATTTGTTTTGTCTTAAAAAGTAGGCTTTTTCCGGGCGCCAAGTTGAGGTTAAGAAAAAATTATACTTGTGTCGAATTTTGATTTTGGACATGCGGAAATATCTTATTCAGAAAAAATCCGCTGTAGCAATACAGTCTCAACTATTTAGCGCCAAACAAGGTCGTAGGAGTATAGAGAAATTCGGTTCCGAATTAGAGGAACTGTTCGTAAATTTAACTATATCGCAAGCCGATGGCGATGCGAATAAGTATGACACTTTACGTACGATTAACGAAAAAACCGCAATTGAGCGTTTCGCCGAAGGTTTGTCCGACTCGCGGTTAAGCACAATTATAGCATCCCGCGAATTTAATTCCCTTCCGGAAGCGATCCAAACGGCTTTGGATAAGAAGCTATCTTCATGTACTTCCGAAGAAGGAGTTATGAATTTTAGGCGTAGTCAGAAGCGAAATGGCAGTGCCAGTAGGTATTATTCGAATATTACAAATAGGCGTCAATACGAAGGACATAATTTCGCGCCTAAGCAGTACCGGGCTTATCAGTATTATAATAGAGCGTCAAGGGTTGCCACTCGAGGTAGGTTTTACCGGGGCACCCGCCGAGGCCAGGGTAATAGGCACCGTTCATACCCCGCCCGTGTTGCTCAGATACAAGCAGTGAACCCCGGGAACATCGAAAACTACCAAACTGCTTCAGACAGTGAGTTTTTTCGTCCCAATAACTAGCCATAACTTCGTACTTAATTACTCGTATAACGAAAATAGTGTAGTGCAGCTGCGTACAAATATAAGTAGTAGTAATAACATTAGTCTCTTAGTAGATAGCGGCGCGGCGTGAGCCTTAGCGTATTGAAATATGAGTGGCTTGTAGAGCACGTGCATGACGACAACGAGTTGTGCTATGATAAAATAATTATTAAAGGTGTTACTGGGAAATTAGTTTCGGAAAGATAAATATACTTAGATTTAATTTGTAATGGCGTGTATTTCAAACAAAAGTTTTATGTTTTTAAGAACCTTACGTGTGATGCATGTGGAATATTGGGAGAAAACTTTTTAAAGCGTTATAGCGCCATAATTAATTACGAAACTAATTCGTTGACAATTTCAAATGACAGCATCACTGTTGTTGTACCCATAAATAACAACAACAGGCAGTACGTACACGTGATACCTGCTCGATGCGAAATAATAAAATACATTCCTTGTTCATGTAAAGAGGATTGTGTAATTTTAGCACAAGAACTAACTAAAGGAGTTTACGTAGCAGGAATGATAACAAAGCCAACAAATGGGATGATTCCTATGCGACTTTTAAATACGTTAAATAAGGACATTACTTACGATTTTTCGAGCGTTCCATTGCATTCAATTAATCATTTTGAATTTTGCGAGCTTGAAATTAATGACAAATCGGCCCAACGAGTTAAAAACTTATTTAGCTTGCTCGACTTAAATCATTTAAATCGAGAAGAAAAACTTAGTATTGAAGAAATTTACGCGAAATACGCGGATGTGTTCCACCTGCCTGGGGATTCCTTAAGCGTCACTAACTTAATGGAACACAGTATTGTATTAAAAGAAAATGTGACTCCAATTTACGTCAAGCCGTATCGCATTCCACATGCATTGAAAGGTGAAGTTGAAAAGCAGGTCCAAGAAATGTTACAAAATGACATCATAGAGGAAACTGTATCTGAGTGGTCCAGTCCAGTTCTTCTGGTGCCAAAGAAAGCTGACAGATCAAACGAAAAAAAATGGCGTTTAGTCGTCGATTATCGGCAACTTAATATTAATATACAAGATGACAAATTCCCTTTGCCAAATATCACCCATATTCTAGATTCGTTATCAGGAAGTATTTATTTTTCCAAGCTAGACTTGTCCCAATCGTATTTTCAATTATCATTAAATCCTGATTCGCGTAAATATACATATTTTAGTTAAAATAAGATGTATCAACTTTCTTTGGATAGTAAATCTCGTAAATTCACTACCTTTACAGCTGGAAAACAATACCAGATGAAGCGCTGTCCAATGGCCCTCAAAACCAGTGCTAGTGTCTTTTTCAGACTAATGACCATAGCTATGGCAGGGCTTAACTATAATAAATGTTTTATATACCTAGACGACTGTATCGTAAAAGGTAAAAATACTTTGTGTACTATATTATACGTCTTTTTGGAGGGGTTGTAGTTAACGGTAGGTAGAAAGTTATTGGATATTGGTGTACCACAGTTATTTTTGATTTTTTGAGTAAGGGAGCTGCTACCACTATCGTCCTTTGGTACCGACCATTACATCATTAAAATCCAAATTTAATGTCTGGTACCTTGACGACGGAACGATCTGGGGTGATATAGAGTCTGTGCTCAGTGAACTGCGTACCCTTATAAATGATTTCGCCTCTATCAGTCTCGATCTAAATTTTTCCAAATGTGAATTTTTTATTCCAAATTCCTTTTCCTCTGAACGCAGACATGAAATCATATCAAAATTTTCTCTACTGGCTCCTGGGATTAAAATTTTGAATGAAGAATCGTTGCGCCTTTAGGAGCTCCGATCTTAGACGATTCTATCACAAATTTTATTGACGAACCGATGTCAAAATTCACTCAGTGTTCTGCGGGTCTATCGCCTAAAAAATCCAAGCCAATGTAAATGAACTTCATCGAAGCCAATGTCCTTAACATGGGCTTTCAGCCTGTTAGTATCGCCTAAAATTCTGTATGGACATGAAGTTAATGAGTGAATGATGGTTACGTTTTATAGCATCAAATTTATAAAATTTCTGTTTTTTTTTCTTAATCGTATTACATGTAAATTTTTGGCTTTAAATTGTGTTAGGGTAAACAAAAACTTATAAAAACTAGGTTTAATATCAAAACTTTACCTCTTATGCTCGATAACATCAATAACTTAGAAAGAAAAAGCAAAAAAAATGACGAGCTCAGCGCGGCTCGTGGTTTGATACGATAATCTGTGGTTTACTATCGAAGCGCGCGGACTTTGACGTCTGTCTGTGCTGCTTTGAATTTTGATACCTACTTTGGAGAAAAAACGATTTCAAACGTTTTTCATTGAAAGAGAAGTAAGTACATAAGTTTTATTCCCTAAAAAACTAATTGTGGAAATTATTAAACAACGAGAATAAGTACCTAGTTGCGAAATGTAGTTATACGTATTCCAACTTTTCGTTTGTACTATTTACGGTTCCTAATTGTATTGTTTCAGACAGAATGCCAGCGCGCAAAGTCGTTAGTGACCAGCAACTGGAAAGGCTCTTAGATGCCATGGAGGCGGACCGCGGTTTCGCTAGTGGCCGGCTTTGGAACACCGGCCCACTAGCAAAACTGCAGGTCCGCGACAAGTGGGAGCGGCTGGATTGGGGTAGGCGCCACTAAAAGTGGGTCCAAATGGAGGGACGTAAGTATCCTATCCACTGCATAATGTTGTCTCCTACTAATGTATGGTGTTTCATTTTTTTCAAACATAACAACTTTGGTGTAACTGCATGCAAAAAAGTTATCACATTGTTTTACATGCCTATTCAATTCATTGAGTAATGTTAAAGTCTAACTTATTATGTTTTACTTTTATTAGCTTAACAATAATTAACAACTTTTTGGTATAACTGTATGCAAAGTGCAAAGGAGTCATATAATTGAAATGAAACACTTTTTACATATGAACTCACGTTTATTAACTACATTTAAAGTTTTATTTTTAGTCCTGATGTTTCAAACCCTTTACAGGGTCCGTGGTATTTGCGAGTTCATCCGTAAAAAGTGTTTCATTTCAATGTGTAGTGTTCACGTAAACCTAAGAAAACAAGATGGGTCATGTCATTGTTTTTACTTAATATTTGGAATAATTTAACAGTACTGGGCTGAGAAGAAATGTGCCGTGCGGAAGAAGGCACAAGCACGGAGTGTGCATGCATGGGGGACAGGTGGCGGGCCGCCATCTCAGATTAAGCTGACGGATGTAGAGGAAAGAATCCTCAGCTTAATTTCGAGTGTGGCGGTTGAAGGGAATGTTGGAATCCGAATTCCCTATGATGTTACTTCCCTAAGCTTTTTTAATATTAGTACAAAGTTAGTAACTACAGTGAGTGTGACAGATAATGATATTGCAATAGCGGGATAGGCAATTTTATTAACCCATGTGTTTACTATATAAATTTCAGTCCGACGACCTTCGCCCGCCACCAACACCTATACTGTAGTGCCACCTGCGTCGCCCTCTCCGCCACCAGTGTCGCCTCCTACTCCATCGCCGGAGGAGCCGCAAGCGAGCCCGTCCTCACCGCAGCATGGCGAAATAAATTATACACCGCGCCAACTGCACTCAGGTAATTTTTAAATCTGTCTCTATGTCAAACACCTTTGGGTTTACATATTTATGGAAAACTTGTAATTTAACATCTAATGCCACTAGGTCATGTCCTCACTAAGTCATATTGTCATGAGTAAATGGTGTTTCTAAATAAATATTTTTTTAGAAACACCTCTGACGACGGCTCCCTCGCGCCCGCGCCTCGATCGTTCGCGGACTAAGTTAACATTAACAATTACATATTTTTGAAAACAAAAACCTAATTCAAAAAACAAAACATAAAAGCATCAAATTATATTTCTACTCCCCTTTTCTACTTCCCTAACATATTATATTATTATTTATTTTCTCCTCCTCATTTTGAAGTCGGTTTTTCAGTTGAAGCGCAGCCTCCACAATGGGCGGTGGATTTTGAAAAGCGCCAGGCGGCTTCATTGGAGACGTTGGCTCTCGGCGCCCGGGACATGGTCGCCTCTAACCAGGCAGTTGTGGCAGAGGTGACTGCCCTGAGGGAGTCGCAGGCGGCCAGCTCGAGGGAGGTGGTAGCGGCCCTGCGGGAGCACACCCGTGCGACGGAAGCCGCTACAGCTGCGCAAGTGGCGTCGACGGCTGTTATACAGGCCACTGGGGAGGTTATAATAGCTGTTAGCACCTAGATAAAATATGTAAAAAGATAAAATAAAACTAAATTATAATAAATATTTAAAATAATCTACTTAAATTGTTTTTAAAATTTTCTAAGATACATGTATAATTCGCGTTGTTTTTACATATTTAAAAAACAACACCCGCGCCCTCTTTAGACAAGAGGACAAACTATTATTAAAGGCATGCAAAGGCAGGCAGAGGGTGTCCGCAAGGGGGGGTTCTCTCTCCTTTGCTATGGAGCCTTGTGGTTGATTCAATCATAGCAAAGCTGAACCATGGACCATTCTTTACGGTTGGCTACGCTGATGATCTAGTTATCACGGTCAGTGGGAAATTTCCCTCCACGGTATCGGAGCTAATGCAACGTGCCCTGGGTTTGCTGGAAGGTTGGTGTAATACCAATCATCTATCTGTAAACCCGGGAAAAACGACCGCCATCTCCTTTACTAGAATGAAAAACTTTACGAAACTGGGAAACTTAACGCTTTACGGCACCCAGCTTCCTTGGTCCAGAGAAGTAAAATATCTAGGCTTAACACTAGATAAGGAACTCACCTGGAAACAGCACATGGATACGACTGTCATCAAGGCCTATAGGGTCTTTGGTATGTGCCGGTCCACTTATGGTAAAATGTGGGGACTCAACCCCAAAATCATAAGATGGATCTACATGATGATGGTGCGGCCGATTCTCACATACGGCAGCATCGTCTGGTGGCCCAGGACCAGGCTAAAGATCTGTAAGAATGCTTTGAGCAAACTACAGAGAACAGTATGCCTGGCGATTACCGGGGCATTTAGAACCACACCGACAGCAGCGCTGGAGGTCCTCACGGACCTCCCACCTCTGCACAGTGTCATAGAGACGGAGGCAAGGAAAGCGCTACACAGACTTAAGGTGGCAGGGCTGTGGGACGCATCTTTGCCTCTGACCAGACACACAAAATGGGAACATAATGATACCCTTCATAGGATCATGGAAATGAGGTGCGACAAGATTGCCCCAAAGTACATGTTCGAAAAGAAATTCAGTATACATGTCCCAACTCGGGACCAATGGAAACGGCCACCGTCTCCAGAAAAAGACAGCCTGATCTGGTACACCGACGGATCCAAAATGAAGTCGGGCACTGGAGCAGGTATCTTTAGCAATGATTTCAAACACAGTCAGAGTATGGGGAAGTTCGCTACTGTTTATCAGGCAGAAACTTTCGCAATTCTCCTGTGCGCTAAAAAGAATTTAGAAATCGCTCCTAAGAAGCGTAACATATTTATCCTGAGTGACAGCCAAGCCGCGCTTAAGTCACTTATAACGCCTCGAATCAACTCCAGCCTTGTGCTTGAAACTACGAAAGCCTTAAACAAGCTAGGTAGGCACAACAGGGTGAGATTGCACAAAGCAATGCATTAGGGTAGATGGCTGTGTTAGCGATGATATGCTATGTACGTATGGGGTCCCACAGGGAAGCACACTAGGGCCGACATTGTTTTTAACCTATGTTAATGACCTCAGTAACATTAATTTAAACGATGGTAACGTTACCATGTACGCTGATGACACAGTCATACTGTTTCATGCAAAGTCCTGGGAACTAGTGAAACAGGCCACTGAGGCAGGACTGGCAAAAGTTTCATGCTGGCTTGAAAATAGTTTGCTATCCCTTAATACAGCGAAAACAAAACTGATTTGTTTCAGTAAAACTCAAGCGGGTCAACCAAACAAGGATCTGAAGTTGAGGATTCATACAAATCCATGTAACAGACTCAATGATATCCAAACATCTTGTAACTGCCCTTACGTAGCTAAAACTGATTCAATTAAATATTTGGGCATCATTATTGACGAAAAGCTTCAGTGGAAACATCAGATAACATCCATTAGTAAAAGGGTAAGAAAGCTCGTCTACGTTTTTAGGTTGCTGCGATTTGTAGCAAATTCTAAGTTACTATTGCAAACTTATAGGGCTCTGTGTGAATCTTTGATTAATTATGGTATTTGTGCTTGGGGTGGCGCTTGTAAAACAATTCTTGTAGAAGCTGAACGTGCTCAACGATGTATTTTAAAAGTAATGCTGTCACTACCGTTTCGTTATCCAACCACACTAGTGTACGATAAAGCCCAAGTATTTAGCGTAAGAAAACTCTTCATCTTTCAAAGCATACGTAGGTATCATCGAGTTACTGCTCCATACATTAAAATTCCAAAGAAAAGAGTTTTCAGATACCCGACACCTAGAACACGTAGTGCCTTTGCAAAAAGACACTATGATTATTTAGCTCCACACTTGTACAACAAATTGCATAGGGAGAATAAGTATCTATATAACTACAGTAACCACCAAATAAAATCTAAGATCAAAGAGTGGCTCAAGCATCTTGACTACGATGGTACAGAGGCTCTTATAATATGAGTTGTAAAGTCTAGTAAATATGTATTTTATACTCACACACACACACACACACACACACACATACACACACACACACACACATACACACGCACGAACTCACACACACACTCACACACTCAACTCACACTCATACATTTTAACAAAGTAAACGCTAAAACTTAAAAATGTTAAAGTAAAAGTTTTTTTTCTTTTTCTAATTCAAATGTATTTTATGTCAAAATACTTTCTTAAAAGTGAGAAAAATATTTAAGTCTAGTTTAATTTAGTATATTTAGACCTGTGTTTAAACTTATCTTAAGGGAGGTACTGGCTCCTGAAACACAGATTTTTCTAGCTCGGAAGTCAGGGCAACAATGAATTATTGTAAAAGGTTATATTTTATTAATAAATAAATAAATAAATAAATAAAAAATAAATAAATTGATCTGGGTACCAGGCCACATGGGTATCCATGGCAATGAGATGGCCGATGCACTTGCTAGGGAGGGCTCAGAGACCCCATATATTGGCCCTGAGCCATTTGTGGCACTAGCATCGAGTACCATCAACAAAGCCTTCAAGGACCATATCCAAAACAGGCATAAAACCGAATGGAAAGAGCTATCCGGCATAAGACACTCAAAATCCTTTATAGGCGAAGGCGCCCCAGGACGGAGTAAGATCTTATGCGAAGGTAGCAGAAGGCAGGCCCGATTAATTACCGGTGCCCTGACTGGGCACTATGCCACTAAATAAATGCTCCACAAAATGCAACTAGCAACAGACAACCTGTGCAGGGCATGTGGAGGGGAAACGGAGTCTATGCAGCACCTACTGTGTGACTGCGACTCTTTTGCCAGGAAAAGAATGAATCTTCTGGGATTGGCCTACCCCAAACCAGAAGATTTTAGGCTCTTCGCCCTCAAGGACATTGCCAAGCTTATGGCAATTATCTTCACTGAGGAGGCAGAGTGATAGGACGGGGTGGCACAAAAGATCCCAATGGGTCGACGTGCTACTGCAAGAGGGAGACCTCTGCAGGCCCCACCAGATAAGATAAGATAAGATAAAGGCATGCTGCTATGCTTCTGTGTTATCGTATGCAGTAAAGTTTTAGAACTTTTGTAATAAATTATTTTAAGGTTATTTAGAAGTGAAATAATATATCTTTCATGTCACCAACACGTCCATTTATGCATTTTGTACAATTTATGGATACAGCACATCATTTTTCTTTTAAAGTTAACAATGTAAAGAATTATGTATTGAAATGAGGTCGCAAACAGTGTCTGCATGTACGCCACAGACCACATAACTCGTTTTCAGCGAGTTTTACTAAAAGATGCAATCGGCAAAATTCAGGGGGGTGCGGAGGTGTAGGTAACTCTGGCTGTGATTGGAAATAGTAATGTGGTAGGAGTTGATATTGATATCGATGGACTGTTTTCGTACTTGATGTTTAATATAACGGTGTTAATATAATAAAACCATTCATCTTATTTAATACTAACTTTTATATAAAAACTCGTTATTTTGTCAATCAATTTGTTTGCCTTATTCAGTTTCGGAGTAGTTTGAAAATTTTTTTAAAATGTTTTGTCATAATATCGTGTCTTTAATTTTTGTATAGGTGACATCTCGTAATATTTTATCAGACTGATAAGTTTTATCCGAGGATTGAAAAATTGGCCCTTAGTGGACTATATTCTATTCTGTTATAAACAAAAATTCTGTAAAATTAGAAGCAAATCGGACGACCGACGACGCCATAAAAAATTTCATACAAATTTCATGGCTATTTTCTACGTGCCTTTTGGCAATGGTGCAAGGTGTTAACAATATTTCTTAATAATAACGTTATAACTGTGATTAATGGTTATTTAATGATTTATTTGAAATATCATGTTACTGATATTATTTATATGTATTTGTTGACGTTATTTGTTAACCTATGACGTGATTATTGCCGTAGCATGGAAGGGACGGCAACTCGTGGCAGCGAGATCGTAGGGCCGACAGTTCGCTGTGAGCTAGTGCATAGAGCAGTTGTCTTGCCGTTCTTTGTTTGATTTAAAAGGTGTCCATCACTTTTTGTAATTTTATCGATAGTTGTTCTTTTTGTAAGCTATTTATATAGTGCACTTTCAAAGGTATTACATTGGTTCACTATTAATAATTTATTACTGAATTCTGCAAAAACAAAGTGTGTTAAATTTTCTTTACCTACTGTAAGACAGGTCAGCACACAAATTAAGATGAACGATAATGTAGTTGAATTAGTAGACTCTACTGTGTTTCTAGGCAGTAAACTGGACTCACGCTTACAATGGGACCCACATATTGATACCTTGTCTGGAAGACTGAGTTCAGCGGCATACGCAGTTAAGAAAATAAGGCTTCTAACTGATGTTGAGACGGAAAGAGTAGTTTATTTTAGTTATTCCATAATGTGATGTCTTATGGCTTACTGTTGTGTGGCTCCGCTGCTAATATTGACGATGTATTTATTCTACGGAAAAGAGCAGTCGGCGCCATATTATATAACCACAAGTCTGGGGACTCACAAAGAAGTGTTGAAAAAAATCGATATTTTAACAACTGCATCACAATTTATTTTTGAAAACCTTATGTATGTCAAGAAGTATGAAAAGACATTTGTTAAAAATTGTGATCTTCGTAACTTAAACACTCGTAGGAAAAATAAGCTTGCCGTCCCTAGCTTTAGCCTTCATAAAACAGGTGACTCTTTCATGGGTAAATGTGTAACGTTTTATAACAGACTTCCACTAAATATTACTGAAATGCCTTTTCATACATTTAAAGCCCATGTTAAAAAAAACCCTCGTGAGTAAAGGTTATTATTAGCGGAAGATTATGTAAATGACAAATATGTATGGACTTAGTGCATGTATACGAGCATAACATATTAGTAATTTGTATATTGTATAATTTGGTAACGACATATTGTTTTGTAAATGTCGTTACTTCTATCATACTTCCTACTAGTATTATAAACGCGAAAGTTTGTAAGTATGGATGGATGTTTATTACTCTTTCACGTAAAAACTGCTGAATGGATTTTCAATTTTGAGTCGAGTTGAGTATGAGTAAATAAAAATACGACTTATTTTAATATTTTGTTTTATTTTCAAGAAAATTAACAATTTATTTTCTTACAATAATCAAAGCAAGTTAGTTGACAATTTAGACCATTAATAGGAGAAGTTGAACCAATCATTACGATATATCTGAAACAAAAACAAATAAATAAATAATACAATATTTTTTCTATTTAGGCAAACTACCCCCCCTCCATTCAGGACGTCACTCCACAGCTTTATTATTAAGAGGCCTATTACATCTCGACTGTGATTTTTGCGTAAAATGGCCAATTTTGGCGTTATTGATCTCAGAAACAAAAATACATTAACAATTATGACTTATTGAATAATGTAGAATAGCTATTGGAATAGTGCGTAGCGGCCTCGCTTTTTGTAAATTTTGCTTAACTTTTGAATTAAAGCCAAAATTGCAGAGAAAGATTTTCATAAAGTGCGCGAAGGCACTTTTTGAGCTCAACGTTTGAACTACTGTTCTAAACAAGTGAAATAAAAAAAATATAATGTTATGTGTTATATAGTTGAATAGCGCGTAGCGGCCTCGGAATTTTTAGATATCATTGATTTTATATAGAAAAAAAATCTAATTCTAAACCAAAAAACTTCAAAAATCGCTATACCTAAGTTAACTGTGAATATCTCCTATCTACGATAATATTATTGAGCAAAATTTATACCAGAGTAATTGTTACTTCATGAGGAATAAAGATTTTATGATGAATTTATTATCTTATTTCGATAAAAACTATAAATACAACTGCAATATTACTACAAAATGCGAAAATGGGCATTTTATGCAAAAATCACATTCGAGATGTAATAGGCCTCTTAAGAAGTAACGACATTTACAAAACAAAATGATTGATTGACCATTATATTGATTGACTGTTGTGCATGTGGGAGATTAAGAAAAAAGAGTAATGATTTTGATCAATTTATATTCATAAAAACCAGATTAATTGGCAGACAGTAATAATATACACACATTTAGTGTTAATTATAATACAGTAATATTAATTTATTAAAATAATTAGCCATTTGTCATTTTACATAATGAAAATTGGTACTTACAACTATTTCTTGTAACGTACACAGTTATGTACTACAATACATAATTTAGTTACACTATCATAGCATACCTCAATACTATGTCGACGATCAGAGCTCCGTCATGCTCCGCAGTTGAGTACATAATGCCCGGAAGGCGCTAGCGCAAGACCTTTTTATACTGAAGCTCAAACAAGTCGCTAATGACGCATGGCGTGGGGAGCGTGGCAATGGGCAAGCACGTGTTTTCTTATTCGTATTAATTACTGCGGTGAATTTGCTTTCTTCAAACATTTGTTTTTAATGCTAACATTAATAGTAATCTACATTTAAATGCCAATCTCCCACACGGCCATTCTGACGAGCAGCAGGTCACCGGCTCGCGAATAAGTAAATAATAAACATCAGATTTTGTTTACACAGCAACAAAAAAAAATTAAAATTATGTTATAGGCCCTCAGTCTTAAATATGAGACAAAAACATTTATACTCCATACAATATTATACTTATAACGTAAGTCGTAAACATAAATTTTTTAAATGTTTAAATTATTTTTCTCTTTATTATCTGTACATCTTTTAAGAACAAAATGTCTAGCTTAAAAAAAAAATTGAAAAAAGCGAAAAGCATAATCGCATACTACCAAAGGAAATGCGCAACCAAACAATTCGCATTCTTAGTAAAATATAAACCAAACTCAAAATCTTGATATCAGAAATATCGACTTTAAAATGCAAAGTTTACAGCTTACTTTAAAAACGTGAAAAAAAAAAATGTTGTGTCTTATCAAACCTCTTACAATTTACATCCTTATAGATCTGAATGAAAATATTTTACAATATTTAAAGATTTAGGTAAGATAAGGCTTGAGGTAAACACATTTTTAAGACCTGAGTTAACACATTTTTTTTTTCAACGCCTCGATTAAAACAAATAATAAAATATTGCGAATCGGGGCCCAAGCTATCGGTAGCTATAATAATTATTTAAACATGTGTGTTTGTGTCTGCGCGCGCGCATGTGTGTTTGTCGTATTATTAAAATAAATATTAGTTTTATTAACAATTTATATCAATGATCACATAAATAGCCTCGGCAGAAAGCCATCGAGTGGCGCGACTAAATCATGAGTCACAAAAGTGACAAGGCCTCTGTATAAAGCCATCGAGTGGCGCAGTCAAAAATAAATGATCACATAGTAGCCTCGGTAAAAATAAGCCATCGTGTGGCACGGCCAAATAAAAATTATCACACAGTAGCCTCGGTAAAAATAAGCCATCATGTGGCGCGGCCAAATAAAAGTGATCTCTAGCCTCGATAAAAAGCCATAATTTGGCGCGGCAAACTAAAAGTCCTTAATACTCAATGTACAGCAAAACATCTGGCCAGGAGTTCACAGTACATAAAGAAATAAAAACACATAAATATCAAAAAATTATTCTTGCTTTTCTAATGAAAACAAAGAATATGCTTTACTTTATAAGATATCTTAAGATTTCAGACAGCTCAGTACCTCTTTCATAAGAAAATGCCTTAAATGATAATGCGAACATTATGTTTCAGCATTTTACTGTATTGTCACAGTATACCTGTCACAACAGTCACAACAATGTGACTTTAACAGACCCATAATCTATAGTGTAGTCAACGTAAAGGTACGCATAATGTATTTGTTGTTTGGGTTTCACGGCATTATAATATCCAAATTAAAGTACACCTAAATCGACCGAGACGCAAAACCAATTCCTTTAGCAAGATAATTAGGTATTTATTTAAAGAAATTATAGTTAATTTAAGCGTCTCACAACAATCGACTGCAACTAAATTATTTAGAGGGTCATTATCAATAAGCTTCGGTCATCTAAACACCAGACACACAACCAGCGCTCTCAAAGTGTCGCCTCGAACTAACTTTTCGACCAAGAGGGAGCATTGGATTGCTATCAGTTATTATTTTTAAAAATTTAAAATATTGTCATCTAAAACCTATTGTTGTGATGATAGGTCTGAGTATCAAAACTAGTTGTGATTAATCGAAAACGAAATTGTGTAGAATAATTGGAAACACCTTTTCGAACGCATTTTATATGCGATTGTGCATCTAGTACGCAGATGACCGAAGTCAATAAGGTAACGAATAATAATCGTATTTGCTACTGTAAGACTTGGCATAAATTTGAGCGGTTAACAGCAAATTAGAAGAAGTTGATTTCAGTTCGCTATTTAGCACAAACTACAACAAAGTATTACTATCCTGTTAGTTGTCGTAAACCAGACAACATTCAATCGTTAGTAACTGATTTAAGGTCTTTTCACAGTCTATGCGAATATTAACTTATTGGACCCATCAACACATGAATAAAGAAATTACTCATGTCATGATGTGCCATTAATGCGCGACGCAGGGGTGCCAGGTGCAGCTGTGCAACAACTAGGCGCGCTGGTATAAACAGATTGGTCAGTCTTTGCGACATGCGAGTTCGTATTGAAGCGGGTAGTTTGGAATCAATTTTCTGAACACACAATAATAAGTATAAAGTCTGTTAAACCTTTAACAGTTATTTATTGTCATAATACATCCATGAAATAAGCATATCTTTCAATAAAGGCGTAGTATTTTAAGAACATTTACTTCCCCCTGCCAAAGTATTCCAAATCATATCATCGGAACCTCTTTAGCTTTATACGGGAGACGATAAAATTTTACACTATTATCTAGTCTAGCTCAAGTAAAGTTTCTTTTCTGAAACCTGTTTTTGATGGTTAAACTAGATAACAGATAAACATATGTCTACACAGAAACACCTAGATCAAAAATCAATATAGAAAGACTGTTATTCCTTAGTGGACCAACCACTTGTTGGACCAGGGACCTCAAAGGTGGCGACGCCAGAACTGGCGTGTTTACCACTCGACCACGGATGTCGTCATACTTAACTTCTGACTACTTAATGATTTAAATTTTAAAATCAATATTTTAACCAATCATTGTATTTATATGATATAATGTTTACTAGAAAAAAAAACAACCAGTCTCAGGAAAGCTCAAACGGGACTTGAACCTTTGGATTGCCGGTCCACTGCTCTAAACATTTTATCATATTTATCTATATAGCATTGTAAATGCAAAATTTCAATAATAAAGACATTGTATTTATATTTGAAAGTGAAAAGAAAGGAAAATTTGTCAAAATAAAATCATTCAAATATCACTGATTTGTTATTCGAATATAAATCCTCAAGTAATATTCGATTAATTCGAATGTTATGCCAATTTTCTATCTTGCCGTTAAGGCTAGACAATTCAAAAGGAGGCAACTTTTAACGTTGCATGTCATTGGGCTGATATGTGAAGTCTAAAGATAGCTGGTGGTATTACAAATAATAATTATCCATTATTATATCAAACTGAACGCATCATATCTATACGTTCAGACTGTGACATAAAAGATTTACTTTTAATGCAAAATTCAAAATAACTAATGAAAGATTGAATAACTTACTCATACTAGAAAGTGTCTTGAAGTTACTCGTATGTGGAATTTACATATGGCACTTTAGTCAATACTACGGAGGTAACTAGAGCATTTTAAATTCGTTTAATATTGCAGGTTGTACCTACAGTACAGGTACGAGTTGCATAATAACTTGAAGTAACAAATTATAACTTTCATTAGTACTATGTTACTGTGAATGTCCTAACTTAATACAATGTAGACAGCGTTTCAATCTTAGTCATGTTGGTGAGATTTTTAAATGTTATTAGGAACACAGTGATAAGCACACAGCACTGGAATTTGGCGTTTATAAAAGTTTGTTTTAGGTATCAGCCGTAACAAATCGGATTTAATAGAAAATCTGACATACCTTTTACTAAATGAGACTCGGTCACCCTGATACCAACCGTTTCCTTTTGGCAAGTTCCCATTTGCAGGTTGTATACTCTGCTAGGCTAGACACTTTATCGCTTGTATATTCCACAAAAAGAACCAAATCGTCGTAATGCCTGGTCTCATCTGCAAATGTGAATAAGATTAGTTTTAAGCTCGTCACAGTTACAAGTTATATTTTTCCATTAAGTTGATCATCATCTATCTAGTGTTCAAAATGGGGACAAAAGATCTGAAGGCATGTATGGGATTTGACTCGTGTCATCGATACTTTATCTCGCGAATATGAAATTGTTAATTTAAAGACTTAGTAATTTAAGAGTACTTCGTTATTAGCTTCATTCAATCATATATCTGTGAAAGCGATCGACTAAACTTGTTTACCAGTTTTGCTATCGGTAAAAGCTAATAATGAATAGACATGGAGCGTTTGCCACTTATTTAGCGCGGCTGTAGGTATCAGTACGACCATCGGTGTCAAATGGAGGTAAAAAAATGATTAAGGAAAACATTTGCAGCTGTTTGAAAAAACGTCATCATATCTTGCATCATTGTCTTCATAAACTTGTGGAACACAGGCACCAGTATTATGACACAATCCCTCAGAACCTGCCCGTTCCTCACTTGCCAACGTTTCTGGTTTGCGTTGGGTAGCTTTAGCAATAACAGCTGAAGTAAGTAGACCCTCCGCCTAAAGCACCAGGATCCAGCCGATCAGACACGTTCTGAATCTCCAGGCTGATGCTCATGACGCAATATCGTGTTTCTAGAACTCAGGGAAAACAAAAAATAATGTTAGTGGCAAATCACTAGCATGGATTATCATGCAAGATGCTTACACAAGATATAAAGTACACAGAACTGTCAGCTAGCAACTTTCTAGCAACATATTTATTTGCTCAGTGCTAGCAACAATGATCCTTTTTTCACTTACTGTCAAATGTGTAATGTCAGAGTATACTTGTCAGATTTGCATAATAATAAGTGCGCACGATTGAAGAGTAGCCTTGACCACGTGCAATGCGTGTAAATGATTTGTAATTTGTATGTGCACCATCGAAGGGTAGCCTCGACCACGTGCAATGCGTGTAAATGATTTGTATGTGCACCATCGAAGGGTAGCCTCGACCACGCGCAATGCGTGTAAATGATTTGTATGTGCACCATCGAAGGGTAGCCTCGACCACGTGCAATGCGTGTAAATGATTTGTATGTGCACCATCGAAGGGTAGCCTCGACCACGTGCAATGCGTGTAAATGATTTGTATGTGCACCATCGAAGGGTAGCCTCGACCACGTGCAATGTGTGTAAATGATTTTTATGTGCATCGTCAATCTATTAAAATGATTATGTCACCCTACCGAATTAACCTTGCAATTTATTAAGTATTGAATTTGTGAGCGTAATTACTTGGTTCATCCCACTTCTGATGTGGGAGATTAAGAAAAAAGAGTAATGATTTTGATCAATTTATATTCATAAAAACCAGATTAATTGGCAGACAGTAACAATATACACACATTTAGTGTTAATTATAATAACAGTAATATCAATTTCTTAAAATAATTAGCCATTTCGCATTTTACATAATGAAAATTGGTACTTACTACTATTTCTTGTAAGATACACAGTTATGTACTACAATACATAATTTAGTTACACTATCATAGCATACCTCAATACTATGTCGACGATCAGAGCTCCGTCATGCTCCGCAGTTGACCTTTTTATACTGAAGCACAAACAAGTCGCTAATGACGCATGGCGTGGGGAGCGTGGCAATGGGCAAGCACGTGTTTTCTTATTCGTATTAATTACTGCGGTGAATTTGCTTTCTTCAAACATTTGTTTTTAATGCTAACATTAATAGTAATCTACATTTAAATGCCAATCTCCCACATGCATAACTGTTTCATTTCTTCGACTGGATACTCACTCTAGACAGATAGCAGACACGATCCTTCTTATAGAAAAGAATGACAAGTGAACATAATATGTATTACTAAAGCCCTTTGCTAAAAATCTGTCCTTATGGGACTTCAATTTGTCAAAGGACAAAATTTTTATTATAATTAAGATTTTAGAGGAAAAATGTTTACTAGAAAAAAATCAACCCATCTCAGTGAAGGACGTGAATTCACTAGCGAAGGAAGGGTAGTTGTCTTCAACTAATGGCGATCACGACTCGCCCATAGCCGCTGGACAATAGCCTGAAAAATAAAAACAGTGCTTTAATGATACACCCCTTACT